>OY740792.1:54042536-55366163 GCA_963514005.1 Raja brachyura
TCCTCTTGATTTGAGATTCGAGTTGCCTGTCATTTCAGTTCTCCATCCTGCTTCTACACTGATGGCTGAATCCTCTTGATTTGAGATTCGAGTTGCCTGTCATTTCAGTTCTCCATCCTGCTTCTACACTGATGGTGAATCCTCTTGATTTGAGATTCGAGTTGCCTGTCATTTCAGTTCTCCATCCTGCTTCTACACTGATGGTGAATCCTCTTGATTTGAGATTCGAGTTGCCTGTCATTTCAATTCTCCATCCTGCTTCTACACTGATGGTGAATCCTCTTGATTTGAGATTCGAGTTGCCTGTCATTTCAGTTCTCCATCCTGCTTCTACACTGATGGCTGAATCCTCTTGATTTGAGATTCGAGTTGCCTGTCATTTCAATTCTCCATCCTGCTTCAACACTGACGGCTGAATCCTCTTCCTAAAAGACTGCTACTGTGATAATCAATATCAAGTTAAGGAGCAAGCACCTCATCTTTTGCCTTTTGGACTCATCATTGCATTCAATGATATGGTCAACATTTCACCTAGATGGCCGACATTCACAACTTATTTTCCTGTGCTAATTACAAATAATAATTATGCTTCAGGCAGAACACAAAATGCTGGAGTAACTCAACGGGTTAGGCAGCATTTCTGCAGGACGATAGATGATGTTTTGGATTAGACTGAGGAAGGGGTCCTGATCTGAAAGTTCACTTATCCATGTACTCTAGAGATGCTACTTGACATGTTGAGTTACTCCAGCACTTTGTGTTCTACACAAGATTTCAACATCTGCAGCTTCTTGTGTCTCCATTGATTGTGCTCTCCCTATTTTGGTGACCTTGTGCATGCTGCTCTCAGAGGAGGATATACTATGGTTAGCATCTGGGAGATCCAGCAGGCCTCAGCAGACTGAGCGAAAGTGTTTGGCGTAACGGTCGCCTAGTCTTTTGTTTGGTTTCGCTGATGTAAAGGAGGCCACATCGGAAGCACCAATTGCAGTAGATGAAGTTAGAGGAGGTGCGTGTGAACTTGTTTCTTTTGTATTTTGTATTTGACTTGATTGTACTCATTACAATTTTGGCATCTCAGTTCAGTGATGGTAATAAATTTGCACCTACTGTATTTAAACTCCTGTCCTAACAAACAAGGACATTCTTGTTCCCTTAGTTTTCTTATTACCACTTTTCCACTTTGCCCTATCTTTCGCTTTTATTACTAAATCTCTTTTGCCTTTTACCACTTCCTAGACATTTTTTGGTTTTCTTCCGCCACCTCTCCCAATTTTTTAAAATCTGCATTTTAAAACTGGCTTACTTCTAACTATTTTCCCCATTCTCCTGAAAAATGATTTACGTGTCCTCTGCCCAGGAATTGCTTCATGTGAGTGTTTCCAGCATTTTCTGTTTCTATTCAGATTTTCAGTTCGAACATCATTTTGCTTTTCTGACCTTATTAATAACCTGTTCTTCATTCATTGACAATTATCCGATATGTTATTATAAAGGAATTATTAGTAAAAAAAATACCAAAACTTACATGTATAATTTAATCATATTCCTATGAAAAAGATGATTTGGATTATGCACCTGCTATGTGCGGTATAAATTATGGTATTATTACCATTCTGAATCAGAATGCCGTTAATTGCCATTTAAACAAAGGTTCAAACTAAATTACGTTCCTGCAGTCATAACAACAACAACAAAAAACCCACCCAATTAACACAATTCCCCACAAACATCCATCACAGTGAATCTCCAAACACCTCCTCACTGTGATGGAAGGCAAAAGTCTTATCTCTTCCCTGTTCTCTGTTCTTTATTCTTCTCCCGCAGTCAAGCCGTCAAACTGCTGCATCGAGCTGATCGAGGCTCTTGGTGTTAGAGCCCCCGGCGGGTGATGGTAAGTCCCGCGGCCGTTTAAGCCATGCTGGGCGATGTAAGGACCCGCTCCGGATCGATTTAAACCCCTCGATTCGGCGGGCGAAGTTTTCCATTGCGGGAGCTCCGAAAACCAGTCTCTCACCAGGGACCTGCGAGCTCCCGATGTTACCATCCACAGGGCTTGCAGCCGAAGCCTCCGAAGCTCCAAAGTCAGGTCGCAGCCGCGCGCCACCTCAGCGCTCCGAAGTCGGCCAGCTCCGCGATGGTGAGTCCGCAGGCTCTGCGACTGGAGCCCCGTGTCGATTCCGGTTGGAGACCTCTGGCTCCACGATGTTAGGCCCCAATGACAACGGAGACTCGACAAGGAAAAAGTCAGGTCCCCGTACAGGGTAGAGATTAAAACGTTTCCCCAACCCCCCCCGCCCCAACACCCACATATACACTGCTAAAAATAATATCCTCTTTTGGAAAATTGCTTGTTTCCAAAAGCTCGGTTGCTTTATTATGGTGGAAGTGTAAACTCAAATTCCTGAACAAAACAGGGTGGGGGGAAATTTACGTTCAAAAAGTTGCCAGGGGTAAACGTGATGAAAAAGGTTGGGAATAGATGCAGGAAAAATGTTCCCTATGTTGGGGGAGTCCAGAACCAGCAGTCACAGTTTACGAATAAGGGGTGTAGGACTGAGATGAGGCAAAACCCAGAGAGTTGTGAATCTGTGGAATTCTCTGCCACTGAAGGCAGTGGAGGCTAATTCAAGAGAGAGTTAGATATAGCTCTGAGGCCTAATGGAATCAAGGGATATAGGGAGAAAGCAGGAATGGGGTACAGCTTCTGGATGATCAGCCATGATCATATTGAATGGCTGTGCTGGCTCAAAGGGCCGAATGGCCTACTCCTGCACCTATTTTCTATGTTTCTATGCTTTCGGTTATAAACAAAATCTGCCCTTTTGAAAGAGATGAAATAAATTAAAAATGTAAATAACGAGTTGGAATGTTTATAACCTTATCTGGCTAATAACCACAGATTGTTCTCAGGTTGTCATGTAAAATATAATTTTAGTGGTGCCAATTAGGATGTCAATACTTGTCCTAAGAATAATTTTTGTGTGAAATGGAAAGCATTAAACAATTGCAGAAGGACAAATTTATTGAGACTGGGATTCTAGCATATTCTTAGGAACTTTGCTGCTGCATCACACACCTGGAAGTGCTGAATCATGCCAGAATAGACCAAATTTCTGGAAACAGCACTGACATTTTCCTTGACAAACTTTGACAAAAAAAGCAAGAGCAGCAGAAAGAGGGCATCAATCTCCTTCGAAAGGACCTAAAACAGAGGCTCTCGAAGCTGCGCAGAGTGGAGAATTTAAGAAAATGACGCAAAAAGAAGGAAAAAGCAAGAACAGACTTCTACAAAGATCCCTTCAAGGCATTTTCACAAAGGAAAAAAGCGCATTCCTGAAAGCGTCAAAAAAGGAGGTTGAAGGACACATCAGAACCATCCACACTGATGAGTTTAAAGATGAACCGATTTTTGTCCCCGCTGACATCCCACCAATCTCACCCCCACAACATCAATTTGACATCAGCCCTCCCAAGCTGAGTGAGGTAAAAGAAGTAGTGAGGAAGGCAAGAACGGCCTCTGCACCAGGCCCTAATGGTGTACCGTGTTGTGTCTACAAGAATGCCCCAGATATTCTAAAATTCCTCTGGAGGAACATGAGGGTTGCGTGGGAAAAGGAAGTCATCCCCAAAGCCTGGCAAAGAGTGGGGAGAGTCCTGATCCCCAAAGAAACAAATTCTTCCACCATCGAACAGTTTTGGCAAATAAACCTTCTTAACATAGAGGGCAAGATCTTTTTCAGTGTGGTGGCAAAAAGACTTACAAAGTATCTGAAAGAAAACCATTTCATTGATACATCAATCCCAAAGGCTGGCATAGCAGGCTTCTCGGTATGCCTTGAATATACCAGCATCATAGGCATCTAATCCAGATTGCTAAGAAAGAACAAAAGAATCTGCATGTCTTAATCCTCGATCTGGCCAACGCCTATGGATCAGTTCCTCATTCGCTACTGTGGACTGCTTTTGAATTCTTTCAGGTGCCGGCAATAATAACAAATCTGGTAAAAAAACACTTCCAGGATCTGCAATATTGTCTCACAACATCAGACTTTACCACAGCGTGGAAACCACTGGAAGTAGGCACCATCTCCCCATTGACCTTCACTATGGCAATGGAGCTCATTGTCAGAGCATCAAAATGGGTTGTGGGTGGAAAACGGTTACAGTGTGGTCAGCGATTGCCACCGATACGAACCTATATGGATGATATGACAACACTAACAACAACTATCCCCTGCACCAAGAGACTTCTGGAAAAACTTCATCAAAACATCACATGGGCAAGGATGAAGATTAAAGCCAGCAAGTGCAGAAGCATCTCCATTGTCAAAGGTCAAGTCAAGGATCAAAGATTTCATATTAACGGAATACCTGTTCCAACTGTTTCAGAAATGCCTGTGAAGAGTTTGGGCCGATGGTATGATGCAAAGCTCAAGGACACCGAGCAGTTTGAACAACTGAAAAAGGATACCATCACGTACATAGCTCGCATCAACAAGACCTTGCTACCAGGAAAACTCAAGCTGTGGTGCCTCCAATTTGGCATACTACCAAGAATCATGTGGCTTTTAACTATGTATGAGATCCCCATCAACAAAGTGGAAAAGCTGGAAAGAATGATCAGCACACATGTGAAACAGTGGCTTGGACTTCCACGATGCTTAAGTGCTGTCGGGAGTGGGAGTGGCAAATTGGAATTACCCATTGCAGGACTTGTGGAAGAGTTCAAATGCACTAAAGCAAGGTTGGTTGTGACCCTCACTGAATCTGGAGATACTGTTATTCGAACAGTGGCCGCCCGTGTGGCATTGGGGAGGAAGTGGGCTCCATCTGAAGCCGTTCAGAGTGCTAAGTCTGCTCTTCATTTCCGGGGTATGGTTGGCCAAGTCCAACATGGGAGAGCTCATCCCAAAAGCTCCTCAATGGCACAAGGCAACATCAGTGCAGAAAAGACGGCTCGTGGTGGAGGAGGTGAGAAGACGGGAGGAGGCAGAGCGACACGCCAAGGCCGTCTCAATGGCCAAGCAGGGCCAATGGACTAAATGGGGGAGCCTGGAAAAGAGGAAACTCAGCTGGCGTGAAATCTGGCAAATGGAAGGATCTCGGCTAAGTTTTGTCATCAGAGCCACTTATGATGTTCTACCTTCACCCCAGAACCTGAAGCAGTGGTTCGGAGAAGACCCCGCTTGCTCCCTTTGCCAAGCACCTGCATCACTAAGGCACATTTTAACAGGATGCACTATGAGCCTCGGCCAAGGGCATTACACTTGGCGGCATAACCAAGTTCTCAGACAGCTGTCATCAATCCTCGAACGGAGGCGAACGATCACAAATGCTTCCCCACCAACATCGGCAGGAAATATCCACTTCACAACATCTGTACCAGCAGGCCAATCTCCAGAGCACCAGATAACATCAATGGATGCAAGCATTCTGCAGTCTGCTCAGGATTGGAAACTTGAAGTGGACTTAGAAAAAAGGCTTGTGTTTCCCCCAGACATTGTGGCTACAACACTCCGGCCAGACATGGTCCTGTGGTCCACAACAGCCAAGTTGGCATATGTTGTGGAATTGTGGGTTCCATGGGAAGATGGTGTTGAAGAAGCTTATGAGAGGAAAAAGACCAAGTACTCTGAACTGGCAACTGAGGCTTCCCAGAATGGCTGGAAGACCAAGATTTTCCCTGTAGAAGTGGGGTAAGGGGGATTTGTTGCTACATCTATGACCAGGCTATTAAAGAAAATGGGGGTGAGGGGTCACACCCTCCAACAAGCAATCAAATAATTATCAAATTCTGCAGGATAAAGCAGCAATTGGATTTGGATCAAAAGGAGAGACAACAATTGGGCTGCAAGATGAAGACAGGAGGGTATGGAATTGAGGGGGGTGCAACTGGAACGCCAGGTATCACCGTTGAGCCCTCTGAAGATGCTGTGGGCAGTCAATGAAATGTCAAAGAAGGAGGGTGCCCACCTGATGACCCCGATGACGTACCTACCCTACCTTTCACCACCCCAATCCCACTGCAATTACCAAGAGTGCCGACTTATTACAGGGATTGAAACATCAAGTCCTATTAGTTCTACTTAGTTTTATCACCAACTATACCCAAGCTATGGAGCAGAGTTACTCCGAGGAGATAATTATATTTCAACTAATACATTACTAAACCATTATCATAATTAAGTAATGGCCACTTTATTTATATATTGTTTAACTGAGGATTACAGGTAAATTGTATTTTTGCATGAAAATGACAAAAAACAAACTGCAGATACTGATAATCTGAAAAGCAAGAATTGCTGGAAACACTCAACAAGGCAGGAAGCATTGTGTTAAGTGAAACAAAGGTAATGTTTCAGATTGAAGATCCTTCATCAGAAGCAAGAAGGATAGTAAGCAGGTTTGTTTTGAATTGCAGAATAATGGAGTTCAGAGCCGTAGGAACCGACTAGCAGATCGGCATGTCAGTGATACGAGCTGAGAAGCAGAACTAACTGAAAATGTTGAATTTGATATTGATTTCAGAAAGTTGCAGCATGTTCAAATTGAAGAGAAAATGCTGTTCGTCAAGCTTACAGTATGTTGGGCCTAATTTGAACAGCGTACTGGGCCACAGATAGATTCTGTAGATAAGAGTAGGGTAGAGAATTAAAGTGACAAGCAACTAGAACCCCTGCAGACTAAATGCAGGTGTTCTGCATAATTGCTTGCTGCAGTGTTGTTCCTGTTCAAAAATGTTGATTTGATTTTGAAGCTGACACTCATACAAAACAGCTCCTTCTGAAGTTTCATAACTTTTAGCTGAGAGAATGAGAGGATATTTGATTAAACAAGTACACTTGTTTTAACTAACTACTTAACAGGATGATGTGGCCTGTTACTTTGATAAAATACAAGCTAGTTTTTAAAAAAAATACTGACAAGGTGATGTATGGATGAAGCATTAGGAAATTGCACTTTAATGTCAACCTTCAGGGGTAGCTTCGTAATTTCACTAAGAGGAGGAAAGAATGGCAACTGTCAAACAAGGGTGCAAAATGCATGTACCTAAAATAATTTATTTCAGGATATTATTTTAGAAGGGTTTTATTTTAGGATATCCATGGATGAAGAAGGTACAACAATGTCATCAAGAATCAATAGTGTTTTATTGTCATATGTCCCAGATAGAACAATGAAATTATTACTTGCAGCAGCACAACAGAATATGTAAACATAGGTCACAATGGGGAAAAGAAAGTTCAGTGTGTATATATACACACATATGATTGAGGACAGAACGTAACAGGAGATTGTTCTTCCCTGTGGCTATCAAACTTGAAAAACATTCTGTCATGGGGTAGATTGAGACTGAGACTGACCCTCCCCCTCCGCCTCCGCCCCCCCCCCTCCTCAATCTTTGCACATCCCCATAGCCTTACCATTCATCACTTTATTTTCATGTTTCATGTATTTTATGTTTTTTTATGACTGTTGGCAAATTAATTTCCCTCCTGGGATAAATAAAGTAATAAAGGTCTATCGTATTGTATACACACACACACACAAATATATATATATTTACATATCTGCAAGAATTAACTGCAGATGCTGATTTGCACCGGAGATAAACACAAAACAGATGTTTCAGTTCGAGACCCTTCCACAGACACATGCACACACAAAAAATAAGCAAACACTAATAGTGCAAAAAGACAAAACCAATGCTCCAAAGATTACGTAGTTCAGAGCTTATTTGTCAATATGTTTCAGAGCTTTTTTGTCAATATGTTCCTACAAAATATTGTTCTGTCTTTTTCCCACAAGATCAGCAGCCCTGCTAGTACATATTTATTGGCACACCGTTGGCTGATGATGATGAAACAAAAGGCACACATTGCCATTTATCTGCTTACTAGACTAAGTGGGACCCATGGGGTCCCATGTTCACATGGGAAGGCTGGTCCCCAACACAATATTCCACCTCTCCACCATTTCCAATATTGGTGGCCAGTTGGGGGGGGGGGGGGGGGGGGGGGGAGGCTTTCTGGAGCGATAGTATAGTTGTTGTGGGCCGAAGCCACTGGTTTCCATAGAGCTAGTATGGACATTGTGGGCCAAATGGATTCTTGGGGTGGCAGCTCAGTAACTCAAGCCTGATGTGCTGGCAACTAAATCATGGCTGGTGGGCTGGCAGTTAACTCACGGCTATTCCTTGAAATTCCATTTCAAGCAGGGTGCAAGGCCACCAAATTCAAGTGCAGTTTCATACCACTTCTAGCAGGGTGCAAGCCAACCAAATTAAAGTGCAGTTTCATACCATTTCAAGCAGGGTGCAAGGCCACCAAAGTCAAGTGCAGTTTCCGACCACTTCAAGCAGGGTGCAAGGCCACCAAATTCAAGTGCCGTTTCAAACCAATTCAAGCAGGGTGCAAGGCCACCAAATTCAAGTGCAGTTTCATACCATTTCAAGCAGGGTGCAAGGCCACCAAATTCAAATGCAGTTTCATACCATTTCATGCAGGGTACAAGGCCACCACATTCAAATGCAGTTTCATGCGATTTCAAGCAGGGTGAAACCACCATAAAACCACACAAAACACCACACTCACAGTTCAGTAGGCATTCAGTGTGTTCAGTTGATTCAGAGCTCAAACAGTCGTGATCTCTCCCTCCCTCATCTTGCAGAGACTGAGCCGCACCCACACTTCTGGGTTTTATAATCCCTCCCCCACCCATCAGAAGGGGCGTGGCCTTTATGGCGTGATTGACAGGAGAGAGATTCTCAACATTTTTTTAACACTAATAACACTTTTATTTTTCATTGATGAGAAGAATCCTCTGCACCTGATGAGTGGAGGGGGACTGAGTAAGATTGTCAAAAATCACAGCCGTTTGGTAGCGTTTTATCTAAAATCAATATACAGTGCAAACAGGAAGTTGTCAAATTTAGACTTTTAATCTTTTGCCCAAACCAACCACCAACAGCCATTTGCTGTGCTTTATTCCAAACCAACCACCACCAACAGCCATTTGCTGTGCTTTATTTCAAGCCTACCACATTTTCATTTCCAAACCACATTAAGGGCACTCAAGGTCAGTAAAACCACACTCACAGTTTAGTAGACATGTGTTCAGTGTTACTCACAGCTCAGACTGAGATACTTGACCCTCTCGCTCCCCATCTTGCAGAGACTGACTGAGCCACTCAACACTTCCGGGTTTTATAGTCCCTCCGGAAGGGGCGTGGCCTTCAGGAGAGAGAATCTCAACATTTTTTAAACACTAATAACTCTTTTATTTTTCATCAATGGGAAAGGGGGGAGAGAGAGGGTGGCCTAACTCGCTCTTGTGTCTATTTCGGTCCGTGCTCTTTAAACAGTGTGATTGGTTCTCTGGCGATAATTATCACCAACACGACTATGAAAATGTGTACTCTGTGGGACCTCCGCTCTTCAGGTTTGTTGAAACGCTCAAAGGAAAACTTAATTATTTTATTTCTCGCTTGCTTGATCTCTTTTTTTGAACTTTCTATGCCTGGTGTGAGGTTGTTCTCAATTATACTTTCTCAATCCATTTTGATGTAAATTTCACAATTCACCTATTTTGTCGAGAAACACAAGAAAATTGCAGGATAGACCAGGTCCCCTCAAACCTCTTTTCAACCAGTTCCACAAAGTCCTTAATTTTCAACCTTTCTTTCAAAGTGTGATCAACCTCCTGTTTAAATATCTCCAGTGTTCTAGCCTTCACAATCTTTTAGCATGGAAACAGACTCTTCAGCCCAACTTGACGATGCCAAGCAAGATGTTCTTTCTAGGCTATTCCCACCTGGCCGTATTTGATCCATGCCCCTCTGATTCTGTCCTATCCATAAACCTGTCTAAATGTGTTTTTAAATGTTTGTATAGTAGCTGCCTCAACTACCCCCTCTGGCAGCTGGTTCCATATATCCATGGTTATTTGTGTGGAAAAAGTTACCCCCAGGTTCCTACTAAATCTTTTTCCTCTCATCCTAAATTTATGACCCCTAATTTGGGTAAAATATTCTGTATTTCTGTTTCCCTCATGATGTTATACACCTTATAAGATAACCACTCATCCTCCTGTGTTCCAAGGAATAAATTCTCAGCCTGCCCAACCTTTCCCTATAGCCCAGGCCCTCGGGTCCTGGCAACATCCTCGTAAAAATTGTTTTGGGGCAGAGAATTCCAGAGATTTTACAGCAGTTGCTATCAGTTGTTACTGATAAGTGTGAGGTGCTACATCTTGGCAGGACAAATCAAAATAGGACGTACATGGTAAATGGTAGGGAATTGAGGAATGCTGTGGAACAGAGGGATCTAGGAATAACTGTGCATAGTTCCCTGAAGGTGGAATCGCATGTAGATAGGGTGGTAAAGAAAGCTTTTGGTGTGCTGGCCTTTATAAATCAGAGCATTGAATATAGGAGTAGGGAAGTAATGTTAAAATTGTACAAGGCATTGGTGAGACCAATTCTGGAGTATGGTGTACAATTTTGGTCGCCTAATTATAGGAAGGATGTCAACAAAATAGAGAGAGTACAGAGGAGATTTACTAGAATGTTGCCTGGGTTCCAGCAACTAAATTACAGAGAAAGGTTGAACAAGTTAGGTCTTTTTTCTTTGGAGTGCAGAATGTTAAGGGGGGACTTGATTAAGGTCTTTAAAATGATGAAAGGGATAGACAGAGTTGACGAGGATAAGCTTTTCCCATTGAGGGTAGGGAAGATTCAAACAAGAGGGCATGACATGAGAATTAAGGGACAGAAGTTTAGGGGTAACATGAGGGGGAACTTCTTTACTCAGAGAGTGGTGGCTGTGTGGAATGATCTTCCAGCAGAAGTGGTGGAGGCAGGATCGATTTTAACATTTAAAAGTAAAGTGGATAGGTATATGGACGGGAAGGGAATGGAGGGGTATGGTCTGAGTGCAGGTAGATGGGACTAGGGGAAAATAAATAGTCGGCACGGACTGGAAGGGCCGTGAGGGCCTGTTTCCGTGCTGTAATTGTTATATGGTTATATGGTTATGTTCTCTGAGGGTCATGCAGCGTGGTTTCCTTTGCCATGACATTATTTGTTCGCATTTCCAACATGAACCCTGGTAATCTAAATATGCAAGGGCACGTCACGGTGATAATATTTACCATCAGCTTCCCTGTTCAGGCAACTATGAGACAATAGGTGCAGTAAAACGGTTTTTGCACCATTGATAGAGCAGAAGGAAAGCCAATTACTGGACCAATCAGTAACGCCACCACTAAACTGGGTGATTTACCAAACATTATGCATGCAATTTGTGTCTAGGAATTGGCTCCATTTGCCAAGATGGAGTGAAATAGTCACTCGTTTATTGATTACCTGGTGGCAGGCAAGGTCGGGAAAACATTGTTTTTGGATTAGATCCTCATCACAAAAGGACAGAGTGACGGCTAGTGGACAAGAAGCGTTTTTGGCAGCTAATGCCCATATGGGAAACGGTTCAAAGATTAGTGTTATACAGACAGTATTTCCATATGAATGCAAGATTAATAACTGTTTGGAGCATTGAAACCACTAATCAGCATCTTAGAAGCTGTTCAAGCTATTTGGAGATAAAAAATGTTTTTTGATGAAATTGCTCGCATTGTCTCTGGGCCCTTTAGAGTTGTTGCTTATTAAAGCAAATGCAACCCGATGGGTTAGGCTTTGATTTACTCCAGTCCTCTGGGCTGTGTGTAATAATCAGGCTGCAGTTGGGTTCTTTTCTTTAATCACAGGTAATCACAATAGCAGGTGATAGATTCAATCTGCAATCTCCATGTGTTCTCCAGTGGACCTTTCTGTGTTACACAAAATAAGTCCCCAATACAACAAATGCCTATAGGAACCCAAATTAATGTGGGGCTAGACTGACTCACAAAAATCTTATACAACGGAAACAATAATACACTTAGTGATATAACAATAATTATGGCACAACAATACTTCATAATAAACAACACAAATGTAATCCAATATGGTGAGACCAAGCGGAGGCTGGGCGATCGTTTCGCCGAACACCTCCGCTCGGTCCGCAATAACCAACCCGACCTCCCGGTGGCTCAGCACTTCAGCTCCCCCTCCCATTCCGTATCCGACCTCTCGGTCCTGGGCCTCCTCCACGGCCAGAGTGAGCAACACCGCAAGTTGGAGGAACAGCACCTCATATTCCGCTTGGGGAGTCTGCATCCTCTCGGCTTAAACATTGAATTTTCTCAATTCTGTTAACCCTGGCTGCCTCCTCCCCTTCCCACCTCTCCCTCAGCCCTCGGGCCCTGGAATTCCTTCTCTCTCCATCTCTCCCCCACCCAAGTCGCACTAGCTTCTCATTTTCACACTACAAACAGCTTACAATGGCCTGTTTCCTTTTTCATCTATATTTTTTTGCATATCTTTCATTCATTGTTCTTTATCTCTCCACATCACCGTCTATATCTCTCGTTTCCCTGATCCCTGACCAGTCTGAAGAAGGGTCTCGACCCGAAACGTCGCCTATCTCCTTCGCTCCTTAGATGCTGCTGCACCCGCTGAGTTTCTCCAGCTTTTTGTGTAACCCTGTAATACAATAAACTTGTATTACACAAATAACAAGTCGGGCTACCAAGAAAATATAATTTATTGAAGGGAGCGAACTCTAAACTACATTAATAGTTCAGTAAAAATACATCAGTAGTGCAGTAATATAATGTATCAAAGGTAACATCACATAGTGCACTCAGTGCTTAAAGGCATAGGTAAACTTAGAGCTCACTACATATGTAGTACATGACAACTCTACCTACTCTAAAATGAACTGTAGATTTTTGTTACCTTCATGTCATTGTTGTGTTACTGTACTGTTGTGTTTGCAACAATGTTTTAAGAAGAGTTGTTGGAATTTTAAATGTGATTTACTGAGTGTTAAAGCTATATTAACTTTATTGATCTTTAGGTGACATTCTTCTAATCTAGTTATTTAAGATTTGTTCCTTTTTAGTGCTGGTGAAAAACTGAAAACCATGAGTAAATTGTTCACACATGGCATTATGTCAATTAGTAAAAAAATAAATGGGCAGTAAGAATATTCAATATTCTAAAGATCTCACGCATGCCACATCGCACTCTAACTTGATTTATAAGCGTTTAGACACTTTGTGGCCTATGAAAATAAATTATTTTGAATTTCTAGAATACAATATGTTAAAGAAATTTATCAGGGCCTTAAAAAGAATCTTTGCTGAGAAATAGAACTGACAATAGTTGGTCATTTATATTCTACTTCTAACATAATATACAATTATCACAAATATATTACAAATCATATACAATTTTCTTGCAATTCAAATGAATTACTTTAATTCAAGGAATATTGCAAGAATTCAGCAACAACGGAAATTCAGGATGAATGCAGTGCTGTGAGTAGGAGTTACATGGACAAGGTATTTTTTATTCACCTTCTACATCGACAGTCCCTCAGGACTGAGGATGACTTCCATTCCAGTTCTGAGATGGCTGATGAGGTCATCTGCAGATTGGGCCTTAGGTGGGGCTGGAGGTGCTTGATGAGATTGATGAGGGATACATAGTGAGATGATCTGATGGCCCTCTGTGCACTATGCCTCTTTAATAGATGACCATCGTTTTCCATTTTTGATAGGAACATTTTTGTAGTATTGTTGCAGTGAAATTCAAAATTCTTGGATCAAAGTTGCTGCATCTGAACAAGAAAGCAAATGCATGTTCTAGGTGAAATGCAAGTTTCATTTGGAAGAAGTATTACATTTGGTGCAATGCAATAGATTTATTACCGTTCTGATTTAATTTAACATGGTATATTCAAAAAGAAAGTAGCATAAGAATCATTTGAGGTCTTTTAACAACTTGTGTGAATTCAGGATAGACTTTATGCCCAAGCTATAAATATTGGAATCTGAATGATAATGATTAATTAAAGATTGTTCATGTTATACTGTGGGCTTCCAATGAAGAATGAAAGTTTGACCCAGTGATAGTCAAATCTGAAATCCCAAACTAAAAAATTTGTTTTGATCTTGGGATGAGGCAGAATACAATTGTTTGGAAAGAATAGATTGGAGGTACACTCTCATTAAGGCTCTATTGAGAACAGTGACTTTGAATCAAGTTCTTGAGTGAGTGAAGAGGGGAGAGTTTTGGATAAACCATCACCAAACTGTATGTTTCCCTTTTATTGGTCATCTTGTCTTTCTCATTTAATAACAGAGCCATGTTCTCTGAATTGGATGGGCATGAGGCCATGTTAGCTGCCGCCATGTGAAACTAATTCCAGCACAGAAGTAAACACCATTAAGCATTTCAAGCAGAAGGCAAGATTTTATTTTTCATTTTTGCATTCATATCATCAAAACTATGGAGGACAGTTTTTTTGTGACAGTATTTCTAGCTTGAGCCAGCATTGGTAGTAGGCGCATTCAGGGAGAGGATGATCTCAGCACAAATCACATGTAAGTGGAGGTGACAACAAATGGATGGGAAGTAGCTGGAACAGTGCCATGTGCATGTGGGACTGCAGCTTTTGAATAAATCTGTATTCGAAAAGGATTTAAAAGGTGAGCAAGGCGCATTTGTGTTTTGTGATATCTACCTAGACTGTGTGGAGCACTAGACAGGACTTGTTGACCAGAAAATCCATGCAGCAACACATAACACTAATATATAAAGCAGTAATGTATCTGAATGTATGTTAACTCCAGAACTTCCTGTGCGGTTATCTCCAATGCAGAGAAATTCTAGGCCGCCTTTGATTTTTTTTCCCTTTAAAGCAAGCTTCTTTTTTGAGATTTGGCATAAGATTGGCATGTTTGATGGTGCCCATGTATCTAAAAAACCCATGTTGTTAAAAAAGCTAAGTATTGAAAGCATGTATAATAATAATAATAATAATATCTTTTATTGTCATTACACATAAGTGCAACGAGATTTGGTTTGCAACTTCGAGATTTCGGTTAGCAACCCTCGAGAACAAGGTTTGTAAAAACGAACATTTGACCAGTAACATCAACACAGACTAAAGTGCGAGGCCGGGGGAGACAGTCCATGGGGGTGGGGGGGGGGGGGGGGGGGTGGTACTCAGCAGGGCCGGTTCAGAGCCGCTATAGCTCTGGGAATGAAGCTGTTCCTGAGTCTGGTAGTGCGGGCGTAGAAGGCCTTGTAACGTCTGCCGGAAGGGAGTAGTTCGAACAGTCCATTACAAGGGTGAGAGGAGTCCTTATGTATGCGGACGGCCTTCCTGAGGTGTCTCAGTTAAGTGATAAATAATTGCAGAATTGCAGACCGAAAACGTCGCCTATTTCCCTCGCTCCATAGATGCTGCCTCACCCGCTGAGTTTCTCCAGTATTTTTGTTTACTGCAGCTTTTGATCTACCGCCCGAGGAAAGGCTGTTCATTTGCAGTAAAGAATCTTAAGACATGTTTAATATATGTTTGGCAACTTTCAAAGAAAAAACAATCTGCTTAAATATTTTCATGTGTATAAGGATATTCATCAATGTAATGTTCAAATTAGTGTACCTTCAGACAGAAAGAATCAGGTCAAGTAGCTTCAGAAGATGGGAAGAAAAGGAACTGCAATCCCTTCTTGCACAGAAAAGGAAAAAAGTTGGTGCACAGCTAATATTCTGAATCCTTCAGCAGGACATTTGAAAATTATTTACAATTTTACTGCTGCAAGAGTAGCATGTTGGGTTTGGACACTGTCAAATTTGTTGTTTCTGCTGGTCCTTTCCTTTTGCTGTTTAAGAATTTATATTGGGTAGCGAAAGCGAACGTTGCATTCTGGTGTAGAGTTCTGTCTCTGCAGAACAGAAGAATCACTGGAGACTGATGTCCGAACATTATTCGCTATTCCGTGGCTCCTTGCACATTTACCCAGAAACATGGCCAAGTGCAAAAATATGCTGTGGATCACTGGAAGCTCGGGGTCTATTCCAAGATTAATTAAAAGCAAAAGAGATCTGAGTAAAGAATGTCTCCAGAAAAACTTCAGTCTTTTCTGGCTGATTTTCACCTTCTGTTTTCATGAGAAGACAGGAGAGTAATTGAAATATGAACCACCATTTTGACTCTGAAGCTGAGCTATCCATTATGGTATTGTAGGTAAACGGCAGAATGGGCAATCTGCTGGAGCTGCATCATGTGGCCCAGATTAAGGGGACATGCCTGGGCCAATTTCAAAATTTCACAGGGGTGGGGGAAAGGGAAGATATTTTGAGCTGGCTTCAAAATAGATTAAGTGCTAGTTTGTAGTGGAGTGGAAGAGGATTATGTACAAGGAAAATTAGTTCCAGTTCAAGTTCACATTTATTGTCACATGCACCAATTAAGATACCGTGATATTTGAGTTACCAGACAGTCATACAAGTAAAAAGAACACAATACACAATAAAATTTACCATTAAACATCCACCACAGTGGAATCAACATTCCTCACTGTGATGGAAGAGTGGTCAAGGCCAACCCTCTGCAGTTGCCAGCTGCCGATGGTCCAAGCCCTCTCGCCGGGATGATGGGATCTCTGGCGTTGGGATGGATCGGAACACTCCGCGGCATGGAGCTCTCGAGTTGGTCTCGTCTCATGTGTTAAAGTCCACAGGTCCCGCGGTCGGAGCTCTTCCACATCGATCCTCGGCATAGGATCGCAGCTCCGTGATGTTAAAGTCTGCGCCGTGACCGCGGCTTGAAGCTCCGGTCCGGTCTCCAGGAAAAGCCGCACCACTCCGCTGTTTTCTGCGGGGGGGGGCGGAGATGCGACACTGAAAAATGTCGCATCTCCGTCGAGGTATGTGACTGGAGAAGGTTTCCCTCTATTCCCCCCACCCCCCACATAAAACATACTGAGAAGCATTAAAACATACATTTCAGACACACTAAAAATAACAAAACAAATCGAAGGACAGATAGGCTGTTGGCAAGGCTGCCATTGCGATGCCCCCCACTACCAATATTATATATGATAGTTAAGCCTCTACCACCAAGTTGCCATGTACCTTCATTTTTAACATTGCTGGATTAATGTTGCTTGACAAATTTTGTAATACTTAACGTGTAGCAAGGAACTGCAGATGCTGATTTAAACTGAAGATAGACACAAAAAGCTGGAGTAACTCAGTGGGACAGGCAGCATCTCTGGAGAGAAGGAATGGGTGATGTTTTGCGTCGGGACCCTTCTTTTGTGACGCATATCCTGTCTATCCCCTGCTCCACATGGGCATACCATGTTTTTGCTTAAGACATAGCATGGAATATAGAAAAGATTGAAAATATTGATTAACTGAAAATGTGTTTCGTGGATGCATTAGTTTTAAAGTGATATGTAGCTCTCGTAGTATAAACATGCTGCTGACATGGCTTGTTTTCCACTTATCATCAGCTACAATGCAAAGCTGCAAGAAGGGACTTGAGAAACCTGTCTTGTTCATCCTTTTGCTCTTGGGCTTCCTCGCAACGTTGCTGTTAGCACTCACCGCCGAATTAAGCTCTATGGTTTCATTCAGCAGAAATAGTGGATGAATTATCTCTGGACTTATTATGCTCTTGAGATATATCATTCCCATCTGAAGATGAGAGCTCAGAATGCAGTGAGCATGGTGCACCATTTGCATACATAATGCCCAAAGAATAGTGGTTCAGATGGTACAGAACATACACCTGTTTTGATGAATAATAAGACTGCTATTTAATTTGTTGCAATGTTTTAACAAGAATCACTATTGAAGTCCTATGGGATCCTGCTAAAGATTGAAAAAAATGATGAAATATATGTTTTAAAACAGTGATTATCAGCTCTGCACCAGAACTATCTACAAAAATACAATGGTTCCAATAAGGAGCTGCATGCAAAGCTTGTGTTGTGGTTGTACCAATTGTTTAATATTATGTTGGCCAACCATATTCTCTCTTTTTTTAATATTTATAATGTAATCTTTATGTTTTCCCTGGATCCAAATAACACACATGCTGTACCAAAGCTCCCACATACCGAAACTCGCACATGCACCGAAGCTCCCATATTACTCTTATCCCGAGCCTATCCCATTGCTAGCCCAATATTGGCTTAACACTACAGACAGCGACTTAGTCTGAGTCAACAATCCCAAAAATAGTCTTACCTTGCATTGTCTGTTCTGAAAAATCTTGGCAGGAAACAGATCACTTCGGATGAAGGACAACAGTTTTCCCGGGTACTCTTTGAAATTCAGACTCAAAGGGTCCGATAGTGCACCTTCTTCCCCCCTTCTAGACCCCGGCCAAACTGTAGCCTCTTATTCAGTCTTCAGCGATTGTTCCCAGCAAGATCATAGTACAGCCTCTTGCTTCTTAAGATTGACAGATCCTTAAGATTGACAGCTTCTTAAGATTGACAGGTTCTTCTGACAGAGGAAGGGTTTGCCATATATGGTTATATGAGAAGGCTATTTTTCTGCAGAACAAGCATTTTGTTTTTTTTCTACTTATGATGCACAGTATAATCTTGTAGAGCAAGGGTTAGTGCCAAGAGTCTGACTTCTCTCTAATGTTTATATTATAGAGGAGACGTTCATGAAGCTGTGCTTGTTATCTCGCTTATGTTATTGTAAAGGGAACATCAACCATTTGCAAAGCTTGTTAGTGTACTCAAAGCAAAGGTTAGTGGGTTTTGCTGGCTTTGCAATGTAATAGGAGAAGGTGACAGGCTTGTCTTAGTTTTAACTGAATCCATTTTGTAAAGTAAAATATTGTTTTCATTTTCACACTTGAACCTTAGCTTTTTTGATTCTGGGAAGGGTGCCAGATACACAACAGCAGAATAAGTGATTGGTACTGGTTTATTATTATCACATGTACTAACATGGGTATCAACCTCCCCACCATCGAAGGAATGTACAAGAAGCGCTACCTCATTAAGACAGTTAATATCATCGAAGACAAACATCACCCTGCCATGCTGTCATCTTGCTGTTACCATTTGGCAGCTACTGGAGCTTAAGAATAGTTATCTCCCAGTTCAAGAATAGTTTCTTGCTATGATGTTTCGGGTTGAGACCCTTCTCACCCATCACTGATTCTTTTTCTCCATAGATTCTGACCCGCTGAGTTACTCCAGCTTTTTGTGTCTATCCTCAAAACATACCACACGAGTACAATCACACCATACATGAGTACAACAGGTAGTGCAAAAGGGGAAAATAAACATAGAGTCATAGAGTGATACTTGCCCACAGTGGCCAACAATGTCCCAGCACACAGGTCCCACTCCCACCTGCCCGCATTTGGTCCATATTCCTCCAAACCTATCCCATCTATGTACCTGTCTAACTTTCTTAAATGTTGGGATAGCCCTTGCCTCAACTACCTCCTCTGGCAGCTTGTTCCATACACTCATCACCCTTTGTGTGAAAAAGTTAATTTTCATTAAACTTGATTTCCTATTAAATCTTTTCCCATTCATCTTAAACCTATGTCCTCTGGTCCAGAGGATAGGATAAAGTGCCACAGCTACAAAAAATGTGCAATGACCATAATGAGGTAAGTGAGGAATGCACATGAGAAGTCCGTTCAAGATCTGATAACAGCAGGAAGAAGCTGTTCTTGAAGCTGATCTTGAAGGCAACGGAGGTGAGGAATAATGCCGTATAGACCATTTTCTGTCTCTCTGGCCGTTTCTCATGGAGTCACGCTCCACGATTGAATCCTTTGTTGGTAATCGCCCCACAACACTGGAGGGGGGTAGATTAATAGGGTATTGAATGTACAGATATTGCAGCATGAAGCTCTAAAGGTATGAAAAGGCTACAATTGAGCAAGCAGTGATAGACTTTTGTTATCCTGAATATTAAAAACTCAGTCTGATAGATGATGATGTTTAAAAGTGTCGACGCCAAAGGGGAAACCTTTACAGTGATGTCTCATCAGCAATCTCAGCAGGATAGACTCTGAGCTTTATGTGCTCAAAGAAGGCCTTAGATTGTGCCTAGAAATTACAATTTATGCTGTAAGAGGAATCTAGGAGCAGGATTGATGCCAGGAAATGATCCGATACACTAAGCTAAATTGCTCGTGAAACTGCCCGGATATCTTCCCGATGGGTCCCATTGCATGCAAGATTAATTGTCAACGTGATCTAACAATGGATAAAATCACATTTATGGCCAATTCGTGGATGAGAAACGGAGGAAACGAATCCAATTCCCAGGTTAACATGTGTCAGCAAAAGCAAAAGGAATCTTTGCAGCAAGAGGATTCTTTTAGGGAGGTAAGTGTCTGCAGATGCTGGAATCTTGAGCAAGAAAAGATAAATGCTGAAGGAACTCAGGCCAGACAGCTTCTGTGGAGGGAAAAGGACAGATGATGTTTCAAGAAGGGATCCTTCATCAGACTGATGGGGTAGAGGCGAGAAAGATAGACAGGGTGGGGAATCGTAGGCAGAAGAACTGGCAAGCGATCGGTGGATTTTCATATGGGGAGGGATGTTTGGCAGATGGGTGGAGGTAGTGACCGAGTCTGAAGGTGAAGTGCAGAGCACAAAGGTGAAGATCTATAACCTGATAAGAAGTAAGATTGTGCAATGTAGGACCAGGGGAAGGGATAGATAACAAGAAGGAAGGTGGGCAGTGGAAGAAAAGGAAGAATGGGAGACACAATAGAGAGTGGTGGGAGAAGAGCGGATGGAGGAGGGGAAATGAACTGTGTAGATCGAGCGTAAAGAAAGGTGTGTGTGCAATGTGGGGGGTAAATGGATAAATCTGTGGATGGGGGGGGTGTTACCTAAGATTGAATAATTCTCCCCAGTGAAGCCTGGGGTGGAGGCAGGTACGATAATGACATTTAAGAGGCTTTTTGATAGGTACATGAATATGCAAGGAGGGGAAGGATATGGATCACATGGAGGGATATGGATTAAATTCATGCGGAGGAGATTAGTCCAAAGGGCCTGTCCCACTTGGTGATTTTTTTGGGCGACTGCCAGCATCATTGACTGACATATCAGGTCACCGAAAAAGTTGCTTAATGATGCGGCGTGACAACGTATTGGCATGCGGTGTTTCCTCAAATGTTGCAACTTTTTATTTGTCGCCGCCTGATTTTGTCAAAATGTTCAAAATCTTTCGGCAACCCTGATACGTCAGTCAATGACAGGCACTTAACTTAACATCATGTTCTTTTGCTGTAGTGTACTATGTTCAACGTTCTTATGTTCATGCTGTTGTGCTGCAGGTTACCCAAGTGGTTGGGGTTCGGGTTAGGGTTAGGGTTCGGGTTAGGGTGCTGTTCCTCCAGTTTCCATGAGCCATGGATTCTCTGGCAGTGGAGGTGGCTTTGGGTCTTGAGTTTCCAGTTGCTAGCTAATTTAATTCCCTTTCCCATTCCCATACTGACCTTTCTGCCCTCTGCCACCTCCACTGTCGTTGTGAGGATACTCGCATTGTGGAAGAAAAGCTCCTTATTTTCCGCTTGGTTAGCTACAACCCAAAGGCAATCACTTTGACTTCTCCAATTTCAAGTAATTATCACCCTCCCAATCCCCCTCGTCACCTACCCAATTTCTCCTCACAACTCCATCAGAACGCACACGTTTCCAATTCCCCTATCCCGTCAGCCGAGATTCTTTCCCCTCCATCCAATATCTCCCACACCTCCCTATTCATAATCCCCCATTTTCTTAGCCCCCTTCCGACTCCCTCTCTACCCTTATTCACTCCAACCCACTATCCTTCTCTCTGGATCTACATTTCTCCCCATCTTCCTCCTTGTCACCTTTGTTTCTCCACTTCACCTCCAACCTCGGTTGCCATCTCTGTCCATCTTGCAACCATCACTCCTCACTGGGAGCTACCTATCACTTGCCAGTTCTTGCCCCACTCATTTCCCTTGTCTGTCGCTTTCGGCATTCCACCCTCTACTCCGTCAATCTGATGAAGGATCATGTCCTGAACAGTCGTCATCCGATCACAGACGCTGCCTGACCCACTGAATTTCTCCAGTATTTTGTTTTCTGCAAAAAATTATAACTGTATCAGTCTACAAAACATTTTGCTTCCTGCAGGGATCATAAATCACAAAAGCATCACAGAAAAGTGGCTGCATTGTTACTTGCGGTTTTTAATTGTTATATTTGCATTTCTTTAAGTTAATAGCGTAAATTAAGTGTAATTATCGCAGCATTTTAACTCAGGATGTGGTGATGGAGTCTCACCACTGCTGTAGTGATATCTGCTGACTAAACTGTCCTATTGAGTTAAGCTTCTGAACTGCTGCTACTGCAGCATAGTAATTGGCCCACATTTTGTTACTGTTTGCATCTCAGTCCAGTGGCTTAGTTGATGTTTGAAAACAGATTAATTGATTTTGTTTTCAGTTGAGAATGTGACAGCACTGACAAGTAGAGTATTTCCTTTGATTAAGTGCATTTTAGGAAGGTTTAGGGGACATTAATTTTGTAGCCAAGAATAATACATTGATCACTCGGTGCAGCTGTATCGTACTTTTCAATTTAATTCAAAGTTTACTCGTCCAAGACATCATTGCAACTAAATCTGTAAATCTGTTCCATCATTCAAAGTGTTTGGTCTGTGCTATTTGATGCTGACAGTTATGTCAGATGCCTAACAAAATTTTAAATGTGTCCTTTTGCCATTACGATTATGACAGGATTTTCAGAATGAAAACTATGTTCTTGGTAGAGTAGAGGCGCACGAGGTTGCAGATGCTGAAACCTTGAGCAAAAAACAGTCTGAAGAAAGGTCCTCACCCGAAACAGCATCTATCCATTCCCCTCCACCGATGCTGCCTGACTTGTGAAGGAAGGAACTGCAGATGCTGGTTTACACCGAAGATAGATACATAATGCTGGAGTAACTCAGCGGGACAGACACTCTGGAGTGAAGGAATAGGTGACGTTTCATGTCGAGACCCTTCTTCAGACCTGCCTGACATGGTGAGTTCCTCCAGAAGTCTTTTTTTTATACAGAAGATTGACTATTCAACCCATCAATCTCTCTCCAGCAATTGTCAGCCATGGCAGCGTTTTAATCCCTGAATTTCACACCTTTGCCCATCTTAAACTCATTAATTCACAGACATCAATCATCAAGTTTTTTTTAATAGTCCACCTGGACAATATTTCAACACTAGATGCCAGAACCTGCCAACTCTTCAATATCAATCACAGATTTACCTTCCGTGGATTTGTTGAGATTTTCCAAAATCTGTTCTATCCAAAACGTGAGGTTCGACGAGTGGCATCTTACGTGGTTGCAGGGCAAGGCAATGAAGTAATTGAAAGGATTTTGAGACATGGTTTAGCCACCTACTCAGTGGCTTTGATGCCTTTCAAACCTGTCAGCACTTTCTGACATTTGGAAAAATTAAAAACTATTACAACTTAATCGGGTAACTGATTAAAAAGTATAAAAAATTTAATGTAAAAAGACTGAAGTAAGCCCAATTCATATGTGGCCTTGTACATCTTCCTGTGATCTGGCACTGATACAAGCAAATTCTCCACTGTAACTGTTGAGTAGTTATTATCAGTGTCTGGTCAACAAATTGCCGGCAAGCAAGTTTGAGATGTTCTGCATTTGTGTTGACATTTTGAACAAGAAGGCACACGGGCGTGCAGTCCCCATATCATTACTGCCGTAGTACACTGCTAATAATCTCAGCGAATCAGTAAACATTTGGGTTAATTTTTGAGGCATAAAAATAAGTGGAAAATAAGTTGTAGCACAGTATTTTATCTATCCTAATAATTAGGAAATAATTATTGTCAAAGGGAAATGATTATTGATTTATTGATTTATTGAAATCCAGTAAGACAAGCATTCATAACATAGTAAGCTCAATGAGAGAGTGCAATGGGCTTTCATACAGCATGGAAGCAGACTATGGCCTGTGGACCATCAGGCATCCAATTTATATCAATCCTTCACTAATCCTAATTTTGTTCTCTGCACATTGGCGTAGCGGTAGAGCTGCTGCTTCACAACACTAGAGACCCAGGTTCTATCCTGACCTTGAATGGTGTCTGTGTGGAGCTTGCACGTTCTCCTGTGACTGCATGGGTTTCCTCCCGCATCTCAAAGAGATGTGGGTATGTAGGTGAATTGCCCTCCGTAACTTGTCCCTAGTGTGTAGTGGGATAACGTGTGTGAAAGACTAATCAATGGTCGGTGTGGACTCAGTGGTCCAAAGGCATCTTAAAACGAAAACTAAACAAAACTCCTACGAAAAGCAAATATCCCAAGTCTGGAATATAAATTGTCTGGGGATTCATGAATATGTCTTTAAAGTATGGTGACAAAATGAAAAGTAACTTCTGTAAATAATGTTTGCTTTCGGGGTGGCACAATGGCGCAGCAGTAGAGTTGCTGCCTTAGTGCGCCAGAGACACGAGTATCAGAGGCTATGGGTGCTCTCTGTACGGGGTTTGTACATTCACCCTGTAACCCCATGAGTTGTCTCTGGGTGCTCCAGTTTCCTGCCACGCTCCAGAGGTTTTCAGGTTAATTGTAGGTTAATTGGCTTCAGTAAATTGCCCATAGTCGAGGATGTGAAACTGGGATATCATGGAACTAGCATTTGTTCATCCATGCAGACTCGTAGGGCCGAAGGGCTTATTTGCACACTAGATCTCTAAACAAAACTAAACTAAACATTGCCTTCAACTCCCTCCAGATTCTCTCACCCACCTACACACCAGGTGACCGACCATCTACCTGATTGGATGCCCTTGGACTATCTTTAATAAGACTTTGCTGGACTTTATCTTGCACTGAATATTATTCCCTTTAACCTGTATCTGTACACTGCGGATGACTTGATTGTAATCATGTATAATCTTTCTGCTGACTGGCTAGCATGCAACAAAAATGCTTTTCACTGAACTTCAGTACACGTGACAATAAACTAACCTAAACTAAGAGGCAATGGCAAGTACAATTATGGAAAACTAAGAGATTTTTTATAAATTCATGAAGTGCCAGAATGGTAATAGATAGAAAAAAAAAGGATTATGCGTTTTGGGTCAGAAGACAATTCTTGGTTGATATTTTTCCTTCATCTAAGAGGCAGACAATTTAGACATTGCAGTTGAGGATACTATAGATAACCATAGAGCAGTACAGCACAAAGACAGTTACCTTTACCCATAATGTCTGTGCTGATTAATGATTCTATTTTAAACTGAGTCCACCTGCCTGCACATGGTCGATATCACTACATTCCCTCCCTTTACATGTGCCTGTCTAACTGCTTCTTAAATATTGCTGGCATATCCAGGCAGGATCCTGGTGAACCTCTTCTGCACCTTCTCTAAAGTCTCCACATCCTTCCTGAAATGTGATGACCAGAACTGCATGCAATATTTCAAATTTGACTTAACCAAAGTATTAAAAAGTTGTAACATGACTTTTTTTATACAAACTGCCCTGACCGATCAATGCAAGTGTGCCATACATGTTCTGTACCACACTATTGACTTGGGTGGTGACTATTAGGGAGCTATGGACTTTGGCTCCAAGATCCCTCTGTACATAAATGCTCTTAACAGTCTTCTTGTACTTTATATTTTCCTCTACATTTGATCTCCGAAAGTGCAACACCTCAAACTTGTTCAACTTCATAAAGGGTGAGAAAGCATTAGTATTTAGCATTGTGCAGAATCGATAAAACGCTGGATCTGGCAGAAATGTTTCGCAGGCTGTTAAGAGAATCAAGGGAACAAATAAGATATTCTGATCCTCCAGATAGACACAAAATGCTGGAGCAACTCAGTGGGAAAGGCAGCATCTCTGGAGAGAAGGAATGGGTGACACTTCGGATCGAGACCCTTCAGTATACTGAAAGTCAGGGGAGAGGGAGACAAAGAGATATGGAATGGTAAGGTTTGAAAACGAGACATCAAAGGGGACGAAGATCTAGGAAAATGTAGAATAGATCATTGATCTTCTAGCTCTCTGGGTACAAGCATGTTGCCAGAGAAATGGGGATCTGCAAACATTGTACTGCTATTTAAGAATAGGGAAAGGATTAGAAGAGCAAATGGTCTCATCCAAGTCATCAAATATTGTGATTGCATGAATAATTAAAGGGATTCCTTGTAACTAATTATCACAAGTATTTCATACTTGTTTTGTACAGGATGTGGTCATTAAGCTTCGTTTAAATTGAAGGAAAGATTAGTTGAAGTCTGAAATTATACACTTTTAAGTGAGGCAGCAATTAAGCAAAACAATGTATGGGGATTTAAATATTTTTTCTACTTGAATTCCAATCAGAGTTGTTTAAATAACAGTTAAACCCGTGACTCGAAACTAAAATGTATATGTGGCAACTGTTGCTCAATTACCAGCTGATAGAGATTTGTAGAGGTGGTCAACTTTCTATAAAAGCTCAAATCTTTTATAGAAGATAATTTTCCAGCCACTTTCACCTGTCCTTTCCTGGTTGCTTTTGCTTGATTAGGCCCTGTTGTCACCAGCACCTGTTTGTATCTCCAAGTGAGGTACAGAGGAACTTGTGACTGTGGAAATACACACAAAGCTGTAAATGCAAGACTTATTCTCTAATTAAATCCCTTCAGATAGTTACTTATGAGAGTTTTATTAATCCAATGATGTCCAAATGTACGGCGCTACCCCACATGGGCTGAGCTGGACTGAGGAGTTCATTGTTAGTTGAGTGAACTTTGTAAACAAGGCTTCCTGTGCATTGGTGGTCAGCATTACAATACAAGGCGATTTCCCAGTGAACAGCTTGAAAGTAGTTTTAGTTTTACTATATTATTTCCACTTATTAATCTAACTTTAAAATTTTTTTGAATGCATGGTATTTTTTTCTGTAGCATATTAATCGGTTGAATTAACACCACAAGTAATGGTGAGGCTCCCAGTGTTTAGGATCAACAAAATTGAGGGGCAATTTCTGGCAATAATAAGTGCATCTAAACATAGAAATTAGGAAATTCCCTGTTCTGCAACGGTCTTTCCTGCACAGATGCTTTGTCAAGAGTCGGCATTCACTCAAGTGGAGGAGCACAAAGATGTGGTTCTTAAATGATAAATATCCACTTAGCATATCTGGGAATGTTTCCTCATTTTTAATGTGGAATGTCTTAATTACTGCCAAATTATCTGGCATTAAATATTCACTTATAAGTGGAGTATCTCATCCTTTGGGTTATAACTCAAAGAAGTTTAATTTCTTATTAATATTTGTTTATTTCGGCCAGTTCAATCTTTCTTTCCCTCTCTGAACTTTCTGTTTATGATTTGGCATTTAATTTGTTTGTGATATATATAGACAATTTGACCAACTGTATTGAGATTTTTGCTACTGGGAAAGTAGAAGTAGCCGGGCTGAGAAGGGACTCGCGGCTAGGTTGAGAAGTAGCCGGGCTGAGAAAGACTCGCAGCTGTTTGCTACCAAGAGACTAGTCGGCGTTTGGGCATGGCAAACTAAAAGGGTTTGTCGCAAATGTGTAATTTGCAACTAGGAAAGTAGTCGGTAAGATATTTTGCTACTAGGAAAGTAGTCGGCGATTGGCTTAGCAAACTAAAAAAGTTTGTCATTCACAAAGTAGCTGGGCAGAGAGACTCGCAGCAATGGGGAATAATTTGGATGAAAGTAGCGGGGGAACGCCCGTATAACATATGGGTTATTTGAATCCTAAAAGTAATATGAAGCCTGGCCAGTAGGAGGGACATGGAATGTAGAGACGATTAAAAGAGCAGAGATGCTGATATGGGAAAGAGACGCAGGAAAGAAATGGAAAAAGGGGATTAAGGAATGGAAAGCGGCGATAGAGAAGAAATATGAGGAGAGAGGGATAGTGTTAAGGAATAAGGATGACACTATGAAAGGATGGAAAGTGTTACAGCTAGAATGCCAGTGGGCAGAGGCACAAGTGAAAAGGGCCAAGGCAGAGAAAGAAAGCACTGATAAGAAGAGTTCAGAAAACAAGCAATTAGTGGTTTAGAACCCGGTACCGATAAGTCCTCTGGAGACCCCTTGTCTGACATGGTGAACCTGTTTATAGAAGAGGGGGAATGAAAGAATAAAGTCGGGAATAGTGTAGACCACCTCCCCCAAAAAGGATCCCGCAGGGAGGGGGGAGGCTCCAGCACCCCGACAGGGAAGGGCACCCTCCAGACGAAAATGATACTGATAGCGACTCGGAGACTGAAAAGGCAGATGAGAAAGAAGGGAAGAGGAAGAAGGAGCAGTAATTGAATTCAGCAGTGAGAGAGTTTAACAACGCAGAACACCAGAGAGAGAAACAGCAGATAAATTAAAAATGATTGGAAAGAAAAAGCATGAGATTCGAGGCTGCTCAAGAACTTTACATCACAGCCAACAGCCTATACAGTTTAAAACACTCTTGCCTTAGAACTTTGAATAACTTTTGACACAGAGCTCACTTCTACTGGAGAGTGACAGAGAGGAGAATTTGTGAGGGACCCAATGGATGTGGAGAGTGGCAAGACCCTGAATGACAGGGAGTCTGACCAATCACAATCTGGATCACTGTCCAATCACAGCGCCCAGGATCCTGACTGACAGGGAATTGAACCATCCCATTGTGACTTATACCAGCCCGCCCATTCCTAGCAGATGAGGGGTTTCTTTTCTGGGCTTGGTTAATCCTTTTTCATTTTAACTCTCTTATTCCAACAAGTAGAAGATTTTCACAACTTAAAGACAACACTGGCTATTACACTTGCCACATAGCAAGCCTTAGCCCTCCCAGTCCAACTGGCCATTATTAAGTGCAATGCCCATACGAGTGGCCACGACAAAGACTCACAGGGGAAAGCCTTAGCTTGCGAATTTTGCACATTGGTCCCCACAGAACTAAAGATTCTAGTAGACAGAACAGTCTTATCAGACATGAAGGAGGTTTAGGAATTACAGAGGGATGCCTCTGATGCGCAACAACCATGGAAACGAGAGGGCTGTGTCATTGATTCCACCCCGGAACTCTGGCTCACCCCGCTCGTACAAGTTTGTGTAACTGATGTTTATCTGCCCGCTCTTTTATATTATATACACTCCCTTATATATGCTGGTAAGAAGGAAAAACAATGGAGATACGCCTTACAATTTCAAAACCTAATTGTGATGCCATTTTCCTTTGTGAAAATTCCATGTTAATTCAGTAAATGTGTAGAATGGTGGGCAAGCTTATGAATGTATTTGGATGCATCAACGTTTTAAGAGTTAGAATGATTTCCTTGAGGTGTGTATGACTGTGTTTTACTTTTGAGTGAGGATTTTATTGTTTTAAAGTGTGTGATTATTTGTGAGATTCAGCATAGTGCATGAGGTGTGGTAACTTGTGAGTGAATGTCACAGAAAAAAGGTATAAATTAAATAAGTTTAAAGATTGTTACGTGGTTGTGGAACTGGTTCTGGGTGAATGTTGAATTAATCCTATAATTCAGATGAAATAGGATCTAATTGAATGAGCTGGCTCTTTTACGTAATAAATCCTTGTAGAGACATGCGTTTAAAGAGGTGGTGTGTGTCTCTTTAAGAAGTCAGTAAATGTGTGGGGGTGGAGCCACACACAGTTATTTCCTTTTTCTTTGTTCTTTGCGAATGCGTTAGTAATCTATGACATTTAACAGTTTATTCTTTATTTTCTCTTAACTTTCAATAGAGGAGAGATTAAAAAATGCAGGATTTTTCTTATTAGTATTTTAAGTTTGTTTTCTTCCTATTTCTTTTGAATTTAATTCAAAAAGAGATCTGGATGCCACACTGTCCATGTGTTAGATGAGATTGGATAAGCCAATATCTCAGGAAAAAATTGTTAATTTGGAAAAATTGTGATTAGTATATATTTATACTAAGAATTTGTAATTTTGAATTTGGGGAGATGGATTGGAACAATTGGAAATCATTTTTTAATTGGAATAATTTTTATATTATTATTATCTTTTTCTTATTGAAAGGGTTTTAAAGGGTTTAGAAGATATTGGTGAAAAGTTATGGATTACTGATTTTGAGTTTTTGAGTTCTTTTGGGAAAGCTTATGTTGATGTGAGCACAGTGTTTGTCTTTTAGAATGCAAATGAGCAGCCAGATTTCCTGTCTTCAGGCAAGTAAATGTATGGAAGGAAGCTTGTAACATGTATTTTGTAAAAAAAACAAATGAGAGTCCATGCAGTATTGTGCTAGTTGATTGCATCAGACCGTAGCTTACAAAAAGGAGGTTTGAGGGAACTCACTATGGGAGGTAAAATGTTGAGAGATAGAGTAGATTGGGGAGGAGAAACATATTTGGACAATTGAAGACAAAAATATCCACTAACCCTGACCTTCCCAGCACTGGGATTCTCATATTTGACTAAACTCTACCATTTGTGCTGTGATAATGATAGAAAGGTACATAAATGATCGTGGAAGGAATGAAGACAGAGTGAGGACAGTTGCATGTTGTTCAACTAGGCAAAGTCCCGTGGTAGCTGGGCTGCACTGATATGCTTAAGCATGTAACATGGGCAGTGAAAATCTTAGAGCCCAACACACTGAGGGGGATCATAGTGTTACAAATAGGATAGTGTGACTTAGAAGCAGGGACGTTAAGGGCAGTATGCGATAGTTGCCGTGCCGAAATGGAAATGAGTATAGCCTGCAGATCAACATAGATAGATTTCACGGACCCATGCTCTAGTCATAAAATATAGGGTACTATTTATTACTGATTGATCACTTTACCTACTAGGTAAAGGTATTCCCATGCCAAGATAGAACAACTATAATTGTGACAAGGAGACAAAGAGATAATATTTAAGTGGGGGTCCCTCTTCAGCAGGCACGTGCCGTGAGTAATTACTCAGGGTAGGCACTCAGTCCGCTTTAAAAAAAAAATTAAACCGTGCATGCGCAGATTGGTCTCTCCGTTAAATAAATAAATAAATAAAAACAGTAACATTTCAATTTGCCCAAGGCTTCCTAGTCCTAGACCAATTGGGGGAACAGTTCCTTTCACAGTATGTGGAGAGTCTGTGCCAGGGGTAAAGTTGTGGGGAGGGCCCGAGTGTTGAGAAGGAGGGTGTCGGGGATACTGCCAGTAACTCACTCACTCACCGCTACCGCAGCTCTCAGGGCGAGAAGTCACGCACTGTATCTGGGGATAGAAGCAGCTCGTGAGCGGCCACCGGGACCCGACAGCAGAACTGGCCGCCACTTCAGTGCCTTCTGCCGGCCCGCTCACCTTTGGCAGTGCTCTCCGTCGGAACACCTGTCACCTGCCGCTCGCCGACTTCGCTCACGTCAGTGGCTTCCTGCAAATCCTTAAATTCCCACAGCCGAGTAACTTTAATCGCGCTGTCGGAATTTAAGGACATGAGTGAGGCCAGCGAGCGGCAGGAGAGAGGTTTTTAGACAGAGAGCTGCCAGAGGTGAGCGGGGACCGGCAGAAAGAGCTAAGGTGGCGGCTGGTTCTGCCGTCCGGCCCGGCGGAAAACTATTGGAAAGGAGCTCTCCCCCCACCCCCACACCCCGGGAAATTCGGTATTTAAAAACATAAACACAAAATGTACTTACCACATTATTGGTACACAAACTCCATTCTTCTCTCTTTGTTACCTAACATACACTCAAAATATTGACAAACCATATTTGAAAACCCCGCCAAGAAACTTGCGCTGCGCATGCGCAGTAGACTGATGCGCATGCGCAGTGCTGCAAAGGCAGAATTTCTGCTGCCTTCAGCCCCGCTTGAAATTGATGCTTGAAGCAGTGCTGACGGCACGTGGGCTGCACAGACCTTCCCGTGTTCCAAGCGCTGCAGATGAAAGGCATGGAGAATTATGCCTACCTAAGAGATCGATCTTTTACATAGGCATAATTCTCCCATGCCTTTATTATTTATATTTAGTTATTAGTATGTTATAATTTTACTCAGGGTAGGCAGTGCCTACCTTGCCTACCCTGACGGCACGTGCCTGCTCTTCAGATAGACTCTGATCAGGGAACATGTTAAACAGGGAAGATGATAAAGGAAGCTCTCCCTTGTCAGTAGTTAAAGAGTGATTTCATATCTCCCACCAATTGCAGAATTCTGGATTGGTGGAGGGAATGAATAGGACACTAAAGAGTTTGAGTAAAGCCTTCACTGAGACTGGACAGGAATGGGTTAAGGTATTCCCAGCTATTTTGATGGTTTAGAACAACCCCAGCTAGAGAGACAGGGTTAACACATTTTGAATTGATAATAGGACAAGCTATGAACTTACCTACAGGTCTTCAGCGATTAATTAATTACGTATGCACAGCAATTAACCCATGCCTTGCCAGGTCTGCATTCCCAGGTATGAGAGTCACAGAAGCCAGTACTCATTGAACACAGGGACGAGTCTATGCTAACAGACTACGTACTGATATGGTACTGGGATTGAAAGAAATTGGGACTGTGTTGAAAGGGACTGTACCAGGTGCTACCAACAACATCAACTGCCATCTGATTGACTGTAAAGGGATTAGAGAAACAAGAAAGGACAATGGGGCTATTGACTCTCCTTTTTATTCTGGGGTTGACCCAGATGGACTGGACTTGGGGAAATAATTTGTTTCTGTTTAAGAGTTTTGAATTTGCCCTTCATGATAATAAGTGTATGCTGATTGTGTACGCACATCCCATATATTGGTGGAGGAGGAATACCCCTCTTAACAATACCCGTTAACCTTACTAAGATTCTGATCTTACACTGTTTGTGCAATAAAACAGTAACTAATGGGTGCCTTCAGAATGGCAAACTCGAGGACGAACCCATAAATAAGAGGTGGTATACGCCCTGTTTTAGGCCAGGGTGGAAGGTAAATGAGACCAGGGTTTGGGAAATACCACGGCTTAAATTAGTGGATTGCCCCCACAGCTCAGTTAATACCACCAGTTATTGTGACAAAAGAGGCAACGGGGTATACTTAAGGAACAGCACTTGCACCAAGGTTAGTGCTAGTGCCCACTGCGTCCAATAAATGGGATGTATTTTGTATGTGGATCATGGGCATACCCATGATTACCTGGTATGCATCTGGGGATGAGAAGAACTGGGAAAGATTGATCAGGTCAACCCACAACTGAAGGTGATGCTGTTATTTGGCCTTTGATGTCCCTCACATGTGAGCTGTGTAACCTCTTACTGCATTGTATATCCCCATGAGGGCTAAGCGAAGTATATCAGAGTCAGAGCGATTCTGGATGATTGCCTTCCCACTTTAGGGGACAGCCCGTCTATCACGGGAATTGATTAATATGGCCTCTGTATTGGAGAAATTGGTTAATGAAACTGCGGATGCCTTTACCTACAAGCAAAAGGCTCTCTCATCCATGATGGCTGAAATGGTTGCACTTTGCCCTGTAGCCCTGCAGAATAGAAGGATGGACCTATGCTATAATAGGGCAGGAATGCTGCACATACGTCCACGATGAATCTAACATTACAGATTTAGCAGCATATATCACCAGAGAAATAAAGAAGATTACAGAGGTTGAGGAAGAGATGCATAACTTCAGTAAAGTTGAAGAATGGTGGCTATTTAGCATGCTTGGAGGAATATGAGGAATGATAATTCACTATGGATCTATTGTACTGCTGATCGTATTAATCTAAATACTGAAATGCCTGAAGTCCTTACAGTGTACCAAACAAATACTGTTGTGTTATCGTTAAAATTGATAAAGGGAGGGAATGAGAATATCCTAGTTATATAATAAATTGTAATGTAAAATATGTTATTAAGTAATAGACAATAGGTGCAGGAGTAGGCCATTTGGCCCTTCGAGCCAGCACCGCCATTCAATGTGATCATGGTTGATCATCCCCAATCAGTACCCCGTTCCTGCTTTCTCCCCATATCCCCTGACTCCGCTATTTTTAAGAGCCCTATCTAGCTCTCTCTTGAAAGCATCCAGAGAACCTGCTTCCACTGCCCTCTGAGGCAGAGAATTCCACAGACTCACCACTCTCTGTGAGAAAAAGTCTCATCTCCGTTCTAAATGGCTTACTCCTTATTCTTAAACTGTGGCCCCTGGTTCTGGACTCCCCCAACATCGGGAACATGATTCCCGCCTCTAGTATGTCCAAGCCTTTAACAATCTTATATGTTTCAATGAGATCCCCTCTTATTCTTCTAAACTCCAGAGTGTACAAGCCCAGCAAGTAAAAGTTTAGCTTCATTTTTTTGGGGTTCTGAATAAGCTGAAGTTGCAATTCTGTGGTATATTAGAAAAGCTGTGGGAATCAGGAAGTTGGAGGCCAGCATTCAAACTGTTCTGATAGTGCTTCCTGTTATGCCCAAGCAAAAGACCATTACCAATAGTGGGAGAGGATTGTTTCCTGGGGAGTTGGAAATTTCTGTAAACAGAAATAGTAAGATTATATGAGAACTTACCAGTTTGAAGGTTGATCTTTATTTTATGGGGAGTTGCGATGAGGGATTACGTGAAGAAGCCTGCCGTCAACCTTCAAAGCAGCGGTGTGAAATCACAGATAGCAGTTGTTGAACTGAATATAGGAAGATTCGAGAAACTAGAACTACCAGCTGACCATTATGAGAGAGGGTTGGGAGCGGAGGGCACGTAATCCCTCATCGTAACACCTCATAAAATAAAGATCAAACTTCAAACTGTTTAATCTTGTTTAATCTTACTATTTTACTTCGGAGTCATGTGAGTGACTACGTTAAGATTTCAAAGCTCTGTGATTTCATGCCGTGAACACGAGTCCACACAACACAACTGCATCAGTTGACCACAGATGAGTGAATATAAATAATGCATTCAGACATGACATTGATTTAAGCATGCTGATGCTTTAAATGAATAAATAATAATAATAGTAACCCCTCTCATCTGGGAGGAAACTATAAAACGGAACCTAAAATAGAGTTGGCAAATACCCCCGGTCTGGGAAAGGGTTTGTTATAAAATGTTTGGAAAGGTTCGTTCATTTGACCATCCTGCAACTGCTAGGATGTGGTCTAGCGAAACGTCCATAACCCTCGCTGCTGGTGTTGTTGCAGCCCTGGTGGAGTGAGATTTGAAAATGTCAGTGTTCATTCCTGCACACGCCAGAACCTGTTTTAACCACCTGGAGATGGTCTGTACTGATACCTTTATATGAGGTTTTATGTAACTAACAAACATAGCTAGTTTAGAGCCTCAAAGGCTCTTGGTGACCTTAATATACTGTTGTAGATGTGTGACCACACACAACTGAAGGTCCATGGGGTATGCCAAAATATCTAGTTTGAGACCTGATGTCCCTGGTCTGCTCTGCTTGACTAAGTCATAAACATGAAATGTTATTTTGCCTGCAGATGTAACCATCCTGTCCAGTCGCAGCTTTATGCAACGACTGGATCTGTTGCGCTGAAATCAGCGCCATGAGCATAACGAGAATGCATCTACCGCCACTGCCCCTGGGTCTGGTTCCCACGCAACATATTTTGGAATGAGTCAAGATGCGAACAAATCGATATCCAGTGTTTACCTCCATGAACTTTTCGGAGTTCATGGAGGTAAATAATGAGACCTACTTACCAGCGTCTCTAAGTCTAGGTCGCTTACGTTTGCTGGAGCTTCAGCGAAGTTTTATTCACAGACTCTGTTCATCATGTTTGTCATTTCTATTAGATAGCTGATGCTGCTGGCCAACTTCTCTTGTAGTGGCTAGTCCGTCCCCGACGGAGCAGCAATTTTAGAGGCAAAGCAGACCGCTTTCCCTCATGCGATTGTCGTACATCATGCATTAAAACATGGGATCCCGGCACATAGTCATATTTGGGTTCCTGTTTGGGGTTAATCCATACTAACCTTTGACACTCTTTTAGAGTGGGAGTAAATTGCACCTGAACCAGGTATACCATCCGTATTCCTCGAATTGTCTGTGCATGCTTCTGTACCGAGCATGTCTTGCAACACCATCTCCCATAGTCTTTTGGGTGGGAGGCAATGCGAACCTTGAACCAAGGCAGCTGCAGGCATATGACTTGAGCTGCCTAGGTATGCTTCCGTGATACGGGGTATAATATATATGGCTCTATCTTCATCCTTCATACATCCGAATGGAAGGACTTATGCAACCTGAACCAGGAGCTGCCTCAGGCATGTGTGCATATATGTTAGCACCATCTCCATCACTACGTTCAACCGAGTGGGAGGAAGTGCAACCCTGAACCAGGCGTTGTTTCAGGCAAATGTGCATACTTCTTTAGGACCATCTTCACCACTCCGCTCATTTGAGTGGGAAGAAATTTGCAACCCTGAACCAGGAGCTGCTGCCTGACATGCCTTAATACGGAGCATTCATTGTGTTGTAACTTGATTCGTCAGATGTTCGTAACTGAGACAAGTCCCAATATTGTCTGACATAGATGTCCCAAGACTAGGCACTTTGCCCTGAGTTGGCGTTGTCAGGTTGCTCCCTTCGGCAGCCGCCAGGACTAGCTGTGCAAATCGATGCTCTGCTGATATCCTCATTTACCAAACAGGCTGCACGTGCTAGTGACTCCGAGTCCTGCTCCTTTCCGATGCCAATGCAGTATACAGGGAAGGACTGGAACGCCTTTGGCCCCCATATGCCAGACAGAGTGGGAGAAATGCTGGAAAAAACTGCCAGGTATTTGTCATGGGCAATGATGTTTACATGAATGAAAACCCCCATCCCAATTAAATCAGAGATTTGATCAATTTATTGATATGTATAAAGTTGGTGTCTTTGGGAAGAATCTTCCACAGTCCCCTTTAATGAGTGGAATTACCGTGACACCACCATGTGTAGCACCCACAGGTGACTGATAGGCACAGCTCAACAAGGCTTCCCAAGCCACGGGCTCTAGACTGCCATGGCAGGTCCGATTCCACTACACCTTTTTATTGGTGTAAGTGATAATAATTATTCCTTGTAATTTCTCTTTTCTAACACATTAACAAAATTGGCATGATAACACATATTTAAGATATTGCCAAGAATAAAACCTGAACTGATATAATAAGTCAGAGGATACCAGCATAATGGTGCAGCTAGTAGAGCTGATGCCAGAGACCTGGGCTTACAGCACCAGACCTGGCTTCAATCCTCATCACAGATATATCTGTGTGGAGTTTGCAGCTCATAAGATGTATTGGTTAAGATGGTCACAAACGTGACTCTATGGCAACTATTATAAACGCCCACTTTATTATAGCCATACATTAAAAGAATACCCTATAACTGGTCCACACAACCCATGTTTCGGAAAGAACCAGACCCACGTACCTGCATGGTTACCGGTGGTCTTGTGGTGAGCCCAAAGGCTCCTGATGTGGGTTCTATTCCCGTCCTTGATTTGGAGGGTAGGACTGCTGGGGTGCGTGGATTGCACATTTTCCCTGAGGGCCGGCTTGGGCCTAGGCCTGAAGACGTCTGCCCAGAGATTCGGCTTTCAAGCTGCCACCAGCTTCAGTGAACTGCTTACTGCCAATGGAGGCGTAGAGGTGTTTGTCGCCGAAATGATGAAGCTTTGCTCGTCGTTGGTACCTTGATTGGTCCGGCTGCTTATGCTTCCTCATACCTTTACCTGGATAGGTCTTCCCCGAAGAGAAGATTCAGCGGCGGACATTGCTGGCCTTACATAAGCCTGCAAATCTGGACTCCATAGTCTCCCCAAATAGCGCTGTTCATTGCCGGCACTTTCAGGAATGCTCAATTTGCAGGTGTATGGTATTTTCCGTCACCTGTTTCTGTAATGTTGTGATGTGAGGTAGCTGTTACAAGACTTGTAACATGAGGGGAACTCTGCCCCCCCCCCCCCCTCCCCCCACCCCCGGATTTTCTTGCACCTCACGCATGAATTCCAGTATGTTTACGGACATACTTCCGAGTTTGGAGTCAGTCACACACTGACCCCTTGCACTCCCCTCCACAGAGAGCGAGGTTTGTAAGCAGCCCTGAAACAGGCGCTGCCGCAGGCCCCTGAGGAGACCTGCGCTGATAAGGCCCTGTTTCACGGACCATATCAGGATGGAGCATCACGTTTGTGGGACGAACACCCGAGGACGCTATCCATGCTCCATCTGGGTCCCATCTATGTCGGAGGGAAACCCTCCTGGCCTGGCTCGTCCCAGCCCAGGCATCTCCGACTCAGTTTGGCTGCCCACCTTTTTGGGGCTGCCGAAGGCGGAAGTCGAGAACCGCACAATCAGCGACTCGGGTAGCGAACCCGATGGCCGCCGGCTACCCGCACTTCCGTGGTCCGTAGCCGGTTTCCCCGCGGCCTGTCCGGATTTCGCCCCGTATTTCAATATCCAGCAGGAAATGCTGCAAGAGAGATTCCTGCAAGCAAAAGGCCAACCTGAAAAATAAGTTCGAAAACTTACCTGCAGGATTTGAAACTTACTGCTGGAGGAGCGACGTGCCTGCCAGCCAGTCGTGCGCCATGCGTTAGACATATTGACGCGCATGCGGGCTGGCGGGCTTCTTCACGTAGTCACTAACGTGACTCCGAAGTAAAATCTTCTGTGGGTAGCTGATATTGATGCTTACGTTGTTAAGACGGAATTGTAAATGTTGGGCTTTTGACTAACTTCCTGGTGTTTAGAATGTGATCAACAGTTTGTGATTGATATAACTATAGTATGACAAGTGTATTGTATCAGTGACAAGTATACTTTGAATGGGTACAGCCTGTGATTGGTTTGTGTTAAACGTCATTGCTACAACTCTGCATAAACATGTGACTAAGTTTCCAAGATACTATAAAATATGCTGTAAGTCTTCGTTCATTAGAATGGTGGCTCAGGGAGGGTTAAGTGTCTGTTGCATACTTGACTCTGTATCCCTGACACTCTCGCCGGCTGATGATCAGTAAAGCTTGTGTTGGTTTACTTAATCTACTGTGAGTTGTCTGTCTTTAAGAAATGAACCTTAACAGAGGCAGATATGACGGTGGAATTTCAGAGATTCTGATGTTATAGATCATGTGCACGCAGAAGAGATTACTTTAACCTGGCAACATGATCAGCATAGTCATTGTTGGCTGAAGGGCCTATTCCTGTGCTGTACCTTTCTATGTTATATTCCAATTAATCTGACCTGTTACTGGACTCATCATCTCTGGCGATCTCCAACCTTGTCGATCCCCAGACCCGCACTGCCAGCTTCATCCTCCTTCCCAAAATCCACAAACAGGACTGCCCTGGCAGCCACATTGTTTCTGCCTGCTCCTGCCCCACAAAACACATCTCCAAATATCTTGATTCCATCCTATTTCCCCCTTGTCAGTCCCTTCCTTCCTACATGGGATACATCTGCCACTTGCAAGGACAATATCCAAGGGGAAAAGCTGCATATGCCTCCAAGATAAGGCTTTCCATTCTGGAACATGTCCGCTTTCTTTAGGATACATGGTTTCCCCCCTGGTATCATACATGGCCCCATCACTCCTCTGTGTCCTGAAGATCTACTCTTGCTCCCCTCCCCTCCAAACGGATCAATAATAGACTTCTCTAGTCCTCACCTTTCACCCCACCAGCCCCCGCTCCAAACATATAATTCACCAACAGTTCCGCTATCTTGAACGCGATTGCACCACTGGTCTTGTCTTCCCATTCCCACCTCTTTCCTCTTTCTTTGGCTCACTCATCCCATCCCACCCAAACCAGCCCCTCTCCAAGTACTTTCCCCTGTAACCGCACAAAATGTTACAGCTATCTGTGTACCTGATCCCTCTCATTCAGCCAGCAGTCCATTCAGGCGAGACAAAAGTTCATGTGCACCTCCTCCAACCTCATCTTCAGCATTCAATGTTCCCAATTTGAGACCTCCTTTACATTCACAAGACCAAGTGTAGATTTGGCAGCCATTTCGCTGAACACATGCTCAGTCCGCTCAGGTCTGCTGGATCTCTCAGTTGCTAACCCCTTTAACTCCCCTTTCATTCCCATACTGACTTTTCTGTCCTGGGCCATGTCCATTGCCAGAGTGAGGACACACACAAACTGGAGGAACAGCAACTTGTATTCCATTTGGGCAGCTTACAAGCTAACGGCCTGAACATTGAATTCTCCAATTTAGGTAACTAACCTACACCTGGACTTGCATCCATTTCACCCTTGTCCCTTCCACCTGTATTCCTTCCTCTGGTTTAACAATTCACAATTCTTCTATCCTTATTTCACACTTTGTGTCTTTTGACTATGAGGGTAGGCAAGGCAGTGCATTGCTTCCCTAGCCATACAGACCCTGACACTTATCACTTCCAAATTCCCATAAAAAGTCCAGCAAAATTGTACATACCAATTTCTTTCTTGCAGTTAAACCTGGGATTGTATTTTACTCACTGACAAGTTGCATAGTTAAAAAAAATGTCTTTCAAAAAAAAGTATGCAAAAAGCTAGATAAAATGCTTAATTTGATATTCCTACAGTATTTAATGTAGTCCTTCTACCTTTATTGTTACCACATAGGATTTTAGAGTCTTTCGCACATATACTTGAGTGCACTATATTTTATAATTGTTGTTGAGATATAGCAGGCGTAGAAATTGATTATAAATTATTGTACACTATAACATTTGCATGCCAAAACTCAAGATGGAATTGATGTAGTTGTCAATTGCTGGGGATTAAAGAATATCAGGTGTAAGCCTGAAAAAGACACAACTTGCTGTATCCATCATTTCTTCTCGTATTGCTTTGACTCCGCTTGATTGTTGTACACATTGAAAGTTTCCTTACTGTTTCTCTTCTGACATGTAAGAAGCTTGCGCTCGGAATCCTGAAAAAAACGTTCCGTTTGAACTGGCTCGTGTTCGTATGGAAATACAAATGCATTGCAGGAGTTGATAAATGTTCTCTTCTCCCAATCAGTAAATAAGTTTGCCGCTGCCAAGGCCAGCTCGTTCGCTAATGAGCTTAAGCATTTGAGTAAACTGGAAAGTCTGCATTCTTGAAACTTGTCATGAGACTACTTTTTGAAAATATCGCAAACGTGCCTTTATAAAACATCGGCAGTTACATAACAGTGACACCCTGAGAGCCAACTCGGTGAGAACACACATCTTGCTGAACAATGTTGATGTCCTCCCTCTCGAGAATAAAGATGACATCCCTCTAATATGTAAAAATAGCCTTGTTTCATTCTATGAACTCATAGTATGGTTGCTTATTTCAGTACTCAGGCAAATTAACTACCTTATTAAAGATAGGAAGAAAATCAGAAAATGCTGATAATACTCAGCAGGTCAGGCAGTATCTCTGGAAAGAGGAATGGATTCAACTTCAGGATGATTTTCATTTACTGCCAAACACCTAGTTATTGACTATAGCTCTGCTTTCAACATGATAATTACAACCAAATCCCTGGACTGAGAACCAAGCGCTATCCTCTGCACCTGAGTCTATGAATTCATGATTTTTGGGGGGGAATTGTCTTACTGACCCGTGCACTGAATCTGGCTATCATGTGGGGCCCAGTCACAATCTTAAATACAGCACGGATCGAGACAACACAAAGAAGTTGATTTATTCAAGGCTTTAACAGTATATATTAGGAAAAGCTCTGAGAGGGCCCAAAATGCTTCACTGATACAGCATTCACAGACTTTTATTATTAATATACAGGCACAAAGGTTATATGTGGATTTCACATTTTTGAAATAATTCATCCAAATAATTCATGATCAACATTTCTTTGCAGTCTTTCATCCTTGATTTTTTTTTCTCTCTCTGCTGCAGTTATCCTTGTTCCCTGTTATTTAGAAAACCATTCTACAATTTGTCTCATAAATGGGTGCAATAAAGCTGAATTATCTTATATCCTGACCAGTTTTACTGCCCTCAGCTTGGTTTACAACCTCCTATGTCCTGTACATCATGCAACCAACCTTTCCTTCTCACCCCTGCCATCAATTCTATCTACACTACACTGCTTTGTAAAAGCAGCCAACAAAATGAATAACCACACATACACACACACATTCATTCTTTCTTTTCTCGGGCAGGAGATACAAAAGCTCTAAGCTTGTACCACCAGATTCAAGAACAGCTTCTTCACTGCTGTTATCAGACTCATGAATGGACCACTTTGTTAGTTTAGTTTATTGTCCCGGAGGTACAGTGCAAAGCTTTTTTGTTGTGGGCTATCCAGTTAGCGGAAAGATGATTTCAATCAAACTGTCCACAGTGTGCAGATGCAGGGTAAAGGGAATAATGTTTAGTGTAAGATAAAGTCAGGTGAAGATAGTCCGAGGGTCTCCAAAGAGGTAGATGGTAGGTCAGGTCCGCGCTCCAGTTTGTGATTGGATGGTTCAGTGGCCTGATAAGAGCTAGGAAGAAACTGTCCCTGAAATCTGGAGGTGTGCGTTTTCATACTTCTGTACCTCTTGCCTGGAGAGCGGAGAAGAGGGAATGTCTGGAGTGAGGATGGTCCTTGATTATGCTGGTGGCCTTGGCGAGGCAGCGTGAAGTGTAGATGGAGTCAATGGAAAGATAGTATTCCCGACTCCTCATATACTGTACATTGTTGCTGCCCTTGCACTTTAAACAAATCTGCACTTTCCCTGTAACAATATATTTTGCACTCTCTTTTCTTTTTCTGTTTTGCACACCTTGATGTATGGTGTGATGAACCTGGATAAAATGCAAAACTAAATATTTCATTCTATTTTGATTCACGGGTCAATAGTAAACCAATAATAAAAACCAGTATTAAAAATCTGTTAGTTTCCGTATTTTTTTTCTTAAGCATGATTATAATTCTCTGCGGAAACTCAGTCTAAAAATTATAATTTTAGGGGTGAGTGAAGAGATGTAATTAGTTTCATTTTCACATGTTATGGAATTACTTCAATCTTGACAGATTAATTTAAGATTGAACTTGCTCCGAATTGGCTGTTTCAAAAGTATGTCAGAGGTTGCACTTTGTAAGTTGAATTTCTCTAGTCTGTTTAGTGTCTAATCCTGACCATAAAATATCAGTAAAATGTCAGTTGGTCACTTGTGAGTGAACAGCATGGTATTATATCAACCAAGCAGGTACATGCGTACAGGTGAAGGAAAAGCACAAAAGAGGCAGAGAGCACAGAAGGCTTATATGGAACAGCAGAATGGATCCATTGGTCCAAATAAACTGTTGCTGAGCTGTGAATACAGTGGATTGCATTTTATCACCCACATCTGGATGACGGTTGAGAAGGGGCAGATGGAACAAGTTGGAAATTGTAAGTACTTTGAGAAGCAGCTTCCTACAAATACAGAAGAGTATTTGTAGGAAGGAACTGCAGCTGCTGGTTTAAACTGAAGGTAGACACAAAAAGCTGGAGTAACTTAGTGGGACAGGCAGCATCTCTGGAGAGAAGGAATGGGTGACATTTCAGGTTGTATCTGAAGAAGGGTCTCGACCCAGAACGTCACCCATTCCTTCTCTCCAGAGATGCTGCCTGCTTGCTGAGTTACTCCAGCTTCTTGTGTCTATTTTTAGAATACTAATTTATTTGCCTTTCACTATCACTGCTCTCATAATCCACCTAGTTCCCTGGAAGCAATGGTTGCAAATTGCAGGCCATTGTTTGAGGATTCTGAGTATAGTGTATGAGTATTTGTTGGAGGTCTGTCTCCACTCGTTTGATCCACATGTTTGATGCTTCATGGGGTGAGCTACTCTTTCCTTGAATATAATTGTGAAAGCCCTTGTCATCATGGTAATGGTGTTGAAGATAGACTCTCTACAAGAGTGCAATGTGTTTGGAATATTTGCCAGTTCATCACACTTTCTTTGCTACTAATCCTGTGTATCCTGTTGATTGATGGAAAGCACAACTGCATCCAACTCGGCAGGCTTGGAACATGTTGTGCCTCTTACACACACAGTCCTTTATACTTCTAATCCTACTTGCACTAATGGTGAATCTTAATTTGTCACCAATGTCCTTAAGGGAAGGTCATCTGCCCTCCTTACATGGTTGGCTTATAGTACCATTGAAGTTGTTCCTAGCGCACTTCTAGGGTGTATGGTATAAAGCCTTGAGCATGGTATACCTACAAATACTTTTTGCCCAGATGTGCCACCTTGATTTTACCACACTGCTTAACCCTCCCATTACCAGGGGGAAGCTTCTCTTTATGCACGTTGAGAATTTCTAGCATCCCATCAAGATTGTAATATAACCTGTTCTCAGTCCATAGATTTCACCCGAACTCCCAAGCATTTTCAGCACTTTCTAATTTATTTCCAGTTTCTGGCATCTGTGGTATTCTATTTTTGCTTATTCAGCTTTGTCTCCAACAGAGGCATAAAAAGCACAACAAGATAGCTTTAATCAGGTGGAGCAGAGATGGTTTTGGTAATTGCCTTGTTAATTGAGCTTGATGACTGATAAAGGTTGGTTTTGTGCACACAATTTATATGTAACAGTTCTCCATTCACATTTCTGCATTTTCGGTGGAAATTGCCCAGTTTTTATTGCCCAGTAGTTCTTGTTGACTCTGCTCCCCCAAGGATTTTCTAAATAAAACTAAGTTTATTTGGTGTGAAATGGATTGTTAATTACGAGTAAATCCCTCAGCCCACCTCAAACTCATTGGTTGGCAGTGTTCTCATGAAATATAATGCAAAAGTACTTAATCGGTTTCTTGACGTTTGAAGGAATTCACTGCACATGTCTGTAACTAACATTTGCTTAGAATTTTCTTTATCTCTCCAGTCGGCCAGTTAAAGCTGTAAATTGCTACAGCTAGGTTCTAATGGACACGGGTGTAAAAAAATTAATTTATAGAACAGTGCAGGAAACTACAAAAGAACAACCGTATTTGCTTTGAGTTTTCGTTGCACTTTTTAGAGATTCCAAAGCACAAATGATGTTTGCACGTGTTACATTATTTAATAGGAAAGTAAAGGAAAAAAGGCTTTGAAAGAAAAATGTTTTGCACATTGAAGTCGCAGCTCCTCGAGGGATTGTTTTTCTGTTTTATCACTGTCCTTGTGAATAAATTAGTCTTTTCAGCTACTTTTAGAATATGTAGCAGCTTTATGTTCTCTGGTGACTCCTTTTATGTTTTAAGAGGTAATTGTGACTGGGTACTGAGCTGTTGACATGCAGTGTTTTATGGAACAGGACAAGTCCATCAGGGAACGCTGTAGTTTGTAGCTCTCCTCATCCTGAGCTTGTTTACTGGCAAGCACCAAAGCACGGACTCTTTATTATGTTTTCTGGCTGTCAGGTATTCCATCTGCAATAAAATACATCTAAGGATTGGAAATGTAGGCAAACAAACAACTTCTTTAGGGCATGTAGAGCATTTGACTCAGAACTGCCATTTTCCAGAGAGCAATCATATTTTGTTTGCCTGAGTGGATAGTTATGTCTTTCATTCACGTTGGAATATACATTTTTGTTCGCTGATGACTCAATTTATTGAGTTTGTGCACCTGAGCTACAATGGTAGGAAAGCCTCTGGGTTAGATACCCATCGGGCTAAATTGCAGAAAGCTCTGAAAGCAGACACTGGTTCCTTAGCCACTGCCCATTAAACTTGATGCAGTGGTACACAAATTATTTCTGCCAGCCCTTTGTAATAATTTCAAAGTCTCACCAGTGCTATTTGCTTTGACTTGTAGCGTCAGCAGAGGCCTGATTTTGGACAAGACTAGCAACGGTTATTCTCTAATTTGAGATGTAGGTGCAGGTTAAAGGGGGGTATGAAGGGCTGCAACAGCTGGCAAGTGGCTGGAATTGAAACTGTCCTAGGATTGCATGAAATTGCAGGTTGGTGGGGGCACTGCAAGACAGCTGCCCTGCCAGCAGTGTGTTCGTTATTTCTACTTTTCTTGTTTTTTTTGGTGTGTCTAGTGCTGGGTTGGGTGTCTCTCTGTGTGTCTTACGTGGGGGGTTCGCTATATTTAAGAGGGAGTTAGCTGTGGCCCTTGTGGCTAAGGGAATCAGAGGGTATGGAGAGAAGGCAGGTACAGGATACTGAGTTGGATGATCAGCCATGATCATATTGAATGGCGATGCAGGCTCGAAGGGCCGAATGGCCTACTCCTGCACCTAATTTCTATGTTTCTATCTATGTTTCTATGTATGGAGGGGAAAGGGGGAAACCGTTTTCGGTCGCCTCCTCGACGGAGAGGTGACTTTTTCCATGTCGCCTCCCTCGTGGCCTAACACCATGGATTGGAGCGGCCTTTCCCAGCATCGGGCCCGAAGCATCGGCAGCAGGCGCAGCGTGGACTTTCCATCGCGGAGCGGGCGAACCCTTGCAGGGGGTTGCCAGAGAGAAGTGCTCCGATCACTGGCCTGGTGACATTGACATCGTGGGGCTGTGGTCTGCAGAGCTTCTAGCCGCGGGCGTGGCATGGACTTACCATCCGGAGCCTGGGGTCCCTCGCCGGGGATCGCCGGAGAAGAGCTCCGACCAGTGGCCTGCGGCCTATAACATCCTGAAGCCACGGTCTGCGGAGCTTCTAGCCGCGGGCTGGGCGTGGACTTACCATCCGGCGTCTGGGATCCCTTGCCGGGTATCACAAGAGAAGAGTTCCGACCGCCAATCATTGCTGGGAAGTTGTGCCTCAAGAATGTGCCATAAAGGACACTGACCTTGCACACAGCCACTCGAATCAGTGAATGTACCTTGCAATGAAACGTTAACTGCACCAGTGGGCTAGGCTTATGTACTCGATGCACCATTCACTATCAGTGCTACCACACTCTCTCAAACTTAGTGCGACTCCAAGACAACCACCCTCGTAGCTTGCACACATTACTAATATTCAATTACGGATGTATATTTGGCTGATAGCAAAACATTTTTTTTTACTGTTAACCTTTACTCTAGAGTGCTCTGGGACTTCTTAATGTCAGGAGGAATAACTTAAAGCCTAGAGTTTAGAAACATCTGTTATAATTTCAATATCCTACTTTAATAACATAATTTTATTCCTGGAAATAAAAATGGTCTAAATATTATTATTTCTAGTAATTGCCGAATCTTCTGTGATCTCAAATTGGCACCCTTGAATTCTATTGTGACTGACTGAATTCTGTTCTGATTGAGACTGATTTTAAGCACACAGTTTTAACGTAATTTCTTACCTTTATTTCAACTTTTCTTCTCGAGAGATTTCTGTTTTAATTGGAAAAAGTTGCCGCAGTTTCTATTTCATTTACATTTTGAACAGATGTTGACTTCTTCCCAATGAACGCACAGCCCAGTAACAACCCCAATATTGGTGACAAAGCCGCTGACAATGGAGGTGTTGTTGTAGTCTGGTGGGCTGACCATGCTGAGGCATGCAGGTGTCAGCTCTTGGATACCTCCTCATAACTACCCCTTGACCATGACCCCACAGACGAACATCAGGGCACCATCCCTCATACAGTTACCGATCTCAACTTCTCTGAAAATCTCCCCTCCACAGCCTCCAACCTATATTTCTTCAGCCACATACTGCCCACTTCTACCTCCTTCCAAAAATCTACAAACATGACTGCCCTGGCAGACTAATTGTTTCGGCCTGTTCCTGCCCCATAGAATTCAACTCCAAATATTTTGTTTCCATTTTATCCCCCCTTGTCCAGTTCCTTCTGACCTACAGTACATCCGAGATATCTCACACATGTTTTAATTCTTCAATAATTTTAAAATCATCATCTTTATTGAGCTGCTCATCTTTCTTGACGTACTCCCTTTACACTTCCATTCCTCTCCAGTGAAGTTCCACGGTCCTCTGGTTCATCCTTGAACAGAGACCCAATCACCCCACCAGCCACCACATCCAACACAGCATTCTCCAACTTTTGTGCCGCCTTCAACATGACTCCACCACCAGTCACATCTGATGCCCCCTCCGCATCTCCTTGGTTTACTCATCCGTTAACACACAAACCAGTGTACCTTCCCCTGCAAATGCCTGTCCCTAATGAATTCTGTACTCCAGATGTGACCTCCTTCACACTGGTGAGACCAAGCATATACTAGGCGAGCGTCACGTTAAATACTTGCGTTCTGTCCACAAGGGCCTGCTGGATCTAAAATCTGCAAACCATTTTAACTCTCCTTCCTATTCCTATACGGACCTTTCTGTCCCGAGCCTCTTCCATTGCTAGAGTGTTGCCTAAATCCGAACTGGAGGAACAGCACCTCATATTCTGCATGGGTAGCTTACAACCCAACAGTACATCAGTCTGAAGAAGGGTTTCGGCCCGAAACATTGCCTATTTCCTTCGCTCCATAGATGTTGCTGCACCCGCTGAGTTTCTCCAGCACTCTTGTCTACCTAGTATGAACATATTAATTCTTCAATTTTAGGTAAACAACCCTCCCCCTTTTCCCCCCCTTTCCTCCCTGTGTCCCACCTGGATGCATGCTCATTCCTCCTTTACCTCGCCCCCATCCCTTTTCATCTATATTCCTTCCTCCTTCACATTTCATGCCTCTTCTCTGCTTATCTCTGCATTTCACAGTTTTTGTCTTTTCACCTCTGTCCCCCCAATCTATCATTGTTCACCCCCAGCTTTCTTCTAGCTTGCACCACCACCTCTCCTAGCTTTCTACCTCCTATTGCAATCAGTCTTAAGAAGGGTCTCAATCCCAAATGTCGCTTATCCATGTTCTCCAGAGATGCTGCCTGGCCTGCTATGTTAGTCAAGCACTTTGTTTTTTTGTTGGTAATCCAGCATCTGCAGTTCCTTGTTTCTATTTTAATTCAATGGTAATGGTTTAGATTTATTATTGTCACTTGTACTGAGGTACTTGGAAAAGTTTTATTTTGCATGCTATTTAGGTATAATATTTAATATTATACCTAAATACAATCTAGTCAGGCTCTAGTACAATCAATAGTGCAAAGCAGAGAAAATAGATTTAGAAACATAGAAACATAGAAATTAGGTGCAGGAGTAGGCCATTCGGCCCTTCGAGCCTGCACCGCCATTCAATATGATCATGGCTGATCATCCAACTCAGTATCCCGTACCTGCCTTCTCTCCATACCCTCTGATCCCCTTAGCCACAAGGGCCACATCTAACTCCCTCTTAAATATAGCCAATGAACTGGCCTCAACTACCCTCTGTGGCAGAGAGTTCCAGAGACCCATCACTCTCTGTGTGAAAAAAGTCCTTCTCATCTCGGTCCTAAAGGATTTCCACCTTATCCTTAAGCTGTGACCCCTCGTCCTGGACCTCGCCAACATCGGGAACAATCTTCCTGCATCTAGCCTGCCCAACCCCTTAAGAATTTTGTAAGTTTCTATAAGATCCCCTCTCAATCTCCTAAATTCTAGAGAGTATAAACCGAGTCTATGCAGTCTTTGTTCATAAGACAGTCCTGACATCCCAGGAATCAGTCTGGTGAACCTTCTCTGCACTCCCTCTATGGCAATAATGTCCTTCCTCAGATTTGGAGACCAGAACTGTACGCAATACTCCAGGTGTGGTCTCACCTTTAAAAGAGTAGTATGATTGCATCGAGTGATAGTAGATCCATCTCTGGGAAGAGCATACAAAGAGTTGTCACTTTCCAGTGCCATCCTCCAAGGTGCCAGGCGGGCAGGAAGGACAATTTCTGGAAATCCTTTGGCTAAGTTGGTAATAGTGAGTGATGACAGTCTCATTGCCCTGGACAACAGAAAAGGTATTGGGTTGTCAACTATATCTAAGCTGATAAGACAGGTGTGGTGCTTCACAGCTCCAGGGTGTCCTGCCCTTATGACTGCATGGATTTCCCCTCTGGCTGCTCCAGGTTTCCTCCCACATCCAAAGGTTTGTAGATGACTTTAAATTGCCCACACTGTAGGTGGGTTGCAAGTGAATCAGAAGGCAGTTGATGGATGTGTGAACAAAGGAACTGCAGATGTTGGTTAAAACCAAAGATAGACATAAAATGCTGGAGTTACTCAGTGGGGGACAGGCAATATCTCTGGAGAGTAGGAATGAGTGACGTTTTTGGTCGAGACCCTTCTTTAGACGTTTAATATTTGTGGACTTAATCAATGCAAGCTTATGACGCACACTTACTAGGAACTCCTCGTTCAAGGGAAATAATTGCAATTTCCGATCCCAATCATGACAGGAGTTCAACGGGTAACCCGCACCTGACGGGGTATGGTAGACGCACGCTGATCCATTCAGCGTAGCCCGTGTGCAGCCATGGACATCTAAGGGCATTACAGACCTGTTATTGCTCAATCCCGTGTGGGTATATGCCACAGAAGGGTCTCGACCCGAAAGGTCGCCCATTCCTTCTCCCCAGAGATGCTGCCTGTCCCGTTGAGTTACTCCAGCATTTTGTGTGCAGCAGATGGACGTGTTTGCGCAGGTTAATTGAAAATAATAAGTGGAGTTGCTCTGAGAGCTGACATTGTTTCATGAATGGCCACATACACTGTGACAAATATGACACTTGAAGGGAAATTACATATACAGCCACAATGGATACAATCTTGTAATTCATGATGGGGGCTTTTTCAGTGTTATGCCAGAGATGGAAATGTGATAGGTGAGATTGAGCTGGTGTTTTGCAGTGAAGATGGATGTAGATTTGAGTGGCATCAACACATTCATGAATTCTGAAGAGGAAAGGGTAAAATACTGTCACCTGGTCATTCCCCCGGGAGAATGATATAAAGCAACATCAGCAGAGGGAATATAATCTGCCACGAAACCAATTTGTACAACAAATCTGAAGATATGATAAATCTTATATTGATGAGATTTGTCACCATGCTTGAGGTGATAAAATTATGTGCATGGGTGAAATATGAAAAATAATTGCACGAGGCTGAATGATGGAGTCTGTGGTTCACAGCTGGGGCTCAACCACTGGGTAACGGATGCTGGTACGTTTGCCACTCTACTCCAAATGTGTATTTAATTGTAGGTTCTAAACTTAAAAAAATATATATATATTTAAATGGATCTGAATGGTTTTGAAATCTTCTTACCGTTAAGAACATTTAAATGTTGTCACGCCGCCTGGGCTGCTTTGATAAAAGCCAAGCCTCCTCTTAAAAGCTTCTAAAGCCTTCCAGGTCTCAGCGGTGTGTTGCCTGCCGTTTATTTGCAATTGATGCATCCGTACGTGTCCCATCCCCACAGGTGGCGGGGGTCATGGCGGGAAGCAGGAGAATGGGGTGAGGAGGGAACGATTGATCAGCCATGATTGAATGGCAGAGTAGACTTGATGGGCCGAATGGTCTAATCCTACTCCTATTCCTAATGACCTTATGACCCACCAGACCAGTCAGACACAGTTCGAACAAGTGGTTCTGCAGGTACGATGGGTCAGCTCGTTTGACCTATGACATCCAGCCCAGGTAAACAATTAGGTCTGCTGGTTGCAGGCTGATTCCAGTTCAATCAGCTCATTGTCTATTGTTCATTAAATAGTAAACGTTCTGAATTTATTTTTAAGAAGAAGACGTAAGATGCATTTAACTTTGTTTATATATTTATGGTTAAATCTTTAAATAAATTGTCGAAACCCAGTAGTTTTGTTGTGCTGCATAAACTGGTGCAGTGTCGCCCGACTACCCTTTCTGAAGTCACTGGTCAGTCCCTTCACAAGATATGTGATATGTGTAGAGGTTACACAAAAAGCTGGAGAAACTCAGCGGGTGCAGCAGCATCTAAGGAGCGAAGGAGATAGGCGACGTTTCGGGTCGAGACCCTTCTTCAGACTATGTGAAGAGATAAAGGTTAGTTAAAACAAATGTAGGTCCCTTGCAGTCAGAAACTGGTGAATAGATCATGGGGAACAAGGACACGGCAGACCAATTGAATAACTACTTTGGTTCTGTCTTCACTAAGGAAGACATGAATAATCTGCCGGAAATAGCTGGGGACCGGGGGTCAAATGAGATGGAGGAAAGTGGTGTTAGGTAAATTGAATGGATTAAAGGCCGATAAATCCCCAGGGCCAGATAGGCTGCATCCCAGAGTACTTAAGGAATAAGCCCCAGAAATAGTGGATGCATTAGTGATAATTTTTCAAAACTCTTTAGATTCTGGAGTAGTTCCTGAGGATTGGAGGATAGCTAATGTAACCCCACTTTTTAAAAAAGGGAGGGAGAGAAAAAACCGGGAATTACAGACCACTTAGTCTAACATCGGTAGTGGGGAAAATGCTAGAGTCACTTATTAAAGATGGGATAGCAGCACATTTGGAAAGTGGTGAAATCATTGGACAAAGTCAGCATGGATTTATGAAAGGTAAATCATGTAGACTTGGCTTGTACTCGCTGGAATTTAGAAGATTGAGGGGGAATCATATAGAGACTTACAAAATTTGTAAGGGGTTGGACAGGCTAGATGCAGGAAGATTGTTCCCGATGTTTTTCACACAGAGAGTGGTGAATCTGTGGAATTCTCTGCCGCAGAAGGTAGTTGAGGCCAGTTCATTGGCTATATTTAAGAGGGAGTTAGATGTGCCCTTGTGGCTAAAGGGATCATGGGGTATGGAGAGAAGGCAGGTACAGAATACTGAGTTGGATGATCAGCCATGATCATATTGAATGGCGGTGCAGGCTCAAAGGGCCGAATGGCCTACTCCTGCACCTATTTTCTATGTTTCTATGTTTCAATGGTCAGTCCCTTGGCCTTGTTAATGTTGAGTTGGAGGTTGTTGTTGCACCACTCAACCAGGTGTTCGACCTCATTCCAGAATGCTGACTCATCATTGCTGGTAATTCAACCAACCACAGTCATATAGTCAATTTATAGACGGCATTGGAGCTTTCCTTAACCACACAGTCATGTGGGCAAAGAGAATAGAGCAAGGGATGAAACATGAAGCCTTGAGGTGTGGCACAAAAAGCTGGAGCAACTGGCAGCATCTCTGGAGAGAAGGAATGGGTGACGTTTTGGGTTGAGGCATACGTGTGTTGCTGGTCCATAAGGAGGAGATGTTGCTGAAACATATTTTAGCAACTGAGATACTTTCCAGGATATTTCTCTTAAAATAAATTAAAAGCACCTTCTGTCCAAACATTGACACATGCCGCTTTCTGATACTGATGTGGCTTTTAGTTTCGTTCAGTTTAGAGATGCAGCGCGGAAACAGGCCCTTTGTCCCACCGAGTCCGCACCGACCAGCGATCCCCACACACTAACACTATCCTACACACTTGAGGGACAATTTTATATTTATACCAAGCGAATTAACGAAAAAAACCTGTACGTCTTTGGAGTGTGGAGGAAACCGAAGATCTCGGAGAAAACCCCCCGCAAGTCATGGGGAGAACATACAAAGTCTGTACAGACCTGACGACCCGTAGTCAGGATCGAACCTGGGTCTCTGGCGCTGTAAGGCAGCAACTCTACCACTGTGCCACCGTACACTGTACTATTACTGGTAGGTAGCTATTGTGGAGCACAATACTTTGATCTTTTTGTTCAAATGTGCAAGTATCTTGAAACGCAAGCACAATGAATAACGATTCAACATAATTACTGCCTTTTCTCTGTGAATATGACACATTATCTTATGGAAGAGTTTGACTTAACGTTGAATAGAATTGTAGGATCGCAAATTTTTAATTTATGCCGACCTGCATAAAAATAAATAGAAACATAGAAACATAGAAAATAGGTGCAGGAGTAGGCCATTCGGCCCTTCGAGCCTGCACCACCATTCAAGATGATGATGACTGATCATCCAACTCTGTATCCCTTACCTGACTTCTCTCCATATTCCCTAATCCCTTTAGCCACAAGGGCCACATCTAACTCCCTCTTAAATATAACCAATGAACTGGCCTCAACTACCTTCTGTGGCAGTGAATTCCACAGATTCACCACTCACTGTGTGAAAAATGTTATTCTCATCTCGGTCCTAAAAGATTTCCCCCATATCCTTAAACTGTGACCCCTTGTCTTGGACTTCCCCAACATCGGGCACAATCTTCTTGCATCTAGCCTGTCCAACCCCTTAAGAATTTTGTAAGTTTCTATCAGATCCCCCCTCAATCTTCTAAATTATAGCGAGTACAAGCCGAGTCTATCCAGATCTTCTTCATATGAACGTCCTGACATCCCAGGAATCAGTCTGGTGAACCTTCTCTGCACTCCCTCTATGGCAAGAATGTATTTCCTCAGATTTGGAGACCAGAACTGTACGCGATATAAGCAACATAACTGGCCTGGCGATCTGTTAGTGAACGCTTCGCAGAAGCTGGACCAAAGACAAGGAGAGGGAAAAGGAACCACGTGCATAGGAGAGGCAAGGAACTTCAGATGCTGGTTTACAAAAAAAGAAACAAAGTGCTGGAGTAACTCAGTGAGTTGGCTGCATTCTGGAGAACATGGATAGGTGATGTTTTGTGTCGGGAACTGACCTGAACCGTCACTTGTTCTCCACGGATGCTGCCTGACCCGCTGAGTTACTCAAACACTTTGTGTCTTCATAAGTATAGGATCTTACTCTGATACAAGAGAGACTTGCAAAATGGGTATAACCTGAACACATCAAAACATATCAATTTTTTATTTTATATATTTGTTTATAAAAAGACAATGCTGCAAATTAATTTATTCCATTGATCTGTTGACTGATTGATTCAGGTGTCCCTTCATGTGGTTCTGTAGTTTTCCCATTTAAAAACAATCCTTAGATCAAAGTAACGAAAGAATGGCAGGATTTTATGGCTATATTGTTTAGATCTATGTATGTCAACATCTTGTATCAGATCTTAATCAATGATATACAAATGATCAAGAGAACAATTGTTCTATTTTTTTGCACAGTGCATCACATCTTCCCATGTTCAAGGTACAAACATTGATAGGTATTCTATTTCGATTTTCTTCAAAGTTCTCCTCTTCTTGAAAGCACGACCTGCTAAAGTTTCCACAACCGTCCAAGTCGGCTTTACTAAGAATGACTGATAATTTATCATATATTTAATTGTTTTGCTATTGCATATAATGTGTTTGGAAAACTACAGCAAGTAAGAAATGTATTGTTCACTGGACCAAGTGGGACCCGTTGGATCCCGTCCCCCAATGCGGGGGGGGGGGGGGGGGGAGAGATGGAGGGGTGGTAGGGAGTTAGGGGAGTTAAGAGGGAGGGGAGTAGAGAGGGAGGGGTGGTAGAGATGGAGGGGATGGGGGGTAGCGAGGGAGAGGGAGGGGAGCCGAGAGGGAGGGTAGGTGGGGGGGGTGGAGAGGAACAGAGAGGGAGGGTGTTAGAGACCCTACTCCATCTCACTCCTCATTTCTCTCATCCTCCTCCCATTCCCTGCCACGGGACCGACCCAGGTCGATGAGCAGCGCCTGGGCCTGGAACTCAGCCTGGTTCTCGTACTCAACCCGGCCCTGGCTGCAGACCCAGGCTTGTCCTTGGTTCCAGCGGCAGCCTCCAGCCGTCAGCTCGGCCGCTGCCTGGGCTCCAGTGCAGGATCCGACTTCACCGTCCCTGCCGGACCCAGGCTTGTTCTTGGTTCCAGCGGTGGCTTCTTTATCGGCCTCAATCACGGCCCCATCCCAAGCCCCGGCCGGGCTCGGCTCTCACTCCAGCTCGAGCACCAGGCTCGGCTCTAGCCAGGGCCCACGGCTCCACCCTCACCACCAGGTGTCGGGTGTCGGGCGCCGGCAGCAGTAGCATGAGCGCTGGAGTGCCCCTCCCTCCCAGAGTGTCCCGTCCTGCATTGCGAGTGCATTATGCCCTCACTCGGGATTTTTTTCAGAAACGGGTACATTTTCAGGCTGTTTTTAAAACTTCAAAGGATTAAAAAGTTTGGAAATATAGGTGGGAATGCAATGGGAAGACGTTAGACACGCAAACGCACACACACACACACACACACACACACACACACACGCACACACACACACGCAAACGCACACACACACACACACACACACACACACACACACACACACACACACACACACACACACACACACACACACACACACACACACACACACACACACACACAAGATGATAGTTTTAGTGTTTTAGTTATATAGATATCTGGCGCATATGACAAATATACAATCTTGACTCTTGACTTGACATCATGTAGTTGATAATATTGATCATTTGCCCAGCACTATTTGTCCCTCACAAAAAAAATCTGTAATCAATGGAGAAGTGTACTCAGCTTCAGAGCAATGTTTTGCATGCTAATGTATGATTTCCTAGCTCTTGTGGTATAGCTGGTAAATATTCTTCCCACGTATCATGAAGCAAGTGGACACTAAGAAAGAGAAAATGGGGTCATAATAGACACTAGACAATTTAACAACTCCAATGAAAATGGTCCCAGAGCAAATGTTTCTAAATCACTCTCTCTGTTCTGAGCAAATTGTTTTCTCTGTGAACACATTCAGTTCAAATAGAAGGTGCAATCTCTGTCCTGGACTGCTGGTTAATGAATTGGGAAGTGCTCCTAGGAAATAGCCTTTGTATTCATGAATAGATGTGTTTGTTCAATGTGTTTTGCTGCTGATATTTTGCTTTGACTAAATCCTATTCATCCCCTTCCTTATATTTATCAAAAATAAAAAATAAACTAGCCATTTCTTGCAATAATAAGACAATATAATCAGGTTATGCTTCGATTTATCCTTTAACCTGCCCAAAGTATAGGTGAAATTGTAAATTGTCAACACAGTGGGAAGAAGCAAACAGAAAAAAGGATTTCAATTACAAATCAATTTAACTACATTTTTCAGAATAGAAATTATGGGAGTTGGGCATTCAGCTGCTCCAGTTTCTCCTGTCACGGTTGATGGCTGATCTGTAGATCAACTCCATTTACCTGTCTTGCTTCATATCCCTTGATACTATAATCTATTAATCTCATTCTTGAAAGTTCTAATTGATTTTGCATCCAAACTTGTTTTATCTTTCTGTAAATTAAATGATTTTTACAACCACAAGATGGCTTGGCTCAATTTCACATATTGTTCTGAAATTGCCCAGCACATGAACTATTTATCGGTATTTTCCCAATCAAAGCCTTCCGCAGTTTTCAATTTAGCTGGTAAATATTATTTTATGTATTTAAAGATAATTATTTTGGCATGCATTATGCTATCAAATTCATGGGAATGCAAATCATATCTATATGCATATCATTCGAGAACCATGAGGAAGGTCTAAGTGGGGGAAGCAAAATGACCGACAGAATCTCTGTGGGACCAGAATAATCTTGCACCTCTCCATAAATAATATAACTTACACGGCCCTTAATGGGTATTTTAAGTGTGAATTCCAATAGTTTATTTTAAGAGTCTTTTTAGGAATAGGAATAGGAATAGGAATAGAAACATAGAAACATAGAAATTAGGTGCAGGAGTAGGCCATTCGGCCCTTCGAGCCTGCACCGCCATTCAATATGATCATGGCTGATCATCCAACTCAGTATCCCGTACCTGCCTTCTCTCCATACCTTCTGATCCCTTTAGCCACAAGGGCCACATCTAACTCCCTCTTAAATAGAGCCAATGAACTGGCCTCAACTACCCTCTGTGGCAGAGAGTTCCAGAGACCCACCACTCTCTGTGTGAAAAAAGTCCTTCTCATCTCGGTCCCAAAGGATTTTCCCCTTATCCTTAAGCTGTGACCCCTTGTCCTGGACCTCCCCAACATCGGGAACAATCTTCCTGCATCTAGCCTGTCCAACCTCTTAAGAATTTTGTAAGTTTCTATAAGATCCCCTCTCAATCTCCTAAATTCTAGAGAGTATAAACCAAGTCTATGCAGTCTTTGTTCATAAGACAGTCCTGACATCCCAGGACCAGGAATACTTTATTGTCACATGTGACTAAACACAGTGAGGTTCTTTGCTTACATACCCAATGTATACAAATAGCAGCCACCATCGACGCTGGAGCAGCTCAAGAGCTAATTCAATAATATGAACCTTGATCAGCTTGTTTATGCCTAATTTTTGCAGTAGAGTCCCTGGTGGAGAACATTTGGTGCTGTCAGCACACTTTCATCTATGCGATGAACACAAGTTCATCGCTCAAGGACTGTTCGAGACTGAAAAATTGTTGTCAAGTTAGAATAATGCAATTATTAAAAACAATTTCAATGGTCTGCTAGGGAGAATGAAGAAAGGTGATATAATCATATTGCATGATTAAATTCTATGAAAGTATATATATTTAAAATAAATCACTTGATTTTTGGGATTTATCTTAAGCCTCTTTGTGGAGATTCTACATCGCGTGAGTTCACAGTGCACTGGGAAAATGCAGGGATTAGTGGGAGAGGAAAGGATTCCATGGCAACACATTGAAAACATGCTGCATTGGCACAGCAGTAAGATGCTGGTCAGGAACTAATGCAGGAAAGTGTGCTTCTACGTGGTGTCGTTGGAATGAGGGATTAAGCATTATTTACTTGATCACAGCACAGTGAGAACAAATGATCTCGGAATTTGCTGGCGAATTTCAAGGAGTTGATTGTTGACCAGGACAGGAAAGCCCTGAACCCATGAACCTGTCTCTATTGATGGAGGCAGTGCAGAGAGTTAACGCCTTCAGGTTCCTGGGCGTGCACATCTCTGAAGGTCGGTCCTTTGCCCTGTTCACTGTTGCAATCACAAAAAAATCAAAGCCTCTACTTTCTTAGATTATTGAGGAGATTTGGTATGTTGCTGAATACTGTATCGAACTTCTACAAGTGTACGGTAGTGCACACACTGGCTGGTCGCATAAGGGCCTAATTCAGTAAGTCGAGGGCCAAGGAATGAGGAAGGCTGCAGGAAGTGATAGACACTGCCCAGTCCATCGCAGATACTGACCTCCCCACGATTGAAGAGATCGATAGGACGTGCTAAATCGAAAAGGCAGCTAATGTCATCATAAACGACACCACCCTCCCCACGCTTCCACCATTGGGAAGAAGGCACAGCGGCCTGAAAACTATTCAAGAACATGCTTCTTCTATCCAGCAACCACCTGCTGTGCAAGACTGCACAACATTACCCACAAACCTACCTCAACCACTATGATCTACTATGGACTTTGTTTTGGTTGCATTACGTACTTTGTTTTTGCACTATTATGGCCTGTTTACCTAGTATTACTGATTATGAATTGATTGTATCATTGATTGTTGCATATTTATTTGTTGTTTTATTACAGTAATGGTCCTGCAGAGTTGGGCAAGTAAGAGTTCCATTGTTCCATTGCCAGAACATTTGATAATTAAACATCATGACCCTTGATTCTTGTCTTGGTTATAGATAGGGTGATATTTATTTGTGTGACAGATTCACATCCGTTAAACACCAGAACCTGGATTCTGGATACAGCTGTTTCGCATAAGTGATGCAGTGACATGTTGACCCTGCTAGAACAGTTCATATAATTATATTTCCATGTGTCTCATTAATGGTATTAAATTGTAAAGCGTAAAGTACTTGCTAATTTAATGCAATAATCTTTTAAGACTCAGCATTGTAAATGTAGTATATTAGTTGAAGTTACTGAAGTAATTGAAAGTAGTAAAATGCTTCAATTTGCCAAGGAAGTTTAAATTTGCAAAATAGGTTCATTTAATGGGGTTGTAAATGGATAAGTTAGTGCAGGCTTATGTTTCAAAGAATGTTCAGCAGCAGCTGGGGGCTCCATGGAAATCTTCACAGTTTCTTGGCAAGTGCACATAATATAATATTTTTCAATTGCTGTCATGATAGTTTGTGAAATTTGTCTTAAAAACCACCTGCCAATGACATGATAATTGCCAGTCTTGACAATTGGTCACCGAATTTGATGAGATTAAATGATATAAACAAAGCCACGTGAAGTTCTTCCTCAGATCTTTAGAGAAGCATTTCAATGTCTGTCAGGTTGTAGCAAGTGATCTATGACTTACATGATGTTGTTGCTTCAACTTTTGAATTATGTGATACAGTGTGCTTTCTACACAACATTAAATTGTAAAATACCATAAATTACACCAAAGGTGTCAATGTTTCATCCAGAAAAGGCTGCTGTTATAGTTGCTTATCGTTTGATGTTTCTACTTGTTAGCAAAAAAAAACTTTGAAAGACAACCACAGAGCCAACTATCAAAGCAATGCTTCATTATTGTTATTTGCTTTTGTAACATATATTTTGGGCCCTAAAGGGCCTGTCCCACTGCGGGGAGCTAACTTGTGAGTTTAGAAGAGTTTGCGTTTGACTCAAACTCGCAGCATGGTCGACACGTAGTCCTAGGAGGTCTATGTAACTCTCTTTCATGCACGAGAGAAATTCCCGCACACTCGAGTCCTCAGTTTGATCGAGGAGTATTGTTTAGCATGCTGAGAAAATGTCCGCAAGTAAAAATTGGTCGGCATGAAAAAAAATCAATATTTTCTTTACTCGTAGGTTTAGTCGAAGTAGGTTGTAGTAGATCGGCATGTTATACGTAGGTAATCGAAGGTAATCAAAGGTAGTCAAAGGTAGTCAAAGGTAGTCGTAGATAGTGTTAGTATAGTCGAAGGAGGGCGGCTTCATTCTCCACTATTCGGTGTCCAATTTTCCTGAAGCTAGTCGAAGCTAGTCTTCAACATAGTCGAAGGAGGTCGAAGGAGATCGAAGGAGGTCTTCTACGTAGTCGAAGGAGGTCTTTTACATATTTGTAGGAGGTTCTCTACATAGTTGAAGGAGGTCGTAGGAGGTGTTCTACTTTGGTGAGACCATGACACTTTATTAAATTCTCCTAAACTCCTCTAAACTCGCAAATTAGGTCTCCGCAGTGGGACAGGCCCTTAAGGCAACTTGATGCTTTTTGCAAAGAATGAAATGGATGTCATTATTGGTTAACATGTGGTGAACTAGCTGCTGGTAAACCAGATTTACTGCACATTCAGAAACTGACTAATTGAGGACTCAAAAAGCATAAGAAATAAAAGCAGAAATACGATCACCAGAGCCTGCCCCACTATTCAAAAGATAGTGGCTGATCTGATCTTGGCATCAGTTACACTTTCTTGCCTGTTCTCGATTGCAATAATAGATCAAAAATCTTATAAACAAATATATTCAGTGATTCATCCTCCACAGAGATAACCAAAAATGTGCATAGACGCATAAAGCTGGAGTAACTCAGCTGATCAGACAGCATCTCTGGAGAAAAAAAATAGGAGACATTTCGGGTCGAGAGTCAGAAGAAGGGTCTCAACCGAAACGTCACCTATTCCTTTCACCCAGAGATGCTGTCTGACCTGTTGAGTTACTCCAACTTTTTGTGTCCATCTTCGGTTTAAACCAGCATCTGCAGTTCCTTCCTACACCAAAAATATGCAACTGTGTGAGGGAGAAAATTCATTTTCTTTCCTCTTGCAATAGGCGATGCCATACTCTGAAACTCTGCTCCTTGGTTTTTGATTGTCTCCTGTATTTCAGCATCCACCTTGGCGTGCACCTTCAGAACCTTTGTAAATTATTCTATGAGATCACATCTGAGTCTGCTAAGCCCCAATTTTTAGCAGAATCTTGCTCTATTGTTCCTCGTATAACAATGAATAAATGAATACCAATGCAAGTATATTAAATAAGCAGCCAAAAATGGTATGCACTTCCTGGGCTGTCATATCATCAATGGTCTGTGTGTTTGTATCATGACATGGTATCATACTGTGCACGGTTGTCTAGTATGTACGGTACATGCATTACACTACAATATGTACAATTGTATCATACAGTGTGGAAACAGGCCCTACGGCCCACTTGCCCACACCGACCAACGTCCCATCTATACTAGCCCATCTGCTTGTGTTAGACAATAGACAATAGGTGCAGGAGTAGACCATTCAGCCCTTTGAGCCAGCACCACCATTCACTGCGATCATGGCTGATCATCCACAACCAGTACCTCGTTCCTGCCTTCTCCCCATATCCCTTGACTCAGCTATCTTTAACTCTATCTAACTCTCTCTTGAAAGCATCCAGTGAATCGGCCTCCACTGCCTTCTGAGGCAGAGAATTCCACAGATTCACAACTCTCTGGGTGAAAATGTTTTTTCTCATCTCCGTTCTAAATGGACTACCCCTTATTCTTAAACTGTGGCCCCTTAAGACTCCCCCAACGTCGAGAACCTTTTTCCTAGTGTGCCCAATCCCTTAATAATCTTATATGTTTCAATAAGATATCCTCTCATCCTTCTAAATTCCAGTGTATACCAGCCCATCACACCATTCTTTCAACATATGACAGTCCCGCAATCCTGGGAATTTACTTTGTGAACCTACGCAGCACTCCCTCAATAGCAAGCATGTCCTTCCTCAAATTTGGGGACCAAAACTGCACACAATACTCCATGTGTGGTCTCACCAGGGCCCTGTGCAACTGCAGAAGGTTATCTTTGCTCCTATACTCAACTCCTCTTGCTACGAAGGCTAACATGTCATTAGCTTTCTTCACTGCCTGTTGGACTTGCATGCTTGCTTTCAGTGACTGAAGAACAAGGACACCCAGATCTCGTTGTACTTCCCCTTTTCCTAACTTGACACCATTCAGATAATAATCTGCATTTCTGTTTTTGCCACCTCACATTTATCCACATTAAACTTCATCTGTCATGCATCTGCCCACTCACCCAATCTGTCCAAGTCACCCTGCATCCTAATACCATCCTCCTCACAGTTCACACTGGCACCCAGTTTTGTGTCATCTGCAAATTTGCTAATGTTACTTTTAATCCCTTCATCTAAATCATTGATGTATATTGTAAATAGCTGTGGTCCCAGCATCGAGCCTTGCGGTTCCCCACTAGTCACTGACTGCCATTCTGAAAGGGACACGTTAATCCCTACTCTTTGATTCCTGTCTGCCAACCAATTTCCTATCCAGCACTCTACCCCCAATACCATGTGCTCTAATTTTGCCCACTAATCTCCTCTGTGGGACCTTATCAAAGGCTTTCTGGAAGTCCAGGTACACTATATCCACTGGCTCTCTCGTCCATTTTCCTAGTTACATCCTCAAAAAATTCCAGTAGATTAGTCAAGCATGATTTCCCCTGGTACATCCATGACTCAGACCAACCCTGTTACTGCTATCCAAATGTGCCACTATTTCATCTTTTATAATTGATTCCTGCATCTTCCTCACCACCGATGTCTGGCTAACTGGTCTATAATTCCCTGTTTTCTCCCTCCTTCCTTTCTTAAAAAGTGGGATAACATCCTTGTAAATCTTCTCTGTATCTTCTCAAAATCTTCCATCTTGACAACATCCTTCCTATAATATGATGCCAAAAACGGAACACAATACTTTAAATGTGGCCTCAGCATTGTCTTATATATTTTAATCTTTTTATTTGAATTTCACAGCAATTTGCATACATACAATGATAACAGACAGTGATAGTCAGGACATCATTGTGCAACAGTATGTAAGCGACCCTCAAAGCCCTTACCCTTACACCCCCCCCCTCAATCCACCCGAATCAGGTCGGAACCAAACGGGGACAAACAACACTCACATACGTACACATCCACACAAATACGATAAGCTAAACGAAACAAAATGTACAAAAAAAAACAAAGAAAAAGTGGGGGGGAGAGGGGGTTGAGGGGAGAGCAGCTGCAATAAGACGGAGCAGTGATAGAAGGCACTCAGTCCTCTTCCGAGTCCGGAAACAAGTTGAGAGAGTTAACAAGTTCCAGGAAAGTTTCCATGTATCTAGGAATGTCTTGGTAGAGCCTTTGAGAGAAAACCTAAGTTTTTCAAGCTTGAAATTGTAGAGCACCTCCTTGATCCAGCGGGCGTGTGTCGGGGGACAGGTAAGCCTCAGTTAAGCAAGATCAGTCTCCGGGCTAACAAGGTTGTAAAAGCCAGGACCCGCTTCAACGCAACAGAGAGGTTGGTGTTGGGAGGAGTATCAAAAATAGCTGACAGTGGGTTTGGAGGAATAGTCTGGCCATAGGCTCTGCTTATCACGTCGAAAGCACTCCTCCAAAAGGCTGCCAGCTTAGGGCAAGACCAAAACATATGGTTATGGTTGGCAGGGGATTGATTACATCTGTTGCAGGTGTCCTTGACAGCAGGGTATATTCTAGATAATCTTGCATTTGTGTAGTGGACTTTGTGAAGGACTTTGCATTGGATTAGGCCATGACGGGCACATATGGAGGAAGAATGGATCAAATCCAAGGCAGAGTCCCATTGCTGGTCTGTTAGTTTCATATTCAGCTCGCCCTCCCATGCAGCTTTTAATGAGGTATGAGGATTCAATATTACCGACCCTAACAAGTTATACAAAAAAGAGATGCATTTCTGATCTAGAGCTAGGATGGAATTGGTCAGGGTTTCAGGAGGGCGATTTGGGAACTGAGGGAATGTCTTCTTCACAGAATCCCTATCTGGAAAAAATGGAAAAGGTGGGAGTTTGGGAGGCTGTAGTTGGACGAAAGCTCCGCAAAGGATGAAAAAATGCCATCCTTGTATAGGTTTTTGATACTACTGATACCATTACTATGCCAGGTTTTGAATGTGGAGTCTGTACTTGAAGGTTTAAAGATGTGATTTTTAAGCAGTGGGGTCAAGATGGAAGGGCCTTGTAAACCAAAGTTTTTCCTGAGTTGACTCCATATCTTGAGCGAGAGGGAAGCAATTGGGCCTGCATCCACAGATGTTGTAGAAATGGGGAGTTTGGAGCATAGAACAGACCGCAACGGGAGACGTGAACTCACCTTTTCCATGTGTACCCAATCGGTAGTTGGTCGCAATCATCATTCATCCAATACAGGATTTTTTGCAAGTTAGCTGCCCAATAGTATCGCCTAAAGTCAGGAAGTGCCAAACTGCCGTCAATCTTAGGAGACTGTAGTATCGTCATTCAAATTCTAGCTGGTTTGCTACCCCATAAAAAATTAGATATTCTCCTTTCTAATTTATCAAAAAAAGATTTAGTGATAAGTATAGGGATGTGCTGGAAAAGATATAGGAATTTGGGTAGGACGACCATCTTGACCAGATTTATCCGGGCAGCGAGGGATAATGGTAAAACAGATTTGTCTTATATAACTGTAACATGATCTGACAACTTCTATACGCAATGCTCTGACAGATGAAGGCCAATGTGCCAAAAGCTTTTTTGACATCCCATCTACCTATGACGCCAGTTTCAAAAAACTGTGTACCTGCACTCCTAAATCCCTCTGCTCTGCAACACTCCTCAGAGTCCTACCATTCACTGTGTAGGTCCTGCCAAATGCAACTCCTCACATTTCTCAGTATTAAATTCCATCAACCATTCCTCATCCCATGTGGCCAATTGATCAAGATCCTGCTGCAATTTTTCACAACCTTCACGATCTACAATACCACCCACTTTTGAGTCATCTGCAAACTTGCTAATCGTGCCATGTACGTTCTCATCCAACTTTCCTACATCATTTATTTCATATTCTACTTATTCCTCCTTTATGATGTAGAAAAACGATTGAGTTGATGCCTGCTCTTAGATTGGTCCCATAGAAACATAGAAACATAGAAATTAGGTGCAGGAGTAGGCCATTTGGCCCTTCGAGCCTGCACCGCCATTCAATATGATCATGGCTGATCATCCAACTCAGTATCCCGTACCTGCCTTCTCTCCATACCCTCTGATCCCCCTAGCCACAAGGGCCACATCTAACTCCCTCTTAAATATAGCCAATGAACTGGCCTCAACTACCCTCTGTGGCAGAGAGTTCCAGAGACAAACCCCATCTGTCCTATTTGTCCACATTCCCTGCAACTTGTTCTCCCTTGCATGCCTTGCACCACTTCCCACCTCATCCCAAGGAGAAATTTAAAATAGCCAATATCTAACAACCAGTTTGGGATGTAGGAGAAACCAGGATCACCCATTTGAATCAAAATGCAGGTTGATGGAGCAGTGCTATCTGCTTTTTTTTTGCAATAAAGGTCAACATTCAATTTTCTCTCCTCATTTCTTGCTATGCCCATATGCTAACTTTGTATTTGAATGGGAGAACATTTGTTTAGCGTTTATTCATTGGAACATAAAGGTCTGTTGGGATCCCAGTTTAGTAACTGACATGAGCTTTAGTGCTGCTGTTGAAAGCCTAGCTCCTTCTTGTATCACAGTGCTGGATTCACTTGATGGATTCAATTGATGTCCGTAATCAAACATCGCAGGTGGAATGGCGGATACTGAGGCAAATTCAAAGTGGATTGGGAAGAGGAATCTGAGCTGCAAATGTTCTTAAACAGTTCTACTTAAACCATGAATATATTTTTATAGATGGATATATTATAGAAGCTGAGCAGAAGTCACCAAAAATGTCAATGCATTCCCCTTATTGATGACTAGAAAGATCATCTTCAAGTGTGACTGAAAATAAATAACATTCTCGTACATGATGGAAGTCATCAGCAAAAGTGGGGGAGGTAGACCGCTACCTGAGGCTTAGAAAATAGAAACATAGAAAATAGGTGCAGGAGGTGCCCTTCGAGCTTGCACCACCATTCAATATGATCATGGCTTATCATCCATCTCAGTATCCCGTAACGGCCTTCTTTCCATACCCCCTGATCCCCTTAGCCACAAGGGCCACGTCTAACTCCCTCTTAAATATAGCCTATGAACTGGCCTCAACTGCCTTCTGTGGCAGAGAATTCCAGAGATTCACCACTCTCTGTGTGAAAAATGTTTTTCTCATCTCGGTCCTAAAAGACTTCCCCCTTATCCTTCCCAACATCGGGAACAATCTTCCTGGCCTATCTGGCCCTGGGGACTTATCGGCCTTTAATCCATTCAATTTACCTAACACCACTTCCCAGCTAACCTGGATTTCACTCAGTTCCATCTCATTTGACCCCCGGCCCCCTGCTTTTTCCGGCAGATTATTTATGTCTCCCTTAGTGAAGACAGAACCAAAGTAGTTATTCAATTGGTCTGCCATGTCCTTGTTCCCCATGATCAATTCTCCTGTTTCTGACTGCAAGGGACATACATTTGTTTTAACTAATCTTTTTTTTTCACATATCTATAAAAACTTTTGCAGTCAGTTTTAATGTTCCCTGCCAGTTTTCTTTCATAATCTATTTTCCCTTTCCTAATTAATCCCTTTGTCCTCCTCTGCTGGACTCTGAATTTCTCCCAGTCCTCTGGTAGGCTGCTTTTTCTGGCTAAGTTGTATGCTTCATCTTTTGTTTCGATACTATCCCTGATTTCCATTGTTAACCTCGGATGTACTACCTTCCTTGATTTATTCCTTTGCCAAACTGGGATGAACATTTTTTGTAGTTCATCCATGCAGTCTTTAAATGCCTTCCATTCACTCTTGCCCAAGGGGCCACGCACAACAAGACTGCTAACTAACCCTTCCTCATTACTCAATACCCAGTCTAGAATAGCCTCTACATATTGGTTTAGAAAACTATCCTGCATACATTCCAAGAAATCCTCTTCCTCAGCACCCCTGTCAATTTGCCAACATCTGAAATCTCTGTTCATTCTGAAAGGATTTGCCATGTATTTTTAAACATAGTTCTGTATTCTGTTTAGCAACAACACACTGTTGCTTAATATAAACTGGAAATTGAATATGTGGATTTAATAAAATCTCCATCAAAAATGCATAATTCTTCTGCGATTTCCCCTCCTTGAGGCATAAAAATACCTTTTCACACTTCTTTCTGCTTTAATTTTTTTTAAATAGATAAAAAAATAGAATTAATGCTCACTCTGGCAGGGTTGGTCACAGCAACAATTCTTCAGATTTTATTTAAACACTTACTGGTTTTCTCATGTTTTGCACAGAGTGAAGACATTTTTCATGTGTGTGTTGGTGAATGCAAACATCCATGAGAATTTGGTCACAGTTTCAGATGAGGTAGAAACTGGATTGTTGGCAAACATTTACTTACTTTTTATTACAGACTCAAGGTCCAGATAAAATACATTACATAGAATAAATTGCATACAAAAGCACAATAAATTACATACAAATACACAGTAAATTACTTACAAAAACACAATAAATGATTGTACATACAAAAGCATAACACATGGTTTAAGATCAAGAATTTAAAAATCAGTCCTACAACAAAACAACTATACCGATGTCTCCACGGCTGGGATTGGTAGCGTGTAGTGCTAAACCTTATGTTTGATAAGGCCAAGATGATTTCATTTTCCGTCATTAATCCGGCAAATAAATTTATACATGAAATTTCCTAAGACAGTTTGTAAAGTGTTGACTCCTGCAGCCACAAACATGTCACTTGCACTTACACTGTCTAGGTCTCTTACGTAATATTCTCACGACATAATTATTTCTGGATAGATGCACTGTGAAATGTGTAAATCCAAAAGTGGAAAGTTTCCCTATTCGCTCAGGATATATGAACTAGTCTTGTTACAGTTAGTTAAATCCTGTTAGTTTCATTATGAACCTTTTAAGAACAATTTATTTTAATTACTGCCGGTGGGTGTATGGAACGAGCTGCCAGAGGAGGTAGTTGAGGCAGGGACTACCCTAACACTTAATAAACAGCTAGACAGGTACATGGATTGGACAGTTTTGGAAGGATATGGACCAAATGTGGGCAGGTGGGACTAGGAGAGCTGGGACATTTTGGCTAGTGTGTGTAAGTTGGGCCGAAGAGCCTGTTTCCACACTCTATCACTCTATGACTCTATAGCACCTCTCACATGAAAATTAACTGAGGGTACATTGAAGTTCAATATGCGTGTCATATTTTCTTTATTTGAACATATAAAAGAGAAGGTGTGTTGCTAATTTTCTTTTCTGCTTCTCATTCTGTCCAATTTTTCCCTTTTCAAATTTAATTTCCAATCAGGTAATGCAAAAAAAACTTGCACTGTTTGTTGCTTTGTCCCTCAATCAGGCTGATGTTAGGAGAACTCCATATGCTTGTCAGATTCACTAAATACTTGGTTTCCCCTTCTGTGACCTTATTAACTCTTATTTTTTGCAACCTGAACAGCATAATATAATTATAAATAAATAAATAGGCAGAGCAGCTCTACCTAATATCAGATACTATTTATTGCCCTCCAGAAGCAAAATATCCATCCATTGCTTCAGTCTAAGTTAAGGCAAGTGTATCTTCATGAATGCTACTTTGTCTCCCAGCAACAGCTCTGAGAAGTTTTTCGCAGGTGATCAGCGTGTAAACAGAAATGGATCACTATGGAACAGTTTTGAAGAGCGAAAGAAACACCTTATTATCTGTTGCCAAGTGCTGCGATGGGATTATGTACTGTCAAACCTCTGGACAATGCAATAATTAAATATCATGGACACTTGTAAATCCATCTGAATTAGTGGACAGCGATCAATGCAGGATTGCATCTGAATGCAGCAACAGACTTCAGGAGATCCTTCTTCCCTGTGGCTATCAATATGTACAACTCTTCCCCCTTCTGTCCTGGGGTAGACTGACTCCCCTCCCCTCCCCAATCTTTGCATATCCCCAATCCTTTCCACTCATCACTTTAATTTCATGTTTCATGTATTTTGTGTTTTATGACTGTTGGCAGATCAATTTCCCTCCTTGGATAAATAAAGTTGTATTGTATCGTATTTAATGATCAACCCTAGTCTGATCTTTCCTACCTGCTTGCTTTGGACCCTTTGCCTCAGATATCTAAAGGGCAAACTCTCGAAAGAATATATGAGAACATTTCAAGTATAGTGTTTAAGAAGGAACTGCAGATGCTGGAAAATCGAAGGTAGACAAAAGTGCTGGAGAAACTCAGCGGGTGCAGCAGAATCTATTTCAAGTATAGTTATGGTTCCAAAGATCTTTTGGGACACGCTGAGGCTTTAAACAGTACTATATACAGTAAATTCACGTTTTCTATTTTGCAGTTGCAAAACAAGTGATTGTAGCATTGGTTTGCTGATGTATTGGATTATACTGCTGGTTATTAATTATTCTACTTTCTAGAATTTACGAAAACGCAAGACCTTGGTTTAACCATTTGCACAAGTTAGCATTTATTGGGTTGTTGAAAAACATTACAGCTATTTAATACAGCCCATACGTGTTCATCCTGATGTGTAAATTATTCTGCTTTATTTATCAGTAATGGTTTTATCTGATAGAAGGTTAAGGTGAGTATTGTTGAATTTAAGATTCCTAATGGTTCCATCAACATCAATACCATTATAATCTATGGCAAGTGTGATATAATTTAAATGAATCTGTTTTAATAGCTGCTATACCCTTCCCAGTTGTGATAAATAATTTTAAAATATAACTATTTGCCATGTTTATGCTCTCCATGGAGTATATTACACAGAAGAATGACCCTGAATGAGTTTTTAATGATGCCAATAAATTAATGTAACTGTTTATGATAGAGAACAGTTTCAATTTGCACGGTGATATTGATGAATGTTTTATTGCTATCTCCTACTTTAAGGACGTTTGGTTGTAACAACTCAAAAATAAGTTGATTGCAGTCATGTTAGAAGCTAAAGTGCAAGATCCCTGAAACAAGATCATAGCCTGGCAGATTTTAAACGATGCGATGAGGGAAATTAATCTCCAGTCTTGGGTGATTTTGAGTGTAGCTTCAACTTTAATGCCACATTGCAATCATTCTGACCAGCGATGTGGGAGAAGCCAGTGAAATTATCATGTTTGACTCACTTTTGCTGGAATCTTATTTCAAGTAATTAGTAATGAAGAACCAGAATTCCCAGGTGGCTGTTGTCATTGGAGAGGGGGGGGGGGGGGGATTCTCAGTGAGCTGGCAGCCGGAGGGGATGTGAGGATCAGCGGGGTCATGGGCCATGGCCCACATGGCCAGAGTGGAGGTAAGGGTCAGCGGTGGTGAAAGTGGCTAAGGAAGCTGTGTGGGGCCGGCGGTGGTGGCAGTAGGTCCGGCCTGGAGGTGGTGCTGGCCAGCAGTAAAGTTTGTTGGGACTGGTCTAAAAGCGGCAGGGTGGTGTGGGTCAGAAGCAGCAAGGTGGTCCTGGCCTCAGAGAAGCAGTGAACATTGGTGCCGTGGATCATGCCGTGTGGCGTGATCCAGCAGTGGGTCTCCTATCTATGCTCTCCAGAGATGTTGCCTGACTGGCTGAGTTACTCCAGCAGCTCGCGTTCTCTATCATTGCACGTGTTGATCAAAGCAATGGCTTCTAAATGTCTATGTCCTCCACTGTGCAAATAGTAGCCTATGTTCTTAAAGAAACAGTGGTATATAATTATTGTGGGGATGCTCTGGCTGCTACAACCAAAATCTGTTATAAAGAGATCTGTTATATCGAGGGTTTACTGTACCACGCATCGTTAATCTGTTGGGGGTGGAATATAGAGCGTTGGATGTCTCATAGTAAAGGTGCATGGGGTCTGATGGTCTAATTGCCGTATTGTTGAAGAACCAGCAGATAGGGATTGGCAGCTGGGATTAGCTGAATTCCTCGTACATTGAGCTCGAAGGAAATTGGTGCACCGTGGTCTCTTCAGTTGAGTTCCGTTTAGTTCAGCTCCGTTAATTGTCACGTGTACCGAGGTACAGTGAAAAGCTTTTGTTGCGTGCTATCCAGTCAGCTGAAAGACAATACATGATTACAATTGATTCATTTGAGCGCTGGCTTGTACTATTAATGAGTTTTAATCAGCATGGTGTTCAGGGCCAGATGCTAACCTCTAGTTCAGGAAATTCCCATGATTCTGTTAAATCAATTCACATCACAGCTACGAACAACAAATTCCAGCCCATAATATACAAAATGTGTTCTCTCCTGATACAAGTGCTGCTTGAATTTAGATGTTATAAGACAAGGGACAATGTTAATGCAGCATTGAAATGTATTTTTTATCTTTTTTGAATTGGTTACTTGTTTACTTTATGTATTGGAAAAATGATCATTCAATTTGTGACTTAATTTGACCACGAAAATGAGCTATCTAGTTGAATTTACTTGGATGTAAACAGCTGGTTGCACCCTAAAAACAACAGTGCTAAATAATATGTAAATAGATGTGCAAATTAATCCTGATGTGTGATTACCCAAACTCATTTCATGGAAATGCCACTGAGATTTATTCATTCCTTTGTATGAAGGTCCCAGAGAAGGTGGAACTTTGCCATAATCCACTGCATACTGTGTTACAGAAGATATACTATTTAAAATAATTTTACCCACAAAGAAATCTTACATTTCCAAATTTTGTCAAACTGCAGCTAGGCATTCTGTGAATTTAGCAAGAAATTTAAGTTAATTTTAAAATGCACATTTGCGCATGAAATTCAAATGAATGGGATTTGAAGTTATTTTCAGTTCTAGCCTCTTCTCATTGGGTGCAATTGGCACAACAGATTAATTGGGTTATATGTATTCCACTGTGCAATCATGAAGTTGATAGGTTTACATTTTACAAGAAAACCCATTGGACCATAAATTAGGTATTTAATCTCTACGGATTACATTATTTAGTTTTGTTTAGAGATGCAGCGCAGAAACAGGTTCTTCAGTCTACACCGACCAGTGATCCTCGCACATTAACACTATCCTGCACACAGTAGGGACCATTTACACTTATACCAAACCAACTAACAAACCTGTACATGTTTGGAGTTGGGAGGCAACCGAAGATCTCGGAGAAAACCCACGCAGGTCACTAGAGGAACGTACAAACTCCATACAGACAGCACCCGTAGTCGGGATGGAACCCAGGTCTCTGATGCTGCAAGGCAGCAACTTTACCATTGCTTCACTGTGCCGCCCTTTCGCTGTGATTGTTAGTGATGCAGATCTCTTTAGTAATTGCTCTGATAAAAATTTCAATTCATCTCAGTAGCTATGGGACAACTTTTTTAATCTGTCCTTTGAAATCCCATTTATACATAAAAGGAAAAGAACATTTATTTTGTATTCTATGCTCAATGCTCAACAGGTATTTCCACATTGCAAAGATTTGCCAAAACAATGGTATTTTGTGTTTCAAGGAAACTTTTTATTATTTGAACCCTGTCCAGACTGATGTGATGAAACTTGCAATCTTGGTCTCCAGGATTATTTTATACAGTTGTAATCCTGCTCGTGTAGTAATGATTGAGAATGAGATGATTCATCTTTTGTAATCTCATCAGTGGCATCTTGAATAAATTTGACTTTGTTTTTCCAAAATAAAATAATTTTGGCGGAGGTCCAATTATAATTGCTTCCAACTAGAACATGCCCCATAGAGATGATGTAAAGAAAATTCAGAATAGGTGGAGTGAACTGTACTTTTAATCATCAGTGAGGATGATGTCCACCCCTGTGCTGTGTAAACATGGCTGAACTAAACTGCATAATAGAGGCTTGTACGCACTCTTTTTAGCAAAATGACACTGTCATTAATGTCTTGTTCTATGAAGGAGTTGGGCCTCGGCAAACTCATTAATTCCTAAAATTGGAGACAATAAACATTGGGCGCTTTTCATTATATATAAGCAGAATATTCAGAAATTACGTGCTATATACAGCAATATTTATATAAGAAAATCTAATTGGATAAAATAGTAAGATTAAATGAGAACTTACCAGTTGGAAGTTTGATCTTTATTTTATGAGGAGTTTCGATGAGCAATTACGTGAAGTCCCGCCAGTCCGCATGCATGTCAGTCTTCAAAGCAGCGGTGTGAAATCACAGATAACGGTAATTGAAGTAACATAGTAAGATTAGAAACCTAGAAACTACCAGATGACCTTTGTGATATGAGGGTTCGGAGCGGTGGGCACGTAATCGCTCATCGTAACTCCTCATAAAATAAAGATCAAACTTCAAACTGGTAAGTTCGCGTTTAATCTTACTATTTTACTTCGGAGTCACGTAGGTGATTCCGTGAAGACATCAAAGCTCTGTGATTTTATGCCGTGGATACGAGTTCATACGACACACTGCCTCGGTTGACACAGGATGAGTAATAACAAATAATGCATTCAAACATGATACAGAATTAAACACGTTGATGCTTTATTTAACAAAAGAAAAACCAATAGCGACCCCTCTCTCCTAGGGGGAAGTTACAAAACAGAACTCAAAATAGAATGGCCATACACCCCTGGTGTGGCAAGAGGTTTCTGATAGAACATTTCAAAGGTCATTTCTTTGGACCATCCTGCGAGGATTTGGTCTAGAGGGACATCCAGTGCCCTCGCTGCTGACGTTGATGCTGCCCTGGTGGAGTGAGATTTAAAAATATCAGTGTCAACTCTGGCGGAAGCCAGAACCTGTTTCAGCCACCTTGAGATGGTCCATACCAACACCTTTTTATGAGGCTTTTTGTGACTGATAAATAACGCCAATTCGGGGCCTCTAAGGCACTTGGTGACCTCAATATACCGCTGTAAGTGCGTAACTACACATAGGCGAAGATCTAAGGGGTATGCCATAAAATCAGGTTTAAGCCCTGACATCCCTGGCCTGCTCTGTTTAAGTAAATCATAAACATAAAAGGTTATGTTGTTGACAGATGAAACCATCCTGTCCAGTCGAAGCTTCTGCAATGTCTGGACACCAGCGTCATGAGCATAACCACTTTAAGAATGAGTCTGAGCAATGACAGAGATGTTACTGGGGCCCATTGATGGAGCAACACAAGAACCACACTCACATCCCAGATCTCCATGTACCTGGGCCTGGGGGGGATTACAATTAAAAATACCCTTCATGAACTGAGATTTTAAAGGGTGCGACCCAACAGAGTGTTGTCCCCATCCTTGCCATTGGTAGGACGATAAGGCACTTCTGGCACTACTGCTGGCACTATACCTAAGTCGCTCATCAAAATATAGCGTGGAAAGAAATTCCAACACGTCAGGTTAGCTTGCCGTATGATATGAAATGTTCGACTGCAAGCAGAACACCTCCCATTTCTTGATATGAGAAATATATTGTTTTTTAGTACTAACCCTCCAGGCCGCAGTAATCACATCCACTGTACGCCCTGATAGTCCGAGCCCCAGGAACGGTCTCCTCAGAATCTGCAAATCAATAGATTAATACGATCATGTAGTGGATGATTCTCCCCAGTTACAGGATAAACCAGCAGGTGCTTTTGGGGATCACCATAAAAGCCTGTGTTATTAGTCTCAGAACTAGTGAAAACCATGGCTGTGTAGACCAGTCAGAAACTACCAAAACGCCTGAGGCCAAGTCGTGCTCAATCTTAGTCATGCACCGTCTAATGAGGCAAAATGGGGGAAATACATATAAAAACATTCCACCACAGTGTAGCGAGAGTGCATCTACCGCCACTGCCCCAGGGTCTGGTTCCCATGAAACATACTTTGGTAACTGGTGACTCAATCTGGATGCAAACAAGTCAATCACTGGTATGCCATACCGAGTGTAAAGGTCTAAACTGTGCGGCTGGAAACGCAGCTACTAATTTGCCAATTATACTAGCCACATGTGAATACAAAATTGTTGCTCATCAACGAGGTTGTTACAAGCTTCTATTAATTCTGACCTCTTGCCTGGAGGCAGAGTCACAGACATGTGAGTTGAATTAATGGTGAATCCCAAATAATCAATGACTCTGGATGGTATCAATTTGGATTTAACTGGATGGATAAGAAATCCCAATCTCTCAAACATGAGTTTGGTTGCTGAAACAGATAATTCAGCTGACTGCTTAGACTAGCCTATGATTAGGATATCATCCAAATAGGCCATGACAATATGATTCTGAGCCCGGGGTAGACCCAACACTGGTTTTAACAATTTTGTATATAGCCTGGGAGCTGAAGTTAATCCATTAGGCAATGCCTTAAACTGCCATAATTGCTTCATCCAGCTAACTTTCAAATATCTCCGGTGATTCTGATGAATGGGTACTGAATAGTATGCATCTTTGAGATTTGTGCATGTCAAGTCTTTTAATGTTCTGCAGTTTCCCCGCTTGAAAGGGATTTGATTTATCTACCCCGAAATGATGAACTGGATTCACTCAGACCAAACACTTCTTTTCCACCTTTTATTTTGGCAGTTTTAGACTTTTCAGTGGTTTAGCCTTTAGCAGTTGTTTAGTCTTTATCAGGTGAAAAACCTTTAGACATAAAGGCAGAAAACACACATTACATGTAACCAAATATAACTAACAGAAAGTTCCATGTATCTGTTCCATTCTGTAACATTCCAACTCATAGCAGCCATTTTGTCTTTTGAAATAATTTTCACATTTCATTGAAAGAAAATAAAGATAATGCCCACTACTGTTACCAATTACCTAGCTTAATATCAGATGGATCTTTACTGTTTTTTAATACATTTTTTTCTTTTTTTTAAAAACACAATTATTTAAGCTAACACCACACATAGCATATTAGCATTAGAGATCAGCTCACATTAGCCCTTAACCCCACATAGACAACAAACACTATTTCAAACTTTCTTAATCTCAACACACTAGCCAGACAAGTTTCTCGGACATTAACAGGTTAAACAGAGTCTCTGGGCTGCAGTCTTCGGCTCAGTTTATTTAGAGTTCAGTCCTTACCGGCTGCCAATCGGGTCTGTAGAAAATCAGTCCTGCTTGCCTCTTCTAGCTATCCCTGGCTTCTGGTGCTGTGTGCCCCTTTAAAAAAGCCCGGGCAGAGCCAGACAGGCTGGGGTTCCGCCCACTTTAATCACTGTCTTGTGATTTCAATTTAGCTAATCTCTGCACCTGCCCTTTCATTCCAGTTTGACTTGACACCTCCCACTCGATCTTCCAATGGAACCACTTGGAAGATCGACACTTTAAAGTCAAACTTTGAAGTCTATGTTTGAACTTGGTCTCCTGACGCATTTCTGTCTTGTTCTTCTACTGGAAGACAACCAGCCGCCTAACGTCCCTGTGAACAATCGTGGCTTGGATCCTCTCCTTCCCCTGAGTGAAACGCCTTGTTCTTCCCTTCAAAGCCCTTGTCAGAGGAATGGAGTAACTTGGGAAGACCCGTACATTCACGTCTCTCACGATGCCTTTGCAGTCTGGGTTGGAGCTGACGACTCTGCCCAGCTTGAATTGGCCCCTCAGTGTATTTTGGTCACTTAACCAGACAATGTCTCCGGCAGTAACATTTCTATGAGTGGTGTGCCACTTGCTCCTTATAAACAGGTTAGGACCAGCGAGTTGGCTCCAGCTCTTCCAAAACTTGTTCACCTCTGACTGCATTGTTCGAAGTCTTTTGTAGGGGTAGCTGGAAAAGTCAAAAGTCTTAATGTCTCCGCACTGAGATGCTCGACCAAGCAGGAGAGTATTTGGTGTGATGTACTGAATGCAGTCTTCCCGGCTTTGTATCCTGGCGTTGATTGGACGTTCATTTGACAGGTTTGCTGCCATATAAAGAGCTGTCTGAAACTCACTATAAGTGAGTGACGATTCTTTTCCAAAGCTTTGGAATGCTCTCTTCACAACGCGCACAGCAGCTTCCGCAGCGCCATTCCTGTGTGGAGAATCAGCAGGATGGATTTTCCACATCCACTCTGTTCCATTTTTAGCTGCGTTCTCCCCCAAAGCTGCTCTGTCTAGGTTGTCCAAAAATCTATACAGTTCCTCTAGGACTGGTTTTGCGCCAATAAAATTGGTGCCTGGATCTGACCAGATCTTCTTGGGGTGCCCACGGATTGCTGTGAATCTTTGATAAGCCATCAGAAACCCTTCACTTGATAAGGAGTTGACTACCTCTGTGTGGATGGCTCTGCTGGCCATACAGCAGAAGACAACTCCCCAGACTTTGAGTTTTACCCTCTTCTTGACGTCATCGTGTACGTGGTAGGGTCCAAAGAGGTCTACTGTTGTAAACTCAAAAGGAGCAGCAGGTTCAGTTCTCTCAGGCGGCAGATCACTCATTACTTGTTGACATTTCTTTGCGTTAGCTTTCTTGCAGATTATGCAGTGATCAACGACTTTTCTAGCAATTCTCCTTCCTTTTATGACCCAAGCCTTTCTTCTCATTTTAAGCAAGGTCCCAGCCACTCCGTCATGACTCTCCCTGTGAGCCTCCCGCGCTAGCAGCCTGGACACCCAGGAATCAACGGGCAGGATGGGAACAGCAACTTTATCCTTCTGAAAGCTCTGCACTCTGCCACCACAAACCATCAGCCCAGAATCTTGGTCTTTATAGGCCATTAGTCGATCTGTCGTGGTGCTTGGGAAAGTTGTGCCCAATTGCGCAGCACAAAAAATGTCTTTTAGAGCATTTTCTCTTTCGCTTACAGTAATGACTCCTGTCAAAGAGACTGCCTCCCACTTTGGATTGTTTAGGGCTTTATTCTTGCCAAGAAACCTCTTTGCTGCTCTCCAAATCCATGCGACTGTCTTGATCAGTCGAGTTAGAATGCTGAACCGCCTGACATCAACAAGGTTCTGAATAGCTGACCCTGCAGGTGGTCTCTTTGGGTTTGTTGGTTCCGGTTCTTGGTTCACTCTTGATAATGCTGCAACAAAAGCTTTCTTCTGTAACTTGTTGATGTTCTCTCTGGCAGTGGCAGCCAGTTCTTTTGCTGATCTTATTGGCCACTCACTCACAGGCAATACCAGGAACTTCGGTCCATTTTGCCACTCCGAATACTGATCAAGGTCTTGAGGGCTGGCACCTCTGGTGATTAGATCAGCGATGTTTTGTGGGCCAGGAATCCACCGCCAGTCCTGAATGTTGGTGCTTGTTTGAATCTCTCCAATGCGATTGGCGAAGAATGTCTGAAACCCGTAGCTTTCTCGCTGTATTGCACCAAGGATTGTTTGACTATCCACAAGATGATACCACTTCTCCACTTGAATTCGACTGTGTAGCTCAAAATACTTCTTTAAGCGTGAGGCGAACACTGCTCCGCACATCTCTGCTTTAACAGCGTCTCCTCTGTGGTCCAAGGGAGTTAACTTGGCCTTGGATTCCACAAGTCTGACAATTGGGCCATGGTCTGAATCCCATCTCAGGTACATCACCGCCCCGTAGGTGTGCTCACTTCCGTCAGAAAAGGTGATTCCCAAGGGTTCAGTTGCAGAGCAAGAGGGAGTCAGTGCCCTGACGAACTTGACTTTTGCAAGTTGTACGTACTCTTCAAAGAGCTTAATTGCATCCTCCCTGAGTCCATCTGAGAGTGCCATGCCCCATGTGTCTCTGACCGAACAGCTTCCCTCTTTTGCTTCTTGGAAAGCTCTGCGGACTAGGATCGCTCCCTTTTGCTTAATAGGAGCCACTATGCCGATGGGGTCATATAGCCCTGCTACCTGGCTGAGAAGCTCTCTTCTTGTTAGGGGATTTGGCGTCTGGGTTTTGATTTGCTCTTGTAGGAGGCATTGACCAAGCCGCATCTTTTTCTTTCTCTTGGAGAAATTGATTCCCACCATAACGTGGAGCATGTCCTCTTCAACAATGTAGCCCAGACCAAGTGCTTTGTTATCATCATCATGCATTTGGTTTGGTAGGATCATGCTTTTTGTTTTGCTTTTCTTTAAAGCATCGCTGTCCTCCTTCCTCCCACTTTGGCCAGACAGAACCCACGGCTTGAGCTCAAACCCACCAGCTTTTAGGATTTGTTCCACATTTGCTGTGATGATTCTCAACTGGTCGAGGCTGTTGTGAGATGTGAGGATGTCGTCAACATAGCTGTCTTTCTGGAGAACTTGCTTCTCATCCTTGAGGTGGGTAAAGGAAGGAAGATTAGCAGTCTCACGCATTGCCAACTGTGCAATGCACCCCGCAGGTTTATCTCCGATGTTCACTCTTGTGATAGCATACTCTCCCAGCTCCTCGTCCTCGGAATCTCGCCAGAGGAATCTGTGTAAGTGTACTTCACGGTCCTCCAACCAAACTGAGTTATACATCTTCTTTATGTCTCCCAGGGCAGCATAGACTCCGCCTCTGAATCTGAGGAGGACGGCACGAATTTGGTTGAGGACATCTGGACCTTTCATCAGCAAATCATTCAAGCTGACACCATTGCACTTTTGGCTGCTGTTCCACACTAGTCTCACTGGGGTTGTGACAGAGTGGGAGTTTGGAGCAATAAGGTGACTCACATACCACACTGGTCCCTTCCAGTTTGCAATCATGTCTTCGGACAATTTGATTGCAGCCTTTCGGTCCACCATGTCGTGCACCTGAGCTGTGTAGGCACTTTTCCATTCAGGTTCTCTGGATAGCTGCCTCTCCGTCCTGAGAAATGTGGCTTCCACCGTCCTTTTATTATTTGGTAGAGAAGCTGGGTCTTCCAACCAAGGATAGCTAGCATGCCAATGTGGGTCTTTACTGTGATGGTCTCCAGTCACGTAGGTGAGGCCTTCCCTTACCACTTCGAGCTCCCTCTCTTCAGCAAGAGTCATTTATTTTCCGCCTGGCTGGCAGTTTCCACAGCGGCAACCCCCGCACTTTGGCTCGCATGCTGCTCCAATGCTATCCCACTTCCACCAATCCAAGAAGTCCCGATTAGCGGTTGATGTACGTGACTTCTGGACTTTGACGGCTACCTGTCCATTTGGTGAAAGTTCCCCAGGGACTGCGTCAGTGAGCTCCTCATACTTTAAAGCAGCTGCTCTCATAGATCGCGCAAAGTGTGTTTTGGACATGTGGGCTGACATTGTAAGCTCCTCAAACAGCTCAGGATGACAACCTCCAACAGTCTTTCCCAGTGGTCCATCCCACAGAATGAGATCTCCAACAGTTCTAATCCTCTGAGGCGCTAGCTGGCCTTCTCTATGGCTTATGAGCAAGTGTATCTCTTTTGGTCTCACAAGTTCCTCAAGTGGGACTTCTGGAAAGAACTTTTGCAACTGCTTTGGTGTCACATGTTTGTGAACATCTGCAATGCTGTCCAATCCATAACAAACTAACTGGTGCGACTTGAGTGTGCCCTTGGGAGTCTTCACTCGGATCTTTAGAAGGTAGCGCCTCGTTTCTACGTGGACCTTCATCCCTCCAACTCCATGGACAATAAGCGTGATGTCTTCACTCCTTAGGCTCAGTCTACTTGCAGCCTTGTGAGTTATGTAGTTGGTATCTGAAGCCAAGTCAATTAATGCCCCAACCTTTTGTCCAGCATTTGCTACGACCTCCAGAAGCATCATAATCACTGGGTGCTCTTGCAGTCCACCTTCCTTTAGGAGGCTTGGCTGATTCTTTGCAGAGTTGAAGGCTCTTGATGCAGTGTTGGAGAACACATCTCGGCATTGTTTTGCCAACTCTGGTGGAAGTTTGCTGAAAAACTCCTCTTGGTCCACTGTATATTTCTTCTTGCTTTTATCTTCCTCTGGACCAAATTTACTCCATCTCTGATCCACACTGCTTTTCCTCATCTCTTGGTTTGGGCACAGATAATAATGATGCTCAGGAGTCTGTTCGTCCTTGCAGATTTGATTTTTACAGAGATATGCAGGTTTGCAGTATGAACCATCATCATGAACTTCAAGACACTTTTTGCATGCTTCCAACTTCTTTACTGCAGCTCTTTTCTCTGGCAGCTTTAGCCCTCGAAACTGCTTGCAGAAGTACAGCTTTCTTTTGTGCTTCATGTCACCACAGACTACACAACCTGTGTGGTCATTTCCTAACTTGGTAGACCTGGTTCTGGCATGTCTTGGTTCAGTCCGAGTTTCCTTTCTACTCGGCTCCTCGTCCCTCAGTTGCTCGAGCTGTTCGTATATGCTCTCCTGCTCTTTGAGGAATGACAAGAGACTGTCAAACCGTTTCTCTGGTGCCACAGCATTCTTCTTGTCAGCTACATAAACCAACCATTCCTTTTTGAGGGTCTCTGGTAGCTTAGTTTCAATTGATTTTGTCATCAGTGGATTTTTAATAGCGCCTGTGTCTCCGAGATCTATCAAGTCCTTAAGTGCCTTTTCCACAGCTTGAATTAGTTCCACTATTTTCCGTGGCTGATGTCCTCTGACCGGTGGGATTCTCTGAAGTTCCTCCACTATCTCAATAGCAATAGCTGTTTGATTTCCAAACCGGTTCTCTAGGACACGAAAGATATCATCTGCTGTGTTATAACTTGTGAGGCGGAGGTCTCTTGTAATTTTGTCCTCCAGGCTGTCCAGCAATTGAACTTTCTTCACCTCCTTTGACCCAGTGGGTTCACCTTGCTTTTGCAGTGCTTCCCAATCCTTCCTCCATCTATAAAAGTCACGCTTGTTTCCAGTAAACTTAGGAAGGGCCGTGGGTCTCAGTCTGATGACTGGTGAAGGATAATTGAAAGCATTCACCGCTTGTGCTAATCCTTCAGCGTCCTTCTTTATTCTTGCCTGTATGAAGTCAGCCTTCCTGGAAACCAGCTTGGGGACAAGAAGCTCAAGTGTCCTCAGGCGTTTCTGGAAGCTCTCTAGCTCATCCAGAGGGACCCAACGTTTCCACCGACTGTACGTCTCCTTTGCAGTCTCTACCAGTTTCTGCAGGTGGTTAAGCATGAATTCGTATGCTTCTTGGTTGCTATTTGATGGTGCGGTGGCAGCAGCAAGTTCACATGCACCATCTGCTGTCTGTAGTGAGGTGGATAATTCAACATTCCCAAAGTTTGCCCATAGAGTGTCCTGGATGAGCCCTTTGACCTCTTTTAGTTTTGACTCACACTCCTTTGCAGTCTTTGCCAGGTCGGCTTTTTGCTGTTCAGTTAACACAGTTTCCTCACCTGCGTCCAGCTCCGCCTCCAGCTCTGCAATGAGTCCAGTCTCCACATCGTCATTGGCTTCCATGGCCTTTGTCGGCCTCCTGCATGAGTTTGCTGAAATTGTTCCTGAGCTCCTCTTGGGGCATTTCTTTATGGTTCCTAATGATGCTGTTAACCTGACGAGAGAATGCCCGTTTTGCTGTTGTCCTACTGAGCTTGAGCTGCTCAGCTGACTTTCCAGTAACTTCATCAGCCATGTTTTATCCTGACTTAACTGTCTCTTTTCCAGGTTTCCGGATCTCCTGGCCCTGCGACGGTTTTTCACTGTCAAGTCTTTTAATGTTCTGCAGTTTCCCCGCTTGAAAGGGATTTGATTTATCTACCCCGAAATGATGAACTGGATTCACTCAGACCAAACACTTCTTTTCCACCTTTTATTTTGGCAGTTTTAGACTTTTCAGTGGTTTAGCCTTTAGCAGTTGTTTAGTCTTTATCAGGTGAAAAACCTTTAGACATAAAGGCAGAAAACACACATTACATGTAACCAAATATAACTAACAGAAAGTTCCATGTATCTGTTCCATTCTGTAACATTCCAACTCATAGCAGCCATTTTGTCTTTTGAAATACTTTTCACATTTCATTGAAAGAAAATAAAGATAATGCCCACTACTGTTACCAATTACCTAGCTTAATATCAGATGGATCTTTACTGTTTTTTAATACATTTTTTTCTTTTTTTTAAAAACACAATTATTTAAGCTAACACCACACATAGCATATTAGCATTAGAGATCAGCTCACATTAGCCCTTAACCCCACGTAGACAACAAACACTATTTCAAACTTTCTTAATCTCAACACACTAGCCAGACAAGTTTCTCGGACATTAACAGGTTAAACAGAGTCTCTGGGCTGCAGTCTTCGGCTCAGTTTATTTAGAGTTCAGTCCTTACCGGCTGCCAATCGGGTCTGTAGAAAATCAGTCCTGCTTGCCTCTTCTAGCTATCCCTGGCTTCTGGTGCTGTGTGCCCCTTTAAAAAAGCCCGGGCAGAGCCAGACAGGCTGGGGTTCCGCCCACTTTAATCACTGTCTTGTGATTTCAATTTAGCTAATCTCTGCACCTGCCCTTTCATTCCAGTTTGACTTGACAGTGCATGCCATATAGCATCTTTTGGAAACCAGTTGTTTGGCATTAACAAAATTTTCCATTTTGAAATGTTTATACTGCACATAGGAGTTAAGTCGAGTTAGATCAAGAATGATGCAACACCCACCATCTTTCTTTTGTCTAGGGAATATAATAGACACAAATTGGTGAGATTGATAAAAAGATTTCTTAATTACCCCTTTTTTAACTAGCGTTTCGATTTCAGCTTGTACATCTAAAGACTGGTGTTGTGAAAAACAGTATGTCCATTTAGGTGAATGCAGTGTGGGTGGACATAATTTGAAAATGAATTCATTTCGGAAACCTAGTATACTGTGCAGTAGAATCAAATCTGAGGTTATACAACTCCACACATTGAACAAGAAATGTAACCTCCCACCAATTTGTGACTGGCCCATACATTTTTGAAAAGAACCAGATCCACCTACCTCCATAGTTGGTGTTATATACTTCTGCCCCCGTGTCTTCGAGGAGAATATTGGTGTACGCCAATTGCGCATAGTTGGCTGGGCCCGGCTTGGTCCTTGGCCTGAAGCCATTGCAGCGAACCATTGGTAGGGGTGCTGCCGCCGGGCGGGATTTTTGCTGGCCGGTTGGGCTTTTATGAGACCAACCGTTTTTGCCTCATCATCCAATTCACGGACCTGTTTGGACAGGTCATCCCTGAACAGTAAATTTGGCGGCTGCACATTGCTTGTCTTGCATAGTGCAGCAAATTTAGAATTTAGCATGGGGCGGATTGCACTCTTCCTTAAACAGTTGATCTCGAAAATGTCCATTGCACATGAGAGCAAGTGCATCCTGTTGCTCCTCAGGGAGAGCCCCATCATCAACAGGCCTGGCGAATGCCGCTATTCCTGAGTCAAGCAGCTTCAGAATCTTTTGGAGCCTCAATTCTTGGCTCTGATCCCCGCACTGATGTGACCCCAGATTGGGTGGTTCTCCGTTGGAACTCTGAGGGAGGCACAATTTGTGGGTGTTTGATATTTCTTGGAGGTTGTGAGGTCTTGCAGTTGATGAGAGACCACATAATTAATGGTCCTGGCCAAATCCTCGTTGAACGGTCCCCCAGTTCCAGCCAGAATAGCAAATTTGGATGCCAGGCTTGGTACCCCAGATTCGTGGTCTCCTTGTCTGGAGGTATGCTCACTGGCTATACCCCCGACCTCTGAGTCAGAACAAAACTGACTCCTTGTACTCTCCTCCTCCATGAGGGTTCATTAAGCAGCCCTTCTACAGGCACTGCTGCCACGGGCCCCCGAGGAGACCCGTGGATATAAAGCTCGTCTTCCTCGAGCATATTGGCATGGAGCATCCTCTCCATGAGGAGCTCCATTGTGAACAGCCGCCCAAAAACGGCATCCATCATAGGAGGGCTTTCCTCCTGGCCCGACTCATCAGAGTCTATGGGCCGCACCGACTATTTGGTGGCTTTCCGGAGTAGCCATGGTGCCTTCCACCGGCACCAAGTCGGAAGCCACTGGCTGTGCCGCCAGCGACTCTGCAGGGGAAATGGACCGCCTCCCGCTACCCGCACTCCCGCGGTCTTCCGTAGCTGTTTTCGCCGCGTAACGCCTCGACCTTCCCTTGATCATTTTTTCCATGGTCGACATGTTTCCTGTAAACAAGATTCACGGACCGCAGAAAGACCTAAGCTAAGTTTAAAAACTTACCTCGGGTTTTTAAATTACCGCCGGTGGTACTACGCGCCTGCCAGCCCGTCAATGCACCATGCGTCAGACGTAATGACGCGCATGCGGACTGGCGGGACTTCACGGAATCACTCACGTTACTCCGAAGTAAAATTGCACCTGCTTATTTGCAAATAAGACATTGGAGGGAATGTTGTTCTTAACATGCAGCGTGATGACTTCACATTAACAGTTGTGTAGCAGAATGCCTGATGGCGAATTTATACCCACCACTGGCCACGTTTCGGGTTACTAAGCACGTCAGAGCGAGTTGTGCGGAGAAAATAACATGCAGCACCCAGGGGAGAAACAGGGGATTTAATCAAGATGGCACGATCTGAACTACTATGAAAAGAATGTGCTGTGGACCAGGTGTAAAGAGACCAGCTGTTCACCCTCCAGATCAGGGTCTGTTAGTTATGAGGGAGACCTCGTTCAAATAAAATCAAAGTAATTAATTTGAATTAATTTAAATAAAAATATGGGTTGCCTGCAATGGGAAATGTATATGAAGTATTAAAATATAATGAAATTATTGATAATGCATTCGCAAACAGCACGGCATGTTTAAATAGAAAATTTCCATTTCTTTTTTTAAAGAATCAATATTTATTCTGTTATCGCTATACTGTTAGAACAGATGATGGAATGTTCCATATTTTTAAATGGCTTCATCATTGCAATTCAAGGGGAATTAAGTGTTTATTTTGGATCTAAAATGTTACTGTTTATGCTCTCTTGAAATTAACTAACCCCTGACAAGCTTGTTCATGGCCTGCTCTGATTTCGGAAGGAAACAATTTTAGTTTAGTTTAGAGAGTTTGGCCCACCTGGTCCAGAATGACCAGAGATCCCCGCACGTTAACATTATCCTACACACACTTGGGACAATTTACATTTATATACCAAACCAATTAACCTGCAAACCTGTACGTGTTTGGAATGTGGGAGGAAACTGAAAATCTTGGAGAAAATACACGCAGTCACGGGGAGAACGTACAAACTCCATACAGATAGCACCCGTGGTCAAGATCGAACCCGAGTCTACTGGTGCTGTAAGGCAGCAGCTCTATCGCTGCTCCACCGTGCCACCCTAGGTTTTTATTGAAAACCTTTCACAATTTGTTCCAGGGTTAGTTCAAATAGGAGACCTGCACCCTGAACATCTTGGGTGGATACACCTATGGCTGTGACCACCCCTCCAACCTCACTCTTCTCCCCTCCTAATCATACCCACAAACAGGCCTTCTGGCCCTTCTGACTCCTATCCTCAAATAGCTGACCACGTTTCCTGTATTCATAAAACCAAAAGACATAAGAGCAGAATTACGCCATTCAGCCCATTGTGCCAGCTCTGCCATTTGATCATGGATTATCTATTTTTTCCTCTCAACTCAATTCTCCTGTCTGTGCAATGTTGGAAGCGATCCACAGTAAACTCCTGTGTTGGGAGGATCGTCCTATTAAAAGATGTTTGACATTTGGATCTGTATTACTGGGAGTAAAAGAATAGGTGGTGACTTTATTCAAACAAGGGGGCTTGTCAAGGTGAATGTTGGATTATTTTCATTAGTGAGAGAGTCATAATTAAGGGGATATAACTACAAAATAAATCATTAAAAACTGGGGTGCATAGGAATTTCCCATTGGAGGATTTTGAATCTCTGAAATTCTCTTCCATCTGGGGTGATAGAGGCCAGATCATTGGATGGATTTAGGGTGGCGATAGATAATACTTTGAAGGTTGAGAATTGTAGTTTAATGGTTTAATGGATGTTCTGTGGTGCTTTATTTGTCACATGTGCAACTGCCACCATGTTTTGGCGCAATTTGCACATCCAAAGTCCATTCTGATCCAGGTGAGTCCCAGGCTCCAGCATGACCCTCCTCTTTCGCCTTTGACCAGATCGCCCCGCAAACCGACGTCCCTGGCCCAGACATCTTTGTGTCCGTGGAGTGTGTCCTAAAGCTGATCTTGAAGGCGCTGGAGGCATTACGCCAGATCACCCTCCTACCGGCCCTTGCTCCTCGCGCCCGACGTCTCCCGCGGCTCCCTCCAGGTAACACGGTCCACCGAGCCTTCGGGTCCTCCGGATCCTTTGGGTGGATGCCTAGGCCCACGGCTTGGACAAGCCTATGGGCTGGTTCTGCAGTACACCAAGCCGTCGGGTCTTTCAGGCAGGCACAGTGGCCTCCGCACCTCAGGGCAGTGTATGGGGAACTGGCACAGAAGAAGAGTTGAGGCCACTAGTAGATCAGCCATGAATATATTGAATGGAGGGAAGGGCTTACAGCCCTATTCTTGCTCTTATTTTCTTGTGTTCTTTTGCTATCATGGAGGTTCATTGATGTGCCTGGGACACTGCCCTGAGGAATTTTCATGGTAATGGAGTTGCGATGAAGTCTGAAGTTGGGATGATTAACCTTCGACGGCCCCAACCATCCTTGTGAGATACAACCCTAACCGTTGGAATGCTTTCCCCTTGATGCTCATTGGCTCCTATTGCTTTAGGTCTCCTTGATGCCACAAGCTGACAAATGCTACTTGTGGTTAAGAGCAGTAAATCTTGGCTCACATTTAGAATTAGTGCTTTGGTCCATGGTTGGATGAGATATGGGGCCATGTGATCCTGGCACAGTCCAAAATGTTAGGACACATCTGAATTATTCCTGGGGGTGGCGGTTTCAGCTGCATGTTTAAGGGATTACATTAAATATTATTTGGCCAGATTACACAAGCTGAAATGTAAATGGTGCATTGTACAAGTCATGTGGATCTTCACCTTAATGTTCATGCATCACAGATCAATTTGCTATCAGTCACTGTTAATATTATTATTTGCATTGGTGCTTTTAAAGCAAGGGCACTGTGTTATTTGGTGAGCAGTGAAATAGCCACAGTTACAATGGGAGGGGGAACTCAATATTTTTTTGATGTATCTCTGCATGTAAGTATCGCCAGAGGGTGGATGTTTTACCTTTCATGCCAATGCATGAAATATTTCCTGACAGTGTGAAAATAGTGTAGCCAGGATCCATATCCATTTGCAAAGGCTGCCTGATTTTCTAACATTTAATTGAGAGGACTCCATTACTATTGTGTGTACTCACTTACTTGATTGTTCTGCCAAAGTGTTTGTTCAAGTTCAATTTAAAAATGAATGTTTAATTTTTCTTTTTATTTCCCTTTTCCATCATCCATTGTCTCTCTTTTACCATTGTCATGTATTATCTGTTAAGCAGAGTAATACTGTGAAGCATACATTGTTAAATTATCATGTGGCTTGAGTTCAGGTTATTCTGTACTGATTATTTGTATGTTCCTAGATGTTTACACAGCATTCTTTGTCGCTAGAAATCAAAAGGGAAACCACATTTCAAAATAATGAACAAATTATGCTTTTCATGTTCTTGCCCGAATAGAAGCCATGCCCTTTGTTAGATGATTGAAAGTCATTAAAGCTTAGAAGCATGGGGCAGAATTTAAATTGGTTCCTTCATTTGAACTGATCGTGGGTTATTCACCCTGATAATTAGTGGATGAATAATTGAAATTGTCAGCAACCAAGGCGTTTCTTCCAAAAATGTTGCTATTCCTTTAGGTGGAGATTTCCCATCCCCAGATTAAGAAATTCCCCATGTAAAAGATAGCCTGCCTCTGAATTGGAGCCAGCAGCTAAAATGTGGTGGGTTTAACGGTCCATTTAAAGTGCTTTCATTGTTCATGTTATAGTTCACAAAATCAAGTGGCTTATGTCAGCTTAAAATAATGATTCGGCTGATGCATTGACAATAATAGCAGTTACAGCTGGTGAAGGAAAATAAATTAGCTTGATTAGCTTAAATTTTAAATATAAAATGAAAGACTTCCTAATGTGGTTCAGTCATGAATGGTCATGGCATTCTTAGTTCCAAAGCGAAAATGGAACAATTTAACATAGCAAGGTGCTACTTCAATGTTATCATGCTGCTTAGTGCCATGTGGCATTTCACATTACATATTCCCTCATGACATGGAAGGAGGTCATTCACCCCATCGAGTCTTTGTTAGCTCTCAGAGCATTCATCCAGCTCCATTCCCCCACTTATTCCCTTTGTAATCTATTCCTCATTAACATGTCCATTGCTGGGTCAGAGATTATTGGGGAAAAGGCAGGAGAATGGGGTTAGAAGGGAGATGGGCCAAATGGCCTAATTCTGCTCCTATCACATGATCTGTTGATCTTAACACCACCTGATTCTGCTACTACTTGCCTACAGTAGGGTCAACTAGCAGTAGACAATTAACGGAACATGCATCATGTCCTTGGGATATTGGAGGAATCTGGAAGACGCAACGAGGAGTAGGGGAGCCCACATGACCAGAGGGAGAAGATGCAAATGGTATTGGAAGTCAGAATTTAATCTGGGTCTCTGAGAAGGCTGCAATACCCGTAATACCACCCTAAAATTGGGCAAGTAGCTCTCAAGCAAAATGTAAATCTCTGGAGGAACTCAAAGTCAAGCAATGTCTGTGGAAGGAACTGTACAGATGACATTTTGTGTCGGGATCTTTCTTCAGACCCGCTGAGTTCCTCCACCAATTAGTTTTTTTTGCTTAAGATTCCAGCATCTGCAGTTTCTTGTGTCTCCATTTAACTCTCAAGTAATCTGTTTTTTTATGGATATGTGAAAACAAAATTGAATTTTAGAGTCTTCCAAAGCCTCAACAAATCTTAAAGCAGTTTTGTACTTTTACACATTAGTATTTGTTACCAATAATGTATTGATGTGAAATCTGAACTAGATAAAATAATGATAGAAAGCAAATCATCCAATTTTTGTATGTGGCCCCTCAAAAGTCCGGATAGCAAGACAGCTCGATTGTTAAGCACTGGGCCAAATAAAGCCTATCTGTTCCTGTGGTGATGGGGGGGTCAGTTGAAAGTGACATTTTTGACACAGAAGTTGCCTTTAATAATTTCTTGCTGCACCTTCAAAACAATGAACTCTTGAACTTGAACTCTTGGACTAGTTGGTAATTGGTTGTCTTAGAGAGGGTTGGACTATTATGCCATCAGAGTTGACGGTGGCTTGTTGGTACCTGATTGACTGCAGTTGAAGCAGTTACTGTTGTTTTATAACAAAACTCAGCAATCGATCTCCATGTTGGAGAGCCCGACAATAGGAAGTACCGAGGTAATCCATGTTGTTCTGCTGACCCAGAGATGAATATCAGCAAAGAAAGCAAGGGGAATACCTTTGGTTCTTTTGTAAATAATGCCACATTATCTCTTCTGCCCCGAAGAGAGAGCAGATGGTCTCTTTTTAATGCCTTACCTGGTAAGTCTCCGTTCAATTTTGTGAACAGCAGGATGTGACACTTCTAAATCATATTCAGCAAGTGTGGCACGCTGGCCTCTTGATATCATCTTGACTGATACCATCAGGCAAGCCAGCTAGAGATTGCAGTTGAAAGAGAACAGCTTTTCTCATTGCATATTCTTACATACTTTGTAAAGCACTTGTTGAAAGGTTTGTCGTTCAAACTATTTTTGCCACTAGTGAAATGTTCATGTGGATTGTCTAATACACACATTGCATATTGCACTGTGACAGTGGTATTTTTCTAACTTATCCTGAATTTGTTAAATAATGGCAAAGGTGTTATGGCTTTATACAAATCTAGGGGAAACATTTGGAACAGCTTTCAGCGGCACAGTGGCGCAGCAGTAGAGTTGCTGCCTTACAGTGCCAGAGACCTGGGTTTGATCCTGAATACAGGTGGTGTCTGTAAGGAGTTTGTATGTTCTCCTCGTGACCGTGTGGGCTTTCACCGGCTGCACCGGATTTATCCCACATTCCAAAGATGTGCAGGTGTGTAGGTTAAATGGCTTCTGCAAATTGTCTCCAGTGTGTAGGATAGAACTTGTGTACTGATGATTGCTCGTTGATGTGGACCCAGTGGGCCAAAGGGCCTGTTTCCACACTGTAACTCTAAACTAAATTAAACTAAACTTATAATGAATAATTATTGATTTAGTCTATATGGATATTACATTCCAGCCATACAAATTCAGAGGAAAGATTCCATCTTAAATATGGCACTACTTAAGGTGCAACTATAATGAGGTTATTTATAATATATAATTCAGCATATATATTCTCAACACAAAAAATTTCCAAAATGTTTTAAGGATGAGATGGGAGTGATGAGTGGTGATTGTTGACTTTGGAAGAGGAAGACAGAGGATCCACAAACCTCTTCATCACGGGATGGTGGTGAAGAGGGTCAAAACCTTCAGATTCCTGGGGTTGTATATCACTGAAGATCTGTTCTGAACCCAACACACTGATGCAATCACAAAGAAAGCCATCAACGTCTCTACTTCCTCAGAAGACTGAGGAGATTCAGTATGTTGACCAACATTCTCATAGATAAACATCTATAGGTGTACAGTAGAGAGTATATTGACTGGTTGTATCACGGCCTGGATTGGGCACTCGAATGCCCAGGAACAAAGATAGTTGCAAACAGTGGTGAACAGTGCCCGATCCATCATGGATACTGATCCCCATCTTTGAAAGGATCTACAGGAGTTGCTGCCTCAAAAAGGCAGCCAGCATCATCAAGAACCCACATCATTATGGGCACACTTTCATTTTACTTCTGCCATCAGGAAGAAGGTATGGGAGCCTGCAACCTGTAATGTCCAGGTTCTGGAGCAGCTTCTTCCCAACAACTATCAGGCTATTAAACACTAAAAACAGACCCGTATGAAGCTTTTCAAAAAGGAAGGTGGCATGACAGGATTACAAAAACTGTAACATGAAATAATGTGTACGCTGCGCACATCACGAGCGTGAAGCGTGAAGTCCCTCGATGTCGGGGTCTAGTGCCTGCTTAAGGGCCCTCGAAGCTCAGGGGTTTTAGATGTTCTCTGATGCATTCTGAGCCTTATTTTGGATCGTTTTTGCACCAGATTTATGACCAATATTTCAGAAATTATCAGGAATCTGAAAGGTAGCTTTTTCACAATGAGCTGCCAGAGGAGGTAGTTAAGGCTGGGACTATCCTAATGTTTAAGAGACATTTGGACACGTACATGGATAGGACAGGTTTAGATGGATATGGGCCAAACGCGTGTCAGTGGGATTAGTTTAGATGGGACATGTTGGCCGGTGTGGGCAAGTTGAGCTGAAGGGCCTGTTTCCACACTGCATCATTCTATGACTAAAACGTTAAGAAGAAAAATGCATGTAGATAAGTAGAGCAGATTTGAAAGAGGAGTGAAATGTAAAGGCAGAAGGAGGTTTATGGGTGGAAAGGACCATAGGAAAGGAGGGGGGAGAGTGGGCTTGGGCAGATGCGTGAAGGGAAAATAGACACAAAGTGCTGGAGTAACTCAGTGGGTCAGGCAGCATCTGCGGAGAATATGAATAGGTGGTGTTTCACAGAACAGGGCAAGATTAGCAAGTTTGCTGATGATACAGAAGTGAGTGGTTTTGCAGATAGTGAAGATGGTTGTGAAAGATTGCAGCAGGATCTGGATCAATTAGCCACGTGGGCAGAGGAATGATTGATGGTTGCATGGTTCCTTGAAGGTCATATCGCAGGTATATCAGGTGGTCAAAAAGTATTTTGGCACTTTGGCCTTCATCAGTCAGAGTATTTAGTATAGAAGTTGGGAGGTCATGTTGCAGTTGTATAAGACGTTGATGAGACAACATTTAGAATATTGTGTTCAGTTCTGAGCACCATGTTATAGGAAAGATGTCAAACTGAAAAGAGTACAGAGATCCCCATCCTGGATCAGTCCAATCAGGGTTGTGTCGTTCGCAAACTTGAGAAGCTTGGCAAAGGTGTCTATGGAGGTGCAGTCATTGGTGTGGCGAGAGTAGAGGAGAGGGGAGAATACGCAGCCTTGCAGTGCTCCTATGCTGAGCGTTTGCAGGTCCGAGATATGCTTTCCCGCCTCGCATGCTGCTTCCTGTCAGTCAGAAAGCTGGTGATCCACTGACAGAGGGGTTCAGCCACACAGTCAACTCAGAAAGTTTGATGCGTAGTAGCTCTGGCACAATGGTGTTGAATGCAGAGCTAAAATCAACAAACAAAATCCTCACATAGGTCCCCTGGCAGTCTAGGTGCTGGAGGATGAAGTGCAGGCCCAGGGTGACTGCGTCATCCACAGATCTATTGGCCCAATATACAAAATGCAGAGGGTCCAACAGAGGGATTGTGATATTTTTGAGCTTGGTCAGCACAAGCCTTTCAAGGGTCTTCATGACTACAGAGGTCAGTGCGACAAGCTTGTAGTCATTAAGACCAGTAATCCGTACCTTTTTGGGTACAGGGACAATAGTGGAGACTTTGAAGCAGGCAGGGACAGTACATCTTTGCAGGGACTGGTTGAAAATTAGTAATTGGGTGTGAAGTGGTGATTGGAGTGGGGTGGGTGTAGACTGAGGTCCGGCTGTGAGTGGGTGTGAAGTGTTGGTTGGGGTGGGAAAGGGGCCACTCTTTTCATACTGGAGTCTTGCCTTAAGTAGGTGTGAAGTGGTGAATGGGAAGGAGAGGGTCCATTCTTTGCAGACTGGGGTCTGGCTGTGTTTGTTGGGGAGGGAGTACCAGGGTTACTTACATTCTGATTTTCAAACCAGCAGTAAAACTCATTCAGGTCGTTTGTCAGCTGACGATTGTCCAAAGAGCGGGGGCTTTCCTCTTACAGCTGGTGATTTCTTGCATGCCCTTCCAAACTGAAAAAGAGCCACTAGCTGAGAACTTGCTCCTCAACTTCTCCGAGTACCTTTCCTTGGCAGCTCTGATTCCTCTTCTCAGCTCTTTATCGATCAAGCTATCTTTTAACTCTTTAACGATTAGGCTATCGGCTTGACGCATATTTGCCCCCACCCCCCCCGATCTCGAAATGGAAATGTTACATCTGTATATAATGATCCCATTAAAATGTATATTTATGTCACAAACTATGGAATTCATATTTTTCAGTATTGTTATCAAGGGAAAGAAAGCAGTTCCAATTGTTTAATATTATTTGATATTGTTTAAAATTATTCATATGGAGTTGAAAATATAATAGCTCTAAAACCTACCTTAATTTTGCAATCTCACTAAAGATAATCCCCCTTTCCCTCTCCCCTCCCTTCCCCTCTCTTGCTCCCCTTCCCCCCTCTCACATCCCCCCCTTCTTTTTGATGGGGGGCGAAGATGAAGGTGGCGCGGGCCCTGCGGGGGGGATGAAGGTGGCGTGGGCCCAGCGGGGGATGGCGTTCGGACCAGCGGTGGCCCAGCGGGGGTGGCAGGGCCCGGGGGGGGGGGGAGGAATGAAGGTGGCGTGGGCCCAGCCAGGGTCAGTGGGGGTGGCGTGGGCAGAAGATGGCTTGGGCCCTGGCAGCGGGGGGAGGTGAGGGGTGCGGGCCCCGTTGCAGCGGCGTCTGGTGTTGGGGGTTACAGCCGCTGGGTTCATATTCAGCTACTCCCGCCCGGCGACGGGAGAATGGTCTCCTGGTCGCCAGGCTGGCCCTTGGCGAGGTTCCGACTCCGACGCCTGCAATGCAATATTCCACTACTTACCTGCATCAAGCTCACTGTGTGGAGTACAAATGGCAGTCTGATCCCGCCCGGGCCCTCTGCGCTCGTTGCGGAGAGACAATGTCATTTTGCGTCCCTTCCCCAACTGCGCAGGCAAGTCAAAAGTCAAGTCAAGTCAAACAAACTTTATTGTCATTTAGAAATACATTGATATATGCAGTTCCAAACGAAATTCCGTTGCATTTGGCTCCCTGTGCAACACGATAATTAACAGAAGGATAAACATGGATAAAATGGATAAAAAGGATAAAAGGATAAATAGACAATGGTGGCAGCCCATTACATGGCATTCAGGAGTCTGATGGCTCGTGGGAAGAAGCTGTTGCAGAACCTTGATGTTCTGCTCCTTATGCTGCGATATGTTTTGCCCGAGGGCAGCAGAGTGAACAGTCCGTGATGGAGATGTGTGGGGTCTTTTATAATCCTGCTGGCCTTAGACACGCAACATTTGGTCGCAATATCCCCGATTGAGGGGAGAGAGGTCCCGATGATTTTTTCCGCTGTCCTCACCACTCTCTGCACGGACTTCCAGTCAGAGGCTTTACAGTCCCCAAACCAGACAGAGATACAGCTGGTCAAAATATTCTCTATGGTGCCCCTGTAGAAAGTAGTGAGGATGGGAGGGGGGAGGTGAGCTCTTCTCATCCGGCGCAGAAAGTGCAACCGCTGCTGCGCTCTCTTAACTGTTAATGAGATGTTTTTCGACCAGGTCAGATTGTTAGTGATCTGCACCCCCAGGAACATTGTGCTACTGACCACCTCCACATCGCTGTCATTGATGTGAAGTGGTGTGGGACTGTGCCGGTTTTTCCTGAAGTCGATGATGACCTCCTTTGTTTTTCTGACATTCAGGATCAGGTTGTTCGTATTGCACCAGTTGTTTCACCTCCTCCCTGTAAGCCAGCTCATTGTCGTCCCTGATGAGGCCCACCACTGTTGTGTCATCTGCGTACTTCATGATGTGGTTTGTACTAAACCTGGCACAACAGTCGTGGGTCACCAGGGTAAACAGCAGTAGACTCAGGACACAGCCCTGAGGGGAGCCGGTGTTCAGAGAGATGGTGTTAGAGGTGTTATTTCCAACCCTCACAGACTGGGGTCTGTCAGTGAGGAAGTCCAGTAGCCAGTTACACATGGGGGTGCCGAGGCCCAATGGAACCAGTTTGCTTATCAGGTGCTGGGGGATAATTGTGTTGAATGCTGAACTGAAATCCACGAACTGCATTCGCACATAGGTGTTCTTCTCCTCTAAATGTTCCAGGCTCAGATGGAGTACGGAGGATATAGCGTCCTCTGTGGAGCGGTTTGGCCTGTAAGCAAACTGGTATGGGTCAAGTGTGGAGGGGAGTCTGGAGGTAATATGGTCCCTGACCAGCCTCTCGAAGCACTTCATCATTATGGGGGTGAGTGTTACAGGGCGGTAGTCATTGAGACATTGTATGTTGGATTTTGTTTGGCACTGGTATGATGGTGGCAGTCTTGAAACAAGATGGGACGACAGCCTGGTTCAGCGAGGTGTTAAATATGTCCGTAAGGACATGTGCCAGCTGATCAGCACATTCCCTGAGCACCCGCCCTGGTATGTTATCAGGGCCTGCCGCCTTTCGTGCGTTCACTCCTTTTAGGGTCCTCCGTACATCCACTATGTCAAGACTGAGTGCCTGTTCATCACAGTGAGGAATACCTTTGCTTGCAGGTGTGTTATTTAATGCCTCGAACCATCCAAAATAGTTGTTGAGTTCATTGAGGAACTCAATGTTGTCATCACAGGGTGGTGAAGCAGTCTTATAGTCCATGATTGATTTGATTCCCTGCCACATGCGCCTGGTGTTCATGGAGTCATGGAAGAAGCTCTGGATTTTCTGACCATGGGCACGCTTGGCCAGCCTGATGACTCGGTTCAGTAGGCGGACCCGGCAGGCAGATGGTCGCATTTTTTTCTCTTTTCCAAAATCATCCAGCAGCCGGAACCAGAATTTCGGGCGATTTCCGACAAAGTGGAAACGCTAATTGCACTCCGATTTTTTTTTTTTTTCTTTTCTCGGGATTCTTTCTTACTCTGGGGGAAAAAAAGAGGGGTGCGGTCGCACCCAACGCACCCCCCCCCTTCGGATGGCCATGAAAACCACTAAATATGCTCTGAACTACATGGACCTGGTTCAGTAGTTCATGAACCGGGGGGGGGGGGCATTGATTTTTTCTTTGTACCATTATTTGCGTTTTTTTTAACATATATAGAACTTCTTTATTTGTTGTTTATTATGGTATTTACAGAGTACTCTGTTCACATCTCTCCTGTGCTGTTGCAAGTAAGAATGTCATTGTTCCATTTCAATTCATATAACAATAAAACACTCTCTGTAGGTTAAGGCTGAATACTCAGTTAAGTACATTTTGTGTGTCACAAATCTATTCGTACTAAATTGAAAATTATAAGTTAAAGCTGGTGTTTGTACTCCCAATGCTTTGTGGATCCATTGAATCTCTAAGCCAGTCAAGTAATTTAAACATTTTTTGGGGGTAAGCTTCAGGACAGTAACAATGTGGATTAGGGTTGGCATTACCTGTGGCAAACATTGTGACCAAGTTAAATTCATACTTTTGGATTTTATTTTTGCCCTCTCCATTTTGCAAAAATAAGCAGGGGTACTTCCTCTGAAACCAGGGAATTGACTGCTTGCAATTTTGACACATTCATCAACAGACCAGGTGACAGTTTATGTCACCCATTCTGAGGGTATCTCATTGGGTCAATCCAGCATGGATGCAGATTGGAATTAGAAAAGATCCAACTAAATTAGGAATAACCTTTTACGTTTTTTTCTGTAAAACACATATTTGGCTCGGATCGGATCGGATCGGATCGGCATCAGTGTTTATTTTGCGAATGAATGTGGTGTTGTCCATGTAGCTTGCCCTGGGCAATGTTGGAAATGAGTTATCCTACCTTAGACCAATTCTCTAAATCGTACGGCAAGGCACACATCAATGAATGTCTGTTTGACCTGTCAACCACTCACAGCACTGGAAAGGTGGCCTGTGGTGGAGGTGGCATCTGTCTGTTCTCAGGTAGTGCTATGGAAGAATAATTGTTGATCTTGCAAAAATGAAATAATCCAGGGGCTGCTGTTCTCAAGGGAAATGCATCAGTAATCAGTATCAGCTTGACATCTCTCTCATTTCTGCTGACAGTGGAGAGTATGGAAGTGGTTTCATGTGCCTTCACAAATAAACAAAGATTATTACTCTCTCTCGCACTCTCTCTTACACTAACTCCCATTCTCGCACTCTCTCGCACTCTCTCGCACACTCTCTTACACTAACTCCCATTCTCGCACTCTCTCGTACTCTCACACTCTCGCACTCTCACACTCTCGCACTCTCGCGTACTCTCACACTCTCGCGCTCTCTCTCACACTCTCTCATACTCTCTCACACTCTCTCTCTCTCCCTCACACTCTCACACTCTCTCTTGCACGCTCTCACACTCTCTCACACTCTCGCACTCTGTCACACTCTCGCACTCTGTCTCTCGCACTCTCTCACACTCTCTCGCACTCTCTCGCACGCTCTCGCACTCTCTCACACTCTTTCTCTCTCTCTCTCTCACACTCTCTCTCGCATTCCCTCGCATTCTCTCTCGCACTCTCTCTCATATTCTCACACTCTCCCTCGCACTCTCTCTCGCACTCTCTCTTGCACTCTCTCACACACTCTCTCTCTGGGTCTCTGTGCATCTCTCTGCAACTGGATCCTTGACTTCGTCATCAATGCAATCAGTATGAATTGGCTGTAGCACTTCATCCTTACAATGATGCCCATCAGCACTGGGCACCTCAAGACTGCGTACCCAACCCCCTGCTCTTTTCACTTTATACTCATGACTGTGTGTCAACCACAGCCAAAACTACATCTTCAAATTTGTCAATGACACCTCAATTGTTGGATGAATTATAGATGATGACGAGGCAGTGCACAGGTGTGAGATCGATCAACTGACCGAATAGGGCCAGAACAACAACCTTGCTCTCAACGTCAGCAAAACCAAGTTTGAGTTTGAGTTTAGTTTATTGCACATGTACCGAGGTACAGTGAAAAGCTTTGCTGCATGCTAACCAGTCAGCGGAAATACAATACATGATTGTTGACTTTGGAAGAGGAAAGCCGAGGATGCACAAACCTGTCTTCATTGACAGGACACTTGCGGAAGGTGTCATAAACCAGATTCTTGGGCATTGCTATCTCTGAAGATTTATTCCTGGACTCAGCACCATCAACACCTCTACTCCCATCAACACCTCTACTTCCGCAGAAGACTGGGGTAATTTTCTATGTCAATGAATGCTCTCTTGAACTTCAGCAAGTAGAGAGCATATTGATTGACTGGTTGCATCACAACCTGGTTCGTCAACACAAATTCCCAGGAACGTGGAAGATTGCAAAAAGTGGTGAACACTGTCCAGTCCATCACAGGTACTGACCTCTGCTGGGAGCTACAAGAGTCACTGCCTCAAAAAGGCTGCCAGCATCATCAAGGACCCACTCCACCAGCCTTGTCACACTCTCATATATAGAAATATAGGAGCCTGAAAACTGTTACATCCAGGTTCAGGAGCAGCCTCGCCCCAGCAACCATCAGGCTATTAAACACTACAAATAAGGTGGGAACTACATAGACGTGGGGCATTGATTTTGCTTTTGCAATATTATTGTTTGTTTGTGTGTGCAAGTAGGAATTTAATCGTTCCGCTTTGGGACATGAGAATAAGTCAAAACTCTCTTCACTAATCCAAGGCTAACATTGGATTCCAAGCAGGATTTACAACTGACCTCCAGTGTGCCATCTGCAATGTGATAATTGACTCAGAAATCCAAGTTAAATATTCAATGGAGATAGCAGGGTGGTGGGTAGGTGGTGGTTCCCCATCACAATTCAATCTAGTCTCTTGAATTCACAGAGACGGAGACGGAGACGGAGACGGAGACGGGGAGGGGGAGGGGGAGGGGGAGGGAGAGAGAGTCTGGATGCATTTCACATCTGGCCCCTCAGCTCTATATCATTGAAGGCTAATATTTAAATGGTGGCCTTGCAAGAAAATAGAAAGAAAACAGAGTAAAGTAACTTTGGAATTTCTTTTAAACATTAGATTTTTTAGAACAGATTTTTTTCTTTTCGCTGTGGAATTTGTGTGCAATTCATGTATAATTTATCATGTGAATTTTTTTTGCATTATCCACGAGCAAGCTCTGAGGCAGTCTACTCCAGGTTTATTAATACAAATTCAACCCTTTGATTTATTTTCTTCAATACACAAAGGAAATAACGATCAATAAACTTACCATATACATTACCATTTCTGGTAATATTTCACTGTCAGATATAATTCTGAAGTCATATAGATTTTCCCCTCTGCTTGGAGTAGACGGCCCTTAATTGAAAATAGCTCTCCAATCAATCAGAAATAAGACTTTTGCCTTCAACTAAATTTTATATTTCAAGTTATTCAAGTGGAGAGAAGTCATTGTGCAATTAATAAAGGGAGTTATTTCCAATTAGTTACTGAGAATATATGTAGAAAATGTTTTTGAAGAATCTTAAAAGGATTGAAAATGCATCCTGCTGCAGAGGTCTTGCACTTTCGCTCCGTTTATGGAAGAAAGAAGAGAGGAAATTATCCAGGCTTCTATTAAGACACCCATCTGTGATTCTGTTTACATGCTTTCCTACAACATTAGGCACAGCTCTGCATTAACATTATATTCTTCCTCAACTTATGCCACATTTTATGAAAGATTTATCATTTTTTTTCTTTGAGCTCTGATCGTGGGCCAGCATCATATTCTTTGGCTGAACATTTAAAGATCAAATCCATTATGTATGTTGCAAGTTCACAAGTTCAGAAGTTATAGGAGTAGAATTGGGCTATTCTGCCCATCGAGTTTACTCCGCCATTCAATCATGGCTGATCTCTGCCTTCTAATCTCATTTTCCTGCCTTCTCGCCATTACCCTTGATACCCGTTCCAATCAAGAAATTGTCTATCTCTGTGTTAAAAATATGCACTGACATGGCGTCCACAGCCCTCTGTGGCCATGAGTTCCACAGATTAACTACCCTTTGACTAAAGACTTCACCTCCTTTCTAAAAGAGCACCCTTAATTCTGAGGCTGTGATCTCTGGTCCTAGACTCTCCCATCAGTGGAAACATCCACTCTACCTATGTTGCCTTGTAACAAGTTATCTTGTGTATAAACTACAAACTCTTCATACTGGTTCCATCGTCATTCACAAGTACACTCTTTACTGAACGGTAGAGATTGTAACCTTGAGAACCAGTTGATGTCAAACTAACTTGCTGACCCTGGCTTCTCAACATGTCCTATTTTTATCTGGAGTATTGTTTTCAGACCATGGCGCTGTACTTCAAAATCTAATAGCATTGGAGACGTGCTGTGCAGGTTCATCAGAATGATGGCAGAGAAAAATAAATTAATTTGTAAAAAAAACAGTGGCTTAGACTAGGCTTGTCTTTCTTTAAGTATAAATAAATATGTGATGATTCAATGTTGTACTTTGCAGTGTTTTAAAGGATCTAATATTCTAAAGATAAACTATTTTTTTAGAAACTGGGGGTTTGGTGAGCAATAATTTTGGAGGTGAGACACTGCAGCCCATTACAAAACATTCAAAAAAGCTTTTTTCCCAAAATTCCTAATTTTAATAATGAATTAAAAATAATTATAATCACTTGAATAAACTGAGGTAACGCAAACAAAATTTAAATTCCCTGAAACCACTCGGAATGGGTTTAAGGGCAGGTGTTACTTTGTAAATGGCAGGAAATTCAGAAAACGGACTGCAGATACTGGAAACTTAAGCAAAAACAAAGTGGTGGAGGAACTCAGCAGGTCAGGCAGCATCTGTGAAAGAAATGGACAGATGACGTTTCTTCCAGACCTGACACATCGCCTGTCCATTCTTACCACAGATGCTGTCTAACCTGCAGATTTCAGAAGTGATTTTTTTAATCATAATACACACAATTAGTTCAGTAACTGAGTTTGATTACTTGGAAATTTACTTTGGAAAGTGGAAATGTGGATTGGTCTGCCCCAAAGTAAGTTAGGTTTGAGTCATAAAAATTGTCAAGATCGTGATTGATGACATTTTTGGTCAAGGGTTTTGGATTTGGATGGATTTGGATTTGGATTCAATTTATTGCCATTGTCTTCAATTAAGAGACATGTCTGTTGTTAATCTTGCTCATTTGTGCTTCTTCTTCTTCTTCTTTCGTGTGGCGTGCACAGCCTAAAGTTGTTGGACAACTTGTTTCATTTGATCTTCTGTTTGTGCTCGTCGAGTTGATTGCATTAGTCAAAACAGGGGGGACCACGTGAAGGTTGCAATCTTCCACCCCCTCATTTGTGCTAACTCGGTTAAAAAAAAAATCCACATTTTTGGTCTTCGGGCTGCTGTCGATTCCAAAACATTCAACAGATGGTGGTGAATCAGTCGGATTTGTTGCCACAGAAGGCTGTGGAGGCCGTTGGTGGATATTTTTAAGGCAGAGATAGATAGATTCTTGATTAGTACGGGTGTCAGGAGTTATGGGGAGAATGCAGGAGAATGGGGTTAGGAGGGAGAAATAGATCAACCACGATTGAATAGCAGCGTAGACTTGATGGGCAGAATGGCCTAATTCTGCTCCTATTACTTATGATACAAAAGTACTTTAAAAAAAAAAAAAAATTACTTTAAGAATTAATTCAAATTGATTAAAATCACTTGAATAAACTTAATTAATGCAAAGAAATGCAAATTCCCTGAAACCTCCTGGCATAGGTTCAATGGGCAGGTGTTACTTGGTAAGTGGCAGGGAATTATGAAAGCTGTACACTGGTATGAGTCCAGTGAGCGAGTGGTGTAGACAAACGACAGGAAACACAACGTTTAGGACTTTCACAAATAAATCATAATTTGCATTGAGAAATTTTGGCAGTACCAATTTCTCCAAGCTGTAATTCTTGCTGGTTTTGTCTTCTCAATGATGAATTAATCCCTATTAAGGTACTGTTTTAAGAACCAGCATTTAATTTATCATGCATCTCTGGAGACTGGCTGCATGAATTTGATCACTTTTATGCAAGGTTTGTGTGCTGCATTGAACAGCAGAACTTAATTTATTAAAATGCACTAAAAATGAAGTATTGTTATGTTTTGAACCAACAATTTTTTATTTTTTTAAATATTTTTTTTATTTTCTTATTAGAAGTAAATACATAATAAAAAATATTTTGTTTGTAGTAGTCATACATTATTAATATTGTTTATATAATTAATTGTATAATAATTGTACTTCTATATATATATTTTATATATATATAGATAGAAAATAATAGAGAGGGAGAGAAAAGAAACCAAAATATTAAAAGAGAATGGAATAATCAGCTAATTATACATTATTGGAGATATGTCCGTGAATTATAAAATATAATTCTTCATCTAATCCTTGATTCGGGTTTCAGTCAGGTTCAGTCAGGTTGAACCAACAAATTTGAGCATGGATTTCTTCACATGCATCACGATCTTTTACTGCCATTTATGCTGAGTGATCTCAATTTTCAAAGTTGTTCACCTCCTCGAGTTGAGAGGATTGCAGGTTAAGGGAAATGAACCTGTTGCAATCTTTGGCAATATCCTCCACCAATGGATTGCTCAGGCATTTAATTCTCAAGATCCTAATCCCTTTTCCCCCCAAAACGCCGTACTTATGGTGACAAAATTCAATTGATAGCTATCTGTAGCTGAGATGGAATCACGTTCTGGCAAATCTCCTGTCGTGCTACTGAGTTGGCAGTCACAGAACTGAGGTGAGACACAAAAAGCTGGAGTAACTCAGCGGGATAGGAGGCAGACATCTCCAGAGATATTGTCTGTCCCGCTGAGTTACTCCAGTTTTTTGTATCTATCTTTGGTTTAAACCAGCATCTGCAGTTCCTTCTTACACAGAACTGAGGGTGCTTATTACGATCCACCAATCTACTGACTGTTGCCAGAGTATTATAAGGAGAATGTAGACAAAAATGCCGGAGAAACTCAGCGGGTGAGGCAGCATCTATGGAGCGAAGGAAATAGGCAACGTTTCGGGCCGAAATCCTTCTTCAGACTGATGTGTGGGGGGAGAGGGAGAAGAAAGGAAGAGGTGGAGCCAGTGGGCTGAGGGAGGGCTGAGAAGGGGAGGAGAAATTAAGGACTACCTAAAATGAGAGAAGTTATTGTTCATACAGCTGTGGTGCACAATATGAGGTGCTGCTCCTCCAATTTATGGTGGTCATCACTCTGGCCATGAAGGAGGCCCAGGACAGAAAGGTTGGATTCGGAATGGGAGGGGGAGTTGAAGTGCTGAGCCACCGGGTGATCAGGTTGGTTATTGCGAACCGAGCGGAGGTGTTGGGTGAAGCGATCGTCAAGCCTACGCTTGGTCTCACTGATGTAGAGCACCGGAAAGACTGCTTGGGTCCATTCGAGTAAAGGGGGGGGGGGGGGGGGGGGGGTGAAGCGACAAGTGTAGCATTTCCTGCGGTTGCAAGGGAAAGTGCCCGGAGAGGGGGTGGTATGGGTGGGAAGGGACAAATTGACCAGGGAGTTACGGAGGGAGCGGTCTCTGTGGAAAGCAGACAGGGGAGTAGATGGGAAGATGAGGCAAGTGAAGGAGATCTCCTCTTTTATTGATCCAATAATGGAAACATTTCATTGCACTTGAATTGGCAAAATAATGTTGTCCCATTGTATTAATCTGTTTAGTTTAACGATACAGCACGGAAAATGTAGTCTGTTACTGAGATTAAAAAAGTGGCTAATTATTTTAAAGGCACAGGGACTAATTGCTCGCATAAGGACTCAGACTAAAGTCAATTCCAGACAAATCTAGCAGATACTGCGTGGGAAAGATAATTGGTTCCCTGCGTGTTGGCAGTTTCTGACTTCCTTGTAAGGTGATGGGAAAAAACAGGAAGCTTATGGCAGCAATTTCTTTTTAAATTTTTAACAAAATGTAACTTGTGAATTAAGATGACACATTCACAACCCAGCTATTGAGCTTTTCTAAAATAAAGATATATTAGATTTTAATTTGTGCTGTTTGAGCATAACAAAAAAATAATTACTAAATGTATAATGATCAGAAGGATATGAGTCCCAGATTTTTCAATAGTAAACGCACCAGGTTAGTCATTGTAGTGCACAGCCAACCTCTGTCTTAGGCCTGATCTTCCTATCAGTCGATCCTGGGTTCCAAGTGAGGATGGGTGGTGAATGGTTTGGCTAGCACAGGATTAAGGTGCACTGGTTGTCATTCGGCCAATGCATGTCCAATCTAACCTGGGGGTGAGATGACTCTGAGGGAACTCCGACAGTCTGAAGAAGGATCTCGACCAGAAACGTCACCCATTTCTTTTCTCCAGGGATGCTGCCTGTCCCGCTGAGTTACTCCAGCATTTTGTGTTTATCATCAGAACTTTAATGAGGACAGCTCTAACATTGAGAATGAGAGAGTGCACAGCGTGTTTCCAATTGGGCTGGAGAGCTAATAGGAGCCTTGTGGAAGGTGCCATTCAGGTCCTTAAAATGTTATTCTATTATCTGGACTGCTGCCAGTGGTAAATCTCATGTTCTGTCAATGCTTTCTGCATCTTCCATCAGTTGGCCGTGTTGAGCAAACTGTTCTTGTCCACTGTACAGCAGCAAAAAGACGAAGGTGGCATAAAATGATAAAGGCCCTCCCTTGCTGAGCAATCATATAGTCTTGACAACCAGTGGAGGAACCCAATCCATTGATGCAGACCACAAACTGAGACAGTCCTTTCTCAAATGCAGCAAGGTGATAAGTGGCAAGATAGCATTATGTGTCATCAATGAGCAGATCACTGTGTGAAAGATTCAACATTCTCCCTCACCATTAAATGTCTTTGTCTTTACCTCCATGAGATGCATCACACTGATCACTATTCACCAGAATATTGCCTGAATTAACCACTGAATTACACAGCTTCTGAGTATGCACAGGCAGCAGACAGGCTCGTGGACACTGCAGACCAACACTGGACCAATACCATACCTATTCAACAAGACGAACAAGCATTTGGGCACTTAAGGTAGTCAAGTTGCAATCTAATCCACACAACCTCCTCAGGTGGAATTTTCTTTATTTTCCATTTCCTCTGCACTGAATCACTTGCTGCATTGGATCCTTGATAAAGGGCTCTGTCTGAGTTCTTTTGCACGTCTACAGTAATAATAGGGTGTATTTAAGACTATCTTCCCAGCTACAGGTGCTGAAGAATAATACCCACGGTGACAGTGTTGCTACCCTCATGTCACAGATCAACCTAGATGAAGCAATTTAACAAACAGATTTCATCATAGGAGTCATAGAGAATAGAATTAGGGCTTTCGGCCCAACAAGTCTGTGTGAAATCTTTGCATCCCACTTTATTCTGCCCACATTCCCATCAACTCCACCTCCATCCACCCTAAAACTCATATGCACAAGGCCAATGTACAAGGTGGGGAGACCGCATTGAAACTTACCAAAGAGTGAAAGGCCTGAGTAGAGTGAATGTGGAGAGGATGTTTCGCCTAGTGGGAGAGTCTAGGACCAATGGCCACAGCCTCAGAATAAAAGGACATATCTTTAGAAAGCAGATGAGAAGGAATTTCTTTGTTCAGAGGGTGGTGAATCTGTGGAATTCATTGCCATGGATACAGTGCATTCAGAAAGTATTCAGACCCCTTCACCTTTTCCACATTTTGTTACGTTACAGCCTTATTCTAAAATAGATTAAATTCTTTTTTTTAATCATCAATCTATACAAAATACCCCATAATAAAAAAGTAAAAACAGGTGTTTAGACATTTTTGCAAAGTAATTAAAAATAAATAACTGAAATATCACATTTACATAAGTATTCAGACCCTTCACTCAGTACTTTGTTGAGGCACCTTTGGCAGCGATTATAGCCTCAAGTCTTCTTGGGTATGACGCTACAAGCTTGGCACACCTGTACTTGGGTAATTTCTTCCATTCTTCTCTGCAGATCCTCTCAAGCTCTATCAGGTTGGATGGGGAGCATCGATGCACAGCTACTTTCAGGTCCCTCCAGAGATATTTGATTGGGTTCAAGTCCGGGCTCTGGCTGGGCCACTCAAGGACATTCACAGACTTGTCACGAAGCCACTCCTGTGTTGTCTTGGCTGTGTGCTTAGGGTCGTTGTCCTGTTGGAAGGTGAACCTCTGCCTCTGTCTGAGGTCCAGAAAGCTCTGGGGCAGGTTTTCATCAAGGATCTCTCTGTACTTTGCTCCGTTCATCTTTCCCTCGATCGTGACAAGTCTCCCTGTTCCTGTCGCTGAAAAACATCCTGACAGCATGATGCTGCCACCACCATGCATCACCATAGGTATAGTATTGGCCAGGTGATGAGCAGTGCCTGGTTTCCTCCAGACGTGACACTTGGTATTCAGGCCAAAGAGTTCAATCTTGGTTTCATTAAACCAGAGAATCTTGTTTCAGTGCCTTTTGGCAAACTCCAAGCGGGCTGTCATGTGCCTTTTACTGAGGAGTGGCTTCCGTCTGGCCATTCTACCATAAAGACCTGATTGGTGGAGTGCTGCAGATGTAGTTGTACTTCTGGAAGTTTCTCCCATATCCACAGAGGAACTCTGGAGCTCTGTCAGAGTGACCATCGGGTTCTTCCCCGATTGCTCAGTTTGGCCGGGCGGCCAGCTCTATGAAGAGTCCTGGTGGTTCCAAAGTTCGACCATTTAAGAATGACGGAGACAACTGTGCTCTTCGGGACCTGCAATGCTGTAGAAATTGTTTTCTACCCTTCCCCAGATCTGTGTCTCGACACAATCCTGTCTCGGAGGTCAACGGACAATTCCTTCGTCTTCATGGCTTGGTTTTTGCTCTGACGTGCACTGACAACTGCGGGCCCTTATATAGACAGGTGTGTGCCTTTCCAAATCACGTCCAATCAATGTTAATTACCACTTGTGGACTTCAATCAAGTTGTAGAAACATCTTAAGAATAATCAATGGAACAGGATGCAACAAAGCTCAATTTTGAGTGTCATAGCAAAGGGTCTGAATACTTATGTAAATGTGATATTTATTTATTTTTAATTACTTTGCAAAAATGTCTAAACACCTGTTTTCACTTTTATATTATGAGGCATTGTGTGTAGATTGATGATTTAAAAAAAAAAAGAATTTAATCCATTTTAGAATGAGGCTGTAAGGTAACAAAATGTGGAAATAGTGAAGGGGTCGGAATACTTTCTGAATGCACTGTAGGTGGGGGAGGCCAAGTCAATGGCGGAGATTGGCAGATTCTTGGTTAGTAAAGGGCCTGTCCTACCAGCATCTGACTCCATGCGATGCACGCGATCAAACTAGAAGCGGGGATCGCGCGGAGGTCGGGTGATCCCCTGTACAGGGCCGTTCCCACCAGCATGCGCCTGCATGCGGCAAGCGCAACCAAACTGGCAGCGAGGGCAGCGTGGAGGTCGGGTGCGTGGCGCAACGCGGCGCAAAGTGAGGCGAACTTGGGGCGAAGTCTTAAGGTAAGTTCGCCAGGACAGAGAGGGGCACAGAGGCACACACATAGAGGGCCACGGAGCCACACACATAGAGGGTCACGGAGGCACCTACAGAGAGGGTCACGGAGGCACGATGTCGAGGCAGTTCGTCATGCGTCGAGGCGACTGCGAGCCGACAAGCCGTTGCTGCGCGGAATTTTTGAACATAGTCAGTTTTTTGGAGCCCTGCGCGATGTCAGGACGAACTCCGCACAATTCCGCACAGCTCCAGTGATCGAAGTGGGACCGGCCCGATGACGCCGGACGGCTCAAGTGACCACGTTAGGTCGCGCTCATTGTATAGAGTTGCATGCTGGTAGGACAGGCCCTTAAGTGTGTCGGGGGTGATGGGGAGAAGGCAGGAAAATGGGGTTGAGAGGGAAAGATAGGTCAGCCATGATTGAATGGGAGAGTAGAATTGATGGGTCGAGTGGCTTTATTCTGATCCTAGAACTTATGAACAATGGTTAATGAGCCTCCTAACCTGCATGTCATTGTGATGTTGGAGGAAAGCAAAGCTACTACACAGTCCCAGGGAGACATACAAATTCCACAAGCTGCAGAGGGCAGGATCAAGGCTCGGTCAGCAGAGCTGGGAGGCAGCACCTCGACGAGGAACAGTGCTGTCCATTCCAGCGGAGCCACTGTATTGCCTGTTGAAGAACACAAATGTCAATTGTTTACTGTTTACCCTTGGTGCTTGATTTCTAAGTGTTTGTTTGTTCCACACAATGTTTTCACAGTGGTTGGAGGCAAACAGGAATGGAGGAGACTGTAACTTGGCTGTGAAGAGTGCCGTTGAGTAGCTCTGGAAATAGGTGGCCCAGGTTTGGTCTGCAACACCTTGCTGTGACTGACTGGCTCCCAGGTGACACATGGGCCATCGTTGGAGCAGTGGTGGTGGGAGCAATCCGAGAGTGGGCTTGAACTGCACAGATCCCCTGATACTCCTTGGGCCTGTATGTCAGCTGGCCTGGCAATGTGCTGAAGGGCAGGCCATTGGAGTGCCAACGCACTCTTGAACCTTGGCAGCAGTGAAATCAAGAGGTTTTCGTAGCCGATCACTAAGTTTCCGGTACAAGTATTACATTTTGGGGGGGCTTCTTCCTCCACTGCAATGAAGGCTGTAAACTTTGTTGTTGGGCGTCACGGTGGCGCAATGGTAGAGTTGCTGCTTTACAGCAGTTGCAGCGGTGGAGACCCAGGTGCGACCCGACTACGGGTGCTGTCGGCCCGGAGTTTGTACGTTCTCCCCGTGACCGCGTGGGTTTTCTCTGAGGTCTTCGGTTTCCTCCCACATTCCAAAGACGTACAGGTTTGTAGGTTAATTGGCTTGGTGTATGTGTAAACTGTCCCTAGTGTGTGTAGGATAGTGTTAATGTGCGGAGATCGCTGGTCGGTGTGGACTTGGTGGGCCGAAGGGCCTGTTTTCGCGCTGCATCTCTAAATTAAAGTAAACTAAACTAAACTGCTGCACCAACGTTGGAACCCAGAGCGTTGGTAGAGCTGCCCTTCACCTCCATGCTGCCTGTACGAAGCCGCGTAGAAGAGCGGATCTCGGTCTTGCCATGCGCCTACACATCCTATTCAGGCTTTCAGGGAAGTTGACCAATACCCAAGGTCTCCGTATGCACACTCTTCAGTTTTAATTTAGGGGTTGCCCCCAAATACCCCATTCGAGTCCATCAATCAAGGCGCTGGGTCTAAAAATAAGCATGCGCCAAGTGCCCAACAAGTTGGATAGAATATTATATCAGGATTGGTCATGTTCCTCTCTCTTTTTTGGTAGAAGTGTAATTAAATCTGATTTACTACTCTCTTAAATCACACATTCCAGGTCTGTTAACAAGGTAATTCTGAATTCCATAGAGTATGATTTCAGAATTGGCCCCATTTCTCTCTCTTTTGCTTTGTTAGCGGTTTAATTAAATCTGATTCTACCACTCTTTTAAATCATTCACGGGTCTGTTAACAAGGAATTCTAGTTCTCATTCACTCATCATCCTGCTTTGCACTCATGAGCTCCCACCGAATATTCATTCAGAAATTTAGCATTCCACCTAACACCCCCTCACCACCCCCCCCCCTCAGTCATCGTTCCTCAGCTCTGTAACTTCCTTCAGCTATACAATTATCTTATATATATGTGCTCATTAGCTCATTACTTCTGATTTCAATTGCTCCACCGTCTCTTCATCTGCCAGGGTCCAATGGTTTGGAATTCCTTCTCTGAACCTCCGCATTTAACTTTATCGTTTCATTGTTGCAATAATTTGCCACATAAAAGAAAATATCTCCTTATTCCATCAACTTAATTTAAGTGCCACCCTCTGGCTGAGATTCTTTTGTCATTAGAGAGTTTTTCATAATTTGCTCTCTTCTAATCTGTTCATGACTTTTGAACACCTTTAATATATTCCTCCTTCAGCCTATCTACACCAAGGTCAACACTCCAATTTCTCTGGCCCGTCCATAACTATGATCTATGAATTCAAGAATCAGAATGCTGCTTTTAAGTCCTCAAAGCCTTTTCAACGTATCCCAGCACTATCAAAGATAGTTGTATGTTTAAGAAGGAACTGCAGATGCTGGAAAATCGAAGGTAGACAAAAATGCTGGAGAAACTCAGCGGGTGAGGCAGCATCTATGGAGCGAAGGAAATAGGCAACGTTTCGGGTTGAAACCCTTCTTCAGACTCAGATAGATGTACATTTAACTGCTGGCTTCTCTGTTACAGACGTACAGAATTTTAAGAAGGACAGTCAGGAGTTTGTTTTTTCTTACTAGCTAGTCTAGAGTCAAGGGCATAGTGTCAAGATACAGGGTTGCTCATTTAGGACAAGGACGAGATCTTTTTTTGTCATGTGCATGGTTGTAGAAAATGGTAATTCTTTATCTCTGAGGGCTGAGAATATCCAGTGGCAAAGAATATACATGTCCAAGATTGATAAGATTGATTTGGATATGAAAACGGGGATTAAAAAAAGATTGAGAAAGAGACATAGAATTAACTGCAAAGGTTCGAGAGTTTGTGGAATATTTTTGTTTTCATTTCTTTTTGTCATAATTAGTTTTTGTGCCCTCTTATCAAATTGATCCTTTTAAACTTATGTGTTAAATTGCACCTGCCATACATCTGCCCATTTATTATATTCTTCTAATTCTCTGCTCACTTTCATCATCTGGAAACTTATAAATTATGCACTGTATATCACTAAGTTCATTAACATTTCAGGAATAATTGTGGTTCTAATGCAGACTCCTAGGGGACTACGGCTGTATGCATCTCTGCATTCTTAAAAACATTATCTTCAACAACTGGATTGGAACAGTTTCAATTTAATTAATGGACCTTAATTTTATTAATTAAACTATAATATAGGACTGTATCCATGCCACATGAAAGTCCACTTACACAACATGAACATTCTCTGTTACTTAATCAAAAAATAAATTAGTTGGTTGTCATTTATAAACCATTATTATTTTCAAGGGCTGACTGATATATTCATAGAATCTTGTTCCCAAAAGGTCTTCCTTGATGTCCAAAGGGCTATGGTTGCCAGATTTCTCCCCTTTTTTATAAAGGAAAGGCAACATTTTATATTGTTCAATCCACTAGCAATGCATTCATCCACAAGAAGGATTGAGAAAAGCATGGCCACTTCCTGCATTATTTTCATCCTTGCTTCCAACAACATTCTGTACATTTTAATCAACAAGACGTTGGAGAGACCGCAATTAGAATATTGTGTTCTGTTCTGGGCACCATGAAATAAGAAAGATGTTGTCAAGCTGGAAAGGGTACAGAGAAGATTTACGAGGATGCTGCCAGGATTGGAGGGTCTGAGCTATGTGCAGATATTGAGTAGGCTGGGTCTCTATTCCCTGGAGGGCAGGAGGATGAAGGGTGATGTTATAGAGGTATATAAAATCATGAGAGGAATAGATCGGGTAGATGCACAGTCTCTTGCTCAGAGTAGATGAATCGAGGGCCAGAGGACATAGGTTTAAGGTGAAGGGAAAAAAATTTAATAAGAATCTGAGGGGTATCCTTTTCACACAAAGGGTGGTAGGTGTATGGAACAAGCTGCCAGAGGAGGTAGTTGAGGCTGGGACTATCCCAATGTTTAAGGAGCGGTTAGATAGGTACATGGATAGGACAGGTTTGGAGGGATATGGACCAAACATGGGCAGGTGGGACTAGTGTAGCTGTACCACTCTATGACTATAACTTTAACAAGGAGATCAAGAGAAGAGATTAATAGTTTTTTTGATTACTTCAGCTGTCATGGGATAGTAATGCTGGGCTTGGATATATTTGGACGTGTTTTTCTTTTTGAATGATTCATTGGTACATAATTATCACGTGTACCTAGATACAGCAAAATTCTTTGTTTTGCACACAATTCAATAAAATTGGACTGTACATTAGACTTATTCATAAATAAGTACAAATATGAAACGTTGTAGTGTAATGAGAGTGGTGGGTCCCTGGAACTCTCTGCCACAGAGGGTAGTTGAGGCCAGTTCATTGGCTATATTTAAGAGGGAGTTAGATGTGGCCCTTGTGGCTAAGGGGATCAGAGGGTATGGAGAGAAGGCAGATACGGGATACTGAGTTGGATGATCAGCCATGATCATATTGAATGGCGGTGCAGGCTCGAAGGGCCGAATGGCCTACTCCTGCACCTAATTTCTATGTTTCTATGTAAGGACAGTAGACTTTACCGAAGAAGTTCACAGAGTCGCCACATTTCCAGCACCATCTTGTGCCTGTTCAAGCTTCAGGGTCTTACAATAGTTTTATCCTGGCCTTAAAGACCTGTTGTCTATGCGATGGCACTGTGTGTTGCATGGGTCAGCCCAGTCTAGTGATGCTGTCGATGTCTTCCAGCGCTACTGTGCTGCTCTGTGCCGCTGCAGGCCGCAATCGATCAGCCTCCGTGGGGCCTCCAACAGTGCCCGATCTGCACAATCACCCAGGTGCTGGTGAACCTCCACTGGCCCACTCCAATGATGGACTGACCTGTAAACGCACCATTCCCCTCATCTCCCACAGTCACAGTTACGCTTCCTTGTACCAGAGCACCTCCCGCAACTGACCTTGGAACATCAGAACACCTTTGAGGGTGTGGGAGGTGAGCCCGCTCACTGGCAACGATAATCTTTTCTGTTTGCCGCTGATGCCATCTTGAAAAAAAAAATTCAAACGACCATGTTTTAGAAATAAACATGAAAAATGCTTTCATTTGCAATTACTACATAGGACAATCGTTCAAGAAATACTTTTTCTTAGTTCAAGAAGTATTGTAAGTCAATGAATACCCTAGCTTGCAGACGAAGAAAATTGATATGCAAATTTTGATATGATATTAATTTGCTGTTGAGGAGTGCCAGAAGAAATTTGTTGCGATGGTTTTTTATAAATTATATTAACAACAAAATAACTGAAAAACATGAGAAACTGCAATAATTCATGTATCACTCTGGACATCATATCTTCTGCTGCCATAATTTAGTGTTCCATTTAATCTCTAACTGGAAGTGATGGTTCGATAATATTAACTTTTCTGTTAGGTTGAGCAAACTATTAAGCACAAAGTATTGAATCAAGGCAGTATTCAGTGGAACGAACATTCTCATCAATAGCTTGCATCTGTTCAGTGCTTTCAATCTGTGTTTGGTCTTTGTGCTGAGAAATATGATTCTAACATTAATTAAGATATTCTGTCTCATTGCATCTTGTGAGCTACCTCATGAATAGATAAAGCAAAAAGAATGTCATGATAAGAAGGGAATGGGATTATAAGTGATGTGCATTATTTTTGTTATGGAGATGGAATATTTATTTTAAAAAGGTTGGGGAGAGGGGATGATGTGGTGGTTAGGAAATAGAGAGACGGAGCAATAATTGAGAGATTGAGTATTAGCGAGATTGAAGTTGGGACATTTAGTAAGAAATTCCAGAGAGCAAGCGCTGGGTAACTGAAACATCTACCACTATAGGAGAGCAGCAAGATTTGCCTTGAACAAATCTATGGAGGCTGTGAGTTATGAACCAAAATGGATTCCCTCAGTGGAAGGCACTATTGTATGTCAGATACAAACCTGTAGAATTTTGCAGAGATGTGATCGATACCTTGGAAATCTCCCTTACGGGAAGGTGACACATTGTTACTTAATTTGCTGAAATTGGTTTCAAAGAAAAAAACTGTGATTTACCAGCTAATTTATGCAAAGCTTGAATGACACCTAGAGTTGGCTTGTCAAATTGTGTTGCATCAATAATTCCGTTTATTTTAACATTTGAATAATCAATTTACCATAAGAATGTACAGAGCAGGAGAGGACAATGTCTAGGATCAATATGATTAGTGGTATTGATTTAGAATTGAGGCAATTGGATGACTGAGAATTTAAGTATGTTCAACAAAATTTTGAAAAAAAAAATTAAGAAAGGACCTCAACTTCACGTGTAACTTATGTCATGCAATTATAAATTCTGTAGCATCCTTTGAATGGTAATACAGCAACAAATTCTGCATCTATTCATTGTAGATTTATGGTAGTGCTTTTGGTATTTGCTATCAGGTGAGAATATTGTGTAATGTAGAATGCATGCAAATTAGTGTTGCTGTTGTGTAGGAATGCAGGAGCTCCAGACATAAACAAATTACTCCGCTTTCAAACCATTATCCTGTTGTTTGCAAAGACTGGTTGTATTTTCTTTGCTTGACCGTGATTGATGAATTTTGTTATTTTTTCCATCAAATGTGTTTATATTTTTCCAGACTGGTTGTAAGCCTCAGTTCTGTTTTATTGTTTGATAGCACCTTGGTACGCTGCCCAATGAGCATTTGTGAAATTGTGTATTTCACATGTAAAATCCCCACTTAAAATGCCCACTTTGCATTCTGTTTACCAAGGCAGAATGGAGAGAAATTGTTCAATTCTGCAAAACAGTAACCAGGGCAAACTGCTACTTAAAAATAAAAGGACTCCATGTCAACTTCACCTGAGAGTATTATGGTGATGCATGATATGTTATCTGTATTTTCCCAACTGTGAATCATTTAATTGTGAATCAATTTAGTGAAACATAGATTTGTAAAGTGACCCGACACTCTTTGTAATGGATTGTGTTTGCTTTACCTAGTTTCTTCAATAAACAATTTGTTTCCATTGCCTTCAATGATTTGACAGAGGAAATTTTAATTCTACTTAGTAGAATGGAAAAACATTGGATATTTTATTGAAATTGTCATTGAATCTTCAGTACAGAAAAAGCCAATACCAGTCTATTGTGCATGCAAAACAGTGATATGAAACAAACCTTTGTAACCTTTATTGTTGCGTTAGGAACATGCATCAAGGTAAAGGCTTTGGTAAATACATACACCCAAAGTGAATAGTTTGGGGGAAAAGAGTTACAATTTCTGAAGTGGTATTGATACATAAACATACTGATGATCAATTATAGGTTCTAGCACAATAAGCATAGGTGACAGCACATCCTCTGCACTAATTCTCAACACTGATGTCTTACAAGAATGCATTCTCAACATTTCACTTTACTCTCTAATTCTGCTCTAACTGCATCTACAAGTTTGCAGGTGACACCCTTGTAGTGGGGTGCATGTCGAGATGAGATGAGAATGATATGTCGAGCTTAACAACATGGCGTTGAGCCAACAATCTCTCCCTCAATATCAGCAAGACTAAGAAGGGAGATATTGACTCCAGGAAACGACGTTGTGTACATACCCCAAACAACATGAAAATGGTCGAGAGCTCTGAGTGCCAAGTCATAAGTATCAACACCAAACACAATGAAACTATGGCCAAAAAAGCACACCAACAGCTCTACTTCCTCAGGAGAACTTCGGTACGTCTCCAATTACCAACTTACCAACTTCTACAGGTACATTGTTGAAAGCATCCTATTGGGTTGCATCACAGCTTGATTTGGGAATAGCTGCCCAACACCTCAAGAAATTGAAGAGAGTTATGAATGTAGCCCATCCCACCTTACAGACCAGCGACCATCGACTCCATCTACACTGCACACTACCTTGAATAAGCTACCAACATAATCAGGGACGTTCTTCATATTGGTCATTCCTTCTTCTCCAGGCTTCCATTGTGCAGAAGACACAAAAGATGTACAGGTTTGCAGATTACCTGGCTTCTGTAACTTGTCCTGAAAGGTTGAAAATGCATTCTTGTAAGTGTGTAGGATAGAACTAGTGTATGGGTGATTGTTGGTCGGCTTAGACTCGGTGGCCAGAAGGCCACAAGTTTCCACACTGTATCTCTAAACTAAACTAACACTGAAAGCTTAAAAACACACCACCAGTTTCAGGAACTGCTTCTTTCCTGCTGTTATCAGATTACTGAATGGCCTTCTCATAAACTAGGGTGTCACCACGATTTTCCAACCTGCCTTATTGTGGACCGTGGACTATTTTTCTTTAACTGTAATGCTACAAATGTAACACTATATTCTGGGCTCTGGTATTTTTCTCTTTGGACTACCTGTCGTGCTTGTGTATGGCTTGATTGGACTCGTGTATAGTATGATTTGATTTGACTATATGGCACGCAAAGCAAAACTTTGCACTGTATTTTGGTAACATGGCAATAATATATCAATATCTATCTTATCAATATTATACTAAAACTCTTCCCTTTGTTCCCAACATTCTAAATTTTTGTGTGAATGCAGGGTTGTGTTGGCTTTCCATTAATCTCCTTAATTTGTATCTTCTTCCAAAACGCTTGGCCACAGCCTTCCCATTTTCACACATGCTACTCACATTTTATCCCTCGACGGGATAAACATATTCCCGTCGCATTCCAACCTATATTTCTGACTTTTGTAAATTTTTAATCGTTTATTTAAAAAAATTAACTGCTTTTCAGTGGGAGACTCTTGCAGCACTTTCCATTGATGATGTCGCAGTACAATCTCACAGATGTCCAATCACAATGGTTCTCATTTACATATGACATCACAATGGGCCAGGGGTGGGAGATTGCAAACTTCACGTGTTTCCGCAAATGCAATCAACCTGGCGTGCACAATCAAATAAGATCAAATAGAACAAGTTGTTCCCCCCTCCCTCTCTACCCCCTCCCTATCTTCCCCCTCCCTCTCTACCCCCCTCCCTCTCTACCCCCCTCCATCTCTACCACCCTCCTTCTCTACCTCCCCCTCTCTCTACCTCCTCCCCCTCCCTCTCTACCCCCTCTCCCGCCCTCTCTACCCCTTCCCTATCTACCCCCTCCCCCTCCATCTCTACCCCCTCCATGTCTACCCCCTCTCCCTCTCTGCCCCCCCCTCCCTCTCTGCCCCCTCTCCCTCTCTACCCCTCCCATCCCTCTCTAGGGAGAGGTGAGTATTGGGACCTATGGTGGGAGTATTGCTTTTGGGGACCAGCCCTCCCCTGTGATGCCACACACCCCCCCCAACCCCTCAATCTCTACCTCCCACCGCCTCCCTCTACCCGCCCTCTCTACCCCCCTCACCCTCTCCCTCTCTATCCCCTCCCCTCCCACTCTACTCCCTCCCTCTCCCTCTCTAACCGCGCCTGCGCAATTGGGGGCTATGCATGAGTGGAAAGGGCAGGGGATGGGGAAAAGGAGCAAATGAATAATATTAATATAATATCAGGAGGAGGGGTTAGTGTGTGTGTGGGGGTTGGTTAGTGTGTGTGTGTGTGTGTGACGCCACGGACCCCCCCCCCCCCCCCCCCCCCCCCCGCAACCGCGCGTCCCACTTGGTCTAGTCACAAATAAAATTCAACTGAAATATACTGCTAGACAAGTATGCTTGTAATTGAATGGTAAAAATCTGATGTCTCGCAGTCCTGCTTACAAGATTTAGTTTGTCCTACTTGCACTTTAGAAATGCCAAACTCCTGTATTCATTCTCCTGTTGTCCTTCAAACTTGTGTGATACTCTTAGAGGTCGGAGAACTGCTGCAGGACAGACAGGAGCATTGCCTCTGCCTTTCCTTCCCAGTAAAATAAGCAAATTGTTATCTGGCAGCATGTGATTAGCAAATGATTACAGACATGTTTCTGTAATCCAATTAACACACCAATTGCATGACTGACAAGCACATCAGAAGGCTACTTGAAACAAAATAATTAATTATGTCATAATGTATTCTATTGATGAATGAAGTTGAATGTTGAATTAAATGCATTATTCTACGAGTCTGAAGAAGGGTCTTGACCCAAAACGTCACTCATTCCTTCTCTTCAGAAATCCTGTCCTGCCTGTCCCACTCAGTTACACCAGCCTTTTGTGACAACCATTAGAACATTGACAGGACACCACAATCTGCCCTGGGCAATTACACTTTGTCTCGTTCACATTCGGTCATCAGCAAAGGTATAGTACTATCATTAAACAGCACTCATCAACAACAGATCACTGCTGCTCACGTGGCTCCAGACCTCATTTTGTCTTGACATTTAACAGCATGTGATATTAAGGCTCTCCAGCAAAATTGAAGACTATAGGAATAAAGAAGACATTCTTCACTCCCATTCTCACACTAAGGGAAATGATTGTAGTTATCAGAGATCAAGCCAGTACTGGCATCACTGAAGAAGTACCTCAGGGCTGTGACAAAGGCCAGTCAACTTCAGCTTCTTTGTGAGTAACTTAAGGGCCTGTCCCACTTACGTGTCCTTGGCACGCAAATTACGCAACCTCGTGGTCGTGTTGAACCGCAACGGTCCCACGAAGGTCAGGCACGATTTCATGCGTACGCACAGCACCAGAAAACTGAAGACAGACACAAAATGATGGAGTAACTCAGTGGGACCGGCAGCATCTCTCGAGAGAAGGAATGGATGATGTTTCATGTCGAGACTTCTTCAGTCTGAAAAGAAGGGTCTTGACCCGAAACGTCACCCAGACATCTCTCCAGAGATGCTGCCGGTCCCGCTGAGTTACTCCATAATTTTGTGTCTATCTTCAGTTTTCTTGGCCCCGCTCTGGGAGTAGAAATGGGGGCGGATCCGGACCGTAACGGCCGTGAGTCCCAGGCCGAGCTCGGCGATTGTTTGCCTGCTTCTGTTGCTGTCGTAGGTGAGATGTTGCTTCGCGCCAGGGTGTTTGGGCCTGTCCCTCTTTGGCCATCAGTTCCGCGACAGGCTGTTGGCGCGCGAAGATTTCTTTTGCCACAAAAGTTTCGGAGCAATGTCGCGCACGACTACATACCCCTCTGTGCTTCTCAGTGGGACCGGCCCTGCGCGGCCATACGATGCCCGTGCGCCTCAACGCGACCACGAGGTCGCGTAATTTGCATGCCAAGGACACGTAAGAGGGACAGGCCCTTTACTCTCTATGATAAGTCAATAGTAGGGATAATTGCTGAAAGCAATGATCAATTTCACCGCAGTTCCTCATAAGTGCATGCAGCATGATGTGGCAATATTGAGACATAGACTGATCAGCGGCCTTCATGCCAGGCAATGGCCATCTCCCTTTTCAATCCTGTTACTGCATCTGCATCTGCATCTGCAGTTCCTTCTTGGCACTTTTGTCTACCTTCGATTTTGCAGCATCTGCAGTTCCTTCATGAACATCTCTCTTTGTAATCCTGTTACTGGTATCACTTTAATCGACATCCTGATTGATCAGAAACTCTGAGTGGACCAACCACACTATTTCTGAAAGATAGACACAAAAAGCTGGAGTAATTCAACGGGTCAGAAAGCATCTCTGGAGAAAAGGAATTGATGATGCTTCGAAACATCACCTATTCCTTTTTTCCAGAGATGCTGTCTGACCCGCTAAATTACTCCAGGTTTTCGTGTCTATCTTCGGTTTAAACCAGCATCTGCATTTTGTTCCTACACACCAGGTCTGAAAGAGTCTGAAGAAGAGGTCCTGACCTGAAATGTCATCTATTCATTTTCTTCAGAGATGTTGCCTCACACGCTGAGTTACTCCAGCACTTCGTCTCTTTTCAGATAGAAACTGTGGCACGAGCAGATCAGAAGCTGAGTAACACTCAGAGAGTTGCGAATCTGTGGCATTCTCTGCCACAGAAGGCAGTGGAGGCCAATTCACTGGATGTTTTCAAGAGAGAGTTGGATTTAGTTCTTATTGCTAGAGGAATCAAGGGATGTGGAGAAAAGAGGGAACGGGGTACTGATTTTAGATGATCAGCAATGATCATATTGAATGGCAGTGCCGGCGCGACAGGCCGAATGGCCTACTCCTGCATTTATTTTTCGATATCCATGGCCAGAGTGAGTCCCACCGAAATTGGAGGAGCAGCACCTCATATTTTGCTTGGGCAGTTTACACTCCAGCGGTATGAACATTAACTTCTCCAATTTCACATAGTCCTTGCTTTCTCCTTCCTTCCCCTCCCCTTCCCTGCTCTTCAAAAGCCACTGTATCCGCCTCTTCCTTTCTTCTTCCCAACCCCCTCCCCACATCAATCTGAAGAAGGGTCTCGACCCGAAACGTCACGTATTCCTTTGCTCCATAGATGCTGCCTCTGTTAAACTGAGTTCATTTGTCAATCTAATTCAAGAAAACTTGATTCAAACACTTGCAGCTGTTGAAATCGATTCTTTATTCAGCGCTGAGACTTGTCTCTGAACCTTCCAACACAGAGCTCAAAGCTCCGGAGAAGGTCCAAAGAATTAGTGGCTCTGATACAAACTCAAGGCATTATATAGGTATTAGATATTTCTGATACAGAGGGTATGACAAACTAATAACCAATTATCTGAGTCCTTCTATTGATTTACAACAGCAGTCGCATGATCCCCCCTTCTCTGGCCTCATTTTAAACCTTCGTTTGCCTGTGGTGTAACTTTGTTTAGAATTATTTTATTTTAACAAAGCAAAACCTCAGTAGGCTCAATTATCAAAGACCACTCCTCAAAATATAAGATGCATATGTAATACAATGATCACACATCATACAAACAAAACACATTTTCCATACCAAGAAGAAAGATATTTCTATAAATCTAAACAAGGTCTAATGTTTACAAACCTACTTAGACACAATGCATTTCATAAATGGTTTCACTACAATTTTAAACAGTTTAAAATACTATTACCTATTTTTAAAAAACATTAATTATATGAGTTCACCGAATTACACAGCTTCTAAGTTAAATTCAAAACCCACACACACCTCCCAACTCCAAGCATACATGGGTAGTAAATCTGTCAATTTAATTGATGATAAGTGTTTTGTGCCAGGATACAGCTTCATTCTAACTTACAGCCTCCCCTTTTCCTGCTATCTCTGGGAGATGGATTTTCAATCTCATCTGCAAGGCCTTTTACAAATATTACAGAACAAAGGGTAAATTTACAACTTCAGACCATTACCTCAAAAGTACAGCCGCTTCTTTGACTTTCTATAAACAGAAGGAAAGTCACAAATCCATCAATCTGATCCTCTCCAAGCATCCGATCCCTTATCTCAACCTCATTATAATTTAACATAGTCCTATGTTAATTGCTAAACTGCAGAGTCTATTATCTCTCAGCCTTGAATTCTGTCTCGAACTCGGCATAAACAGCCATAACCCTTCATCTATATGTCATACTCAGAGCTCAGGAATGTGCCATAGAGAAAGAGCAGATGACTTCTGGCTTAAGAAGAGGCCCTATTCAGCAATCCATTCTTCAACGAAAATTATATCAAATACAATTTCCTCCAGCGTTATAATTGCCTCAAAGCAATAAACTAAGCTATGCAGGCTCAGATTAGCATTTCTATGTTTTGATTCATCTGTTCCCTGTATGTGTTTCTTTGTACTTTATTTCTTTAGGAGACATGTGTTTCTGAAAACCTTAAGCGTTTCTCTTGCAAATTACCGAGCTTATATAAAAGTAACTATTCGAGCGGTTCTATTATATAATATTTCCTCACCTCACCCGCTGAGTTTCTCCAACATTTTTGTCTACTTTCTATATTTCTATATTTTTCTATGTTTCTATCTTGTGACAACTGATTCACTATTTAACTGCACAAAACCTTTCCAACACTGATGAGGCATAACAGGACTGTTGCAAAAAAGGTCCAAACTTGCTTGAATGACCTCACCATCTCTATTGTAGGTGATACACTCCTGACCGACATCCACTACAAACCAACTGAATCCCACAGCTACCTGGGCTACTCTTCCTCCCACCCTGCTTCCTGAAAGGACTCTATCCCCTATTCCCAATTCCTCTGTCTACGCCGCATCTGCTCCCAGGATGAGGTGTTCCACACCAGGTCATCACAAATGTCCTTATTCTTCAGAGAACGGAGATTCCCCTCCCCCACTATAGATGAGGCTCGCACCAGGGTCTCCTTCATACCCCGCAACACTGCCCTCTCTCGCCATTCCCCCACTCACAACAAGGGCAGAGTCCCCCTGCTCCTCACCATTCACCCCACCAGCCGGCACATACAACACATAGTCCTCCGCCAGTTTCGCCACCTCCAACGTGACCCCTCCACTCGCCACATCTTCCCATCTCCCCCCCGTCTGCCTTCCACAAAGACCGCTCCCTCCTTAACTCCCTTGTCAATTCTTCCCTCCCCCACCCCCCCCCCCCCCCCCGCTCCACCCCTTCCCCGGGCACTTTCAGGGACCCAAGCAGTCCTTCCAGGTCCGACAGAGGTTCACCTGCACCTCCTCCAACCTCATCTACTGCATCCATTGCTCCAGATGCCAGCTGATCTATATCTGTGAGACCAAGCGGAGGTTTGGCGATCGTTCCGCCGAACACCTCCGCTCGGTCCGCAATAACCAATCCGACCTCCCGGTGGCTCAGCACTTCAACTCCCCCTCCCATTCCGTATCCGACCTCTCGGTCCTGGGCCTCCTCCACGGCCAGAGTGAGCAACACCGCAAGTTGGAGGAACAGCACCTCATATTCCGCTTGGGGAGTCTGCATCCTCTGGGCTTAAACATTGAATTTTCTCAATTCTATTAACCCTTGCTGTCTCCTCCCCTTCCCACCTCTCCCTCAGTCCTCGGGCCCTGGCATTCCCTCTCTCTCTATCTCTTCCCCACCCAAGTCGCACTAGCTTCTCATTTTCACACTACAAACAGCTTACAATGGCCTGTTTCCTTTATCATCTATACTTTTTTGCATATCTTTCATTCATTGTTCTTTATCTCTCCACATCACCGTCTATATCTCTCGTTTCCCTGATCCCTAACCAGTCTGAAGAAGGGTCTCGACCCGAAACATCGCCTATCTCCTTCACTCCTTAGATGCTGCTGCACACGCTGAGTTTCTCCAGCCTTTTGTGTACCCTTGCTTGAATGATTGCAGCTTCAGTGTCACCAGGTGCTGGATGCCTGATAAAAGAGGACCCTTGATTTGCATCCTTTCCACTTCTTTAAACATTTACTAGACCAGCATCGGTGTCCTGTAGCAGCAGTGCCCACCAGTTACAAGAGGCACAGCAGCAACCCCTCAAGCTTCCATAAAACTTGCATCATCCATCGGGAAGGAAAAACAAGGGCAGGCAGCACAGGTAAACACCATCATGTCCACGTTCCCCTCTAGATTATGCACTGCGGTGAATGCAAAAGCATTCCTTAATCATTGTATGTTTGTATCCTGAAACTCCATACCTAGCACAGCACCGTGGAAGGATTCTTTACGAGACTGCAACCGTTTAAGAAATCATATCAGTGAGTACCAGCTGGGTGAAGCCACAGCCCATGAGTATGCGCATATTAAACAGTGAAAGCAATAAGCTGCAGATAGTCAAGCATTCCCACAATCAACAGATCAGGTCAAAAAAAATTAGCAGTGGGCATTAAATGCTGGCATTCCAAGTGATATTTTCTTTCCATTAATGCATACATTTTTTTTTAATGGTTTCACTTATTGTTGTTGAAGTGCGGATTTGCAAAATTATATTAAATAAATTATTTATAGCACAAAGTTTAAGGCGACATGCCTCAATGACTACTGCCAGTGGGAGTGATGTCCATGGGGATGAAGTGCTTTGAGAGGTCGGTTATGATGCATATCAAATTCTGCCTTAGTAAGGACCTGGACTCACTACAATTTGCCCACCTCCACAATAGATCAACTGGGGATGCAATCTCACTGGCTCTTCACACAGGACAGAACTACCTAGACAATAAAATCACACGTATTAGGCTGTGGTTAATTGATCACAGCACAGCTTTCAACACCATCATCTCCTCTAAACTTATCATCACCTCAGGGAACTGAGTCTTTGCTCGCCCCTATGCACTTTGTCGGCGGACTAAAATCAACATGAGTTGCCAACAGCACTTCCTCCTTGATAATCTGCAACACAGGAACACCTCATGACTGTGTGCACAGTCCCATCCTCTACTCTCTCTACATACCCATGATTTTGTGCCCATACACGGCTCAAAAGCCATCTTTAAATTTGCTGACGTTGGACAAATAATGTTATCACTGTCGTTGGACAAATAATGGCAACATATATCAGAGTACATGAGGGTGGTTGAGCTGTTTGAATGGTGAAACAACAATAATCTTGATCTCAATGCTGACAAACCAAGGAGCAGACTTCAGGAAGAGAAAGCTAAGAATAAATGATGCATCAATGGGATGGCAGAGAAGATAGCTAACATCTTCATGTTCCTGGTAGACACAAAATGCAGGAGTAACTCAGTGGGCCAGGCAGCATCTCTGGAGAGAAGGAATGGGTGGCGTTTCGTGTCGAGACCCTTTTTCAAGTTCCTGGATGGACTTATCTCTGAAGATCTGTCCTGGGCCAAACACATTGAGGCAATCTAAAAAAAAAGCTCATCAACATTTTTACTTCCTGAGAGGATTGAGGAGATTCAGTATGTCACTGATATCCATCGAACCGGTGTGGGGTAGAGAATATACTAACTGGTGGATCACAGGCTATTTTGGTTATTCGAATGCCCAGAATATTGCAGAAAGTGGTAGACACTGCTCAGTTCGTCACTGGTAGTGACCGGGGTTGCACTATCTACTTTAGTTTCGTACTATTATAGCCCAGTTACGTAGTATTACTGATTATTAATTCATTGTATTGTTCTTCTTCTTATCAAGTCCACACACAAGATTAGACGTTGTTCATTCAGAGCTGGACACACTTCTCGGCATCTGCATACAATGGTGTCTGTCTTGTCGTTTCACGTGCTTCTTGTGCGTAGTGGTGGAAAGATTGGTTGAAATAGGGCCGTGACGTGAACGCTCTTTCCTCGACCCCATCGCATTGTTGATTATTGTATATTTATTTGTGTTATTGGATTAATGGGTCTCTAAAGATGCAGGAAGTAAGAACTTCATTGTTCTGTTAAACACTCTTGCCTCTTGACAATGCACTAGCTTGCTGGACTGTAAAACGAGTCTGGAGTTGATGGTTAAAGAGTATATATGTGTCGGTTCTTTCCATATTATTGCATGGCCTGAAAATTACTCCTGTTTCTTTTTAATGTTAGTGCACCATAGTCAACTTCAAATTGTTTTTCAAATTTGACAAGTTGGCAAACTGTTTAAAATACATCAAATAAGGATAATTGAGGTCAAAGGTCAACGTTTAAGTGACTCAAACTTTTTTTAATATAGAAAATAATTTTCTCTCAGATTATCACTGTAAAACAATAGGACTGTTGCTTTAGATTTGCTGTGGGTTTCATATCAGTAGCACTTAATATTTTTCACTTAAATTCGCGATCTGCTAACTGATAAACATGTTACTTCAGTCAATTTGTGTAACTCAATTAAATATGCGTCCATCAGAGTCTTGTATTAACCAACAGTAAAATTCCAATAAACAGTTGACACAATTATCACAATTGGATCACAATGCTTTTAATATTTAAGGTTTTCATCATTGATTCTAGCATTGATGCAATTTTCAAGGATCTTAAAACGGGTTCATTTTGATCATTTTAAATTGAGGCTGTCTTTATTTTTTTTTAATGAATGTTTCCAAAACAATATGAAGCCCTACTTCATGCTATCGGCAGTTCTTCAATTCTAAATATGGTCCAAGAGATATAGATCTACGACTGAATTTGTATTAAATCCGGTCACCACAAAGCACTGCATTTTTGATGAGATTATTCGCCACAGAGATACAATGTTTGTGAAGATTAGAAATAGCTTTCGCAAATGTCAAACTGCTTTATCAAGAGAAATGATGTAGTGTATGAAGTCTGTGCAATGTCATCTTGGGTCAACGGTTAATAACAGGGGCTGGACAATTGAGTCCAACTTGCACTGTTGGTTACTCTACAATGTTAGAAACAAAGAAGATACTCACAGTGGAACAGAGTTTGATAAATCAGGAAAGTTACCAGATCCGATTCAGATTTTGCTTACCTCAGCTGCAGAGATTTGTTATAAGTGATCAGAGAAAGGGAATAATCAGTAAAGTTTCCTGCACCTCATTGCCTCTTGTGGATTATTCCTGGAAAAGGGGTTCCTGTGCTATGCTGCATCCTGGCATTAATCACAGAACTAGCTGAGATACCAATTGGGCTGGTTATTGGTTGAGCGAGAAATAACGTCTCTGAAGCAAGGAATAAACCAAGATGGGAGGGGGAGGATGTGGAGTGTGGGTATAGAGAAAATTTTCTGATAAATAGCAATTATTTTGTTAATCTTTGCGAGCCGTGGTGTAGATATAATGTAATGTGAACATCAAGTTGGTGCATGTTTGTCCAGCAATTTTATTATTATGCAATATCTTTTCAATAAATTCAAAGATTGCAAATCTCAGACCTCACAAAACACAAAAAATATCAATAGATGGCAGATCATAACTAAATTGTAGAGCAAATGTATTCAAAGGAGTACACCCGCTGCATTCTATCATTGCTACATCTACATTTCATAGACATTTTCAATGCCAATTTTACAAGGCAGTAGAAAGCAACAAGAAACAAAGCTAATTGAAGTCAAATGTTACCTGAAAATAGACACAAAATGCTCAAGTAACTCAGTGAGACAGGCAGTATCTCTGGATAGAAGGAATGGGTGACATATTGGGTCAAGACCTTTCTTTAGACTGAGAGTCAGGGGCGAGAGACACACAAAATGAGACATCAAAAGAGATGTAGATCAAAGAAAATGTGGAAGAGATCATTGTTAAGTAGACGTTACCTGAATATCTTTACGTTGGTTATGCACTTTCACCGTAGAATGCCAGTAATATGCAAATCTCCATTGAAAATGTGTTTTATTCCCCACCACCTCCTGCCTCACCTTGTAAAGTGTGACTGCAGTTTTCCTTATGTAATGCTAATGTGGGCTTTTATTTTTATAATGTTTAATACTACTTTTTGAGTTGGCTATTTGTAATGCGGTAGAATTAGTAAAATATCTTTAAGAAGTATTGAGTATCTCATTGAGTATCTGGAGGGCACCAACTGATTGGGAACACACTGAATGCTTAAGAAGGAAGGAAGACAGCAGTGGGTATCTATAGGCCTGGTAGCTTAACACTTGATGCAGCAATCTCTAATTGAAGAAGGAATAGCTACTGTGTTAAAGAAGGAACTGCAGATGCTGGAGAATCGAGGGTGACACAAAAAGCTGGAGAAACTCAGCGGGTGCAGCAGCACCTAAGGAGCGAAGGAGATAGGCGACGTTTCGGGTCGAGACCCTTCTTCGGACTGGTTTTATGAAAGGTGAATTATGTTTTACAAATGTGGTCAGTTCTTCAAGGATGTAACAAGCAGAGTGAATAGAAAGGAACCCGTATATCAACTGTACTTGGGTTTCCAGACAATATTTATAAAGATGCCACATAGAGAAGGCTGGTGTATAAAATAAAAGCTCATTGTATTGGTGTAATTGTGTTAGCACGAATTGTAGGTTGGTTGTCATGTAGAATGCAGAGAGTCAGAATAAATGGGTCTATTTCATGCTGGAAGGATGAATTTAGTGAACAGGCCTTTATAGTTTTGTGTACCTCTGTCAAATCATTCCTCAGCCTCTTTTGTTCCAGGGAAAAAAACAAACCTCACCAATCCAAACTCTTCACATAACTCAAGTCTACCATTCCTGGCAATATGCTGGTGAATCTCCTCTGCACCCTTTCCAGTGTAACCACATTATGCCAATAGTGGAGAAAACAGAACTGCACACAATACTCCAAGAGTGGTTTAACTAGCGTTTTGAAAGTTGTATCAATCGTCCCAGTTTTTATATTGTACCAGACCATGTGTGACCCGTTGGGTCCCGTCCCCTCATTGCGCGATTGCGGGGGGCGGGGTCACACACACACACTAACCACCCACTCCCCACCCCACACATAGTAACCACCCCCCTTGATATTATATTAATATTATTAATTTGCTCCTTTTACCCCATCACCGCCCTATCCACTTACGCATAGCTCCCAACTCGCAGGCACGTGTAGAGAGGGAGAGGTAGGGGGGGTAGAGAGCAAGGGCCGAGAAAGAGGGGGCAGAGAGAGAGCGAGGGGGCAGAGAAAGAGAGAGAGGGGCTGAGACAGTGAGAGAGGTAACCACATTATGCCAATAGTGCAGAAAACAGAACTGCACACAATACTCCAAGTATGGTTTAACTAGCGTTTTGAAAGTTGTATCAAAACGTCCCAATTCTTATATTGTATGTACAGTCTATCTATCTGCGTGCCACTTTCAGAAGTCCCTCTGTTCATCAACATTCCTCAGCAGACTGCAATTTACTGAATTACATCCTAACCCTATTTGACTTCCCAAAACACATCTTCTTGCACTTGTCGAAATTAAATTCCATCTGCCAATGCTTGCCCACCATCCTGCTGAGGCCTTGGATACCTCTGTCAGTATCCACAACACTACCGACCTTTGTGGCATCCACAAACCCACCAATGATGCATCCTTGGTCCTCAATTATTCACTATTTATATTAATGATCAGGGAAAATGGACAGAATGTAGAAATCCAAGTTTGCCAATGAAATGAAAATGGGGAGATAGCATGTTACTTTAAGGACATTTGGACTCCACAAAAGGGTATATGATTTGTTGTATAGTGTGTGAAAGCGTGGCGAATGGAGTTTAATGCGGAAACGCATAAGGCCATGCATGTAGGTAAAATAAATCTAAAGGCAGGCTATTAATTAAACGGATAAAAGCTGCAGATAAGTGAAGTACAGAGGGATTTATGTGTTTCTGTACACAAATTGGAAGAAGTCCACAAGCAGATGTAGCAATTTGTTAGGAAGACCAATAGCATCTTTGGCTTTATACAAGAGGATTGAAGCTTAGTGAAGTAATAGTGAAGTATTTTTACAATTGTGCAGGGTTTTATTGAGGGTACATTTGGTTTACTGTGCATGGTTTTAGTCCCATTGTTTCATAAAGGGTATACCAGTATTAGAAGCAGTCCAAAAGTGATTCCCTGGGATAATTCTGAGGTGAGAGGGTTATCTCATCGCAAGCAGCTAAATAAATTAGCCCTGCATTCTGTGGAACTAGATAATCCCTCATTATTCTGAAATATTCATGATCCTAAGTGAACATGGCTAGGTAGATCTCAAGATGTTTTCACCAACGGGAGAGTCAATCAATCAATCATAACCCTTGCTGTCTCCTCCCCTTCCCACCTCTCGCTCAGCCCTCGGGCCCTGGCATTCCTTCTCTCTCTATCTCTCCCCCACCCAAGTCGTACTAGCTTCTCATTTTCTCACTACAAACAGCTTACAATGGCCTGTTTCCTTTATCATCAATACTTTTTTCCATATCTTTCATTGTTCTTTATCTCTCCACATCACCGTCTTTATCTCTCGTTTCCCTGATCCTTAACCAGTCTGAAGAAGGGTCTTGACCTGAAATGTCGCCTTTCTGCAGCTTTTTGTGTAACCCTCGATTCTCCAGCATCTGCAGTTCCTTCTTTAACAATTAATCAGATTTATTCATCACATACACAATAAAGTGCAGTGAAGTGAATTTGCCAGCAGCGGTACAATAAAAAAGAACACACAATACACAATAAAAATTTAACACAAACATCCACCCCAGCATTCGTCACTGTGGTGGAAGGCACAAAGTACAGTCAGTCCTCCTCCATTTCCCCCGTAGTCGGGGCCATAACCTGCGCAGTTGTCGCTACGGGCTGCCAGATGACAGGCCCTCTCGTCTGGAAGGTAAGTCCCGAATCAGTGCTTTCCTACCGGAGACCGCGGCTTCAGGATGACGAAGGCCGCAGGCCTGCAGTTGGAGCTTTTCTCCAGGGATTCCCGGCGAGGGATTCCGCTCCGGAAGGTAAGTAAGTAAGTCAGTCCTCGCCGCGCCCGCAGTTAGAAGCTCCGCTGACCGCGCGCGGCTTCAAGATGTTGAAGGCGGGTCAGAGCTCTTCTCCTCCAGAGCTCCCCAATGAGGGATCCCAGGCTCCGGATGCTGTGCCCGCGGCTAGAAGCTCTGCAGTCCGTGGCTTCAAGGTGTTGTGGGCTAGATTGTACAAGATTAGATGGCAATGATTTAAAATTAAGATATGTAGGAATTGCTTCTCACTGCAGGTAATGAATCTCATTGGGGGTTGTGAGGACGGGAGGGGTTGTGGGGGTGGGGGGGTTTGTTGCCATGTGTGGGCGGGGGTGTGTGTGTGTCGGCGGGGAGTGTGTGGGCGGGGGGGCGTGTGGACTGGGGGGCTTGTGGGGGAGAGGGGTGTGTGGGTGGAGGGGAGTTGTGGGGGGAGAGGGGTATGTGGGCGGGGTGATGGGGGGAGTGAGCTCAGAGAAAAGATGGGGGAAGAGCCATAGGGTAGAGGGGGAGGAGCCAGTGAGGGGAACCAGCGGGGTAGTGGTTTGGAATTGGCAGTTCGATGGGGACTCACTGCGGGCACTGGTCGCTGGTCGTTCTCCTTCGCCGGGATCAGAGTCTCTGCTTTCTGTTTGGTGACATCAGCGACATCCGGGCTGGGCTGGGTCTCCAACTCTGGGCTGGACTGGGTCTCTGACTCTGACTCTGGGCTGGGCTGGGCTGGGCAGGGTGTCTGATGCTGGGCTGGGCTAGGTCTCCGACGCTGGGCTGCTTGAGGCTGGGCTGCTTCGGGTTCCTCTGAAAATTGTGTCCGGTTGGAAACCTCCGCCGGTCATCCTCAGCTCTAGTAAAGACGCGATGGCGCAGGAAGGGGCGGGCCGCCCGGGGAGTGACAGGGGAAGAGACAAATCCGCGTGGCGCTCACCGGCAGGAGAAGAGATCGATCTGCGCATGCGCGGTTTTTAAGGTTTTTTAATCCTCGCTAACTTTTTCGACATTCAACCAATCGGAACAAAACTTGGTACATTCGCAGCACAGGAGAACTCTGCGGTGAAGGAACTATTGAAAAATCGTAGAGCTATCGTGAACCGTTTTTTGCTCAAATAGAAAGACCGCGCAAACTGGAAGATAACAAGATCAGTTTTAGTTATGTATAGATTGATAAGATAGATGGCTCATTGCTTTGCCCTACTCTAATTGCTCCACCATTTGGTGATTGTTCTTTCAGCTGCCTTGGCCCTTGAGATTGTAAATTCCTTCAATCTAAATTTTGCTACCTCTCAGCATCAGTTTGCTTACATTTTATAACCTCCATCCTTGGCCATTTGTCTTGATCTGCCTGTGTGTGGATAACTGTCGCTTTTGATTATGCAATTGTGTAACAGCTCAAGATCTTTTACGATGCTAAAGACGCATAAATACTTTTGTTCCTTGTGGTATGCAAATTAAGGTTAGTGTGCTCTTAATGTGGTCTACAACCAAATAATTGACCAATTACTTTCAAAATATGTATTATGCCACCACCATTCTACTCATTCGTGGAAAATGTTTGGATTTGCATCAGTCTTTTTTGTGGGAGATGCTGGTTGGTAAAGAAAATCTGGGCATTATTTTTTTAAATGAGTTGTCGTGCTACTGAACACCATTAATTGTATATGTCAAGTTAAGTAGACGTTATGTAGCAACAAAGAACTGCAGATGCTGGTTAACACTCAAGTCTATAGAAGCGTCACCTATCCATGTTCTCCAGGGTTGCTGCCTGATCTGCTAAGTTACTCCAGCACTATGTGTCCTTTTAGGTAGACATCATCTTGTACTTTTGACTTAATTTCTCCACTGAAATAACAGACAAGTAAGTAGTGCAATAGAACGGTAGGCTGCCATCTAAACTGTCCTTTGAAAAGATGGTCTAGGATTATTCGGCCAGGACTATGGGCTAGGTCCAGAAAAACCTGGCTCATGAGATCATGAATTGATTCTTAATGATCTTGAAGCAAATAATGTAACCCACACAGGGGGATCAAATCACATTCCTCGAGATGTATGTAATTCATAATTAATTTGGACCCCTGCAAATTAATTGGTTAAAAAAGGTGTATAATCATCGAATCCAATTCAGGCTTGTTATGGGCCCCCTCCCCTGGATGCCGCTCTGATCCCTATCACTGGCTGACAGACTAGGAGAGGCCATTCCCAGTATCATCGGTAACTGCTCGGTCTAATTAGCTGATATTGGTTTAGCCATCTGAACCGTGTCACCCTACTCCCTACAAAACCCAGACATTCTAGCTAGAGGCGAGAACGGAAGAGGGGAGAGAAAAAGCAGGAGGAAGAGATGAGGGGAGAAAAGAGAGAGAGAGGAAGGAAGAGAAAGTGGGGCACCTCCCTGCTAGCTGTGTCCCCCAGCCACAGGTTTGGGGAAGTCTGAGCCACTGAGCCAAGGCCTCCATGTGGTCTAGACTAGACTGCCAAGAAGAAGCCCTAGACATCTAGCGCCTCTACTGAGGCTGAGAATGAGTGGCCAGGACAAGCCTGAGATGCCATTGCCTCTTCCTGCCCATGGACAATAAGGGACTGCACCTACACATATAGACAAAGACTTGGATAAGAGCCAAGGATAATCAAGAGACCACCAGACCTGCCACTTCAAGCCCCAAAGCTGTGTTACCAGGAGGAAGCTGAGACAACTAGCATCTCCTCTCAAGGCAAGGGTGAACTGCAGGGAGAAATTTAAGATCACCGTGCCTCCTCCTTCGAGTCCAGGACTGAGCTGCTGGGACAAGCCTGAGATCGCCAGTGTTACCGCGCACACGCCCTGATGGCAAGTGACGGCGCCCCCATGTGGTCCAGGACTTACTTACCATTTTAAATAAAATATATATCGCGCGAGTTCATCCTATTGCAAGTGTCGGTGTGGTCGCTGCCGAACCTGGCATCATTCCCACCGCCAATGAATCATGTTAACATTAAAAGAGAATAGATGTTCTATCTCTACCTCCTTGTTTGTTTTTGGTATTGTTTAGATGAGTATTATTCATTTAGATGACTGAGCAAGAATGAGCTGACATAATTTGTTGTTAACCTTAATTCAACCAGTCATAAAGTGCAGATAGGAAGGAATGCAACTCTTGCACACAATCTCGGAATCACACTAATTCAGTTCAACTGTGTATCAAATGTCTGTAGTAGAATATTTAACTTCCAAGCATCAACCACTAAAATCCAGAGGGAAAAGTTGTTTTCCTCCTGGAGATAATTTTGGATAATACCATAATTATCACAATGAATATTAAAGTCTGATCCCAACCTATGCTGACCTTATTTAAGATCGCAGAAGTTTTTTGTAAGTGCATTTCTTGAATATTTTCTATGATACAGGATAAGCTGAATGCGATAGTCATTACATTAATACAAAATATATTGTAACATTAAAATAAAATGACGCCATTCCTTATCAATTATGTATCAATTATATATTCATTTAATGCTAGTCATATGTGTGCCATTTCTGGTACGCTGATTAATGTGAAACTATTTTATGTATTACCCTTTATAGGCTGTTTTATTTTAATATCCACTTCCGTCATCCTCAATCATGAAGACACATTTCATTCTGCTCCTTGCTGTCCAAATGTTTAATAAAATCACAGCATGGATGACTGGTAGTGCCTTTTGAAAGGTTTATAACGTTTTATTTATTTTTAGAGATGTTGTTTTTCATGAATGATGGATGAAGCATGAATGCTGTAGAAATTAGGATTGAGTGTTTTCCAGTAAATTTGGTAAAGAGGCAACAGTGGAGAAACAAATGCACAATTTTTATTCCATTTAAGTTCCGTCCCTGTATCTGTTGAGAACTATTTTACTGGTTGCTGCACAGTCAGTTTAATAGATTTCATTTCACTTAATAACCCATTTACTTCAAAGCAGAATTTGATGCACAAACCACAGCTTAAGTAAGAAAGTAAGAAGGCAGAGACTTAAAATAGCTGTTTTGGACTACTAGTTTCATCTCAGAATTTTGCATAGTAAAGACCACTTTGATTTAGTCTTTTTCTTCCTGGGATTCCATACTCCTTCAGTTCCTGTAAATCCTGAATCTGTTCTTTAATCTTCAATTGAGTTAACTGAGCCCATTTTGCCTGACCCAAATGCTTATGAAATCTGTGTTAAAATTTTTACGATCTTAACTTGTATTTTTATCTCATAAGAGAAATGCAAGAACGTGCTCAGCTGTGGGCACACACATAAATCTCCTTTGTCATCAGCCATTTGTCTTTAGTTAGAAATGGCTTAGCACCATTTAACATTCTGTTGGAGTTCTGCAGATGAGATGGAAAACTTCGACTCATGTGTTTCAGTAAGCCTTTGACATTTGTTATGTTTCCCTTGGAAACATGATGAGTGAGTAATCTTTGCTCTGCAGCATTCTTTTGTCTCAGGCGCGTGCTGGCTTCTGACTGAAAACGTGACATCTAAACTCATCCAATGTTGATAGTTCTGTGATGAAAAGACTGTGCCTCGTGCCAGCTGGTTGAGGTTGAAAGTAATGCTGGTGGCCTTTATGGTCAGTACATAACAATAAAGGGATAGATGCAACAAAAAAACAGAAAAGTATGGAAATAACAGGTCAGGAAGCATCTGTGCAGAGAGACACAAAGCTAATGTTTCAGGTTGATGATCTTTCCTCAGAATTGAGGAAATGAGATATCAAATGCTTTCAATTGACGAATAATGTAAGGATAAGGGATTTAGAACAGATTGAGAGGAAATTCCTTAATGGAATGGATACAATTCCTTGGAATTGTCTATGATGGAGATCTACAGGGGAAGGTAATAAATGATAGGAGCGGAATTAGTCCATTCCGCCCATTCAGTCTACTCCAGGCACGTGCCGTGAGTAATTACTCAGGGTAGGCAGTCAGTGGGCTTTTAAAAAATCTTAAATTGCGCATGCACAGATTGTTCTCTCCGTAAGCTGTCAGTCGACTTTTATAAAGTCTTCAAAAGCCAAATCTCTTAATAAAGTACCGTATTTCCCGGCAATGAAAATGCACTCCCATTTTGAGTTGTTAAATTTTGAAAGAAGGCTGGTGGGACATAGAATTTATCACGCTCAAAAAAATAAAAATAAAGAAAGCAATTTGCCCAAGGCTTCCAAATCTCCTTCATTCTGAATTACTGAATGGGTGGGGGGTGGAGGGTGACAGTAGGTGGAGAGATGATGGGAAAAACGGGAGCACACTGGGGCAAGTTGAATCAGTTGTGATCTTATTGAATGACAATACTCGTTCAAGGGATCAATTGGGAGAAGAGTTCCTTTCACAGCGTGTGATGAGTCTGGCCAGGGGTAAAGTTGCGGGGAGGGCAGGAGCATTGAGAAAGAGGGGGTCGGGGATCATGTCAGTAACTCACTCACTCACCGCTGCCACGGCGCTCCGGGCACAGAGCCACCGCATTGTGGCCGGGGAGGGAAGCATAGCTGCAAGCGGCCTCGGGACCAGACAGCGGAACTGGACGCCACCTCAGCGCCTTCTGCCGGCCCGCTAACCTCTGGCAATGGTCTCCATCTGAACATCTCTAACCTGCCACTCGCTGGCTTCACTCTTTCTCAGCCGCTTCCCGCAAATCCTTAAATTCCGACAGCCAAGTAACCTCAATTGGTTCCTTGATCGTGCTGTCTGAATTTAAGGATATGCGGGAAGCGGCTGACATGAGTGAGGCCGGCCAGCGGCAGGAGTGAGGTTTTCAGACGGAGAGCACTGCCACACATGAGCGGGGGCCAACAGAAGGAGCTAAGTTGGCGGCCGGTTTCGCAGTCTGGTCCCGGAGGCCGCTCGCAGCCACCCGAGCTACTTCTCCCCCCGGCACAATGTGGTGGCTTCGTGCCCGGAGCATCGCTGCAAGTGAGTTGCTGGCATGATCCCCGACCCCCTCCTTCTCAATGCTCCCGCCCACCCCGCAACTTTACCCCGGGCCAGACTCCCCACAAGCTGTGAAAGGAACTCTCCCCTCCTCAGCGGCGCTGTCTTTTTACAACTGCTTCCCATCAGCTGCCAGCTACCAGACATTTGGCTATCCCTCAGTGCAACAACATTGTTCTTAACCCCTGGCTGCCTTCAGTCCCCTGGAAATTGACAGCTTGAAGCAGCGTCGACGGCACGTCAGCTGCACAGACCTTCGCGTGTTACATGTACTGCGGATGAAAGGCACGGAGAATTATGCCTACCTAAAATATCGATCTCTTATGTAGGCATTATTCTCCCATACATTTACTATGCATATTTAATAATTACCATTTTATTATTTTAGTCAGGGTTGGCAGTGCCTACCTTGCCTACCCTGATGGCACGTGCCTGGTCTACTCCGCCATTCAATCATGGCTGTTCTATCTATCCCTTTTAATCCCCTTCTCCCCACAACCATTGACACCATTACTAATCAAGAATCTATCTATCTCTGCCTTAAAAATATCCACTGACTTGGACTGTGGCAAAGAATTCCACAAATTCACCATCCTTAGCCTAAAAAAATCCACCTCATCTATGACCTCTAGTCCTAGACTCCCCCACTAGTGGAAACATCCTTTCCACATCCACTCTATCCAAGCTTTTCACGATTCAATGAGTTTCAATGAGGCCCCCCTTCATTCTTCTAAACTCTCGCGAGTACAGCCCAGTGCCATCAAACGCCGATCAAAATGAGGATCTGTGATCTAGTGGAACAACGAGAAACCTTTCGATGTGAGGTGATTGTGCCAATTTGGAGAGGATGATGAAGGCATGATACTCATTACTGATGTGCATGAAAACTATGATAGAGATCTGAATTTAAAGCACAAAATATTTTTAAAAAATGATTGGTATACTTGGCTATTTTTGCCATTGATATTCAAATCATCACTGCAGCTGTTTTATTTTTACAAATATTTTCTTTAAATTCCGTGTTATTATAGCTCTGGCAGAAGAAGAGGAAGGCAAATCTTACAGATTCTCGCGCCCACTCTGACATTTATTAAGAACATGGTTGATCCTGTGCCAGATGCATAGAGGCGCAGCTAGTAGAGTTGCTGCCTTACATTGCCAGATATCTGGGTTCAATCCTGACGTCCGATACTATCTGTGTGGAGTTTGAGCGTTCTCCCTGTGACCATGTGGGATTCCTCTGGGTGCTCCAGTTTCATCCTATGTTCCAAAGACGCATGTGTTGGTAGGTTAATTGACCACTGCAAATTGCCCCTAGTCTATAGGTGCGTGTTAGAATTCGAGCAAGTAGATGAGAATATAGGATAAATGTAGGATTTCTGCAAATGGATGGTTAATATTTGTCCCATACTCTGCTGTATCTCTCTATGACTATGAATTGGTCATTTGAAGTCCACTTTCTCACCTGATTTCCCCAGGTCCTTTGATTCTCCAGTGATGAGCCATCGTAGACAGTAATTTGCAACTGCACGTCTGGCCAGTGGTTCCCAGTGAAAGAGCTACATATAAAGTGCATTATATTCATTAAGATGCTATGCAATCTGTGCATTCTGTTTTGTGTTTCACAAATTCATTGCATAGTTTCCTTGGAAACATAATTTTAAAACTCATGACGAAGTTGTTATTAATGCAGGAGAACAGATTGTGCAAATTACCACAAATGCCCCTGAGAGCGGGGACTAAGATTTAAACAACTACTGATATTATCTTTTTTGATTAATAATATGAGCACGTCGGAGTTACACATGTAAAGATCTTTGAGGTAAATTACAAATATTTTGTGTAGCATGGAATTGTAGAATCACAATGGCATGGACAGGGCCAATCACCATTAAAAACTTGCTAATTCTTTACAGTTATTCGGTAACTCATTTCTCCACTTCTTTCCCTTATCCCTGCATATTATTTCTCTTCAATTTTCTCTTGAGGGAATTTAATAAAACAGAAAATGCGAGAAACATTCATGTAGTCAAGCAGCATCTAATGAGAGAGAAAAATGGAGATGATGTTTCTGGTCGGTAATCTATCTTCAGATCATTCCATTAAAAGATCAGCAACTGGGATCTATCGCTCTCTCTACAAAATATTGCCTGACCTGCTTTCAACCATTTGCAGTTTTTTAGTTTCCTCTTTCAGATGAGTCCAGATGACTTTATTTCCACCACTGTTACAAATGGTGATCTTTGCCATTCTGTTGTGAATTTCACATCTCCTCTTGTATCCTTTCCACATCATTTTGAACTTGGGTCCGTCCCTAAGTTCTTGATGAGTACGTTTTATTTACCCCGGCATCGTGATCTTGTATACCTTTGTTAAATCTCCTTTCGAATATCTTTGCTCCAAGTGGAGCATTGTCAGCTTTTTCAATCAAACCTTGTGGTAGAAATTCCTCATCATTGCAATCATTTCTGTGTGTCTTTTTTTACCTCATTTGAGGGACCTTTTCCATGCTTCCTAAAATATATAGATCAGAATTGGACCTAATACTAAAATGTATAGATCAGAATTGGACCTGATACTAAAATGTATAGATCAGAATTGGACCTGATACTCCAGTGTGTATTAATAACTGGTTTTATATAAAAGTTCAATGTATCCTCCTACTTTTGTTACAAAGACCAGGTTTTAACATGTTTCTCCAGATGGATAACTTCAAAACTCTGTGCACCTATAGACCCAGGCTGCTGGGCTGCTGCACACCCTTTAGAACTGTGCCATTTAACCAATATTATTTATCTTCATTCAGGATGCCAACAAAAATCTGTATAGTTTGTTGCATCTGCCCATTCTGCCAGCCTACACAAGGCCTCTGAGAAATTATTATTATTATTATCCTCCTCGCTGTTCACTAGAACACAAGAACCCCAGAAACAAATGAACAATAACTCCTTTATCATTTGGACAAGAATGTATAGTTTAGTAAGGTTTCCCTAACATATTTCAGAAATTGCTCTCCTTTGGCCTTTACTTTTGCTCAAGCCCAATCAATATTGAAGTTAACAAGCCACCCACCAGTATTGACCACTGTACAGTTTTTGTACTTATCTGTAATTTCTCTGCAGACTTGTTCCTTTATCTACCTCCCACAGTCTGATCAAATAGATGTTACCCATGTGTCGACCATTCTCTCTCTCCAACTCTACTGTATATTCCTTGATACACCCGGTTCCATGTTCCCTAACAATCACCAGTAAACACCACCGCAGAGGGGCAAATTCAACCCGCCGATCGGCGGCGGAAGTCCCGATGAGGACGAGATTAATAGCGGTAGAGTTGCTACCTCACAGTGCCAGTGACCCGGGTTCGATCCTGACCATGGGTGCTGTCTGTACGGAGTTTGTACATTCTCCCCATGCCCTGCATGGATTTTCTCCGGGAGCTCCGGTTTCCATGGAGACATGCAGGTTTGTAGGTTAATTGGCCTTGGCTAAAAAAAAATTGTAAATTTTTCTCTAAAATGTAGGATAGTGCTAGTGTATGATGTGATCGCTGGTCGGCGCGGACTCGATGGGCCGAAGAGCCTGTTTCCACGCTGTATCTCTAAAGTAAAAAAATATAATTGCGTGGCTATTTGTGTCTCAGTTCAGCAACATTATTCACCACACATTTTCTTGTATATCCATTATAAAGCTATGTTTTTCCTTCTTGTGGCATGATATGTTTCTCTCCTACAATATGCCAAGTCTAATATTATTTAACAGACTACTTCTTTGGCCAAACGATGGACAAAATGGGCACAATCATGGAAAAGTATAATTGACTTTTATTCATGGGTTAGTTTTCAAAATCTGTTGTGCAACTAATGATTGATGATTTTATTGGATTTACGCAAGTTTTACCATGAGTGTATGTATTCGGGTACCTGTTAATTGGTGAAGTACTACTGCTGAGATCAGATCTTAGAAGTGAAAGGAGTTGCCGTTTCTTGCAGGATAGGCAGGGCTATGCCGGTCGGTATAGCATGAAAATTCCAAGGTGATGTATTTGCTGGTACACTGAAACGTTCCGTAAGGGTGTACTGAAATCATTTTGTGGATGATAGCAGACACAGAACTAAAATACATCTGAGCTGCATTCACAGGCGTTGCAACGGCCTATCTTCGTCGACTTAAAGCCTGAAAATGCTGGAAACACTTAGTAGGTCAGGCCGCATTTATAGAAAGAGAAACAATGACATAACATGACGAAGGATCTTTAACCTGAATTGTTATCGCTTTCTCTTTCCCGAGGTGCTGTTTGGTCTGCTGGATGATTTCAGCATTTTCTGTTTTCATTCCAGATTCCCAGCATCTGCAACATGTTGATTAGTCTTTGTTCCCCCCCCTCCCCAAGCCCTTCTAAAGAGGAGAAACAGCAAACCCTTGATATTTCTGCAGGGGCTTTGAATTATTAATGCTCTACAAACAGTTTTCTAAGCACTGCTGGTAAAAGAGCTTTCAGCAGATAAACGGTGGAAGATGATCATTCAGCGCGGGATAGAGATAAATGAGTCACTTTAATTCTCCTTCCAGCTCCAGTGACATATTCCTGTCATTTCCTGTCCTGTTCTAATGAGGTCCATTTGATGTTCTATTTGGGAATATGCTAACGTGTACAGGCCTATTGGCCATTTTTCCAACAGCTCTACATTTCACAGCTTTTACATGTTTCCTTTGTGCTCTCACTCTCTCGCTCTCTCGCTCTCTCGCTCTCTGAGTCTCGCTCTGAGTCTCTCTCTCTCTCTCTCTCTCTGTCTCTACTTACCCACCCTTTGATCACTCTACAACTTGAAACAAACTTGTTTTTTCACTTTTCCAGTCCTGGTCGAGGGTGTTTGACCTGAAACGTGAATTCATTTGTGTTTCCACAGATGTCGCTTGATGTGGTCAGTGTCTCTAGATTTTCTGTTTTTATTTAGGAAGCATTTATTATGTTAGGATAGTGGAATTATAAAGAGATTTTGGACTGATTATCATATAATTGTTCTCTGGTATTTTGCTTGCTGTGAGAGATAAGTACGTCTGTTGCCAAAGGGGTTTCTATCAGCCAAGTCACCATGGGGCTAAATCACTGGTCTTGTTTAAAGAAAACAATCGTGCTTGATGAAAACCCCATAGCTTGTTATATTTCAGATCTGCCCGCACTGATGCCAAATGAGTAAACAAATAAAGATATGGACAAGAAATGAATTTGGAAGGCAATGGACTCATGAAGATTGGAGAGGGCAATTTTACTGAAGCTAAAGGAATCAATTTTAGTTTCAGTAAACTGCATCAGGCACCAAGAGTTGATTTTGGAATGTTTAGCTTAATAAGAAAATGTTACTGAAAGGTAGTGGTCAAGAGAAACAGAACTGTTTACCAATGTACAAACTGTGCAATGAGGTCAAGGGACAAGAGTGTTTTATTGTCATATGTCCCAGATAGGACAGTGAAATTCTTGCTTGCTGCAGCACAAGAGAATATGTACACATAGTACATAACGGGAGAACAAAAGTTCAGTGTGTATATATACACATGAACACATATTCAAATATAGTGCAATAATAATAATAATAATAATAATAATAATAATAATAATAATAGTCTGTTGTAGTTCAGAGCTTATTTGCTGTCATGTTTAATAGCCTGATGGCTGTAGGGAAGAAGCTGGTCTTGAACCTGGACGTTACAGTTTTCAGTCTCCTGTACCTTCTTCCTGATGGCAATGGTAAAATGAATGTGTGGCCAGGATGGTGTGGGTCTTTGATGATGTTGGCTGCCTTTTTGAGGCAGCGACTTCGATAGATCTCTATGATGGTGGGGAGGCCGGAGCCGGTGATGGACTGGGCAGTGGTCACAACTTTTTGCAGACTTTTCCACTCCGGGATGTTCAAGTTGCCGAACCAGGCCACGATGCAACCAGTCAGAATGCTCTCTACTGTGCACATGTAGAAGTTCAAGAGAATCCTCTTTGACATACCGAATCTCCGTAATCTTATCAGGAAGTAGGAAAGATCTTTATAAATATGCATGCCCAGGAATTTGACATTTTTGACCCTCTCCACCATCGACCCATTGATATAAACAGGATTGTGGGTCCTCATCCTTTCCCTTCCAAAGTCCACAATCAGTTCTTTGGTTTTATTGATGTTGAGAGCCAGGTTGTTGTGCTGGCACCACTTGGTTAATCGGTCGATCTCACTTCTACACACCGAATCGTCACCATCTGTAATTCGTCCAACAACAGTGGTATCGTCAGTGAACTTGATGATGGAGTTCGCATTATGTCCGGCTGCACAGTCATGGGTATAGAGTGAGTAAAGCAAGGGGCTAAGCACGCAGCCTTGAGGTGCCCACGCACTGATTGTTACTAAGGTGAAGTATTTCTGTGAAATCGAACAGACTGTTGTCTCTGGATGAGGACGATAATCCGATTGCAGAGCGATGCGCAGAGAGCCAGCTCGGAGGGGAAGATGGTATTGAACGCCAAGCTGTAGTCTACAAACAACAGCCTGCCGTAAGTGTTTCTATTGTCGAAGTGGTCCAATGTGGAGTGGAGAGCCAGTGAGATCGCATTGTTGACCTGTTGTGGCGGTAGGCGAACTGTGGTGGGTCGAGGCTCTTGTCGAGGTAGGAGTTGATATGCACCTTAACCAACTTCTCAAAGCACTTCATCACCATGGACATTAGTGCCACTGGTCGATAGTCATTGAGGCACATCACCTTACTCTTCTTGGGCACCAGTATTATTGATGCTCTCTTCAGGCCTCAGACCTCAGAAGTGAGAGGTTGAAAATGTCCGCAAAAACTGCAGCCAGTTGGTCTGCACGGGTTTTGAGAACTCTGCACAGGTTTTGAAAAGGGTCTGTGATTTGGGAAGGGAAGGCTTGCATCATCTACCATGATCATATTGAGTGGTGGGGCAGGCTTGAGTGGCTGTTGCCAACTCCTGAGATTTATGTTTTGTGTTGTATATCTTGGAATGTGCTGCTGTTTCATAATTAATTTGTATCCATCTATGATTCTCCAAGCTGTTAATTCATTCACCCTGTTGCAGATGCAGTGAGAATAGAAGAATTTCCAGTATTCTGACTTTATTTGCCCACTGTCTTTGTTTCAGCTGCCTATTTATCCTGCATATCCCCCATACCAGGGGCCACAGTTTAAGAATAAGGAGTAAGCCATTTAGAACGGAGACGAGGTAACACTTTTTCTCACAGAGAGTGGTGAGTCTGAGGAATTCTCTGCCTCAGAGGGCAGTGGAGGCAGGGGATGTGGGGAGAAGGCAGGAATGGGGTACTGATTCGGGATGATCAGCCATGATCATATTGAATGACGGTGCTGGCTCGAAGGGCCAAATGGCCTACTCCTGCACCTATTGTCTATTGTCTATTGTCATATTACCTTTATTTATTTCACTCTTAATTTTGCTGTTGGAAAGCAGGGTAGAGTGCCAAGGGATACTGGAAGGAGCATTATAGACAATAGACAATAGACAATAGGAGTAGACCATTCGGCCCTTCAAGCCAGCACCGCCATTCAATGTGATCATGGCTGATCATCCACAATCAGTACCCCATTTCTGCCTTCTCCCCATTTCCCCTGACTCCGCTATCTTCAAGAACCATATCTAGCTCTCTCTTGAAAGTATCCAGGGAACCGGCCTCCACCGCCCTCTGAGGCAGAGAATTCCACAGACTCGCAACTGTGTGAAAAAGTGTTTCCTCATCTCCATTCTAAATGGCTTACCCCTTATTCTTAAACTGTGGCCCGTGGTTCTGGACTCCTCCAACATCGGGAACATGTTTTCTGCCTCTAGCGTGTCCAAACGCTTAATAATCTTATATGTTTCAATAAGATCCCCTCTCATCATTCTAAATTCCGGTATATACAAGCCCAGCCGCTCCATTCTGTCAGCATATGATAGTCCCGCCATCCCGGGAATTAACCTTGTGAACCTTATGGGGGAGAAGGCAGGCACGGGTTATTGATAGGGGACGATCAGCCATGATCACAATGAATGGCGGTGCTGGCTCAAAGGGCCGAATGGCCTCCTCCTGCGCCTATTTTCTATGTTTCTATGTTTCCAACCTACCCTGCACTCCCACAATAGCAAGAATGTCCGTCCTCAAATTTGGGGACAATACAATCCTCCAGGTGTGGTCTCACTAGGGTCCTGTGGTGTTATAAACACGATAGAGGCCAGAAAGGATGGACTGTGTGCCATGGAGTGCCAGAAAATATCTACATTTATTAGGGCTGCTATTCAGTAAGTCCAACAGGAGATGACTGTTCTGATCTGTTAGGAGTGAGAATCCTAAAGGGCCTGTCCCACTGCGGAACCTAATTGGCGAGTTTAAAAGAGTTTGCCCTCGACTCATCCTCGCAGCATGGTCGACATGAGGTTTTAGGAGGTCTTTGTAACTCTGCTTCATGCTCGAGAGTAGTCCCCGCGTACTCGAGGCCTCAGCTAGGCCACGGCGTATTTTGCAACATGCTGAATAATGCCCGCTAGTAAAAAAAGGTCGCCATGGGAAAAATCGATATTTTTTTTACTCGTAGGTTTAGTCGAGGTAGGGCGTAGTAGGTCGAAGTAGGTCGGCATGTTATTCGTAGCTAATTGAGGGTAGTCGAAGGTAATTGAAGTTAGTCGAAGGTAGTCGTAGATAGTCTTCAACATAGTCGAAGGGAGGTCGAAGGAGATTGAAGGAGGTCGTCTTCACTCTCCACTATTCGGTGTCCAATTTTCCCGAAGCTAGTCTTCGACATAGTCGAAGGAGGTTGATGGAGGTCTTCAACATGACACTTTTTCAAACTCTCCTAAACTCTTCTAAATTTGCCAATTAGGTCAAAGGGGCCTAAATTTGCCAAAAGGGGCCGCAGTGGGACAGCCCCTTTAAGCTATGAATTAAAGCCAGAAAATATATCATGACTTCACGCATTGTATCAATGTGAGCTGCAGACCAACAAATGCTGCTCTTTCATATTAACACTTTCTCTTATGTACATGCATGCACGCAGACATGCACACGCACCGCAAAGACATGCACCACACAGATACGCACACACACGCACGCACATGCACGCACACGCCCTTCATATTCAGACAACGGCACTGAGGTACAGGAAGAATATACACTCAGCACCTAAATTGTATTAAGAAGACTATCATGCACAGTAGGGCTATGTAACCACAGTACACTGTTGTTATAGTGCCAGGGTGTATGGACTTGGAAACCTACAGATAAAGTGGGGCAATAAAAGGAACGACACCAGTGTATATAATATAAAAACATATTGTGATTTAAAAATATATATTTGTAAGATTCAATATTTATTTGTTGCAAGTGATTCAGAACATTGCACTGCTGAAGTGCAAACTAATTTAAGGCAAATTACACCATCCCTCCCTGTGCTGGTTTAACTGGCACAGAAGAGACGCAAAAAACTGGAGTAACTCCGCGGGACAGGCAGCATCTCCGGAGAGAAGGCATACCTTGAGTCTGAAGAAGGGTCTCGACCCGAAACGTCGCCCATCTCCTTCGCTCCTTCGATGCTGCTGGTGGTGAAGGGGAGCAGAGGGTGGATGGGGTGGGGGTCATAAAACAATTGTTGCGGAACAGTTCAACCACTCTTTGTAAACTTTGGAAGATGATTGAAAGGTCTACAATCAGTTGTGCAGATGACTAGTCAGGTTTTTCCAATGTTAACAGAGTCTAAATCTAAATCTTCAGAATCTAAATGCAACAAAATAACTCCCATTTGTTCTGTGTTGTTCAATGGCAATAAGCTGCAACTTCGAGGCACATTCCCAGTGCAGCTTCTGTAATAATGCACTTCCATACAGTTAGTGTTGCTGACTGCATATCTCCTTTCAGCTGTTAAGGTATGTGTTACAAATAATCCTTCAATCTATCTGGCATATGATGAGACAGAAAAAAACGTATTGTTTCTCTGCTCTTAGGATTCCTTGGTGAAATCAAATCTAAATTAAATGGGCAGGTGGGACTAGTGTAGCTGGGACATGTTGGCTGGTGTGTGCAAGTTGGGCCAAAGGGCCTGTTTCCACTCTATGACTGTAAAAACTTAAATTTTAACGTACTGAATGTAAAGTGGTGTTTTGCAAGAATATGATTAAATGTGAACATCTTTCACGTCTCAGCCTGAACAGTGTATTTTTTTATTTAAGGAGGCATTTTTGAGACAACTGAAAATGAGCCAATCAGTATTGAAGAGATGGCCTTCAAGTTTGCAATCACCAGCATAAACAGAAATAGGACATTGATGCCTAATACCACACTCACCTACGATATACAGAGGATTAATCTTTACGACAGCTTTGAAGCTTCCAGGCGGGGTGAGTACGGCGCATTCCATTATTGCTTTCATACATTATGTCAAATCACAGTATTGAGTGGGTTGAGATTGTATCGAGAGATCAAAATACAAAGAGTCTGTGACAGAGAAACTCCACATTCCTCCAACTAACCTATTTTATTTTAAACTGAGGCAGGACAAGGATAGGTGGCCAAACCACTTGTGGAATTGTGATGGACAGATACCTGTATTCATTTTGAGTCATTCTAATTTTAAAGTCCAGTTTAGAGATACAGGCCCTTCGGCCCAATGGGTCCGCGCCGACTAGCGATCCCCGCATATTAACACAATCCTACACACACACACACACACACACTAGGGACAATTTTTACATTTACCAAGCTGACCATTAAAATGGTGGAAGGGAAGAGGGAAGAAAAAAAAAATGTTTTAATTAAAAATTCAAAATCACCTCTTACTCAAGTTCAACTGGTGAGCTTAAACTATATTAGTCCCAGACTTATTTTTGCAGTCTGTGTTCCCCTTCTTCAATGACCATCGGATAATCTTCCATATCTGGCACAATCCTGTCCCTATTCATAATCCAGATAGAGTCCTTGGACGCTTCACACCTGTCTTGGGTCACAATCTTCACTTAAGGGAGTCTTTTGTTTAAATTCTGGGGGACTTTCAGGATATTCTTGTTACCAGGTCTACTGACCTCACCCCACCCCTGCCATTCAGAGCTCATCCCCAAGCTTTCAAATACCATCATCTACCTCTTGAGATAGCTCAAGGGTCTCGACCCAAAACGTCACCCATTCCTTCTCTCCAGATATGCTGCTTGTTCGCCGATTTACTCCAGTATTTTGTGTTGATATCCTATTCTAAAGGTTGTGCACTATCTTTAAAATGTGACTGATCTGTTTCTTTAAAACCCACCAGCTTGTGACCAGCTTACTCTTGGAGTAGCAGCTGTGTTTGGACCTTCACACAGTTCTTCAATAAGTGCAGTTCAGTCGATCTCTAATGCAATGGAAGTTCCACACATCCAGACCCGCTGGAAACATCCCATCCTAGATCAGAAGGACTCATTCTTCATCAACCTTTATCCAGAATATACATCAATTAGTAGAGCTATCCTGGATCTGGTGCAGTATTACAAATGGAAGACAATTACCATTGTTTATGAAGATAGCACAGGTAAATAATCAAATCCTGTTCATATGCTGAAGTTATTTCTTTCTACCGGTTGCAATATCTTTAGGCTTCAGTATTTAATAAAGTTAAATTACGACAACCGTCCTGGAGGACTGCAGAATTAAGATTTTCCACACTGACAAGTTGCCTTTGAGAAATATTTAATTATTACTATACATTTAATATAAGTAGAAAACTAAAAGCCTAATGGTATAATTGTACTGCTTGTGGTAGAGATAATTTAAACTATGGTCTGAAGGATTTACTTTACTTACAAGGATTATAAGTGAAGTCCAATTAATGTTTAAATGATGTGCTCAGAGCCAACTTTGGTTTCTTTCCCAGTCATCATTATCACCATTGAAACTTTTGTTGAACTTCATCCAGTTGGGTGTATAAAGAAAGTAATGTCTTTGTTGTGTTGTGAGTTTTCACATCAAATGTAAGCTGAGAGTGGTGTAAGTGGGGCATTGCCCAGAAGGATTTTATTCTGATATTGCTATCTCATCTCCAACCAGTTCCCTTGGTAACTGGTTTGTGATATACCATGCGATGTCTTACCTTTATGTCTGCCAGCTAAGCATGACAGAGGGATAAATATGATCAAATCTTTCTTAATATAGCCTGAATTGACCACTTGCTCATTTAGTTTTAGGTAAATTAATTCTACTTCCCAAAGTGGAAGGTTGTAAAAGGTCATGCTTTGAAATGACATTTTTTGATAAACATGACATCTCCTCCTGCACTCGTGCCCGAGCATGATTTGTACCCTGAACTGCCCTTTGTTTATTAAATCAAGTTTATAACAAAATAGATAGTACTCTCTCATTAACAGCGCATACTTATATATTCAGGTATGATTGCACGTAGAACATTTGGACAAGGAAGATCTTTTATTTAATTAGTAAAATTGAGATGATTTCAGTAGCAAGATGAAGATTAAGGAAATTTAGAAAGGGTCGTGATCAAGTAAAGTATGGTGTATTTTGAAGGGCGAGTCTTTTGATAGATATGAGGCTATTGTTTTTAAGCTTATTTTTGTTAAAGTGTAATAGTGCTGTCCCACGGTACGAGTTCATTCCAAGAGTTCTCCCGAGTTTGCCCTGATTCGGACTCTGAGGATTACGGTAATGGTCGGTACTCGGGGCTCTCGTGGACATTTTTCAACATGTTGAAAATTATTCACGAGTCTTCCCGTGCTTACCTGCCGATAGCGAATCTTCCTGAGTACATGCCGTTAGCGCTAAGAGACGTCCCCGAGCTCTGATGTACCCGCTACGTTCATTCTCCGTGCTTACCATGAGTTTGATTTTTTTTTTAACTCAGGAGAGGTCTTGGAATGAACTCGTACCGTGGGACAGGACTTTTAAACCAAATAATCTCCCATGCCAAATGATGAAAAAAAGTCTGTGAGATTTAGTCTGTGAAGTAGCAAACTGTAGGAGTGGAGCTATTTGGAAATATATCCTTGTTCCATTCATTTTTATGATTTTATGAGCATTGGAGCATTACAGATATTTGTCCCAGTCTACAGTGAATTTTTTCTCTGTATGATCTATGATCTAATCTCACACCATCTGGACTCATTTTAATATTCCTCCTTTTCACTGAACAATCTAATTCCCATTTAAAAGGATTCATTGCCTTGGTTCAGTGAGTTAGGTCGAAAATTCTACATCATATGTTTCTTCGGTGTGAAGTTTTCATCTAGTAATTTTCCTTTTAAATACCTAGTACTTACCGTCTTGATAACTCGTGGGAATTGAATCAGCATTTTGTGTTTCTTCTGAAGATCTAAACCTTATTAGTTATCCCGGAAAGAACAAAAAGTAGCTTTGGAACTGTAAGCATTCATTTGCTGTGACATTGGAACATCTTTGCCACATCTTCGTTGATTATTGTCATTTTCATAAATGCAAAAAACTTTGCACAATATTTTAACTGCAAACTGGCCAACCATCTTGAGCATTAATTCCTTCAATTGGTGTTCTCTTCCTGTATATGCAACTCCATTATTCTATTTGCATTTTGTTTTAATTCTCGGGGACTGCTAGTTGCACCTTCCCACAATTTTTAATAACTTGTGTATCCTTTTACTTATGGTTCTCTAGATTCTCTTCTACATTTAAAGGTCAATTTCTCACAGAATCATATAATCTCAAGGACCATAAGACCTAGGAGCAGTAGGGCCGGCCTTAGGAGGTGTGGGGCCCAATTGGGAACAATTGTGGTGAGCCCCAGGTTCCTAGCCAAGGTCTGTAGATTCATAGAAATACAAATAGTCTATTATAGACTTTATATCTCTATGGTAGAATGGAAAGTAATCAAAATGTGCGCTTCAAAAGTGCATGCGACTTAATGGACCAAACATATCTAAGCTACATCTATCTATCTATCTATTATACTTTTAAAACTCTGTGTGTCTGTGTCTGCCGACCGACCGACTGGGTGTGTGTCACATTCCATCTTTTTTTCAGATCAGAGTTTCGCCCTTTGATTCCCTGGTCCGCCAAAACCAGACCCTCAAATGCCGCCATTTTTTCCATTTTGCTAGACATTACACTTTTACATTCACAAATGCACTCCTCATTACATTCAGACATTTTTATGTACACAATTTTAAATAAAATCCTTCACCCCCCCCCCCCCCCCAATTTTTCAAATTCTTAAAAAAATCAAACTGCTCTCACCCATAGAATGTTGGTGAACGTTCCATTGTGTGATGTCACAATGCCCAATGCTCGCATATGTCCAATCGAAATGGATCTCATTTACATCCATCTTTGCCGCAGCACCAGCCCCCACTCCCCCCCCCACCCCCCTCAACCAACCTCACCCACCCTCAGGGACATGCTGCCCCCCCCCCCCCCTACAACCGCACGTTGGGGGAGCAGACCCAACGGATCTGCACTTGGTCTAGTTTTAATATAAAATTGCATACATGTAAGCCTACAAGTAACAAACAAAATGTGTAGATCACCTCTGAAAAGTACATAGTTACAATACCACTCGTTTTAGTGACTGTGAAATGAAAAAAAGTAATTTGATTAAATAGATCCTGGAAAACCAATAACAATTGGTGAAAACCCAGTCCAGGCATTACATTTTGGGCGTCAGCCCCATCCTACCCTTTGGGCTTCTACCTCATCCTAACTTAGTTGTGTGTGTGTGTGTGTGTGTGTGTGTGTGTGTGTGTGTGTGTTATTTGTGTGTGTGTTAGTTGTCTGTGCGTTACGTGTGTGTGTGTGGGAGGGAAGGAGAGAAGGGAGGTAGAGAAAGGAGGAAGGACAGAACTGAGAGAGGTAAGTCGAGAAAGGACGGGGGGAAGGAGAGAAAGAAGGGATGGAGCGAATGAGAGAAGGGAAAAGAGAGGGGAAGGAGGGAGGGAAGGAGAGAAGGAAGGGAAGGAGAGAGGGGAGAGAGAGGGCCGGTGGCAGGAGCGGATGCCGGGGTCCGGACAGACGCGTGTGAGCTGAGGCCGAGGTTTGTAAACGTTGCTCCAACCCCCCGCCCGGCCCTCCGTGTATTGTTCATTGCGTCTCCCCGGGAAGAGAGAGGGATGGAGCCGGGGCTGTGTGCGTGAAGCACGGCGACTGGAGGGGCGGGAGCGCTGCCGAGAGCGAACTACCCACCTCCCCCTCTCCATTCCCCTTCACAACCCCCTCCCCGTCTACCCCTTTCTTCCCCCTCAACCCCTCTACTCTCTCTCCGCCCCTCTCACCCCCCTCCACCCGGGATAGATCTACCCGAGCCGAGAGTAGATTACTCTGGCGCGGGGCTCCCTTATTCGCGGGGCCCAATTGGGAGCAATTGGTTCAATCGGCTTAAGGCCGGCCCTGAGGAGCAGAATTAGGCCATTTGGCCCATCGAGTTTACTCTGCCATTCAATCATGGCTGATCGATTTTTCCTTCTCAACCCCATTCTCCTCCCTGCCCCCTGTAACCCTTGATGCCCTTACAAATTAATAGTTCATCAATCTCCTCTTTAAAAATACCCAATGACTTGGCCTCCACAGCCATCTGGGGCAATGAATTCCACAGATTCACCACCCTTCAGCTAAATAAATTCTTCCTCATCGCCATTATAAAGGTATGTCCTTTTATTCTGAGCCCCTCTGGTTCTAGACTCCCATTACTGGAAACATTTTTTCCACATCCAGTCTATCTAAGCCTTTCATTATCCAGCAGTAAGATCCAACCTTGTTTTTCAAAACTCCATGATTATAGGCCCAGAGCCATCAAAGGTTCTTCATACGTTAACCCAATCATCCCCGGGATCGTTCCCGTAAACCTTCTCTGGACCCTCTGCAATACCAGCACAACCATCCGATGATATGGGGCCCAAAAACTGCGTACAATATTCTAAATGTGGCCTTGCCAGCACCTTACAAACCCTCAGCATTACATCCTTGGTTTTAGATTCTTGTCCATTCGAAATGAATGTTCGCATTGCATTTCCCTTTTTTACTGACGACCCAACCTGCAAATTAATCTTTTGGGGATCCTGCTCCGGCACTCACAAATCCCTTTGTACCTTTGATATCTGAATCCTCTCCCCATTTAGAAAGTGGTCTCTGCCTTTATTTCATCTACCAAAGAACGCTTTGCTACGTTGTATTCCATTTGCCACTTCTATGCCCGCTCTAGCAACCTGTTCAAGTCCTTCTGCACACTCCCTGTTTCTTTTCTCCCTCTCTCACTACCTGCTCCTCCATCCATCTGCGTAATGTGAAAAGTGACGGAACCGACACTGACCTCAGCCCCAGTCACTGACAGCCAACCAAAAAAACCCCTCTTTATTCCCACTCTTTGCCTTTTGCCAGTCAACCAATCTTCTATCCATGCTAGTACCTTGCCGGTAATACTTTGGGCTTCTATCCTGTTTAGCAGGCTCACCTCTTGGGCCTATAATTTCCTTTCTTTTACCTCACTCCCTTCTTAAACAGTGGATTTACATTTGTGATTTTCCAGTCCTCTGACTAGTGATTCTTGTAAGATCACTACTAATTCCTCCACAATTTCAACAGCCACATCTTTCAGAACTGTGGGATGCAGTCTGCACTGGGAGCAAGACACTCAGACCTGTTGGACAAGCTCACTGCATGGAAACAGGACTCGCCCAACCTGACAAGTAATGGGTACCCATCTGTGTGAAGCCTATTGTCCAACACTTGGTCCATACCCCTCTATGCCTAAACCTCTCAATAAAACACTTCTTAAATGATACCAACAATCCAGCTTCAGCCATTCTTTCAGACAGTGCTTCACCACCACCCCCTCAGCTAAATTCACTGGTTTTATCTGCTTCAGATATAGGGGAAAATTTCCTGCAGTCTACCCTAACTATACCATCTGACTTCTATATACCTCAATCATGACTCCTCTTCGCCTCCTCAGCATCAGGGAGAACAGACCTAGCTTCCCCAGTCTCTCCTTATAGCTGAAGTGCCCCATCCCAGGCATCATCCTGGTGAATCTCCTCGGCACCCTCTGCAACACAATCACGATCTTCCTATAGCATGACGACCAGAACTGCACACTGTACTCCATCTAAGGACCTTTCTTCAGTCTTTGCCTACATGGTTGCTTCAGAGTGCAGAGAATTGAAGGTCTATAATTTCTCAAAAATAAACTTAACAGTATTAGCAATTGTATCCATTGTTCATCGCTATTTACAAAGATCTAAATAAACACTGACCTTTCATCAACATAGGCAATAAAGGTTACGTAAAACTCTGCATTTTAGGGTAAGAAATGTTCAATTTTGAAATATTTTTGAGATTCTGGATGATTTTCAGGTTTGTGGTATTGGTGACAACCTACACATGCAGTATTTTCATCTATCTTTTCTTTGGAACTTTCTCAGGATTGACGCTGACTTGTGACTACTCTGGTTTTGTAGGTCCTGAGATGGATAATGAGGCCAATGTGGGAGACACAGATGGGACAGGTGGGAGAGTGGGTATTTTGTAAGGTGGCCAATTCCTTCCCCTGCTCACACTGCATCTCAAAATTACTAAAGGCGCTTTCTCCACTTTATTCTCCCGCGGTCGGGGCAGTCGAAACATCCGCAGTCAGGGCGATTTAAACAGATGCTTTTCGGGTAAATTTCAGGCTTTGATATGTTGGTGAGGGCATTTGTCCATTTTAGTTAACAGTTGGATCAGTCAATAGTTGCAGGCAGTGAGTAGTTAAAATCTTAGTGGGTTTGAGTGAACACAGAGAGCACGATGCTCAAATATGATTCCCAGTGTAAGTTGTATGCTTAAGAAATACCAAAAGCTGATTGTTTTATGGATGGCTAATTAGAAATTAAAGTGGAATTTGAGGTGTGTGGATTTACACAGTTTTTAATTAAGTATTTGACTTAATGTTTCCTAGGTCTTATTCGTTTACAAGAATTAATGAAAGCTCCCTCCAGATACAACATTAAAGTAAAAATTCGCCAGTTGCCATTCGGTAACAGAGATGCCAAGCCTCTTCTGAAACAGATGAAAAGGGGAAAAGAGTTCTACGTAATATTTGACTGCACATATTCAACTGCAGCCCAAATATTGAAACAGGTAATGGAACTTCCTATACTCTCCTTTCTTTAGGCAGTTTGGAAGATTTCTTGAATAATAACATTGCTGGTCTTTGACTGCACGCACACAATGAATGCAAATATACATTTTTCAGAACTCTTTTATGATGAATGTTTTTGAAAATCTGAATGTCATTCTTCTATGTGCGTATATGTGAATTAACTACAGGGTTTAGAAATGTTGAGCAGAATCTTCAATGAATTGTGTTCTGAAAAAATGGACAAGCATTGAACATTGGCAGCTAAACATAAAAAGTTAAATGAAATATTATGCCTTTGCCATTTTCTAAAGCTTTTAGTAAAAGTACCTTATTTCATTTTATGTTTCCCTTGACCTTTCTGTAATAGTATTATGACAAACATATTACTCACTTTGATTCAGTGACTGTTTGCAAGAATCAATATTTCTGTTGTGTATATAACTATGATTCATTCTCAAAGATGAGAGATGGAGAGGATGTATGAAAGAGTGAATTTTACCGATTAAGATGGGAAAATCATGGCAGGAGCAAGGGTGGTACAGGGAAAATGTAGTTGAAGGCCAGAATGGGTATCCTTCACACAGATCTCCGAGACCAATGAGCCAGGAAATGACGGATTTATGCCAGGACAATGCTGTCAGACTTGAAGAAAAGTGCCAAGGTGAGAAATGTGAATGTATGAACAAACTTGCCATTTGTCAAAATAGCTATTTATATGTAGATCATAGGTCATACAGCATAGAAAACTCCCTTTGGCTCACCAAAAATAACCCATTAACATTAATCCCACTTTTTACATTTACATTTCCATCATTAGCTTCTGATTCTGCAGCACACCTAACAGTATTGTGATTTGCAATGGCCAATGATTCCATCGCCTGCACATCTTTGTGATGTGGTGAGAAAATGGAGCATCTGTAGGAAACCCACAGAGTCACAGGAAGGACATGCAAACATCCACACTGGCCAGAATTAATAAGCAACCCGTTTCAAATTTGACACCGGAGAATGTAATTGGTATGGAGCAAAAACATTGCAGTTGGAGCAAAACAAGGCGCTTGCAACTGAATACCCTCAGCGGGTCAGAAAGCATTTGTAGGAAGAAAGTTTCAGGTCGATAGCCATCAATCAGAACTGCAAAGAATCTGCTGCGTCTGCAACCATTCCCAATTCTGGTAAAAGGTTTGATCTGAAACAATAATTATTGTTATCTTCACATATGCTTCCTGATCTGTTTCTTCTTTTTTCCAGTTTTTTTTGGTCCTCGGATTTACAGCAACTGCAGATTTTGCTTTTTTTTGATGTAGCAGGATATAGCCATTGTACAACAAGGAAGATTAGCTCTAATTATCCATACACGAAAGGAACAATCACAGAGCATTTGATGAGCCTCAAGCATACCCATTTTCAATATTTCAGTGCAGGCTATGAATAGGTGCTAAAATTCTGCTGCTTTCTAAAATGCAGAGCATTTCATATTTATTCATTCAATGGCTCCTTCATTCCAAGTCAATGCAGATAAAAAGAGAGAGATTAATGCAGATAGAAAGCAAAATGCCACCACAAGTGTCATTGGTGTGACAGTGGTAGGGATCATGTGCAGCTCACACATCTTCCCTGCACGGGTTCCTTACAGCAACCATGAAGCTGTGATAATATATTGTGATACTGTCTGTACAATGACGGCACACATAACTATGTTTATTGACTTACTGTGCCCATTTCTTCTTGTTACAGAAATGCCATAACCTTGGGAGAAGCAATTTGGATCCAGTCAGCAAAAAGCCTCTCGTGGTGCCCGATATTCATGACCATTTGATTGCAGACCAGCAGGGTTTAGTAATACTGAAAGGGGAAGTACAAAGTGAGGTCATGTTCCATGGATATGAGAGGAGGCTGGCTGGTCCTGAGCAGAGATGCAGCTTTGAAAGATTTGTGCAGCTAATTCTGACCAAGCAGCATCTCAGGAACAGCAGCTGCTTCACCAAACAGACCACTAGATATGCCATTCTGTGATTCCTAATTAATGAGTGATTTCACATGGCCCAAGAACTGCTTGTCTGCTCAATAGGCTGCACCAGCTGCCTGAGCAGGGGCCCTCAGGCATGTAAACAATTAAATCAGTTGAAGATGCTCTCAGGAACCTCCCATGGGGAATATTGGGATCTTGAGATGCCCATTACTTCAACACCCCAATGTTAGCATTTATATTATCTAATTTGAGCAAAAATGTTTCGGAAGTAGAAATAACAACTGACTTCAGCATCAGTGGGTACGGACTCCAGGAGTCCACATTGGTGATAGGTGGCAGCCATCTCGAAGAAGGGCAATCAGTGACTCTGACCATTCAAGTACCAACTATCTGCACTCAGCATTTTTTCATAGGGATTTCAGGGATGTGTACAACCAGCCACGGCCATATTGAACAAAGCAGTATAAAAGATATGCTAACCAATACTTGCTGGTTTGGAAGACAAAGAAGAGGATTTTCAACCCCAGCTTTTAGAAGAATGTATTTTCTTCGTCAACAAATGTTCCCTAACGTACTCTGACCAGCATAAGTATGTTTGGCTTGAGTACTGTCTTAAGTTTGACAACCAAGCAGGGACTGACATTGCTGACCGATGTTGATCCAGTTTTTCTGGATGATATATTGTTGAACAGCACCCAACGGGATAATTGTCCCATGCTTTTCTGCAACATTCTATGTTTTTTTTTACTGTTCTTCAAATTCCTTGGTTATCAGCTTTCCTCCACAGATGACTCAAGGGGTTAGACAGACTGTGTGGAAAGGTTGTGTAGGATCTTACAAATAATGAATGTTGGGAGACTTGTGAGAGTCAAGAATCTAAAGTGTGTAATTATCTTATGTGCTGACAATGATATGTACCGACAATGGGATGCAACAGGACCACCTGAGAGAAGATGTACACAAAATGCTGGAGTATCTCAGCGGGGCAAGCAGCATCTCTGGAGAGAAGGAATGGGTGACGTTTCGGGTCGAGACGTCACCCATTCCTTCTCTCCAGAGATGCTGCCTGTCCTGCTGAGTTACTCCAGCATTTTGTGTGTATCTCCGATTTAAACCAGCATCTGCAGTTCCTTCCTACACATACTGTACCACCTGAGAGAAGGGCTGGTAAAGGGAATGACCGGCACAATATGGTCAAGGGCCAAAACCCTATCTTTAGAGTTCTAGAGCCCTTCTGAAAGAAGTAGAATGAGAGGTCGAATCAACCATGAAGAGGCAGTCGTGACTGATTCTGATCTGAGCACAAGGGAGCACCTGGCTGTGCAGGTGGAATACTGTTCAGAAAACAATTTCAGGATATTTATGCCCTCATTCAAATAATTCTTAAGAAAAACACAATCATATCAGAAATGGTCAATATTTGTTTTTGAATGAGTGGTTTCATAATGAACAACGCCACTGAGGAGCACGTGTTGCGAAATGTATTTAAAATGATGAATGGGTTGTAATGTTTCAAACCGTGTGTTAGGTTCTATCTATGGGATAATTCATTACAAATATGTCAATATTTGTATGTAGTGCCAATTATGATTGTAAATAGTATTGTAATTGGATTTTCCAGTGTTAAATGCCACAACAGTTGGTTTTGTACACAAACTTCAACAGCATATTGGAATTCAGATCATAAGTTGGTTTGGTTACCCGTGTTTGGAGTATTGAATGTGAAACAGTCTTGAATTTTCCAAGTCAGAATATTTAAGGGAGGTGAAAAAATTAGCATAAAAGATTAATTATTAGCAGAAAATGTATTTCCCAACCACTTAATCCCAGATTTATTTTCACTCCAAAGTACTAACTTTTGTCTTTTACTGGAAGACTTTGTCTGAGCCAACCTACACATTTGTTCCTAAACATGCTCTTCCCCTCCCTCAGTATACCTACCATGGCCTCATCTACTGCAGAACACCCACTGCCACCAACCCCAGCCATCATTCACTGGACACCCGCAGCCTTCTCACTGTTTCTTGCTTTCCAAATGTTAGCATCGTACTGCAACAGATGAAGATAAAATACCAGCAGTTGTTTGCTCAATAATAAATGAAAGACTAAATAAATAGATAGATGTATCTACATTCAAATGAGTCATTGAACGAAGGCCCCATCTTTCAATTCTTGTGTACATAAAAATAAAATATGTAAATCCTTTTACGCAAGAGGTGTCTATTGTTGTTCTAGCAAAAATTTATTTCCAGTCCATCACCATCGAAGCAAGAGCTGGTTCAAAGATAGACATAAAAGACTGAAGTAACTCAGCCGACAGACAGCATCACCGAAATGTCACCTTTTTACCTTTTCTCTAGAGATGTTGTCTGACCCGCTGATTTACTCCGGCTTTTTGTGTCTAGCTTCAATTTAAAACAGCAACTGCATTTCCTTCCTGCACAAAGAGCTGGTCCACTTGATTTGAGTTGCGTTTAGTTTATCGTCACGTGTACCGAGCTACAGTGAAAAGCTTTTGTTGCGTCCTAACCAGTCAGCGGAAGGATAATATATGATTACATTGAGCCACCCACAGTGTACAGATGCATGATAAAGGGATTAACATGAATAACATTTAGTGCAAGATAAAGTCTAGTAAAGTAAGATCAAAGATAGTCCGAGGGTCTCCAATGAGGTAGATGGTAGGTGATGCTGAATGCAGCATCTTGTGGAGTACAAGCTGCTATGTTTTTCAATATGAGGAGAGTGACTACGTTTCAAAAGAAATTCATTAATTCTGACGCACTTCGGAACATGCATAACTTTGAGTAGATGCTGCATGAAGACAAGCTCCATATATTACTGTTAATGCTGATTTGTTTTCTTTGCAGATCCTTTCGATGGGAATGATGACTGAATATTACCATTACTTCTTTACCACACTGGTAAGGTATCATTTAAAAAAAACAGTAGCTCTACTTAAGAGAATGCAATTGATTCTGATTTCTCCGTTAGTTTATGGAAACTTTGAGTAAAAAACACTCGATGTCCAGTGGTGTTCCCCACACACGTCCCTGTGTGATGCGGATTGTCAAAAAGCAAAGACAAAAACGGCGGAGGCCAGAAATTAGACTGAAAATGGCAGACCAGGCAGCATATATGAGAAGGGAATATCATTGATGTTTTGGGTATATAATAACCATATAACCATATAACAATTACAGCACGGAAACAATTACAGCACCTTCCAGTCCGTGCCGACCATTTATTTTTCCCCTAGTCCCATCTACCTGCACTCAGATAATCTTTCATCAGAACTGGGATCAGGGAAAAGTAAACTATTAAGCATAGTTTAACTTACAAAATGGGAGGGAGGAGGCAGAGGGGGAATGTGGAAGTGGCTATGAGAGAGTGGAGGCCAAGATAAATTAGGTGCCACAAGTGGTTATGGTGAGAGTGGACGTTGAAGGCTTGCTCATCAGCTGGTCTATCCAGAGGAAGTATAAATAGAAGGTGATTGAGAACAAGAGGAAACAGGAAGGGAAAATAATGCAGCACTGAGAGACCTAAACCCTGCAGTTGCTGTAAGGTTGGAAAAAAGTGATGGAAATAGTCAGCAGGCCAGGCAGTATCTGCGGGGAGAGAAAAATAGTTAACATTAATGCCTTTTCGTAGAACAGTACAGCACAGAAATGGCCCCTTTGGCCCACAATGTTTTGGGTGAACATGAAGCCAGGTTAAACTGATCTCATCTGCCTGCACATGATCCATATCCCACTATTCCCGCATTTCCACGTGCCAATCCAAAAACGTCTTCAATGCCATCATCGTATCTGCCTCCACCACCACCCCTAGCAGTGCATTCCAGGACCCACAACTCTCTGTGTGTAAAAAAAATTGCCCTGCACATCTTCATTAAACTTTCCCCCCTCTCACCTTATAGTGATGCCCTCTAGTGTTGGACATTTCCTCCCTGGGGAAAAAGGTTCTGACTGCTCACCTTATGCCTCTCATAATTTTCTGTACTTCTATACAGGAGGTATATGTTGGTCACCTCATTGGAACTGATGCAATCAGGAAAGGTTGGTATTCTGAAATGATTGAATTTGGTTTATTTTTTGTGGGTTGCAACCGCCCAGTAGAAAGATTGGTTTCTGCTGGGGTTTGTTCGAACAGTGTAGGAACCAAAGAGTAGGAATGAGATGAAGAATAAGCTCAGGGTCATTTTGGGAACTGAACGCAGGTGTTTGCAAAGCAGTTACTCAAGTTACATTTGGTTTCTCCACTTGAAGAACATTGACTAAAATACACTAAACTAGGAAAAGTACGAGTGTGTTGCTGCTTCACCTGCAAGAACTGTTTTGGTCCCTGGAAAATGAGAAGGAAAAAGATAAAGGGGCAAGTATTGCATCTCCTGTGGGTGCGTGAGATAGCTCAATCGGAAGAGGAGAATGTGTTCATAAAAATTGAAAAGTGAGTCAGAGAGCTGTTGAGAGAATGGTCCTTTCTCAAATGCTGAAAGAGGAGAGGAAAGATTTAAATGTCTGTGTCCACACTGATGTCTGATGAACATTCCCTACCAGAAAAATGGTAGATGTTGCCACATTTTCTGATTCATGTGTGTTTCGAAACAGGTCAGGATAAAAACATTGAAGTTGGACTCAGACACTACACCACACCATCAAAGTTAATGAAGGATTTTAGTTACAGCTGGTTAGGCATATCCCAACACTTAGTAAATGAGGTAAAACTGGTGCTTATCGTTGCTAACAAAAATACTATATACATTATCTGGGGCCAGTCAGATACTGCAGTGATCATTTGCAGTTATTTACCAATTACAAATGATCAGTGCTGTAATGGACTGGCCCCAGAGAATGAATGCAGTAGTTTTTTTTTTCATTTGCTTAACCTATTATATGCTCAACCAGTCGTAACCCAAACCTTTAATTAATTCTGTTGGTGTGCCTGAGTCCAAGCTCTGTTTTCATCGTTGCCTGTTCTGTTTTATAATGCTAATTTTTGAAGTAAATTCGTGCTCCTTGTAGCTGATGACTGCATTTGCAAGGACATGGATTTGTTTTTGCAAGGTAGACCTGATCCACTTTTATCACACAGCCATCTTAGCCCTGCTTATTATCAGGTAAACTGAACATAACGGACGTCATCTGAATTATATAACTGTTCTGCACTGCCCATTTGGTTTCACAGAGCATATCTTGCTGTTTTAATGTGCAAGACAATAAAAGACGTTCTCTCTCCTTTTGCTCTGGGATTGTAAACTATATTCACTCCTCCCATCTTCAGACCAGAAGCGGTCCATACAGTTGTGAATTTGGTCTGATAAGTCATCTATTTCACAGATGCATCTATATACATAATCTTGAGGAATGCGGCTGCAGGAACATATAACACTGATATCACTTGGAAACGCATGTAATCCCATTGTCATTTGGAGATTGAGGAAGGCTATGGCTTGTTTATTTTTGTTGTAAAAGTTACAAATCATGCAAAAAAATTAATATTGCATGAAGTAATGTAATATTTACCAACATTGCATACTTTATGTGTAAGATCTCTGGCACCAGATACTTCTAAATTAGTTTTGCTCCTTTAGATTACAACTTGGACGTTGAATTGGCATTAATTTTGGAGTGCATTACATTGGGCAATAAATAACATGCAGTCATGCTGCAGACCTTTGTGTGCACTGCAACTACTAAGTGTTGATGATGTATGACTGGTGCATATGTTGCTCTTAAACCTATTAGTGTGAAATATTGACACTCTTCTAATCATCAGCCCAAGCTCATTTTCTTGCTCTTTAATAAATCACATAGAATGTCAGTCCAAACTCTGGAAAAAAGCATAAATAACCATCAGTCCCTTCAAAATGTATGAAAATTGCAATGCGTTCTTGTTTATCATTCATATTTCTGTATCTCCATCAACAGCTTATTTTAGCTTTTGACACTCACTACTGGAATTTTTCAGCATTACTTATATTCATTCTTAACACTTTGAGAGATGCAGTCCAACTTCTGATTTAAATTTTGTTGTGGCATTGTTTCCAAAAATACATGAAATTGAATATTTTTTTTTACTATTGTCAACACACTAAAAAAAAGCAACTTTCTGCATAGTCTATAATTGAGAAGAATGTTCCATTTGTCTTGAGACCTGATAAAGCATTGGCTCGTTGCCCTTTCATTTCTGCATTGGTTCCAACCGAAGACTGATGAGTTGATTATCTTCTGTTTCAAACAGCCGTGAGGATTGGAAGTGAAACTAATCTGAACACTCTCCTAGTGGGTGCGAGTGCATAGCTCAATGCTATACAGAGTCAGTCACTCAGTTGACAGGCTCACGACTGAGAGGCCACAAGATTAACTGGAATGATTCATGGATATACTTGTCAGGATTCTTTTGCTGCGTTGCTTATGCCTTTGAGCACATCACTTCAAGAGACTGGAGGTTGCATACTATTGATCATGGAAGGGGATAACCCGGGTCAGTCACATTGCTGTAACCGGGCTGACAATTAGTATTTAATTAATATTATTAGATTAGAGCAGAGGAGGCTTTGTTTTTGAATGTTACTAAACCCATTAGTAATGAGTGTTTGATCCAGATACAATTATAAGAACACATTGCGTTTTGTCAGGATTGATTCTTACCCATGGGGATCACAAAATATACAACATTTATCAGACTGGAAAATGATCTTTCAGTAAAACTGACGTTTCTTGAAATTCTCTCTGCTCTTTTAGTTTTAGACATCACAGTTTGTTTAGCCAGAGGAAGTGTCACTGCAAAACTGGCATTTCCTCAAGCTGCACTACTGGTGGAGGGATGGGGGGAGATGGGAATTGTGCTCACAAGCACCAAGCCTGCGGGAATTTGCAGGGAAAGTGAAGGAGCTCATAATTAATTGAGATGTCGTTATGCCTGCGTCTCCGCAGCCTGCCTGCCTGCTCTGGGCCATCCGGGACCACAACCATCCGCCCAACCTTCCAGAAAGGGAAGATAGTCACAAAAAGCTGGAGTAACTCAGCGGGTCAGGCAGCATCTAAAAGAAATAGGTGACATATCGGGTCGAGATGTTTCTTTAGACTGAGAGTCAGGGCGGTCAAGGGAAATGAGAGGTATAGACGGTGATGTAGAGCGATATAGAACAAAGAGAAACATAGAAAATAGATGCAGGAGTAGGCCATTCGGCCCTTCGAGCCTGCACCACCATTCAATATGATCATGGCTGATCATCCAACTCAGTATTCTGTACCTGCCTTCTCTCCATACTACCTAATCCCATTAGCCACAAGGGCCACATCTAACTACCTCTTAAATATAGCCAACGAACTGGCCTCAACTACCGTCTGTGGCAGAGAATTCCACAGATTCACCACTCTCTGTGTGAAAAATGATTTTCTCATCTCGGTCCTAAAAGACTTCCCCCTTATCCTTAAACAGTGACCCCTTGTCTTGAACTTCCCCAATATCGGGAACAATCTTCATGCATCTAGCCTGTCCAACCCCTTAAGAATTTTGTAAGTCTCTATGAGATCCCCCCTCAATCTTCTAAATTCCAGCGAGTACAAGCCGAGTCTATCCAGTCTTTCTTCATATGGAAGTCCTGCCATCCCAGGAATCAGTCTGGTGAACCTTCTCTGTACTCCCTCTATGGCAAGAATGTCTTTCCTCAGATTACAAAATGAATGAAAGATAAGCAAAAAAATAACAATGATAAAGGAAACGGGCCATTGCTAGCTGTGGGCTAGGTGAAAACAAGTTATGCAGACAATAATTAATTAGGACAACAGTGAAACTAGTACAACAACTAGGGTGGGGGAGGGAGATGGGATGCAAGATCACTTTTGTGCCTATCTTTGGTTTAGATGCAGTCCACCAAACAGACCACCAAACAGTAGTAGGGTGGTTGGGGAAAGCATCAAGCAGGATATTAGGGATGGGCGTAGCAAAGGTTTAGCAGTTATCATGGGTGACTTTAATCTACATATAGATTGGGCTAACCAAATTGGTAGCAGCGCTGAGGAGGAGGATTTCCTGGAATGTATACGGGATGGTTTTTTAATCCAATATGTTGAAGAACCGACTAGAGGGCAGACCATTCTAGACTGGGTATTGTGTAATGAGGATGGATTCGTTAGCAATCTTGTTGTGCAAAGCCCCTTGGGCAACAGTGACCATAATATGGTAAAATTCTGCATTAGGATGGAGAGTGACACGGTTAATTTCAGAGACTAGGGTCCTGAACTTAAAGAAAAGAGACTTTGAAGGTATGAGATGGGAACTGGCTAGGATAGAATGGCAAATTATACTTAAAGGGTTGATGGTGGAGATGCAATGGCAAAGATTTAAAGACCGCATGGATGAACTCCAAAAATTGTTCATCCCTGTCTGGTGAAAAAATAAAACAGGGAAGGCAGCTTAACAGTGGCTAACAAGGGAAATCTAGGATAATGGTAAATCCAAGGAAGAGGCATGTAAATTGGCCAGAGGAAGCAGCAAACCAGAGCACTGGGAGAAATTTAGAACTCAACAGAGTAGGACAAAGGGGTTAATTAAGAGGGTGTAAAAAGGGCATGAAAGAAAGCTTGCGGGGAATATAAAGACAGACTATAAAAGCTTCTTTAGATATGTAGAAAGGAAAAGATTAGTGAAGACAAATGTACGTCCCTAACAATCAGAAACAGGTGAATTCATAATGGGAAACATGGAAATTGCAGAACAGTTAAACGAGTACTTTTGTTCTGTCTTCACTAAGGAAGACACAAACAATCTCCCAGAAATACTTGGGGACCGAGGATCTAGTGGGAGTGAGGAATTTAAGCGGACCTACATTAGGCATAAAATGGTGTTAGGTAAACTGTTGGGACTGAAGGCAGCTAAATCCCCAGGGCCTGATGGTCTGCTTTCAAGAGTACTCAAGGAGGTGGCACTAGAAATCGTGGATGCATAGGTGATCATTTTCCAATGTTCTCTTGACTCTGGATCAGTTCCCGTGGACTGAAGGGTAGCCAATGTAACTCCATTTTTTAGGAAAGGAGGGAGAGACAAAAACAGGGAATTATAGACCAGTTACACTGTAGCCTTACATCACCAGTGAGGAAGATGCTTGAGTCAATTATTAAAGACGTTATAGCAGCGCATTTGGAAAGGAGTGACAGGATCGGTCAAAGTCAGTGTGGATTTACGAAGGGGAAATCATGCTTGACTAATTTGGAAATTTTTAGGATGTAACAAGTAGAATGGATAAGGGATAGCCAGTGGATGTGGTGTATCTGGACTTTCAAAAGTCCCACACAAGAGATTAGTGTGCAAAATTAGAGCACATTGTTTGGGGTATGGTATTAACTTGGATAGAGAATTGGTTGGCAGACAGGAAGCAAAGAGTAGGAATTAACAGGTCCTTTTCAGAATGGTAGGCAGTGACTAGTGTGGTGCTGCAAGGCTCGGTGCTGGGACCCCAGTTATTTACAATATGTATTAATGATTAAGACGAGGGAATTAAATGTGACATCTCCAAGTTTGCAGATTACATAAAGCTGGGTGGCAGTGTGAGCTACGATGAGGATGCTATGAGGCTGCAGAGTGACTTGGATAGGTTGGGTGAGTGGGCAAATGCATGGCAGATACAGTATAATGTGGATAAATGTGAGGTTATCCACTTTGGTGGCAAGAACATGAAGGCAGATTATTATCTGAATGGTGTCAGATTAGGAAAAAGGGAGGTGCAATGAGACCTGAGTGTGCTTGTACATCAATCACTGAAAGTAAGCATGCAGGTACAGCAGGCAGTGTAGAAAGCTAATGACATGTTGGCCTTCATTGTGAGAGGATTTGAGTTTAGGAGCAAAGAGGTCCTACTGCAATTGTACAGGGCCCTGGTGAGACCGCACCTGGATTATTTTGTGCAATTTTAGTCTCCTAATTTGAGGAAGGACATTATTGCTATTGAGGGAGTACAGCGTAGGTTCACCAGATTAATTCCTGGGATGGTGAGACTGACAAATGATTGGGTCAACTGGGCTTTTATTCACTGGAATTTAGAAGGATGATAGGGGATCTTATAGAAACATATAAAATTCTTGAAGGATTGGACCGGCTAGATGCAGGAAAATTATCCCGATGTTAGGGGACTCCAGAACCACGGGTCACAGTTTAAGAATAAGGGGTAGGCCATTTAGGACTGAGATGAGGAAAAACGTGTTCACCCAGAGAGTTGTGAATCTGGAATTCTCAGCCACAGAAGACAGTGCAGGCCAATTCACTGGATGTTTTCAAGAGGGAGATAGATGTAGCTCTTAAGGCTAAAGGAATCAAGGGATATGGGGAAAAAGTAGGAACGGGGTACTGATTTTAGATGATCAGCCATGATCATATTGAATGGCGGTGCTGGCTTGAAGTGCCAAATGGCCTATTCCTGCACCTATTTTTCTATATTTCTGTTTCTATGTTAAACCAGCATCTGCAGTTCCTTTCTACACATCCTAGAAAGGGAACTCTGTCTAGGCCTCTTGGTAGGTTCCCCATGGACCGTACTACTATCTGTACGATCACAATTGGAGAATTTGTCTAATTTGTCATCCTTCGTAATAATACTGGCACACACAAATGCAGAAAGTGTCTTTCCTGCATTAAAAAAAAGATTAAGCGATCCATTTAATCCGAAGCACTAAACTGCCCTTAACCACAGGATATGGAGTAATGTTATTGAGCAGGTAACCATAATGTCCAGAAACAAAAGTATCAGGACTTCTGCCACAGAATAAATATACTCATGTTCCAAAAGGGATCAAGTTAAATAAACCTGTGCTGCATGAAATGGTACCTGAACCATGATTTATTGGCGAGCGTTTGGTTGCAACTGAAGTTATTGATCTTGGAGAAATTACTGCCTGATCTATTAAGTGTGTCAAAGCAAAATAATTACATATGAAATCCAATTTTATGACAGCATGTAACAATCAGCTTTGATAGGTATAGAATTTGGGTCATAAAGCAAATCATTCTCTTTGTTGGGGACATTTTCCTTCACAGTTGAGGTGGAACCACAGGGGATTCCTTACATTTTACTGTGTCTTTTATATCAGCAGCCCTAACATTCACCACAATAACAACACTGTCTGCTGCCCAAGGATTCAATGCTATACAGAGGAACATACTTTGTTTGAAACTAAGAATGAAAGGAACATGATGCAGAAATAGCAAAGGAAATAAATAAATTCCCAAGGCTCTACCTTCAAAGAGAGTGTTAAAGAGACAACAATTGAATTTTTAGTTTAGAGATACAGCGCGGCAAACAGGCTCTCTCTCCACTGAGCCTGCACCAACCAGCGATCCCCACACATTAACACTATCCTACAGACACAAGGGACAAATTACATTTATAATCAAGCCAAATAACCTTCAAATCTGTATGTTTTTGGAGTGTGGAAGGAAACTGAAAATCTCAGAGAAAACCCACGTGGTCACGGGGAGAACGTATAAACTCCATAGTCGTGGTTGAACCCGGGTCTCTGTTGCTCTAAACGCTGTAACAACTCTACCGCTGTGCCGCCGTGCCACCGAAGGTTGGAGACAATAATGTGGGTCTCTGATCTTTAAAGGAGTATGGCATAGAAGACAATGCCACCTGATCAAGAGCACAGCAAACACTGCCTATTTTACTTGGGTTTGGATTCATTGTATTTATGTATAGTATTATCTGACTTGATTGGACACCATACAAGTCAGATCTTTTTTCTGTGCCTCGGTACACGTGACAATAAAAACCTAAAACTAATAGCAAATAGAAAGTGCTTTGGGTTCCTCCTGGCAAAAATTATGCCTACTGAACAAGTCCGTGCGAATAATGTGCTTGTAGTGCTGGAATCAGTTATGCGGGTTAATTTAATGGACATGAAAGTTGGTTTACAATCTGTTCTTCTTGTTAGATAAAGTAATCTAAGTGCTGAATATAATTTCCACTCCAATCTAGGCTGGCTAACATAGCATAGGAATAATTTTGATTTTACTGTTGATGTGACATCAATTACCGAGGGCTGTGTTATCTGCAGTGCATTGGATGTTTTTCATTCTCTTTCTCCCACTCCAAGATGCTGAATAATTTAATTTGGGAAACATTTGGGCAGGAACTGGCTAATTACTACAAGCTAACCTTAGATACATTGAATTTGGAGGGCGGTAAAGCTACAAGTTCATTCCTGAAGCTGTTGACGTCCTTTGTATTTCTGTCAAATAACCTCTTTTGATAGGGAAGTCTTAGGGAAGTGATTGATAAGTCTAATGGTAACAATTAGCAGAGAAGGTGTAGATGGGCTCATTAAATTAACCAAATAGATTTAGTATAAAAATGTGAATCCAAACAATGGTTTTTGGTTAATTACTTAAGTAAAGTAAAAGGTGAACCATCACTTTAAACTATCATTTTAAACTACTGACTTTTGCCTTGTCTCTGCAGGATCTCTTTGCATTGAATCTAGAACCTTATCGATATAGTGGTGTCAATATGACAGGGTTTCGCCTCCTAAAGATCGACAACCCACATGTTGCCTACATTATCGAGAAGTGGTCTATGGAACGACTTCAAGCACCACCCAAACATGATTCTGGACTCCTGGATGGGATGATAACAGTATGTATCTGTCCTGTACTGGGTGATTTTCAACCTGCCATACTAATATTCAATCCACTAATCTACTCAGTCTTTAGTAAAATAGTTTTTGCAAACCATGGTGGCGCAGCGGTAGAGTGGCTGCCTTACAGCGCTTGCAGCGCCGGATACCCGGGTTTGATCCTAACTACCGGTGCTGCCTGTACAGGGTTTGTATGTTCTCCACGTGACCGCGTGGGTTTTCTCAGAGGTCTTCGGTTTCCGCCCACACTCCAAAGACATACAGGTAGGTAGATCAATTGACTTGGTATAAATGTAAATTGTCCCTAGTGTGTGTAGGACAGCGTTAATGTGCGGGGATCGCCTGTCGGTGTGGACTCGGTGGTCCGAAGGGCCAGTTTCCGCGCTGTATCTCTAAACTAAACTAAACTAATCTCAGCGTTTAGTAAAATAGTTTTTGCAATTAATAATTTGATTTTTTCTCCATGTTGCCAATTACTGGAAATTTTGAGTTTTGACACGTTGGAAGACTAACAACCTTTTGCATTGCGCTGCCTATTTGATTGTCGTTTTTCTCAAGTGAAGATAATTTTATTGTGATTACAAAACATTTGTTTTTATGTTCCATAAGCCACTGCTGATGAAACACCTATTCATTCTCTGTGGTTTGGTTGAGTAGCAGGCCTAGACATAGATGCCATTAGGTTGCTGCATCGGGTGAAGTGGAATCAGCTGCCACTGAAATGATACGCTTTGATAAATTAGATTAATTCTTCATGCCTTAGTCAAAATGGTGAAAATGAAAGAACAAGACAACTAGAAAGATCTAATGTACATGTAGAATGTGTAACATATGACACATGAATTCCTTGAGAGAAGTTGGATGTCGAGGATTCGTGGCAACATCTACCTTAAGACTGATGAAGGACCTGGGGATCAGCGGACAAGCCCTATGCAAGGCCATCAAAGAAACATCACGGGTGGCAGAGCGGAGTAGCCAGTGGCTCCGGCTGAAGAGGAAAGACCCCATTTGGCCTCCCAAATAACTGACTAGACAGATGCAGAGGGGGGTGGTTCTGGGACGCCAGAATGCACCGCTGAGCCTACTGGAGACGTTGTGGGTTCAATCAGCAAAACGTCGATGAAAGTAGGTGCCCACTTGATAATCCCAATGACGTGTCTGCCTAGTCTTTCTCAACATCGGAGGAGCATAGATGAGTGCAGAAGGCTTCCATCACCATCGGGAGTAAATTGATATTTGGCACTTTGGACTTTTAACATCTTGACCTGTGTATTTGTAAACATACAATATGGTATATAATTGTACAATATGACAAATCATGAGCCATGATGGAATGGTACTTTTGCTTAGAAATTGGATTGTGTCCATATTTGGTGCGGCAGATTTAAAACTTAACCAGGTCCTCTGCAAACAATCGTGAAATTGAGAAAAAGATGTTTGAAATGTTGTTGCCATGGATGATTTCCCACACACAAACAAAAGCGAAAATGGGACTTTCACAGCCCCCAACAAGGAGGGACCAGTAGGGAAGGGCATCAGTCCAGTAAAGCATCTTCCCAATGGCTGCCCAACACCAGCAGCATTACCTCGACTGCAATGAGGGAGACAAGGAGAGGAAGAAAGCTCCCCCCCCCCCCCCCCCCCACATCCCCCCCCACCCCAGTCACGAACATGGGAATGCAAGTCAAGGTTCTGGGTACTGGTGAGAGATACAGGAGATGGCCAGGGCCACCATAAGAAGACCCTGACAGCAAATGTAGGAGTGGCAATCACTGCACAATGAAGCGCATGCAGAAGGAAAGGACATGTCAGTGTGAACTGCAGGTGCTCTCTGGGCCTGAAGAGTGAATATCCCCACACAAAAATGTACTTTTTGTACATATTGAATACAGGTATATTCAAGAGAGAGTTAGATATAGCTCTTAGAGCTCAAGGGATATGGGGAGAAAGCAGGAACAGGGAACTGATTTTGGATGATCATCCATGATCATGATCGAAGGGCCGAATAGCCTTCTCCACCTATTTTCTACATTTCTATGTTTATGTTATGTGGAGTTCTTCAATCATCGGTTAAATAGCCACTCAACAGGAAATTCCAACATATTTCAGCAACCTACTTCCAGGTAAATAACTGGAACAGGAATTAATTCAGTCGCATGTTGCAATCAGTGCAAAGCAGAGTGTGAGGGACTTTTAAACTGGGTTGTTGGTGGATAATGGGTTTTTGTGCACAAAGTGTGGTGCTCCTGCATTATTGTGCTCAGCGCCTCATGCCTGAAGCACAATGGAGGATTACTGCTGCAGGAGTCTGTCAGGAAATTGGCACAGGTTTCTGGGCAACACCATTTGATCACATCTCTCAAGGTTCAATACAATTTGCAGCCCAAGATGTTTTGAACAAGCATAGAGACTGTGGAAGGTGTGGCGGAGCATGGAGACAAGGGAGGGAAGAGCAATGGGACGGTCTGCAACAGAGTAGAAGGCAGGAGAAGTTAAACAGTAAAATAAATTCAAACAGCTGCAGCGGGAGAAAATGGGAACACTGGTCACAATCTGAAATTACTGAACGCTGTGCTGTCGTCACTGTGGCCTTTCCTTACCTGGATCCATATTGGATCATATATTTCTCTTGCATTTCTCTTGTATATACTGATACCTCATGCTTCATGTCCATGAATCATTGACCATTGACCATTGACTTGACATTGATGTTGGCGACATGGTGACGCAGCGGTAGAGTTTCTGCCTTACAGCGCCGGAGACCTGGGTTCAATCCCGGCTACAGATGCTGTCTGTACAGAGTTTGTACGTTCTCCTCGTGACCGCGTGCAGTTTCCCTGAGATCTTCAGTTTCCTCCCACATGCCAAAGACATACAGGTTAATTGACTTGGTATAAATGTAAATTGTTCCTAGTGCGTGTAGGGTAGCGTTAATGTGGGAGATCGCTGGTCGGTGCGGACTCGGTGGACCAAAGGGCCTGTTTCCACAATGTATCTCTAAACTAAACTAAACTTGTTTTTACATAATTATATAAAATATACAACAATGCCCTGCTAATCGGTGCTGTGAATACACTGCAAGAATTTCTTCTTGTTCCATTTACCTCATCTCAGCCTTCCTGGTATCTTTTGTTTTCCTTCAATTTCGTTTACTCTGTCTAGTCTCCATTTGAAAGCATAAGCTCATTGATTTTTAATTAAAAAAATATGCCTGCATTTTACTTTCATTATGATAATGTAACCAAAGTACAGAGAGCAGAGTGCTAAGACTGAAATATTTACTGGGTTCTGTGGCAAATGGAAAGATTTATTTAAGTTAAACGTGGTTGAGAAACTATTTGTAAAGTACAGTGACAAATTTGCCAATATATTTCTTCCAAATCACATTGGGAGAGAATTGGACCCTGCAGGTGTTATGTTGTATAAATAATAGTGGTTGCCATAACCTGCATTATATAAGACAGGAGCTATTTATTCCAGCGCAAAGTAAGATTTGAGCTGTGGCTTTGCCTTTTCGCAATATTTAAATTGAAATTCTGACTGAAAATGTACCCAACGTATTATTTGCATTCTATTAAAAGCTTGGAATGTGTACAGTGTTCTAATCATATGTTGGCTAGCCTTGCCCCATTTGTTTTGCATTGAAACACATTAAGACTGTTTTTAATGTTCAGTGTTCCTCAGCTGCACGTGTTCCACATGTGCTGGATGCTAAAACTGGTCTTAATGATTTTTTTAAATGAAATTTTGTGTTACGACTTCTTCGCATAAGCACCTTTCACATATAATATGAGAACTACTTTACAATCCTCTGGGGCACACTGTGGTTCACCATTGTTGAGTCCTAAAGATACTAATCCCCTTTCTAATTTTTTTTTGTTTCAATCAAAAATAAAAATATGATTTTCATATCTTTGCAGTATCAAGCCTCAGTATTTAAATAGCATGAACTTAATATTATCATAATGGTAATGAAATTGTCATTATAATTGTAATAAACTTGCAAATATGTAACCATAGTAACCAGATACAAGGTAGATAAATCTTATTTACTTGTCACAATTAATTGGATATGAACCAATATCCTCATGTTTCAGAATCTCAAGATATTATATACATTTTCATAACCTCGTGATATTCAAGAGCATTCAGGTATAGGCTGATATATTGGAAATCATATTCATGCCACAAAAATGTCAGATAATGCTCATCTCATTCAATTACTTTACCATCAATGATTCCTGCACCCCCCCCCCCCCACCCACACCCACACCACCCCCCCCTGATGTCACCAATGTAGCAGATCCTACAAGGCACAAATCAGGAACATGATGGGATTCTTTCCACTCGGAAAACACCTCCACTCTCCAAGTGTAGGTGCCACAAACTTTGGTTCTCACAACAACATCCTGGACAAATTAGCTGTCTCGACTGTGAAACCTTCCACCATCCCACACATTAATATCCCAGCCATCACTTGTGCACAATGGCTGCTGGTGTAATATCTATAAAATGTTCCTTAATTACACACCAAAACTACTTCACTGCAGCTTCCAAACTATCGACCTCTACAACAAAAAGGACAAGGACCCAAAGTACATGAGAACACCACCAGCTACAGGTTCCCCTCCAGGTTACACACCATCCTGCCCTGGACATTTATCACCAGTCCTTCATCTTCATGGGCTTACTGTAAGTCCTGAAATTTCCCCCTTGAATTCCCTCCAGAATGACTGAGTTTGTTCAAGATGGCAGCTCACCACCACTACCTCAGGGATTGGCAATAAATGTTGAATTTCCCAACAGTGCCTTCATCTTGGAAAAAGAATCAAAGTAGCTTACTGGTGTAGTGAGGAATGATCAAGGTATGTTGTACATGCTGAAGGGAGGTTATTCCTGCCATTCTGACTTGGAACTGAGGGTTGCTCAAAGCAGTGCCCATACGAAGGGATTATTTCCAAACACTTTTTCAGAATATTTAATATTTTTGGTGACCTTTTGCAATCAATAGTTTTTTTTTTACACACAGTATTTCTGTATTTTCGACATTCACACAACTGCTCATTATTTGAGATCAGGTTACAAATTAATTGCTGGAAGAACTCAGTGGGTCAGGCTGCATCAGTGGAAGGAAATAGTCAAACGACATTTTGGGTCAACACCCAAGGAAGAGTGTGTCCATTCCCCTCCACAAATGCTGGCAAAGCTGCTGAGTCATCAAAATATCAGTATATTTCCTTAGTTAAGACATGCAATATTTGTACAGAATGGCAGGGATAACCTGCCTGACCTTCAATGTGGAAGGGCTTGCAAGAAATCACCAGCTACAAAAGGAAAAATCCCGCTCCTTCGACAATCGTCAGCTGACAAACGACCTGAACGGGTTCTACTGCAGGTTTGATAGACAGAAACATAACCCCAGTACCCCATCCTCCCACCTCCCCAATCACCACTTCACACCTACTCACAGCCTGATAGCAGTCTACAAAGACTGGACCCTTCCAAATCCACTCCTCACCAATCACCACTTCACACCCACTTACAGCCTGACTCCAGACTGCAAAGACTGGGCCCTCGTCCACTACCCACCCCCTCCTTGCTGCCCAACATCAGCCTGGCCACTTCTCCATCACTGACAATAGCCATTGAGGAGGTGGAGAAGCTATTCAGAAAAGCTGGAAATCTCCAGGACAGGACAATGTTTCCCCCTCTACCCTCAAGCTCTGTGCCGAACAACTGGCACCAGTCTACACAGGCATTTTCAATCGATCCCAACAAACCTATACTGTCCCTGCCTGCTTCAAATTCTCCACTATTGTTCGCATACCCAAAAAGCCAAGGATTACTGGTCTTAATGACTACAGACCTGTCGCACTGACCCCTGTAATCATGAAGACCCTTGAAAGATGTGCTGGCCCACCTGAAAAATATCACAAACCCCCTGCAGAACCCCTTGCAGTTTGCATATCGGGCAAATAGATCAGTGGATGACGCGATCAGCCTAGGCCTGCACCTCATCTTCCAGCACCTAGACCGCAAGGGGATTTACAATATACATTCATGATTTAGATGAAGGAATTAAAAGTAACATTAGCAAATTTGCAGATGACACAAAGCTGAGTGGCAGTATGAACTATGAGGAGGAGGATCTGAAGATGCAGGTTGACTTGGACAGGTTGGGCGAGTGGGCAGATGCATGGCAGATGCAGTTTAATACGGATACATGTGAGGTTATCCACTTTGGTGGCAAAAACAGGAAGGCAGATTATTATTTGAAAGGTGTTAACTTGGGAAAAGGGGAAGTACAATGACATCTGGGGGTCTTGTTCATCAGTCACTGAAAGTAAGCATGCAGGTACAGCAGGCAGTGAAGAAAGCTAATGGCATGTTGGCCTTCATAACAAGAGGAATTTAGTATAGGAGCAAAGAGGTCCTTCTGCAGTTGTACAGTGCCCTAGTGAGTCCACACCTGGAGTATTGTGTGCAGCTTTGGTCTCCAAATTTGAGGAACGACATTCTTGCTATTGAGGGAGTGCAGCGTAGGTTCACAAGGTTAATTCCCGGGATGCAGGACTGCCATATGTTAATAGAATTGAGCGACTGAGCATGTATACTCTTGAATTTAGAAGGATGAGAGGAGATCTTATTGAAACATAAAAGATTATTAAGTGATTGGACACGCTAGAGGCAGGAAACATGTTGTCAATGCTGGGGGAGTCCAGAACCATGGGCCATAGTTTAAGAATAAGGGGTAGACCATTCAGAAGGGAGATGAGGAAACACTTTTTCACCCAGAGTGTTGTGAATCTGGGGAATTCTCTGCCTCGGAAGGCAGTGGAGGCCAATTCTATGGATGCTTTCAAGAGACTGTTAGAGCTCTTAAAGATAGCGGGGTCAAAGGATATGGGGAGAAGGCAGGAACGGGGAACTGATTGTGGATGATCACAGTGAATGGCGGTGCTGTCTCGAAGGGCCAAATGGCCTAATCCTGCACCTGTTGTTTATTGTCTATTGGGACCTATGCAAGGATTTTGTTTGTGGATTTTAGTTCTGCGTGCAACACCATTGTGCCAGAGCTGCTACATTCCAAACTCTTCAAATTGACTGTGCAGGAAACCCCTCTGTCATAGGAGCACCGCAAGGCTGCGTACTCTCCCCTCTCCTTTACTCTCTCTGCACCAATGACTCCACAGACTCCTCTGTCAAGCTTCTTAAGTTTGCGGACGACACAACCCTGATTACACTGATCCAGGATGGGGAGGAATCCGCCTACAGACTGGGTGATACAGCTGGCGTCCTGGTGCCATAGCAACATCCTGGAGCTCAATGCTCTTAAGACAGTGGAATTGATTGTAGACTTTAGAAGAGCTCCCTCCCCCAACTCACCATCAACAACACAACAGTCACATCTGTGGAGTCATTTAAGTACCTTGGAACCATCATCTCCAGAGACCCTACATGGGAGGCCACCATCGACTCAACAGTCAAAAAGGCCCAACAGAGGATGTACTTCGTGCAGCAGCTGAGAAAACACAATCCGCCACAGGCAATGATGGTCCAGGTTTATACTGCCATCATAGAGTCTGTCCTCACCGTCTCCATCATGGTCTGATTTGCCTCAGTCACCAAGCACGACATCCGGAGACTGCAGGGAATCATCCAATCAGCCAAGATGGTTGTTGGCTGCAACCTTCCCCTCATTGATGAACTGTACTCTTCAAGGGCCAGGAAGAGAGCGGGTAAGATCATCTCTGACCCCTCTCACCCTGGCCACAAACTCTTTGAAGCACTTCCCTCTGCAAGGCGTCTCCGGACTGTCAAAGCTGCCACAGCCAGACACAAAAACACTTTTTGTCCACGAGCAATAGCTCTACTCAACAGCCAAAAGTCTGTGGCCTCCTTTTGCTCTGGTATTTTATTTCATTCTTCACATGTTTAAATTATAATGTTTTATTCTTAATTGTTTACTATATATCATGTTTTTACTTGCAAGGAAAGGACCAAGGCAAATTCCTTGTATGTATACATACTTGGCTAATAAAATGTATTCAATTCAATTCAATTTATGCAGCAGTTTATTTTATGCTCAAGATTTCAGCATCTGCAGTCTTTTGTGTCCATAATGGGTAGTCCAACTGACAGAGTTCAAGTATGTTGTGTCAGGACAGCTATTTATTAACTTATTTCATAGGTTTTGTTTGTGTTTAATGATGCAGTATGTTACATTTCCTGTTGAATTTAAGGAAGCAAATTGATAATTGTCACATCATTTACGTGAGTGGGTAGAAGATGCAGCAGCATGCTCAGATCTAAGGAGAGATTCATTTTGCTTCTGGGGTACAGATCGATGTTTTTGCCGGAAGAAATAGTGCCTCATTTTCCAACCAGAGGAATGCACTGGCCCAAATAATCTATAATGAATTTTGCCTAGCTTTAGCAATTTACAAAATATTGTTTCGTGCTGTGTTATCCATGAATACATTGTTTTTGTGGATTGAGGAATGCCTGCAGTGACCTGCAGTTTTATGCAAACAGTTTAAATCACAGGAGTATTGCAGATGCTCTAAGAAAGGTAATCGTTACAGGGGTATAGGAAAGAGAGAGAGTGAGAGGATCTCCTTGGATTGCTGTTATAATGGTTCTATTTCATACTATATGTTCCCGTTTTCCTCTAATAACATTATGTTATATTAATGTAATATTAATAACATTAATGTTATATTAATGTTATATTAATATTATATTAATGGTGTTATTAATAATAATATTAAGTATTAATAATAATAATGTTAATGTTCATGTTGATTATTCACAATAATAATAATCGTAATAATAATGTTAATATTAATGGCACTTCAGGGAAAATGATTTTGTACAGCAATGTGGAAAGAGTTGAATGGAGACGTAGGCATTATATTTGCATTTTTATGTGTACACTTCATGTTTCTGCAAGTATTGTAGTTATGTCACATAGAAAGGAAAAATGCCTGGTGAAAATTACAATTTTGGATCCTGATACTGAAATTGAATCCAAAGTTATTGAACGAGAGTTTCATCTTTTAAAGCTGACATCCGAAATAGATTTTTCATGCAGTCACAAATTTGAAGAGCTCAAAGTGCAAAAATGTATTAATGATTGAATGATTTGTGAAGGAAGGAACACCGGAGATAGAAACAACATGCTGGAGTAACTCAGCGGGACAGGCAGCGTCTCTGGATAATAATTTGTGATGTGACAATCTCAATTTTAAAGACCAAAATTGATTAGTTTTGGAAAATCGGAAACATTGCACAAAAGTAACTGGAGATGCGCTACTCCTTTAAATTGAGGAGCATTGTGAAAACAGAAATAATTTGCCTCTGTAAATAATTGCACTTGACAGAGTGTAATGATTCATTCATCCAGGAGCTCAGAACGGAAACAGAAATCACCAGTTTTAACATGTTGAGGTCACTCATGAAAATGAACACAAAACAACCAAGTATAAGAAAATAATGGTAACGTGGAAATATATAATTACATACCGCGGTCAACAGTGAGACTGAACTGTTGTTTTACATTGTTGGGAGCCAACAACACAAGGAATAGCAGAGCAGCTTATAGGCAATGGAGATTTCCAGATGTCTTGCTGTAAGTGTAATTATATTTGTAAAATAACATTGACATTCCGATGTATGAACAGACCACTGATGTGGAAACAAGGGACTGCAGATGGTGGGTTATAAAAGAAGACACAAGGTACACGAATAACTCAGCCGGTCAGACAGCATCTCTGGAGAACATGGATAGGTGTTCTCTGGACAGCACTGTGGCACAGCGGTAGAGTTGCTGCCTTACAGCGCCAGAGACCCAGGTTTAATCCTGACTACGGGTGCTGATCGTTCAGGGTTTGTACATTCTCCCTGTGGCCGCATTGGTTTTCTACATGTGCTCAGATTTCTCCGCACACTCCAAAGATGTGCAGGTTTGTAGGTTAATTGGTTTCTATAAAAATTGTAAATTGTCCCTGGTGTGTAGGATAGTGCTATTGTATGGAGTGTTTGCTGATCAGCACTGAGTCGTTGGGCCAAAGGGCCTCTATTACCCTAAAGTCAAAAGATGATATTTCGGGTTGGGATCCTTTTGTGGACTCACTGATATGTAGGTTTTCGGCATTACCTGTTAATCACAGAGTACTTACCAAATACATTTTAAATTGTGCTTTCTTTAATCGTAAATAAATTGCATTTCTTGCTTAATCTAAAGTGTGTTACACATGTGATATGTCACGTTTTCAATTAAGTGCTTTGTAAAAGGCAAACATTTACTCTGAGTGTATAGAGGAACATTATTTTTTAATTTTAATCGGATACAGAGTGGAAAGGATTATCTATTTCTGGGTGCGAGCTGTGCCCTCAAGCCCAACATGAACTCTCTGTTTTAAATCCACTGCTGAGATGTTGCTTTGACATTTTCTGGCAGACAGATGCAGCCCTGATGTATGATGCCGTGTACGTGGTTTCTGCAGCCTTCCGACAAGCCTCTCAAATGACGGTTAGCTCCTTGCAGTGTCACAGGCACAAGCCCTGGCGCTTCGGAACCAGGTTTATGAAACTTATCAAAGAGGTAAGAAAGCTACTCTCCAATGATTGTTACCTGGGCATTCATTTCCTACATCAGTTAAGCAGTTAGAGCAAGAGTACTGAGGTACATCCCTAAGGTTAACAACTTTATACATAACACTTGTTATAAAATTTTAATAAAGTACCGATTATTAATCTACATTTTAATTTAGAATACAGTACATCGTGTATTAAATACGTTATCGTTGTACCATTCATATTGCACCCGTTCCTTAATTAAAATGTACTCAACAATATAAATTGCTCAATATGATTCAATGGAAGGAGATATTTTGAGGAAGGAATAATGAATAAATGTTGGACAAGTAATGTAATGTGGCATCTAATAAATATCTTGCATATTAGATGAGGCGTTCCTCCTTGTGCTCCAGTCCCAGATGTGGTGAAGAGGAAAAATAGTTTGAAGAGTTTGGCATCAGTCTGCATCTCCAGCATATCCCCTTGCCTGGGAATAGCAGTTGCCTGTGTGGGAATGGATACACTATATTCTACAACTGGTGCAATTCTGGATCTTCTGGGCTCATTTTCCTTTGAGGACACCCAAAGTTTGGAATATCCCACATAGGCTCACTACAGGATGGGTTAGACCCTTATGGAACCAAGTAAACTGCAGGGATATTCCACATCTAGAGAGCCTTGAGGGTTGATTTCCTTTCTTTAATCAACCAATCTTTGGAGTTTGTGGCATTGTGGTGTCCCTGTCCATCCCAGGTCCTGGCAGACCCTGATAAAAGCAGCCAAGGGTATGGGTGCAGACCAAACAGCAACACATCTGTGCTCCGTTACAGTCCAACCCACAGTCCCAACACACGGGTCGTATCGAATAACATGATCGGCTTACTCACATTTTCAATGCAGAGATTTGTAGAATTTTGGTTTGAGCAAATCACCAAACCTGCTGTGCTTAAGTGTACAGCTTTCAGCGACAATGTATGGAACATCGTGTCGACTGAGAACATGGGCCTATTTTGTTCTGCAATCATTGATTGTACCATCATAATGTAAAAAAAGCATACAGGAAATTACAGGATTTAACCTGGAGTCGATGTTTTACATTGAGTTTTTCAATTTGTTTCAATTTATTATTTTATCTTCATTGGCTGAATTATTTCTCAGGTATCAGTTATCGTACAACACATATTACAAGCTGTTATTCTCGAACAGGAGGAAGATAATCTAGATCCCAAGTGAAAGAGTGATTTGCTTATCAGTGATGGTTTAACCTTTTAGGCAACTCGCTTCTGCCGGTGTAATGAGAACTGCATGCACATCTGTCAAGTGACTGACATGCAAATGTACACATCTCAAAGAGCGCACGTCATTCAATCAGTCCTACTGGAAAGATTAAGGACAGTTAATTAATACAGATGGATATCAGTAAAATCACTCAAAGAGCTTGATATCAATTCAATTTAAGTTGAGATCTGCCACCTTATTTTTAGTTTCATCAAGTTCTCTTTGTGATAAAGTTGGGTAATGGAAGTAGCATACAGGTTATTTAAATATTCACTGGGGAAAAAGACAATGATGATGGCATGTACAATTGGTGATTCTAAACCAATTTCAAGATATCACTCGAACATAGAAACAAAATGCTGGAGTAACTCAGCGGGATAGGCAGCGTCTCGGGAGAGAAGGAATGGGTGAAGTTTGAGGTCAAGACCCTTCTTCAGAGACTTTTCTTCTACCTTCAAGATATCACTCTCTGGTTAAAGGTAAATGTTCAAAAAATTAAATCGATTGCAAATTCATCACACTGACAACCAGGTCTTAATTCTAGTTCCCATTGCTTTTAAATGAATACATGTGTTGTAAGTAGCAATTCATAAAAATAAACCCTACATCAAGGGTAAATTGATGCAAGTCTAGACCCTACATGCTATAACAAACCTTGCATATAAAGGATGAATTGCACTACTTTTCAAGCCTGCAGTAACCAAGATAAAATGTTGGTGTTTTGTATTCTTGTCTTTTTAGACTCAGTGGGATGGCCTGACAGGTCGAATTGCCTTCAATAAAACTGACGGAATGCGGAAAGATTTTGATTTGGATATTATAAGTCTAAAGGAGGAAGGCTTAGAACAGGTAAGTAGCACAGTGTTGCAACAACTGGCTAACTGTAAGAAAAAAATCATTCTCTCACAACTCCTTATGCTTGATTGAAATCTCTAAGATGCCAGTTACATTAAAAGAATATTGATCAATGCCCAAAGCATTGTAACCTTCAATGAAGCGTGGGTTTCATTGATCTTTAAAAACTTTATTGCGTGGAAGGATCTTATTTACAAGTGGTTTGAGTGTGTGCCTGTGTATATCAATTTGTAACACGTACAAATTTGTTCTGCCCATTTCAGCTGTTGTGCGCTTGTGAGTCAATTTAAGTGCCTTATCAAGAATGAGAAGCCAGTGCCACGCAGAGGGAATTCTACATTATCAAATGAATGGGCCATTATATTGAGCCCAGTATGTCTCTGTTTGAGGTTTAGACAGAGTATTTGAGGGCGGCACAGTGACGCAGCGGTAGAGTTGCTGCCTTACAGTGCCAGAGACCCGGGTTCAATCCTGACTCTGGGCGCTGTCTGTACGGAGTTTGTACGTTCTCCCTGTGGCCGCATGAGTTATCTTCGGGTATTCCTCCCACACTCCAAAGACTTACAGGTTTGTAGGTTAATTTGCTTTGGTAAAATTGTAAATTGTTCCTAGTGCGTAGGATAGTGTTAGTGACCGAGGCGATTGCTGGTTGGCACAGACTCGATAGACTGAAGGGCCTGTTTCTACACTGTATCTCTGAAGTCTAAAGGCTAAAGATGCTATTGTCCCATATTGCTAGTGAAAAGAGCATGTTCTGGCCAACTACACTCTTTGAATACTACCGAAATAGTTCACAGTAATATTTATGAGAATGTAAGATCTTGCACCTGTGATTCAAATAAATTAAAATACTTAAGTATAAATTCTTCTACATAAAATGATTTGTGTCCTTTTCCCTGTGACATGTTAAAGAACTGCAAGGTTTGCATGTCTCCACATAAAGCAATCCTGTTTGGTTATTACCATTATGATTAACTAAAATGTTTATAACTTCTACACGATAGTACTCATGGGGTTAAAGGACATTAATGAACCCAAGGATAATATATAAAATAATCCGTTGCACTCAAAGCTATGCCTCTGGAACAATGGGTTTACAAATTGCTGTCAAGTACAATGCCTAAGTGTGGTCTAAAATGGATCGCAATTAACCCCATTATCAGTGTAGCAGTATCTACAGAGAGACGAAAGTAGGGTAGGGAAAGCAGTGTGAAAAATTAACCCGAGCTTCTTCTCTCCACATATCCTGCATATTCCCAGCAATTCTGAATTCGGTTTTAAGTTGCCAGCATCAGCAGTATTTTACTTATTGCCCCCAATAGCTGTCTAGATAAAAGTGAACTCCTCGCTGGTCATAATTTGGACATTAGCTGGCAAGCATTCCTTTGCATGGATTTCTGTATCAATTAATAGGCCAAAGGTTTCAATGTTTCAAGCTCAGTTTATTGTCACATATACCATGTGACACATTTATTGTCACATGTACCAATTAAGGTACAGTGAAATTTGAGTTACCGTACAGCCATACTAAGTGAAAAGCAACAACACACACAACCACAAAAAGTTAACATAACATCTATCACAGTGGACTCCACATTCCTCACTGTGATGGAAGGCAATAAAGTTCAATCTTCTTCCTCTTGTTTTCCCCGCGGTTGGGACAGTCAAACCATCCACAGTTGGGGCGATCAAAGCTCCCGCAGCCAACGATCGAAACACCCGCATCGGGGTAATCGAAACTCCCGCGTCGGGGTGGTTGAAACTCTAAACGCGGCCTGGAGCTCCCGAGTCGGCCTCTCCTTACAAGAGACCGCGGGCTTCACGATGTTAAAGTCCATTACTTGAGTTCAACCTTTCATTATCGGAGCAGGCGATGATGGATCGGCCTGTAGCCATCACTCTGATGGTGGGATCATATATTGCAATCTACTTCATTCTGAGTTCATGTATGTGTGAAATACTAGACTAATTAGTGACTGTAGTAACAATGAGCCCAGAGGATTACTATATAATTTTATTTTGCAGTTTATTGGATACCTCAGCTTTTAACAAATCAGTATTTAAATACTCATAGACCCAAGCTCTAAAATTTCCTCTCTCAATTTCTCTACTTCCCACTCCTCCATTTTAAAACGTGTTTTGTTCATGACAGACTTCCCAGTAGCTGTTCATCTGTCTGAAGATAAGACAGTCTAGGCTTTGCTTTTAGCCTGACCTGAGAATCTGACCGGAAACCCTGTCCATCACAAAATTACCCATTTTTACTTCTACAACTTTTTTCTTCCTGCACCACTACCCCCTTTTGCGAGAGGGCGCTGTAGGAAGGAGAGTTCAAAGAGGCTTCGGCCTCTGAGAGCAAGGCCACCAAAGCTGGAGTGATGAAAATTGGAAATACTCAAATGTCTGGAATTGGAGGTGCAGAGCTACATGAAGGTTAAGTTTGTCTGTCACTGACACGGCAAAGGAATGAGCAAAGTCATATGAGTTTTGAAACATTGCTAAGAATTTTTAAATCAAGATGTTACCTATTTAGTGGATTAAGGAAATCAAGGAATATGGGGGAAAAAGCAGGAACGGGGTACTGATTTTGGATGATCAGCCATGATCATATTGAATGGCGGTGCTGCTTTGAAGGACCGACGGGCTTACTCCTGCACCTATTTTCTATGTATCTATGTTTCTATCTGGGAGTTAATATTGGTCTGTCAGCACTTGACAGTGCAAGTTAGGACATGCCCAGCAATAATGCGATGACCTTGAGATCATGGAGAATAGAACTACGGATGGCTAAGCAAGAGTGCGTTGGAATAATTAATACTTAGAGCAGCAATAGAGTTCGATAAAATGTCAGCTCTACATGAGCTCAGGCTGAAGAAAAGAAGACGGAGATTACACAAGAGATAATTCTTCAGATAAATGGAGTAAATAGAATGAAATAGGGAGTGGAGGAGCATAGATCTTTCGGTTCAGGAGAGGGAAGAGAAGCAATGGCAAATTAAGTCAAAGTCTTATTGAAGAATGAATGTATAAATGATACTTTATTGTCACATGTAACAAGTCAAAATGATATTCTTTGTTTCGCATACCCAAGGTATGCAAAGAGTTGCCACATAAAGGGCGCAGAGAGGAGTGATGACAGTAAAATTGAAAGAGAGGAGACAGGACCCAAAGAAAGAGGAATAATAAAAGAATCAGTTAATGTGGAAGCCTGGAGAGAGACCTGGTTAGTAAGTAGTTCACTAGGAATAGAATTGAGGAAGAAAGATCCAGGTCTCATGGGTGTGATGAGGCAGCACAGTGGCGCAGCAGTAGAGTTGCTGCCAGAGACCTGGTTCAGAGACCCAGGTTCAATTCTGACTACAGGTGCTGTCTGTACATAATTTGTGAATTCTCCCTGGGACTGTGTGGGTTTTCTCCAGCTGCTCTGGTTTCCACCCACATTCCAAAGACGTGCATGTTTTTAGGTTAATTGGCTTCTGCAAACTGTAGGATAGAACTAGTGTACGGGTAAATGCTGGTCGACGTGGACTCGATGGGCCGGAGGGCCTGTTTCCACTCTGTATCTCATCTTTAATTAGAGATGAGATCATAATGGGTGATGGAGGAGAAATTGGTGAAAGATGCAATCTCAGTTCTAGACTAGAAGTGTGGGCTAGTGTCACAGGGAAAGGAATGGAAGAATCAGCGGAAGGTAAGTAGATGCTGTCATTCTTGGTTGGCAGAGACAGGGTGGTTTAAGAAGGGAGTTTCAATGAAAACAAAACAAGAATTATCTTAGAGGTTCATTGTGACGCTGCAAAATACTGAATGATACAAAAGAAAATGTATGTGGAGAGATCTGCAAGAAGTAGTCCGGGATGTTCTAAAATAGTTTGAGATAATGGGAGTGGTAAATCATTCAAGAGAGCAGTTAAGGAAATGATTGTGAAAGGAAGCTGGGGATTTATTTACGGGATAAATGAAGAAGGATGGGAGATAGGCGAAATTAAGGAAAAACCATGATCACTTGAGATGGCGTTTGAAATCATCACGTCATTGGGAGCAGAAACTGAAGGAGGATTTTATGTAACAGGAAAAATGATACTGAATAGGAGCAATATTCTGTGCACAAAATGTAACGGACAGCTGTTGTTTAGAATCCACTTCACCGAGTTCCTATCATTTCCACAATGTACAGGGATAATGCAGCATAAACTAGATGGTTTGAAATAAATGAAGCAGAACCATTTATTTTTATTTTTTTGGTTTTATTCTAATGCAATACTATACTACTAATACAATTCTAATACAATACTATAATTCAACAAGATTTTGTTATCTTAACAAATTATTTTATCTCTTGCAAGCCTGCTGGTGACACTCCTTATCACTACCATAAAATAGGGCGGAAGGTTTGTACTAAGATAAACATAATTTAATTTATTTTGTGTAGTTTATGTAGTTTGTGGTGCTTAGTTTGGTTCCAGTGTGAGGTTTTTTTTTCCATTTAATGTAATATGTTGTTTTTGAATCGAAGAATAAAATGTCACACTTAATGGAAAATAAATCTTGTGTATTATGCACTTACCAACTCATTCCAGGGATATCTTCAAATATGTCACGGCACTTCCAAAACATTTCACTGCAGGAATTGCGCTTTTAAGCTTATTAACATTTATTCTAGCTGCCGACTTTATCACCACTCAATTTTGATGGATTGCAGAGACTCCTAAAGAACGAGGATGTTTCAAACCTCCTTCTCTCACAGTGACTATTCGAAAAACCAGCAAGTTGTGTAACATGCCCATGTTTGAATATATAATCAGATTTCCACCTTCAAAACCATCAACAGCGGTACTGTATAAATAATGGCTTGCCTTAGAATTAATCTTAAAAAATCAATTGGTTTTGCTGCAGTTGATGCATTTAAAGAGTAGCAGAACATATAGAGGAGGGCTTTCAGCAGGTCTATTCATTACCAGTTATTCAACTGTTGATTTTGCAAAATGGAAGCAAGTACAACATTATAATTCTTTCATTAGTTAAATTGACAGGTTGAATGGATTTCTGGCTGGGATCTTGCACACTTCAGCACAGCATCAAATTTAGTAGTGTTAATCTGCGTTGCTCATGAGCCAAACGGTTACAACATTTATCTCGTGTACTCTTGTCTGTCAATAAACGGTTTGAAGAATGCTCTTAAGTTTTTGTAGACTTCTGGCACAACCCTTTCCAAGACGATGGATCGCCAATAATGTCCCAAAGCTGCCAAAGGGCCCCACCAGTTATTTATTTGATCTCAACCATCTACCTGTTCACTGGGGCAGCACTGTGGTGCAGCTGGTAGAGCTGCTGCCTCACAGGGCCTGAGTCCGGGGTTTGATCCTAACCTCAGGTGCCGCCTGTGTGGGGATTGCACATTCTCCCTGTGACCGTGTGGGTGTCCTCCATATGTTCTGGTTTCCTCCCCCATCGCAAAGATGTGCGGGATTGTAGAATAATTAGCCTCTGTAGTGTGTAGGGAGTGTTGAGAAAGTGGGAGGACGTAGCACTAGTGGGAATGGGTGATTGATGGCGGCTTGGACTCAATAGACTGAAGGGCCTATTTCCATGCTGTACTTTTAAATCAATCTTCATTCTCTTTCCACTTTACTGATTATGTTTTTCGCTCTTCCATTATTTACCTGGACAATATCCAAAATATAACTGTTTTAGCTTGAGTCATGTGGCCTCAAGGGAGCAACAAGATAGAGTGATAGAGTGATGTTGAGGAATCTTCTCCAGCACCACCACATCAACTGTCGATTCAAAATGTAGCCTTCACATCTGCACCATTCGCACTGAAGCCAAAACAGATCTAAACGTTTTGAGAATAAAATTGGGCCAATATTATTTGTGATTTTACCTGAAGGTTATATTGTCTCTTGATTATAGATTGGATTCTGGAACTCAAACACAGGACTTAACATGACATCCAGCCTAAAGGACAAGCCCTCCAATATCACTGACTCGTTGGCCAATAGGACTCTCATAGTTACCACTATTTTGGTAAGCTTTCTGTCATATGGTAACAGCGTTTCAAAACCACAATAGCAAATCCACACAAACAAAGCAATCCATAAGAATCTTATGTGTTCCAGTGTGGGAACGGTGGCCCAGCGGTAGTTGCTGGAGGGAGTTTGTACGGAGTTTATACGTTCTCCCCATGACCGCATGGGTTTTCTCAGAGATTTACGGTTTCCTCCCACACTCCAAAGATGTACATGTTTGTAGGTTAATTGGCTTGGTAGAAGTGTAAATTGACCCCAGTGTGTGTATGGTAACGTTCGGGTGCAGGGATCGCTGGTCAGTGCAGACTCAGTAGGCCAAAGGGCCTGTTTCCACACTGTATCTCTAAACTAAACTAAACGAAGAATTATTGTTGTTAATTGGACCTTTTAATGAATTTAAAATCAACAGCGGCCCTTGCGGAGAGCATATCATCCAATAACTATGATAGCTATGAAAAAAATAGCATTTAAAATGTGGATAGAAAGATTGGCAATCGGTAACTTTTATTAGGCCTGATACGATCTTGAATTTAACAAAGTCACTTCTTGTTCCTTTATTATTATTGCCCATTTGGGGAATAGATTAATTAGAATTGTCAATTTGTGCTCTAAAAGATTTTATTTGTTGTTTCTGTTCTGCAGGAGGATCCTTATGTGATGCACAAGAAATCTGACAAGCCCCTTTATGGGAATGATCGTTTTGAAGGTTATTGCCTTGATTTAGTGAAAGAATTATCAAGCATTCTGGGCTTCACTTATGAAGTTAGACTGGTAGCTGATGGGAAGTATGGGGCTCAGAATGAAAAGAGCGAGTGGAATGGGATGGTTGGCGAACTCATCAACCATGTAAGTGAATATACTCAAAGCCATTTAAAGACAAAATTGCCTGGACTTAATATTATTGATTTGCTCTATTCAGAAATGTGATATCTTGCAACCTCTGATAGAAAAATTGCTTCCATCCACCATTGTTGACAGAGCTCTCAAGAGTGTCTATTTTATTTTCTGTACTTCTGAACTCACCGCTTCTGATCCCAGCTAGAACAAGGATAAGGCTTTCCTTGTCCTTACCTTTAATTCCACCAGCCTCTAATGGTTCATCCTTAATTTCTATCACCTCCAAAGAGACTCCCCCATCATACGTATTTTCTCTTTTCCCTCCCCTTTCAGCTTTCTGAAGAGGCCACTCCTTCCACAACTTCTTACTTCAATCTTCCATTGTCAACATTGAACTTTCCCATGCAGTGTGGGAGATGCAGAGCTTGCCTTTTATTTATTTCCTTCCCACCATCCAAGGACCAAAAACAGCCCATCCAGGTGAATAAACAATTCACTTTCAATTAGTGTATAAGGTCAGGGTGGCACAGTGGTAGAGTTGCTGCCTCACAGTGCTCGAGACCCGGGTTTGTTCCTGACCTCTGGTGCTGTCTGCCTGGTGTTTGCACATTCTCCCTGTGAGAGCGTTGGTTTCTGCCGCGTGCTCCGGTTTTGTTTCACATCCCGAAGATGTACGGAATTGTAAGTGAATTGGGCTCAGTGAATTGCCCCAAGTTTGTCGTGCATGGATGTGAAAGTGGAATAACAGAAGTAGTATGAACGGACGATTAATGGCCAGCATAGACTCAGTTGACCAAAGGCCCTATTTCCATGCTGTATCATTCAATTCAATTCAATTTGGTGCTACATTGGAGGAATCAGGGTGACTGCCTTGCACAAGGATGGCCCTGAACTTCAGTCTCCTGTTGCTGTAAATCTCTATCCTCCACCTACCTTGACATCCTTATCCTTGTCCTCCTGCATTATTCCAGTGATGCCCAATGTAACCTCAAGGAACTGCGCCTCATCAAAGGTTTTTTTTAAAAATTTGAACAATTTTAGGTAGCCTCCTTTATCTCCAACAGATATATTTGTCTCTTTCTGCTTCATTTTGTTATCATGTTCTCTATCTCCATTTGCCAATTTTTAAAGTAAGTTACACCTTTGGTCGACACCCTGTCCAGACATTACGGTTCTCACCAAGCACATGCTTATCTCCTTGCTTTTCCAGTTCTGATGAAGGAACATTGAACATGAAACATCGACTGTTTCCCTCCCCTCTAATGCTGTCTGGCCTGCTGAGTGCTTCCAGCATTTTATGTTTATGTACCTTTGGGATGTGCTTTGAAGCATTCTTCAATAAATGAAAATGTATAATTCGTACAAATCCTTTCTGCATGCAAAATAAGTGGTTTCTCTAAAGTAGCAGTTGGGGATATGTCAGTTGCGCAGTGATGTGTGAAACACAATGAACATACCTTGTCAGAATAACTGCTGTGGTACTTCCTCATTCTAATGTAACTCTGAATATGTCTTTGCTACAAGAAGTCTTTGCTTGTGGAGAATTAAGTAGAAATTGATGAAGTTTGAAAAGAAGGTGCCAAACATTTTAATTCCTAGAAATGATGATGAACTTGCTAATGTATTGGAAGAAATATGTATCCATGAATTAAACTCTTAATAATCAAACGATTTCTCAAAATGCAGTACAAATGAAGTGAAACATGTAACACAACTTTCAGTAAAGTATTTGAGCACTAAAAACAATTAAGAACCTTGCATCTTCACAAATCTGGTTCTCGTGGAATGCTGAACCGTGTCCATTGATGGGATTCCACTCTTTTTCACAACTCTTTAATTTAAATAATACTCACATTAATTCAGTTTATCAGTTTATGTAAAATTAAATAGTGGTCTCAAAAATAATTTAGGCTTTGATTAACTTTGTAATCATTTCCCTTTATTCTCATCCTGGCTCTGAACGTTTTCGACAATGTAACTCATGAGAAGATGTAAATGGACACCAGCCGGTGGAGAAACTTATCATTGTAAAACATTGTGATATGAATTCCCATTTAAACACTGACTGGGTATTTAATTCAACCACTGTAATACCGAAGGCAAGGGCAGAAAAAGACCACTGGACTCACTGAGGCTCTTTCCCTGTGCTATGTGATACTGTTACCCCAAACCACACCACAACCTGAATAATCTGCTGCAAGGAAACAAAATGTTGGTTAACACAGAAGAACAAAATTGATATTTTGGACACCCGAGGGCAATTAGTTGTGAGAGGCCATTTATTTATTCCCATCTACATTATCTGTAGGTGGACCACACACAATAACCTATGCAGCTCCCCCCACCCCCAGCCCCCACCCTTTCCCCTTCCCCTTCCCGCACCCCCCCTCTCCCCCCTGTCCCCTCCCTTCTCCCTTGCACCCCCGTTTTTGATGATTCAATTTTATTCTTGATGCTTCTTGGCAGTGTTTCTATAGATGTGCTTTAGCTCAAATTAAGTGGAGGATAGGCATATGATTCACGCTAGATTAAATTATATAATGCAAGTCTTTTTGATGGCTTTTCAATTTTCAACTTCTGATACTTTAATGTTTCTTTGAATCTGTTGGGATTTCCTCATTTGAGTGTATAACTGAGTCACAATCATTGAGTTGCTTTCAAATCAGTGATCATGAAGCATAAATACAAGAGGGAGGGCAGCGAAAGTTTGAATGAATTATTGGCTTTGAAATCTGTTTAAATGGCTCATTTACTACATTTTTAAAGGCACTCCAATTTTCTGTTACTGCTGTCAGAATTTTAATGAAAGATATAATTAATCGTTCAAATCAGTCAGGGGTGTGTCGTAAATCCCTGATCCCAAGATGGTGCGAAATCTACATGTAAATAGAAAGTAGACTTGCAACAGACCAAAATGCAACTTTCTTACAATTTTATCTTTATTTTACTTAAATAATGATTGAATGAATGGTGTGGCCATTTACAAAAAAAGCTTATTTTTGACAAGATAGATACAAATTGCTGGAGAAACCCAGCGGGACAGGCAGCATCTCTGGAGAGAAGGAATGTGTGACGTTTTGGGTCGAGACTCTTGAAGAAGTTTCTCGACCCACAAGATCACCCATTTCTTCTCTCCAGGGATGCTGCCTGTCCTGCTGAGTTACTCCAGCATTCTGTGCCTATCTTCCGTGTACTGTATAACCAGCATCTTCAGTTCCTTCCTACACATTACTTCTGAGAACAGTTTGATTGAAAGGTTCTGTTATAATGTGAAACCTCTTGCAGCAAAATCTCTTGCAGTAAAACCTCTCCATTCATTGTAAAAGGGGTCATTTTATTAACCGGCATCAGACCAGATGTTATTTTCTGCTGTATAGTCCTCATTTTATTTTTATCAACTGCACCAATTGGTGTTGATTACAAAGTGAGATAGTGGTTGTGCACAGATAAATATGATATGTGATGTTACATTAGGCTGGGTGGTACCTGCTTCTTCAGCCAGAAAGCCACCGACTAATGTTCCAAGAAAATGCTTCCACTGAGTGAAAGCGGAAGCTTCACCTTCATGAAACATTCAATTTGCACCAGGCATTGGCATCCGAAAGTACACAGATTTAGCAAAGTGAACAACAATTAAATATCTCTAATACGATATGATACGATATAACGTTATTTATCCCAGGAGGGAAATTAATTTGCCAACAGTCGTAAAAAACACAAAATACATGCAAGTGATGAGTGGAAAGGCTTTGGGGATGTGCAAAGATTGAGGAGGTGGGGGGAAGGGGAGTCAGACTCAGTCTACCCCACAACAGAAGAGGAAGGAATTGTAAAGTATGATAGCCACAGGGAATAAAGGATCTCCTCCTAATCCTAATTTTACTTTGGATTCATGTGAGTGATTCTGTGAAGAACCCCGCCAGTGCGCATGCTGGTCATTACGCCGTTTTGCATGGCTCAGTGACTAACTGGCAGGAGCAACGGTCCTACCAGCAGTAAGTTTAAGCATACAGGTAAGTTTCTATTTCTTACCAGGTTTTGTTTTCTCTTGCAGGAACCTTTTCTTATAGAGGTTTCCTGCTGGATATTGTCGCGAAGTCCAGCGAGCCGCAGGGAAACAGACTTGGGCTGTGGGGAGACTCCGGTCCGACCGCGGAATCGCGGGAGCCGGCGGCCGTCGGGTTCGTGACTCCAGTCGCTGACAATGCGGTCAGCGGCTTCCAGACCGCTGTGGTTCCCATGGAGGGGTAAATCCAGCAGGCGGTATCACTGTCAGAGTCGCTGACAATACGGTCAACGACTTCCAGACCGCCGTGGTTCCCGTGGAGGGTTAAATCCAGAAGGAAGGCGGTATCACCACCAGAGTCACTGACAGTACAGTCAGCGGCTCCCGCACCGCTGTGGTCCTCAGGACATGGGGTATAATCAACCAGCGGTCAGGCCTATGGGATGAGTCTGGCCGGGAGGATTCCCCTCCGGGAATAATTAACAGTTTGGGATAAACTGGGTGAAGCTCCTAATGGAAAGGATGTTCCGTCAAGACACACTCCGACAGGAGGTGTAGTGTCAGCGCCGGCCTACGGGAGAGCCCGCGCCAGCAGTGCCTATTCAGGGCTGCTTAATTGGACGGTTGTCCAGGATGGAGCTCCTAATGGAGAGGATGTTCCACTAACACACAGTCCAACAGGAGGAGTAGTGTCAGTGCCGGCCTAGTTAAGGCTGCTTAATGTCTTCCTCTTGGAGGAGGAGAGCATGCGGGGCAGAATTATTCTGCCACCAAGTATGTTCCATTCTGGTATAGGTCTGTTGGGAGGTCATATCAGCGCAGGTACCCTCAGGGGCCTGAGCCAGCACCTGTTCAAGGCTGCCTACGATCTTCCCCTTTATGGAGTAGAGTGCGAATGGTCAGTAGGTAACTGACTTCAAATTCTAAAGTATGTCCGTGAAACGTACGGGAGCACATGTGTATGGGTTCAAGGCAATCCTCGCAGCGAAGGTGTTGCTGCCAGAAGAGTTGGTTACCAGCCATTGGCAGAATACCTGGAAGGGGTCAGAGTTCCCCTCACAATACAAGTGCCGGCAATGAACAGAGCTCTAGCCGCCGAATCTTTATTCAGGTACGACCTATTTAACAGGCAAAACCTGGATGAGGAAACAAAAGCTGTCGGACCAATCAAGGTACCAACGAAGCTTCATCGGTTCGGCGACAACACACTCCACGCCTCCGTTGGCAGTGAGCGGTTCATTGAAGCTATGGCAGCGTGAAAACTGGACAGAAGTTCCACGCACCCTACCAGTCCTACTCTATAACCAGGCATGGGGTAAGTGGACCACTTACAAGTTGTTAATTTACACTTGTTTGTACAACACACGTATGGTTAAGGCATTGTCACCTAACCATGTAAAACTGCACAATACTAATATTCCAAGCAGGTTTGGAATTAGGGCCAGTATTGCCTTTGAAGGCAGGCTCAGTATTATGGCCAGGATCGCTTCGAGACAGGATCGAAATATGGCCAAAGTTGTTTTCACGGCAGGCTTAGAATTATGGCCACAGTTGCCTTTAGAGGCAGCTTCGGAATTATGAGGTAGGCTCATTTTTATGGCCAGGATTGTCTTCCAAGACAGGCTCGAAAATCGGGCCAGAGTTGTCGTTCCAGGCATGGAATGATGGCAGACGTGGCTGTTCATTGTTAAGATGAAGAAGGTTGTGTAATACGTATGTGCAGTATAAACTTTCCAAATAAGAAACTTTGTTCCTGACTAACAACTGATTTTCATAAGGATCTCAAAGATACATTCTATTCAGTTCCCATTTACAGGGATCACCGGAGACATTTGAAATTATCAGAAGAACGATAACAATAATGATAATTTGCTAATGATGAGGCAATGATAACAGTAAAACATTGCAAGATGGGCTTAACTATTTATCCAGGTATTTAACAAATTACAAAAATCGGTGCTTCGGCTAACGAGTCTAAACTTGTTATGTCTAGTCTGAATGATATTCTAATGCTCTATTTTGCAAAAATCAATTGTTCAGCTTCAAACTATATTTGAGAAATTCAAAGATGGGAAGGGCTTTGTAGGATCCCTCATCCATCCAGTTAAAATTAAGTAGTTAACAATATACTTGTTGGTCATTGGGATTTACCTTCAACTATTAATTGGCCTGTGACTCCGCCCTGGGACAAGTGATTGGAGCTAATGGAAATTTGTAACAACCTTGTTGTTATAAGCAGCCGTCTATTCATCAAGAGTAATTGGCAAAATAGTAGCTGTGTTCAGCTGTGAAGTAGCAACCTCTCAAGTGTCGGCTAGATCATTATTAAGAGACCTATGCTATTACCAGCTGAAGCTAATAAAGTCATAATGATGGACAGACACTATTCAGCATTGCTCCACTAGTTTGGTCAGTACAAACTCAGGTTTATTTCAAACTGATGCTAAGTGCTCTAAGGTGGAAAATTGCAAATGTCACCTCTAGTTCGGAGTTGGAGCAGATTTATATCAGTTTCCAATTCTTCAGTTATTGCTATCAACTATCCATAAACCCTAGGTGCATTATATGGGTAAAGGGTTATGGACCAAATATGCATAATCTGCATGCTCAACTGCAGATTGATACACAATGGTGGTGGCATATGTTATCACATGGGTGCAATCAAGTAAAAGTATCCTGTACTAATTTACATAATCTCATTTGCCACTGGTGTATTCTCAAGTACAGATCAATGACAACACAGAATGAGTGTTGGATCACAAAGTATTTATGAAATTATGGTTCGATGGAACACCGAATGTTGATGTGATGTTTCATGTTTATTCACGCCTGCAAAACTATGTGGCATAACAGTGGTGAAAGATACATTATTGCTACAACAAGGAGGAATGTTTGTTATGTCTTCCTCCATTTTGCCCATCAGTCGGATCTTGAAATAAAGTCAGCAAGACCCCGCTTAGGTTTTTGTACTGGCTGACTGGACTATGCAGCATTGATTCCTGTTTGTCAGGAATATTAATACAACCTTAAAGGCTATTCTACACGTAAAGCTTTGCTGGTCAGCCTGTGGCTCGGAAAACCAGCTTCTGCATGATAAAATCAACTTATTCTTTTGCAGATTCTGAGTAGGCTGCTCCTACGGCTCGGGTTTGTCACATCAACCTATGTATGCACTCACTGCAGAGGGCAGGGATAGCATCCCAAAAAAGCAGTACAGTTTTCGCCAGGAGATGGGAAGAGCTTTGTTTAATGCAATGTTACATTTAATACGGTACAGATACTGACAATTTAAGTTCATTTCCAATAGGTCTTTGACAATAATTTATAGGGTCATTAACTGTGTTTAATGTACCTTCCCATTATATTTGCTGCAGTGAATTGGATCCACTCTGCCGGGCTCACCCCGGATATCGAGTTTGCAAAGGATCATTAACACAAGTTCCCCCAGGACAAGTACAGGGCAGTATGGGATACTGACATTGTGCTGGCACTGCTTTGCAGGGGGCTCCTGCTACATCCTAGCTTTGGCCGTCTCATAAGGTGGTTATCCTCATGGCGCTGGTCCCAGCGCAACGTTCCAGTCACTACGTAATTGTGACTGGACAGGATGGTTACATCTGCAAATAATATTATATTTATGTTTTAGTTAAGCAGAGCAGAAGGGGTCAGGTTCCAAATTAGTTTCATGACATATTCAGGGACCTTCAGTTATGTGAGGTCACACATTTACAACAATATGTCAAGGTCACCAAGAGCCTAGAGGCTCTGAACTAGCAATGTTGTTAGTTCCAAAAAAGCTTTATAAGAAGGTGTCAGTTCAGACCATCCCCAGGCGGTGAAACGGGGTTTGGTTTATGTGGGAGTAGATACGTATTAAATCACTCCACCAGGTCTGCTACAACATCAGTAGCAAGGGTTATTTATGTTCCGCTGGACCACATCTTAGCAGCTGCAGGACAGTCGAATGAGTGAACCTTCCAAACACTTTTAATAACCCATTGTCAGACCAGGGTTTTTTTGCCAACTCTATTTTATGTTCAGTTGTATAGTCCCTCTCGGATGAGAGTGGTTACTATTATGATTATTTATGCATTATGAATGTTTCCCTCATACTGTCAATGAAGCAGCTGTGGTTGTCTAGACTCGTTTTTCACAGCATGAAATCACAGAGCTTTGAAATCTTCACGGAATCACTTATGTGACTCCGAAGTAAAATAGTAAGATTAAATGAGAACTTAGCAGTTTGAAGTTTGATCTTTATTTTATGAGGAGTTACGTTGGTGATTACGTGCCCTCCGCTCCCAACCCTCATATTACAAAGGCCATCTGGTAGTTCTAGGTTTATAATCTTAGTATGTCACTTCAATTACTGTTGTCTGTGATTTCACACTGTTGCTTTGAAGATTGACGAGCATGCGCACTGGCGGGCTTCTTCACGTAATCATAAAATAACTCATAAAATCATCAAACTGGTAAGTTCTCGTTTAATCTTACTATTCTAACAGCATTTTGTAAAGAAACAGAACACTATCTGTGGTAAACTTGAATGCACTTCAGCACATCTTTCCTTTTAGCTTGAAGATAGAGTGGGGGAGTAACTCAGCAGGACAGGCAGCATCTCTGGAAAGAAGGGATGGGTGACGTTTTGGGCCGAGACCCTTCTTTTTGCCTGATTTACACTGTAAATTTCAGAACATTGTCAGTAGGTAGGATGTGCCACCGCCTCTGGTGATTTCTTCTTCACAGCCTCCAACCCCACATTGTCCATTGTCCATTGTCAGTAGGTAGGATGTACACAATCATGTTGGAAGATGGTACCTGGGCATAGGTAGAAAGATTACCAGCATGTTTTGTGACGTTCTATCATATATTAAAACCAGTCACCGATGAGGATTGATAGTAGTAATAATGCTGCCATCCTACGTTCCTGCCTGAAAAACCAGCAGAGCCTATCATAAACTTTCTATATAAGTTTCTTAAAAACCAATATCATTTATTTAGAGAAAAAAATACTTCAGACGTGCGCAATTTGATTGAAAGCTTTGAATAGTTTATAGCTCCCTATAGCCTCTTCATAAGCCATTGAACTCAAATTCAACAGCATCAAATATGATCTACCTATTTACATTGTTAGTCATGGTTTATTCCTCCTCCTTCTCATCTCCCTCTGATGGCCTTTCACCCTGTGGATCTTTCCATTTCAAACTGCTAGCGAGATATCTACCATCTCGACTTCTTCACTCCCCTTACCCATTCCAATCTGCCCCCTCCACCCCCCACCCACCCCACTCTGATTGCCCTCTAATCACTCAATAATTATCCCAATATTATGTCACACCTCCCAGACACTTCCTCATGCCTACCCCTTGACCATGAACCCACAGCTGAACAATAGGCCATCATCTCCCAGAACATTACCAAACTCACCGCCTCTGGTGATTTCTTCTCCACAGCCTCCAACCCCACATTGTCCATTTCTATCTTCTTCCCAAAATCCACAAGCAGGACTGCCCTGGCAGACCCATTATTCCTGTCTCCTCCTACCCCACCAAACGCATCTCCAAATACCTCCAAACTATCTTGTTACCCCTAAACCAGCCTCTTCGGGCATCACACATGGTCCTCAACACTTCAATAGCTTTCAATTCCTAGGCCCATCACAACATCTTTACCATGAGCATCCAGTCCATTTACACCTCCACTCTCCAAAGGGAAGGTTTTGAAGGGCCCTCCAGTTCTTCTTTGAACAAGAAACCAATCTGTTATCCTCTACCAACACTCTCCTCCATCTAGCAGAACCTGTACTTGCCCTTAATAACTACTCATACTCATTTTCACAGAATTAGGCCATTTGGGCCATCAGGTACTCCACCATTCAATCAAGGCTGAACTATCGTTCCCTCACAGCCCCATTGTATTGCCTTTGTAACCTTTGACACCCTTACTAATCAAGAACCTGTCATTAGTACTTTTAAAATACCAAAAGACTTGTCCTCCACAGCTGTCTCACAATAAATTACACAGATTCACTACCCTCTGGCTAAAGAAATTTCTCCTCATCTGCTTCCTAAAGGTACATCCATTTATTCTCAGGCTCTAGTCCGAGACACTCCAACTATTGGAAACATCCATCCCACATCCACTCTATCCAGGCCTTTCATTATTCAGTAAGCTTCATTGAGATCCCCCCCCCCCCCTCATCCTTCTAAACCAGTGAGTGCAGGCACTGAGCCGTCAGATGCTCCTCAGACATGAACCAAGTCATCCTCGTGATCATGCTTGTAAACCTCCTCTGAACCCTCTCCAACCACAACACATCCCTCCTCAGATATGGAGTCCAAAACTGCTCACAATGCTTCAATGCGGTCCATTATAAAGCTTCAGCATTCCATCCCTGCTTTTATAGGCTAGTCCTCTCAAAATGAATGCTAATGTTGCATTTGCCTTCCTTACTACTGATTCAACCTGAAAATTAACCTGAATCCTGCACCAAGTTCCTTTGCACCTCCAATTTTTGAGTCCTCTCCCCATTTAGAAAATAGTCGACACCTTTATTCCTCCTACTAAAGTGCATCGCTGCACACTCTGCTACACTGTATTCCATCTATCACTTTGCCCACTCTTCTGCTGACTCCCTGCTTCCTTTACACCACCTATCTTCCTATCTTCCCTTTTAACTCCTCCCACTTTCTTCAAGTTGAAGGTATAGCCATGGGCAATCGCATGGACGCCAGCTATGCCTGTCATTTTGTTGGTTACGTTGGACAGTCTTTGATTCAAATGTACCCCAGTGCCATTTCCCAACTCTTTGCTACATTGATAACTGCATTGGTACTGTCATCTGCATCCGTGCAGAACTCTGTTGATTTCATCAACTTCCAGTATGCCCTCAAATTCATTTGGAATATCTGTTATCTCTCTTTACTTTTTCAATCTCTTTGGCTCCATCACAGGAGACAGATTATTGACTGACATCTTATACAAACCCATTGACTTCCACAATTACCTTGATTGTACCTCCTCCCATCCTTCGTCTTGCAAGGATGTGATGCCATAGTTTCAATATCTCCATCTCTGTCATATCTGCTCCCAATATGAAACTTTTAATTCTAGGATATACAAGATACCTTCTTTCTTCAATAAACATTGATGTGTTGCTCACCCTGCTATGGATGTGTTGCTCACCAGAGCCCTGGTCTTTACCTTTCACCCCACCAGCCTCTGCATCCAACACATGTTCTCCAACATTTTCTGCACTTTCAGCATGATCCAACCGCGAGTCACATCTTCCCATCCCCACCACTTTATGCAAATACCGCCCCCCCTCTCCATAAGTCCTTGGTTTACTCATCCCTTCCCACCCAAACAAGCCCAGGTAATTTCCCCTGCAACCGCAGGAGATGTGGCACTTGTTCCTGTCTCACTTCCATCCAGGAACCCAAGTTGCTTTTCCAGGAGAGACAGAGATTCACATGCACCTCTTTTAACCTCATCTACTGCATTCAATGCTATGGATGTGGCTACATTTACATCGGTGAGTCCAAGCTTAGACTAGATGACTGTTTAGCCAAACACATTTACTCGGCCCTCTAAGGCCTGCTAGATCTCCCAGTTGTTAACCATTTTAAGTCCCGTTTCCATTTCCATACTAACCTTTCTGCCTTGGACTTCCTCATTGACAGAGTGAGGCCATACACAAACTGGACGAACTGCACTTCATATTCCATTTGGGTAGCTTGCAACTCAACAGCATGAACATCAAATTCTCTAATTTTAAGTAAAACCCTCAATACCCCCTCTCTCTTTCTCATGTCACCCCTACCCCTAGGCCTATTTCTCTCACTATCCGTCCCTGTTCCCACCCACCCCTCCCCAGCCCCTTCCACCTATATCTGAATTTTCTGTCCTTACATTTCTCTCCTTCTCTGACACCATTTTGTCTCCTGTTCATCTGTAGTTTTTCTCACTTTTCTCAGCTAATAACCCCCCCCAATCACAAGTATCCACCTATCACTTGCCATGCTTTGTCCATCCCAACCTCTCTTTGCAGCTTTCTCCCCCCATCACCATCAGTCTGAGGAAGGGTGCTGACCCAAAATGTCACCTATCCATTCCCTCCATAGATTCTGCCTGAATCGTTAAGTTACTCCAGCACCTTGTGTTTTGCTAAAGATTCCTGCACCAGCAGTTCTTTGTGCTATGATTTGTTCCACTGACTCATAAGATTGTGGATTATGATTAGTATTAGTTCTAAAGCTTGAGCACAAATGCTGTCCTTTGGATGAAATATGAAACTACGGCTGTGGTTGTTGTCCTGCATATAAAATACTCTACTGCACCATCTCGAAGAATAAGCAGAAGAATTTCTGCAGTTTCTCTAAATATAAATTGCAGTTTGTGGGAACTTGTTTGGCATAAATTGGCTGCATCTTTTCCTATGATGAAATAGTGACTACATTAATAAAAAATTACTTGTCTTGAGGATTTTCTGTAGACATTAAACACACATTTTAAACACTTTTTCAAACTGTAGTTGATATTCAAATAAATATTTCTTCACAACTGGACAAGTATTTTTACCTAACTCTTGTCCAATTACCATAATTTACCTTAAATTACAGATTTGTATACAATGCGGATTGCGTTTCATCTCATGCTCAGGTCGTTTGTCAAAGTGAAGAGTTTGCTTTGTTGTCAGTGTTTATTAGAAATGTGCTCCATTCTCCTGTGATGACAGGCTGGCCTCCTAATAGCAAGTGTCACTGAATTTTAGATCACAGCACATTCACATTATGACAGAAACACATTTTGTTTTTTTTTTCCCCTGCTTGTGCATCTAATTAAACAAAGTAGCATTATGGTGCTCTTCCCGTAAAGCAGATGTTAAAACAAGATTTTTCCAATTTGACATTGTGCCGTACGGAGATATATTTACGTTAATATGATGTGGGATTACAAATATGCTGCGTTTGATGCATCACAAAGCACTGTTCCCTGAAGTCAGTTCCCTGATACCCTTACTTATGTTCTACAAATATCATAAAAGCAGAAATTGTTTTTGACTTTGTTTCAAATTTTGATGGAATTCTGTTTTCCTAAACCGTATTAACTCAGACAGCTAGATTAACTCAGTTCAGTAAAATTGATTAATCTGTCATCTCTAATGATCCGATAGTTAAATTCAGTCTTTATAAAGAGAACATTTTGTTATCTGGGATGTCAATGAGCCGTGAAGATATCAATGCAATTTTAATTTTTCTATTATCATGTCTTCTCCCATTCTGCTTGAGAGGAAAATCAAAGATTAAAAGTGATTGAAAAACAGAGAGCATTATTTCAATTCATATCTGTTTTTAACGGTGACAACTGTTGTTCATTAGCTGCACTGTATAAGAACACTATGCAGACTGCTTCTTCACTGTGAATGGAGGCAATACGAATTGCTAATCATATGAAGATAGCTGCCTACATTTTTTGTCTCAGTAAAATATAATCTAAGAAAATTATGTTGAAAAGATTTTAGATAGCAGTGCTTTTGATACTGAACTCACAAGTCCAGGCAGTTATCTAGCCATTTCTTGTCTAAGTTGACCTTTTGAAGGATATAAAGCATGTTCTACTAAATTTAAAATATAGCTAAACAAACTATTATTGTTCATTGGTGCCTTATGGTTGTAACTCTCTTCTCCTTTCTTGCAGAAAGCAGATTTGGCAATTGCCCCTCTCACTATTACCTATGTACGGGAGAAAGTTATTGATTTCTCTAAACCTTTCATGACCCTGGGCATTAGTATCCTCTACCGTAAACCCAATGGCACGAACCCGGGCGTTTTCTCCTTCCTGAATCCGTTATCCCCTGATATTTGGATGTATGTGCTGCTGGCATGCCTTGGGGTCAGTTGTGTACTCTTCGTTATTGCCAGGTAAGCGATGATGATTGTGATCTTGACAAGCAAGGCAAAGAGAATGGGAAACATTGCTGTAATAATTAAAATTGATTTTCTTTCCAAAACTGTGTTACAATGTATTTGACAAAGGTGATTTTTTTTTGTTTGCTTTGCTTCGATTTTAACATTTAATAATTTTGCTACAGTTTGCCCCGTGAAATTCTGAATAGATTAGCGTCCAAGTCCAGCCAACCTTTTCATGCAAAGGGTTCTTGGAATCCGGAACACACTGCTTGAGTGGGTAGTGGTGGTAGGCACTCTCTCAACAGTTAATACGTATCTGGACAAGCATGTAAATCATCAAGGTGTAGAAGGCTACAGATCAAGTGCTGGTAAATAGGATTAGCACAGCTAACTACTTACTTGATGACCAGTGCGCACATGGTGAGCTGAAGGGCTTGTTCCTGTGCTGATTGACTCTACGATTCTGTGTCTCAGGAAGAAATAGTGTCATAGAGTGTTACAGCATGGAAACAGGACCTTCGGCCCAACTTGCCCACACCGGCCAACATGCCCCAGCTCCACTAGTCCCACCTACCAGCATATGTCCCTCCAAACCTGTCTTATCCATGTATCTGTCTAACTGTTTCTTAAACGTTGGGATAGTCCCTGCCTCAACTGTGTTAAAAGTGGTGGAAAGTGGAAAGCGGTGCCCTTGGAGCTGACCTGCAGTGTTGCAAACTCATCCTTTACCTTTGTTACTATCTCAGTAAAATGCAATGTCAATGCTAATCATTCTCATCTCACAAAAGAAACGGGTCTTTAAAAAATAAACACCTCCCGATCGTCAGGCATGTAATTTTTTAATAGTTTCTATAATGTTGAACTGAAAAGAATTCTGCTAAATTCTTTCCTTCGAAGAAAATGGTAAGACAGGACTCAGAGTTGAATTGTCTTTGTTAATGTCATTGCCACTATTTCTGCCACTGGGATGGGTATATATTGGAACTGCTGATGATATCAATTAAAGCATTTAGAGTATCAATGTGAAATTTTACATTTGGAGGATTTTACACAAACTATGCGAGATCTCTTTCTTTAAAACATGTTAATGACTGTAATCAATAATTAATTCAGTCCACATTCCTGCTCGTTTGCATCCTTATGCAGTATCGTATTTGGTAAATGTTTTGAAGTTAATTGATATATCTTTCAGTGAGTGGCAGAAATCTGTCTTTTGAGTTACGTGAAGGTAAATGCCATGGTTTTCAGAACCTGTCTTTTTTATTCTTTTTGCAAAATTACTTAGCTAAACCTTTTAAAAACTGTTAAATATGTTGATAATTTCAATCTTCTCTTTCCTGCTTCTAGGTGCTTAACATTATCATAAAAACAATCATTCAAAATCACTTTAAAGGAACAAAAACCAACATTATTGAGCTATTTTCCTGTTCCCTGGTTACTCTTCACAGGGTAACCGTTATCTGATTGCCCAGAAAACTGGGTGATATTTCCTGCAGTCTCTTCAAATTTACAGGGTTTGTTTCCCACATTCTCTTTTATTTCACCTGCTTCAATGAAAAATGTGTTACACCGCTGAGTAACATCTTTAAAAGAAAACAAATTAAAAGTGGATTGTGTGTCTTTTAAGATTACTTTTTTATCTCCAATGGTCTGGGAAATCCGATAGTGCAGGATTACCAGAGATTTACTGCACATGTTTCTGAACATGTGCACATGTGATGGCACTCTCATAATGGAGGAAATGTAACTGTTTATTTGTACATACTAATAATGATAGATGACCTGTAAGATAATGAGATAATGTTAATCAGGGGCAAATGTTGGTTGTGACCCCTGTCCTACGTAGTGTGGGACTGCACTTAGAGTGTTGGACTGCTCTTTAATCGTCAATGTCAGACTGAATTTTGTGTTCCGGTCTCCTAAGGTCATTAAGTGATAGGAGCAGAACTAGGCCATTCAGCCCATCAAGTCTACTCCGCCATTCAATCATGGCTGATTTATCTCTCCCTCCTAACCCCATTCTCCTCCCCCCCCCCCCCCCCCCCCATAAGCCCTGACTCCATAAGAAGTGCCATGAAAAAACAATACTTCATGAAGGCCAAACAAATGTTGTGTCGGTAAGCATTTGATAAATAAGTTTTCAGACCTTAAAATATCCAAAATGTCTTTAAATCTAATAATCTACCTTTGAAAAGTTGTTTAAGAAAGAACTATAGATGCTAGTAAAATCAAAGGTAGACACAAAATGCTGGAGAAACTCAGCGGGTGAGGCAGCATCTATGGAGAGAAGGTATTGGCGACGTTTCGGGTCGAGACACAAAACTAGTTAGCTGTTTGAATGTCCCATGCACAATAGTGAGATAAATTAATTTTGCCGTTCAGGTTATTTCCAGGTGAAATGTTGGCTAAGACAATAGTCTCTTTTTAATCTGAAGCTTAACCAGTGAATGAGACCTTCATGGATCTTTCAGGCCATCTTAGTGACACAGGCCCCCTAATACCTGCAGCTTGGAATTGCCATTGCTTGGTCCTCATGCAGGAAGCATCATATCGGCCTGAAGCATGACAGATTGTGCTGATGTACTCTGGTGAAGAACAATGAAGAGGTGTTGCTCTGACATTTTAAGCAGCTGGCAAAGACATTGTTTCATAATGCACAGCCTTACAATTCCCATAAAATTCAACGAGTTCTTGGATTATTTAGCAGATTTTATCACTTCGGATTTTCCTTAATGTTATCTGCCAGAGATATTATTTCCTGCCCCCTTTTTCCCCTCCTGAATTCCTCCTTAAGTATGCTTCTCAGTTCCCAAAACTCCTGCAGGGATATACTTGCCTCCTTTTTCCTTTCCAGAGCCACAGTTCCTCTCATCATCCAGGCTTCCCTACTCCCAGCTGCCTTGCCATTCACTCTAACAGGAACATGCATGCCCTGAGCTCTTCTCATCCACACTTTCCGGACATTCCTTTGCCTGCAATCAATGAGCATTCACTTATTGAGGACCTGCGACAGATTAAATCTGCTACATGATCCAAGGCCTCTTTGAATTTTATGGGAATTATAAGGCTATGCAGTAGCAAACAAAAAGTCAATTACTTTTTCATTAAAACAATTTTTTAAAGTATTTTTGCTTTATTTTGTGATTTTTAATAACATTTATTTTTTAATGATTTACCTGACCTAAGACTTTTTAAATATCCCAGATTGTCAAAGGCATATAAAAACCTCTGTAAGTTCTGCAGACCGCAAAGCTGGGAGCAAGGCTTTGGCAGCTACTTAAGCTTTCAGAGCAACACCTCTTCATGGTTCCGCACCAGAGTTCTGCACAATCTGGGATGCCTCAGGCCAATATGAATGTTCACTGCATGAGGACAAGGCAATGGCAATTCCAAGCTGCAGGTGTTTGGGGGGACTGTGTCACCAAGATGGCCAGAAGATCCATGAAGGTCTCATCCACAGGTGAAGCTTCAAATAAAAAAGAGACTATTGTCTTAGCCAATATTTCTCCCTGAATTATCCTGAACGGCAAAATGAATTTATCTCACTATTGTGCATAACACATTCAATTAGCTAACTACTTTTCAAAAGTAGCTCATTAGATTTACACATTTTGGATATTTTAAGGCCTGAAAGCTGTTATTTATCACATGCTTACCAAAACAACAAATGCTTGCCCTTTTTTAGTTTATATGTGATTAGCTTGTTAAATTAGATCTCAGATAGCATATCGGAGTTCAACTCACTATTGCAATAAGTTCTGCTTAAGTGACCTTTTCCTACGAAGCCAACTAATAAGTGATTGAATGTTGCAATGAAAAACATAAACTTTTTAGGAGGCCCGGTAACAATACAGAATGGCCAACAATCGCAAGTTAGGTGGCTGGATTATGAAGGATTTGAAATTGCTGCTGTTAGTTAACCCCTGCTTGTATTAAAAATATCCATTGACTTGGCCTCCACAACCTTCTGTGGCAATGAATTGGTATTAACAGCAGCCTATTTCCTTCGCTCCATAGATGCTGCTGCACCCGCTGAGTTTCTCCAGCATTTTTGTCTACAGTCGATGTATACTATCCTTGAGTAGGTCTTATATTGAATGAGTACATTTATTGGCCAAGTATTCACATACAAGGAATTTGCCTTGGTGCTCCACCCGCAAGTGACAGCATGACATACAGTGACATTTAGGAATGAAGCATAAAATATTAAACATTAATAATAAAACATTATTGATTAAACATGTGAGTTCCAATACCAGAGCAAAAGGAGGCTACAGGTTTTTGGTTATTGAGAAGAGCTATTACTCGTGGAAAAAAGCTGTTTTTATCTCCGGCTGTGGCACCTTCTTATTGTAATCTTATTTACATATTTGAAAGATAATATTGTTGGACATTCAAAAATGCTACTCATAATAAGCACCTCAGAATAAAATGATGTTACTTTAGGAAGAAGAAGACGAGGAATTTCTTTAGTCAGAGGGTGGTGAATTTGTGAATTCTTTGCCACAGAAGGCAGTGGAGGCCAAGTCAATGGATATTTTTAAGGCAGAGATATGTAGATTCTTGATTAGTATGGGTGTCAGAGGTTATGGGGAGAAGGCAAGAGAGTGAGGTTGAGAGGGAAAGATGGATCAGCCATGATAGAATGGTGGAGTAGACTTGATCGGCCAAATGGCCCAATTCTGCTACTATCACGTAAACTTATAGATGTGTTTGATTTGATGTTACAACGTGTAGCACTTCAATGGACAAACCCAGGTGAATACCCAATAATGATTTATACAAATAACAAAAGCCCATGAAACTAAATTTGGGACAATAATGAAGTATGTGAAGTGAAACCTGGATTCGTTGACCTCTAAGCTTCGGAGAAATTTAGTTTTTCAGTTGGTTCATGTCAATAGATTGGAAGATGGTTTCAAGCAATAAGCCAGTTTAAAGAAGGGATGATAATGGAGGTGATCAGATTAACCATCTTAAATGATGCTACAGCTGTCTAAATTTATTGAAGTTATCAGTCCATGGCTAAACGACTCTATTTAGCAGCGACAACATTGAAAATAAAATGTTTTAGCTTGGGAAAACATGTTGTGATGTGTGAAGCATAAAGTACCAGAAGGCTGTTCATTTTCTGCTGCTTTCCAAGTCACCTGCTCTCTCTTGGACCATTGTTGAGGTGTCTTTGCTGATGCTGGATATTTCTATGTCTAAATAGGAGGGGAAAAACGACCTGTCTTTTGCTGACTATTACCAAGGTGTTCACATGGCACGTGCACGAAAGGGAAGATTCTTCTCGACTGGGATGGATCTTTATCTCTAATTTCTCCTGGAAATTAAGTGACTGCAATGGAGTTAATCACATGCATTCCATGTTAGATCCCACCGTTGTTTAGGATGTTTTATGTCTTGAGATAAGGATTATTATTACATTGCCAATTATTTTCCTTTGAAAGGAAGCCCAAATGTTTTAATAATTAACTGGTTTTTGCTTTTGTACAATCTGGGAGACAAATGTAAATGTAAAATACCCTGTTCTTTATTAGTAAATGATTGTTAATATTAAACTGCCCTGACACAGTCTTCCTGGTTAAGTGAAGAGTTGTCAGCAGATTTATGCCAAGTATTCTAGAAGTACAAAAATGTCACTGCATTGCCAAAGTAGTCTCCCATCATAGTGGTGGCTTATTCAGTGGAGTAGCATACTTTGGAAAGGATAGGGATCAAATATACTTCAGGTATGGATTGTCAAAAGCTTAATGCTGGATTTTCAGATGGTATCTATGGCCTATTTAAGCAGCTAGGAATAGATTGTGGTTCAAATCTCAATAGCCTAGATTTTACAAAACCAGTCCCTCAAGAATCTAAAGATGAGCTTGAATTTGTGGACTGCTTAGAGTTGCAGCAGAAAGGATGAGTTTATACAACTTACTGTTTAGGGTCAATGTCTGTTACTTGCTGGTTATCGTGTTCAAGTTGCAACTGATTACAAATTTACAATTTTAACGTCACCTGTAATATCTGAAATCCAATTCCTTATGTGTATAATTCACAATGATGAATAATAATGAAATATTGTAGTCGAGCTATCCAGGACTGTGAACTGTGACAGGTATATCTTGATCTATGGTCAGTTTTCTGAAAGTGAGTTTGATAAATTACCAAATTTACAGAATTTCCCCTTATAATCCTGGGACTATATTTTCTTCCAGCTGCCAGGATGGTGATGGAGGCAGATGCAATATTGGCATTTAAGAGGTTTTTAGGTAGGCACATGGATGTGCAGGGAATGCCTCCGAGATGGATTCTTAGAGCAGCTTGTAGTAGAGCCTACCAGGAAAAAAGCAATTTTGGATTTAGTGTTTTGTAATGAACCGGATTTGATAAGGGAACTCGAGGTAAAGGAACCATTAGGAGGTAGCGACTGCAAATTGAGAGCGAGAAGGTGAAATTGGATGTGTCGGTATTACAGCTGGGCAAAGAGGACTACAGAGGCATGGCAAAGTTGACTGGAAAGGGACCCTAGCAGGGTTGATGGTGAAACAGCCATGGCAGGAATTTCTGGGAATAATAGGCGGATGTCAGCATGGCTTTGTGAAGGGGAAGTCTTGCTTGACCAATTTGCTGGAATTCTTTGAAGAAGTAAATAGCGGGACAGACAAAGGAGTCAGTAGATGTTGTTTACTTTGATTTTCAGAAAGTCTTTGATAAGGTGCTGCACGTTAGGCTGCTTAGGAAGATGAGAGCCCCTGGTATCAAAGGGCAGATACTCGCATGGATAGCAGCTTTGCTGAATGGCAACCTGATGTACTCATGTAAATCATACCAAACATGAGCACATCGGGTATAGGTCCACCACCGATTTTATGACATCTGAGCCCAGCGCCCCCCTAGAGGTCTCCCCGAAAATATGCCGCCTCGGCCTGGTGAGGTGGCCAATCTCCATCCCATAGAAACCCCCTGGCTGGACCTGGTTGAATTTGCCCCCTACTGTGGATCCATCCCCATAGCCAACTTCCGCAGCTGGGCTTTCAGCGGGTCGAATTTTCTCCCTATGGCCGGGGCTCTGGAACCCAGGCCCTGCTGGAGCCAGTAGATTCATTCCCATAGACAATTCTGAGGCTGACTTTGCGGGAAGGTATCTCGCCCTTGGCTGCTTGTTCCAGTACCGTTCAACTCATCTCGAGGCCGCAACCTCTGATGCTCGGGCAAAATGAATAATCCGGCAAGACTCTGGAACCTAGGGTGTATCAGTGGTGTATTTGTAATGCAAAAGAGAAAATTAACAGAGTGCAGAATATAATGTTACAGTTACAGAGAAATTGCCGATAAAAAGCACAAGGACTGCAATGAGGTAGGTTGGAAGATTGGAAATTCATCCTTAACAAGGTCGATTCAACAATCTAATTACAGCAGGGAAGAAGATATATACTCGAATTTGGTGGTGCGTGCTTCCAAACTTACAATTCTACACTCTGAATGTCACTCGCAATAGCACTTTGAATTGGAAAGCAATGCCCCAAATGACCTTTCCTTTAACAGTTATACTGGAGCTGTGAGCAACTTTACAGAATACAAATGCTTGGAGGCAAAAGCTATTGGGAATACTTCCTGATCTCTGTTAAACACTAAACCACAGCTGCAGAGTAAATACAGCTATAAATCTATTCAGCTATCGTAATGAACAGTGTCACATTTTAGTAGTTCATTGATTACTAATCCATTTGTTGATTTTTTTTTTCCCCAGCACTGTTGAATGCCTGACGGGTTTGTTGATGCACTGTGTATTCATGTGATATTTGAAGACTATTTCTGTTAATTACCACAGGTTTACACCATACGAATGGTACAATCCCCATCCTTGCAATCCTGAGTCGGATGTAGTGGAAAACAATTTTACTTTACTAAATAGTTTCTGGTTTGGAGTTGGAGCGCTCATGCAGCAAGGTACATAGGTCACACATCATTCCTACACATATCCCACAGTGTGCTGGGGGCCTTAGTGCGTGGTAAGCTCCATCCTCAGCAATTATGCTCCATACTGTAAAACCTAGCACACCTAAACAAAAAAGCATGATTATGAATAGTGCATACATTTGATGGCACAAAAATATAATAAACTACAAAAAAAATGATTTGTGCCTGAGGATTAAAAGGACTGAAAACCGAAAGGGCAGTAAAGAGAATCTGCACTGCAATTGCACCAAACATTAAAGAGAGTCTAATACTTTTAAAACTCAGTGAGGTCTAGCTTCATTTGATGAAGTAATTTTAATGACTGATGTCTAAAATGCATATCTCTGTGTCTTTTTTAAAATCCCTGCTAAGAATGTTCTGCAATTCAATCTCACCTTATACAGCTCAGTGTTAACATGGCAGGTTTTAAACAGGGACCACAATTTTACATGAACAAGGGTTCAGTTTTAATTTAGGTGAAGTATACTAATTTATGAATTGAAATGGGATGAATACCGACTAAATCTGAAATGATTAGAAACCTAGTCAGAAACTGAAAGTTTAGATATTTCCATTTGTGTGTATTTTTCTCTGAGGGCTTTCTATTGGTCTTTCTCGCCAAATTGCTATTTTAAACAACTTCTGTCTGAAAACTGATAGAAATCATGTATTAAAGAAGGAACTGCAGATGCTGGAGAATCGAGGGTACCCAAAAAGCTGGAGAAACTCAGCGGGTGCAGCAGCATCTAAGGAACGAAGGAGATAGGCGACGTTTCGGGTCGAGACCCTTCTTCAGACTGGTCAGGGATCAGGGAAACGAGAGATATAGACAGTGATGTGGAGAGATAAAGAACAATGAATGAAAGATATGCAAAAAAGTATTGATGATAAAGGAAGCAGGCCATTGTAAGCTGTTTGTGGTGTGAAAATGAGAAGCTAGTGCGACTTGGGTAGGGGGGGGGGAGATAGAGAAGGAATGCCAGGGTCCGAGGGCTGAGGGAGAGGTGGGGAGGGGGAGGAGGCAGCCTGGGTTAACAGAATTGAGAAAATTCGATGTTTAATCCCAGAGGATGCAGACTCCCCAAGCGGAATATGAGGTGCTGTTCCTACAACTTGCGGTGTTGCTCACTCTGGCCGTGGAGGAGGCCCAGGACCGAGAGGTCGGATACGGAATGGGAGGGGGAGTTGAAGTGCTGAGCCACTGGGAGGTCGGGTTGGTTATTGCGGACCGAGCGGAGGTGCACGGCGAAACGATCGCCCAGCCTCCGCTTGGTCTCACCGATGTAGATCAGCTGGCACCTGGAGCAACGGATGCAGTAGATGAGGTTGGAGGAGGTGCAGGTGAACCTCTGTCGGACTTGGAAGGACTGCTTGTGTCCCTGAAAGGAGTGGATGGGGGAAGTGAAGGGACAAGTGTAGCATCTCTTGCGGTTGTAAGGGAAAGTGCCCGGGGAAGGAGTGGAGTGGGAGGGAAGGGAAGAATTGACAAGGGAGTTGCGGAGGGAGCGGTCTTTGCGGAAGGCAGACGGGGGGGGAGATGGGAAGATGTGGCGAGTGGAGGGGTCACGTTGGAGGTGGCGAAACTGGCGGAGGACAATCTGTTGTGTGCGCCGGCTGGTGGGGTGAAAGGTGAGGACCAGGGGGACTCTGCCCTTGTTGTGAGTGGGGGAATGGGGAGAGAGGGCAGTGTTGTGGGGTATGGAGGAGACCCTGGTGCGAGCCTCATCTATAGTGGGGGAGGGGAAACCCCGTTCTCTGAAGAAATCATGTATGGTTGCATTATATGCTAAACATACACAATAAGCAACAATTCTAAAACTGACAGACATGCAACTACTATTGGGATGCTTCTTACTATATTTGAAATGTTGTGAAAAGAAAAATATAAATCCCATTGAGGAATCTTCCACTGGGGATGCATCTACACAATTTTTCTGGGGGGGGGTTGCATTCTTCTCTAGTTAAGGAAGGTTAAAATAAACCTCAGGAGTAATTAGCTCAAACTGGGTGACACAAATCAATAATACTCCAGTTTAATTAGGATGAGCATTCAAGAAAACAAACGCATGGTAAATAAAATAAATCCTATTTAATCCCTAACATCCACTATTTTTAGAAAAACATACAGAGCAATGTATAATGAGATAAAAGCAACTTTAGCATTCTGGGAGCTGACATTTTATCAGAACTGCATAAAATAAATGTAATATTATAAATGAAAATAGATGCACAAAATTAAATTAGACTGATGCGTTAAACATTAATACCATTTTGATATTCCAGGGTGAAAATCAAGGAAAGGTAACTATATTGGACTGATTTTTACTAATAAACAATTTCTTGCTTTCAGATTAAGAATTAATAAGATAAGAATTAATAAATAATTTAAACCAACTGTTACTACTCACTAAATTATACTTCAGCAGATGCAAGTTGAATAAGTCTTATTGGGATAGACAGTAGGTTTGAGTTTAGGTACTCTCTGTCAAAGCTGAATTAAACAAAGATTACCCTCAGGTTTTACAGTACAGCATCTGTGTGTGTGTGATGGTTGGATGTGTGTGAGTGCTGATGAAAGCTGGTTTTATTTTCCATTAACAATGGTGGCTGGTAAACGGAATGTATACCAACCACACATGGCAAGCATGCTGGAGTTTACCATCATCCACAGCAAACTGTGGGATGTCGTGTCTGATAGTTGCCATTACCTTGGATACATGACAGTCAGCCCCAATCAGGCTCTGCTTGATTATTTAAAAGAGATTCTTAAACAAATGTTTGCACATACAAACTTGTGGTACTTGCAGACGAAAGCTTAGTTTCCACTAAGAGCTGCAAAAAAAGTAGCCCATTGCCAACATCTGTGTGGAAAATCTGTGATCTTTGTGCGATAGCCATCTGTTTGATTTTTTTAATGTGATGATCAGAGTTTCTCTTTCCTACAGACCATGAGCAAAGTCTGGATCAGGATTGGCTGTCATGTCTGCCCTAAGGCACAAAAGAGACTTCAGCAAGTATTGTCTCTGAGCAGATTTTAGCCTAATTAAATTTTAATTTGCTGACTCAACTAGAATTCAGGCATGCCAACAAATTGTCAAATGGGATGAATTTTTGCATTAATCATCTTAAATGTATTTGGTGAGAATAAAAATAAACCATTTCAATACTAAGTGTAAAAGACAACTATGTAAAAATCCATGCTGATGTTGCGCCTTCCAAACTAAGGTGAGAGCAGAGATTTTTAAACTATTCAGCTTATAATTTTAAAGAAAATGGCAACCATCAAAATCTGACAGCATATTTCGGAATAGATTTTACTGTGTGATGCTTTCTTTTTGGCTTTGGTAAATTACCAAATATTGGTGCTGTCTGACTGAATCACTGACTGAACACTGAATCAAATACGAAGGTAATAAATCCACCTATGCTGCAAATTGCCTGGACTTTACATATCCTATTTGTTATTCATCAATCCAGATGTAAGATTATAATAAATTCTTAACCATTTATAGATCTATAAATGTATTTAATCAAAATTTAAGCTATTAACATTAGTGAGATGTTGAAATATAAAAACATTTCTCCTGACCACCTCTTGCAGTATTAAGTTGTGCGCAACTTTGACTGCTCTAGTTGTGTGCAATAGACCTGCTTTATTTACCATGCCTGCTGCAAACTACTGAAACACGTTGCTCTTTATACATTGTCCATTTTAACAGTTAGTGAAGATTTCTGGTACATTTGTGGATTTAGTCAAGTCAAGTCAAGTCACTTTTATTTATATAACACATTTAAAAAACAACTCTCGTTGGCCAAATTGCTTTACATTGGTATAACAATAGTATAACAAACAACAGTGGTTCATAGATTAAACACAAACATCACTACATACATATAGCCCTCGCTCAGAGGACGTCAAGAAAGGCTTGGGAATAGAGATGAGTTTTTAGTCTCGACTTAAAGGAGTCGATGGAGGGGGCAGTTCTGATGGGAAGAGGGATGCTGTTCCACAGTCTAGGAGCTGCAACCGCAAAGGAGCGGTCGCCCCTGAGCTTATGCCTAGACCGCGGGATGTTCGGCAACCCCAAGTCGGCTGATCTGAGGGACCTGCAGGTGGTGTGGTGGGTGAGCAGACTTTTAATGTAGGTGGGTGCAAGCACATTAAGGGCCTTGTAGACATGAAGGAGGATCTTTAAATTTATTCGGAACAGCACAGGGAGCCAGTGGAGAGAGGCCAGGATCGGGGTGATGTGGTCCCTTTTTCGGGCGCCCATCAGGGGTCTCGCTGCAGCGTTTTGGACCAGTTGCAGGTGGGACACAGAAGATTGGCTGATGTTTACTACCATGTTTACCACCAGAATAGTTGATATTGACTGCTATGTTATAATGTGAGGCTATGGGGTTAAGATGAGATGGTTTTGCCTAATGAGTTTCAGTGCCGCACACAACAGGAAGACTGTTCAGCCAATCTCATTAGTGCCACTAGCAAGACTGCTTCTGTTGGTCCTGGTATTTTTGGGCAAGTGTTTGGAATAAGTGTTGACAGTTTCCGCATCTGATCGCAAGCCAGATCCTCCAGCTGGGATACGCACAAATCTTTATTTTGGCATTGATTTTGGCTGTGAAACTTCTGAGTTCTAATGGCCTTCTAATTGTCTAATGACTATATCTGCATATGAGGATTGAACATTTGGGAAAGGTACCAGGGAATATCGACAATCTGTGGATCTGAAACTCGGCAAGAGTAACCAGCTTCAGGGGAGTAAAACAAATTGGAGAGGTGGAAAAGAGAATGGGTGAATGTTCTTGTTCACAGGGTAATTCGAAAATCACTGTACCTTAATTGGTACATGTGACAACAAATGACCTTTGAAACTTTTGAAGTACGTGCATAATACACAGGTATGGATATTAACCGGCCAGAATATTCCCTCATTTCTTTGGATTGCATTGGCCTTTCTGACAAGGTACTTCACAAGTTCATGTTAACAAATTATAGGAGTGAAATTAGGCCATTTGGCCCATCGAGTCTACTCCGCCATTCAATCACGGCTGATCTCTGCCACCTAATCCCATTTTTCAGCCTTCTCCCCATAACCCTTAACACCCGTTCTAATCAAGAACTTGTCTATCTCTGCCTAAAGATATCTGCCTACTCAGAGAGATCTGTCTACTTAAAGATATATTTTGTAATTGTTTTAAATAGAAATACATCATCAGCCCACTGTTGAAGACAAAATGCAATAAAAAACCTGTTTGTTTGATTCAGTGAATGAAGTCCATCTCCTTTCTTCCCATCCCAAATTTCTCTGTGCTCTTTAATCTTTATGTTCATCAATTCTGCAGATGAAGCTGTTAAAATTCATCCAGATTCTGCCCTGTGCTTTCCATTCTTATTAAATTGTAAAATATATGATGAAGCTGAAATTAAAAACCATGTTGTCTGAAATAGTTGGACAGCAGCTGTATATGCCATGATTTAAGTTGATGCCTTAAATATACAATGTCGACAATCCATTTTAAAAATGTATTTATTTATTTCCATTTCCCATATAACACGTTGCCTTTGAACCATTGTATCGTATAACACAGGAACATTTTTCACTCATCACCTCTTTCCATGGCTAATCTCAATTAGACCCTGCTTCCTAATCCCCATTATATTGCTGGCTATTTGCACTACAGTGGAAGTGGCCATGTGTTTTTGCTCTGCTTGAGCTGCTCCTCCAAATTTCACTCGCTTCAATTACCTCTACCTGTAACGAGCGTCCAAAGCTCCACTTGCCTCCATATGAATATAATTTTGAATTGTCCTCTTAACTTTTTGATACATGATATATTGCAAACTTCTTGACAGGAGGGAATTGTCACTTTGAAAACGCTCTTAATTTTAAACATAATAAAACCTCCTCATGGCCTCCTCTACTGCAGTTCGAGTAGTTCCCAACATCCTAATGCTCTCATAATGATACTTCAGTAATTCCGCATCATTCCATGGAATCACGAGCCTTTGTTGCCTGTACTCACTTATTGTCAGCTAAACCGTCAGCCTGTATTGAATTGTCTACAGTGACAATGTGACAATATTGATCATTTCTGTATTTTGACTTGCTCATCTGATTGTGTTCTATGCTGTCTGGCCCATCATGTTTTACATAAGCCGTGCGTTCTTTGTCTCTGTGAGTGGGTGGTTCGGTGTTTGATTGTCCAGCAGCCTTCAATCCACAAACCTGATGATATTTCCTTATTGCTACTGTTGTGACAGGATCAGAATTGATGCCCAAAGCTCTCTCCACTAGAATAGTGGGTGGAATCTGGTGGTTTTTTACATTAATCATAATCTCTTCGTACACTGCCAACCTGGCTGCCTTTCTGACTGTAGAAAGAATGGATTCTCCCATAGACTCTGCCGATGACTTAGCAAAGCAAACCAAAATAGAATATGGTGCCGTCAGAGATGGGTCCACAATGACTTTTTTTAAGGTAGGACATTTTGTTTCTTATAACCTTACCAATGCAGCCTCTGTGATCATGAAAACTATTTTGTACAGATCCAAATGCACATCTGAAACATTTTAATTTAGATTTTCAATTGATTATCCATACGTTGCTGATCAGGGGTTTGATGTTAAATGGGAACTATGGCCTCCGGAGATTGTCTTGTTGTTTGTGTTAAACATTTATAAAGAAAAATAACTAAATAAATAAAATTGATTTGCTGTTTAATTCAATTGTTGCCCTGACTGATAACCTGATGGCTTGTGGTGGTAATATCTTGTTTTAAATATTCTGAACCAGTTTCAGATCACAAATATGGTGAATAGAATTACTTGTAGAGATAGGAGTAAGGACACTTTTTGAATATTTGTATAACAATCCATTCTTTACAGTTAAAACATAGAGCTACATGTCTATTGTGAATTGCTTATTTGGTCCATAAAATAACAGACAAAGAATGTCTATAAAATAATTGTTAGTCATTGATAATACGTGGGCGGTGAAAATTAAGATACATTTCCACTTTTAATTTCGATATTGGAATATGAAAAAAAGTCTTACTCCAGGCACTTAATAGCAGTCCTAGAATTCATGTAGCTGAACTCCAGGGTCAAGACCATTGCTATTGCAAGATTTTCTGTCCATTTTATAGAAAGTCCGGTTCGATGAATTCCATGCCCATGACACAGATATATTCAGAAAACATGTGTGGAACTACTTGTGGACCATTTTAAACCATTGCTTAAAACATCAAATGCTGATCTTCACATTGTATTTAATATAAAACAAATCAAGAAGCAGCAGTCTGGACCCTACTGGGATCCTTGCACAGTATTGACATGCACCACTTGTCCAGCTGTCACTCCCCACACTGTGTGCTCTACTAAATATGGATAGCAAATTTGCTATTTTGGAATATTTATGGATGTTCTTATCCAGTTCAAGTGGCTGCTATCTTTCTGGTTGGCACTTTATAATGGTGTCACGGTGCTGATTTAGTGCCTCACTCGGTGTGGTGTCACCTTTATCATTAATCAGCTTCGAGTTGTCTTTAATGACATTATTGTGTCTACAGCAAAGATCATTCCTGTATTTGTGATGAGATGGGAGTCACTGTCCTTGACATTCAGCCTGTTTTTGACTGCATGTGGGATTAAGACACCTTTGTAAATGCTAAAATACCCAGCACCAGAACATACCTGCCATGGTTCCTCATGCCCATGTCTAACCATCTTCATCTGCTTCAAAAATGAGTATCATACCATTATAAGGTCAGACGTGGAGATCTTCACTGGTGATTGTACAACGTTCAATTCCATTTGCAACTCCTCAGCAAATGAAGCAGCCCGTGCCAAGATGCAGGAAGACCTTGGCAGCATTCAGGCGTTGTTGTTAGGTGCCAAGTAATATTTATGTCACACCAATGCCAGGCAATCACCACTTCCAACAACAGAGAGCCTAAGCACTTATACTTAATATTCAATGGCACCACCATTGCCAAGTCCCCAAACACCAATATCACTATTGACCAAACATTCAGCCAGACGCTCCAGATATATATTGCAGTTGGAAGCGAAGGTCAGAGGCTGGGTACACTATGGCAAAAAACTCGCTTCCTGATTCTGCACGGTCTGTACACAAGGAACAAGACAGACATCAGAAAAGTGATGCAATAATCTCCACTTGTCTGGATGAATGTAATGACAACAACTCATATGAAACTTGGCACCATCGAGAACAAAGCAGCCCACTTGATTAATACCCCTTCAACTACCCTAAACATTGATTTCCTCCATCATTGTAGTATGCATGGTGCAGGAAATTTTGCAAACTACAATGCAGTTGCTCTCCAGGCTACTAAGACGGCTCATTCCAGATCTGCAATCTCTGTCACGAAGGAGGGCAAGGGCAGTAGAGGCAGAGAATATCACCATCTGCAGATTCCCCTCCAAATGACACACCATCCTCACAGGGAAATAGATAGCTGCTCCATCATTAAAGTTGGATCTGCAGTATCGGATTATAGTTAAAAATAGAATCCTTTAATGAAGGCAGTAATTCTCAAAATGAACTATAGTGTACAGGTGCATCAATTTATCAAGAATCGCAAGATGTAAAAAAAAGTTCTTAAAGCTGTCCTGTACAAACTACAGTAATCAAGTATCTTTGCTCAGTATCCTAGTACACATTGCACATGGCCAGTTAATCCATGTACATGCATTGTCCATACATAAGAAGCTGTCGGCCCCTGCAAAGTATACTTAATATTAAGTTTGCACTGCACCTGTAATTAAGAAATAAACCAGAATAAACTCTAATAGTTTCAAAGCACATTTTGTGTAAGCTCTAGGGGTGATATTAAACCATAATAATTTATCTCAAATCACAGGCAAAGGTATCACACATTAACAAACCTAAATGTAGCACGCAATTATGTATAAATTGGTAACATTCATTTAGATAATATTACAGTAATTAACAAAACGTGTCACTAATTCTAAAGTACCAAGACAACATGTTCTTCCTAAATTGCAATGACTGCTCTTGAAATTTTCTGTGCTCTGAGAGAAACTAAACGGTGTCAATTCAATGAATGCATAAAACCTTCTTTAAGACTTTGACTCATTATTGTAAGTTGGAACAGTGGATAGAAAACCCGTTTGTGTTCAAAGCCTCAAGCAAAACAGTCTATCTTACTGTTTTTTGTTGCAAGTTCTGATGGGACTTTGGGTATCGCAGTGTAACAGAATCTTTTGGTTATTATTACCACATCTTCCATTTTATAATCTAATTCAATCCGTCTTTTTCTCCCCGACACCCTCAGATGTAACAATACTTCCAGCCTGTGCCTATCTATTTCAATACTCCAGTAATAATCCCTTCTATCTAGTTCACAATATTGATTGGTCTAAATTGCAATTTCTCCACTCCACTTGGCTTCTATGTGCTTAAACAACTTCAAGCCTCAGCCTCTTTTCTGCCCCACTTCCTTATCGTCCTTTGCACCCATCTATATTGAACAGCATGAGAGTACTTCAGCAAAATAAATTCACTGATATTTTCATTAAACCCATGGCTGCAGTCTCCACCAGCACTACCTTCTGTATCTTTGCTCAAGTCATTTATCCCTTCATGCCATCAACAGTAGAAAAGTTATAAACTGCTTTATTCTGTGCTGACCTTCATAAACCCATTGCTCTTTTGTCTCTCTTCTGAACATCTAAATCTCTCTCAACATTATCTCTGGCCAAATCTGATTAATTATCTGGAGATGGTTTTAGAACTGGTCATTCTTATTGTTTCTGGCTACTAGTCCATTTCTTAGTTTGCCTTCTCTCCTTTTCTTCCACTGCGTGCCCCTTACCTTGTAAACAACCTGGTATTAGTTTCTGTAATGAAGGCACAATTTGTTGGGGGTTATTTCTATAACATGTTGCTTGCTGATTGACTGAGTTAGAATATATGTGAATTTCAGTTGGCCCTTTGCTCCATTACTTACTGGGCAGCCAACATTAGAGGCCTAGACTAATCTCATACATATCCTATCAGACTGCAGCAAAAGGCAATCCGTTTCTTTGATGAACGATTGTCCATTGAAGCACCCAGATAGGTGACAGATGTAACTCGATATGGAAAAGCATAAAAAAGAACTTTATGGTCAGTGGAACAAGGGTGATCTGAGAAAAGGTATGTTTTTAATGAAACAAATAATATAGAAAATTGAATTAAGAAATGGATGGAATATAAATGAGGAGGTTCTTTTAATTCAGCACTTGGTGCAATACAGTTCTGGTCACTCAAAGGCAGACGTAATTGCAATTAGGAAAAACCACACAACAGGATCAGAAATCTAAAGCAACATCTTCCCTTATTTAAAGAAGTTAGATAATGAGAGCATGTTGATGTCTTCCCTTAAGTCTTCAATAACATGAATAAGATTCATACTGTTGATCAGAGAAAGTTGTTGATTGTGGGCAAGTCTTTAGCCAAACCTTGGGGAGAGATGGGAAGATGGGGGGCCAAAAGTTAGAAATTAGAAGTAAAAAGCAACATCTGTGGAGGGAAATGGACCGATGGCATTTTGGGTCGGGACCCTTCTTCAAGACAACTTGAGTTTTGAAGAAGGGTCCCAACCCAAAATGTTATCTCCATTTTCCTCCATAGACGCTGCTTCACATGCTGAGTTCCTCCAGCAATTTGCTTTTGCTCAAGAATCCAGCATCTGCAGGCTCTTGCATCTCCTTTTATTTCCTTACCTGTTTCTATCTATAACCCACACCCGCCTCTCCAAACTTCCCCCTCCCTCATGGGTCCCTTTTGGCTCTCGCCCTTCAGTTTCCACCTACCAGACCCTGTTTTAACCCTCCCTCTCACCTCTTTATGCTGGCTATATTCCCTCTACACTCCCAGTCCTGATACAGAGTTTTGTCCCAAAACATCACTCATCCGTTTGCCTGCACAGATATTGCTTGACCCGCTCGAGTTCCTCCAGCAGTTTATTTATCGCTCCAGATTCCATCAGTTGCCGTTACTTGTGACTGATTGTTTTGGCCATTGTACACAAAGAAACATTTCTTTCCATTGTAGATTCACTAGATTGCTCTCTGGGGTGAGGTCTTAGAGTGATGGGGTTGAACAGCACAGAAAGGAGCCCTTCAGCCCACCATGTACAAGCTGACCTTTTTACCCATCTGCACTAATCCCATTTGCCTACATTAGGTCCAAATCCTCCTTTGCCTTATCAAATGTGTGTCCAAAACTGTCTTAAACACAATGAATGTATCTGACTCCACTCCCTCCTCTAGCAGCAAATTCCAAATAACTCAGTGGGAAAAAAATAATTTCGCACAATTCACTCGCAAAAAACTCCTTCCCCATATCTTAAATCTTTGGCTTCCAGGTTTTGAAACTTTTATCATGGATGCTGAGTATCTATGATAATCACAGACTTTTATCATTTTATATCCATTCATCCCTCAGCCTCCTTCGCTCCCGGGAAAACAACCCAGTTGATTAAATCTCTCTCCATAAATGATGTTCCACAATCCAGGCAACATCATGAAACTACGTTCTTCCTATAATGTGGTAACCAGCATTGCTTACAGTACTTTATTTCATGAATGTGCAACATAATGCCCCAACTTTTATGTTTTATGTTCCACCCTCTGAAAGCAAGCATGCCATATATTTTCCCTACCATTCCTTGACCTCACCATCTCTATTGCAGGTGATACACTCCTGACCGACATCCACTACAAACCAATTGAGTCCCACAGCTACCTGGACTACTCTTCCTCCCACCCTGCTTCCTGTAAGGACTCCATCCCCTATTCCCAATTCCTCCGTCTACGCCGCATCTGCTCCCAGGATGAGGTGTTCCACACCAGGTCATCACAAATGTCCTCGTTCTTCAGAGAACGGGGTTTCCCCTCCCCCACTATAGATGAGGCTCGCACCAGGGTCTCCTCCATACCCCACAACACTGCCCTCTCTCCCCATTCCCCCACTCACAACAAGGGCAGAGTCCCCCTAGTCCTCACCTTTCACCCCACCAGCCAGCGCATACACCAAATAGTCCTCCGCCAGTTTCGCCACCTCCAGCGTGACCCCTCCACTCACCATATCTTCCCATCTCCCCCCTGTCTGCCTTCCGCAAAGACCGCTCCCTCCGCAACTCTCTCGTCAATTCTTCCCTTCCCTCCCGCTCCACCCCTTCCCCGGGCACTTTCCCTTGCAACCGCAAGAGATGCTACACTTGTCCCTTCACCTCCCCCATCCACTCCTTTCAGGGACCCAAGCAGTCATTCCAAGTCCGACAGAGGTTCACCTGCACCTCCTCCAACCTCATCTACTGCATCCGTTGCTCCAGATGCCAGCTGATCTACATCGGTGAGACCAAGCGGAGGCTGGGCGATCGTTTCGCCGAACACCTCCGCTCGGTCCGCAATAACCAACCCGACCTCCCGGTGGCTCAGCACTTCAACTCCCCCTCCCATTCCGTATCCGACCTCTCGGTCCTGGGCCTCCTCCACGGCCAGAGTGAGCAACACCGCAAGTTGGAGAAACAGCACCTCATATTCCGCTTGGGGAGTCTGCATCCTCTGGGCTTAAACATTGAATTTTCTCAATTCTGTTAACCCAGACTGCCCCCTCCCCACCTCTCCCTTAGCCCTCGGGCCCTGACATTCCTTCTCCATCTCCCCCCCCCCCCCCACCCCAGTCGCACTAGCTTCTCATTTTCACACTACAAACAGCTTACAATGGCCTGTTTCCTTTATCATCAATATTTTTTTGCATATCTTTCATTCATTGTTCTTTATCTCTCCACATCACTGTCTATATCTCTCGTTTCCCTGATCCCTGACCAGTCTGAAGAAGGGTCTCGACCCGAAACGTAGCTCCTTAGATGCTGCTGCACCCGCTGAGTTTATCCAGCTTTTTGTGTAACCCCATGCTATATCTTTCTTCACTGCCCAAACTACCTACGCTCAAGGAACTGCGGATGTGAACCCCAGGTCCCTCTGTTCTTCAACATTCCTTAGCACCATACTATTTACTGCATTTGACTTCCTGAAATGTGTCACCTCGTACCTGCCAACACTCTGCCCAGCTTTCCATCTCATGTATATCCCGTTGTAGCCTTCCTCTCTGTCCACAAGACCACAAACTTACTAACCATACCTCTTACATTCATAATCAAGTTATTAATATATATCACCATCAACTATGGTCCCGTCACTGATCAGAGCAATACCACTGGTCACAGACTTCCATTCAGAATCCTCACATATGTTAGAGACACAGGGTTACACAAAAAGCTGGAGAAACTCAGTAAGTGGAGGTCACGTTGGAGGTGGCGAAACTGGTGGAGGACTATCTGTTGTATGCGCTGGCTGGTAGGGTGAAAGGTGAGGACCAGGGGGACTCGGCCCTTGTTGTGAGTGGGGGAATGGGGAGAGAGGGCAGTGTTGCGGAGTATGAAGGAGACCCTGGTGCGAGCCTCATCTATAGTGGGGGAGGGGAAACCCCGTTCTCTGAAGAACGAGGACATTTGTGATGACCTGGTGTGGAACACGTCATCCTGGGAGCAGATGCGGCGTAGACGGAGGAATTGGGAATAGGGGATGGAGTCCTTACAGGAAGCAGGGTGGGAGGAAGAGTAGTCCAGGTAGCTGTGGGAGTCAGTTGGTTTGTAGTGGATGTCAGTCAGGAGTGTATCACCTGCAATAGAGATGGTGAGGTCAAGGAATGGTAGGGAAATGTCGGAAATGGTCCAAGTATATTTGAGTGCCGGATGGAAGTTGGTGGTGAAATGGATGAAGTCAGTGACACAGTTAGAGACACAGCTTGGAAACAGGCCTATAAGTCCATATCGTCCATTGATCACCTGCACACTGGTTCTATGTTATCTCACTTTACCCACTAGGGGCAATTTACAGAAGACAATTATCCTACAAACCTGCACATCCTTCGAATGTGTGAGGAAACCAGAGCACCCAAAAAAAATCCATGCGATCACAGGGAATACAGACAAACTCCACACAGACAGCACTCGTAGTCCGGATCGAACCCGGGTCTCTGGCGCAATGAGGCAGCAGGCCTACTGCTGTGCCACCATGCCATTAACTTCTGTCTCCTATCCTGTCCCATGATCAGCCCTTGCCTTTCCAAATGTACATACATCCTATCCCTTAGAATGTTCTCCAATCATTTATGTACACTGACAAGAGCCTCACCAGATTGTAGTCATCTGGTTTATCCTTGCTGTCCTTCTTAAATAAAGTAACCATATCAGCTATCCTCCAATGTTCTGGCACCTCACCTGTGGCTAACAAAGATGCAAAAGTGTTTGTTGGGGCCCCTTCCTTCCCAAAACAACTTATCTGGATAATTAGCCCTGGGGATTTATCAATATTTATCCATCCCATGACATCTGCTTCAGATTATACATTTACCTCCCTTCAGAACTCAGTATCTTTCACCTCCTTCTCCTTGGTAATTGCAAATGAGAAGTATTAATTTAGCATGTTGTCCACATTGCCTGGTTCTACACATACGTAGCTAATTACTTTGGTCCATAAGGGGACCCACTCTTACTCTTGTTCTTCTCTAGCTCCTGATATACTTAAATAATGTCTTGGGATTCTCCTCAGTCTTACTTTCCAGGGAAATATCATTGCCCCTTTGCTCCCTCCTAATTTCTTGAATTCTCTCCTACATAATCCCAAAGAGACTCATCTGATCCCATTTGCCAAATTACATTTGTAACTTTATCGGCACCAACACATGACGCCACTTGTGTACAACCTAGGTTTTATGCAAAACAAAGCATATCGCTGTACCTAGGTACTGAAGGTACATGTGACAATAAAGTATTGCCCTGGACTTTTCACTCCCCTGCTGTGCATTGGAGCTTGCTAGTGCCATAAACCTGGCTGTTGCTGCCACTTTCCTCAAAGGGCATCCCTTCCCACTTAAAAGATCCAAAACAATATGCATGTTTAAGAGGAGAATTACCACAGGAGACATCTGTACTTCCTACCTGCACCCACTGCCCTTTCTGGTGGTAACCCATCTTTTTTCCTGTACCTGCTGCGGGACTAATTCGCTCAACATATCAACCACATTTGTGTAGGAATGAACTGCAGATGCAGGCAGATGCTGGCAGCTGCTGGCTTAAACCAAAGATAGACACAAAAAGCTGGAGTAGGATTATTTTCTCCAGAGATGTAGCCCGACCCGCTGAGTTACTCCAGCGTTTATTGTCTATATCGACCATCTTTTTTAAATACCGTTTTGTCAAATAGCGAGTCTAACCACAACTCCAACTGCTGTGTGCAGTCTGACAGGAGCTGCAGCTGGATGCACTATCCTCTGTGATAATCTCTGCTGACATTGGAAATGCATCTGACCTCCCACTGCCCCAACCTCGTGTCTGCTTTCCCCAGTTCCTTCAACTAAGTGAAGGAAAGTAACTTCTAACCTGATCAATACTCGCCCTCCCCACTGAAGTCCAATGCTCATCAGAGCCTGCTCTTTTGACCCAAATAGTACAGCGCTTTGACCTCAAAACCCTTTCAAAATGGCCACGACCAAGATGCAATGGCAGTGGTCTGAAGAAGAGAGATTGAATAATAGTGGTCAATATCCATTGGAATTTTGAAGAATGCAAAGTGATCTCATTGAGATGAACAGGTCTCTGAGAATGGATTGTTTCGACAGATACTGAAAGCAGTTCCTTCTGGTTGAAGAGTTTGGAACTGGGAGGCAGTATCAAGATAATGGTTCGTCCATTTGGGAAAGCAGTAGATATTTCTACACCTCATCATCGGCGGTCACTCGAAACGAGTATGACTGTCCTCTTTTGGGAGGGCAGTTGTGCATGACTTTGTTTAACGTGGGGAGACTGGTGCACAGACAGCCACCACATGGCTCTTGGCAGATCTGGGTCAGGATCCAGTGGCATGACGATCGGGGACCCTTTTCTGCTGCAGCCTTCATCCGGCTTCCCCCCGTTGTGACGCTCCATTAAAGTCAGCCGTCATTCTCTGCCTGTTCCACCGTTGAGGTCTTGGTTGGATTTCTCTTTGTCAGGGACCTCCCCCTCGACCTTACTGCTATGGGTGGCCCTACCAGGAGCATAGCTCCAGACGGCATCGCTCTCAGGATCTCAGGACCACTCAAGCTTCTCCACCAGGACAAGGTGACAAGAGTAGTGTGAGTACCTATGAGTATAGTGTCCACTCATCCTGCCAGACCCCACAGAGCGTTTGGAACTGTGGATAGATTTACAATGTTGTAATTCTTTTCAATTCTCCAGAAATAGACGCTGGTGTTCAGCTGTTGAAAATATTAAATGCTGAGATTGGTAGATAAATACAGTTGCAGGACACTGGAATATGAAACAAATACAGACATTTTGGAGGAACTCTGCCAGTCAACCAGGACTTTCTGTGGAAAGAGAATCCAGCCAATGTTTTGGGTCGGCAGCCCTTCCTTTGACAGAGGAGGGGAGGGAGGGGGAGAAAGGGGAGGGTGTGGGGGAGAAAGGAGAGTGGTGGGTTGTTAGAGGTTACCTAAGATTGGAGGATTCAATGTTCAAACTGTTCGGTTGGAGTCTACTCAAGCAGAATATGAGGTGATGTGTCTCCAATTTGCGTGTGCCCTCACCTGGCAATGGAGGAGGCCCAGGATAGAAAGATCAGCATAGCAACAGGAAGGGGAGTTAAAATGGTTAGTAACTGGGAGACCCAGTAGGCCTTGGTAGACCGAGCGCAAGTGTTCAGTGAAAAGATCGGTGCGTTTATGCTTGATCTCGCTGATGTACAGGAGGCCACTTTGGGTACACCCGGTGCAGTAGATGAGGTTAGAGGAGGTACACACGGACCTCTATCTCATTAGGAAACAGTACTGGCGTCGCTAGATGGAGTTAAGGGAGGAGGTATAGGGGCAGGTGTACCCATATTGGCTGCCAGTTTCTTACCACAGTGACTGAACTTCAAAAGCGCTATTTTGCCCAGAATATTTTAAAGGTTTTACTGCAACTGAACACATTTGCCTGCACATGGAAGTTCATAATTATCTGGAATTGGTGCATCGCAGGTTCTCGTGATTGATTCTTGAACAATGAAGAATTATGGAAGATGGGTCTGCACTCAAAATCATTTTCTTTAAACAATAGAATAACATTTAAAATACTTCATTTTAAAAGCTTTTCAAAATAAGAAAAATAAGAACGAACAAAGACAATTAGAAGAACAAATTAGACAACTGGACATAGAAAACGCTAAAGACCCGCTAAATTAAATAAATTTTTATCAGAGAAAGTCATAAGATTATTACAAATTACAAGACAGGAACACTTTGAATTTGGGGATAAGCCCCACAAACTTCTGGCACGTCCGTTAAAAAAACAAGAAAAGGATCACACAATTTTAAAGACTAAATCAGACAAAGGGGAAATATTGACCTTGCCGAGTGATATTAATAAAGGATTTGCACAATTTTACGAGAATCTGTATACATCTAAAACTATAATGGAAACCAACAAAATTACATTACAGAGTTCTTGGATAATTGTAACCTTCCTAAATTAGAGTTGCAGGAACAAGAGGAATTGGGAGCACAAATCTCAAATAAGGAAATAGAAGAAACAATAATCTCACCATAAAATGGAAAAACACCAGGTCCCGACGGATTTAGTAATGAATTCTATAAAAGACTTTATGACATATTTACCCCCCGCCTACATAAAATGTATACTTATGCCTTCAAAGAACAAACACTACCTGAAACACTAGCAGAATCCACGATCACACTCCTTAAGAAAGATAAAGATGTGGAAGAACCTGGATCATACAGAGCTATTGCGTTGTTAAATACAGATCAAAAAATATTAGCGAAAATACTAGCTAGAAGACTAAGTAAATATGCTAGTAAATTAATACATCCGGATCAAACGGGGTTTATCCCTAAGAGACAATCATTTAATAATTTGAGACGTCTGTTGAATATAATGCATTCACACCAAACTGAAGATCAAAAACTTTCAATCATATTGTTGGATGCAGAGAAAGCATTCGATCAGGTCGAATGGGATTATATGCTCAGGGTATTGCAAGAATTTCAACTGGGAGAGAATTTTATTCTATGTATTAAATTACTATATAATAAGCCAACGGGCAGAATATTAACGAACAATAATTTATCTACGAAATTTCATCTGTCAAGGGGAAATGGACAAGGATGTTCATTATCACCATTGTTATTTGCCCTCATAATTGAACCCCTAGCGGAAATAATTAGAACTCATCCGAATATTCATGGATATAAAACAAAATATTCCAATAATAAAATATCACAATACGTTGACGACGTACTATTGTACATCACAAAACCTCATATTACTATACCAAATATTTAAAAATTAATAGAGGACTTCGGATCATTCTCAGGATATAGAATAAATTGGAATAAAAGTGAAATCATGTCAATAAAACCTAAAGACTCTACGCATCTTTTACAATTTCCTTTCAAAATAGCTACGGAAAAGTTTAAATACTTGGGGATCGAAATTACTAGAAGATATCAAGATATGTTTGATGAAAATTAGAACCCTCTACTTAAGAAACTATGTAACTTGATTAAAATTTGGAAAACGCTTCCGATGTCCTTAATAGGCTGAATAAATGCCATAAAAATGATTTTTTTACCACAAATTTTATACCTGTTCCAATCTATCCCAATATATTTACCCAAAAAGTTTTTTAAAAAACTGGACTCAGATATCACAAATTTTATTTGGGATTATAAATCCCACAGAATACAAAGAGCTCATCTGAATAAACCCAAAGTAGTAAGGGGATTAGCACTCCCCAACTTTATGTATTACTACTGGTCTGTAAATATCAGAAACATGATCCAATTGCTGGATAACTCTCACCAACAACCAGATTGGACGATTATGGAGAGAGAGGATTGCTCTCCTTATAATATTGGAGCAATCCTTCTCTCTCCAATATCGAAAAATAATATAAATTACAACAATAATCCAATTATATACAGTACAATCAGAATTTGGAAACAAATAAAACACAATCTAAAATTAAGAAAATGTATCTCTCTCCTATCGGTAAAAACCCCTCATTTAAACCTTCAACTATAGATAAATCATGTACACAATGGGAAAGAGCTAGAATTAAAATCTTCGGAGATGTGTATGAATCGGGAAAACTATGATCATTTAAACAAATACAACTAAAATACAATTTGGGAAACAATCAGTATTTTAAATATTTCCAAATCTGTGACTATTTAAAAAAATACGCACAAGATTATCACAATATGCCTCCAGACTTACTGGAAGAAGTAATGAATACAAAGGCAGAATCAGCAAACCTATATATATATAATAGTATTCTAAATGCAGAAATAAAAACAGCAAATGGTATAAGGAGAGACTAGGAAAAAGAATTAAGTATAAAAATTCCCAAAGAAAGGTGGGAAGAATATTTATTACCCTGCATAAATGTTCAAATAATGTAAGACACACCCTAATACAATTTAAAATCTTACACAGATTATACTATTCAAAAACGAAAATAACTACATTTTTCACAACGTCTCTCCCATATGTGATAAATGTCAATGTCAAGAAGCTAATATTGCACACTCATTTGTCTTTTGTACAAAATATCAAACATTTGGACTGAAATTTTTGAAATTTTCACAAAAATATTTAAAATAAAACTGACCCCAGAAGCAGACTGGATAATCTTCGGGATATCAGAAGATTACCCTGAATTAAATGTGTTTCAAAAGACTCTATTTGAATATGGCTTAATAACTGAAAAAAAGCTAATCTTAAAATTCTGGAAAAATTCTCCGGTACCCACAGTCAATATGTGGATTTCATCTATGTGCGAAACACTACACTTAGAAGATATGAGACTCCGACTAGCAGGAAAATCAGACTGTTTCTATAAGACGTGGTCTGCATTTATAAATCTATTACAAGGATAAGGTGCAAGAATACCTCAAAAAAGTACCGGTGTCGGGTCTTGGTAAAGGGGGAAGAAAAATTGTCGAGTTGGTAGATTCCTTTTGCGAGATGTTTATAATAAAGTAACTGGCTTTTCTTTTTTCTTTTTCTATTTTTCCCTCTTTCTTTTTTTTTCCTCTCCAGGGTCTATCTCTTAATTCCCGTTTCTATCTCTTCAACGGTTTCCTTTCCCTCTGTCACGCTTTGGCACTTTCACATCTCATTTTCACTTTTCTGCTTTCTATGCTGCTATTTTTCTCTCTATTCTCTCTTTTCTAAAGCCTTAAAATAAAAATTAAAAAAAATTAAGGGGTACAATGACTGTAATACAATACAAGGGATGTACACTGATGCAACTTACAGTACCGCTAATAAATAAAGATATAAAAAAACAAAACAAAAATAGTTCATTGGATGGTCAGGGGAGATGGGAAATTTAACACAGTTGTGAATCCCTCCAATTCTCTATCCCAGTGCCACGGGTGGTCATATATATTAATATATTTTATGCAGCAATTAAAATAATTTTGGACTTTGAGAAATCGATGAATGGTGGGAATATAAATGTTTGAGGAAGAGAATCAAACATAATCTTACTGAGTAGCAGAACAGGATTAAAGGACTTGCTCTTAAATTTCCTGTTCCTGGTAATGGAGGTGTTGTAATTCCAAGTGCGTTTTCACGGGGATGTACAAGAAGCATTTGTCTGCTGCAAATAACTGGGATTGTCAGCCTTCCTCTGTACCACTAATGCTGTTATTCCAGGTGATCGATAAAACCACTAGAAAATGCAAAAGAAAAAGATCAGCAGCTGATTGATTTGCTAGATAAATGTCAAATGAAATTTAATGTCCAAAATAGAATAAACATATATATTGATCGAGAAGAAAATAAGGAAGCAATCACCAACACTCTTGATTAAACCGTTTCAAAAACAGTTCAAGTCTGAGAGAATTAGTGATTGAATGAAAATAAAGTGGATCACAATAATCTGATGCTGCAATTAGGCATGTGGTTGGAGCCTTGTGGTGATTCCAACTATGTTGGAAAAACAAATGAAGCTTCTCCAAGGCTGAGGCCCCACAAATAAACACTACTATCTAAATGGCGCCAAGTTGGGAAAAGAGGAAGTACAACGGGATCTGGGGATCCTTGTACACCAGCCTATGAAAGTAAGCATGCAGGTATAGCAGGCAGTGAAGAAAGCAAATGGCATGTTGGCCTTTATACCAAGAGGAATCGAACATAGGAGCAAAGAGGTCCTTCTGCAGTTGTACAGAGCCCTAGTGAGACCATACCTGGAGTATTGTGTACAGTTTTGGTCCCCTAATTTGAGGAAAGACATTCTTGCTATTGAGGGAGTGCAGCGTAGGTTTACAAGGTTAATTCCCAGGATGGCGGGACTGTCATATGCTGAGAGAATGGAGCAGCTGGGCTTGTATACTCTGGAGTTTAGAAGAATGAACCACAGAAGGTAGTTGAGGCCAATTCATTGGCTATATTTAAGAGGGCGTTAGATGTGGCACTTGTGGCTAAAGGGATCAGGGGGTATGGAGAGAAGGCAGGTATGGGATACTGAGTTGGATGATCAGCCATGATCATATTGAATGGCGGTGCAGGCTCGAAGGGCCGAATGGCCTACTCCTGCACCTATTTTTCTATGTTTTTATGTTTCTATGATGAGAGGGGATCTCATTGAAACATAGGATTGTTAAGGTTTTGGACACGCTAGAGGCAGGAAACATGTTCTCGATCTTGGGGGGAGTCCAGAACCAGGGGCCACAGTTTAAGAATAAGGAGTAAGCCATTTAGAACGGAGACGAGGAAACACTTTTTCTCACAGAGAGTGGTGAGTCTGTGGAATTCTCCGCCTCAGAGGGTGCTGGGGGCAGGTTCTCTGGATGCTTTCAAGAGAGAGCTAGATAGAGCTCTTGAAAATAGCGGAGTCAGGGGATATGGGGAGATGGCAGGAACGGGGTACTGACTAGGGATGATCAGCCATGATCACATTGAATGGCGGTGCTGGCTCGAAGGGCCAAATAGCCTACTCCTGAACCTATTGTCTATTGTCTACTTTACATTTTACAGAAATCAAAAATCTCAACCTATGAGAAAATGTGGGCGTTCATGAACAGTCGAAAGCAAACTGCTTTCCTGAAGAAAAATGATGAGGGAATTCAACGTGTTCTCACCACTGACTATGCCCTTCTGATGGAGTCAACCAGTATTGAATATGTCACCCAGCGAAACTGCAACCTGACGCAAATTGGAGGGCTCATTGACTCCAAAGGATATGGCGTTGGAACACCAATAGGTAAAATGCTGACTTAAACCTTAAATTTCTAATTAAAGGTATGGATTCAAAATCCAATTAAAAAGAAAAAGGTGCAGGAAAACACACACACTTGCTCATTTCCCAACAGCAAAGCCCATGAGGTTCCTGGGTTTTGAGATCAGGCAGAAATAAATATGCTTTCCTTCCAGAGATAGAGAACTCCATTTTTATTGTGCCCTTTCAAACTTCTGGGCTTTCAGTTAAACATGAATGTAAGTAGTATTGAGATATTCCAGTAAAGGAGACTTGGTATTCATCTTGAAGTAAAAGGGATGACTAACTTTAAATCACAATGTCTTTTCAATCATTTTTAACTCGGGTCCTATCAAATATCCATAAATTGGAATATTTGTTCTGCACCATCAGAGTCATGCTCCAGGCTGAATGATGAGAACATTAACACACAATTAAGAAGGAAATCAGGAGGGAAAAATTGAGACATGAGATAGATTTGGTGGATAAGCGAAGAAGAATCTTAAGAGGTACTGCAAGTATATTTAGAGCAAAAGAGTAACTAGGGAGAAGAAAGGTCCCTCTGAGGATCAACCTGCTCATCTATGCATGAAGCCGCGGCAGATAGGCAAGGTCTTAAACAAATACATCTCATCTGTATTTACTGTGGAGGATATCATGGAAGCTAGGAAGCTGGGGAAGAGAACAGTAATATCTTGAATATAGAAATTGCAAAAGAGTTGGTGTTGGCTGACCTGAGACACATAAAAGAGGGTTAAATCCCTGCGACCTGAAAAAATGTATGTTTGGACTTTATAAGAAACAGAGGAAGAAATTGCCTGGGCCCAGTCACTGTGAGATAAGACCGCACCTGAAATATTGTGTGCAGATCAATTGGCCATGCCATTGGTGGGATTAGGCTAGCAAAAGTGCAGAAAAGGTTCACAAGGACGATGCCAGGACCAAAGGGGTTGTTGATAAGGAGAGTCTGGATAAGCTGGGACTGTTTCTTGGAGTGAAAGAGGCTGAGATTTGACCATATAGAGGTTATAAAATCAGGAATGACAGACAAAGGGAACGGTCACAGTCAGTTCCCAGGGTATGGGAATCTAAACTAGTGGGCAGAGGTCAAAGGTATGAAGAGAAGGATTTAAAGAGCATCTGATGGGCACGTTTTGTTCCATGTAAAGGTGCCGGGTCTATGGAATGAGAGGTCAGAAGAAATGGTAGAGGTGGATACAGTTACAGTTGAAGACATATGCACAGGTTCATGGATAGGAAAGATTTAGAGGAACATGGGCCAAATATATGGGGAAGGCAGGAGAATGGGTTTGAGGGAAAGATAGATCAACCATGATTGAATGGCAGAGTAGACTCAATGGGCCAAATGGCCTAATCCTGCGCTTATGACATATGAACAAGAACAAGTAATTATGGTTGGCTCAGGAAGGCACCTTGGTTGACATGGACAAGTTGAGCCAAAGGGCTTGTTTTCATCCAGTATTAACATCCCTTGAGTATGTTAATACTGGATTAATATTGATAAACAGTTCAAGCTGTTTTTGACACATAATGTTATGCTGTAAATTCTTGGTGCTAATTTTGTTTCTATTGCCTTTATTTCTGTTAGAAATTTGTTCTTAAATTTGTTATTTTTCAGTATTTTGTTTGAATTGAAAATAGGTCAAATAAAGTAAAAATGAATGCAGTTTTAATTAAGCAGAAGATTCTTAATTTTGCTAATTACTGGAAAGAACATAATCAAAATAAGAATGAAAATTGTAGAAGGTTGAAAAATTAATATGTTAATTATTTAACATTTTCTTCCTGCAATGAATTATGTAATTTATATTTATTTATTCACATTATAAGGGCATCACTGGTAAAGCAAGCACACTGTCTTTATATAATTGTCCTTGAATTATAGAAGCTATTAAGAGTTCACCATTTGGTGGCTCTGGGGTCATATGGCAGAAATAGTAGGATATTTGTCAACTGTTATTGTCAGTAATCCTGACACTAGCTTTGAGCCTAGATTTTGGCGGCACGGTGGCACAGCGGTAGAGCTCCAATCATACAGCGCCAGAGACCCGGGTTCGATCCTGATTGAAGGTGCTTGTCAAAACGGAATTTGTACGTTCTCCACATGCATGGGTTTTCTCCAAGATCTTCGGTTTCCTCCCACACTCCAAAGACGTACAGGTTTGTAGGTCAATAGGCTCGTCATAAGTGTAAATTGTCCCTAGTGTGTGCAGGATAGTGTTAGTGTGCGGGGGTCGCTGGTCGGTGCGGACTCGGCAGGCCGAAGGAACTCTATCTCTAAACTAAACTAATTGCCATTGTTTTTAGTAACTTAAAAACAATGGCAATCATATCCCAAAATGTCTAATTTACTCATTTAAATTTTTTGTTCGACAAAGATCCACATTGTTAAAACTAACATTTCTTGAGACAAATTTATGTTGTTTTCAACTCTAATCACAATTTTCTAGGTGGAAAAATCTCTATTTTGTATTAGTTTTATTTTGAAATAAACATTTTTTTTTTGTTTTCATTGAGGCATTGTCACTGACATTTCATCGCAAATGAAAATATAATTTAATAGCACAGATACCATTTTTTAACAATATCAATTGCTATATTTACTTGAGTTTTTGTTGGTTTTTATCAACGGAGTTCTGTTAATAATATTGTCTAGTGAAACTTCAATTTCTTGACTGTGGAAAACTAAATGTGAAATATTGATCAAAGATTATTAAGACTTAACATTACATCTGATCACTCAATATGTCTAATGGTTTTCAGTCAGCAAAGCTGGAGAGTTAATATGGTGAGGCCGTGATGGGACAACTTGATCAATTTGATCATAGCTCCTGCGCTCACTGAATGACTTCAGCGCACAACCAGGAAATGCCACTTTATCCAGGTTTTCAATATCTCTGCATTGTTGATTCTCTTTACCTCCTTTACCTCCCCCCCTGACTCCATCCAATACTTTTACCTCCCCCCTTGACTCCATTCCAGGTGCGGCAGAGGTTCACTTGCACCTCCTCCAACCTCATCTACTGTTTCCCCTGTTCCAGGTGTCAACTTGTCTACATCGGCGCAGGCTTGGTGATCGTTTCACATCTCCCAGTGGCTCAGCACGTCAACTCCCTCTCCCATTCCCAATCTGACCTTTTTGTCCTGTGCCTCCTCCTCCTCCTGATCTCCCTGAGGCTTAGCACAAAGTGGAAGAACCTCATATTTCACTTGGGTAGTTTACACCCCACGAACAATGACTGCTCTAACTTCAGATAGCCCTTGCTTTCTCTCTCCATCCCCTTCCCCTTCCCAGTTCTCTCACTAGTCTTACTGTCTCCGACTACATTCTATCTTTGTCCCGCCCCCTCCCCTGATGTCAGTCTGAAGAAGGGTCTCGACCCAAAACGTCGCCCGTTCCTTCTCTCCAGAGATGCTGCCTCATCCGCTGAGTTACTCCAGCATTTTGTGTCTGCCTTGTTGATTCTCTCGATCTTTGTAACCATTTCTACGACCACAACCCTTCAAGATTCTGAATTCCTCCACCTTTGCTGTTACCTAGCTCTGATTTACATAGCAGTTACCTGTGAAACACATCACTTGAATTCCTTGCTTAATCTTTTCTGCCTCGTTTCTTTCCTTTCCTCCACTAAACTACTTGAGGAACTAAACAGGTGCACACAGCTACAATGTAATTCCCATGAATTCAATATCTGGCCTGCAGCAATTCAAGCAAGTTCACATTGATTAAACCATCACCTAGATTTCTTAAAGGGAGACAAAAGTGCTGGAGAAACTCAGCGGGTGAGGCAGCATCTATAGAGCGAAGGAAATAGGCAACGTTTCGGGCCGAAACCCTTCTTCAGACTGATGTTGGGTAAGGAGGTGGGGGGGGGGGGGGGGGGGGTTAGAAGGAAGGAAGAGGAGGAGCCAGAGGGCTGACGGAGAGCTGACAAGAGGAGGAGACAGTGAGGACTACCTGAAATTGGAGAAGTCAATGTTCACACGGCTGGGGTGTAAACTGCCCGAGCAAAATATGAGGTGCTGCTCCTCTAATTTCCGGTGGTCCTCACTCTGGCCATGGAGAGGCCCAGGACTGAAAGGTCGGATTCGGAATGGGAGGGGGAGTTGAAGTGCTGAGCCACCGGGAGATCAGGTTGGTTATTGCGGACCAAGCGGAGGTGTTCGGCGAAGCGATCGTCAAGCTTGGTCTCACCAATGTAAATCAGCTGACATCTAGAGCAGCGGATGCAATAGATGAGGTTGGAGTAGGTGCAGGTGAACCTCTGTCGCAGCTGGAACGACTGCTTGGGTCCTTGAATGGAGTCAAGGGGGGAGGTAAAGCCACAAGTGTAGCATTTCTTGCCGTTGCAAGGGAAAGTGCCCGGGGAGGGGGTGGTACAGGTGGGAAGGGAAGAATTGACCAGGGAGTTATGGAGGGAGCGGTCTTTGCGGAAAGCAGCTAGGGGAGGAGATGGAAAGATATGGCGAGTGCTGGGGTCACATTGGAGGTGGCGAAAATGATGGAGGATTATTTGTTGTATGTCACTGCTGGTAGGGTGGAAGGTGAGGACAAGGGGGACTCTGCCCTTGTTACGAGTGGGGGGTGGGGAGAGAGTGCAGTGTTACGGGGTATGGACGAAACCCTGGTGAGAGCCTCATCTATAGTAGGGGAGGGGAACCCCCGTTCCCTGAAGAATGAGGATATCTCCGATGACCTGGTGTGGAACACCTCATCCTGGCAGCAGATGCGGCGTAGACGGAGAAATTGGGAGTAGGGGATGGAGTCCTTACAGGAAGCAGGGTGGGAGGAAGAGTAGTCCAGTGTAGTCTAGATAGCCATGGGAGTCAGTGGGTTTGTAGTGGATGTTGGTCAGAAGTCTATCACCTGCGATGGAGATAGTGAGTTCAAGAAATGGTAGGGAAGTGTTGGAAATGGTCCAGGTGTTTTTGAGTGCCGGGTGAAAGATAGTGGTGAAATGGATGAAGTCAGTGAGTTGTGTGTGGGTGCAGGAGGTAGCACCAATGCAGTCGACGATGTAGCGGAGGTAGAGGTCGGGGATGGGGCCCTGGTACATCTCGAACAAGGAGGCAGGCATAGCTAGGGTCCATGCGCGTGCCCATAGCTACGCCTTGTATTTGGAGGAAATGGGAGGAGTCAAACAAAAAGTTATTAGGGGTAAGGACCAGCTCTGCTAGGCGGAGGAGAATATCAGACGGAGATTGGTTGGTTCTGCGGTCGAGGAAGAAACGGAGGGCTTTGAGACCCTCCTGGTGGGGGATGTAGAGTGTAGAGTGACTGGACATCCATGGTGAAGATGAGGGGATGGGGGCCTAGAGAACGGAATTCCCAGAAACGACGGAGAGTGTCTGAGGTGTCTTGAACATAGGTAGGGAGGGATTTAACCAGGGGCGATAGGATGGAGTCGAGGTATGTGGAAATAAGTTCAGTAGGGCACGAACAGGCAGAGGCAATGGGTCTACAGGACAGTCAGGTTTGTGGATTTTGGGGAGAAGGTAAAATCGGGCCGTGCGGGGCTGGGGAACGATGAGGTTGGAGGCTCGGGGGGGGGGGCAGGGAGCCGGAGTGGATGAAGTCAGTGATGGTGCTATAGATAGTGGACTGGTGCTCATCTGTGGGGTCATGGTCCAAGGATAAGTAGGAGGAGATGTCTGAGAGTTGGCATGTGGCCTCAGCCTTGTAGAGATCAGCGCGCCAGACTACCACGAAACCTCCCTTGTCGGCAGTCTGGGTTGTTGCGGAGTGAGTGGATGGCTGTACGTTCAGGGGGGGGAGAAGTTAGAGTGAGACGGGGGAGTGGAGAAGTTGAGGCGGTTGATGTCCCGCCGGCAGTTTATAATAAAAAGGTCTAAAGACCGAAGATAGCCATGAGGGGGAGGGTCCAAGAGGAGGGGGTCCGTTGGAGACGGGAAAAGGGATCACCAATGGGGGGCGACGACTCCTTCCCATGGAAGAACGCTGTGAGGCGGAGGCGACGGTAGAAGAGCTCCAAGTCGTGGTGGGCGCGGAACTCATTGAGGTGGGGACGGAGGGGGACAAAGGTGAGGCCTCTGCTGAGGGCAGACCGTCCGGTATCTGAGAGGGGGAGGTCAGGAGGGATGGTGAACACGCAGGGATGGGGTTTGGGGCTGCTCTGTGGCAGTAATTGGTGGTAGGAGGTGTTCAAAAGACCTTGGCATCTGACTGGGAAAAGCTACAGAGAGCAGCTGCCCTGATTTTGACACAATTTTGGAAGACAAAGTAAAGAAGGGGAGAGTTTACCCAAAGGAAACGAGAAGCCTTCCAAGCTGGAGTCTCCTAACAACAATTGAGGACACTCTAAGAAATCCAGATGCCAGAATGCAAAAGAGAATCACATTTAATTACCTCACACACTTAGTCAAAGTCAGTGACCACATCAGCATGCACCAATTGCACTATAATCTTCACTCAATGTTTGCCTGATCCAATACATCCCCCTCACTCACAAAAATAACAGTATCACTCTTGGCTGGGACAACATTCATACAGTCTAATATGCGATTTAATTCAGATTCCACCATTTGCACCCCTTGGTTTTCTCCAATTAACACCTTTGCCAGCCCAGTAGTATCTCTACCCTTCTGCTCTCCCACCCAAAACATCTGCCATTCAACCCCTCCTTATCTGGATCCGCCTATTGCTTACTAGCTCTTATCCCACCCCTTCCCCTCCCTCACCAGCTATTTCCCCTCAGTCTGAAGGCGGCTTCTGACCCGAAACTGCATCTCTCCATATCTTCTAAAAATGTTGTCTGACCTGCTGAGTTCCTCCGAAGTCAATCAGCGTACATTTCCAGCTTTGCAGCATTGTAGGCACTCCAGCCAAACACATAACATGACACCAACACAGTTTACTCTTTCTTCCTAAAACTGCAACAGCAGCCAGAGATCAACAGCACCCAATGGCTCATCAACCACTCAAGGACAAATAGTGACCATTATTGAAAAATCATCATTAAGGCCATGGCCAGCAGTGGTCCAGAGAATGCTCAATATGTTTGCACCTTCCCATTTCCATGTCATCCCACAGGTCCTCCTGATTCACGAGCTGCAGATGGTGCATGTGTGCAAATTGAACACATAGCATCCGTTAGCCGGATTGCCAAAGCCATATTTGGCAGCATTGGCCATACATCAGTATTGCACAAGAATTAGTATCACAATCTGTCTATTCAGCATACATCTGTTGAGTATTAGCATCCAACACAGCCTTTGACTGTGGCAGATGGTGCAATCATGTAAAAGATTTACATGTGCACGTTGCAAGTCAATACAACACTTGTAACACCAAAATCGAGCTCTTCAGTTCAATTCCATGACCAAAGACATTGAGACAGCTTTTGGTTACCTCACCTTGATACCTTATTTAGTTACCTTGCTGTGATGACCAATAAAGGCCCTGTGTCATTGCATCTCTGTTATTGAAACAAATGGTGTTTTAACTTTCTTGTTCAAGAGGAATCATATGCTCAGATAACTCTAAGCATCCAAATGGCCGAGGCACCTGAGATTTTCCAGACAACATATGGGAGCAAAGGCTTGAAAAAAGTCATGATTTGTAACTTGAGGCAAAGCCTAGGAATGGGATAATGTTATGGCCAGGCCTTAAATTAATTGGATTTTCATTTTCAAGCATTAAATCATAGACGAGTAGAGATTTATGCTGATAAAAATTGGCACTTTTATTCTGTGGGAAATGATTATTACCTGGAATCACAAAGTACCGTCATAAGGATTTAATCAAACCACGTTGATATTTTTCACTCCCAGCTAAATTATAATTAACTCAGTCCAAATGTCATGGAGTCATACAGTGCTTCGCTCTCTGACTGATGAAGACCAGTGTGAAGGTAGTCCTCTTCACCACCCTATCTAGCTGCAATGCCATGTTCAGGGAACTATATATTTTTATTCCTGGATCCTTCAGCTTTAAAACATTCCCCAGAACCTTACCATTCACCGTGAAGGTCCTGCCCTGGTTTTCTTCCCAAAATGCAATACCTCGCACTTTTATATGACAGGAGTTGGCAGTCTACCTGATAATGCCCTTACAAATAAGTAAAGATAAGTAATGATTCATTCAAAAAGCATAGGTTAGTCATTGGCTGCTTTAAAGTAGATTCATGTTATGCAGTTCTTCTTACTTTACATAATGGACTATCTTCTCATTTTAGTCTATTTTATCTAATATGAAATCACTTTCACCTGACCAACGTTTGTACCTTCCTGAACTACTTGCTCTAGCACTTGATTTCATGTATGAACCACCTACTGGGTGAAAAAGTTACCCCGCAGGTTCTTATTAAATCTTTTGCATGTAACCTTAAACTTATTTCCTTTAGTCTTGATGCCCCAAACCTGTGAAAGAGACTATGTGTGTTCACCTATTCTATTATCCTTGTGATATTATATACCTCCATGTGTTCACTCCTCAGTCCTAGCCTGCCCAATCTCTCCCCTTAAGGGAGGAGGAATGATGAGGGCTTCTACTTCCAACTGTTCTACAAAACATTCCATGGCCCTATCGCTCACTGCAAATGTCCTACCATAATTTGACTTCTCAAAATGCAATACCTTGCATTTATCAGAATTAAACTCCATCCTTCGACCATTTATTGCTGGTCAAGATCTTTCTGTAATTCTTGATAACCATCTTCACCATCTGCGATATCCACTACTTTAGTATCATCTGCGAACTTACTAAACATGTCTTGTACTTTCCCAACCAAATTGTTGAGATCGATGACAAATAACAGTGGGCCCAGCATCAATCCTTGATGCACGGCATTAGTCACAGACATCCAGTCCAAAAAACAAATCATCACCCTCAGCTTCCTACCATCAAGCAAATTATGTATCTGATCTGATCTTGATGTATCAAGTCTGAAGAAAGGTTTCTGCCGGAAACGTTGCCTATTTCCTTCGCTCCATAGATGCCACCGCACCCGCTGAGTTTCTCCAGCATTTTTGTCTACCTATGTATCTAATTAGTTAGCTTTAGTTTAGAGATGCAGATAGAGCAGAAACAGGTACTACGGCCCACTGAGTCCGCGCAGACCAGCTATACCTGTGCACTAACACGATCCTACACACACTAGGGACTTCTTCTTCTTTCATGTGGCGTGCACAGCCTAAAGTTGTTGGACAACTTGTTCTATTTGATCTTCCGTTTGTGCACGTCGAGTTGATTGCATTAGTCGAAACAAGGAGGACCAGGTGAAGGTTGCAATCTTCCACCCCACACTAAGGACAATTTACAATTATACCAAGCCAATTAACCTACAAACCTGCATGTCTTTAGAGTGTGGGAGGAAACCTGGTGAAAACCTTTCAGCGCTGCCTACCACACAGAACCTTATCAAAGGCCTTGCTGGTCCAGATAGACTATATCTACTGCCATGCCCTTGTTGACTTGTTTACTTCTACAAAGAACTATAAAATTTGTGAGGCACTATCTCCCATTCATAAAGCCATGCTGACTATTCCCCTATCAATTCTAATGCATGTATGTTTTATCCCTCAGAATCCCTTCCAGTAACTTATCAACTGTACTGTCAGGCCTAATACTTAGTTCCCAGATTTTTCTCCAGCCTCCTGTCTTCCGGCACTTCACCCTTGATGAGTAGCTTTCCACAGTGTTCTGGGAAATACTGGACCAGGCCCCAGAGATTTATCTACCTTCATATGTTTTAAAATGTTCAATACCTCCTTGACTGCAATGCAGGAAATCCCCAAGACATCCCAATTGACATTTCTACATTCCTACACTATTCCATGTCTTTCTCCATAGTAAAATGAGAGGAGAAATAATCATTGAGGACCGCGCCCATCTCCTGCAGCCATTCACAATGGTCTCTGATAGACGCTGGTCTCTCCCTAGTTGCTCTTTTTCTCGTAAGGGACAGAACATCTCTTTGAATTCTCTTAATTTTACCTGCCAAAACTATACCATTGCTCCATTTTGTCCTTTAATGTCCTTCTTACGTATACTCCTGCATCTCCTATACTCCCTCTAAGTATTCAATTGATCCCAGCTGCTTGTACCTGACCCATGTTTCCTTTTTCTGACCAGTGGCACAACATGTCTTGTCATCCGGGTACTCTTGTCTGACTGATCAGCCTTCCTTTTTGATCACAAAAAATCACATTCAAGGAAAATTGCTAAGATTCCAAAATCATGATGCAACTTAAGCTACTTGAGCACAACTAATAGAGCAATTAAATAATGACATCTTTTTAATGTATGTTAGTATATCCCCTCTGTGATTTTTTTTTAAAGCATTTGATTTAAGTTATTTTCTCCAAAATGCTTCGATGTTTTGATGTAATTTTGTTGGACTTTGAAATTAGAATGTCAAGTCCATTCCTTGCTCACATGCTACATTCAACATTCTACTAGCTGTCTTTACCACGCCCATCCTTGACAATCTAGGTCTTAATGTCTGTAAAATTACTCTCCCTGAAACCTGATGGATTGCATTGGTGCTTAATCTATCATGAACAGCACCAGCTCCAATATGTGATTATTGATTGTTATGAATTCCCCAGTGTATCCCTTGTTTACTGGGATAGATATTCCTTCAAAATATGTTCTATCAGTATTTATTCTTCCACTTATTTGAATCTAGGCTCTCTGTTGGAGCTAAGGTATTAAGTGTCCCATTACGCTTGCTTTCATTTTTCTTTACTGACTGTGTCTTCATTAATGCAAATAATTTCCTGTCAATTTTTTTGAGCTATGTTAGTAACTAGCTATCAATTACCATCCCTATGAAGTCAGTCCTTAACCAATGTCAAAGCTAATAACTTTTTAATAATTTTCCATCCTTCATCGGTTTATTTCAACATTTCTTCATGATCGCTTTAAATCTATTTCCCAGTTTTTACTGCTGATTTTTTTTATTTAACGCTAAGCTGTAAGTCACCAGTTTATCACTGTTGAAGAGCCATAGAAATGTTCAGATTGGAAATGGTTCACCAAGCCAAAGTGTAGCTACGCCCTGATTAGGTGCCTGACCTGTACTTGTTCAAACATTTCTGAAACATTTCTCAGTAGCTTGCTTCACATTTCCTTTAATTTACACATCAAAGTAGTAATGTTGTTGAACATCCTAATTTACATGAATCACACTTTAATCCCATTTTTCAAATTCTCCCCATCTTCTCATCAACTCTGTCAGATGCTACCATCCACCAACACACAAGGAGTCATTTATAGACAATAGACAATAGGTGCAGGAGCAGGCCATTCGCCCTTCAAGCCAGCACCGCCATTCAATGTGATCATGGCTGATCATCCCCAATCAGTACCCCGTTCCTGCCTTCTCCCCATATCCCCTGACTCTGCTATTTTTAAGAGCCCTATCTAGCTCTCTCTTGAAAGCATCCAGAGAACCTGCCTCCACCGCCCTCTGAGGCACAGAATTCCACAGACTCACCACTCTCTGTGAGAAAATGTGTTTCCTCATCTCCGTTCTAAATTGCTTACTCCTTATTCATAAACTGTGGGTACTGGTTCTGGACTCTCCCAACATCGGGAACATGTTTCCTGCCTCTAGTGTGTCCAAGCCCTTAATAATCTTATATGTTTCAATGAGATCCCCTCTCATCCTTCTAAACTACAGTGGCCAATTAACCCACCAACCTGCATTGCCTTTGTGTGGAGTCTGCACATTCTCCCTGTGACCATGCTCCCTGGGTTTCCTCCAACACTGTAGACAGCATCCAAGGTCAGGATTCAACACGATTCACCGGTGGTACGAGGCAGCAGATCTACTAGCTGCGCCACTATGCCTCCCTTAATTTGACGAAAATGGTTTGGTTTTTCAAGGTTGCAATAGTCCCCATTAATCTTTTTTTTTTAAATCATGAATGTTTCTCCCAAAAAGTGTCTGTAATTCAAAAATAGCTGCTGCCATTTCTTATGTTTAAAATTCACCATATCCAAACAATTGTTGTGGCTTTCATGCATACCAGTGCAACTGAATGCATTTTAATACACTGTTTCTTGAGCAAAGTTTTTGTTAATCCTTTCATTACTGTGTGGTTACAGATAATTGATCGCACTATCATGGGTATCATAAAATTAATCCATGATTATCCATACATTAAACCTAATATCCTATAATCAGCAAACACACTGAGAAAATGACTATATAACAATACTTATTTTCAATTTAAACATGGGAAACAAAAATATTGGGAAAAATTCATATCGCTTTTCACGGCATTAAATTTCTTCTGTTTAAGATGACCAACTACTTAAGTTACATTACGTTTGTAAGTCAGAATCTTATTAAACGGTTTAAAATGCAAATTCCAACATGAAAAATACCAATTCAGGATCGTTACACACAAAAAGCTGGAGTCTGAAGAAGGGTCTCGACCCGAAACGTCACCCATTCCTTCTCTCCACAGATGCTGCCTGTCTTGCTGAGTTACTCCAGCTTTTTGTGTCTATCTTTGGTTTAAACTAGCATCTGCAGTTCCTTTCTGCACAATTCAATATTGTTTATGTGTTAGTGTCTCTTTTCAATGAATAACAAATCCAATTCCTTCCATAAAAGTGTATCTACACCCTGATTAGGAGAATAATCTGTACTTGTTCAAACATTATTGAAACATTTCTCAGTAGCTTGCTTCACATTTTCTTTAATTTACACATCAAAGTAGCATGTTGTTGAAAATCCTGTGATTTATGTTTACACGTTTTCCATGGTTACTCTTTTCATCTAGTACCTATAAAATATATAAAAAACAATGTGAACAGTGCTATATACTGTCAGAATTCTTTGTTTGCCTAAAGCAACAATTGGTGATTAAGAAATACTGAAGAAAACAACATAAATGTATTTTGAGAGTTTTTTTTCAACTGTAGTGGTTTTTAAATGTTCAGACAACCTGCTCAATTGCTACAAGTCATTGTGATGAAGGATGACTAAATCAATATTCTCCAGGATGTTACCAGCACTCAAGGGGCCTGAATTATAAGAGGCTGGTAGACTGGGACCTCCTACCTGCAGCTTAGGAGGCTGAGGGGAGACATTATTAGAGATATAGAACATAATTAGAGGCAAAACTCAGGTGAATGGTCTCAGTCTTTTTCCTAGGTTACAGTCGAGACCTAGAAGGCAGATATTTAAGATGAGAGGGGAAAGATTTAGAAGTGACCTGAGGGGCAATTTCTTAATGCATAGTGTGGTGCTTACATGGACCGAGCGGCCAGAGGAAACTGTAGGAACAGGTACATGATGGCGTTTAAAAGTCATTTCAATTGGTACGTGAATAGGGGAAAATTTGACTATTTCAGCTATAAAACCCAATCAGCATGAACGAGTTGGGCTGAAGGGTCTTTTCCCATGCTATATGGGTCTATGACATGGACTCTCTAAATACCATAATAATTCTGGATTATGGACTTCATCCATGTCACCACTAACTTCTATCCGGCACTCAAACGCACCTGGACCATTTCCGACATCTACCTACCATTTCTAGACCTCACCATCTCCATCGCAAGTAACAGACTACTGACCGACATCTACTACAAACCCACTGACTCCCAAGGCTACCTGGACTATACTTCTTCCCACCCTGCTTCCTGTAAGGACTCTATCCCCTACTCCCAATTCCTCCGTCTACGCCGCATTTGCACCCAGTGTTCCAAACCAGGGCATCGGAGATGTCCTCATTCTTTAGGGAACAGGGGTTCCCCTTTTCGACTATAGATGAGGCTCTCACCAGGGTCTCTTCTATACCCTGTAACTGTGCTCTCACTCCCCATCCTCCCACTTGTACCTCTTTTCCTCACCTTCCACCCTACCAGCCGTCACATACAACAGATAATCCTCCGACAGTTTCGCCACCTCCAACAAGATCCCACCACTGGCCACATCTTCCCATCTCCTCCCCTTTTGGCTTTCCGCAGAGACCGTTCCCTCCATAATTCCCTGGTCAATTTGTCCCTTCCCACCCAAACCACCCCCTCCCCTGGTACTTTCCCTTGCAACCGCAAGAGATGCTACACTGTCACTTTACCTCCCCCCTTGACTCCATCCAAGGACCCAAGCAGTCATTCCAGTTGAGGCAGAGGTTCACCTGTACCTCCTCCAACCTCCTCTATTGCATCCGTTGCTCTAGGTGTCAGCTGCTCTACATTGGTGAGACCAAGCGGAGGCTTGGCGATCAATGTGCCCAACACCTCTGCTCAGTTCGAAATAACCAACCTGATCTCCCTGTGGCTCAGCACTTCAACTCCCCCTCCCATTCCGAATCCGACCTTTCTGTCCTGGGCCTCCTGCATGGCCAGAGTGAGTCCCACCCACAAATTGGAGGAGCAGCAACTCATATTTCGCTTGGGTAGTTTACACCCTAGCGGTATGAACATTAACTTCTCCTATTTCAGGTAGTCCTTGCTTTCTCCCTCCTTCCCCTCCACTTCCCAGCTCTCCCACAGCCTACTATCTCTGCCTCTTCCTTTCTTTTTCCCGCCGCCCCCCCCCCCCCCACATCAGTCTGAAGAAGGGTCTCGACCCAAATCGTCATCTATTCCTTAGCTCCATAGATGCTGCCTCACTCGCTGTGTTTTTCCAGCATTTTTGTCTACATTCCAGCATCTGCAGTTCCTTCTTAAACATTATGGATTAAATAGTCAGTTGGGCAACTATAGTTGATCCATTAAGATATTTCTTGGTGACCATTAAAGCATCTAATTGTTTTGTCAAATATTCCATGGATTTTACTAACATTAACTATTCTTAGACGTCTATTCATAAGGTCATAAGGTCATAAGTGATAGGAGCAGAATAAGGCCATTCAGCCCGTTGTCTACCCATCGTTCAATAATGGTTGATCTATCGCTCCCTCCTAACCCCATTCTTCTGCCTTGTCCCCATAACCTCTGACACCTGCACTAATCAAGAATCTATCTATCTCTGCCTAATATCCATTGACTTAGCCTCCACAGCCTTCTGTGGCAAACAATTCCACTGATTCACCACCCTCCACTGATTCACCACCTCCTAGACTCTCCCATGAGTGGAAACATCCTCTCCACATCCACTCTATCCAAGCCTTTAACTATTCAGTACGTTTCAATTTGGTCCCTCGCAACCTTCTAAACTCCAGCGAGTACAGGCCCAGTGCCGTCAAACGTTCATCATATATTAACCCACTCATTCTTGTGATAATTCTTGTAATTCCAAGTGTTGCATAAATAATTTCATTACTTCAGTACCAATCATTAAATAGTGAAAGTAGAATTAAGGTAAATTTCCGTTATGTTTCCATTGCCTTATCTCTCAAATTGACTTCCCTGATTTAATATTTGGTTACCCTTCTCTATCCTATTAATCATATTAACCCACTTATTCCCCTGCAGTTATATCTCTCACATGCCTATCATGTCCACCCCGATTCTCCTGCCACCTTTCTACGCGGGGGAGATTTGGAAATTACATGAGCCAATTCACCTACCAACCAGCATGTCCTTGGGATGTGGGAGGAGACCTGGGCAAAAAGCGGGCGATCAGAGAAGTAACGCAGCAGTGCTAGAGAGCAGTCAATCTGGTGCTCGTGAAGAAGGGTCTCGACCCGACACTACCCGCTGCATCATAGCCATTTGGAAATCCATACAACTTTTTGTCATTCCTCTTAGCGCAGCTCTTTGATACTGGGGATCATCTATATGTCCATTTGCAGCACTACATATCACACTTGAATGACGATTTTATTTCGGAGTCACATGAGTGACTTCGTGAAGACCCCGCCAGCACGCATGCGCGACATATCGTCGCTCGCACTCCTCCACCGGCGCTTCAAAAAGGCCCTCAAGTAAGTTACACTAACCTTGAGCTGGTTAGTTCCTGTAGGATTTTTGTGCTTACAGGAACGATGGAGAAAACTAAAGGAAAGGCATCGAAGCATGCCTCTAAGGACCGCGAGACTTCGGACAGGAGTCAGTGGCCGCAATCCCCGGAGCTGCTCGTTACACCGGCAGCACCCGCCCCGCAGGCCGGGAAAAGAACGCGGAAGTCGGGGAGCCCAGTTCAGCCGGCACGACCCGACTCTCCACCACGGCAGGCCAGTGAGCTGCATGTTGGTAGGAGGTCCGCGCAGGAGCAGGGTAGGCAAGACCCTGACTCCCTACCACTTTCACCGGGACACCGGGCCAGCGGGAAGAAGGTGCGTAAAACTGTGCCCCCTTCAAAGGCATTTGCAGTCGACAGCTGGAGGGGGAGTGCGGCTGCTCGAATGGCATCTCCTCCAACAAGAGCAGGTGTCCCTAGGATCTAGGAGACACTCAGCAGCACCACCAAGTATCTCTCCCTCGTCAATGGGGAGTGCTAGGAGTCAGCAGTTAGCTGACTTTGAAGAGGGGTTGGCGCAAGAACCGGTGTTGCCCAACATACCTGAAGAGGAACTACTGGAGGTAGTATCAAAATTTGCCCAACCAGGGCAGTCAGGGCAACCTCTTCAGCCCAAACTAGCGGCGAGCATAAATTACTTGACCACACACCAGCTGCAGGAACAGGTGCTTACGGAGGCAATAAACAAATACAAAGCCCTAGGTAATTGTGTGTCACTTAATGTCCCGACCGTCAACACGCCTAACTGGGGTAACATCAGTCCCAGGATCAGGGCTCAGGAGTTGAAAATTCAGAAAATCCTGAAATTGTTAACCTCAGATTACTGCCCTCGCCAGATCCATTGACGGGACGGACATGACCGAGGAGCAGCAGGATGCACTAGCATTGCTGTGCAACACACAGTATGAAATCAATTGTTTCCGCAAGAGCTCCATCCGGCCAACTCTCAACCCGAAATTTGCGGGTTTGTGCAAAGCTTCTGCTACGCCGCCACCGAGACAGCTGTTCGGTGAAGACCTGCCTAAGCAGGTTAAATACCTGGACGAGGAGGCAAAAGCGGTCAGGTTAATGAAACCACCATCCTCAAACAGGCCACCGGCATATCGCAGACACCATCCCTACGTATCTACCAGGGCTCGGGGACAACGCGATAGGGCAACGTGAACCTATCCACCAGCCGCACCCTAACAGCAAAAGCCTTTTTTAGGGCAGGGCCAATAGCGACCAGTGTGGAAGATGCGCCAAACCCCCACCCCAGCAACACAACGAGCAACAAAAGCCCAGAACGTCAAGCCCCGTCGATAACCATGGAGGTAAGGGGGTATGGTTCCCTTGGGAGTGCTGCTTGTATAACCTCGCAAATAGGAGGGAGATTGCATGCATCTGGGATGCATGGGGTTCTATAACTTCGGATTCCTTTCTATTACAAAGTATTCAGGGTTATGAGATTGAATTCATAAATGGACATCTTCCCCCGACTCAACATGTACCTGACCGGAAATTTGCACTTTCGCACAAAGAGAAAGTGGAAGGACATGCGGAATTATTAAGGCTATACGCCAAGGGGGTAATAGAAAAAACGACACATGAACCTCTTGAGTTTGTATCTAACATCTTTACCAAAACCAAAAAAGATGGTGGATGTCGTATCATAATTGATTTAACCCATTTGAATACCTTTGTACAATATACCCATTTCAAAATGGAGACATTTGAAACGGCTAAACAACTGATTTCCAGAGGGTGCTTCATGGCCTGCATCGATCTAAAAGATGCATACTATTCAGTACCTATACGGAAACATCACTGGAAATACTTAAAATTTGTCTGGATGGGGCAGCTATGGCAATACAAACCTCTACCTAATGGGCTTACAACAGCCCCTAGGTTATTTACTAACATTCTAAAACCAGTCTTGGCATCTCTAAGAAGACAAAACCACATAGTCATGGCATATCTAGATGACATCTTAATTGTGGGAAGAACTTTGGAATTAGCCAAATTAGGAGTAACAGCTACCAAAACATTATTCGAGAAACTAGGATTTGTCATCCATCCAGACAAATCCAAGTTCGACCCTTCTGTGGTTATGGACTACCTGGGATTCACAATTAACACCAATCATATGATTGTCGCTATCCCAGGGAGCAAAGCAACAGACATAATAGAGGCATGTAACAGCCTTGCTTGCGCCAGGAAACCGACTATTAGACATGCTGCTAAGGTAATTGGAAAGCTTGTAGCTACATTTCCAGCTGCACAATTTGGCCCATTACACTATCAAACCTTGCAAAGAGCAAAAATCTTAGCATTAAAAGCAAATGCTGGACATTTTGACAGGCCTATGCAGCTGCCAAACAAGGCGCAAATTGAGCTACAATGGTGAATCAGCAATGTTTTTGATTGTTTTAAACCCATCATTATATCAAACCCATCAGTCGTGTTACAAACCGACGCAAGCGCCCAGGGCTGGGGAGCTACCGACACTACTTCCAGTTGTGGCGGCAGATGGGATTTGCATGAGTCTACTCTTCTTCAATCACAAGGTATATACTATTTGGAAATGCTGGGAGCATTTCACGGGCTGCGGGCTTACTGCACCAATCTGCATCATACGCACGTCCATCTTCAAATAGATAATACCATTGTGGTGGCATATTTGAACCATATGGGTGGTATCAAGTCAATATCTTGTGATGAATTGGTAAATTTAATCTGGCTCTGGTGTATTGAAAGAAATATTTGGATATCAGCTACGTACCTTACGGGTAAGCTCAATACAGTGGCGGACACCAGGTCACGAGTATTTAATGACAACATCGAGCGGATGTTGAACCCCCAAATATTTGCTAAAATTATATTAATGTCACACATACCATCAGGAATATGGAGACGGGTCTGTTGATCAGCCATAAGAACCCACATCACAACGTGACGGTGCAGACTATCTCCATGTGGCTCAGGGTGGTATTGGATGCAGCAGGTATAGACGGCAACATTTTTAAATCTCATTCTACCAGGGCTGCATCCACATCAGCGGCGAGGACCATGGAGGTACCCATGAATCATGTCCTCACAGCAGCGGGCTGGGCCAGTGAAGCTACTTTTCAGCGGATTTATAATAAATCTGTGGCCACTCCCGCAACGTTTGCAGAATCAGTTTTAAGTGCTGTTCCATAAAAACGTTTATCCCCGAGTGAGGGGTTTATTGTTTGTATTAATAAATACGTTATTATTATTCAGCTTGTTCAAGTCTGAAATACGTTAACATACTTCCTCCATCAGCAATTACAGCAGCGTGTGAGCATGGACGTGGCCAAGGGCATGAAATCACAGAGCTTTGAAATCTTCACGAAGTCACTCACGTGACTCCGAAGTAAAATAGTAAGATTAAACGAGAACTTACCAGTTTGAAGTTTGATCCTTATTTTATGAGGAATTACGATGAGGGATTTCGTGCCCTCCGCTCCCAACCCTCTATCATAAGGTCAACTGGTATATAGAGTCTCTTAAATCTTACTATCTTCAGTCATTGTTGTTATCTGTGATTCCACGCCGTTGCTTTGAAGAATGTCGCGCATGCGTGCTGGCGGGGTCTTCACGAAATCCCTCATCATAACTCCTCATAAAAAAAGGATCAAACTTCAAACTGGTAAGTTCAAGTTTAATCTTTCTATTCTAGGAGGTTGACCTCATTAAAACTTACAGAATAATGAAAGGCATAGATAGAGGGATGTGAAAAAGATGTTTCCACTGGTGGGAGAGTCTAGGACCAGAGGTCATAGCCTCAGAATTAAAGGGTGCTCTTTTAGAAAGGAGATGAGGAGGAACTTCTTTTGTCAGAGGGTAGTTAATCTGTGGAACTGATTGCCGCAGAGAGCTGTGGAGGCCAAGTCAGTGGTTATTTTGAAGGCAGAGATAGACAAATTCTTAATTAGAACGGGTGTCAAGGGTTATTGGGAGAAGGCAGGAAAATGTTATAAGGAGGCAGAGATCAGCCATGATTGGACGGCAGAGTAGTCTCAATAGGCTGAATTGCCTAATCCTATTCCTATAACGTGAACTTGTGAACACCATTATGTCTGCACTTTGGCACTGATTTATTCTCCCATTTGGCAATATAGTCTAATTTCTTAATGGCTTTATTGATGAATGTGGCACTGTATTCCATCATTCCAAATACCAACTGTACTGAAACACCAACATTGTTTTGATCTTTCTACTTGGCTATTTATCTCCACGTTAAAATTTAATTCGCTGTTGTTTGACCTGCTTACATTTTTTATTCAATATAATTTGTGTATCCTTTGAATCCTTTGTGATTCCTGTTTTGCTTTGTGATTCATTGTTTCTTGTGTTTGCAATTTCAAATCACCTTTGCCAATTAGAAATAGTCATGGGTCCAGCAGTTTCCAAAATATTGATACCAAAGTAGGACAAATTTGGCGTCTTTACGCAGTATCTCTGAAAGGTTTATTTCAAATATAGGAAAATTTGGATGATTTGTGGGAATTCTTTTGAAGTTCAGATTTTGCAGAACATGATTAGAAAGGGGCCATCTGTTGAATGATACAAATGAAATAATTTCACTACATATTTTGGATGAAAAATAATAATTTAAGGACAATTAGGTTTTGCAGCTTCATGAATAATTGCCTAAACAATCATGACATTTAATTTCTTGGCAGTTCTCTGAACCGACTGATGTTCCAATTGATAGACACAAAATGTTGACGTAACTCAGCAGGACAAGCAGCATCTCTGGAGAGAGGAATGGGTGACGTTTCGGGCCGAGACCCTTCTTCAGACTGATGAGTTCAGTCTGAAGAAGGGTCGCGACCCGAAAATGTCACCCTTTCCTTCTCTCCAGATATGCTGCCTGTCCTGCTGAGTTATGCCAGCATTTTATGTCTATCTTCAGTTTAAGCCAGCATCTGCAGTTCCTTCCTACGCATTTTGATGTTCCATTTGTATTGCTGCTGGTTCTGTTTGACCTCTGTGTTTATTCATTAAGGATCTCCGTATAGAGATAAAGTCACAATAGCTATCCTGCAGCTTCAGGAGGAAGGAAAACTACACATGATGAAAGAGAAATGGTGGCGTGGCAATGAGTGCCCGGAAGAGGACAACAAAGAAGCAAGCGCCCTTGGTGTTGAAAACATAGGAGGAATATTTATTGTGCTTGCTGCGGGGCTAGTGCTCTCAGTCTTTGTAGCTATCGGTGAATTTGTATACAAATCCAGAAGAAACAGTGACGTTGAACAGGTACATTGGTGTTTATGTTACGTTTCAATATAAAGAGTGAAATTAAAACATTTGTGGTGTTCTGCTAATAAATAATTTTCAACTCAAATGTAAATTGGGATTTGGCTCTAATCAAAGGTAGATTATTAAAATAAATGAGGAGAACACCAGAAAGGGATGGGGAAAAAAAACAACTTACATCCCATTCATCAGGCTAAATAAACAGTAATTCATTATTAGGTTAAATGTACACAAAAGGTTAAGGATATCAATGAAAGTTGAGGTAAATTGAAATATCTCATTTCCTCAAATTACTTGGTGCCGCAAAATACAATATCTGTCACTTAATGTTGGTTTATATTCACATAGGGAAATTAGAACGTATAATAATATAAAATATCATAACCATGTTAGTCCTTTTTACAAAATATAATGATGTCTTGAAACAGTTTCTTTTTCATAAAGAAAATGAATTAGTTTCAATAATCTCACTTCTTGGGAAACCACAGAAAGAAAAAAAATCTTCCCTTTCCATTTTTAAAATTGTTAAATGATTTACAGCTCTCTTAATAGTAATCTCCTCCCTGGGTTTTATTAGTACAACATTACTCATGTTAGGAATGGCCCTTCTGTCAGCAGCAATCACTAAGAACAGACTAGGAGGGCAATAGTTGCTGGTTTTCAAATGATAATGGTCTCCGGTTTTGAGCACCTCCGGTTTGATTTTGTTAATATCACAATAATATTTTTCTTTGAAATTCTCTGTTAGAAAGCAAGAACTTAATCTACTCTTACTACCTCATTTTATGTGTGTGTCCCCCCCCCCCCCCCCACCCACATGTGTATTTGTGTAAAATGTTCATGGACTTTAAAATTTATTTAAAAGGACTCAAAATAACCAGTTTTGTACTTCTTCTTATCGAGTCCACATACAAGTCAGGAGTTGTTCAGCCAGAGCTGAACACACTTCTCGGCATCTGCATACAATGGTGTCTGTCTTGCGCTTCTTGAGCTTCTTGTTTTGTACCACCAAACATTTATGTCCCAATGTCTTGCAGTATTGTGTTCTTTGCCTGTCTCGCTCCCACTTTGTCTGTCGCCTGCTTTCCTCAACTCTCGCCCGGTATTTTCAATACGTTGAAAGTATGGAGAAATATTCCAGATATGTGAACCAAAATGGTGATGTATGGAGTTATGACATTGTAACAGGTTTCCACTGTATTCAAACAATTTTTTTTTGCTCAAATGATTAAGTAGAAAATACATTGGTATGTTTACAATCGTAATTAATGACTATGAGAAATATTGAAGGGGGTGCTGTAAAATATGTATTTTACAAACTGTTTCATCAATGCAAAGTGTGCATTTTAACTGCAACTCCTGTGAATCAAACTTATTCACTTTACTATTAATTGTAAAATATATTCCCAAGGGTTAACAGAACTATGTCTTTCCCTGATTTGATAGAAGTGCTGCCAGGTCTCAGATTGTCAAAAGGTACCTCCAGTTCACAGCAACTATGAGTGTTAACAAAGATATATGTTTCCAGCCAAGAACCAGTATATAAATAGGGATGATGTTGTGGGGTAGATTTCTGTACTCATCAAGCAAATACCAAACGTACTAATAGAGGTCAAAGTTTCAACCAATGTCTTAGTCGCATCCATCATGAGCCCCCAGTATATCGTGTCCATCCACAATCCAGTGGGACATACTGGGGAGGCCTAGAGAATATTATGTAATCATTATTATGCTCTGGATCTCATAGAGTCTCTGAGCATCAGGTGACACATGGACAGAGTCACTCTTGCTGATGAATGAACACTTTGTCACAACGAACATTACTTGAAGCAGCAGTAAGAGCACAGAATTAACTCTGGGTGGGAGCTTTCAACACCCAGGAGTGGTCCGGGGAATCATTACTGACAGACCTACTGAACCTATTAAATGTCTCCATTGTTGGGAGTGAGTACTGCAAAGTCTTCTTGAGAGAAATTCATCTTTCTTTGTCAATGCTACACAAGTGCTATTGCCTGACTTGCACATGGTACTTCCCTCCCAATATTCAGTTACAATGCCTTCAATGGAATTGGGCACCACATTGATGTCCACTGTGGGCCAATATCACAGCCTGGTGAATATTATGACCCTAACCAAAGGCAGAATGCTGGGTTTCTGCTGCAAGTGACTCGCCTCCTGAATCCCAAAAGCCTATCCACTGTCTACCAGGCATGAGTCAGGAGTGTAATAGAATACTCTCCACTGGATGAGTTTGACAATACCTCTCAAGATATTTTAACATAATGTAAGAAAAAAACAGACCACCTGGTGGCTCCATCCGCCATTCCAATCTTTCACTTCCCCTAACAACATGCCTGCATTACATACAATTGCCAAGATCCATTACAACATGCCAAGGCATCTTCAGCAGCAGCTCACAAACCAATGGTCCCTACACCTATAGAGTAGCAAATACATGGGAACACTAAAAGCAACTTTCCATCCAAATCACATACCTCTCTGCCTTGGCTGTGGATCGTTATCTGTTCGTTGCCACTGGATCAGAATTGTAATCACTCTAACTTTGAAACACAGGTTGCCGTGCAATTCATGGACAGCAGCTGTTCAAGAAGGTTGCTCACCGCCACTTTCTAAAGGACAATTAGGGAAGAGCTTTAAATGCTGAGCCCTATCTCATAAATGAAGACATGATTAATTTATCTTCAACAGAAGCATCTATTTCAGTCTCTTGGTATTAACCATAGTTTCCAAAGTTGTAACTGCTCCACTGACAGCTAATTTGATTATAGATGTCTCTATCTCACAGTATAATGTTGGCACTGTATATCCCAGATGCACAAAATATTTAGCTCCAAAAAATTATAAATACCATTTCCATATTCTCAGCTTTGTCTAAATTTGGAAATATCTCAAATAAACGTGAGTTTTCATTGCAAGGTATTTTAGACTAACTTTAAATGATTATATTGTTTGAAAGGTATTTCTGCGGGGTTGCCAAATAACGCATCTTCCCCAATCGACTGTGTTCATTTATTTTATTTCAATCTTGAGTTAAAGCCACTCATTATTTATTTTTGCTTTTTAGTTTTCTGTGCGTGTAATTTCTTTGCCGTTCCTGGTCATTAAAGCTATTTCTGCACCTTTGTTTTATTGCATGCAAGGCCTTTTGTTTCTTTTATGGATCACAATGCAAACAGCCTCATCCATCCTACTCCACCTCTGGAACCACCCTTTCCACTGAGTTGGAGTGTGGCAAACTAATCCGTGAGAAGAGGGGAATACAGCAACAGTGCTCCATCCACACTGTGTAGATAACGCAGTGAAAGGTGTGTGCATAAGGTACTTCTTACAGTCAGTAAGAAACTTTTGTATGTGTGTTGTCTTTCACTCCATATATATTTTTTAATGGGTTGCAATGCAATTTCAGTTGGTAGACCGGTGTTAATGTTGATAAAAGGCTGCTCTACCATCCAATTCAAATTGTCTCGGGTAGCTTTTTCCATCTGTTGTGTCCTTCTGGTCACTAACATCACTCCACTGACTTTATGTCCAACAGGTGGTTAATTTATTTTCTGATAGTAGTAAAATTATCAATGAATGACTGAATGGCAGAAGCGAATTCAGAATTATTCTCTGGCCATTTATGAGAAAGGATATATTTGGGAATCAAAAATATCTAGATAATTCAAAGGCTACTTATATGAACCTGTTTTTAAAATAAGCTGTGTTGGCAAAACGGTCATAATCTTGTAATGTTGCAGCAGATTTATACACCTTCACTACTATTGTTTGCAAAATAAATATTTTGAAGATTTGTTGTAAAAGTTGAACCAGGTGTGCGTTTGGAAAATATCCTGCGCAGGGTCACTTTCTCCAACATTAATATGTGTAGTTTTAATTAAGGATAAATAGGTCAAAATTAGATAATATTTACTGCGCCAGCAGCACATATGGTCCACCATGCTGTGCTGCCCCTAGTTCTTCCAAAGACGTCTCAAATCCTTGCAACCTTTATATTCTTCATTTATATTAGAATGTTCCAAGCAAGAAATTTCTTACATGTAGTGTGACAAAGAATTTAATCTAATGCCAATTGCTTTGTATAAATGTCATGTATTCATGTCATGCTTACATGTTGGAACATGTTTCTTGTGCATGTGATATACTCACACTCGAAGGTTACAGAATATGCACAGTGGTGTCAGACTGCACACATGCATGTCTTGATGTCACTTGTGCTTCCGAAGCTCTTGACTGGCCCAGGCCCCTCATCAAAAGCCAGCCTTAACTGGGGCATTTTGAGCTTCCTCTGGACAAGTTAAAGTGGAAAGCTCCTTACTTGGTCTGTAGTTCTAGTGAGCTCCACGTGAAATCTTCTGCAGGTAAGTCCTGTTTCAGTGTTTATTCTGACCTTACCCCTGCCTTCCTGGGAATGGCATTTGGACCCCCAGTCAGAACTCTGATCACACTCGCCCCTCCCTCTGACTTAATCCAATTTTGTTTCAGACCATTTTTTTGTCTGCTATGGTTCCTTTGGTCTGCCTTTCATGATATATACTGAGAAACTACTGACCTACCCCCTTCAAACCCGTCCTCCATTCCAGCTCTTTCCCAGTCTTTGGTCATATTCTATGTAACCCACACATTCACACCAATCCTTCTGCAAACTCTGCATTGATAGAGCAAGTTGAAGCAGAGTCCTTGTATATTTTACATGCAAGATCGTTGCTGTGCACAACTTAGATCCACAGCACGGCAGTATTTTAATGTGCCATTTTAGACAAATATTGAGCTGAAATTCTTCGAAAACCAATATTTCTCCTAACATTTCACGTCATTCTTCAAGTGATAATCTTATGGAAATGCTAGCCACTGCAAATATTATTTCCTTATTCGCCATCCCTGAACCTAAATAAATTCAATGGGCAATGATTATTCTTCATAACACGTCTTGGCTATCCTTAATCTCCTTAATTTATATGCAAAATATCCAAATGTGCAAGCTTTCTTTAAAATATATCTTCCATCTCATTATCCCATTGAAGTTTCTTTGTATCCTTTCCAATATACTTTATTTTATATCCTTTGGAGCTCTATCAAACATACTTCAAATAAGGTCTTATGGGGATTGAGAAACATTAATTTGCCTTTGTATTAAATGGTCTGAAATATACAGTACCCTCCATAATGTTTGGGACAAAGACCCATCATTTATTTATTTGCCTCCACAATTTGAAATTTGTAATTAAAAAAATCACATGTGGTTAAAGTGCACATTGCCAGATTTTAATAAAGAACATTTTTATACATTTTGGTTTCACCATGTAGAAATTACAGCAGTGTTTATACATAGAATGAACTGCCGGCCAATGAGTTTGAGCCATTTGTTTGAACTTGAGCAGATAGGATGTGTTTTTTCACTTCAGAATTCATTATGCTAATACCATCAACAGTTGTATAACAATGAAGATAAGTGAGCCACTACCTGCAGCACCATATATGCCCAGGCCATAACACCCCCGCCACCATGTTTCGCAGATAAGGTGGTATGCATTGGATCTTGGGCAGTTCCTTCTACAGCAAGACAATAATCCCAAACATACTGCTAAAGCAACATAGGAGTTTTTCAAAGCTAAAAAATGGCCAATTCTTAAGTGGCCAAGTCAATCACCCAATCTGAACCCAATTGAGCATGTCTTTTATATGCTGAAGAGAAAACTGAAGGGGACTAGCCCCCAAAACAAGCACAAGCTAAAGATGGTTGCAATACAGGCCTGGCAGAGCATCACGAGAGAAGACACCCAGCAACTGGTGATGTCCATGAATCACAGACTTTGTCTGTGATTCATACTTTGCTCTTGCCATCACTCTGATATGTTAATCTTCATCTCATCTGTCCAAAAGTGTTGGAAACACTGGAGGAAAGACTTGGTGCTGAGAGCTCTCTTATACCTGCATTAAGGAGGCAATTAAACACACCTGAGCAATTACAAACACCTGTGAAGCCATGTGTCCCAAACATTATGGTGCCCTGAAATGGGGCGACTATGTATAAACACAGCTGTAATTTCTACATGGTGAAACCAAACAGCCTTTATTAAAGTCTGACAATGTGCACTTTAACCACATGTGATTTTTTTCTATTACAAATCTCAAATTGTGGGGAACAGTGGCAAATAAATAAATGATGGGTCTTTGACCCAAACATTATGGAGGGCACTGTACTCCGAGAAATGCACATGCCAATTTCCCCTTGTGCCCCATCTATATTTTTTACTTTCAGTTTTACCAATTTGTTAAAGAGAACAGAACATAGAACTGTTCTCAATGCATCGAGCAGCTAACAATTGATCTATTTCTGAAGCTACTTACACAGTCATTTAAAATACTGCGTTGATCATTAAATGGGGGATGTTTTTGTGCATCCAAATCCTTCTTCTTTGTTTAAAAAAAACTCACATGATTTGTCTACCCTGAATCCTGCATTACATTTTTCCCCCAAAAAAGTACTTTCTGTAGTCACATCAGCTTGTAACAAACAGGTACTTTCATTGCCATATTATCTGTCTGCAACTTTGCATCAAATAATTTTAGATCAAAATGCCTGAAAGGTTATGAAATGTTATAAACTCCAAGGAAACCTTCTTTCTGGATGACTTTGATCCATCAAGTATGAAGTATAATACCATTTATCCTTTTTTTATAGCACATCATTCTCAAGGCAAAAGTAATTTGAGTGAACAGAAGAATAATCACATATACTGTACAATGCCACCCATTGCCCCTTGCAATTTTGTTGTGCTAGTTCCTTAAAATGAACCAAAAAAAAAGTATTTGCTGCAGTGAAGCATCCACAAGCCAGCAAATTTAAATTGCTGAAGGTGCATTCTTCAGAGGCACGTACATATTCCAATATCGTCAAAGGCCAGTGAAAGTAGTACTAGTCAGAGAGTGACACAACATGGAAACAGGCCCTAAGGCCCAACTTGCCCACATTGGCCAACATGACCCAGCCACACTAATCCCACCTGCCCGCACTTGGCCCATATCCCTCCAAACCTGTCCTATCCATGTACCTGTCTGTTTCTTAAACGTTGGGCTAATCCCTGCCTCAACTACCTCCTGTGGCAGCTTGTTCCATACACCCCTCAGTAACCCCTCCATACATCCATAGTTACTCCTCAGATTCCTTATAAATCTTTTCCCCTTCACCTTAAACCTATGTCCTCTGGTCCTCGATTCACCTACTCTGGGTAAGAGACTGTGCATCTACCTGCTCTTCCTCTCATGATTTTAAACACCTCACCTCTATAAGATCTCCATAAGGTCACCCCTACTATCCAGCAGTGCCTCAACAATAGTGGCCAGCATTTCAGCACCAGCAGGTTTTTATGATTTGGTGAGGATAACCATCATATATGCCAAACCCAGGCCACCAGGAACCAAAACAATTCCAGAATTATTTTTTTTAAACTCAGAAGCTCGCTACGCATTGTGTTGGCAAATAGGCAAATCCAGCCCCTTTAAAAAATAGAATTAATTCAATAAATTATATTGAGCTGGTGTTGGTTAATGCAGCTCTGCAGAAATGAAAGTAAAGATTTTATTTCACAGCTGAAGAAGTCTCAAGAATAGCAATCTTAAGAGTATACTGCACATTTACACTGTCAAGTGACAAAAACTGCAACATTGACATTCAGAAAAGTAAAGTTGTACAATTACATCCATGCCTTCATGGACTAGGATCATCTCAAGGCATTTTACAGTCAATTAAGTACTCTATATGTAGTAATAATACTTAAGGGCGGATAGGGAGATGTTCTGACATAATCATCGATCAATGCAGAAATGGTTTCCAGTTATTAATTTTATTCATATAGGATAAAATAGGAAGAATCTGAATCAGACTAACTGGGAAGATCACCGATTAATAAATTATTTATCTTAATGTGTTAATTATCTTAAAGCAAAGTCAAGAGTCAAGATTGTTTAAATGTCAGACGCACTCAATATGAATCACAACAGTGAAAGTCTTACTGGCTGCAGCTATACAGGTTCTTTAGATGCAACAACAATGTAAATATATCATAAATTAACAGTGATGGTGGGTGGCATGGTGATGCAGCTGTAGAGTTGCTACCTTACAGTGCCAGAGACCCGGGCTCGATCCTGACCACTGGTGCTATCTGTACAGAGTCAGCACATTCACCCCGTCACCTGTCTGGGTTTTCTCCAGGATCACCGGATTTCTCCCACACTCCAGAGAGACATACAGGTTTGTAGGTTAATTGGCCTGGTAAAATTGTAAATTGTCCCTGGTGTGTGTAGGATGGTGTTAGTGTGCAGGGATCGCTGGTCTCTGTGGGCAGAAGCGCCCGTTTCCGCGCTGTATCTCTAAACAAAACTAAACGCAGTTATTCAAGAATGCGATTGTACAAAAGCCAAAGTACAGCAACCAGAGAAGTACAAGGGCCGTAGTGGTTCAGTACTGAGGTAGGGTTGTGAATACGGTGCAGGGTGGTTCAAGACCTGTTAATTGACGGGAAGAAACAGTTCTTGAACCTGGAGGTAATGGTTCTTAGGCTCCTGTATCTTCTTTCTGATGGTAGCAGTGAGAATAGAGCATGGGCAGGTGATGTGGATCTGTGATATTAGCTGCCGTCTTGAGGCAGCGCTTCCTGTAGATCCCTTCAATTGTGTGGAGGTCAGTTCCCATGATGGACTGGACCATGACCACCACTGCCTGCAGGCCTCCTTCATTCTCGACTGTTTGAATTAGCAAACCAGGCCATGAAGCAACTAATCAGTATATTCCCCACTGTGCACCTGTAGAAGCTCAGTAGAGTATTCAGAGACTTGCCAAATCTCCCCAAACCACTGAGGAGGTGGAAGCAGTGGTGAGCTTTTTTTGTGTTACATCAATATGCTAGGCCCAGGACAGATCACACAGTTATGCACAGCTAGGAACTTGAAGCTGTTGGCTCTCTCCACTGCTATCCTTCCAATGAAGCCAGGTGCATTGTCCCCCAGTTTTCTCTTCCTGAAGGCAACAATCCGCTCCTTGCCTTGTTCTGGCACCACTTAACAAGATTATCAATCTCCCTTCATCACTCTGATGCATTGCTACCTGTTATTCATCTATAAGCCCTGTCCCACACTGCAAATTCATTCCAAGAGTTTTCCCGAGTTTGCCCTGATTCGAACTCGGAGATTTACGGTAATGGCCACTCGTCGGTTCTCGGGGCTCTCGTGGACATATTTCATCATATTGAAAAATCTTCACGAGTCTTCCCGTGCTTACCTGCCGTTAGAGAGTCTTCCCGAGTACCTGCCGTTAGCGCTAAGAGACGTCCCACGAGCTCCGACGTACCCGCTACGTTCATTCCCCGTGCTTTCCACGAGTTTGATTTTTTTTTAAACTCGGGAGAGCTCTTGGAATGAACTCGTACTGTGGGACAGGGCTTTAACAACAATGGTATTGTCGGTGAATTTAAAGATGACGTTTGAGCTGTGCCTGGCTCCACATTCATGAGTATAGAGAGAATAGAGCAGGGACTGAACACACAGTCAACAGACAATAGGTGCAGGAGTAGGCCATTCGGCCCTTCAAGCTAGCACCGCCATTCAATGTGATCATGGCTGATCATCCCCAATCAGTACCCCGTTCCTGCCTTCTCCCCATATCCCCTGACTCCACTATCTTTAAGAGCCCTTTAAGAGTCCCGAGGAGCCCCTCTGCTGACGGTCAGTGAGAAGGAGCTGCTGTTGCCGATTCGTACTGATTGAGGAATTCAAGGATCCAGTTGCACAGGGATGAGCAGAGACCCAGTTCCCTAAGTTTGACAATGAGTTTGGAAGGGATCATGTTATTGAACGACAAAGACATACGTATTCCTGTTGCCCATGTACTTAAGCGCAGAGTGAAGAGCCAGCAAGATCACAACTGCTGTGGATCTGTGTGGAGGTAAACGGGTTGAAGGCCAGGTCATCACTGAGGCAGCAATTGATTTGGTTCATAATCAAACTCGTGAAGCACTTCATCACAATAGACACTGGTCGGCAGTCAGTGAGGCACGTCACCTTGCTCTTCTTCGGCACTGGTATTATGGATGTCTTTTTACAGTAGATAGGCACCTTGGACCATAGTAATGAGAGGCTGAAGATGTTCGCAAAACCTCCAGCCAGTTGATTCATGAGGGTTTTGAGAACACGGTCAGCTACACCATGAGGACTGGATGCTTTCTGAGCATTCACCTTCATGAAGGATCTTCTCACGGGATTCCTACACATCTTATGGATATGTAGGAGCTTTCCAATTAAACTAGGCAAACTCCAAACGTAGTGAGCTTCTCAATACAGCCAAAGAGCAACAAGAACTTAACAGGGATACAAGAAACTGCAAATGCTGGAATCGTGGGCAAAACACAAAGTGCTGGAGGAACTCAGGAGGTCAGGCAACATCTGTGGAGGTAAATGGACAGTGGCATTTTGGGTCGAGATCCTTCTTCAGAACTTAATTGAATAAGCATTGAAATGGAAATTGACTTGACTGTTAGTTAGTACCATTTTACAGTCATTCATTTGATCAATGCTCTTGCCAAGAGGCAATGGTAACTAAACTGAGCTACCTCCTGACAGCATACATCCGTACCTCTCTGCTGTTAGGCAATAGATAGAAATATAATAGAATATGAATGTTTTAGAACCTAATTATTGTTTGCCAGAAACTTAGCACAATCCCAGGTATTATCAGGTATTGTAAGCCGAGCACAATTCCAGGTATTATCGGCTGACTTTTTTTCCCCCCAAGTAAAATGCCTTCTTTTAAGGTTTTAAATGTCAAGGTGATTCATTGCTGATCTGTCAAAACAAATTATGTGAACCTCAACGACTCAAACTCAACAGGATGGAAGTTTCGTTTGAACGGAGAAGGCTTGAAGACGAGGTGAAAATCTTAATTTTCTGCCATCTGCAATCTGCACTATCCTTCCTCGCTCCTCCTTGCAAGCACCATTTCATGTTATGTTTACAAATATAAAACAATTGTGGGCCAAATTAAAGTTGCTGTCACTTTATCCAGTAATGAGAGTAAACATGCCAGGGGAATTATTACACTTTCCCTCTAGGATGTCTCTTCTCTTTTCCCCAAAAAGATACTTTCATGATCACACAGTGACACAGCTGGTAGAGCCGCTGCCTCATAGCGCCAGAGATTCAGGTTCAATCCTGACCACGGGTGCTGGCCTTGCGGAGTTTGCATGTTCTCCCTGTTATCCTATGTGTTTCCACTGAGTGCTCTGGTTTCTTTCCATGTCCCAAAGACATGCAGGTTTGCCTCTGTAAATTGTTCCGAATGTGTAGGGATGCAACGGTGAGAAAACATAGAAACCAGTGTGAACGGGGTAGATTAATGCACAGCATGGACAGTGGGCCGAAGGGCCTGTTTCTGTGCTGCATCTCTAAAATAAAACACACCTTCCAAAGTGCATTACCATCAACAATTACATTGGACATGCAGGCATTGTTGTAATATAGACGACATCAAAGTACAGGCATTGGTGGACTGCAGTGTCCTACAGGCAGCAGAGCTGTCTCTTAATGCAGCGACGGAGACCCGGGTTCGATCCCGACTATGGGTGCTGTCTGTACGGAGTTTGTACATTCTCCCTGTGACCTGCGTGGGTTTACACTGAGATCTTCAGTTTCCTCCCACACTCCAGACTTACAGGTTTGTAGGTTAATTGGATTGGTAAATGTAAAAATTGTCCCTCGTGGGTGTAGGATAGTGTTAATGTTCGGGGATCCCTGATCGGCGCGGACCCGGTGGGCCGAAGGGTCTGTTTCCACGCTGTGATTCAATAACTTTTATTGTCTTAATGTTGGTTAAAGATTGAGACATTGAAGAACCTGTAGTGCTCCTCCTTGAAGTATTACCATTGGATACTTGGCATCTAAGCAAAAGGGTAGGTTGGACCCTACTTTAACATCTCATCTGAAAAATACTACCTCCATCTGTGCAGCACTCCTTCTGGACTGCATGAAAGTCCCTGCACCAACTATATGGTAGAGTCTCTAGAGTGGGTATTGAACTCATGCGTTGATTCAGAGACTAGTGTGCCAGCACTGAGCCATAAGTCCAATGGCATACACTTAATAAAATTGTTACAGCAGCAAATACTGATATTTGTGAATCTTTCACATATATATACTTCGGCTATGTATGTGTTTGATGTAATATTGAGTTGGTAGCAAGTGTAGCACCACTTCATTCACGCCAAAGGGTAACGAGAAAGTGATGAGCTGGGTGATTTTAGTGCAATATGCTTTCAAATGGACATTTTTTTTAAAAGGCTCCTTTGGCTATTTTGGTCCGGGGTCATTGGTAGGATATCGTTATTACAGATCAATTAATACCTTGCTTATGGATTTTAGCATATTTTCCATGCAAATGCTTACAATTATGAAATAACAAGGACAAAGATGTTCTCCAGGTTAGAGGATAAATTTAAAACGACAAAATTATGAGATGATCAGAAGGAAATTGATTAAAAGCGAAAAATAGGTATATTAAATTACATAAATAGTGCTTGTTTTGTGTATTCTGGCAGTTTTCTTCAACCACTCATATATACAGAGGACATGCTTTATATAACTGGTGAATCTCTGTTATTAAGAAGACAAAAGGTTACCACTGTACTCCTAAATCGTTATAAGAATTTTTGTGAATGCATCAAGATTTCCTTATCAGCTTATCCTGATGTGGCAAATTTTAGATCTTATAATATTTGTTGTCTGACCAATGGGATGGAAAAGACCGATTTAAAAGTGCTTTCTTGCACATGTCCAACAATGAATAATTATTCATTGCTTTCATTGAAATCTGAGGCTTTTGATTTATTGCGTTCACATTAACATTCACTTGATCTATCCCAGAAATTATTAGGTTAGAGCATCTAAGTATAATAATCTAAAGGAATAATGCCAGTGTAATTACCACACCTAAGTCAGCAGTTCTAGCTTCCTAACATAAACAGGTTAAAATCATCCAATTGGTTTTTAAACCTTTAACTGAAGAAATTCCACTCTTGTATTCAATTTTAGAAGATTTTATATTTGAATATTTTATATTTTGAACCTTTACATAACATATTCAAGGTCTGTGATGCTGAGTTATTGAATATATTCAAGGTAGAGTTCAATAATGTTCAGGTATTAAGAGAATAAAACGATATGGGGTTAGCTATCTGTTAGCTAGATCACCCGAAGATTGCTATTATAAAAGTACTTTATAGCCATTTGTACTACTATTTTTAAAGTAATTTACAGTCATATGTACACCTTAAAGACAGCAATTCTGATGCTCTCTAAGTAGTGAACCAGAGGAACTCCAGAATATGTCTGAATCTACACCTTTTGCCTCAGATAATTAAATGCCATTGATGGAGTCAGGCATGTCACTGTAAATTCATCAGACTGAATTACAAGGTAAAGAAATATGTTCCATTCACTTATTCAAGCCCAAAATTCTCTTTCACCTAGAAACCCCTCGTTCCCACTTATCTATGGACAGTTTTCCAAGGTAATCTTGCATTTTATTTAATGCTATATTCCAGAAGTAAATACATCTTTAAGATTTTGAAAATCCAGTTAATAACATTGCTTCTATTTAAGCCGATGTGTACTGTCACAAGCACTCTCAGATTTTCATCACTTTTCATTCTACATTTACAGATGTTTAAACTGTTAGCCAAGCAGATTCTAAAACAAATTATTATTCTTTCAACAGAAAAAGACTCAAACTAATGTAATGCCACAAAAAGAGTCAAATTAATGTAATGGTAGTTTAATTCATCAATTAACTGAAGGGCCTCGGCAGTGATTTTTAACTGAACAACCAAAAGTTAATTATTGCAAAGTTTTGATTATTTTGTTTCCATTAATGGGAGAGTTTGGAACCAGAGGGCACAGCCACAGAATAAAAGGATGTACCTTCAGAATAACGATGAGGAGGAATGTATTTAGCCAGAGGGTGGTGAATCAATGGAATTCATTGTCACAGATGGCTGCAGAGCCCGTCATAGGGAATTTAATGATACCATAAACCAACATCCAACCAGTGCTCTCATGAACAAGGCAGCAATCAATAGACAACGCTGCAAAATCAAATAAAACAAAGCTGATTATCAGGTCATAATTATATTGCAATTTTTGGGAACTTACTTCACACAAATTGTCTGAGTCTGAAGAAGGGTTTTGATCCGAAACGTTGCCTATTTCCTTCGCTCCATAGATGCTGCTTCACCCGCTGAGTTTCTCCAGCATTTTTGTCTACCTTCACACAAATTGACTACAGTTTCCAACATTTGAAGGACAGATATAATTCGAAGTATATTATTACCTCTAAAAGCGGTTGCGATATTCTAAGGTGATCTGCAGCAATGCAAAGGGATGGGGTGTGGAGGAATTGTCAAGAAAATTAACGTGAGGCACAGCATTAAACTTGATGTTATTAAATAGTGGAGAAGGGTTGTGTGGCCCCACACCTTCTATTTCATAAGTGATAGGAGCAGAATAAGGCCATTCGGTCCATCAAGTCTACTCTACCATTCAATCATGGCTCATCAATCTCTCCCTCTCAACCCATTCTCCTGCCTTCTCCCCGTAACCCCTGAACATTTCATATTCCTCGGGTGCAGCCTTTTCAATAAGGCAAAATTCCCTAGACGTTTATTTCCCCCCAGATGTTTCTACTCAAGATTTCCCCATGGGCTTTAAGTGCAGCCATCTTGGTGAATCTAATTGCATGGTGGTGGAACTGATCAAGGAAGATCGTCTTGCTCTATATCCCAGACCATGACCAAACATCGCTTGGAGTCAGGACCAATGTTCAAATGAATCAACCTTGGTCTACTGGTAACATTTGTGTGCTGCGCCATGTAAGTGTGCCAAGAGAAGATGCACAATGGGTTGACACCCAAAACTAGAAGGGGAAAAAAGAACAATTAAGAGTAGCATCGTTGCAGGAATTTACCACAGAACTGCTGCATTTGTCAGGATAAGTATCTTGGAGGTTAATAAACATATGCGGAAAACAACCATAACAAGCTCTGTCAGTCACTTCCTGGTGGCTGGCTGGGGCCTTGCTGAGATTGTGTAGGCCATGCACTAGAAAATAACCTCCTGAAACTGTGTCAGGTTAGTCCCTGAGCAGGATTCGCAAACCCATTTGTTTGATTAGGGACGAACAATAATAGATTATTGTGGAAAAATGTATAATAATAATTTGCAATTTAAAATGATAATATTCCAGTGATTGTGTAGGAAAGAACTGCAGATGCTGGTTTAAACCGAAGATAGACACAACAATTCGTCACCCATTCCTTCGCTCCAGAGATGCTGCCTGTCCTGTTGCAGTGATTTTTTCTTTAAAATGTTCTCCCATTTGTAGTTGTTTATCTTATTTTTATTTGCATTTCAAGGCTATCTGAACATCATAGATAATCATAAATTTTGAAAGGTTTTGACAGAATGCAATGTTGGTTTCATGACATGTTATCTCTAAAAAAACCAACATACACAGTCCTTCAGCAATTAGCAAAGAGCTGCAGGCACTCAGCAGGGCATGCATCATTGGTGGAGGAAAGTGGACAGGCATTACTGTGAGTTGGGAACTTTCTTTAGTCCCCACCTGAAACGTTATCTGTCCACTTTCCTGCACAGGTATTGCTTCACCTGCTGAATTTCTCCAGGGCTTTTTTTGCTCAAGGTACCAGCATCTGCAATCTCTTGTCTCCAGTCACAGACCTTCTCTTTCTGCATAATGTATCTAATTGCTGCATTTACTGTTTTCAGTAGTAAATATATATTATTTTTCAATGAGCAAGTCTTTAGCCTATTCCAGGAGAACCAGCGAGACATAAAGGAGAAGGGGACCACACCACACCCGTCAGATGCAAGCATCCACCAGATATTAACCCAGCATTCCAGGACTAGAACGCGTGACTCCAATTGCCGCACTATCTAGAATGAGGCTTGACCTTATATTCATTCAGACTGCAGATGCTGGGGGAAAAAAATAACTGTTGGAGGAACTCAGTGGTAGAGCAGCATTTGTGGGAAGAAAATAATTGCTGACAATTCAGGTCAGGACCCTGCATCATAGCTGCTGAGTTCCTCCATTAGCGTTACTTGAGCACACAACCATCTGGCTAAGAGCTGGACATTTTACCACTGGACCCATCCCAGTAATGTTTCTTTCATTATAAATACTGTACACAAAATTGGTTGACACTAGGAATCATGATCAAGGGTTTGTCTGCAGTAGAAGGCCAAGGAATTAGGACACATGGGCCAACTCCAACACGGAGAGGAAAGTGTACCAACGATGTGATAACTTTAAATACTCAGCTTTCAATTAAGTAGTAGTTATGGATATTTGTATTTGAGTAAACGGATATGAAGAGTGTGCAAAAGTGAGACTAGGTTTACAAAGTACTGCAAAAATCATATATTCTTGCTTTTATTTCCTAGTGCTTTACATTCAGCACAGTGATCGAGGAGCTCCGTATTTCACTCCGCTGCCACAAAAAGCTGAACAAAAATTCCAGAACCAGGAGAAAATATGCATTGTCAAGCATCCTCATGTGTCATCAAAGGCGGATTGTGCGAAAAGAGACAATAACATGAAGTTGACAACTGCACTCAGCAGCAAAGACTTCTTGATGCCATCTCCAATTCTGCTTTTACCTCATGGAAAAGATGCCGGATTCTTGAAACTCTTGACATAAAACATAACGTTGGAATTTAAAGACTTGTGGAGCAGATTTTTTTTCTAAATAATCAAACTATGGCAAAAGATTTTGTGATCAATTGTTTCCTTATCTATTTACAGAGTTGGGGAGGTAATTGATTGCCTTTGTATAAAACTGATGTCAAGGTCAATGCAGTTGAAATAGTTTTGTGCAAGTATCTTTGTAGCACGAGAATCTGCTAAAGAATAGTCATTTTCTCTTGGTGCTTATTGTTCAACTAAACACATTTATTAAAGTCTAAGTGATGAAACATCTTAAAAGATCAAATCCTTCTGCTCTGTAATCATTGCTACCCTGTATTCGCTGCAGCAGATACAGTAGTTGATAAAAGACAAACATGGCTTTACTAGTTTAATTTATAACATTTCCTGCTGAATTCACCACTAAAGTCAATCATTTTGCTGTAGATCATTGGATTAGATCCTTTTGCTAAATGCAATCTCCTCTTCTATTTCACCCTTGGTAGAATGATTTGAGTATTCACTGTTTGGTTCTGGCATACACATATGATAAATGGGTTTCGTACTTTATTGGAATTTATTTCATTGTGGCAACTTCTAAGCAGTGAATAAGTAATCTATAGACTGACTCATCTGTTTCTGAATGCATTTTAAGTTTTAAAAAAGATTCAGAGGGGCCAGGAGTTTTGAATCTTTACAAGTTTTGGCCATTTAAGCCTTGGTTTAATCTGTTTTTGTTTCATGAATAAAACATTGACAGCTTTTCAAAAATCTGGCTACATTAACTCAATATATCCATAAATTTATGAATGAACTGAGACTCGTAGATTACTGCAACACTGAAAGAGGGTGCTTATTGAATACCTAATCCAGAAAACAAACACCCACATAAAATATATGCTGAACAAGGTCAGTTTTCTGCATCACTTCCTTCACAACTGAAATGAATTCAGGAAAGTACCTGTATACAGCAGATAATGGCCAGAGTTGGAGTGTCCAAATTGCAACTTACTTGCAAGAGTGTGATGTAGACATTCAACTGTAGTGGGAGGATACAGCTTCTAGGGCAATCAATTACAACAGATAATACCATACATGAATATAAGCTGGATGATCAATAGGCCATGGCTGAATTGGGCAGAAAGCTTTGGATTTTCACATGTGCAAGGATACAGTACTTCCCACATCCTATTACTAATCGGTCTGATGTTGATGAAAGGGAGCTGAGAAGCTGTACCTTGGGTAGAAGTGGAAGCCAGTAGTTGATCTGTAGAGCCAGTCCACTAGTTTAGTTTAAAAAGTCAAGTCAAAGTCAAAAGAGTTTATTGTCATGTGTCCCTGACAGGACAATGAAATTCTTGCTTTGCTTCAGCACAACAGAACATAGTAGGCATTGACTACAAAACAGATCAGTGTGTCCATAATCCATTATATACGTAAACACACACATTTAGAGATACAGTTTAGAGATATAGCGTGGAAAAAGACCCTGCAGCCCACCGAGTACACACCGACCAGCGGTCCCCACACATTAACACTATCCTCGAGGCACAAAAGGCAATTTGCAATGTTTACCAAGACAATCAGCCTACGAACTGAACGTCTTTGGGGTGTGGGAGGAAACCGAAGGTCTCGGAGAAAACCCACGCAGGTCACAGGGAGAATGTACAAACTCCGTACAGACAGCACTCGTAGTCAGGATCGAACCCGGGTCTCTGGTAATGCAGCAACTCAACCGCTGCGCCACCGTGCCGCCCCAGTGAAATTAACGAACAGCCTTCCGCACATGAAAATCCAAGGCTTTCTGCCCAATTCAGCCATGGCCTATTGCTCATCCAGCTTATATTCATGTATGGTATTATCCGTTGTGATTGGATTGCCCTAGAAACTTTTCAGTGCATGCTCCGTCGATAATTCCCAGGAAGTGGCAACATAAGTAGAGTGGTAAAGAAGGCATATAATATGCTTGGCTTCATTGTTCAGCACACAGAGTATAAGAGTCATGGAGTCATGACGCAGCTTTATAGGACTTTGTTTATGCCACATTTAGAGTATTGCTAGCAGTTCTCGTTACCCCAATATAGGAAGGATGTGTAGGCTTTAGAAAGGATGCAGAGGATGTTTACCAGAATGATGCCTGGATTAGGGGGTGTTATTTTATAGGGAGAGGTTGGACTGACGGATTATTTTCTCTGGTACACTGGAGGTTGAGGGGAGACCTGATAGGAGGACATAAAATTATGGGAGGCATCGATAGGGTAGACAATCAGAACGTTTCAGCCAGGATAAAAAGATCTAATACTAGAAGGCATAACTTTAAGTTGAGAGGGGCAAGGTTTAAAGGAGATGGGCGAGGAACATTTTTGTTGTTTTTTTTTTACACAGAGTGGTGTGTGCCTGAAATGGACTCCTGGGGTGATGGTGGAGGCAGATATGATAGTGGAAATTAAGAGACTATTGGATAGGCACTACATTCCCTGCCTATCCAATAGTTAAGAGACTATTAGATAGGCAGGGAATGTAGGGATATGGATTATGTGTGGAGTTGCTCTTGGCATCATGTGCCACATGGCCCTAGTGGGTCAAAGGGCCCAATGGTACAAAAAACTTAAACCAAAAAAGTTACAAATTTATCTAAAAACCATGCCAGAGAGGCCGGTCATTTATTTTTCACAATGTGGTTTGTTGCTACATCGTTTATGTTCATGAAATAAAGTCAGGATTCAAGGTTGCAATTCAACCCCTATTTAATCTATCTACATATTACTAAAACTGTCATCTTGTCTGTGAGTGAGTGAGTTTGCCTGTTTGAGTGCTTTTCATGGCCTGAACTATGCCAAAACGGTACACGATAGTGCTATGATTTTTTGCACCACCTTACTCACCATTGTCCTGTGGTGTGGTGTATCAAGGTTCATTCAGATTTATGTTATATTTTAAGTTATTCATATTTTTAACTTTACAAAATCCCAATTTGAGAAAAATGTCTTCCCTCTGCACTGGCAGTTACAACTATGTTGTCACAATGGGATTGGAACCCTGCCTGCTACAATGTTGCAATCCCAGGACAGAGTCCTGCCAGCCCTAGCAAGAGCAATTGCATTTGTTTTAAAGTTGAAAATGAGTGACGGTGAATAAGGGAAAATTAGCAGACCCTGCGCAGTTGGGGGCTATGGGTGAGTGGTGGAATATTGCATTGGGGGAGCAGGTTGCATTGGGGGAATGGGTGAGTGGTGGAATATTGCCTTGGGGAACGGATTGCGTTGGGGGACCAGGCCTCCCACTTGGTCTAGTGAACAGTAAAATTATCATTCATTCAAAATCCTAGCCATTTATTGGTTCCACCATCACAACTTCTCTAAGTGCTGCAAAACCATTCCTTCTGCCATTACTGAAGCTGCTTTATATGCTAAATTACATTATTATGTTGGCTTGATGATGTTCACAGGTAGCTTTGGTGCAATATAATAGCCAAATATAATAACCAAACAAAAAAGTCCAGTTGTTTGGGGACATGAATTTTGATAACCGCGTGTCATGTTTGTTTTCAATTTTAACTTTATAGTAGACTCTTGGAGCAGGTAATTTTTTGCCATCTTTGAAAATAGACATATTAGATTGCAAGGAATAGAGGCAAATGTGCCTCACTGCACAATTGCTCCCCAAACTGAGATCAAGGCTCTGGTAAGGTTGTGTCTATCTACATACATAGCATCAGGATCGCAAAGAGGACAAGATTGTGGATACTAGATACTAGCGCTTGCAAACACCTCTGCACATGCATACAATTATGTTACAGTAGGCACCAGATACTAATTTCCATTTCCAAAACAATTCAATACTTTCTTTTGGTATTCTTAAAATTAAAAAGAAAAATCAACATCACAAGTTTCTATTATTGTTCCAGCAATTTTAGGTACGCCCGTTCAAAACAGGGGAAAGAAAAGCTGATCTATTAATGAGAAATATCCATTTCCAAAATAATATCTCAGACAAAATATTTTTTGGAAAGATATACACATTTCGCAAGTAGATAGGTTTACCCATTCAATCTTCCGTTAATACAATCATTGCAATTACTTACTTTAAAGCTCAACTGAGCCTGGCACTGGATTTGATTTTGCCAGCTGAAACATATTCTACAATCTGAACACATCTGAACACATTCAGTGCACCTAAGACTCATAATCCATTAGTGCTTTTTAAATTATTTGAACTCAATGCATCTGTGTCATCTGCTTCCAACAATTTGTTTGGTTGACTTCTAAAATTATTCAAAGATCAGGCTTGAATGGTAAACATTTATTGGGGTAACTGATGCCGGGTGATTGTTATTTAACAGATTGTGAAAGAGATTGAAAGGGCCAAATCATTCAACCCCACCCCCTGGCCATTATGTCAAGAACTGCTGGAATTTACCTGCTTTCTGACATTAGGAGAATAAATTGTTTTTATACTCCCACCAGCCTTGTTTCGCTAGCTGGCAACAGCCAGGAGTTTGGAATGCCAAGGTCTGTTGCTTCAATACATTTTTAAAAGTAGGCACAATTTAGCGAGTAAAGGAACAGTCTTTTACCTTTCTGAAATTTTTAGAACTGTAAAAATCTGAGATAGCAGTGTGAGTAAGAGGCCAGATCTCCCACCCATAACGCACTTCTGTTTGACCTGCAGTTACGAGATGCGATGTGCTTCGTTCTACAACCCATCCCAAGACTGCGTGGGACCCTCATTGATGGTATTCAGCACTATAGCTTGATGTTAAGTTCTACACTATAGCCATCGTCTTCACACTCTGCAAAGTATGTGACTGGCTGATGATATAATCCCCTTCACTTCAAAGATGAAGCTGACATTTTTCAGCTGAGTCCTTAATTGGGGTGGAGGGTGGGTATAAGGCCACTCATTCCCCACACACACAAACATAACGAATTGGGGGGAGAACTGCAGTCCAGAAGCTGCTCTCAATTAACTGGGAGGAAAAGGGATTTAAAATATATACATTTACACCTAACAGATGTCTCCATTGAATAAAGGTTACGTTTACTGTAAAAGCTATTCAGGATCTTTAGTTCAGTTTTGTTTAGACGTACAGCACGGAAACAGGCCCTTCGGCATACCGAGTCTGCACCAACCAGCGACCGCCACCAACAAAAACGATCCAACACACACTAGGGACAATTTTACATTTGTACCAAGTCAATAAACCTACAAACATGTAGGTATTTGGAATGTGGTAGGAAACTAAAGATCTCTGAGAAAACACAGGCAAAGTCACGGAGTGAAGAAACAAACCCCACACAGACAGCATCTGTAGTCTGGATCGAAGCCGGGTCTGTGGCGCAAGCCAGCAACTACAGCGCTGCGCTGATGTGTGCATCTGTGACCATCCGTGTGGCCGACTCCTGATTACTGATGCAGATCTCTTTAGTGATTACAGAGCAGATGGCAGTAAACCTGATGTTGTCCTTATCTAAGACTTCACTCATGTTCTCCACCAACAGCCCAAGCCCCAGCATCAGCCAGAAACCCTGGTTCTTCTTGGGGCTGACCCAGACAGAGCATCATTCAATAGTTCCAAAACTCCTTGGTGTTGCTAGATCTCTGGTAGCATATTCTGCCCCGTTGATGCAAAGGACAAGAGCTCGACAGGCTTGGGGAATCAGTGTTCACCTTCCCAGCGGTTGGAAGATCCAACCCTTAAGGGCCTGTCCCACCAGCATGCAACTCTATGCGATGAACGCGATCAAACTAGAAGCGGGGACCGCGCGGAGGTCGGGTGATCCCCTGTACAGGGCCGTTCCCACCAGCATGCGCCTGCATGCGGCAAGCGCAACCAAACCGGCAGTAGGGGCCGCGCGGAGGTCGGGTGAGTGGCACAACGCGGCGCAAAATGAGGCGAACTTGGAGCGAAGTCTAAGGTAAGTTCGCCAGGACAGAGAGGGGCACACAAAGAGGGGCACCGAGGCACACACACACACAGGGCCACGGAGCCACACACATAGAGGGTCACGGAGGCACTTACAAATAGGTTCACAGAGGCACGATGTCGGGGCGGTGTGTAAATGTCAAGGCGACTGCGAGCCAACAAGCCGTTGCCGTGCGGAATTTTTGGACACAGTCAGTTTTTCGGAGCCCCGCGCGGTGTCGGGACAAACTCGGGACGAACTCCGCACAATTCCGCACGGCTCCGGCGATCGAAGTGGGACCGGCCCCGCGACGCCGGACGGCTCAAGCGACCACGTTAGGTCGCGCTAATCGCATAGAGTTGCATGCTGGTGGGACAGGCCCTTTACGCTCCAAAGCAGCAGCTGCTTTAGCTACTGATCTGTGTAGGAAGGAACTGCAGATGCTGGTTTAAACCAAAGATAGACACAAAAAGCTGGAATAACTCAGGGGGACAGTCGGCATCTCTGGAGAGAAGGAATGGGTGACGTTTCAGGCCAAGATCCTTCTTCAGACGAAGGGTCTGGACCTGAAGCGTCACCCATTCCTTCTCTCCAGAGATGCTGCCTGTCCTGCTGAGTTGCTCCAGTTTTGTGTCTATCTTAGCTACTGATCTACTGATTTCTGATCTACAAATCTCAGAGAAAAGTTAAGATAAATCTCCTGTCCTCATTCAATTGTATTTAGTTTTTTTTAAGTTCCCTGCAGTGCTCACAGCTGTTCCCACTGATAGACATAAGGCACCATTACACGTGAATTCCAAAATAAATAATTACTGCCTGGTTCACAAATACATTGCAGTTCCTTCACCCTTATAAGTAAGTAAGTAAGTAGGTTTGTTGGCCAAGTATTCACATACAAGGAATTTGCCTTGGTGCTCTGCCCACAAGTAACAACATGACATACAGTGACAGTTATAAATAACTCCGAAAACACTAAACAATAAGACATTAATGATAAAACACAATTGATCAAGCATGTGAACCAACAAAATACCAGATCAAAGGGAGGCTACAGACTTTTGGCTGTTGAGTAGAGCAACTACCCGTGGATAAAAACTGTTTTTATGTCTGACTGTGGCAGCTTTGACAGTCCGGAGTCGCCTTCCAGAGGGAAGTGATTCAAAGAGTTTGTGGCCAGGGTGAGAGGGGTCAGAGATGATCTTGCCCGCTCGCTTCCTGGCCCTTGCAGTGTACAGTTCATCAATGGAGGGAAGGTTGCAGCCAATAACCATCTCTGCTGATCGGACGATTCGCTGCAGCCTCCAGGTGTCGTGCTTGGTGGCTGAGCCAAACCAGACCATGATGGAGAAGGTGAGAACAGGCTATACGATGGCCGTGTAGAATTGGACCATCATTGCCTGTGGCAGATTGTGCTTCCTCAGCTGCCGTAGGAAGTACATCCTCTGTTGTGCATTTATGACTGTGGAGCCGATGGTAGCCCCTGCACTTAAGGTCCTTGGAGATGATGGTTCCCAGGAACTTAAAAGACTCCACAGATGAGACTGTGGTGTTGTTGATGGTGAGTGGGGTGAGGGGAGGGGGAGCTCTCCTAAAGTCTACAATCAATTCCACTGTCTTAAGAGCGTTGAGCTCTAGGTTGTTGCGACGGCACCAGGACGCCAGCTGTGACACTTCCTGTCTGTAGGCAGATTCCTCCCCATCCGGGATCAGTCCAATCAGGGTTGTATCGTCCGCAAACTTGAGAAGCTTGACAGAGGTGTCTGTGGAGGTGCGGTCGTTGGTGTAACATAGAAAATAGGTGCAGGAGTAGGCCATTCGGCCCTTCGAGCCTGCACCGCCACTCAATATGATCATGGCTGATCATCCAACTCAGTATCCTGTACCTGCCTCTCTCCATACCCCCTGATCCCTTTAGCCACAAGGGCCACATCTAACTCCCTCTTAAATATAGCCAATTAACTGGCATGAACTACCTTCTGTAGCAGAGAATTCTAGAGACTCACCACTCCCTGTGTGAAAAATGTTTTCATCATCTCAATCCTAAAGGAATTCCCCCTTATCCTTAGACTGTGACCCCTTGTTCTGGACCTCCCCAACATCGGGAACAATCTTCCTGCATCTAGCCTGTCCAACCCCTTAAGAATTCTGTAAGTTTCTATAAGATCCCCCCTCAGTCTTCTAAATTCTAGCATGTACAAGCCAAGTCTATCCAGTCTTTCTCATATGGAAGTCCTGACATCCCAGGAATCAGTCTGGTGAACCTTCTCTGTACCCCCTCTATGGCAAGAATGTCTTTCCTCAGATTTGGAGACCAAAACTGTACGCAATATTCCAGGTGTGGTCCCACCAAAACCCTGTACAACTGCAGTAGAACCTCCCTGCTCCTATACTCAAATCCTTTTGCTATGAATGCTAACATACCGTTTGCTTTCTTCACTGCCTGCTGCACCTGCATGCCTACTTTCAATGACTGGTGTACCATGACACCCAGGTCTCGTTGTATCTTCCCTTTTCCTAATCTGCCACCATCAGATAATAGTCTACTTTCCTGTTTTTGCCACCAAAGTGGATAACCCCACATTTATCCACATTATACTGCATGGGCCATGCATCTGCCCACTCACCCAGCCAATCGAAGTCAACTTGCAGCCTCCTAGCATCCTCCTCACACCTAACACTACACCCCAGTTTAGTGTCATTCGCAAACTTGGAGATGTTGCATTCAATTCCCTCGTCCAAATCATTAATATATATTGTAAATAGCTGGGGTCCCAGCACTGAGCCTTGCAGTACCCCACTAGTCACTGCCTGCCATTCACAAACAGACCAGTTTACTCCTACCCTTTGCTTCCTGTCTGCCAGCCAGTTCTCTATCCACATCAATACTGAACCCCCAATACCGTGTGCTTTGTTTGTATACTAATCTCTTATGTGGGACCTTGTCGAAAGCCTTCTGAAAGTCTAGATATAACACATCCACTGGTTCTCCCTTATCAACTCTGCTAGTTACATCCTCAAAAAATTCTGTAAGATTCGTCAGACATGATTTACCTTTCATAAATCCATGCTGACTTTGTCCAATGATTTCACCACTTTCCAAATGTGCTGCTATCCCATCTTTAATAACAGACTCTAGCAGTTTCCCCACTACCGATGTTAGACTAACTGGTCTGTAATGCCCGGTTTTCTCTCTCCCTCCTTTTTTAAAAAGTGGGGTTACATTAGCTACCCTCAAATCCTCAGGAACTACTCCAGAATCTAAGGAGTTTTGAAAAATTATCACTAATATATCCACTATTTCTGTGGCTACTTCCTTGAGTACTCTGGGATGCAGACTATCTGGCCCTGGGGATTTATCGACCTTTAATCCGTTCAATTTACCAAACACCACTTCCTTGCTAACCTGGATTTCACTCAGTTCCTCAATCTTATTTGACCCCGATCCTCTGCTATTTCTGGCAGATTATTTATGTCTTCCTTAGTGTAGAGAGAGTAGAGGAGAGGAGACAGTACGCAGCCTTGTGGTACTCCTATGCTGAGCGTTTGCGGGTCCGAGATGTGCTCTCCCAGCCTCACATGCTGCTTCCTGTCTGTCAGGAAGTTGGTGATCCACTGACAGAGGAGTTCAGGCACAGTCAACTCGGAAAGTTTGGAGTGTAGTAGCTCTGGCACAATGGTGTTGAATGCAGAGCTAAAATCAACAAGCAAGATCCTCGCATAGGTCCCCTGGCGGTCTAGGTGCTGTAGGATGAAGTGCAGGCCCAGGTTGACTGCATCATCCACAGATCTATTGGCCCAATATGCAAACTGCAGAGGGTCCAGCAGAGAGTTTGTGATAATTTTCAGCTTGGCCAGCACAAGCCTTTCGAGTGTCTTCATGACTACAGAGGTCAGTGCACCAGGCCTGTATTCATTAAGACAAGTAATCCTTGCCCTTTTGGGTACAGGAACAATAGTGGAGACTTTGAAGCAGGCAGGGACAGTACATGTTTGCAGGGACTGGTTAAAAATGTCATTGATTCAAAATCCACAAACCCCTTAACTAGATGCATTATGAGAGCACCTTCCCCTACACAAACCATTCCACAGATTAAGACATAAAAACAACTATTCAAAAACCGCATTCTCCGAGTGATCGTGTCTAAGCCATAGGCATCCTGCTGACAACATAACATCTTGATAGGACCATCGCTATTAAAAGGATACTCTCTGGCAGCAGCTGTGTATCATCTGTCCAGTCCTCTCCTTTTGTGGCCACTGACAATTAAAAAATACATATTTATCTCAAATTCAAAGCATTACAAATGGGAATGTTTTTTTATGTACATTCAAAACAGTAGAATGTAATCACATTGAATTTTAGGCTTTCTACACATCCCTGGCTTTTTTACTGAGGTAATGCTTAACATTTAAGAAGAAAGGCTGTCAAGTCAGTTCAGGTTTGTGTCTGGTTGTCAGTACAACAATGCAACGGTTTCTTACACAGTTTCGCAAATTGGGTAGAACAAAAAGCATCAGAAATAGCCTCAGGAGTCAGCCACACAGACGCTCAAGCCTATTTGCCTGTCAGGAAGATCATAGCTCATCTGGTGCGCAGGAAAGAACTGCAGATGCTGGTTTAAATCGAAGGTAGACACAAAATGCTGGAGTCACTCAGCGGGACAGGCAGCATCTCTGGAGAGAGGAATGGATCTCCCATTCCTTCTCTCCAGAGATGCTGCCTGTCCTGCTGAGTTGCTCCAGCATTTTGTGTATAGCTCATCTGATCTTCGTCTTAACCATGTTTTCTTCTATGATCTCCCCAACTCTCACCTCATTGGTAGTTCAAAAATCTAACCGAGCCTTTAATATACTTTATGACTCAGCATTAACAATTTGTAGGAGTACTGAATTCCAAGAATTCTCAGACTCTAGTATCCTTCAATAAAATCACCGTTTAAGTTGAGAACGCATGGGCTTAATTTGTTTAATATTTTTCAAAGGACAACCTCCTCACAGCAGCAATAAAATCATCCACCCATCGCTATCCTTCAATTAAGATCAAAATTGTATGCAGTGCTCCTGATGTGGTGTCACCAAACTCCAGTATCATTGTAGCAAGAGTTCCTTACGGTTGTTCCCAATTCCTCTTTGCAATTTCCCTTTTTAAATAGTCCGTTAATCGTTAGCAAATTTGTTCAGGGACATCCAGATCCCTCTGAATACCATTACTTAAACATATTCTACTTTTCTCCTCATTTGCCCAATGTGGAAAACATCATATTTCGATTCATCTGCCTTTTTTTGCCCACTCGACTCACCCGTCCTTATCCACTTTTGCAGATGTTTTTGTGCCTTCTCGCAACTACTTTTTCGCCTTTCCTTGCATCATCTGTATAGTTATATCATGAGATAATTAAATGTCATTTAATCCATCAAAGCATTATGTAACTATGTAAGGCCTTAGCACTAATTGCTGAGATGCAACTTGCAAACTTAAAAATCAGTTCATCTGCACTCATATTTTCCTGTCTATTGATCAATCCTTTATGTAATCTAATATATGAAGCATAACTCCCCAATGGCTTATCTAATGCAGAAATATTTTATATGCTGCTTCATTAAAGACCTGATGACAATCCAAATCCAGAACATTAACTGGCTCAAATTTATCTAATGTGCTTCTATTCTATTGTATGTCTTCAAATGCTCCACTTAGGAACTTGCTGCCTCAATTGTTCTTTTGTTAACAGTCTAACAATGGCATTTGATGATCCGAAACGTCACCTATCCCTTTATTCCAGAAATGCTGCCTGACCCGCTAAATTACTCCAGCACTTTGTGGCTTTCTTAGGTGTAAACCAGCATCTGCAGTTCTTTGTTTGAAACAAAAACATTATGTGTACTTGCGAATCATTGTTCATCAAAGCCACGGGGATCATTTTCATCTGACTACCACTTTTTTTCTATATAAATGCAGAAAGGGAAAAGGAAATAGCAGTTTGATTTTGGATACTTGCTGTGTACTTTAATTACACAGCCAACATTGAAACAGATAGGCAGTGAATTGAAGTATTCAGAAGGGTTGATTAATGTGCCAGCATCGCCTACACATGCCAGTCAAATCTTCCACCACTTCCTCAGCCTAAACAAAAAGTCATGGGTGGTACAGATAAAGAAGCATTTACCACACTGCTAGACAGTTCATTAATAATAAGAAACCTGGATGCTGGGTGTAATACAACTGGTTCAAAACAAGAAATACTTGCATTTATACTTGCAATTCCCTTTCAAAAAGTTTCAAAATGCTTCACATTCAACATAATGTGTTTGAAATGTAGTGATTGGTGTAAAACAGGAGGTGTAGCAGTTTACATGCATACCGCAAGTTACCTCAAACAACAATTTAACATCAGATAATTCCCCTCAGGAATATTAGACTAGACCCGGGATACCATCCGTGGATTAATTTAAAATAGAGCATTGAGACTGCTTGCATCCACTGACAGGACCATGCAGTTTGATATAACGTCGACCTGAAAGAGAATACAGGCCTCGCTTGATGTGGCATCTGATCTTCAACTTGCACACAAGTTGCTGGAATGGAACACGACCATCTGCCTCTCAGGCCGACGCACTGATAGCGTGTCGGATGCGCCCAGTTATCTTCAGTTTAGTGTAGAGACACAGCACGGAAACTGGCCCTTCGGCCCACTGAGTCCAAACCGACCAGCGATCCCCGCACATTAACACTACCCTGCACACTAGGGACAATTCTACATTTACACCAAGCCAATTAACCTACCAACCTGTACACCTTTGGAATGTGGGAGGAAACAAACGATCTCGGAGAAAGCCGATGCAGGTCATGGGGAGAATGTACAAACGTACACAGACAGCACAAGTAATCAGGATAGAACCCGGGTCTCTGGGGCTGTAAGGCATTCGCTCTACGGTTCTGCCACTGCCGCCTTTGTTCATTCAAAATTTTTGGGCCTCAACAACTTCCTTAGCATTCAAATGTTCGCTAGTGTTGCTGCACTGCACATTACTACCATCCCATCTATCCCCTGTCCCTTCATTGCCTCAACATGTTGACTGCCTTCCACTTGAAGATGTTGATGAGGCTCATGATACAACACCTAGGCAGTTGACATCTCCACATTATTACCAATGCCACCAACACAGGCAGATAGAGTGGTCATCCTATGCAGAGGCCTACTGAGAAATTTCATCACAACATATTCACTCCATTATCATTTAATATTACACCAACTAATGCAATCAGCTATTGTTTATGGAGGTTATTAAAAATGTTCTTATTCATTAAGGTGCTTCATTAAACTCAAAGATAGGTGAAACTGGAAAGTCATCTTTCCACATGTTTATACAAATGCAGCAGTAATGCACACTAAATCCACCTTTTATTTCACACAACCCATTAACATTTCTATCTCTATTTGTCTCCAATGTTCCTTGTTTGGCTGGACCTTTGGTTCTCCAGTATTTCAGCAGGCTTTTTTTCTGTGAGCACAGACACAAAGTGTTTGTTTAATTCCTCTACTATTTCCATAGTGTCCATTAAAAATGCTTCTTTCTTTCCCACAATAAAGAGACAAGAATTTACAATGGACATTATAGAAATAGTGAAGGAATTAAACAAAGCAAGGAAGTAAAATAAATTGGTATTATTGAAGAAATACTGTGAGTCTGAAAACTGCCAATTCCCAGTTTCTGATTATCTATAAGTCAGGGATTTGAAAGAGGTGACTAAAGAGATTCTGGATGTTCTGGTTATCATCTTCCAAGGTTTTATAGAGTTTTCGACATATTGGAGGGTAGCAAATGTGACCGCACTGTTTTAAAAAAGGAGGGAAAGAGAAAACAGTGATCTATTGATCTTATCATCAGTGGTAGAGAACATACTGCTGAGCGACATCCGCCACAATAAACATCCACTCATACAGGCGGGAGTCGAAAGTAAGTGCAAGGGTCCGCGTACCGTACGTGTGAATGATACTCCCTTTAACGGCAGTGAGCATGGGACCCCTCTTACCAGCACAAGTGTCGCACATGTTCAAAGGAACCTGGATTAAATATAATATAATATGAAAGGTAACAGGCAGCTGCAGGTGGCAATTAAGAGGGGAAAGATTTAAGTATAAAGATGTCTTGCTGCAACTATATATAGCCTCAATGAAACTATACTTGGCCTATTGTGCACAACTTTGTTCTCCTTTTCTAAAACAAGATATAATTATTATAGGGGAAACATAGCAAAGATTCACCAGACTGGTTCCAGAGGTAGTGGGTCTCTCATATAACGCAATTAAGTAGTTGAGTTTTGTACGCTCTAGAGATTATAAATATGGGAGATAGCCCCTTTGAAACGGATAACATTCTTACAAGGCCAGGCAGACTTCAAACAAGGGGATGTAAAGAGTCTAAAATTAGGGGTAAGTGTCTTAAATGACAGTGCCATTTTTGGCTTAATTGAGAAGACATTTCTTCAGTTGGTGGTGAATCTTAAATGCTCTACCCCTGGAAGACTATGATGGCTCAACATTTACATGCATTCAAAAAAAGAGATCAATACATTCATGGATATTATAGAATTAAGGGAAAAGGATGGGAAAAAGGAAGAAGATCAGCTCGGCTGTGAACGGCCAAGCAGTTTTGATGTGCTAAATGATTTTCAATTAAATTGAATGGAACGTCTTGGCACATTAAACAGTGGCAATTATTCTGGGTGCTTTGCAAGGGTGAATCAACATATGCTTATTAAAGACTTATTTAACAAAACATTAAACTGGATCAGCCTCATAAATACTGCAGCCATCAGAGGAATGCTAAGGCTGGATATCCTGCAGAGACTCGCTCACCTTTCAACCTCCCAAAACCTTTTCACCATTTGCAAAACAGAAGTCAGGAAGAGGATGGAATATTCTCTGCTTGGCCCGATCAATGTCTCTCCAACAGTACTCAGGAAGCTCAATAACATCCAGGACAAAGCAACCTACTTCTTATTGACTCTGCTGAGCGTTTAGCTCCTCCTTCACCAGGACACCATGGCTGCAGCGTGCAACATCTCTACAATGCACTTCCTCACCTAGGATGCTCCTCCCAAACCCACAAGCCCATCACCAAGCAGCAGGTACATGAGAACATCACGACGTATAGGTTCCCCTCTAAGTCTTGTCAGGTCCGTTTAACCCCCCCCCCCTTTCTCTTTCCTCTGTCCTCACCCCCATGTTCACCAATTTTTAGTTTAGTTTAGTTTATTATCCCCTGTACCATGGTACAGTGAAAAGCTTTTGTTGCATGCTATCCTGTCAGTGGAAAGACAATACATGATTACAATAGAGCTATGCGCCGATACAGTATCACAGAGTACAATGAATCACCATGTAAAGATATCACAGTACACAGAGCAGTGTACAATTTCTCCCACTATCCCACCCCTTTTTCCTCCTCTCATCCTCTCCTTCCACCTATATCACTCCCTTTGGCTTTACATTCCTCTCCTCTTCCTAACTGACACCCTTTTGTCTACTTTTCATCTCCAGCCTTTGCCCACCCATCTGCCTACCATACCCCACTCACCTGCATCCACTTATCACTCTGAAGAAGGGGTTTGGCCCGAAACGTTGCCTATCTCCTTCGCTCCATAGATGCTGCTGCACCCGCTGAGTTTCTCCAGCATTTTGTGTACCCTCGATTTTCCAGCATCTGCAGTTCCTTCTTTTCCACTTATCACTTGCCAGGCTTTTGCATTTTCCGGCTTTCTCCCACCTACTTCAATCACTCTGATGAAGGGTCCCGATACAAACATTGCCTATCCATGTTCTCCAGGGATGCCGTCTGACCCACTGAGTTACTCCATCACAATATCATAGATCTGAATTTCATGTGTTATTTTCTTTTTCTCTCATACAAGTATCCCTCAGGTTATAACCCGGATAGACACAAAGAGCTGGAGTAACTCAGCGGCACAGGCAACATCTCTGGAGAGAAGGAATGGGTGAAGTTTCAGGTCGATACCCTTCTTCAGACTAGTTAAGAGAAAAGGGAAACAAGAGATATAGACGAGAGATATAGATATGGATAAAGAACGATGAATGAAAGATATGCAAAAAAGTAACAATGGTAAAGGAAATAGGGCATTGTTAGCTGTTTGTTGGGTGAAAACGAGAAGCTGGTGCGACTTAGGTGGGGGAGGGATAGAGAGAGAGAGAGAGGGAATGCCGGGGTTACTTGAAGTTAGTGAAATCAATATTCATACCACTGTGCTGTAAGCCGCTCAAGCAAAATATGAAAAGCTGTTCCGCTAATTTGTGTTTAGCCTCACTCTGACAATGGAGGAGACCTAGGACAGAAAGGTCAGCGTGGGAATGGGAAGGAGAATTAAAGTGTTAAGCAACCGGGAGAACATGTAGGTCCCGGCAGACTGAGCGTTATAAATGCTTGCCTCATGTACAGCCCGTAAACTTTGGGAGTCCAGCGGGATGGATTCACTGGCTGCTTTGGGGCTGTTTGCATCTTCCTCCACGTGGGAAATGATGGCAGAAGGTGCCTGCAGACCCACGTCTGCAGCTCCCCATGTGTCTATCATTGTTCCTTCATCATTGCTGGATCCAAATCCTATCCAACAGCACTGTGTAAATACCTTCAGCAGAGAGACGGTAGCAGATGGTTACTCATCACCTTTTCAAGGACAATTAGTTATGGGCAACAAGCTCCGACATGCCAGCAACATCCACATCCTAAATCAAGATTTTTTTTTTTTTTAATGCTGTGAATTATTTTTATGTTCCATAACATGTAGGTGATTTGACTGACTTTTACATAGCTTTCCACAATCCCCACCTGGCCAATTTTATTTTTGAAATTGCATAAGTGATAGGATCAGAATTAGGCCATTCAGCCCATCAAGTCTACTCCATCATTCAATCATGGCTCATCTGGCTCTCCCTCCTAATCCCATTCTTCTGCCTTCTTCCCATGACCCTTGACACCCATACTAATCAATAATCTATCCATCTCTGCCTTAAAAATATCAATTGACTTGCCCTCCACAGCCTTCTGTGGCAATGAATTCCACTGATTCATCACCCTCTAAAGGAACGTCCTTTAATTCTGAGTATGACGTCTGGTCCTTGACTCTCCCACTAATGGAAAAATCCTCCCCACTAAATATTTGAAATATTTAACCTAGCCAATCAAAGAACCATTCTCAAAACTTTTCTGAGAACATGAGATGAACTGTGTGTAGCAAAGAACTGCAGATGCTGGTTCAAATCAAAGGTGGACACAAAATGCTGGAGTAACTTAGCGGGACAGGCAGCATCTCTGGAGAGTAGGAATGGATGATGTTTCATGTCGAGACCCTTCTTCAAGATATTGAAGAGATGCTGCCTGTCCCGCTGAGTTAGTCCAGCATTTTGTGTCTACACGAGATGAACTATGGCTGAAATCACGAAATAGCCACAGCACAACGTTGATCCGATATTACAAATGTAAGTCAGGTTCACTGGGGAAAGTCCAGTATCGGTAGATAGTGGTTGCAGCAAAATGTGGGTGGGTCAGTCAGTGAAGATAAATGTTTTTGGAATCCAATCAAATATCACTGCATTTATCCAATAAAGAAACTGCCAAAACAAGTCCATTGTTCAGCATCCTTTCAAGCTGCTGGCTGCATGTATCAACACTATAATAGTCATATGCTGATGATGTTTCAGACATATTACATACATCCGACAAAACATTTGTACATTTCTTCTTGATGAGAACTCAGATTGATGTATGCCACTGCACCAACAATTGATGTACAAAGAATGGGAAAATTCAGTTTGATCCTACATTAAGCAAATTACTGCAGCAAATTGTTTGCTCTGTTACATATAGCATCAGATTGTCTAGAAAACGCAACATATGATTGAGGACTTTTGATAATAGCTAGCAATAGTAATATTAAAGAAACGTCAGACTATTGTAAATGCTGAGTTATCTCCCCAGATTTGAACATGTGTTCAGGAAAGTCTTAGCAGCAGAGTGATACATCTCATGGAAAGTAATTTGCCCAATAAGAGACAGCATTTGGTTATCATTAATCTCTGCGCAGTATTCTACTGAACATGGCAGTAAAGGTCCCTAGCAAATATAAAATCTCTGAGGGTTCAAAGAGAAAAATCTCCAGAATTTACTTCAAAGTCAAGTCAAATTCAAAGTCAAAAGAGTTTATTGTCATGTGTACCTGACAGAACAATGAAATTCTTTCTTTGCTTCAACACAACAGAACATAGTAGGCATTGACCACAAAACAGATCAGTGTGTCCATATACCATTATATACGTAAATACACACATTAATAAATACATTGATAAAGTGCAAATAACAGATAAAGGGGTATTAATGTTCAGAGTTTTAGCCGATCCAAGTTTAATAGCCTGATGGCTGTGGGGAAGTAGCTATTCCTGAACCTGGTTGTTGCAGTCTTCAGGCTCCTGCACCTTCTGCCTGAAGGTAGCGGGGAGATGAGTGTGTGGCCAGGATGGTGTGGGTCCTTGATGATGCTGCCAGCCTTTTTGAGGCAGCGACTGTGATAGATCCCCTCGATGGAAGGGAGGTCAGAGACAATGATGGACTGGGCAGTGTTTACTACTTTTTGTAGTCTTTACCTCTCCAGGGCGCTCAAGTTGTCGAACCAAGCCATGATGCAACCGGTCAGCATGCTCTCTACTGTGCACCGGTAGAAGTTAGAGAGAGTCCTCCTTGACAGACCAACTCTCCGTAATCTTCTCAGGAAGTAGAGGCGCTGATAAGCTTTCTTAGTAATTGCATCAGTGTTCTCGGACCAGGAAAGATCTTCAGAGATGTGCACGCCCATGAATTTGAAGCTCTTGACCCTTTCAACCATCGACCCGTTGATATAAACAGGACTGTTGGTCTCCATCCTACTCCTTCCAAAGTCCACAATCAGTTCCTTGGTTTTGCTGGTGTTGAGGGCCAAGTTATTGTGCTGGCACCATATGGACAGTCGCTCGATCTCTCTTCTATACTCTGACTCATCCCCATCAGTGATACGTCCCACAACAGTGGTGTCATCAGCAAACTTGATGATGGAGTTCACACTATGACCGTCTATGCAGTCATGAGTATAGAGTGAGTACAGCAGGGGGCTGAGCACGCAGCCTTGAGGTGCTCCCGTGCTGATTGTTATCGAGTCTGACACATTTCCACCAATACGAACAGACTGTGGTCTGTGAATGAGGAAGTCAAGGATCCAATTGCAGAGGGATGCGCAGAGACCCAGTTCTGCGAGTTTGGTAACCAGCTTGGAGGGAATGATTGTGTTAAATGCTGAGCTGTAATCAATGAATAACAGCCTAACATATGAGTTTTTGTTGTCCAAGTGGTCCAGAGCAGTGGAGGGCTAGCGAGGTCACATCCACCGTTGATCAGTTGTGGCGGTAAGCAAACTGTAGTGGGTCCAGGTTTTTGTCGAGGTAGGAGTTGATTTGTGTCATGATAAACCTCTCAAAGCACTTCATCACCACAGGCGTTAGTGCCACTGGTCGATAATCAATTAGGCATGTCACCTTGCTCTTCTTGGGCACTGGGATTATTGATGCCCTTTTACAGCAGGTGGGAATCTCAGACCTCAGAAGTGACAGGTTGAAAATGTCCGTAAAAGCTCCAGCCAGTTGGCCCGCACAGGTTTTTAGAACGCGACCAGGTATACCACAGGTCCAGGCGCTTTTCGAGGGTTCACCCCTCTGAAGTAGGTATGTAACAATACTTACCTTGAGTGGCGCTGCAGTTCTGTCACTGCCCGTGTGCGCGACTTTGGCGCCTTTGAGAGGGGGGTGGCTTTAAAATGCGGTATTTCGGAAGCCAATTCAAATCGATCTTGAACAGACTATTTAGTTGATGAAGAGAAATTGCTTCGACTGCCGTTCTCTGAAGTGATTTTTAAACTGCACTTGCTAATTTAACTGCTGTAGTAAATTTAAAATCATCTTCTAAAGCCGTGAACGCCGACAACGGGACGGACCTCGTGTTGGGGACAAGGCAAAGTACACAGTTTATTTTTTCATTAAGAGGTGCTTCTTAAGATACCTTTAATCAAAACTTCACGTTGCAAGAAGGTGATTTATTCCCCATACGAACCGGCAGTAATTTTTCCTGCCAATATGGGGTTTAAATTCACCGCAGCCGCAACGTTCCAATCGATCGCGTTCCAGAAAATCCCATTCGCAAGATGATTAAAATGACCATTAATTTACAGGAATTAAACATTAAATTCCTTCCATTTGGCCTATAAATTAATGACAATTAGATTTAAAAATCATGTTATATTGTGAATTATTGTGTGAATGTTATTTGGACACTTAGGCTATTTAAGAATGTTCATCTTTTCTTAAGAAAATGATAGATGTTTAGATCTAGTAATTGAATTTTGTAATTAGCTACAATTGGGTAACTAACTAATTATATGCTTTAATTTCAGGTCATCCAAGTAAGATTGTTTCATATTTGTTTCAGAATACTTCAATCTATAATAACTGTTATTCTATAATAAATATAATTTATTTTAGTTCTCTTAATTTTTAAGATGGTTATGGGCTTTTGACTGTTCTAGATCACAACTTTTGTGTTAAGTCAATGGAAAAGCAATAGGGAACAAGATGCTAATTTCCTAGTATGAAAATGGCCATAACTTTTTTAATACTGAAGATATGAAAGTTAATTAGGTGTCAAATTAAACTTTTTATGCTTTATCTGATGGGATAAATTGCAGACTTGATTTTTCAAATCTCAAAATTTTGTAACATTGCTATCTGAACGATTTCCTGACGTCGGCCTCTGTGACTGTGACTGAAATACCATCACAGCGAATGGGGGCTCGGGAAGGCACATTGCTGTTCTCCCTATCAAAGCATGGGTAAAACACATTGAGCTCATCAGGGAGTGATGTTTCGTCGACATTCGAGCTGCCTCCTGGTTTCGCCTTGTTGGAGGTGATTGCATTCAGGCCCCGCCACAGCTGCCGAACATTTGTCTCATCCTCCAGCTTGGAGCGGAAGTCCCTTTTGGCCTTCGGAGTCACGTGAGTGATTCCGTGAAGAACCCCACCAGTGCACATGCTCTGCCATTACGCCGTTTCACATGGCTCAGCAACTGACTGGCAGGCGTAACGATCCTGCCAGCGGTAAGTTTAAACATGCAGGTAAGTTTTTTATTTCTTTCCAGGTTCTGTTTTCTCTTGCAGGAACCTTTTCTTATAGAGGTTCCCTGCTGGATATTGTCGCGAAGTCCGGCGAGCCGCAGGGAATCCGGCTTGGGCTGTGGGGTGACTCCGGTCCAAACCACGGAATCGCGTAAGCCGGCGGCCGTCAGGTTCGCGACTCCAGTCGCTGACAATGCATTCAGCGGCTTCCAGACCGCTGTGATTCCCGTGGAGGGGTAAATCCAGGAGGCCGTATTACTGTCAGAGTTGCTGACGATGGGGTCAGCGGCTTCCAGACCACCAGAGTCACTGACAGTGCGGTCAGCGGCTCCCAGACCGCTGTGGTTCCCGTGGAAGGGTAAATCCAGGAGGCGGTAGCACCACCAGAGGCGCTGACAGTACGGTCAGTGGCTCCCAGACCGCTGTGGTTCCCGTGGAGGGGTAAATCCAGGAGGCGGTAGCACCACCAGAGGCGCTGACAGTACAGTCGGCGGCTCCCACACCGCTGTAGTTCCCAGACATGAGGTAAAACCAACGATAAAGTGGTCAGGCCTATGGACTCGAGACAGGAGGGTTCCCGTCCGGTGATGCTTAACAGTTTGGAAACTGGATGGAGCCCCTAATGGAGAGAATGTTCCACCAAGACACGCTCCATCAGGAGGAGTAGTGTCAGCGCCGGCCTATGGGAGAGCCTGCGCCAGCAATGCCTAGTTAAGGCTGCTTAATGTCTCCCTCTTGGAGGAGGAGAGCATGCGGGGCCAGAATTATTCTGCCACCGAGTATGTTCCATTCTGGTATAGGTCTGTTGGGTGGCCATATCAGCGCAGGTACCCTCAGGGGCCTGAGCCAGAACCTGTTCAGGGCAGCCTACGATCTCCCCTTTATGGAGTGGAGTGCGAATGGTCAGTAGGTAACTGGCTTCAAATTCTAAAGTATGTCCGTGGAACATACGGGAGCACATGTGTATGGGTTCAAGGCAATTCTCGCAGCGAAGGTGTTGCTGACAGAAGAGTTGGTTACCAGCCGTTGGCAGAATGGGCTGTCAGGTGTCAGAGTTCCCCTCACGCTACAAGTGCCGACAGTGAACAGAGATCTAGCCGCCAAATCTTCTATTCAGGTACGACCTATTAACAGGCAAAACCTGGATGAGGAAACAAAAGCTGTCAGACCAATCAAGGTACCAATGACGAGCAAAGCTTCATCGGTTCGGCGACAACACACTCCATACAGAGCAAGTCTTTATTTCTATTTCCGTTTGTGAGAATATTTTTTCCCTGATCATCTTCAGTAAATAGACATGTGGGCGGCTCTAATAATATTCACATGTTGCCTAATCGCTTTCCAAATATTGGAACGTGAAATTATATTTTATCTACCATACAAAGCTTCATTTCGGATCTTCACAATGCCAACCGCATTGAAGCCTTTCGCTGCTTGGACGCGCGCGGTTCACTACAGAAACTATTTGTTTCCCAGATAAGGACGAGATGCCGAATGAGTTCGGATACACAGTGGGATATTCCTTAAAGTTGTATATGTGTGTTGGTGGAGCGAGATCTGGGTGCCCCGAAACTGCACTGGTTTGTTCCTCGACAAGCCGATTGTGCCGCCTTCACCGTTTGTAACACCGTTTGTAAGCTCAGAAACGGCTTCTCATTGTCAGGTGAGCCGACAATGTAGAGAGGTAGGGTTACGCGACTTTTGTCTGTAGTGGATATTTGTCACCGAACCAGCCGAATTCCTGGAGACCAAATGTACTTATATAGTTTGTTCTACCTGTTTAGCATAAAAGGTCGGTGTAGTCTCATCTCGGTCACCGCACCCCCTTTAGCGGCAGGACGTGACCGAACGACGCTTTGTCCCAAAGGAGGACACAGACTCAGCACCGAGGGAGCCTGCCTGGTTGCAGGTCGGTGTAGTCTCATCTCGGTCACCGCACCCCCCTTGTAGTGGCAGGACGTGACCGAACGTCGCCTTTGTCTCTAAGGAGGGCAGGCGGCAAGCCCGCGCGGACGTTGGGGTACCATGCTTCGGCGGCCGGGACCGACTCATCACCGCTCATGTCACATCAGACTAGCGGGCCGCCTCCGTCCGGAAGACGGCTGACGAGTGGCAGGTCCGCGCGGGAGTCGCTTAGCCACGCAGAAGCGGCAGGCAGCGACATCCTGTCTAGGCACCCTTGTTATCACCTCGACGAGGTGTGGGGCAATGACAGAAGCCTCAGAGATTCTCCAGAACCTGAGGAAGTCGACTTGTTGTCCGCAGATGCGGCGGTGGTCGCATGGCTCGGATGGAGCGCATGATGGAGCGTATCCTAGAGCACAATCTCTGCAGCTGGACCAGATGTCCTCCAGTCCTGGAGGAACCTGTAGTACCTGAGGAAACCCAGGAGAAACTGCTGAATGTGGTCTCCAAGTTCGCCCAGCCGAAGTACTCGGGTCAGCCTTTTGCAGCCCAAATTAGGGGCTAGCATAAACTACCTCACCACACACCAGCTGCAGGAACAGGTCCTTACCAAGGCTATCAACAAATACAAGGCCCAATCAACTGCATATCGTTGAATGTACCGACAGACAACACGCCCATCTGGGGCAACAACAGTCCCAGGATGAGGGCACAGGAGCTGAAGTTACAAAAGATCCTGAAATTGCTGACGTCGGGGATTACTGCCTTTACCAGGTCGGTTGACGGTACGGAAATGACGGCAGAGCAGGAGGATGCTCCTGCGATTTTAGTCATGAAGTTAACGCTTCCCGGTATATCGCCATTTAACCGACTCCTAAACCCCATATTTGCGGGGTTGTACAAGGCATCTGCGACGCCACCACCGAGACAGCTGTTCGGTGAGGACCTGCCCATACAGGTCAAGTACCTGGATTAGGAGACGGAGGCAGTCGGGTTGATAACCCACCTCCCTCCAGCAGGCCGGCAGTGCGCAGGCAAACATCATATGCAAGACCTCGGGGGCCACCTGAAGACCAGTAAGGACCTATACATCAGCAGCACCTCACTAGAATCCTTGGAATAGCAGGATCTAGAACGTCAGACCCGCCGGAAACCATGGAGGCAAGGGGTCAAGTTCTCCAGAGAGTGCTGCATATATATTTAACCTCACTAAGAGAGAGAATAGTAAGATTGAACGAGAACTTACCAGTTCGAAGGTTGATCTTTATTTTATGAGGAGTCGAAGTGAGGGATTTCGTGAAGAGCCCGCCGGCGCGCATGCTCGACATGCTTCAAAGTAGCGGCGTGGAATCACAGAACCAACAATAGAAATGACTTTGCATAGTTTGATTGAATTGACTAAGATTACCAGATGAAGGTGATTGAGGGTTGGGCGAGGAGGGCACGAAATCCCTCACTTCGACTCCTCATAAAATAAAGATCAACCTTCGAACTGGTAAGTTCTCGTTCAATCTTACTATTTCATTTCGGAGTCACGTGAGTGACTTTGTGAAGACTTCATAGCTTCTGTGATTACACGCCCTGGACCACGTCCATGCTGACACACCACTACCAGGGATGGATGGGAGGAACAAACTTGCTCAATAGTTCATACTGCAAAACAAGAGCATATTTATTAATAACAAATCAAAAACCCCTCATACGGGGACATCTCCACGTTCTTGACTTGCATTCAGCACGGCTTCTGCGAACTGTAGAGGAGCAGCAACAGGCTTGTTATAATAACGCTGGAACACAGCTTCATTCGCCCATCCTGCTGTGGCGAGAATTTGGTCCATGGGCACCTCCATGACCCTCGCCGCTGACGTCGATGCAGCCCTGGTGGAATGAGACTTGAACACATTAATGTCGATACCTGACTTACCCAAGACGACTCGAAGCCACCTGGATATCGTCTGGACTGTCACTCGATGATGAGGTCTCTTATGAGTGACAAGCAGGTATCTCTCCATTCCTCTGATGCGTGCCGTCACCTTGACATAGTGGCGGATATGTGAGGCTAAACATAGCCTAGCATCTGCGGGGTATGCCGGGAACTTCAGCTGCAGCCCTGTGCACCCAGGTCTATGCTGCTTTAGTAGCTCGTCAATGAAAAAGACTACTTCTGTAGGGGTAGATGTCATTCTGTCGACACGAAGTTTGTGTAGTGTCTGTACCCTCTGAGCTGAAGTCAGCGCTAGTAACATCACCAGCTTCATGGTGAGTTGGTCCAGTTGGAGCCCTTCCATGGGAGACCACGTCCTGAGCAGGGTTAATACGTCCCTGACATCCCAGGTGATATTATAGCGTGGTGTAGGCGGATTCATATTGAATATACCCCGCATGAGTCTGGACACTAGCCTGTTGGATCCTACCCCAATCTTGGGGTAGAATGATAGCGCACTTCTGGCGCTGTTGATGGCACTGTAACTTAAGTGTTCATCATGGTGCAACCCCGCGAGGAATTCCAGGACGTCGGTTATTGTCACGTCATCGTACGTGATGCGAGAGCGGCTGCAGTAGGCTTCCCACTTCTTAATATGCGAGCGGTATCTTCGCCTTGTGGACTCTCGACACGACGCCCCGATGGTATCCATGGTCCGAGCCGAGAGGCCGTATTGGACTAACGGCCTGTTCAGAACCTGCAAGCCAACAAATTTAAATAGCCATGGCAGGGATGTGGCTCCCCTGAGACAGGGTGAGTAACCAATTGTGGGCAACCCTTCAAAAGGACCCAAGGTTCGTTGAGCATGTCAAAGACCACCGGATACCAAGGCTGCGTGGGCCAGTCGGGTATAATAAGGATGCCCTTGGCAGCATCTGCCTGAATCTTTTGCAATACCCGACTGATGAGGCAAAACGGAGGGAAGGCATAGAAAAACCAATTCCCCCAGTCCAGCGAGAATGCATCTAGCGCTATTGCCCCAGGATCTGGTTCCCATGAAACGTAGGCTGGTACCTGATGGTTCAACTGTGACGCAAAAAGGTCAATGTCCGGTTTACCAAATTTGGCTGTGACTTTAGAAAAAATCTCAGGATGCAACATCCATTCAATGTTGTCATTAAATTTGCGTGACCTGGTGTCCGCCACAGTATTAAGCTCACCTGGCAAATAGGTAGCTGAAATCCAAATGTCTCTTTGAACACACCAGAGCCAAATTGAGTTAGCCAATTTGTCACACGAAACTGACCTGGTACCACCCATATGGTTTAATTATGCCACAGCTGTGGTGTTGTCTATTTGGAGACGGACGTGTGCTCCAACAAGCTTGGAACAATATGCACGAAGTCCGTGGAATGCTGCCAGCAACTCCAAATAGTTAATCCCTTGAGTCAACAACATCGATGCCTCAAGGGTGTCCCATCTGCCCCCACAACTAGAGCAATTATCAGTAGCTCCCCAGCCATTGGAGCTTGCATCAGTCTGTAAATATACCACCGGATTAGCCTCCCTGACAGGCTTAAATGAGTTGCTAATGTGACACACCCACCATTGCAACTCAGTTATCGCTTCGGCCGGCAGCTGCATTGATCGATCGTAATGACCAGCGTTCCGTTTTAACGCAGTAATTTTAGCTCTTTGCAAATTCTGATAATGCAAAGGTCCATATCGTGCTGCCGGAAACAAAGCCACTAGCTTGCCAATTACTGTGGCTGTATGCCGAATCGATGGTATATTGGTGCCAATTAAATCTCTGCACACCTTAGTGACTTCCTCAATTTTGTTAATTGGTATAGTTATCCTCATGCTCATTGAGTTCACCGTGAACCCTAGGTAATTAATTACCTGGGCAGGGCAGAACTTCGATTTCTCTGGATGGACAATGAATCCTAATTGTTGAAATATATTGACAACAGCTGCAACACCCTGTTCAGCCAATTGCAGGGTGTGGCCCACAATAAAGACATCATCTAAATAGGCCATAACTATATGATGTCATTGTCTCAAATAAGCCATGATTGGCTTCACCAATTTAGTGAACAATCTAGGGGCTGCAGTGAGCCCATTAGGCAAAGCCTTATACTGCCAAAGTTGCCCCATCCAGATAAATTTCAAAAACCTTCTATCATATTTCTGGATGGATACTGAATAATATGCATCCCTCAAATCAATGCATGCCATAAAGCAGCCATGAGAAATCAATGATTTGGCTGTTTCAAACGTATCCATTTTAAAATGAGTATATGTTACAAACGTATTCAAACGGGTTAGATCAATAATGACACGACAGCCTCCATCCTTCTTAGGTCTAGTAAATATGTTCGAAACAAATTCAATTGGCTCATGCACCGTTTTCTCAATCACACCCTTCTGTTCCAGACTTAAAATTTCCTTATAACCTGCTGCCTGTTCTGCAGCAGACAATTTGAACGTACGACCAGGCATGTGCTGGGATGGAGGAATGTCGCCATTAATAAACTCAATTTTATGCCCCTGAATATTCCGCAACACATACTCATCACCAGTAAAATTACCCCATGCATCCAAAAACAACCGTAAACGACCACCAACATGGGAAGTTAAACAGAGAGAAAAGAGAGAACCAGACCCCCTCACCTCCGTGGTTACCGGCGGTCCTTGACACGTGTGGGTGGCCGTGGAGGTGCTGGGTTGGCTTGAGGGCGCGGCGTCTTCGATTTCCACAAAGGTCTCTGCCGACCCTGTCCTAAAAAAGACCCTTGGTGCTGGTTCTGGTGCTGTTGTCGTTGTGGAGCTAGAGGGCGAGTCCTCGTCGAGGCACTGGCCGACCCTCGTGAGCGAATGTATGGAGCTTTTGAGCCTGACGGTGTGGGGGCACTCTGAGAGCGCATGATCCCCACTGTTTTGGCTTGTTCGTCAAGCTCTTTGACTCTCTTCGAGAGGTCCTCACCAAAGAGCTGACGGGGCGGCGGCGGCGGCGGTGGTTTGCACAATCCTGCAAACTTTGGGTTGAGTGCTGGGCGGATGCTGTTTTTGCGAAACCCGTTGATTTCGTGCTGGGTCGCGCACAATAAGGCCAGAGCATCTTCCTGGTCCAAATTCAGTTCGTCCCCGTCCACCGACCGCGCAAAGGTGGTAATACCGGCCGTGAGGAGTTTCAGGATCCGCTGCAATTTTAGCTCCTGTTGATGGATAGCCGCACTGATGTTGCCCCATATTGGCGTATTGACCACAGGCACGTTGAGGGAGTTGCAGTTTGATGGAGCCTTGTGACGGCTCATAGCCTGGATGAGGACTTCTTCCTGCAGCACCTGATTATTAAGAAAGTCCACTGTGGCTGCCAGCTTTGTATTTAGAGGAAGACCAGCCGTATGTGGGGCCGCGAATTTGGTCGCCACATCCAAGAGTTCCTCCGCTGGCACCTCCAACGGAGGTGGTACGGGATCCACCAGAACCTCCTCCTCCTGCTGCTCCAGGCTGATAGTAGATGTTGGTGAAGACGCCCTGTGCCTGTTGCTGCCCTGCTGTTGTTGACGTTGAAGCAGGAGCTCCAGCAGCCGCTCCATACGGTCAATACGCCCTTCACGCTGAACACTCAGGTGGTCGGAGTCCTCCGGCTCTGAAAAGAAAACCGGGCTCCTGTCATCGGCCCGCACCTCGTCGAGGCCCTGCCGGTGCCGGTAGTTGTCGCTAACAGCCGCCGAGGCGAAACTGCGCGATTCCTGCGCGGGCGTGTTCAATCGCCTCCGTTTAGCGAGAGCTGAAGCCGCTGCCACTAAGGGCACTCGCGGCGAGGTGTCGGCACCAGCCGAAGCATGGCTGCCTGGGGCCCGCGCAGTCTTGCCGGCTGCCCACATCGTGGACGTTGCCGACGCATGGTCTCGCCCACCCATCCATGGGGGGCTCGGCGACCGTGACGAGACCCGACTCGACCGACCCGTCCCGGCGTCGAGAGTCGGGGTGTGCCGGCTGGACCTCACAGCCGCCCCGGGTCTCGCCCTGGAACCTGACCGCTCCTCCGCGATAGGCAATGCCTTAGCCCTAACAGGGTTAGGCTTCTGGGCTCCTGCCCTCCCCCTTCTCGGAGGGCTGAGTGGAACAGGCCGTGCAACGGCACGTGCCCTGCTCGAGGTCGCCAGCGAGCCCGCTGACGACCTGACTGCCATGGCAGGGTCCCCCTGCTCTGGCGGCACACCACACTCCTCCTCGTCGAACTCCTCCGAGCTGTGGTGTGCTGGCGGATCTGGACCTGTAATCACAGGGCTTACCCACATCTCCGCCTGAGTCCCGGCCTGCGCTGCAGGTACTGCCGATGGTAAAGGCCCCGGAACTGTTGACCGGCGAACTCGTCCTGACGTCCTCCGGCCCTTCGAACTCCCATCCATGTCCTTGCTGCAAGACATAATCAGACAACAAGGACCACCAACTAAAGGTAGAATACTTACCTCCATGGCCCCTTATGAAGGGCTGGCGAGGAGCGCGCTCCACCGCCAGCCGTCGCAGCAACGCGTTACGACGATATGTCGAGCATGCGCGCCGGCGGGCTCTTCACGAAGTCACTCACGTGACTCCGAAATGAAATTTACATACATTATGGGATACATGGGTCTGATTCACCATCCCAGGGAACTAAGCTACAGACATCATAGAAGCATATAACAGCCTTGCTTGCACCAGGAAACTGACTATTAGACATGCTGCTAGGCATTGGCTACCTGTAGCTACATTCTAGCTCCATAATTGGCCGTTACACTATCAAGCTTGTAAGAGCAAAATCTTGGCATTAATAGCGAATGCTAGACATTACGGGCCTTTGTAGCCGCAAATCAAGGCATAAATTGTATTACTATGGTGGATTAGCAATGTTTGTGATTGTTAAATCCAATTCTTACATAAAACCCATTAGCCATGTTACAAACCGGCGCAAGCACCTACGGCTGGGACTGCTCAGATATACTTGGAGCATGTCACGGGCTGCGGGCTTTATGCACCAATCTGCAGCATACGTATGTACATGTCCATAGAATACCACTGAGGTGGCATATTCAAACCTTATGGGTGGTATCAAGCCAATATCTTGTGATGAATGGGAAAAAATAATTGGCTCTGGTGCATTAAAAGAAATATTTGGATATCAGCTATTTACTTTCTGGGTAGCTCTATACAGTGGCGGATACCAGGTCACAAGTGTCTAATAAACGACACCAAGTGGATCTTGAACCTCCAAATATTTGCTAAAATTATAGCATAATATGGAACACCAGATATCGACCTCCTTGTGTCCAGGTGAACCACTAGATACATATATGTGTCTCTTGAGAACCAGATCCTGCGGGAGTGGCGATGGACGAGTTCTCGCTACATTGGGGGAAATGGATTTCTATGCTTTCCCCATTCTGCCTCATCAGACAGGTGTTGCAGAAAACGTACCCAGTTCTGGAACATACAGGACCATGGACGTCATATAGATCGTGCAGAGAAAGTCCACTGGGAAGCACTACCTCACCTACATAGGATATGGGAGTTTTTTTTGTAGTCGGACCAAGACCACCTACATATCTGAAACGATCTCCAATGTGCTGGCATCCTCACGGGTCTTCATTATGATGAGTCCCTCAGTTACAGTGCTGCATACAGTGCCAGGAGTACACTGTCATCCTAGCTCAACATTGGAGTGGGATCTCACCAGCTGGTAGCCAAACTACGAGGGATATGTTCTATCCATCCCTCCCCGACCACGATATTATCTGAGAGATAAGGGTGGTGTTGACCCTACTCAGGGGCTGGTCGCTTATGACGGAGTTACCACTGGACTTACTCACCTTTAAAGTGGTGATGGCAATAGCACTGAATACAGCACAACGGGTCCAGACTCTACAGGAATTAAACCTGGATAGAATGATCGACCCATAATAACGTAACTTCTTTATGAAAGAGTTACTTAAACTATACAGACCTGCGATTCAGGTCTGGAAATGGCCATCAGGAATATGGAGGCGGATCTGTTGTCAGCCATGGAAACCCACGTCACAGGGTGACGGTGCAGACTGTCTCCAGATGGCTTAAGGTGGTATTCGGTGCAGCAGGTAAGACACTAAACATTTTGAAATGTCATTCTACCAAGGCTGCACCCACATCAGGGACAAGGACCATGGAGGTGTTCATGGAGCATGTCCTCGTGATAGCGGGCTGGGCCAGTGAAACTACATTTCAGCAGTTTCATAACTAACCTGTGGCCGTTCTCGCAACGTTACGCACGTTTAAGTGCTGTCCCTAAACGTTTGTCCCCGAGTTCAGGGGTTTATTGTTGTATTAACAATAATGTTATTATTTTTCAGCTTGTTCAAGTCTGAAATACGTTAACATACTTCCTCCATCAGTATTACGGCAGTGTGTGAGCATGGACGTGGTCCAGGGCATGGAATCACAGAGCTTTGAAGTGTTCACGAAGTCACTCACGTGACTCCGAAATGAAATAGTAAGATTAAACGAGAACTTACCAGTTTGAAGTTTGATCTTTATTTTTTGAGGAGTTGCGATGAGTGATTTCGTGCCCTCCGCTCCCAACCCTCTACCATAAGATCAACTGGTATATAGTCTCTTCAATCTTACTATAACAAGTCATTTTTGTTGTTGGTTCTGTGATTCCACACCGCTGCTTTGAAGGATGTCGCGCATGCGTGCCTGGCGGGGTCTTCACGAAATCCCTCATCGCAACTCCTCACAAAATAAAGATCAAACTTCAAACTGGTAAGTTCTCGTTTAATCTTACTATTTTGATCCTAACTCAGAACAGAGTTTGAAGTGACAGTTCATCCCAACACTGTGAGAATGCTTTCCCATTGGAGGAGTTTGTTTTACGAAGAAGGTTGGGTGGAGCCCCCTTGACATTCAGGCAAACAATGGAACAATGGAAACAACAGAGTCTGCAGTAAAAAAACGATCTGCTGGAAGAACTCAGCGGGACAGACATCCTTTATGGAGACAAAGGGACTGTTGACATCTTGGGCCACTTATGACATAAAGAAGATATGGCATCATTGTTCCCGATGTTGGGGAAGTCCAGGACAAGGGGTCACAGCTTAAGGATAAGGGGGAAATCCTTTAAGACCTAGACGAGAAATACTTTTTTCACACAGAGAGTGGTGAGTCTCTGGAACTCTCTGCCACAGAGTGTAGTTGAGGCCAGTTAATTGACTATATTTAAGAGGGAGTTAGATGTGGCCCTTGTGGCTAAGGGGATCAGAGGGTATGGAGAGCAGGCAGGTACGGGATACTGAGTGGGATGATCAGCCATGTTCATATTGAATGGCGGTGCAGGTTCGAAGGGCCGAATGGCCTACTCCTGCACCTAATTTCTATGTTTCTATGTTTCTATTCAAAATGAACTGGCAAAATCCCTCTGAAATTCTATTCAATAATAGGTAGAGTAAATGACCTGCTTATGGCAACTGCCATGTGCTGAACAAAAATGCCTTGACATTAGTATTGATTTAGCATTGTCCCTTGTAGTGAAATACAAGTGAAAAAGTGAATGTGCCATCCCATCAAACCGTACAAGTACAATCGCACCACACATAAGTACAAGAGATTGAGCAAGGAGAAAAATACTGTGCAGAATATAGTGTTGCAATTACAGTGAAAGTACAAGTTTAAAAAAGTACAAGGGTCACAATAAGTTGGGTTGGACTACACACTTATCTTATGAGGAAACATTTCTGTAGTCTGATAAGAGTGGTGAAGAAGCTGTTCCTGAATGTGGTGGCACATGCTTCCAAACTTTTGCATATTCAGCCCATGCGAGAGAGGAGAAGAGAGGATGACTGAATGTAAATAGTCCTCGGTTATGTTGGCTGCTTCCCAAAGGAGTGTGAATGTAGACGAGATTGGGTGGGGGGAGGGATGGAGGATCTTGGTTTATGAATAGCCGGTGGACTGGGCAACATCTACAACTCCTTGAAATGTTTTGAGTCTTGGGCTTAGCTTCAGCCAAAACTAAGCTGTGATGCATCCTGATAAGATACTTTATATGATGCATCTGTAGGAGTTGTTGGAGACATGCTTCACTAACTGTACACTAGCTGTACTTATGAGCTGTGTAAGATCTTAGAACACCATGTAAAGGTATAAATACATTGTATGTGTGAAATTCCATGATTAATATCATCGCTGGTATAATTCCCAGCAAAATTGAATACCGTGCCACACTTTTACAAGATCGGATCATCAGCAACTACATTAAATAAAAAACAAACCCCCAAGTATGAACAGCAACAAACATTGCTAATGTCAACGCTGCAGCAATATAAATTCCATTTCAGGTACACTACTCACATCACCCCATTTGGTCAGACTCTTTAATTAGAAGCAGTCTTCATTATTTAGAATTTTTATATGTTGCTAAAAGGCTCCATGTAACCGATGAAGAGTGTTTGGAAATCCACGTAAACAACCTCATCCACTCGTTCGTCATCTGTTCACTTTGTTTTCTCCATGAGTGAATCACGTGAAGTGGATTACAGTCTTGATGACAACTCTTTGAGAATGTTAGGCTGGCAGAGTAAGCTGATTAACGAAGGTTTCACCAGAGGCCAAGTCATTTACTTCAATATTTTAGACTTTTAAAAGTCGGTACTTCAAATTGCACTCTCTCAGAGTAAATTATTTCTGGCAAGGCCTCCATTTATTCTCCATCCCTGTGTCCCTTGAGAAGATAATGCCGTCTTAAGTTGCTGTAGTTCTTCTGCAATGCTTTGGGTAGGAAGTTCTGGGATTTAGCTCCATAGAGGATGAAGCAAAGGTTATATATTTCCAAGTTAAGGGGCTGTCCCACTTTCACGACCTAATTCACGACCTTTTTTATTCGTGGACATTTTTCATCAGGCTAGAAAAACGCCCCGACCTACTTGATGCCACGAGTACCTAAGACTAGCATCACGACCTACCTACGACCATGCTGCGAGTACGAGTCAAGGGCAAACTCGGCAGAGGTCGTGAATTAGGTCGTGAAAGTGGGACAGGCCCTTTAGGTGGGAGGAGATCTTGCAGCTTCTACTATTCCCTTGTCTTTCCAAGTAGTAAAGGGCCTGTCCTACCAGCATCCGACTCCATGCAATGAGCGCGATCAAACTAGAAGCGGGGGCCGCGCGGAGGTCGGGTGATCCCTGTACAGTGCCGTTCCCACCAGCATGCGCCTGCATGCGGCAAGCGCGACCAAACCGGCAGCGAGGGCCGCGCGGAGGTCGGATAAGTGGCGCAACGCGGTGCAAAGTGAGGCAAACTTGGAGCGAAGTCTTAAGGTAAGTTCGCCAGGACAGAGAGGGGCACACAGAGAGGGGCACAGAGGCGCACACACAGAGGGCCACGGAGCCACACACATAGAGGGTCATGGAGGCACCTACAGATAGGTTCACGGAGGCACGACGTCGAGGCGGTGCGTAATATGTCGAGGCGACTGTGAGCCGACAAGCCGTTGCCGGCGGAATTTTTGAACATAGTCAGTTTTTCGAAGCCCCGCGCGATGTCGGGACGAACTCCGCACAATTCTGCACGGCTCCGGCGATCGAAGTGGGACCGGCCCCGCGACGCCGGACGGCTCAAGCGACCACGCTAGGTCGCGCTCATCGCATGGAGTTGCATGCTTGTAGGACAGGCCCCTAAAGGTTGCAGGTTAAGGAGGGAGCACAGGCAAGCTCCATATTGTGGAGTGAGGGGGCAAGTTACTGACATAGAAAACAATCCAGATTGTGATCATCAACAACACAAAGCTGCATCATCTGAGCATCTGTCAAGCAAGAAGAGATTTAAAAAAAAATTGTGCTTTTTTTCTAGATGTATTTTGTAAGTGAATTTTATTCCATATTTGAAAATTTTGGGTAGTGATCTGTGAATTTTCATTCCCGACTGGGCATAACACAAAGGTCGCTTGCAATTCATTGCAGATCACTGTACACACTGCAGCTACAGTTGAGTTGCTGGTCATTGGCAACATTCCAAAGCTTGTAGTAGGACTTGAACTCCTGATTCCAGTTTCATCATGGCTCTTTAATCCACACCTGATCAAACACTGCCAATTTCTAGGCAAGTTACTGTCACCTCACCTCAGCAATTTGATTCTTCCAAGGTTGCGAGTTTAAACCCAAACTGAGCTTCAGTGAGCATGTTACAATCTAGTACAGCTGACAATACCATCCTTTTGGGTAATTTACCAGCAATTTAGTCACAAGTTCATGTCATAGGAACAGAATTACACCATTCAGTCCATTGAGTACTCCACATTTAATAATGCTGATCCTATTCTTCTGCCTTCTCCCTGTAAACTTTCACACATTTGCTAATCAATAACCTGTCCATCTCCGCTTTAAAAATACCCAACAACTTGGTCTCCATGGCCATATGTGGCAATGAATTCCACAGATTCACCACCTCTGGCTAAAGAAATTCCTCCTCATTCCCATTCTAAAGGTACGTCCTTTTATTCTGAGGCTGTTCCCTCTGGTCCTAGACTCTGCTCGCTCGCCGTGCACAGAGGACCTACCCGATCACCCTCGGCAGACCAAGGTCATGCTGCCGGATGACAATTGACCATCAGGCCGCAGCCTGTCGAGAGGAGCCGCCTCCGAACTTAGCCCCAAGAGCCCGGCGGACACGGGGTTGCACAGGAGGGTGCCAAACCCCGGCAGGCAGCAGCCAGCTGCAGAACCTGCCCGGTCTGAGGCTCATCTCCCGCTTACCCCTGAAGACTGAAGAAAGAGAGAGTCGGACTGGCGAACACTGGATAAAGGGACCTTGGGACCAGGGATCTAACCTCCCACGCCTTCAAGGTTGGATGCAGAGGCACCACCTGGGGCACGAAGGGCGAAGGACCGGAGAGGAGAAAGGCGGGTCGATGGCCAACTGTATGAGGGGGAGAGGTGTTCGGTTCAAGGACGAGCCACGGAGAGACAGCATCGAGGGCGTACGGCAGAGAGTGATTTGGGGCAATTCATAGAGTCACTAAAATCAAATGCATTCTGATTTTCCTACCACCAAAGGCTTCAGGCTCTCTGGCACATATTTCCTTTCCAAAGAATTTTGAAAATTATGGTCAGAGCTATAGCAGCTACTTTTCTATTTTCTTTCAGAATCCTCTAGGCATCCATCCTAAGATAACATTGATTGTCATGTATTACGCTAAACAGACACCCCTATTTAAAAAAAAACATTTATTTCTACAATGTCAGCATTGTCCTAATGTAGGTATTTATTTAATACCTCTGCTATTTGTTTGCAAAATTGCTTTCTCTTCCCATTATGGTCCTTCCTTGTTGCAACATTTGCTGCTAATGTGCCTAGAGGAAGTCGCTTTGTTCCTGTCTATGTTTCACTTTTGTTTCAGTTCTGATGCTCCTGAACAAATTACTTTTTGGTTCCCAATGTACCACAGCAGATTGCCTGATCCATGCTTGGCTATCCAGAGGTATCCAGGTAAAATTTAGTGGCAGATGGCCTCATTCAGTAACAAATATTAGCTTATTAAACCTCCAGTGTACAACAGTAAAATTACAATGATCAGTACGGATGCTTAATCCCATATTGCTGCTTCCTAGTTAATGTGTTGAAACTCCTGTTTCTTTCAAGGCCACCTTGGCTCTGTCTGGTGAGGATGTAGAAAATATTCCCTAGAAGTGAACCACAGTTTAGTTTCCTGACTAAATTCTGCATCACTGTAACACATGCCTTGTTCCCTACATTATTTGTGAGGTGCTGTTGTTGCAGGAACTGGCCGTTATTCATTCCGGCACCACACCAACAAGTACACTTCTAACCCCACTTCACTGGATGTAATTATACTCTGAAATGTCCAGAGAATGTGCAATATACAGTACTTGATAAATGACATCGTCTACAGCAAAACAAGCTGAGGGCCTTTTGCTTCCTCCTGGAATAGAAACCTGAACATTTCCATCTACCACCACTTCCTCCACCTAACCGAGGACATTCTCACACAGGACGACTACTAACTATGCTCTTTTCCTCCACGTTTAATCAATCAACCTCCATAATTTCCAACATCTCATTGTGGTGCTGCTACCAGACATATCTTTGCCTTTTCTCCCCAGAGCATTCAATTATCTGTTGCTTTTAAGTCCCCATTCCCCAGTTCTTTGACATCCCTGTCTTTGGCCACCTGTGAAGCACAACTGCCCTCATTTTCCCACTTGACACGTTGCAGCCATCAGGAATCAACGTTGAATTCAGTCCAGATGGAGAGTCACAACCCAAAATGGCAGCAGTCCATTTCCCTCCACAGATGCTGTCTGACTCGTTGAGATAGTCATCAACATCCACTTATTGCTGGAATTCGGCAATTTCAGGTAATCAGCCATTCCACCCATCTGACAATTATAGCTTTTGTTGTTTTTCATACTCTCTGGTATTGATTCACCACATCCTATTACACCTCCTCCATGATTCCTTACCACCCTCTGTCAGCCACCATCACCAACAATTCTGTCTTCTAATCTCTCCTGGTCTCCAACCTCTCACCAACCTTTGCTCTTGTTCCATCACCTTTCTCTAAAACCTAACATGTCTCTCTTTCCTAACTTTGCATAGTTTTAGTCGAAGGTCATCAATCTGAAATGTTAACTGTTCCTTTCTCCCTGGATGCCACCAATTGGATGTTCCCAGTATTGATCGTTTTCATATCCAATTCTGAACTTTGATCCCTCCATCTTCCCAGTTTCTCTCGGGATTGAAAGAGCATAGTTGCCCTTTCTAGCATGCAGCAGTTTATGAATTTACATGGAATGCAAATGTGTACAGAAAATACATTCCTGGTCACTTGATGTGAAACAAGCTCAGAAGGCCAGAGCTCGTTGATCCAGAAATGAAAAGCAGCAACTGACCCTGCCTTGCAATCATCCTTCATTCCGGCAACCACACACAACCTTATGCATTTGTGTGACCTTGTGTTCACTCAAATGGGTGTCAGAAAGAAATCTTTCTTTTACTTTCAAACCCGTGTTTTGAATGCATGCATATCTCAGAATCACTTAGAACTACTGCAAATTTCCCTTTCTTGAAAATAACTGCCATTTACAAGAATACACTTGATTCATCTACTATTCTTGCAACATTTCTGCAATTTATACAGAGTGAGCTTGTTTATCATTTTCACAGAGAATCGGAGAGAAGGTTCAGAAAAAGTTGCATTCCATACATTCACAAAGCTTCAGGTACAGTGAAAATCTACAAACAACATTTCCAGGGCTCCTAGTGTCAGTGACTACTCAGGATGAAAGGTGATATTTTACTACCACCCAGCTTTAAACCTCGTGCCTTTTTCATGCGAATTGTACCATCCTGGACAGTAATAGATAAACAATGAGAACATTTCCAATGAAAGATTGTCCAATCTCCAAATTAACAAAAACAAATTTGTGCTCATCCCAGGAGCCTTGCAGGTGGATCAATTAGCGTAAACTAACAGATGCTGCCTGCTTACATTGTTTAGTATTCCCAATTGCAGATTTTTATATGGTTTCTCACCAGAATCCCCTGGTGTAGTTCCAACTGCTCCAGAAAGACAAAAACATTTTTTTTTTCAATGATCGCTCCAATTGTTCTTACATGTGGCGAATGAAGGTCCTGTTGTTTTTGTACACAGCTGACGGACTGAACATCTCAGCAGACTTGAACCTTTTGTGTCAAATACTATGCATTCAGAAAGTATTCAGACCCCTTCACTTTTTCCACATTTTGTTACGTTACAACCTTATTCTAAGATGGATTAAATTCTTTTTTTTTATCATCCATCTACACACAATACCCCGTAATAAAAAAGCAAAAACAGGTGTTTAGACATTTTTGCAAATGTTTAAAAAGAAATAACTGAAATATCACATTTACATAAGTATTCAGACCCTTTACCCAAAGGCAGTCATGTGCCTTTTACTGAGGAGTGGTTTCCGTCCGCTCACTCTACCATAAAGGCCAGATTGGTGGAGTGCCGCAGATACAGTTATCCTTCCGGAAGGTTCTCCCATCTCCACAGAGAAACTCTGGAGCTCTGTCAGTGACCATTGGGTTCTTGGTCAACTCCCTGACCAGGGTCCTTCTCCCCGATTGCTCAGTTTGGCCGGGCGGCCAGCTCTATGAAGAGTCCTGGATGTTCCAAAGTTCTTCAATTTAATAATGACGGAGGCCTGGAATGCTGCAGAAATTGTTTTATACTCTTTCCCAGATCTGTGTCTCAACACAATCCTGTCTCGGAGGTCTACGGACAATTCCTTCATCTTCATAGCTTGGTTTTTGCCTTGACATGCACTGTCAACTGTGGGACCTTATATTGACAGGTGTGTGCCTTTCCAAATCATGTACAATCAATTTAATTTACCATTGGTGGACTCCAATCAAGTTGTAGAAACATCTCAAGGATAATCAATGGAACAGGATGAACCTAAGCTCAATTTTGAGTGTCGGAGCAAAGGGTCTGAATATTTATGTAAATGTGATATTTCAGTTATTTCTTTTTAATTGCTTTGCAAACATATCTAAATCCCTGTTTTCGCTTCTTCATTCTGCGGTATTGTGTGTAGATTGATGATTCAAAAAGAGAATTTAATCAATTTAAAAATAAGTTGGAAAAAGTGAAGGGGTCTGAATACTTTCTGAATAAAGTGCTGACTTTCTTTAAATCCCCACAAAACGCTTATGTTCACAAATTATAGGAGTAGAATTAGGTCATTCGACCCATCAAGTCTACTCCTTTATTCAATTGTGGCTGATCTCTGCATCCTAATCCAATTTTCCTGCCTTCTCCCCATAACCCTTGACACCAGTTCTATTAATGCAACCATTTCCTTATCTCTGTTCTTCCCAAAGTTATCGCTAATTGGCTACTATAGATTAAGGGCTCAGTTTTGAATACCTTTAAAATATCTGAGGTCTGGGAGGCTTAGGGGTGAAAGCCTGATTGCAGACCTGAATAACATGAAAAATGGCTCTGCCAGACTACTAATGTTAGCAATGTGAGAAGGAACCACCCTCAGCATATAACCTAAGAGGAAATTAATAAGTCACATTGATAAGTAGGAGTCTTATCACAGTGGGCTTGAATGTCCACAGAGACTCCCCAAAGTGCTACCTTATCTTTGATACAAGATTAATGAAGCTTGAGTGTACTAAAGGTTTCCATGGCTCATCCACTACTATTAAAATCAGTGATCAACAAAATCCCTTTGGACTTTCAGCCCTATATTCCAAGAGCAGTATTTCCCAAGGGCCGTTGATACATCAGAGTCTTAAAGGATTAAACAGTCAGTCGGCATCTTGGCAGTGGTGACAAAACCAACAGATGGAGGAAAAAATCTCCTTGATGGCATTAACATCAAGCTATCTATTATAATCTATTATAAGTGTATAACTCTGTAATGGTATTGGTAAGAATAAGCTGCACAGTGTTTATGGTGACTTTGTCTTGCTGTCACACTGAGGAGTCCTTCTACTCAGTTGTCTGACTATCACACTGCAAAATGACACAGATTCAGACCAGAAGTAACACTCCAGATCCAGCCATCTACAGTATAACCTCATTTTAGCCATTAGCAACAGAAGTACATTCCATAGCATAGGGTTATTAAACCCAATGGCGTTTCCCTAACTCTACCTCTACTATAAGGTCAGGGGACAACACTATTACAGAGGGAAGTTTAAGGTAACCTGCCCGGGGGAGGACCACACATGGCCAACAATAAGATGTGAACCTGGTGAAGATACAACGCAGCACAAGCAGATGATGATGGCGATTCCACATCAGACCAAACCTGTGTATCATATTGTTGTAAATGATGACGGCAAATTAAACAATGAATGTGAGAAGGAGGGTGCATTAAAATTCCAAACTTCCAGTCACGCATCATTTGAATGCTCCTTCCCACTCTGACCTGTCTGTGGACCTGTCTATGGACCTTCATTGCTAAACGTAATTGGAAGAACAACAGCCCATATTACACATAGGCAGCTTATGACCCAATGGTATGAAAGTTGAATTTTCCAACTTAATGTAACCCACACCATCAGTGCTCTCCTCCAACATACATTTACCTGTTCATCATCGCCTTCTGATCTACTGCCACCTTCCCCCACCAGTCTCACTGGTATCCCACTCCTCCATGCACTGCTGTATACTTGGAATATTTCCTGTTCCTTTGCAATCCAGTTGCAGGACCTCAAAACAAAATGTCAACTTATACCTTTTAACTCCACAGATGCTGCTCTAGCCACTAAGTCCTTCCAGTATTCTGCGTTTAGCTTTTAGATTCCAGCATCTGGGGTTTTTTTTTGCCTGCATGAACATTTCCATCCTCAACAGTCTGCTATCTAGCCCTACATACGATAGTGAAGTATTTGAAACCATCTTCAATAAAGTTATGTGTTCTGCAGCAACTGAATGACCCCTGAAAGTTATTTTGACATCAACAAGGTACATGGCAGGTTTGAGATGGAATTCTTTCAAGTTGCTTAAGCGAGTGCAGTTCCAGTAATGCTCAAACATCCAGGATAAAGTAACCTAGTTCATTACACCCAACCACCATTGTTAACACTTCACACCACCTAGTAAATACACAACTTGACCACATTATGTGTAGCACGCACACGATGCAGCACAGCAACTCAACTAGTCCCCTCCGACAACATCTCCCATCACCGTGAAGGATACGTGAGTGTTGATGTCACACAAAGTGATGGACATTGAAGTTGCAATTGCTAATCTTGGCATATCCTGCAAATATTGTTCACCAGAGAGGGGCAATAATTTATCAATACAAGAAGTATTGTACATCGTACGCAACAGGATACCTATGCCCATGCTTGATCTGATGATGAGACTTTGTAAGGTGCAACATCTATATGGATGTCCCATTCCCTCCCATTCTCTATACTATTGTCACTGCCTCGGATCAATCTGCCTGTCAGTAGCAGTGACATTGAAAGATTTCATTCTGTAAGTATCAGGCTAGGGCCCATCAAGTCTCAGGGTAGCACTCTCAGCTTTGGCACAAATCCCTTTATCTTATTGAGGGAGCCTTTACAAGATCAACACAGCTTGGTGCAGGCTTGCCATGTTCCAGGTCCAAAGCAGAGATTTCATTTCGGAGTCACGTGAGTGACTTCGTGAAGAACCCGCCAGCACGCATGCGCGACATATCGTCGCTCGCATTTGCAGTCGACGGCTGGAGGGGAGCGCGGCCCACCACCAGCCCTCATAAGGACCAACTCAGGTAAGTATAATCAACCTTGAGCTGGTTGGTTTTGTCTGTTAGTGTATTTTTTCCCTACAGAGAACCATGGACAAAAGGAGTAAGGGCCGCAGGACATCCGCAAGGACCTGTCGGCCACCACGCCCGGAGCTCCCTTCTACAGCACCCGCTAGAAGGACCGGGAAAAAGGCGCGCAAATCGGGGAGCCCTGTAGTCACAGGACCCGAATCACCGGCACAGCTGAGTTCTAGCGGGGTTCCCGCAGAGCAAGAAGTCGGTACAGCGCCGGAGCAGGTGGACCCTGACTCCATTTCTCTATCGCCAACAGGATCGTTGGCAGAGGCGAGCAAAAAGGGTTTACGTGCTGCTGCACGGCCCTTCTCCCTGAGCCCTCATAGCAGAGCCAGGGATAGAGCTCGAGAACCCAGCCCTTTTCGGGCAGAGGTTTCACCAGGAGCCGCTAGATTGCGGCCTGGTGTATCAGCGAGACCTGAGTCCACTGGCAGACCAAGGAGGGCCAGTAGAGACTCACCACCTAGTTGGGCCAGGAGCAGTCACACAGGTGGGGTCTCGCCACGGTCACCACTTCCCCCGCTGGGGGCTGGACGGGACCGTACGCCGTCTGGGTCCAGGAAAAGGACAGTCGGCAAGCCCGCGCGGAGGTCGGATCACCACGCCGAGGCGTCAGGTGCCGACTTTTCACCGCACATGCCCTCAGAGGCAGCCGGATGCAGCTCAGCCAATAGAAGGCGTATGAGCAGATCCGCGCGGGAGTCGTTCAGTATCGCTGAGGCGGCTGGTAGCGACTTATCGTCACGGCACCGACATTACCTCGACGAGGTACGGGCCGATGATAGGAGCCTCAGAAGTTCCTTCGGGCATGAGGACTCTAACCTCCCATTCATGCACGATGAAGGGCGCATAGATCGGATGGAGAGGATCATGGAACAGCTCCTGCTCAATCAAAGACAGGTAACTCACAGTTCCAGGGGACTTATGAACATATCCCCATCATCTATGGGTAGCATGAGGCCAGAAGAGGAGGAAATCTTGGTACATGCCCCAGTTGCACCTGAAGTTCCCCAGGAAGAGCTCCTGGACGTGGCAGCCAAGTTTGGATTACCCATATCATCGGGACAACCCCTCGATACCAAGCTGGCTGCTACCATAGATTTCCTCACAAACCATCAGCTACAGGAGGAGGTCCTTGCAAAGGCCATGGATAGACACAAGGCGCCGGGCAATTGCAATTCACTCAATGTGCCTACAGTCAATATGCCTATTTGGGGCAATATCAGCCCGGGCATTCGAACTCAGGAAGTGAAATTACAGAGAATCCTGAAGTTACTTACATCTGGGATTACCGCGTTTGCAAGGTCGGTGGATGGAGTGGATTTGAACACCGAACAGGAGGATGCCCTGGCTCTACTTTGCAACACGCAATACGAAATTAATGCTTTCAGGAAAAGCATCATCAAGCCGACATTAAACCCCAAATTTGCGGGGTTATGTAGAGCACCTCCAACACCACCACCCAGACAGCTATTCGGAGAAGACCTCCCGAAGCAGGTCAAAGATCTAGATGACCATGCCAAAACAGTGGGTCTGATGAGGTCACACACCGTGACCAGACAGACGGCCAAGAAAACACCTTTTTTCAGGCCACGAGGTCCCACCGATAGGCCAGCAAGGACCTACGTTCCAGCGCCTCCTATGTACCAACAGCCTCAACAGCCCAGGCCTTTTTTAGGGCTAGGCCCTCAACGGCCAGCATGGAAAATGCGGTTTCCATATTACCAGCGCAACCCAGCACCTCCACGTCCCACCAAACACGTCAAGGACCACCGATAACCATGAAGGTAAGGGGGTCTGGTTTTCATACACTGCCATGCCTAACCTCACATGTTGGGGGTAGACTACGGAGGTTCAAGGAGGCATGGGAAACCATCACCTCGGATGAGTTTATTTTACAAAGTATTCAGGGTTATGAGATTGAGTTCACAAATGGCCAAATTCCTCCACCTCAGCATATGCCGAATCGCAGATTTGCACTTTCCAGGAAGGAAACAGCAGTAGGCTATGCTGAAATATTAAGACTACAAGAGAAAGGTGTGATAGAAAGAACTACACATGAGCCGATTGAGTTTGTATCCAATATATTTACTAAAACCAAAAAAGATGGTGGATGTCGGGTCATTATAGATCTAACCCATTTGAATACCTTTGTACAATATACCCATTTCAAAATGGACACGTTTGAAACAGCCAAATCTTTGATTTCTGAGGGCTGCTTCATGGCATGCATTGACTTCAAAGATGCATACTATTCAGTATCCGTTCAGAAACATCACAGGGAGTTCTTGAAATTCATCTGGATGGATCAACTTTGGCAATATAAAGCTTTGCCCAATGGGCTTACCACAGCCCCTAGACTGTTTACCAAATTACTCAAGCCAGTGTTAGCCACACTGAGGAGGGCAAATCACACGGTCATGGCCTATCTAGATGATATCCTTATTATTGGGCATACATTGGAATCAGCAAAATTGGCAGTTTCAGCCACTGTGGAAATATTCCAAAAAATGGGATTTATTATCCATCCAGATAAATCAAAGTTCTGTCCTTCACAGATCATGGACTATCTGGGGTTCACGTTAGATTCCAATCACATGATTGCCACCATACCAACTAACAAGGTTGGGGATGTCATTCAAACATGCAAGAACCTGGTCTGCGCCAGTATACCATCAATCAGACAAACTGCTAAGGTAATTGGGAAAATCGTAGCAGTTTTTCCAGCTGCTCAATTCGGACCTTTACATTATCAAAATTTACAAAGATCCAAGATTTCAGCATTGAAATTGAATGCTGGACATTTTGATAGACCTATGCAGCTGCCACTCAAGGCAAAAATTGAGTTACAATGGTGGATTGACAATATCCATAACTCATTTAAACCCATCATTGTGCCTCGTCCGGTGGTATACTTACAAACAGACGCAAGCTCCCATGGCTGGGGAGCTACGGACAACAACACCAGTTGTGGGGGCAGATGGGACTCACTAGAATCTACCCTTTTGTTAGCACAAGAGATAAATTATTTGGAGATGCTTGGGGCATTCCACGGACTCAGAGCTTATTGTTCAAACTTTACTGACACTCATGTCCGTCTCCAAATAGACAACACCACTGCGGTGGCATATCTAAATCATATGGGCGGTACCAGGTCAATTTCATGTGATGAATTCGGTAATACAATTTGGCTCTGGTGTATTCAAAGGAATATTTGGATTTCAGCTACCTATTTACCAGGTAAGCTCAACATAGTGGCGGACACCAGGTCACGGAAATTCAATGACAACATCGAGTGGATGTTGAATTCCCAAATATTCGAACAAATTACAGCCAAATTTGGTAAGCCGGATATTGACCTTTTTGCGTCACGGTTAAACCATCAGGTACCAACATATGTATCATGGGAGCCAGATCCGGGGGCTATGGCGATGGACGCTTTCTCGCTAGACTGGGGGAAATGGGTTTTCTATGCATTTCCCCCATTTTGCCTCATCAGTCGGGTATTGCGGAAAATCCAGCTAGATGCTGCTAATAGCATTCTTATCATACCCGACTGGCCTACTCAGTCATGGTATCCGGTGGTCCTTGGCATGATCAGTCAACCATGGGTCCTCTTAGAGGGTTGCCCACAATTGGTGACGAACCCCGTTACAGGGGAACCACACCCCTGCCATAGTCATTTGAATTTATTGGCTTGCAGGATTTGAACAGACCATTACTGCAGTATGGCCTATCATCAAGGACCATGGATACCATGGGAGCATCATGCAGGGAGTCCACAAGACGGCAATATTTATCACACATCAGAAAATGGGAAACCTACTGCGGCCGCTTGGACATTGCATATGACTCCGTTTCAATCACAGATGTGCTGGAGTTCCTTGCGGGGTTACATCATGACGAACACCTCAGCTATAGTGCCATCAACAGCGCCAGGAGCGCACTATCATACTACCTCAATTTGGAGGTAGGATCCAATAAACTGGTGTCCAAACTGATGCGGGGAATATTTAATTCCAATTCGCCTAGACCTCGTTACAACGTCACCTGGGATATTGGGAATGTACTGACCCTGCTCAGGACGTGGTCGCCCATGATTGGGCTTGAATTGGACAAACTCACCCTGAAGTTGGTGATGTTATTGGCACTTACTTCGGCACAAAGGGTACAGACTCTTCACAAGATCAAGATTGATAGAATGATCTCTACCCCAGAAAAGGTTATTTTCTTTATTGATGAATTGCTTAAACAGCACAGGCCTGGATTCACAGGACTGCAGCTGGTGTTTCCAGCATACCCCGCTGATGCCAGGCTATGTTTAGCCACCCACATCCGCCACTATATTAAAGTGACGCAGAAATTAAGGGGAATGGAGCAATACTTGCTAATCAGCCATAAGAGACCTCACCATAGAGTGACGATACAGACAATCTCCAGATGGCTCAGAATAGTTTTGAACGAAGCAGGTATAGATACTAATGTATTTAAATCCCATTCCACCAGGGCTGCATCAACGTCGGCGGCAAAGGTCATGGAGGTGCCCATGGACCATATACTAGCCACAGCGGGATGGGCCAGTGAAGCCACTTTTCAGCGGTTTTATAATAAACCTATTACCGCTCCTGGAATGTTCGCAGAAGCTGTACTGAATGCAGGCCGAGAATATTCGACTACTCCCCAGTGAGGGTTTTTTTCTTTTGTTATTATTAATAAATATTATTATTTTTCAGAACTAGCAGTCTGAAAATTTTGATTACTCCTGTCCATCCTTATCGTGGCGTGTGTGATAGCATGGACGTTGTCCAGGGCGTGTAATCACAGAGCTTTGAAGTCTTCATGAAGTCACTCACATGACTCCGAAATGAAATAGTAAGATTAAACGAGAACTTACCAGTTTGAGGTTTGATCTTTATTTTATGAGGAGTTGCGATGAGGGATTTCATGCCCTCCGCTCCCAACCCTCGATCATAAAGTCAACTGGTAACTAGAGTCTCTTCAATCTTACTATAACAAGTCATTTCTTTGTTGGTTCTGTGATTCCACACCGCTGCTTTGAAGAGATGTCGCGCATGCGTGCTGGCGGGTTCTTCACGAAATCCCTCATCGCAACTCCTCATAAAATAAAGATCAAACCTCAAACTGGTAAGTTCTCGTTTAATCTTACTATTAATGCTGAAAGAAATTCCATTGAAGGGATCTGACCCAAAATGTTGGTTGTCCATTTCCCTTCACAGATGCTGCCTGACCTGTTAAATTACTTCAGTTTAGTTTAGTTTAGTTTAGTTTACTGTCACGTTTACCGAGGTACAGTGAAAAGCTTTTGTTGCATGCTAACCAGTCAGCAGATAGACAATTCATGATTACAATCGATCCATATCCAGTATATAGGTACATGATAAGGGAATAATGTTTAGTGCAAGATAAAGCCAGCAAAGTCCAATCAACGATAGCCTGAGGGTCACCAAAGCGGACAATAGTAGTTCAGCACTGTTCTCTGGTTGTGGTAGGATGGTTCAGTTGCCTGATAACAGCTGGGAAGAAACTGTCCCTGAATCTGGAGGTGTATGTTTTCACACTTCTATACCTTTTGCCTGATGGGAGATGGGTGAAGGAGTGGCCAGGGTGCAACACATCCTTGATTATGCTGCTGGCCTTGCCGAGGCAGCGCGAGGCATAAATTGAGTCAATAGAGGGGAAGATGGTTTGTGTGATGGTCTGGGCTACGTCCACAATTTGCTGCAATTTCTTGCTGTCAGCAGTTTGGTTTTTGCTTCAGATTCTAGTGCATGTGGTCCCCTGTGTCGACATTAATGCTGAATTGGTGATTCAGTTTTTTTCTATTAAACCCTGCCTTTCAAGTTTAGCGTAACTGAGTGGTTTGCTAGGCCAATTAAAACATTTCGTCGACCTTTATTCAATCCCTTCAAATGTCCCTAAAATGACCAAACTCTGAATTTGAACAAATGATCAGTTTATGCATAAGTGCTTTCTCTCAGATTTTGCCCATTGAACGAAACCCTTCCCGCTGCCCACTGGAATAGAATGGAATTCCACTGATAATCTCTTGGTGCAGAGAGTGAGGAGAGTGCAAAATAGGCTAGCTTTCCCTCAGATCAGAACTAATTAAGGTTAAGAAGGGGCTGTGAAGCAGACTTGCCAATGTCTGTGCAGCAGTAATATGGTGGAAACGAGAGTGGGATGCAGTATTAACCTAATAAGCAAACCTCTGAAAATCACTTAAAGCCCTTTCGCTTTCATCTTATGGAACAGAGTGCTGTACATGGTTTCATTTCTTTTAATAGCCATGGCCAGAGCTCATGGTTGCAAATTGATCAAAAGGTTCACGTTTTATACTGTGATGGGTCTTCTCAAAAAAAGTCCCTTAGATACTAGATTATTAGTTTGCTCACGATACAAACTAACAAGCCTTGTTTTCTCATCAGATCCTCAACATACAGAGCTAGACATTTTTTTTGTAACTCCACGAATTAATGTTTCACATTATTGTTGGTCTTGCTTTGCCCAATTTACAAGTATATCATGGTTCTCCCCACGATTATCATCTTTGTTTCATCCATCACTAACTTCCTACAACACCACTACTATTTTTTTAAATTTAGAGATACAGTACGGAAACAGGCCCTTCGGCCCACTGAGTCCGCACCGACCAGCGATCCCCGCACATTAACATTATCCTATACGTGCTAGGGACAATTTACACTTATACCAAGCTAATTAATCTATAAACCTGTACATCTTTGAAGTGTGGAGGTAACCACAAATCTCGGAGAAAACCTATGCAGTCACAGGGAGAATGTACAGACTCCGTACAGACAGCACCCGTAGTCGGGATCGAACCCGGGTCACTGGCGCTGTAAATGCTGTAAGGCAGCAACTCCACCGCTGCGCCACTGTGCCAACCCAGATTTGGGAGCTCCAGGCAATTTCCACCATGTTTTTGGCCCCTTGCTCTTCCTTAATGCCACCCAAACTGAACCTCTTACATGATTTTCAAATCTACGATCTTTTCATTGTACGGTGTTTATATTTAAGACTGCTACTCCTCCTTTATCATTTTGCCTATTTCTTATAAACGTTACGTCTCCTGGAATATGTATTCCAAAATGTGGTCACTTTTCAACCACATCTCTGTAATGGCTATTAAACATTGTAGTTCATTTTTATCCAATGCACACATTCAGAGAAAGAGTCTTCTATTTTGCCTTTTCATCATTTTTCCTTGCTCTTGACTCTAATTGGAGCTATACCTTGCGCACTTGTTCCTGACAGGCACTGATTAGCATTCATCACCCTGCACTACGGTCTTGTCCTTTCTCCTTGACTTGTGAAATTTCTCCTCTATAGAAATTTGTTTAATTATTTGGTTTAAAGCCTTATCTGCAGCCCAGGTTATTTGATTTCTTCAAGCACTGGCCAAAGACTGATTCAAGTGAAGTCCATCCCAGTCGAACATTTCTGTCTATCCGCAGTATTTGTTGCAATGATCAGGAATTTTGATCCCATTTCCCCCACCCACTCTTTGAACCATGCATTTATCTCTCTGATCATTTGCCTACTCCAGCCTGACATTGACCCAAGCCACTGCCAAATATGTGAGGAAATCAGACAGCCACAAGGACATTATCTTTTATATTTTCTCTAGCTATTATTTTCATAGATAATTCAAGGTTGCTAAGCAACTGATTCCTCAAACAAACGCTCCCTATTTTGACACCAATTTATTTTCCTTTCCCTTTCCAATTGTTCCCCTTAATGTTTCTATGGCCTCCGGACAGCATTATAAAAACAAATGAATGTAAATAACTTTGGCAATAAAAGCAACTAATGGTGTTAAATGTTTTCACTCCTGGCGATTTCATTTGTTTTCACAGTGTGCTTTTAGTTGCCGAAGCCAATGCTGTGTTCCTATGAACAAATAATATTACTGCATTCAATTAACTGTATCAAAGCAAATCATTGGCTGTTAAACTGATTGCAACATGGCATTTTGCAAAATTGAATAGCCAAAATACAATACAATAATACATTATTAGCCAAGTATGTTTTGCAACATACGAGAAATTTAATTTGCCAAGTCAGTCATACAAATAAAAAGCAACAGAACACACAAAATGCATTTTAACATAAACATCCACCACAGTGACTCCTCCACATTCCTCGCTGTGATGGAAGACGATAAAAAAGTTCAACTCTTCCCTTCTTTGTCCTCCAGCGGTTGTGGGACTCGAGCCTCCCGTTGACGGGACGATCTTACTCCTGTAGCTGGTGGCTGACCTCCTCGTTGGGGCGATCAGCTCCCGCATCGGGGGGAAATCTAAGCTCCCCCGCGCCAGGCAATCTGACCCCGGGTCGGGGCTGCTCCAATGTCGTGCAGCTTCCGTAACTCCCGACGTCCACGGTGTCTCCCGAGACTGCGAGCCCTTGGTAAAATCCATAGGCCGCGGTTGGAGCGATCCCAGGCAAGGAATCGGCCCTGATGGTAAGTCCACGCCCCGCGCTGGGGCTCAAAGTCTGTCCCGAGAGGCCTCCAGATCCATGATGTTAGGCCGCAGAGCAACCGGAGAGACGACCCGAAAAACAATTGAATCCCCAGCAAGGTAAGAGATTGAAAAAAAAGTTTCCCCCGACCCCCTCCCCACCTCCCCAACCAACCAGAGAACATTTACACAAACTTTGAAAACACACCAAAAATAACACAAAAGATGAAAAAACAAACAGACCATTGGCAAGGCTGCCATTCGTTTTTAACATTAATGTTTATTAATGTTGCCATTAATGTTTTTAAAAATGCTGTTCCAAATTTTGCCACTTTCATTAATATTGAGGGTCACATCCAGCTCATTGTCCATTCCCAAGACCACAGGCTTGGCTAGAGAACTGATGTGTTCCACAGTTGCCTGGCAATGTTTGGTAAACATCAGCATCCTACTATATTAATTACAATTTGGCCAGGAGATCAATATGGCTCAGGCCTCAAGTGTATCAACATGTTTGAACAGATGGTCAACCTGGCAAAAAATGTGACAAGAAGTCGATTGGATCAGATTAGAAGTTGCTCAGATCTTAAGAATTTAAATCAATCAAAATGAGAGAGAAAGGATGAGAGACTCATTTCTGTTGCATGGACTGGTTGTTTTTCTTCCTCAAGTACTTGCTGTTTGCCCTAATTACAGCAACAGGTTTTGCTCGCAATAAATATTAATCCCATTCGTTGTATCAAATTCACTCCTGCAAATATATTCTCCCAACCCCTGCAGAGTAGTTATTGAGATGGCTGATCCGTGGGCGGTTGCTGCTGGGACGCAAGTCGGGGCCTGATCAACCCCGGCTGGGTCGCCTGGGCGAGGGTGTCTGATGTTGTGAGACCCGAAACACCCGATGACCCCAGGTCACATCACTGAGGATGCGTCCCAGCTCATCTAGAAGATGCTTATTTTTCACATTGAAGTCTGGCTCAGCCAGTGGCACCTAGGAATAGACTGGGTGACAACCAAGAATAGTTTGGTGACTACTGGAGAGACAGTTGACGGCACGGAAAGACGGCACCCGGGAAAGGCTGGGTTGGCACCCCAGTCTGTGTCTTTCGTGTGAAAGACACCCAACAAAGCTATGGAAAGGCCTAATGAACCATCGTGGCGTAAACATCCATCAGGCGAGAATGAAATGCTTCGAGAAGGAGAAAGAGGTGCAGCGCACAGGCCTTGAACCTGGTGCGACGCAGGAGGAGCCCGTCTGGGAGTCACCCCACAGAGCCCAGTCCCTCCATGCACTAGAGTCTCCCAAACCCTGCAGTGTAGTTATTAAGATGGCTGATCCGTGGGCGGTTGCTGCTGGGACGCATGTCGGGGCCTGATCAACCCCGGCTGGGTCGCCTGGGCGAGGTTGTCTGATGTTGTGTGACCCGAAACATCCGATGACTCCAGGTCACATCACTGAGGATGCGTCCCAGCGCATCTAGAAGATGTATATTTTTCATATTTTCAAACAGAAATCTATTTTTTAACTAGGATCAGCAAGGGTAATGTTTCAGTTTGGATTTGAAATTGAAATTTGCTCATTTAGATTTTGTTGCCTTTCTTTCCCTCCACACGCCACTGATCTGAGTGAAAGGCTGAGATGTTTGTCTTAAATATCAATATCAGTCCAACTTCAACCAACTGAAGGCACAAATCAAGTTGAGCATGTTGTATGAGCTTGTTTTCGATTGTTGATGCTGAATATACTACGTGTTAATTTTACTGTTTTTAATAGTTTTCAAAACTATGGTGCCTGCGAAGTATAAACTGGGGAAAAAATCATGAGAAGAAGTTGTTGATGAATGAGGTACTAAATTATACTTGGAATGCCAGTGTGCTGTGGAATTAATCTGTTCAAAAGAACTATGCTTCATTTATTCATTTGTGGCAAGACTAGCACTCATTGTCTACATCTAATTACCCTTCAACTGATCGGGATAAATTGGCTCCTTGAGACGTGTGGTAAACGGGTACTCCCATGCAGTTAGGGACTTTCAGGACTTCAGCCCATTGGTAATGACTTCCAAGTGATGGTGGATTGGAGGTGGTGATGTGCCAGTGCTCTCTTTAGACCTCAGAGATCAAGGCTTGGGGCTGCTGTTCACTGTAGGTGAGTAACTGCAGTACATCTAGTTCACAGAGAACTGATGGAGGAAGTATAACCAAAGTGACCAATAGCTGAATTATTGCTGGTGGTGGCTGGAATCCATCCACGAGATGATGCTGCGGCTTTGACAATGTCCTGCTTGGAGAAGGGAATGTTTCACCTGGGGTTGCATTTCCTGTAGCTGATGAGGGTTTTCCTTGACAGGCAGCCCCTCCCACAGCTTCCACAAGTGAAGTTGTGGAAGGCCGTTGGATTAGTGAGTGTGATGCCGGAAACATTGACCATTTTGTGGCGTTGGCACCTGGCCTCCAGTGTCTTGAACCATATTCTGTTATTTTGCTTCATACCCGCCTGGAGGTCCTTTCTCCACCTCCCCCGGACCTCAGTAGCCACTTCCCAGTTTGTCAGCGTTAATGTTAAGATTTATCATCTCTTTTAATTGTATTCTTGTAGTGAAGAGGGTAAAGCAGTGGATGTTGTCTATATGGATTTCAGTAAGGCCTTTGACAAGGTTCCCCATGGAAGGTTGGTTAAGAAGGTTCAATCTTTGGGTGTTAATGGCAGAGTAGCAAGATGGATTCAACAGTGGCTGAATGGGAGATGCCAGAGAGTAATGGTGGATGGCTGTTTGTCAGGTTGGAAGCCAGTGACGAGTGGGGTGCCTCAGGGATCTGTGTTGGGTCCACTGTTGTTTGTCATGTACATCAATGATCTGGATGATGGGGTGGAAAATTGGATAAGTAAGTATTCAGATGATACTAAGATAGGTGGTGCTGTGGATAATGAAGTAGATTTTCAAAGTCTACAGAGAGATTTGGGCCATTTGGAAGAGTGGGCTGAAAGATGGCAGATGGAGTTTAATGCTGATAAGTGTGAGGTGCTACATCTTGGCAGGACAAATCAAAATAGGACGTACATGGTAAATGGTAGGGAATTGAGGAATGCTGTGGAACAGAGGGATCTAGGAATAACTGTGCATAGTTCCCTGAAGGTGGAATCGCATGTAGATAGGGTGGTAAAGAAAGCTTTTGGTGCGCTGGCCTTTATAAATCAGAGCATTGAATATAGGAGTAGGGAAGTAATGTTAAAATTGTACAAGGCATTGGTGAGACCAATTCTGGAGTATGGTGTACAATTTTGGTCGCCTAATTATAGGAAGGATGTCAACAAAATAGAGAGTACAGAGGAGATTTACTAGAATGTTGCCTGGGTTCCAGCAACTAAGTTACAGAGAAAGGTTGAACAAGTTGGGTCTTTATTCTTTGGAGCATAGAAGGTTAAGGGGTGACTTGATTGAGGTCTTTAAAATGATGAAAGGGATAGACAGAGTTGACGTGGATAAACTTTTCCCATTGAGGGTAGGGAAGATTCACCAAGAGGGCATGACATGAGAATTAAGGGACAGAAGTTTAGGGGTAACATGAGGGGGAACTTCTTTACTCAGAGAGTGGTGGCTGCGTGGAATGATCTTCCGGCATAAGTGGTGGAGGCAGGATCGATTTCAACATTTAAAAGTAAAGTGGATAGGTATATGGGCGGGAAGGGAATGGAGGGGTATGGTCTGAGTGCAGGTAGATGGGATTAGGGGAAACTGAATGGTCGGCACGGTCTGGAAGGGCCGAGAAGGCCTGTTTCCGTGCTGTAATTGTTATATGGTTATATGAAGGTTTGGTCGTCCTCTTGGCCTCTGTGCATTGGCGAGCTCCCCATATACAGTAGCTCATCTTTGGGGATGCATCCATTCCCATCCTGTTTACATGTCCAAGCCAGCAGAGATGTTCTGCTTGAGGGTCGCAGTGATGTTAGGCGTGTTGGTCAGGAAGAGGACAGATTCATTGGTGATTTTTCCTGCCAAGAAATTCCCAGGATGCGATGCAGACGGTGGAAATGAAAATTATTCTGATTCTTGATGTGGATAAGTCGTCCAAGCATCACAGCTTTACAGTAGCGTGCTCAAGATGCACGCTTTGTAGACTATTATCTTGGTCGTGATTGTGAGTTTCCTGTTCTTCCATGTCCACTTGGTGAGCCTCCTGAAGGTGGTTGCTGGCTTTCCTAAACGTGAATTGATTTTCTCATCCTGAGAGAGGCTGTCAGTCTCCGTAGATCCTAGGTAGGTGAATTTGTTGACAGTATTGAGGAGAGTGATGTTTAGGGTGATTTAGGCGAGGAGTATCGGATGGGCATTAAATCAGTCCTAATGGGATTGAGAACCTTGATACCTTCAGAGCTGTACTCACCCCGTGCAAGTGGACAGCATTTCATCATTTTGTTCTCTTGCCATGAAAAAGTTTTGAGAAATAAGGAGGTGAGTCATCCATCACAGAGTTAAGGTTAGGTCTCCTGATGTTAGAGTTAATCTCTGAAGTGCTCTTGGAACCACAATATTTAGGTGGCTGGTCCATTTGAGATCAGGTCAGTTGTGAATCTCATCTTATAGACAGGGGAGGATTCAACAATAGTAATCATATTACAGTCTTTCTGGTAGGATACAGTCGCTGCCTAGCTCACGTATGGCATGAATATTGCTTGTAACTCAGTTACAAAACCCTGAAGGTGACTGAAGTCTTACTGTACAGGCTGCTTCAGTGTCTGGTGAGTTAGAATAGAACCAAATATATGTCCAAACAAGTGCAAACATGTCCATTTCTGATCTTGTGACAGAGAGAAGGTCATTGATGAAACAGTGAATGTTGGTTGGGCTTAGGGTTCAACTGATAAAAATCTTAACAATATGTCAAGATACGTGAATAATCTCTATCAAACACAAATAGCTTCCTTCTTTGTGCCAGGTGTGACGCATAACATTGGATAGTTTCCCCTGGTACCGACTGGCTTCAATTAAATTAGAACTCCTTGATACCACACCAGAGAAAATCATTATCAGTTTACAAGAAGTGATAAATAAACTAGGAACATTCAGGGAACCTAGCATGGAAACTACAAATAATCCAATTAGGTTGAATGTGAAGGAAAGCCAGGTTTGATAACACACGCATGCCAGGCACACACATGCTCATGCAAATACCGCCATTTGCAAATTAATTTTTTATAATAAAAAAAATAATAAATGCACACAAAAAATATTTCATGCAACATCTTCATTTTCTAAATTCATTCATGTTATCTCCACAATGTATTACAATTTTTAGACTGCTTTTGAGAAGTGTTGCTGTTTCAGTTTCTGTATGATTTTACACTGGGTTAATGTGTGTTTTCATTTATTTCGCTGGGATGGAAGCTGAGATTAGTTCCTATCAATTCCTGCTTCATCACAGCATTCTGATTTCACCCAGGCAATGGTGGATCACGTTTAAACCTTTGTATGTGCTTTGCATAGAAACATAGAAACATAGAAAATAGGTGTAGGAGTAGGCCATTCGGCCCTTCAAGCCTGCACCGCCATTCAATATGATCATGGCTAATCATCCAACTCAGTATCCTGTACCTGCCTTCTCTCCATACCCCCTGATCCCTTTAGCAACAAGGGCCACATCTAACTCCCTCTTAAATATAGCCAATGAACTGGCCTCAACTACCTTCTGTGGCAGAGAATTCCACAGATTCACCACTCTCTGTGTGAAAAATGTTTTTCTCATCTCGGTCCTAAAAGACTTCCCCCTTATCCTTAAACTGTGACCTCTTGTTCTGGACTTCCCCAACATTCGGAACAATCTTCCTGCATCTAGCCTGTCCAACCCCTTAAGAATTTTGTAAGTTTCTATAAGATCCCTCCCCTCAATCTTCTAAATTCTAGCGAGTGCAAGCCGAGTCCATCCAGTCTTTCTTCATGTGAAAGTCCTGCCATCCCATCTTCTACGTTTTTGGATTTTTCTTTTATTCTAGGAATATTCTGAATTACTACAGACATTAGCTAAACTTTGAGTTCCGTTTACTTCTTCATTCCATCTATTTTCCACCTCGTTATTTAAAGAAAGACATTTGGAGCAGTTTATAATTCTCAGTCTCAGAGTCATAGAGTCAAGGAGTCACACAGCATAGAAATACACCCATTGGCCCAATTTGTCCATGCTAACCATATTGCCCCATCAACCCTAGTCCCACCTGCCTTCATTTGGCCCATATCTCTCTAAACCTTTCCTATCCATGTACCTGGCCAAATGTATTTTAAATGTTATAGTAGCTGTTTCTACTACTCCCATGGGCAGGTCATTCCATATAACCTTCTTCGAGACCCTTCTTCAGATGAAGAGACCCCTCTTCAGTCTGAAGAAAGGTCTCGATCCGAAACGTCACCCATTCCGTCTCTCCAGAGATGCTGCTTGTTCCGCTGTCTCCAGCTTTTTGTGTCTATCTTCGATGTGAAGTGGATGTTTGGTGAGGAACAACAAAGCAATATCACAAGTGCACGAAAAGATTAGTAAGTGAAGCCTTTTAGTTCATTCTTTATGACATGATGCACAAGTTGATGTTACCCTACAATGTCAATGCAGTCTAGAAAATCTCATCATCTTTACCTCTTAGATGATTGTAGGGAGAGAAGTGCAATTCTGCACAAGTTAGAAGCTCTTGGAATACTGCTTGGAGTACAACATCTCATCAGTTACTAATGGACAGATTCTGGTAACAAATCATAGACCACCACGAGGAACACCAGATCCCAAAGCAGCAATACCACCGTGACCACATCAAGAATGCAAATTCTTGCGAAAAGGTGAACCAGGTCTGAAGAAGGGCCTCGACCACAAACATCACCTACCTATGTTCTCCATAGATGATTGCCTGGCCCGTTGAGTTACTCCAGCACCTAGTGTCTTTTTTTGTAAACCAGCGTCTGCAATTCCTTGTGAATACACATGGAACTTTAAGGTGAAGGGGGAAAGATTTTAAGGGAACCTGAGGGGTAACTTTTTTTTTACACAAAGGGTGGCAGATATATGGAATGAGCTGCCTGAGGAGGTAATACAGGCAGGTACAGTGACAACCTGTATAAAGCTTTTGGATAGAGACATGCATAGGGCAAGTTTAGAGCGATATGGGCCAAATGCAGGCAGGTGGGAAAGTGTACATGGGGCATGTTGTTTGCCGTGGGCAAGTTGGGCCAATGGGCCTGTTTCCATGCGGTATGAAAGCCCTGTCTCACGGTGCAAGTTGACCCACGAGTGACCCCGAGTTTTCCCTCGCGGTAATCACGTACAATTAACGTAGCGGGAACGTCGGAACTCGCGCGGGCAACTTAGCGACTCGTGGCGCTAACGGCAGGTACCCGTGAAACTAGTTAACTCGTGAAAAAATTCAAACATGTTTGAGGTTTTCCACGAGTCAAATTTACTGTTCAAGTTAAAAATTGAAACATTTTAACTCGTTGTAATAACGTAGTGGCCCGTGCGTTTACCTTAGTGACTCGTGAGTCTACCGTGGGCACTCTTTAACTCAGCGGGCAGGCAGCATCTCTGGAGAGAAGGAATGGGTGACGGGATGACATTTCCAAATTTCTCCAGCACCATGTGTTCACTTTTTGTCAACCAGCATCTGCCCTTTCTTGCGTATGACATTATTTGTATCCGTGGCAGCTGATTGTCGCTCCCTTCAGTTTCCCAGGGGGTCGGGATGGGACTGGAGTTGGAAGGGAAAGGTGGGGGGGGGGGGGGGATAGTGTTTCACTAAATGCTTTAAAAAAACTTGAAGTTATAGATTATGGACAATTTTAAGTTGAGTATGGACCAATCCAACGAACCACACTACATTATTCTTGAATAGATAACTTTGAATTTGTGATTTTAAAAAAAGGAACCAACATCTACAGAACCTTGTGTCTTGGCAATTCATGATTCTCCACGCTGGGCAGAGAATGGGATTTGTAAGCGGCTAACTTCATTCTAAAACTTGGAATGTCACATTGGCGGCGCAGCAGTAGAGTTGCTGCCTCTCAGCGCCAGAGACCTGAGTTCAATCCTGGTCCTGTCCGTACGGAGTTTGCACGTTCTCCCAGTGACCATGTAGATTTTTTCCGGGTGCTCCAGTTTCCTCCCACATTCCAAAGACGTGCAGGTGTGTACGTTAATTGTCGTCTGTAAATTGCCCCGCAGTGTGTGGGATAGAACTAGTGTCCGGGTGATTGTGGTCAGCATGGGCTCGGTGGGCCGAAGGGCCTGTTTCCACACTGTATCTAAACTAAACTATAGGCCCTGAAGAAGAGTCCCGACCCGAAACGTCAACTATCCATTTTCTCCAGAGATGCTGCCTGACCCGTTGAGTTACTCCAACACTTTGTGACCTTTTGTGATAAGTTAATGCTTCAACCCTTTCTCGAGGAATGGGAATTAGGGGAAGCAGTAGGAAATATGTTGCTTGGCATTTAAAATAAATAGATTAGTCAGTACAGTAATTATTAAGTCAAAGTTACAGTTATGTAAGTGCAACTGCGGTAGAAGTGAGGAGAGGAGTGGGGTAATCAGGGGAACAAATGTATAATTAGCCGATCTGGAAAATGAGCAGAACGACTGGACGAGGGTTTGTTTGATGCCCACCACAAAATGCTGGAGTAACTTGGCGGGTCAGGCAGCAACTCTGGAGAGAAGGAATAGGTGACTTTTCGGGTCGAGATCCTTCTTCAGAAGACGAGCCCTTTATCCGAAACGTCACCTATCCACGTTCTCCAGAGATGTTACCTGGCCCGCGTTGTTACTCCAGCTTGTTGCGCCTGCCTTCCGTCTAAAGCCTTGGGATCGTCGCCCACGTGAAGACGGTGCGAAGCCCCCGCGCCCGGTGCAATTGGCGGGGAGCTGGAGAGGGGAGGGAAGGGGTCACACACATGGCCAGGAAGCAGATGGGTGGGGGTGGGGATGGCGACAGACAGGGCCAACAATGAGATGGAGAAAGGCAGAAACACTGACGTGCAAAGGAGACCTACAATAGCGCATGATCTCTCTCGCGTTATGGCGGGTGATTGTCACCTGCCCGTTGTTTCTGACCCTAAAGCCTTGGGATCGTTGCCCTTTGTGTTGGTGTGGAGGGGGAGGGGGGTATTGTGCTGTTTGATTGCCCCCTGCTATCCCAGTGACAGGGGAACACAGCGGCTTTTGAGACTGGTGGGCAATCACTACCAAAGTGTCTGCCCACACAGTCAGTACACCTCTCCTACACATGTCTCCCACACTAAGATCATCCCACAGAGAATGATCCCAGCCTAACCCAAGAGCCTTGTCACCCCAGACCGATTAATGACGCCCGCTGCCCCCCCCCCCCCCTCAACTTAGGCCTGGGCACCAAAGCAGCTCAGGAGGTGAACCCTGAGCTCCGTCTCCCAACAATCTGATGTGCAACTGATGTGGAAGAACAGCGGCTGCGGCCGGCCGGCTGGCACCCGGCATGGACTTCTCACACCCTCACACACTTACCTTCATTCACGGTTGGCTCAAGAGTAACGGGAGAGGAACTTGGTAACTCGGGAGAGGAACTTGGAACATCGCAGAAATGACATACCCGTGGGAACTCGGTTAAACACTTGAACATAAACTTGGAACATAAACCACGAGTCTGTTTTTTTCTTTCACTTGGGGTCACTCATGGGTGGACTCGCACCGTGAGACAGGGCTTTGACTCTATCACTAGAGTGTGCCGACTCACCAAAATACCATTTCGGTTTCACTTACATCTCGAACTGCAGAATCTTCACCTGGAGGAGATGCAACTCAACACTAAAAACTCTCCAGCTGAAGAATCTTGCCTTTGCTCTGTAGACAACCAACAGCCACAGGTATTTGAATCAAACTTTTTAGCAAATCTAAAACTGAAATTGCTGACATTGGTGGAATAAATACAATAGTTTTACCAATACTGTCAGGGAAGAACATTTGTTTTGTTTACCTTTCTCCTTTAACATCTCAAAATATCTTTGCCAAATCTACACTTTGACTTTGCGGTGGGTCATTTGCCTTAATTTAGTTTCCAATCTGTTGTTTCATGAAATGCTATATAAAGGCATGGCTGCTGTTGTTAGCACAATTTCCATCCAACTTCTTTCCTGAAGGAAAAAAGCATCAGTCAGACTCTGCAGACTCAATTTAGAATAAATGTTCAGGCACTGATGTGATCATCACATTCTTTTTATTAGACAATTTCATCCATAACCTGTAACACAATTTCACTGCACTTTCAAGCTTCATTGATATATGCTGTCATTTATCAGGCCCTGTTTCGTAATCATTTACTATTATACTGATTCCTTTGCAGAAGCAGTTACTTTCAATTTAGTCAATTGCTCAAACATATCTGACTATTCTACATTTTGGCACTGCAATTAACTTTATGAGTAACCTCAATGTATGAATTAACCCACATATATCTTTGACCTCGGAGCTAATTCCATTTTAATTATTTTGCACTATTTTCAGAAACAGCTGTCTCTGTTAACATTTTGCTCAAGCCCGATTCTAGACTGGCGTATCCACACTGCAATTCACATTTACTGGCTGGCTTTTCATAGGGCAAGATAGACACAAAATGCTGGAGCAACTCAGCGGGACAGGCAGCATCTCTGGATAGATGGAATGGGTGATGTTTCAGGTCAAGACCCTTCTTCAGACACTTCTGATGCTGCCTGTCCCACTGAGGTACTCCAGCATTTTGTGTCTATCTTTGGTTTAAACCAGCACCTGCAGTTCCTTCCTACACTTTTCACAGGGTAAGCTGACTTTCAGCCATTGTCACTCGTGAAATAAGCAATGGATCAGAAAATAGCTTGCTTGATTTCCTCATGAGAAATATCGCGCCATAAGGAGCAGAACATCAAGGATCTGCAACAGCTTCTTCCCACGAGCCATCAGACTCCTGAATGCCATGTAATGGGCTGCCCCCATTGTCTATTTATTCATTTTATCCATGTTTATCCTTCTGTTAATTATCGTGTTGCACAGGGAGCCAAATGCAACGGAATTTCGTTTGGAACTGCATATATCAATGTATTTCGAAATGACAATAAAGTTTGTTTGACTTGACTTGAAATATAATGAGGAAACAGCGGAAACTTGTAGTCCAGCCTGCATTGGATCAGACAGGAGGCAGTTAACAGCATACTCCAATCTGTGTCGGTTTTCATGAGAAGTGAGGGGGAAGGACAAGCTATCAAATAACACCTGTTATGTCAAGGAAGCTTGGTTACCTTCTTCTATGACAATTTCACACATGTAAGAACAGCGTGTTTGGCTGTCTGATCTCTCTGCATGGATAGGAATAGTGAAGGCTTCTAAATGAGTGTGCAGCAGAGAGCAAACCTGTAGAACACCTGTCCAAACTCTTTTTTATCCACATCAGTAGTGGTTGTCTAAAGCAGACAAAATGGTGCAAGAGTGTGGAGTCACAGCAAAGCAAATTGTAAATGATGAGCAACACAGTTTGTGGGTCATGAGCACAGAAGATGAAAATCCACTGATTTTGAAGGTGGTGTACAGAAGAATATTGAACGTAATAAAAACATAGAAACATAGAAATTAGGTGCAGGAGTAGGCCATTCGGCCCTTCGAGCCTGCAACGCCATTCAATATGATCATGGCTGATCATCCAACTCAGTATCCCGTACCTGCCTTCTCTCCATACCCTCTGATCCCCTTAGCCACAAGGGCCACATCTAACTCCCTCTTAAATATAGCCAATGAACTGGCCTCAACTACCCTCTGTGGCAGAGAGTTCCAGAGACCCACCACTCTCTGTGTGAACAAATTCCTTCTCATCTCAGTCCTAAAGGATTTCCCCCTTATCCTTAAGCTGTGACCCCTTGTCCTGGACCTCCCCAACATCGGGAACAATCTTCCTGCATCTAGCCTGTCCACCCCCTTAAGAAGTTTGTACGTTTCTATAAGATCCCCTCTCAATCTCCTAAATTGTAGAGAGTATAAACCGAGTCTATGCAGTCTTTGTTCATAAGACAGTCCTGACATCCCAGGAATCAGTCTGGTGAACCTTCTCTGCACTCCCTCTATGGCAATAATGTCCTTCCTCAGATTTGGAGACCAGAACTGTACGCAATACTCCAGGTGTGGCCTCACCAAGACCCTATACAACTGAAGTAGAACCTCCCTGCTCCTATACTCAAATCCTTTTGCTATGAAAGCTAACATACCATTCGCTTTCTTCACTGCCTGCTGTACCTGCATGCCTACTTTCAATGACTGGTGTACCATGACACCCAGGTCGCGCTGCATCTCCCCTTTTCCTAATCGGCCTCCATTTAGATAATAGTCTGTTTTCCTATTTTTGCCACCAAAGTGGATAACCTCGCATTTATCCACATTATACTGCATGTGAGGTAATGTGAGGTTGAAACTAAAAAACCTCCCGTGCAGGAAGGCACGGCAAATGCTACTTTACATCGAAGAAAGACACAAAATGCTGGAGTAACTCAGCGGGACAGGCAGCATCTCTGGGTAGAAGGAATGAGTGACTTTTCGGATCAAGACCTTGCGTCAGGATCTCGACCCAAGATGTCACCCATTACTACTATCCTGAGATGCTGCCTGTCCCGCTGAGTTACTCCAGCATTTTGTGTCTATCTAAAAAACCTCCTGGTTTATAACTAGTAGAAGCGAACCTTGGTTTGAAGGAAGCTGACCACAATTGAAGGAGAAAACAGAAAACAATGCTGCAAAGTCTGAAAATATAACAGAGCAAAGCATGTTCCTTGGAATAGTGCAATATTACACAGGATCATATAGAAACATATAAAATGCTTAAAGGATTGGACAGGCTAGATGCAAGAAAAATGTTTGTGATGTTGGGGGAGTCCAGAACCAGGGGTCACAGTTTAAGAATAATGGATAGGCCATTTAGGACTGAGATGAGGAAAAATCTTTTCACCCAAAGAGTTGTGAATCTATGGAATTCTCTGGCACAGAAGGTAGTGGAGGCCAATTCACTGGATGTTTTCAAGAGTTAGATTTAGCTCTTGGGGCTAAAGGAATCAAGGGATAAGGGGAATAAAGTAGGAACGGGGTACTGATTTTAGATGATCAGCTATGATCAAATTGAATGGCAGTGCTAGCTTGAAGGGCCGAATGGCCTACTGTTGTACGCATTTTTCTATGCTTTAATGATTTCTTCCAGATTTGGTGCTGGTGCTAAAACCACTGCATCACGTTGAAGAAGGGTGTGAAGTAGATGTTTGGCAAAGAGTAACAAAGTATTGTGATGAGTGTAAGGAAAGATGTGGTGTTGAAAAAGATTAATGAACAGAAATTGAAAGCATGGTATCAAACATTCTCTCGTTTCTTCAGATTAATCTGGCTTCATGCGGAGCCACCATGAGGTCAATCAAAAAATTATTAAAGAATCTTCTGGAGCAAATATGGCAAGAAATTAAAAACATCATCCGGTCAATTTCTTGCATTCTGTATTCAGCCTCATGGCATAAACCTGCAGAACTCCAGGTGAAGAGACACAGGTGATTACAAGTAGTCACACTTGCTTCCATGTGCACCATTTTACGTAAATTGGGACAATTAGATTAAATGTAATTTTCCTAAATTGAGTGTTGTGTACCCTGGGAAATCCTTGCATTCTTACAGTGCATGGACATGTGGTGATCTTTATATCTATTTGTGTGGACATATCAGGATCCTAAGGGACAGGAGAGTGATGTGATGCCCATGTTTTGTAATGATGTAAAACTGCTTCGAACACAGTCCATAAGTGGAGCCTAGAATATAACATGTATCTAAGTTAAGCCTTGCACATTCACACTATCACTGTTGATGTATACTAATATTATACCCGAATGCAGGGGTTCCCAACCTTTTTCATCCCGTTTACCCCAGGCAACTTTAATAGCACATAACAATGTTATTTCACTTATTTATGAACTAATGATGAACAGATACCTGTATACCAGAACCAAACAGTCAGTTAATGAGAAAATATATGTTCAAATCCAGAATCAACAAATTTATCCCCTGGGTAGGTGAAATTTACCCCCTGGAGGTAAATTTACCCCAGGTTGGGAAGCCTTGCCCTAATGCATGAGAGAAGACATTGCAGCCACTCCTCAAAAGATATCGTTTGAATCGTGTTTAATATGGACATTTGTGGCATATATAGGATCTTGACTCTTGTTCGGAATGGCTGAGAGGGAAGTTTTCATTCATCTGTTTGTGGCAAGAAGCACAGATGCTTCTCTGGACATTGCAACTTCTGCAGTTGCCACACTGGGCTCCTCCAACCATTCACCCAACACCAAAGGGCCTCCACCTCTCTGCCCCAGGTTGCTGGTTGCCTGTTAGTCTGAATTGGCCGGGTAGCAGTAAGTGCAACCTAAATCAGCTGGTTTGCTCCCAGCCAGCAGCGGGGGATGGCAGAAGCTCCTGATGTTGCCACGGCCACACCTCGACAGCAGGCCTGGTTCGCCCGCCATAGAACCAGGAGCCCACATAGAGTAATCTGAGGCGGGTCTGCTGCTCCACCCCGAAGACCGGGAACCGGTGCAAAGGACTGCGACGGCGCGGCCACTGGACAAAGGGCTGTTTTCAAGATGATGGTGGATGGAGGAGAGGATCGATGCCGCCAGGACAACGTGCCTTAAAGGCCAAGATCAGACTGCATTCTTAACAACTTTGAAACTTTTATTTTGTGTAAAAATAAAGCGTGGAAACAGGCCCCATGGCCCATCGAGTCCTCACCGAACAGCAATCCTCACACGTTAACACTATCCTACATGCACTAGGGATATTTTGTACATGTATACCAAGCCAATTAACCTACAAACCTGTATGTTTTTGGAGTGTGGGAGGAAACCGAAGATCTCGGTGAAAATTATACGTTCACAGGGAGAACGTAGAACTCCGTAAAGACAGCACCCGTCGTCGGAATTGAACCCGTGTCTCCAGCACTGCAAGCGGTGTTAGGCAGCAAATCTACCGTTTCCCCACTGTACCACCCTTTTGGCACCAGGAAAGTGTTGTCGTTTAGTGTACTGTCTTGGTGAAGTCTATTATTACACTACAATCGTCGCACGTTCGTTCATCTATGATTGTACTATCTATAATATGATTTTACTGGATTAAATACATAACAAAGATTTGCACTGTGCCTAGGTACATAGTGTGACAAATAAAGTGTCATCAACAAGTTCACCCAAGTGATAACCGTAAATCCATCTACGGCCAACAGTCATTGTAATTAATTCAACCTGCCTGATACAAGCAAATGTACCACGATCAAAGCAGGACAAAAGAGCCTGTCCCACTTGGCCGTCATTTGCGCCTCATTTACGCGTCATATGTAAGATAGGTCGACGCGTCATGATGCGCGACGTCGCACGCAAATCACGCATCAGCACAGCCGTCTGGTGCACGTGTCGTCATTAGAATACCCTGCAGTCCGGCGCATTGTTACGGACGTCGATGCACGGTGACATAACCATGCGTCGCCACGCGATACACGTGAGACGCGGGACGCCAGCGTTCGACGCCAACGCGTCAGCGTACGTACGTGATACGTCACGCAGGTGGCACGCAAGGATTTTGTTACACTACGAAATCCTGGGGCACCGTGCGATACCGCATACGATTCCACGCCTCACCATGCGCAATGCACGCGTCACCTACGCGCACCCCACGCGTCACGCGCGTCGGCCTATTTTACATATGACACGTAAATGAGGCGCAACTGACGGCCAAGTATCCCTTAAGGATACGGTAATTGTGGAACTGTATTACTGAACTGTATTTGATGCACATTAAGAATTACTTTGCAGTTAAATTGAACAAATTCAATCTGATTTCTCTTTTGTTTCATTTCTCTGAAGAAATTTTTCTGATTGGAATCATTTTTCTGTCCTATCAAAAATGTAATAATCTGAGGATAAAGAAGCCAGATAAAAAAATGTTTGTCCCCAAAACAGGCTGGAGATGTTTACAGTTAAATCCAATTAAACTGGAATCCTAATTATCCCATCTGGCAGATAATTAAATGTAAATAACTGACATGCATTTAGATACTCCATTGTAAATGCAAAACTGGTCTAATTTACACACATTTAGTGCAAAAGACACATGAACAGTGAACTCTTCAGCTGTTTACATCGAAGCTGCTTTAACCCTTAATGCAAACTCCACGCGATGCCTGAGAGATGAAGCAGAATGATAAATGTTACAGTAAAAAAAATATTTTGCTGCACAAGATCATATCAAAGCGGTATTGGATTTTTATTTGGATTTTCCTTACCAGAGTGATGAATCAGGTCAATAGATTAAGTGTATCATTTAGCACTGAACAGGTTGCCTAATAAGGAAATAATGTCAGACAATCCATGGACAAGGACTATGCAAAATTGGAACTCTATTTAAACCAACAATGTGTGACTAATAGCGGGCAAAACAGCACCACTGACCAGCTATTAACAGGGTAGATAAGGTCAGAGATGGGATGGGGGAAAAGGTCTGGCCTATTCCATTTTTATTGCTTGTCTAGTAACCCATAATCTGCCTGGAAAGTAAAATGAGAACAGGGCGGCACGGTGGTGCAGTGGTAGAATTGCTGCCGAACAGCGCTTGCAGTGCCAGACCTGGTTCAATCCTGTGCTATCTGTACGGAGTTTGCACGTTCTCCCCGTAACTGCGTGGGTTTTCTCCGAGATCTTTGGTTTCCTCCCCCACTGCAAAGACATACAGGTTTGTAGATTAATTGTAATGAAGTTGTAATTAAGTGTAAATTGTCCCTAATGCGTGTTGGATAGTGTTACTGTGCGGGGGATCGACATGGTGGGCCGAAGGGCCTGTTTCCGCGCTGTATCTCTAAACTAAACTAAACTGAACTCAGAATCAATAGAAAAATGCATTATCTGCCAATAGAATAAGCAGTAAGCCAGCCCCAAACAATCAGTGGTCCAAACAGGAAAAATCAGATCACCACAGGAAAGAATGTAATTATCAGCCTGTTAACTAGAAATACTTGTAAAATTTGCATGTCTTCAGGATATCTCCAAGGCCTTCATTGATAATTTACTTCTAATTCCAGAGTGAGGTATTTCAGTTTTAAGGTTAGAATGGAGGAATTGAGATTATTCCACTTGCATTACACATAACAAGGAGAGGGAAGCAGTTCCTATTAGCAAGTGATTCAAAACCAGAGGGCATAGAATTAAAATAGGCTTAATAGACAAGGCAGAACAATTCAGTGTGTGGGTTAGCTTGGGGGACTAGGATACTATAACCATATCAGAATCATATCAGACTGAGAGAAGGGCAAATTATGACAGGGCATATATAGATGCTAAAGGCATGATAGATATGCAGGTCATAGAGGAGGTCAGAGAGGAGGGATGTTACCTTTTTGATCAGGAAGGAGGGTCTTGGAGGATCATCCAGTGAGACCATATGTGTAGAACAGAAACTGGAAGAGAAAGATCACTTTGATGGCACTGTATTACTGTATACACTGACCAATAGTCAGTGTGAATTATAGGAGCAGATGTATGTGGACTTTGCAGATAGTTGTGAAAATAACAGGGTGGTAGATTTTGTGATTTTGTGTCACCCTGAAATTTAGTGAAAGATTTTCAGCCTCCTTAATAATGACTGCGTCTCCCAGAGTGTAAAGGGCTTGGACAGTGTAGAATTTGACAAATGTGTCAAAGAAACTACGTTAGAGAGCTCAACACTGGACCTCCTCTTCGGGATTGAGGTAGGGCAGTGGGGGACTACTTTTAGACCCACGATCATAATTTATTAGTTTTTAAATAGTTATGGAAAAGGATAAGAATTGCCCATGTTAAGTTCCTAAATGGGGCCAAGGCCGATTTTGAAGGCCTTAGACTGGAACTTGTACGGTAGATTGGGAGAGTTTGTTTGCAGGTGAGTGAATAGCTGGTAGTGGAATGCTTTCAAAGATGACATTGCAAGAGGCCACTGGAGTCTGTCCTGGGTGCAATTATATTAATGATTTGGATGACAATGTAGTTAACAATGTTAATAAATTGATAGATGGCACCAAAAATAGTGAGGAAGAATACCTAATGTTACAACAGGATCTAGATCAGATGGGAAGATAGGCTCAGGAATGGAAAATGGAATGTGACAAGTGTGAGGTGTTGCAATTTGCTTTGTCATACCAGAGCAGGGCCTACAGAGTAAATGGTTGAGCCCTGGGGATTATTGCAGAACAGAGTGAACTGGGAGTACAGATTCCCTGATGGTGGCCTTTGGCATGCTTGCTTTCATTGGGAAGGGCGTTTAGTGCAAAAGTTGGGACATCATGATGCAGCTGTGTGTCATTGGTGAGACGATGCTTGGATTATCGTGTGCAGTTCTGCTTACCCAGCCATAGGAAGGACGACATTAAGTTGGAAAGAGTGCTTAAGAGATTCCCCAGGACATTGTCTGGGTTGCGGCCTTGGAGCATAGGAGACTAAGCGGTGACTTTACCAAGATGTACAAGATCATGAGAAACATGGATAAAGTGAATGCTGACAGTCTTTACCCAGTTTAGAGGATTCTACGTTACAGGGCATAGACTAATGGTGAGAGGGGAGAGTTTTAAGAGGGACCACATGGACAACATTTACACTCAGAGAGCAGTTGATAGCTGAAATAAGCTGCCAGACAAAACTATCATAGAGGATACAATTAAGCCTTTTAAAAGACATTTGGACAAATATAAGGAAGTAGGAAATAGGAAAAACTTTTATTGTCATTCAGACCTTTTGGTGTGAACGAAATTTCAGAAGGATGGTGGGGGGGGGGGGGGGGGGGGGGAAGGATTTAGAGGATTACGTGCCAAATTCAGGCAAATAGAACTGGTCCAGTATGCCAACTATACAGGATCTGCATGGACAAAATGAGTTGAAGGACCTTTCCCGGCTGTATAGCTCTATGGCACTATGTGTCATTTATAAATGAGACACATGGAACGGTGCTTGTTTAAATCTTTGTTCACACCCTGTCCTTCCACTCTGTTTCTACTACACTCCACAGGCACTGCCTCCTGCTCTTCTCTGGAGCTCTAAAGCCCCATTATGTTTGAAACCAATTTCCATCCTGACCCCACTTCCAAAAGGTTTGTGTCTTGTCCACCTCTTCTCTTTCTTGACATTTCCAATTTCTTTCTTGGGGAAGGACTAGGCAGCCAGTGGCCAATGTTACCATAAGGGTTACCCTAACCCTAAACTAAACTCCACCAAGATGTCTTTGCGGCACTACTTTCCATCCTACTTCCTATGGGGATTCCATTCAGTTATCCTGGTTACTCAAGCTTTGTATCTACTCTGTAACAAGGCTTCCCATACCTATTTATTCCGAATGTCTTCCATTTTTCTTGGCCATACCTTGTGCCCTTTTGAGGTCGGGTTGGAAGGGCTCCTGACCTCACTGCCTCAATCTCCTGCATCTGCTCTCACCTCCTGGGCAGTTCCCATTGTCTTCAGCAGCCATCTCAACAGCCTCCACATTTAACAAATCATAATTTCTAAAACCGACATCAAGATCACACTGCTCACCAGTTTGCCCACCCACTAACCTCTCTCTTTCCCTCAGCAATTTCCCATGCAGATATAAGTTGTTGCGCTGTGTTTCTCCCCCTTCCCATCACACAGACTCCTGGTTGGTCTCATGAGATAAAGAAGTGTCAACTTGCACAACTTCCAGTTTCAAGTTTAGAGGGATATGGGCCAAATGCAGGCAAATGACACTAGCTTGGATTGGGCGTCTTGGTAGGCATGGAGTAGTTGGGCCAAGGGACATGTTTCTGTGCTTTATGACGGAAGAGTAGTGAGTTCAATGCTCATAATCGAAGGGCCGAATGGCCTACTCCTGCACCTAATTTCTATGTTTCTTTCTAATGTGTTCTTTGCATTAGAGAGACTGGGGGAAAACCTTCACTAGAACAACCATAGTTGTTCAGGTAAGCATCTCTCCCATCACATTCACAAGGATAATTGAAGGTGGGAAATAAATACTGGCATTGTCAATGAAGCCTAAATCCTGAAAATGAATTTAAAAAGTAGACGATTTGCCCAATGATGTACACAAAATGCTGGAGTAAGACAGTGGGTCAGGCAGCGCCTCTGGAGAAAATGGATAGGTCATGTTTTCGGTCTGGACCCTCCTTCAGATAGATTGCATACATATTGAATTCAGATGATTTGCCCTTTTTATAGTGCACTGCTTTTTCTTGCTTCCATTCACAAGTCTTCCTGTTTGAAGTCTTGAACCTAGCTGTCGCCCTAGTCCAAGTACATTGCATTACCGTTATGTATGCTGAAAATCCAAGTATGTGCTCAGTCCCACAATTTTTATTTATTTTTTAAAATATTTTTATTTATTTGAGGTACAGTAAATTACATCAGTGTTCGTCTCGTATATATTATTACAATCATTGTAATACTATTAAAGAAAAAGAATAGAAACAGAGAAAGTAGAGAAAGTGAGAGAGCGTTGTGACAGTGAAGAAGTGTGACGAAGGAAAAGAAAAAAGTGCCCTTGGTTGAAGAGTTAGAGAAAGGAGATTAAGAGATAGACCCTAGGGAAAAAAAAGGAAGAGCCAGTTACTTTATTATAAACATCACACAAAAGGAATCTACCAACTCGGCAATTTTTCATCCCCCTTTACCAAGACCCGACGCCGGTACCTTTTTGAGATACTCTTGCACTTTATCCTTGTAGTAGATCTATAAATGCAGACCACATCTTATAGAAGTGATCTGATTTTCCTGCCAAGCGGAGGCTCATATCTTCCAGATGTAGTGTTTCAAACATAGTTGAAATCCACATATTTACTGTTGGTATAGGCGCATTTTTCCAGAATTTTAACCATATAACCATATAACCATATAACAATTACAGCACGGAAACAGGCCATCTCGGCCCTTCAAGTCCGTGCCGAACAACTTTTTTCCCTTAGTCCCACCTGCCTGCACTCATACCATAACCCTCCATACCCTTCTCATCCATATGCCTATCCAATTTATTTTTAAATGATACCAACGAACCTGCCGCCACCACTTCCACTGGAAGCTCATTCCACACCGCTACCACTCTCTGAGTAAAGAAGTTCCCCCTCATGTTACCCCTAAACCTCTGTCCCTTAATTCTAAAGTCATGTCCTCTTGTTTGAATCTTCCCTATTCTCAAAGGGAAAAGCTTGTCCACATTAACTCTGTCTATCCCTCTCATCATTTTAAAGACCTCTATCAAGTCCCCCCTTAACCTTCTGCGCTCCAGAGAATAAAGACCTAACTTATTTAACCTATCTCTGTAACTTAGCTGTTGAAACCCAGGCAACATTCTAGTAAATCTCCTCTGTACCCTCTCTATTTTGTTGACATCCTTCCTATAATTGGGCGACCAAAATTGTACACCAGTTTTAAGATTAGCTTTTTTTCCAGTTATTAAGCTGTATTCAAATAGATTCTTTTGAGGCACATTTAATTCAGGGCTACCTTCCATTGTTCCAAAAATAATCCATTCTGCCTTTGGTGTCAGTTTTATTTTAAATAATTTTGTGAAGATTTAAAAAATGTCAGTCCAAAATGTTTGACTTTTTGTACAAAAGACAAATGAGTGCGTTATAGCAGCTTCTTGAGTGGCATTTATCACAAATAGGTGAGATGTTGGGAAAAAGTTTACTTATTTTAGTGTTTGAATAGTATAATCTATCTATGTAAGATTTTAAATTGTATTAAAGTGTGTCTTATGTTAATTGAACATTTATGCACATTTAATAAGTGTTCTTCCTGCCTTTATTTGGAAATTTTGATAATGCATTCTTGTTCCCAGTCTCTCCTAATGCCTTCAGTTGTTGGTATTTCTGCATTTAGAATAATATTATATATACATGATATTAAGTTTGCTGATTCAGCCTTTGTTTTAATTGCTTCATCCAGTAGATCTGATGGCATATTGTAATATTCTTGTACATATTTTTTCAGATAGTCACATATTTGGAAATTTAAAACACTGATTGTTTCCCAAATTGTACTTTAGTTATAATTGTTTAAATGATAGTAATTTTCCCATTTCATACAAATCTCCCAACGTTTTAATTCCTGTTCTTTCCCATTCTATAAATGCTTTATCTATAATTGAGGGCTTAAACGAAGGATTTTTAACTATACATGATAAGAGAGATAAATTTCTTAATTTTTAGTTGTATTTTATTTGTTTCCAAATTCTAATTGTACTATGTATAATTGGATTTTTGTTATAATTTGTATTATTCAACTTCATTGGTGAAAGAAGGGTCGCTCCAATATTGCAAGGGGAGCATTCCTCTTTCTCCATAATAATTCAATCCAATTGCTGGGGAGAATTATCCAGCAGTTGAATCATATTTCTAATATTTACAGACCAATAGTAATACATAAAATTAAGGAGTGCTAATCCCCCTACTGCATTGGGTTTATTCAAGTGTGTTCTTTGTATTCTATGGGACTTATAATCCCATATAAAATGTCTGAATCCAGTTTTTTTTTTTACTTTTTGGGTAGGTATATTGGAATTGATTGGACCAGGTATAAAATCTGTGGTAGAAAAATCATTTTTATAGCATTTATTCGGCCTATTAAAGACATCGGAAGCGTTTTCCAGAATTTAATTAAGTTATATAATTTCGTAAGTAAAGGATTATAATTTGCATTAAACATGTCTTGATATCTTCTAGTAATTTTGATACCCAAATATTTAAATTTTTCTAAAGCTATTTTAAAAGGAAATTGTAAGAGATGTGTAGAATCTTTCAGATTTATTGACATGATTTCACTTTTATTCCAATTTATTTTGTATCCTGAAAATGATCTGAAATCCTCGATTAAATTTAATATATTTTGTATAGTGATCTGAGGTTTTGTGACATACAATAGTACATCATCAGCGTATAATGATATTTTATTATTTGAATATTTTGTATTATTGCCATGGATATTCAGATGAGTTCTAATTATTTCCGCTAGGGGTTCAATTATAAGAACAAATAACAGCAGTGATAGTGAACATCCTTGTCTATTACCCCTTGACAATTGAAATTTCATAGATAAAATGTTATTAGTTAATATTCTGGCCATTGGCTCATTATACAGTAATTTAATCCATAGAATGAAATTTTCTCCCAGTTGGAATTTTTGCAATACTTTAACCATATAATCCCATTCCACCTGATCGAATGCTTTCTCTGCATCCAATGAAATGATTGATAGTTTTGGATCTTCAATTTGGTGTGAATGCATTATGTTGAGCAGACGTCTCAAATTATTAAATGATTGTCTCTTAGGGATAAACCACGTTTTATCCGGATGTATTAATTTACTAGAATACTTACTTAATCTTCTAGCTAATATTTTCGCTAATATTTTTTCATCTGTGTTTAACAACGCTATAGATCTATATGATCCGGGTTCTTCCACATCTTTATCTTTCTTAAGTATTAATGTAATCGTTGATTCTGCTAGTATTTTATAGAATTCCAAACTTTTATAGAATTCATTACTAAATCCATCAGGACCTGGTGTTTTTCCATTTTTAATGAGATTATTGTTTCTTCTATTTCCTTATTTGAGATTTGTGCTCCAAATTCCTCTTGTTCCTGCAACTCTAGTTTTGGAAGATTACAATTATCCAAGAACTCTAACTTTATTGGTGTCCGTTGTCGCTTTTGATATATACAAATTCTCATAAAATTGCACAAATCTTTTATTAATATCATTTGGTAAAGTTAATACTTCCCCTCTATCTGATTTGATCTTTGAGATCGTGTGTTCTTTTTCTCGTTTTTTTAACTGACATGCCAAAAGTTTATGGGGCTTATCCCCAAATTCAAAATGTTCCTGTCTTGTGATTTGGAATAATCTTATAGTTTTCGCTGATAATAATTTATTTAATTTAAATTTCAGTATTAATATTTTATTATGTTTATCCGTAGTTGGGTCTTTAGTATTATCTATATCCAATTGTCTAATTTGTTCTTCTAACTGTCTTTGCTCGTTCTTATCTTTTTTATTTTGAAAAGCTTGGTATGAAATTATAACACCTCTAATAAATGCTTTGAAAGATTCTCATAATAATGTAGGTGATATGTCTGGAGTGTCATTTATTTCCAAAAAAAGATCCATTTGCCGTTTTAAATATATACTCCCTTATGGGTCTTTTAAAATTTGACGGTTGTACCTCCAAAACGGTTTATTCTTAGACATTTCTTCCATTTTTAAAAAGAAAGTTAGTGGGGAGTGATCTGAAATCGTATTAGTATGGTATTTTGGTTTTGAAGTATACGGAATTAATTTTGTATCCACCAGGAAATAATCTATACGTGAATAAGTCTTGTGTACCATTGAATAAAATGAGTATTCCCTGCCGGTCGGATTTGCAATCCTCCAAACATCTGTTATATTTGTATTTTTTATGTATGTGTTTAAAAGTTCGCTAGTTTTAGATTTCGTATTACCTCTCTGTTTTTGACTAGATTTGTCTAAGTAAGGGTCTAAAACACAATTAAAGTCTCCACCGATTATGACATTTTGGTAATTATATTCTGCGATTATATTCAAGATTTTATTGAAAAAATGCGGATTGTCAAAGTTAGGCGCATATATATTTACCAAGGTGATTGGGGTAGCATGGATCTCACCAGTAACTATCAAATATCTCCCCTCCTTATCTGTTAAGGTAGTTTTTGGTTTAAATGGTATGCCTTTGCGAATAGTAATAGATGTGCCTCTAGATTTTGACGTATATGACGAGTGAAAAGTTTGACCTATCCAGTTTGCCCTCAATCTAGCTTGATCTTGAAATTTAAGATGCGTTTCTTGTAGGAAGATAATATCTGTGTTGAATGCTTTCAGCTGAGCTAAAATCTTACCCCTTTTAATGTGTTTGTTAACGCCCCTAATGTTCCAACTGCAGAATGAGATTCCTCCCAGTTTATTTTGTTTATCATCTTGCATTTTGAATAGATTTAGTGTATCTTGCGGTGCATCCGTACCTCAGGTCTTTAGATATTGGTGGAGCATTTACCCTACAAAGTTCAATTAGTAGATTCCTTTTGCGATTATCCTTAAATAAAAAACACACATGTGACTAATTGTGCTAATAAAAAAAAACTTGTAAAAGTCAAAATACAGTGTCCGAACTTGTCGGCACGGTAACAAGTGATGACTTGTTGGTGGGAGAAAACATTGTATTGACTTCCGTTGTCGATATTAAACAAACAATTAGCTCCACTCCCTCGGTTACTCATAACATAATGGAATGGGACCGGTTCAAAATCAAATGTATAGTACCCATTTACAATATATGTATCCATTTCATTATATATTCCCAAATATAACTAACAGTTTTATCTACTAAATGTTAAATGTATAATTTTACCTCAGTAATAATCAACTGTTGGTTGAAGGGGTTAACCTGAGACAGGCCCCTGGATCTGAGCCAGGAGCTCGCCTCTCCCCCTCTTGCCCCAATTATAGATCTACTTGAAACTTATTAAGTTATAAATGTTAGTTTATAAATCATCCTGTTCCTACCATTCTGATTAATGTTCATTACTATTTCTATGTTAATATTCTATGTTATTATTGTTAAAAATGTTAGATCTATACCATTTAGGTTATTCATTTAATCTCTGAAACAACAATAATTGCTCTGTCTGCATTCTGTTGTTGAACCCTTCATTTCGGTGTTCATCTTTTTTCGCTTCACTTGGAACACAGTATGTCCTTGAGTTGACATTCTACCGATAAGAAGCCTAGACAAAGTGCAGGGAGAATTTCCTCTTCTGGCAAGCAGTCCACCATTCACGGTGAAATAGTAAAAAGAAAGATTTATCCATACCGTCCAACCCTTCCAAATACTTCTTCTCTTCCACGATGGTTAAAGCATATTTGTATGCATTCTCCGGATTTGTGAACGATTTTTGCTGTTCCTTGTAAGAAATCCTCATTTTAGCTGGGTAGTAAACACCATATCTGACATCTTTAATTCCTTGGAGAGCCTGCTTTGCCTTAGAGAACTGATTTCGCTTTTGCACAATTTCATAAGGATAGTCCATGAATAGTTTGAAAGATGTTTCACTGTACTTCAGTTGCACTCCATATTTGATGTTATTCATAACCTCTTCCAAGTCAAAAATGTCCCGAAATTTCACAATAATCTGTTGTGTATATTCTGAACTGGTTTGAGAAGTTCTACATTGAGGTTCTGGCCATTCCCTCCTCTTACCACCACCATAACCATCCAGAGAGACTATTGAATGTCTCTCAGGTTTTGGTGAGCGCTCGTGTTCAGAGTTGATCAGAGTTAGAAATCACACAATAAGAATGTGCACATAGGCTGGGTATCACAATGAATCCAGCGTTATTCTCGAATCAAATACTTCACTGAGGAAAATATCGATGTGGAGACAATAATGAGTGTTCATCATGAAAGAAGAATCTCAAGTTCCATTCCCACAGCATAAGCCAACTGTTCGACATCAGAGGGAATACTAGGCTGCATCTGACTGAGCCAGCCTGGTCCAGCAGAGGTCCTATCTTGCAGGGTTGAAATGTACCAGAGTCCTATATGTGTCCCAAGCATGATTAAGCTCCAACGATGCACTGAGGATGTTGTTTTAAATCACTAAAAGCATTGATAGCCACCAACGCTATGCCTCCAGCTTTAGTTTGTTTTGTAGCTATGAAGTATTTAATAGCTTGTCAACATTGCTGAATGCCAGGAACAATAAAATTGACATAAATAATGAACAAATTGTAATATATTTGAAAAATAAAAAAGTTAACTAAAAACACTTAAAATATGTACAACTAATTACAAAATAAAACTAATCAACATGTTAAATGAAATGATGGACCTTCCTGCTCAATCCCTTATCCAAGGAAAGATCATCAATTTCATTAATATTCACGTAATCCAAGTAGGCACCACAGGTGATAGTCCAATACTCTTCCCACTCACAATAATGACAACTTCTTGATAGAGCAGGGTAGAACTGGTAGAGCTGCTGCCTCACAGTGGCAGAGACCCATGTTTGATCCTAACCTTGGGTGTGGAGCTTCACGGTCTCACTGTGACCTTGTGCGTTTCCTCCGGGAGCTCCAGTTTCCACCACATTCCAAAGATCTGTGGGTTTGCAGGTTAAATGCCCACTGTAAAAATTGCCTGAAAATATGTAGGGATTGGTAAAAAAAGTAGGATAACATAGAGTTAGTGTGAATGGATGATAGATGACCAGCAAGGACTCCGTTGCCCAACGGGCTTGTTTCCATGTTATATCTATAAACTAAACAAATAATCTGAAAAGAAAAACCCATGACAAATTGCTAGGAGTTCCTTACTCCTCATGACAATGTAACAATCTCCAGGAAAAGATAACCTTCCATGCAGCAATATTAGCAATGTTCAAATTGCTGTTCTCCTGATATTGGTCTCAATTCATAGTATACAAGAAGGCTTGGAGATACTACCTTGAACTCCCACCAGTGACTTATTTCCACTAGTACATAGCAGAGTAACAGGAAAAATGTCCACGTTTGTCTATGAGCAAACCACACTGATTCGGGTTAAGCCCTCATTACGTTCGTTCTGAAAACCGTCATCAGGAAGATATTGCAAGAGGCATTCCCAAAATAGGAATGAGAAGAAAACAATCCTGGATCCTTTGTGCAAAACCTTTCCAGAAAGTCTGCAGAAGTCTTATTATGAACAAAAGGCCAAGATCCCGGCGAGCCGCGGAGTAGCCGAGGTTGGAGCCCCTGTGTGGGTCGGAGCCCACGGCTGACGGAGCTCGTGGCTGAAGGAACCTGAGTGGACGGAGCCATGGAGATGTTCGGAGAGGACCCGGCAGCGTAAGAGGAGAGGTCAGTTTGCCGAGCGAAGGACGAGGACAGACCACGCTGCTGCCGAGGTTAGGAACGAAGGAGGACCCAGCGTGGGGGGACCGCAATGAGGGGGGGGGGAGGGCTGGAGAGGGCAAGAACAAAGGCAGGACCTGGCGTGGGGATACTTGGTAACTTTGTCTGTGTGTGGCAACTATTTGCCTACCTTGGATCTGCAAACAAAGAACTTCACTGTGACTTGTCACATGTGACAATAAAATATTCTTTCATTCATTTTGTGTGGTGTTGGGGGTGCAAGTTTAAAAGCATTCTCCCCAAGAGGTGAGAAAAATGCTCTAACATTCATGGATCCAAATGTATCCTGACACACTTGTTAAGGGCCTGTCCTACAAGCATGCAACTCTATGCGATTAGCGCGACCTAACGTGGTCGCTTGAGCCGTCCGGCGTCGCGGGGCCGGTCCCACATCGATCGCCGGAGCCGTGCGGAATTGTGCGGAGTTCGTCCCGACATCGCGCGGGGCTCCGAAAAACTGACTATGTTCAAAAATTCCGCGTGGCAATGGCTTGTCGGCTCGCAGTCGCCTCGACGCATTACACACCGCCTCGACATCGTGCCTCCGTGAACCTATCTGTAGGTGCCTCTGTGCCCCTCTCTGTGTGCCCCTCTCTGTCCTGGCGAACTTACCTTAAACTTTGCTCCAAGTTCGCCTCACTTTGCTCCGCGTTGCGCCACTCACCCGACATCCGCGCGGCCCCTGCTGCCGGTTTGGTCGCGCTTAATGCATGCAGGCGCATGCTGGTGGGAACGGCCCTGTACAGGGGATCACCCGACCTCCGCGCGGCCCCCGCTTCTAGTTTGATCGCGTTCATCGCATGGAGTCGGATGCAGGTAGGACAGGCCCTTTACTCTTAAAATCTCTAGGAAGGAATTGCAGATGCTGGTTTGTATCGAAAATAGACATAAAATGCTGGAGCAACTCAGCACAACAGGCAGCATCTCTGGAGAAAAGGAATGGGTGATGTTTCAAGACGCTTCTTCAGACTGAGAGTCAGGGGAGGGGGAATCTAGAGATATGTGGAAGGGTAAGGAAATGCAGAATGGATCATTGTTGGCTGAGGGGAGGAGAGTAATCAGGAACGTGAAATTAAGGGCCTGTCCCACTTGGGCGTCATTTGCACGTCATTTACACGACATCCTAAAAATTGGTTGGCACGTCGTGACGTGCGCATGGTGCATGGTGAGGCGTGGTGTTGTATGCAGTGACGCGCGGTAACATGCGGCGCCCCAGGATTTTGGGATGCTCAAAATCCTCACGCGCCACCTGTGTGACGTATCCCTTGCGTAAGCTAACGTACTGGCGGCGTACGTGTAGCACGTGGTAAAGCATGGTAATGCACGGTGACGCACGAACATTGCCTATGCTAATTCATTATGCGCCGCCGTGCATCAACGTCCACAACCATGCGCCGCCTGTATACTGTTGGCACGCCATTTGCTAGTTATTTGAGTGCCGCACCACGTGACCACCCGGGTATAAAGCGCACGTAGTTTTGAATTTTGTTTGCTGGGAAATTCCTTGCTAAGTACGAACGACATCGCAAATAGCTCCCAAAAGAAGCAGGCCCCTCAAGAGCACTTGGCGGGCGACTGTCGTACTGCTAGATGATTTCTGCGCGACTGTCGCGCGTCAGTCACTACCAGCCTGTCGCGTAAATGACACACAAATGACACCCAAGTGGGACAGGCCATTTAGACAGAGAACTAGGATGGGGGAGGGATGGAGAGAGAGGGAAAGCAATGGTTACTTGAAGCTAGAGAAATCAATAGTCATAACGCTGGGTTGTAAGCTGTCCAAGCGAAATATGAGGTGCTGTTCCTCCAATTTACATTGGGCCTCACTGACAGTGGAGGAGGCCCAGGATCGAAAGGTCAGTGTGGGAATGTGAGGGGGGGTTAAAGTGTTTAGCAACAGGGAGATTTCGTAGGCCTAGGCAGACTGACTTGGAATCTCCACAGTTCCTAAATTATTTTCTGGTCAGGTTGCTGTTGGTCCATTTGTGCAAATGTCATTCTTCATCAATCAGTGCAGCTAACTACCACCGTTTCTGCAGAACAGTCCTCAAACAATCTCATAAAATAAATAATACATGGGGCAATAATAACACTGCTGCTGTTCCTGAAACCTCCACGGACAACCATCTCTTAGCTTCGTTAATGGTAAACAATGGCACTGCCTCACTTATGCATGTCATCACTAAAATCCAAGCTGCCTTCATATTCAGTACAATCTTTGTTAGAATCCTTCTCATTACTATTCCAGCTATCCATTATTCTTTATTAAGGGAGTTTGGAGAAGATTTGTCTTTTCCCCCCCAATAAATGTCAATGTTCCTACTCAGTGGTATTACTTTCAATTGACAGCTTCTGCCTGACTCTTTTCCTTGTATATATTCTCCTCCTGAAAGACAACACATCTTTCTTTCTGCTGCTCAGGAAGACTTTATTTATGAATGGTACACGACACCAATGGTGAGTAACAATCCCCCTCTTCCAAATACCCAGTTTATAGTTTAAAATAGCTGCTTTAAGAAGTGCATTACATTCCCCATGTTACACAAATGAAAAGAAAACATTAGTCAAGTCACTTTCAAGTCAAGTCACTTATATTTCTATAGCACATTTAAAAAACAACTCTCGTTGACCAAAGTGCTTTACATTGGTGGAGGTCCTAACTTTATACAACAGTGGTTCATAGATTAAGTACATACATAAATACATACATATAGCCCTCCCTCAGAGGACGTCAAGAAAGGCTTGAGAGTAAAGATGAGTTTTAAGTCTCGACAAAAGAGTCAATGGAGGGGGCAGTTCCGATGGGAAGAGGGATGCTGTCCCACAGTCTGGGAGCTGCAACCGCAAAGGCGTGGTCACCCCTGAGCTTATGCCTAGATAAAATATGATAAATATTAGATGATAAAATATTAGATAAAAACACACAATTATTTTCCTCAATTGTTTGGAAAAAGCTCCATCCAAGACTGCGAGAAATTGCAGTGACGCAGAAATTGTGGACGCAGCCCAGACTATCACACAAATCAACCTCCCATTGATTCCATTTATACCTCATGGTGCCTCGGCAAGGTCATCAGCATAATCAAGGACGTCACACCCTGGCTGCTCCCTCTTCTCCCCTCTCCAATCAGGCAAAAGTTATAGAAGTGTGAAAATGCACCCAGCCAGATTCAGGGACAGTTTCTTCCCAGCTGTTATCACGCAACCAAGTCATCCCACCACAACCAGAGAGCAGTGCTGAACCACTATCTACCTCTTTGATGATCCTAGAACTATCCTTGATCGAAGGGTCTCGACCCGAAACGTCACCTATCTCCTTCGCTCCTTAGATGCTGCTGCACCCGCTGAGTTTCTCCAGCCTTTTGTGTAACCCTTGATCGGCTTTGCTGGCTTTACCTTGTACTAAATGTTATTCCCATACATTGTAAATGGCTTGATTGTGATCATGTATTGTCTTTCTGCTGACTGGTTAGCACGCTACAAAAGCTATTTACTCTGCCTCAGTACATGTGACAATGAACTAACACTGAACTGAACAATGCAACTCTTCGCAGGCAAGGTACAATTTTCTCACTCAGCAGGGAACAAATGAAATGAGTGCACGTACAGACTGAGGGTTTGAAGAGGAAGACGGCACCTTTGGAAAAGCAAATCTTAACAGAGTGAAGTTTGGTGAACCGGGAAGAGTAACATTTTGACCAGGAGGCCCTGCAACTCGAGTCTCCCTGCAAGCTGTGAAATTTCAGGCTCATAACGGTGGACTTCAAGCTGAAAGAGTGAAGTCTGCCTGATCGACAGGTTGGCTTTGAGTTTGCGTCGGAACTACTCTTGTGCAAACAACAGCCACAGGCAAGGAGGCTGCTGCTCTGCGTGTGTGTGGGGGCAAGTTCCACCTATCCTTCATTGCCTTTGATCACGCACAGCTGTCTGCCGCATACCACTGCTACCTTTCCGATTGAATAACCCATATCAATTCAGTTAACCTCTTCCTCTGTCAGAGAACCCACCATTATTAAAATATAGGGTTACACAAAAAGCTGGAGAAACTCAGCGGGTGCAGCAGCATCTAAGGGGCGAAGGAGATAGGCGACGTTTCGGGTCGAGACCCTTCTTCAGACCCTTATTAAAATATACATTTTTACCAGTGATACAAACCGCATTATTGACAGCATTAAAACTAAATAATTAAATACATTATTCAGGAAATTAAATTCTTCATGAGTTTTGATGCGTGGTTATTCGGGGGATAGTATGATTTACAAACATTGCAATTTCAGAACCAGAATCTTGCTCAGTATTTCCACGAGTGTGAGAAAACATGTACTGAATACATGTATTCTAGAACTGAATTCTACTGCTGTTTATATGGAAAGCACATTTTGCATGGCTCCATATTGTACTTTAAAATGTTCTTACAACGAGGTTGAAATTTGCTATCTGAGATTGAAGGCGTACTCAACGTGACCATCAGCCTTTCCCTTTCCAGCCTCTACGTTGCTGAGATTTGGATTATCAACAAGAGATTTATGTGCAAATTACTGAACAATTGAACTGGAATACGATGGTCCTCAATGCCTGCTCTAAGGTGGCCCCTTGCTGGCAAAGGTCACGCTGTAATGGATTGCATGCTGATGTAGAGCTGGTGTAGCGGAGTAGGAGGAAGGGGGCACTCAGCAGATTCCTGGTGTTTCATTATCATCAGCGGTGGCTTTCCAGTTGATAGGACTAACTGAGCATGAAGTGCAACATCTCCATTAATCTAATTTAACAATAAATGTTAAGATTAATGGGGCAGTGATCAAGCAGGTATTTGACTAAATGATTCTGCAGGGAAAGAAAGGGACCTGCATTGAAAACCCGGAGAAAACTAAAAGGGTAATGGAACTGTATTTACGCACTGCTGTGAGATAGTTCCCTTTATTTTGTGAGGGGGTGGGATCAGTCTTTTACTCTATTTTTAACAATTGGCTTGTTTTTGCACCACTATGAATTGCATAATATGCCTGGCGTATTTTAGAAGAATGCATATTGATAATGTGACCGCATAACAAGTTGTTCATTTAGTAAAATCCTGTTACATTTTCAATTATACAATGGCTTAGGTCTGCTTAAAGAGATTAGTATGTATTAATATTGCTTAGGCTCTAGGATATAATACAAATATAAATTCAACTAGTCAGATTAGCTGAACAATTAATAGGAATGAATTTACAATGCTGTGTGTGAGTGTGTGACTGCAAGACAATGCTTGAATATAAAAAGGCATTTGTTATTGTAGATTGTATACCCATTTCTATTAACAGTATTTTCCATCTTTTTACTTATCCCGATACCCTTAACTTTCACCTTGTAATATTAGTACACTTTTCCTCATTTTGCCTCCTCATTCCAGGCATCTTGTTCTGCCATTTTGAGCATTGACAACAGTATATCCGGTCATTTAAAATCCATAGTTTTACTTTTGAGTACTTAAAAGACGATTATCTTTGCCTGAACAACATGGGATAACAACCATTTCTGGAAATTCGTGTCAAAAAGCAGGCTTGGAAATTAGTCTGTTCGGTAGTCATGGACAGACTCTGAAATTTTCAGTGGAACTGAAGGCCCAAGGTTAGCAGATTTGTGCTCACTTACATAGTCAAACATGTGCGACTGCGGAGTGCAACAGGCGTTGGGTTGGTCGGGGTTGGGGATTGAAGAGTCAGAGTCAGCGGGGCGGGTGGGTGAGGAAGTTGGCATTGAGACTTAATCAGAGCCTAGAGTGGGGGAGCCAAGTAGGTTGTGTGGTCATGGAAGGATTAGGCATTGTGCAGAGGGGATGCTTTCTCTCAAAGCATGATTCACATAGAAACATGAAAAATAGGTGCATTCAGCCCTTCGAGCCCACACCGCCATTCAATATGATCATGGCTGATCATCCAAATTCAGTACACCGTTCCTGCTTTTCCCCCATATCCCTTGATTCAGTTAGCCCTAAGAGCTATATCTAATTCTCTCTTTAAAACATCCAGTGAATTGGCCTCCACTGCCTTCTGTGGCAGAGAATTCCACTGATTTTCAACTCTCTGGGTGAAAAGGTTTTTTCTCATTTCAATCCTAAATGACCTACCCCTTATTCTTACACTGTGAACCCTGGTTCTGGACTCCCCCAACATCGGGAACATTTTCCCTGCGTTTTAACCTGTCCGATCCCTTCCGTATTTTATATAAGATCCTCTCTCATTCTTCAAAATTCCAGTGAATATAAGCCCAGTCGATTAAGTTGGAGAGGGGGTAGAATCAGGCAATGGACCAGTCAAGAAGGGTTCATTTTTTGGAGGTTGGGAACTCCATTATGGGAACAAAGTTGGGTCAATAAAGTGGAGGGAAAGAAAGGGTGGGGCCTGGACTTTTTTTGGAGTTAGTAGTGCGATCAACTGATTGGTGGAGGGGAAGGAATCCATATATGGCAGAGGGCCATAGGTAATCATGTGACTTACCAGACTGAGAGCTCACACTGCAGCATTGTGAAAACATAGTGTCCAGCAATAATCACTCCCCGGACAATTTGTTTTAATTGTCTCCAAACTGACTGTGACACAAGCTTACATGTCTAACATGATAATGACATCAGATGGGAAACAGTGAATCGTGTTGGGACGGTGCCAAAATTAATATCCAGAATTATGCAAAATGACTGAGAAACTGGTTTTGTATCAATAAGCGACCATACTGAAGGGACAGGCAAGACGCCACAACAACGCCTCCACTTTGTCAGAAGGCTGAGGAAATTTAGCATTTCTCCGACGACTCTCATAAACGTCTACAGTTGCGCCATAGACAGCAATGTCGAGTTGCATGACAGCTTAGTTTAAGAATGGCTATGCCCAAGACTGCAAGGAATTCCAGAGAGTTGTGGATGTAACCCAATGCATCACACACACCAGATCACTGACTCCGTCTAAAGTTCATGCAGATTTGGAAAAGCAGGCAACATAATCCAGGATTTGTCCTACCTCATCATTGCTTCTTCTCCCCGCTCCCATGGGACAGAAAATATAGAAACTTGAAAGCACACAGCACCAGAATCATGAACAGCTTCTTCCCCTTGGTTATCAGGCTTCTAAGCTGTCCTTCCCTAAGCTAGGGTTCGATTCCTCTCTACCCTTTGTGAACATTGGACTTTGTGGACATTGGACATTGTGGACATTGTACTTTGTCTCTGGAACTGTTGCACGAAAACCCTGAGAACTATAGTCTCACTCTGTATCTTTTTTTTTGCTCTATCTATTATACTGGACTTAAGTTTGACCTGATTGTATCGATCTAGAGTATTATCCGATTTGATTAGATAGCTCGCACAACCTTTCACTTTACCTCGGTACACCTAACAATAATAAAGCTAAACCTAAAAAACCATGACTGAATTCCAGATTTTTTTGTGTCTACACACTGGTTGTTTTTTTTTAATATATCTGGGTATCGATTGGAAATAAAATTTCCATAATTCCTTCAGTAAAAGTCTTGCAACAGTAATTACTTTCATTCCTTTGTTGATCTTTCCACAAGAATTGGCTTGCCATTTCTGAGACTAATTACCAAATGTTTATAAATGTTTATAAATTGATAATAACTATACTCATTGGTCCTTTATGGCTTCCATTCTTCCATCGATAATCTAATTGTTTGCAAGAAAGAGATATTGGGACAAGTTATGCAAAGATTTAGAACTTTAAGCAACGAGTAAATCTGTATAACATTAAAAAGCTTGGATATTTTCATGACACAAAACACTCAATATTCTCAATTTATCCTGATATGAAAGCCAGTCAACTATTAAAACAAACATAGAAAGGAGAGCAACATTCTAGCCATTACCAATTTCATTTCTTTGTTTGATAAATCAAATAATTATGTATGGTCTACTAGCTTTTCTTCCTTCATTAGTTTATAAAATGTCAAACACAGCGCCATCCTGATCTGCACTCCGTTTCACCTGACCTTTCTGCTTCCGTCACACCTTTCATAGATTTACAAATTGGCAATGCTGCCATCTACAGAGCTGTTCCAGTGGTTGCTCGGCAAACTTTCTGCAATCTTAGGTAACAACCTTCACACCTTTCAGTAACAAAGTGAAAAGGTGGACAATTTAAGAGTAGCAATGGTTTATGGAATGTCAGTAACCCACAACCTGAAAAAAAAGATGATGGTGGCAAATTCTTGCAAAAGAGATTTAATACACAATTCAAAAGGATATATTTATCATGCCCAATGTGCCAGCAAAAAGCCAGCAAAGGTCCAACAGGTCTGAGCCACACCTTCTATGGTGTAAAATCTCATGACCATTCTAAGCTCAGGGAGGTTACTATGAAATGCACACGTCATGTGTTCTCCTTCATTTTACACTGAACTATTCATTCAATATTTAATCCTCTTCAGGCAGATGATACTTCAGGCTTGGGGAAATTAAAGAAGAATTTGTGATGGCTGAGGCTGAATAGCCAGAGCCTGCATCTTGCATGGGATTTCATATAATATATGCAACCACAGAAACAGGCTATTCAACCACACCACCTTATGTTTTACAAATCATCAACTCAAACCTCCTCCTTCCTTTTCTCAACTACATCCGCATAACCCTTTGTACCCTTTTTGCTCATATGCTTGTCAAATCTCTCCTTAATCTGTTTATTTCTACTGTGTAGGAAGGAACTGCAGATGCTGGTATACATAAAAGATAGACACAAAATGCTGCCGGACCAAACTTTCTGCTGAATTCCATTTTACAGTTGAGAAAAAAAGTGTGTTCATCCCGGGTATGTAGATTCTTGCATTTATACTATCATCCTTGCAAATTATTCCTGCATGTCTCAACATCCTTTCCCTGTAGGGCAGCTAACTGCATTCAGTGCTCCAAGTCTGATCTGACCAAGGTTTGATAGGTTCAACATAATTGCAATACTTTTCAATTCCATCCCTCTGGAAGTGGACAAAATGGACCTAAAGGTTTGGTTCAGTTTTAGAATGGTGTTACCTACCAGTGGTTTGTTGTTTGTTTCATCTGTAGACTGTGATATTTTTGTTTCTCTATCCAACCTAGATCCACACCATCCTTGAAATACGCTTCTCTCCGATCTTCTAGTCAAAAATCTATGACCACAAATATATCCAGACTGAACACACAAGAGGCATCTTCAACAAAACAAAACTGTTGGGGAACTCAGTGGGTCAGGAAGCATTTGTGGACAAACCAACAATGTTTTGGGTTTTGGACCCATCTTCGTTCTGTAGAAGCTGCTGTTTTTTTTTGTTATGTTATCGATATTGAAGATAAGTTGCCGACCAGTTCACCATTTTGCAAATGTCCTCCTAAAACTGTGGTGCTTGATTCCAGTCTAAATTGCTGAAATCAATTGTGAACAGAGAATATTTTGACTGAAAAGCTTTTGATTGTGAGATGCGGTGAGGGGAGGGAAAATGCTTTAATATTAAACAGTTTTGAGGTAATCCACAAAACAGGTGAGTAATGTTCCTTCAAACATGACTTGATGCCATGTTCCACAATCATCCGTCACCAGACATCAATGCAAGGCCCTCTCCTTGCATCAATGTTCCTGAAATATTACCCTCCTAGTTTCCATGCAGCTGCAGTAAATAATGATAAGAAATTCAAAATTGTACAAAAATAAATATCCACGCTCTATTTAATATAAAACAGTGCATGGGTAATGAATAGAGCCAGGATTTTGCCATGAATGCCATAAGTGCCTTTTCATGCCTTTTTTGATGATTTCACCAGGATAATGCCTGTTTCACGATCGAGTGCCTAAATCAGCCTTTTATGTCGTTTTGCTATAAGGTCGTGCTATTTTCTCTAGTTGTACCGTGATTACAATGATGTTTTCTATGTTAACACATTAATACAGACTATTATCTAAGTGGTGGCCGATTAGGAAAAGGGGAGATGCAGCGAGACCTGGTTGTCATGGTACACCAGTCATTGAAAGTAGGCATGCAGGTGCAGCAGGCAATGAAGAAAGCGAATGGTATGTTAGCATTCATTGCAAAAGGATTTGCGTATAGGAGCAGGGAGGTTCTACATCAGTTGTACAGGGTCTTGGTGAGACCACGCCTGGAGTATTGCGTCCAGTTTTGGTCTCCAAATCTGAGGAAGGACATTATTGCCATAGAGGGAGTGCAGAGAAGGTTCACCAGACTGATTCCTGGGATGACAGGACTGAAGAAAGACTGGATAGACTCGGTTCATACTTTCTAGAATTTAGGAGATTGAAAGGGGATCTTATAGAAACTTACAAAATTCTTAAGGGGTTGGACAGGCTAGATGCAGGAAGATTGTTCCCAATGTTGGGGAAGTCCAGGACAAAGGGTCACAGCTTAAGGATAAGGGGGAAATCCTTTAAGACTGAGACGAGAAAGACTTTTTTCACACAGAGAGTGGTGAGTCTCTGGAACTCTCTGCCACAGAGGGTAGTTGAGGCCAGTTCATTGGCTATATTTAAGAGGGAGTTAGATGTGGCCCTTGTGGCTAAGGGGATAAGAGGGTATGGAGAGAAGGCAGGTACAGGATACTGAGTTGGATGATCAGCCATGATCATATTGAATGGCGGTGCAGGCTCGAAGGGCCGAATGGCCTACTCCTGCACCTAATTTCTATGTTTCTATATTAATGTTATTATTAACATGTTAACATAGTATAAATTACAAGAAAATTTCCACCACCGGGGTGAAACTGGGGGTGCCATTCATTCGTGCCGCTGCCCGCTGGTTCAGTCTTCTCCAAAATCTATTTATTGCTTCCAATTTTGTAAACTTCCCACAAGCTACCACTTCCCTTGAGAAACATGGCGAAACATTAGTGAATAACTTGCAGGTTTTCAACAAAGTAACTGACAATATTCGCAAAGTTCCTGGCGATGTTGGTAAAAACATACAACGAAAATGTGAGTCATTTTAGCTGACAAAGATCTTGAAAAAAATACAAAACATAGCTAAAGTTCTCAAAGATAGTTGTAATGCACAAGATATCAACATGAATATATAGTCTGTAGCTAGTTTCGGGTATGCACCAGTGACCTCAGCTGAGGTAGAAACACGTTTTTCACAACTGAATCATACTCTGTCTGACAGATGGCATAGTTTAACACCAGATAATTTATAAAGAATGCTAGTAATTATGAGCAACCAGGCAACTTTGGTTTTTTAATGTAGTATACCTTTATATTATAATTTTAAGCTATATTTTGGTGATGGAAATACATGCCTTTTTATCAATTGGTCAATAAATGCCTTTTTCGTGCCTTTTTCAAATAATTTAATTATTTTAAATGCCTTTTTGCCTGCCTATCTCAGTTTTTTAGTGCCTAAACATCGTAGTAATGAATAACGTGTATTAAAAAGTATGCTTTATTTTATATCCGCATGTGATTTGTGAACAAAGCCAGCATTTGTCTCCCAGTCCTAACTATCCTTGAGAAAAAGCCACAAACAGCCTTCTTGAGCAGCTGCCATCCTTGTAGTAAAGGAACTCCAACAGTACTGCAGGGCAGGAAGTTCCAAAACTTTAATCTAGTAACAATAAAGGAAGCACAATTCATTTCAAAGTCAGGCTGCTGTGTGAATTAAATGCAGACATACTACCAGAAGATTGCACAGACACAGAATGCAACAAGACGTAGGTCTCAATTGCTGTAACACTGTTCCTGTTGGCTTCAATCCAACCTATACTGGGCCACAGTTTTTGCAGAGCAGCTTTGCTTCAACAGGAAACTAGTCGGGATAAAGTTGTCAGTCTGCACCCTATTAACATATGTCCTCTCCCCTGGTACAGCAGCACAGCATGAGCAGACATCTATCTATATACTAGTCTAAGTGGGACCCGTTGGGTCTCAGCATCACACAGGAGGTCTGGTCCCCAACGCAATATTCCACCTCTCCACCAATTCCAATATTGCTGGCCACTGGGCCGGGGGGGGGGGGGATGACTATCTCCACCCAAACTTTGCAACAATGTTGCTATCATAGAACAGTCGTGGTCCTGGCAGAAAGTGATTGAACAGGGGAAGTGGAATTGGAATTGGAAGTGCTGGGGTAGGCAGACGCAGTACAATTGAATTTTTTTTTAAGTCCAGTGCTGGGGGAGATAGGGGAGTGGTGGAATCTTACGTTGGGGAATGGATTGCATTGGGGGAAGGGTGAGTGGTGAGATATTGCCTTGGGGGAATGGGTTACGTTGGGGGAAACAGGTGAGTGGTTGAAACGAGTTGCATTGGGGGAACGGGTGAGTGGTGGATTATTGTGTTGGGGAACGGGGCCCAATGTGTCCCACTTTGTTAAGTATTAAATAAAAAGAGAAAATGCTGAAAAATCTTACTAGATGAACCAGCATCTTTTGAAATAAATTAGAGTGCACACACATACTCACAAACAGAACTCCTTGACAAAAATATAGTGTCCATTTTTTGTGTATATATATATATATATACATTTTAATTAAGCAGCTAATTTCATTTGACCACCAGCTTATCAGATGAATTGATCTGAATTTAATAATCTGAATTCTGAATTTCAAACTAGAAAACATATTACACAGCAAAATGTATTAAAGCAAATGTGACTAAATTAATTTATTGATTTTTTCAAACATTGATTTTTGTGGTAATGCCTAGCACTGCCTTGGTTTCCTGCCTCTCTTAACAGCAACACCTAACTATGGAAATGCGCCAAGACTCCTGATCACTCACAGTCTGCTCATACAAGATTTCAGACTATACAGGGAATACTGTGACTGTAAATCCATCTTCATTGATGCATAATTAGCTGTCCATTATATAGCAACCAGACTAAACATTACACACAATGTATTTTCATTGTCCCTCATCATATTTAATTTACAGTTATATGGAGCTTTAAAAAATCCTATGACATCCAAAAGTGCATAGAGAAGGGGTTTTGTTTCTGTGGGGATAACAGTTTATAGGCCACAGTTGGAGGTAAAATTTTGCCAGGGAATCAGGTGAACCTTTGATGTCTATCTGAAAGGTTAGACAGCCTAATATGTGAAAGAGCAGCACCTCCAATGTCTCATTGAAGAACATTCAGGCTGGTTTACACTTTCCTTGGATGGTACTTGAACTCAAAATCTTCTAGAGAAGATGTGCCAGCAAAATGTGCCAGCAAAAAGCCAGCAAAGGTCCAACAGGTCTGAGCCACACCTTCTATGGTGTAAAATCTCATGACCATTCTAAGCTCAGGGAGGTCACTATGAAATGCTCAAGTCATGTGTTCTCCTTCATTTTACACTGAACTATTCATTCAATATTTAATCCTCTTCAGGCTGATGATACTTCAGGCTTGGGGAAATTAAAGAAGAATTTGTGATGTCTGAGGCTGAATAGCCAGAGCCTGCTTCTTGCATGGGATTTCATATAATATATGCAACCGCAGAAACAGGCTATTCAACCACACCACCTTATGTTTTACAAATCATCAACTCAAACCTCCTCCTTCCTTTTCTCAACTACATCCGCATAACCCTTTGTACCCTTTTTGCTCATATGCTTGTCAAATCTCCCCTTAAGCTGTTTATTTCTACTGTGCAGGAAGGAACTGCAGATGCTGGTTTACATAAAAGATAGAAACAAAATGCTGGAGGAACTCATCGTGACAGGCAGCATCTCTGGATAGAAGGAATGAGTGATGTTTCGGGTCGAGAACCTTTTTCAGACCAAGTCTAAAGAAGGGCCATGACCTGAAATGTCAGCCATTCCTTCTATCCAGAGGTGCAGCCTGTCCCGCTGAGTTACTCCAGCATTTTGTGTCCATCTTATTTATTTCTACTATCATATTTTCTCAAACTATCCGGACCAAACTTTTTGCTGAATTCCATTTTACAGTTGAGAAAAAAAGCATGTTAATCCCGGGTATGCAGATCCTTGCATTTATACTATCATCCTTGCAAATTATTCCTGCATGTCTCAACATCCTTTACCTGTAGGGCAGCTAACTGCATTCAGTGCTCCAAGTCTGATCTGACCAAGGTTTGATAGGTTCAGCATAATTGGGATACTTTTCAATTCCATCCCTCTAGAAGTGGACAAAATGGACCTAAAGGTTTGGTTCAGTTTTAGAATGGTGTTACCTACCAGTGGTTTCTACGTTTGTTGTTTGTTTCATCTGTAGACTGAGATATTTTTGTTTCTCTATCCAACCTAGATCCACACCATCCTTGAAATATGCTTCTCTCCGATCTTCTAGTCAAAAATCTATGACCACAAATATATCCAGACTGAACACACAAGAGGCATCTTCAACAAAACAAAACTGTTGGGGAACTCAGTGGGTCAGGAAGCATTTGTGGACAAACCAACAATGTTTTGGGTTTTGGACCCACCTTCGTTCTGTAGAAGCTGCTGTTTTTTTTTGTTATGTTATCGATATTGAAGATAAGTTGCCGACCAGTTGACCATTTTGCAAATGTCCTCCTAAAACTGTGGTGTTTGATTCCAGTCTAAATTGCTGAAATCAATTGTGAACAGAGAATATTTTGACTGAAAAGCTTTTGATTGTGAGATGCGGTGAGGGGAGGGAAAATGCTTTAATATTAAACAGTTTTGAGGTAATCCACAAAACAGATGAGAAATGTTCCTTCAAACATGACTTGATGCCATGTTCCACAATCATCCGTCACCAGACATCAATGCAAGGCCCTCTCCTTGCATCAATGTTCCTGAAATATTACCCTCCTAGTTTCCATGCAGCTGCAGTAAATAATGATAAGAAATTCAAAATTGTACAAAAATAAATATCCACGCTCTATTTAATATAAAACAGTGCATGGGTAATGAATAGAGCCAGGATTTTGCCATGAATGCCATAAGTGCCTTTTCATGCCTTTTTTGATGATTTCACCAGGATAATGCTTTTTTCACGATCGAGTGCCTAAATCAGCCTTTTATGCCGTTTTGCTAAAAGGTCGTGCTATTTTCTCTAGTTGTACTGTGATTACAATGATGTTTTCTATGTTAACACGTTAATACAGACTATTATCTAAATGGTGGCCGATTAGGAAAAGAGGAGATGCAGCGAGACCTGGGTGTCATGGTACACCAGTCATTGAAAGTAGGCATGCAGGTGCAGCAGGCAATGAAGAAAGCAAATGGTATGTTAGCTTTCATTGCAAAAGGATTTGAGTATAGGAGCAGGGAGGTTCTACATCAGTTGTACAGGGTCTTGGTGAGACCACGCCTGGAGTATGCATACAGTTTTGGTCTCCAAATCTGAGGAAGGACATTATTGTCAAAGAGGGAGTGCAGAGAAGGTTCACCAGACTGATTCCTGGGATAACAGGACTGTCTTATGAAGAAAGATTGGATAGACTCGGTTCATACTTTCTAGAATTTAGGAGATTGAGAGGGGATCTTATAGAAACTTACAAAATTCTTAAGGGGTTGGACAGGCTAGATGCAGGAAGATTGTTCCCGATGTTGGGGACGTCCAGGACAAGGGGTCACAGCTTAAGGATAAGGGGGAAATCCTCTAAGACCGAGATGAGAAATACTTTTTTCACACAGAGAGTGGTGAGTCTCTGGAACTCTCTGCCACAGAGGGTAGGAGGCCAGTTCATTGGCTATATTTAAGAGGGAGTTAGATGTGGCCCTTGTGGCTAAGGGGATAAGAGGGTATGGAGAGAAGGCAGGTACGGGATACTGAGTTGGATGATCAGCCATGATCATATTGAATGGGGGTGCAGACTCGAAGGGCCGAATGGCCTACTCCTGCACCTAATTTCTATGTTTCTATGTTTCTATATTAATGTTATTATTAACATGTTAACATAGTATAAATTACAAGAACATTTCCACCACCGGGGTGAAACTGGGGGGCGCCACCGTCGGTCGTTCATTCATACGTGCCGCTGCCGCTGGTTCAGTCTTCTCCAAAATCTATTTATTGCTTCCAATTTTGTAAACTTCCCACATGCTATCACTTCCCTTGAGAAACATGGCGAAACATTAGTGAATAACTTGCAGGTTTTCAACAAAGTAACTGACAATATTCGCAAAGTTCCTGGTGATGTTGGTAAAAACATACAACGAAAATGTGAGTCATTTTAGCTGACAAAGATCTTGAAAAAATACAAAACATAGCTAAAGTTCTCAAAGATAGTTGTAATGCACAAGATATCAACATGAATATATAGCCTGTAGTTAGTTTCAGGTATGCACCAGTGACCTCAGCTGAGGTAGCAATAAGTTTTTCACAACTGAATCATATTCTGTCTGACAGACGGCACAGTTTAACACCAGATAATTTATAAAGAATGCTAGTAATTATGAGCAACCAGGCAACTTTGGTCTTTTAATGTAGTATACCTTTATATTATCATTTTAAGCTATATTTTAGTGATGGAAATACATGCCTTTTTATCAATTGGTCAATAAATGCCTTTTTCGTGCCTTTTTCAAATAATTTAATTATTTTAAATGCCTTTTTGCCTGCATAATCTCAGTTTTTTAGTGCCTAAACATCGTAGTAATGAATAACGTGTATTAAAAAGTATGCTTTATTTTATATCCGCATGTGATTTGTGAACAAAGCCAGCATTTATCTCCCAGTCCTAACTATCCTTGAGAAAAAGCCACAAACAGCCTTCTTGAGCAGCTGCCATCCTTGTAGTAAAGGAACTCCAACAGTACTGCAGGGCAGGAAGTTCCAAAACTTTAATCTAGTAACAATAAAGGAAGCACAATTCATTTCAAAGTCAGGCTGCTGTGTGAATTAAATGCAGATATACTACCAGAAGATTGCACAGACACAGAATGCAACAAGACGTAGGTCTCAATTCCTGTAACACTGTTCCTGTTGGCATCAATCCAACCTTTACTGGGCCACAGTTTTTGCAGAGCAGCTTTGTTTCAACAGGAAACTAGTCGGGATAAAGTTGTCAGTCTGCACCCTATTAACATATGTCCTCTACTCTGGTACAGCAGCACAACATGAGCAGACATCTATCTATATGCTAGTCTAAGTGGGACCCGTTGGGCCCCGAATGTTGGGTGGATGACTATCTCCACCCAACATTTGCAACAATGTTGCCATCATAGAACACTTAAACCCCTGTCTCTTGGTGCGAGTTGGCCCACGAGTCACCCCGAGTTTTCACTCGTGGTGATCACGTACAGCCAACGTAGCGGGAACGTGGGACCTCGCGCGATCAACTTGTCCACTCGTGGCGCTAACGGCAGGTACCCGCGAAACTTGTGAACTCGTGAAAAAAGTCAAACGTGTTTGACTTTTTTCACGAGTCAAATTTAGTGTTCAAGTTTAAAATTGAAACATTTAGACTCGTTGTAAGAACGTAGGGCCCGTGCGTTTAACTTAGTGATTCGTGAGTCTACCGTGGGAACTCTTTAAAATATTTCAGTGCCATTCACATTTGAGTCTTAATCACAAAATTTAATTCACCCTAGACTAAATATTCTTTGTTTTTTGGTCATTTTCGTCTTATTTTCCCATGTGTACAATTTTATATATAATGTATATCCTAAAAATATGTTAAAAAAAACTAGGAGTGAAAAAAAAGTTTAATTACCACAGGAGTTGGAAAATCATTCTATTAGAATGATTAAAAAAAAACATTCCAATGTCTAAACACTGGGCTTCAGCCCTATCATACCCTTTCGGGGGGTGATTACTGCAGTTATTTATTGGAAAATTAGCTATAAAAACCATGGAGATGAATCAATGAACATTGGATTTTCCTGACGCGTAGATTTGGTGTTGCGGTCCGGCCAAGAGGAGGTGATGTGGACACGGTTTCAGTTACAGTTCTAGAGGAACATTCCTTCCGATCTAAGTCTCTTATGCACTCCTCAGAAGAACTGGGTGTGCTCTTCACCATTATGGCTCCCAGCCTACAGGTTTCTGATCTGAACAACTAACTTCTTCCCAATTTCTCCTCCACCCACTCCCCCACCCCCCCTATTTCCCTCTCCTCCTCGGCGCTCTTGTTGACTCACACCTTCCCTCCCTCCCTCCATCCCTCTCGCAGGGCTTGGTTCAAAGGGGGCAACGAGCCAAGCGGGGTCTGAACCCTTTCTGAAAACGAGCGCAAAGAGTAAAAAGTATTGTCAAGCGCTCCAAACATCGTTTAAAATAAGTAAATCCGACCTTGGCTAATAATTTAAAAATAAATCCTTATACAAAACTAACACCCTACAAACTCTCTGTCTCTCACGCTGCCTGTTGCCTTGTGGGGGGTGTGTGTCGGAGAGAGGGGGTGTGGGTGTGGAGGGGACCCGATGTGAATGTTACCACTATAGGATGGCGAGCTTGGGCTCTGAGCTGCAGTGATAGAGAGCAGAGAGAGAGAGAGGGAGGGAGAGAGAGTGGGTGTGCGCGTCAGCAGCAAAGTTATATACAACGGGGGTACACAAAATGCTGGAGAAACTCAGCGGGTGCAGCAGCATCTAAGGAGCGAAGGAGTGAAGGAGACAGGTGACGTTTCGGGTCGAGACCCTTATATACAACGGGCTTGTACGCGCTGGCAAGATGGGTTTCCTTTGTTCTGGTCCGGGGCTTCAGCGAGATCGGAGAGAATTAAGTCTCCCTTGCACACCACTCCTAACCCAAGGGCCTTGTCACCCCAGACAGATTAATGACGCCCCCCCCCCTCCCTCCCCAACCTCCCTCACGCCTGGGCACCAAAGCAGCTGAGGAGGCGAACCCTGAGCTCCGTCTCCCAACAATCTGATGCGCATTTTCCCTCTGTAGGTCATATTAATAGATGCAGCCGCGCTGATTTCTATCTTTAACTCAAAGCCACAGGATGGAGATGTCTCCTTTAACATTGTTGCTTTATTAAAACATACCTTCATTCACGGTTGGCTCAAGTGTAACGGGAGAGGAACTTGGTAACTCGGGAGAGCACCTTGGAACATCGCATAAAGAACATGCCCGTGGGAACTCGGTTAAACACTTGACCATAAACTTTGAATCTCGTGCATAACCACGAGTCCGTTTTTTTTCTTTCACTTGGGGTCACTCTTGGGTGGACTCGCACTGTGAGACAGGGCCTTTAGTCATGGTCCTGGCAGAAAGTGATTGAACAGGGGAAGTGGAATTGGAATTGGAAGTGCTGGGGGAGGCAGGCGCAGTACAATTGATTTTTTTTTTAAAGTCCAGTGCTGGGGGAGGTAGGGGAGTGGCGGAATCTTACGTTGGGGAATGGGTTGCATTGGGGGAAGGGTGAGTGGTGGGATATTGCGTTGGGGGAATGGGTTACGTTGGGGGAAACAGGTGAGTGGTGGAAACGAGTTGCGTTGGGGGAACGGGTGAGTGGTGGATTATTGTGTTGGGGAACGGGGCCCAATGTGTCCCACTTTGTTAAGTATTAAATAAAAAGAGAAAATGCTGAAAAATCTTACTAGATGAACCAGCATCTTTTGAAATAAATTAGAGTGCACACACATATTCACAAACAGAACTCCTTGACAAAAATATACAGTGTCCATTTTTTGTATATATATATATATTTTTTAATTAAGCAGCTAATTTAATTTGACCACCAGCTTATCAGATGAATTGATCTGAATTAAAAATCTGAATTTTGAATTTCAAACTTGAAAACATATTACACAGCAAAATGTATTAAAGCAAATGTGACTAAATTAATTTATTGATTTTTTCAAACATTGATTTTTGTGGTAATGCCTAGCACTGCCTTGGTTTCCTGCCTCTCTTAACAGCAACACCTAACTATGGAAATGCGCCAAGACTCCTGATCACTCACAATATGCTCATACAAGATTTCAGACTATACAGGGAATACTGTGACTATAAATCCATCTTCATTGATGCATAATTAGCTGTCCATTATATAGCAACCAGACTAAACATTACACACAATGTATTTTCATTGCCTCTCATCATATTTAATTTACAGGAGCTTTTAAAAATCCTATGACATCCAAAAGTGCATAGAGAAGGGGTTTTGTTTCTGTGGGGATAACGGTTTATAGGCCACAGTTGGAGGTAAAATTTTGCCAGGGAATCAGGTGAACCTTTAATGTCTATCTGAAAGGTTAGACAGCCTAATATGTGAAAGAGCAGCACCTCCGATGTCTAATTGAAGAACATTCAGGCTGGTTTACACTTTCCTTGGATGGTACTTGAACTCAAAATATTCTAGCTCAGAAACAAGGCAGAGATTTTCATACAAGACTGGAGGGTGGCTTGTGTTTGTGCCTTATTTTAAGGAGAGTTGCAAAGAAGCTATAGACCAATGAGCTTAACACCTGTGGTAGGGTAAGTTACTGGAGAGGATTCTGAAGCATAGGATATATATGCATTTGTTTAAGAAAGAACTGCAGATGATGGAAACATCAAAGGTAGACAAAAAATGCTGGAGAAACTCAGCGGGTGAGGCAGCATCTATGAAGAATAGATCTGCATCTGTAGCAGGGAATTCCACAAATTCACAACTCTCTGGGTGAAAAAGTTTTTTCTCACCTCAGTCTTTCTTTTCTCACCTCCCCCTTACCTAATCTATGCATTTGGACAGACAAGGGCTGAGTAGCAAGAGTCAGCAAGATTTTGTATATGTTGGTTCTTGTTTTAGGAATCTGATTAAGTTTTTTGAAAAACTAAATCAAAAAGGTTGATGAGGGCAAAGTCATAGACATTGCCTATGAATTTTGGCAAGGCATTTGATAAGGTTCTGCATTAAAGCTGTTCTGGAAGGTTAGATCGCAATGGGTCCAAGGAAAGATAGTCGACTGGATAGAGAATTTGCCTCATAGAAGGAAGCAGGGCGTGATGGTGAAAAGATGTTTTTCGGACTGTGACTAGTCATGTGCTCCAGGGTTCAGTGCCGGGCCCATTGCTGTTTGTGATTTATATCAAGGACTTGGATGAGATTGTAGAAGTCTAGTAAGTTTCCAGATGTCACTAAAGTGGGTGGTATCGTAGATAGCAAAGATGGTTGTCAAACATTACAGCAGGATCTTGATCAGCTAGTGGGCTGAGGAATTGTTAATAGAGTCTATTACATATAACAGTGAGATGTTGAAGTCAAACTAGGGCAGGGCCCTCACAGTAAATGGGAGGGCTCTAGGAAATGTTGTAGATCAGAAGGATCGAGGAGTGCAGGTATATAACTAACTTGAATGTGGCATAATTGGTAGGTAGTGTGGTCAGGAAGCATTTGATACATTGGCCTTCATCAATCAGGATATTAAGTATGGAAGTTGGCATGTTGTGTTGAAATTGTACAAGACATTGGTAGGGACGCATTTGGAATATTGCATTCACTTTGGTCACCCTGCTAATGGAATTATGTTGTGTGATACAGAGAATATTTATGAAGATTTTGCCAGGACTTGAGGGCCTGAGCTATAGGGAGAGAGCACAATAATTGGGGGTGATCTTATAAATGACATCATGAGGAGAATCTAAAAGGCTAATGCACAGTCTTTTACCCAAAGTAGGGAATCAAGAACCAGAGGACTTAGTTTAAAGTGAGAGGGGAAGTAATTTAATAGGAACCTAAGGGGCAAATCTTTCACACAGAGGTTGGTGGGTATATGGGACAAGCTGTCAGAGGAGGTAGGTGAGGCAGTGACGATAACAGCATTTTGGGCAGGCACGTCATTAGAAAAGGTCTGGAGGGATATGGGCAAACACAGACAGATGGGAGTAATATAGATGGGGCATCTTGGGCGGAATGGGCAATAGTTAATGATTCTAAGTATTAACTATATAACCAATGACAAAGAAGACCAAAAGTCCCCAATATAGTAATCCTAGGAAAACCTATTCTGAACTCACTGTTCACTGTTCAAACATGTCTCCATTCCTTTAGAATCAGAAATGGCACATGTACTTAAGCATTTTTTCATCAGTGTGTAAAATGGAAAGTTATTAAGCTGTCATTATAAACAATGGATTGTGGACATTGTATTCATTTATCTTATCCCCAGTTTGGCTGAAGAAATAAAGAAAATAGTTTAATCAATCAAGCTTTTCTCCCTACAGGGGTTACAGCACAGGAATTTAAACTACTCCGTATTAGTAGCAGGAAAGTACTGAAGAAATACATCTCCTGGACCAACTGGAGGACCTTGTGTTTCAAATGAGTGGTAGCGGAGATCATGGATACACGACTCATGATCTTCTATTATTCCTAAATCCTGGAATGATTCCAGCAGATGGGAAGGCTGCCAAATGTAACAATATAAGTTGATAAAGGAAGAAGAGGGAAACTAGTGGAATACAGACTAGATAGCCTGACATCGATGGTCAACATATCGCTGGAAATTGTGAATGAGGATGGGGGAAGAGAATACCTAGAAAATTAGCCAACCAATTTTTGTGAAAGCAAAAATCAATTAGTCAGTAGAGTTGATTAAGGGGAATAAAAGGAGATTCAAGTGATTTTATTGTCATGCGTCCCTGATAGGACAATGAAATTCTCCGTAAATGTCCGTAAAAACTCCAGCCAGTTGGTCTGCAGGTTTTTAGAACACGATCTAGTATACCATCAGGTCCAGGCGCTTTTCGAGGGTTCACCCCTCTGAAGGATTTCCTGACGTCGGCCTCTGTGACTGCGACTGTGACTGAAATACCATCACAGCGAATGGGGGTTCGGGAAGGCACATCAGTGGTCTCCCTATCAAAGCGTGCGTAAAACGCATTGAGCTCGTCAGGGAGTGATGTTTCGCCGACATTCGAGCTGCATTGTACCTGGATTTTCAAAACGTGCATGAGAGAGGTTTACACAAAAGGTACAATAAAGTACAAATAAGGTCTCCTGGGATTAGAAATGCCATAATATATTAGCATTAATAAATAATTTGTTAAAGGATAGAACAAGGAGTGGAATAAAGCAGGCCATTACCTTAGTTAGACACAAAAAGCTGGAGTAACTCAGCGGGTCAGACAGCATCTCTGGAGAAAAGGAATAGGTGACGTTTTGGGTCGAGACGTTTTGGCTCACACTGGAGGCAATTACCTTGTAGACAAGCTGTTTCTGATGGATTACCAAAGCTTTGGGTTTTCACAATCCAAGAAGATGCAAGGACAGGCTGTAATATGTGAGTTTACTGATGGAACGCAGCTCATTGGGAAGGTGATCTGTGAGGAAGATGCAAAGATTGTAAGAAGTGTCAACAAGGGGTGTCACACGCAAGGTAAAAAAAGTTGCCATTTTCTTTGATATCCAAGAAATTTTAATTTCCTGGTTTCTTCTCCGAGAGTCAACACAGACTCTTATTTCTAGCCTGTGGGGTAAAGTTACAAACGTCAAGTGGTTGGAGGGACCCAGAACAACTCTGCAGTAAAGTAAACATGCAAGGGCAACAGATTATGAATATGTGAATTGGGAGCAGGAGTAGGCCAATCGGCCCCTCAAGCCTGCTCCACCATTTAATAAGATAGATACAGAATCTGTGGAGAGAATAGATGATGTTTCAGGTCAAGACCATTCTTCAGACTGAGAGTCAGGGGAGGGGGACACTAGAGGTAAGGAAGGGTAGGGTGTGAAAACGACAGATCAAAGCAGACAATGTTCAAGGAAATGTAGAATGGTTCATTAATGGTCATATTTTAACCCGGAAACACTCTCTCCCACCATTTAACAAGTTCTTTGTTGATCTAATTGTAGCCTCAACTCCACATTCCCATTTATCTGCAGTAAGCTTCCACCCCCTTGTTTATCAAATATCTCTCAACCCCCGCCTTAAAAACATTAAACGACCAGGTTTCTATTGTCCTTGGAAGGATTCCAGTGACTTATTTGCTACATCCCTTGTTTCCAGCTCCATGAACAGTTTATGTGGTGGGGGCTGTTTGTAAGCAATGCAACAGTTTTACAGAAATCCAGTCAGCAGCAAACGCTGATGTTACCAGGAAGTGCACTGTTGTAAGTAAACCTCTGCTATGTCACAATGTGCTCACGGGGACAATAAAGGCACCACGAGGGGACAGAAAATGAAAATGTAAAAGTGCAATCACCATCTTACTGAATGGCGGAGCTGCCTCGAAGGCTCACAGAGCCTATTACTAATCCTCTTTGCCTATATTTAGTTGTAATTAGGGATGACAGAACTTAACTTGAAAGAATTTCTCTCAATTTCAGCTTTACCAGTCTGAAGAAAGATCACAACCTGAAACATTGTCTGTCCATTTCCTCCACACATGCTGGCTGGTCTGCTGAGTCCCTCCAGCACTTTGTTTTTTTGGTCAGAATTTGTCTCAAAACTGAGCATTACATAAATTGGAAAACTTGTTTCAAAGAATGTGGGGAGATATAATATCAGAATGTGCAACACGTCATTTTAACTAGATATACATTTGAAACCTGGCACTGAATCACAGTTGTCTTGTGAGGATTTCATATGTTAAAAGCCGCATTGATACTTTGTTCCTTACATAAAATCTTTAAATTTTACGACTGATCAGCCCTATTTTTCTGTATGAATTTATTGCAGATATTTATTATTATCACTAGAGCCAGGATGTTCAGGCACTAAAAATCTCTGAAATAGGCAGGCAAAAAGGCATAATAAAATTACAAAAAAGGCACGAAAAAGGCATTTATTGACAGAAAAGGCATAAAAAGGCAATTATTTCCACCACCAAAATATGGGTAAAATGATAATATAAAGGAATACCACATTAAATTACCAAAGTTGCCTGGTTGCACATAACTACTAGCATTTTCTATCAAATTATCTGCTGTTAAACTATGCCATCTGTCAGACAGAATGTGCTTCAGTTGTGAAATACTTCTGTCTACACCAGCTAAGGTCACTGGTGCATACCTGAAACAAGCTACAAACTCAACATGCATGTTGATATCTTGTGCATTACAACTACCTTTGAGAACTTTAGCTATGTTTTGTATTTCTTCAAGATCTTTGTTAGCTAAAATCACTCTCTCACATTTTCCTTGTATGTCTTTATCTACATCGGCAGGAACTTTAAGTACAAAGTACAGCAAGTGAACAACTGAGCAATAGTTGTGCTCTTTGACTTCTCCAATACTTCCGATGTCAAGAAATACTCCTTTGATGGTTGACCTGTTTCCAGTGTACCGATGACCTCGTTGGCAACATATCTCCCCACAGCATCAGTTGTCCGTCTATCGAGGTCCATATTTTGTTGCATGCAACTTCATCTCTAATTTTCTGCACAACAATGTTGAAGTTTCTGTCAACATAATTTTTCCGTAATATACTCGCTCGGTATATGTTCCTCTGTGTATTTCTCTAAAAAACCTCTGAGAGATTTGTTTTCCAATTTCCACAGTGGAATTCCAGCATCAATGAATGCTTTGCCCAGATCACTCGAAAACTCAGATTTGCGACTGAAGCCAACAGTAAATGTTGTGAGGAGACAAGCTCGTGTGCATTTCCTACCTTCAGTTTCTCTACCGCCGACGTGTTTAGCTACTTGTACATGCTGGGAGATAAAATATTTCTTCTCATGATTCACTGCTTTCTCACATGCTTTGCAAAACCGCACACAGTTGTCTGTAGAAAATATATCACTCCCATACACTCTCACCAAATCGTTCAGTGTTTTACAAGGTGTTGACTTTAGGCATTTTGGCGCTTGCAGGGGTAGATCTCACAGCAGCGGGGATGCAGTCCTTTACAGGCAGGCCAAGTATAAGCTGAGAAGATAAATCAGAGCTGCCAAAGAAAGGTACTCTGAGAAGTTGAGGAGCAAGTTCTCAGCTACTGACTCTTCTTCAGTGTGGAAGGGCTTGCCCACTCCACCCCCCGCTCCTTGGACAATCGTCAGCTGACCAATGACCTGAACGCGTTCGACTGCAGGTTCGATAAACAGAAACTTAACCCTGATATCCCCCACACCTCATCCCCAACCAATACTTCACACCTACTCACAGCTTGACTCCAGTTTGAAAAGACTAGATCCTTCCCCACCTGCTCCTTCCCAATCACCTCTTCACACCTACTTAAAGCATGACTCCAGTCTGCAAAGACTGAACCCTTTCCCATGCACCCCTTTCCAATCTCCACTTCACACCCACTTACAGCCGGTTTTCGCCCCTGTGGTGTAAAGTTTCTTGTAAGTTACGTTAAAATAGCAAACAAAAAGGCTGATTTAGGCACTCAACCGTGAAAAAGGCATTATCTTCCTGAAATCATCAAAAAAGGCATGAAAAGGCACATGGCATTTATGGCAAAATCCTGCCTCTAATTATCACCAATGTGGAAAAACTAACAGCAACACCAGTGATTAGACAAAATTTGTGTTTGTTGTGAATTGCCACATCTTTTCCAACAATTTCCAATTCCATAAATTTTCTTTTGACAGGATTAGGATTTAATTTATATTCCATATGTTGTTCCATAGGTTGTCCAAGTATATTCTATAGGTTGAGTGAGTGGGCAGATGCGTGGCAGATGCAGTATAATATAGATAAATGCGAGTTTATTCACTTTGACGGCAAAAACAAGGGGACAGATTATTATCTCAAAGGGGTTTGGTTAGCTAAGGGAGGGGTGCAGCGAGACCTGGGCATCCTTGTACACCAGTCACTGAAAGTTGGCGTGCAGGTACAGCAGGCAGTGAATAAAGCTAATGGAATGTTGGCCTTCATAACAAGAGGATTTCAGTATAGGAGTAAAGAGGTTCTTCTGCAGTTGTATAGGGCTCTGGTGAGACCACATCTGGAGTAGTGTGTACAGTTTTGGTCTCCTAATTTGAGGAAGGACATCCTTGTGATTGAGGCAGTGCAGCGTAGGTTCACGAGATTGATCCCTGGGATGGTGGGACTGTCATATGAGGAAAGATTGAAAAGACTAGGCTTGTATTCACTGGTATTTAGAAGGATGAAGGGGGATTTTATAGAAACATATAAAATTATAAAAGGACTGGACAAGCTAGATGCAGGAAAAATGTTCCCAATGTTGGGCGAGTCCAGAACCAGGGGCCACAGTCTTAGAATAAAGGGGAGGTCATTAAAGACTGAGGTGCGAAAAAACGTTTTCACCCAGAGAGTTGTGAATTTATGGAATTCTCTGCCACAGAGGGCAGTGGAGGCCAAATCACTGGATGGGTTTAAGAGAGAGTTAGATAAAGCTCTAGGGGCGAGTGGAATCAAGGGATATGGGGAGAAGGCAGGCACGGGTTATTGATAGGGGACAATCAGCCATGATCACAATGAATGGCGGCGCTGGCTCGAAGGGCCGAATGGCCTCCTCCTGCACCTATTTTCTATGTTTCTATGTTTGTGTTCTCACTGTGCTCCAAAACACTTTACAGACTTTCATAGAGTACAGAAGCAGGGAGGTTCTACTGAGTATAGAAGCAGGGATGTTCTACTTCAGTTGTATAGGGTCTTGGTGAGACCACACCTGGAGTATTGCGTACAGTTCTGGTCTCCAAATCTGAGAAAGGACATTATTGCCATAGAGGGAGTGCAGAGAAGGTTCACCAGACTGATTCCTGGGATGTCAGGACTGTCTTATGAACAAAGACTGCATAGACTCGGTTTATACTCTCTAGAATTTAGGAGATTGAGAGGGGATCTTATAGAAACTTACAAAATTCTTAAGGGGTTGGACAGGCTAGATGCAGGAAGATTGTTCCCGATGTTGGGGAGGTCCAGGACAAGGGGTCACAGCTTAAGGATAAGGGGGAAATCCTTTAGGACCGAGATGAGAAGGACTTTTTTCACACAGAGAGGGGTGGGTCTCTGGAATTCTCTGCCACAGAGGGTTGTTGAGGCCAGTTCATTGGCTATATTTAAGAGGGAGTTAGATGTGGCCCTTGTGGCTAAGGGGATCAGAGGGTATGGAGAGAAGGCAGGTACGGGATACTGAGTTGGATGATCAGCCATGATCATATTGAATGGCGGTGCAGGCTTGAAGGGCCGAATGGCCTACTCCTGCACCTAATTTCTATGTTTCTATGTTTCTATAAAAGGTAGCCACTGTTGCCTTTCAAAAGAGCAACCAGTTCACATGCAGCAAACTCCCAAAGAAATGCAATCATGACCAAATCTATTTTTCCTGGGATAGGGATAGCCAGATCATTTATTAATTGAAAGACACAGCATGGAGACCCAGACTTTTCAGATCACCATGTTGAAACTGACCACAGATCCCCCAAATTCTGATTTATCCCACTTTTCCATCCACTCACATTGTTGGGACAGTTTACAGCGGCCATTAACCTGTAAACCCATATGTATTTAGGATGTGGTAGATAAAAGAGCACTCGAAGGAAACCCTTGGGGTCTCAGGGTGAACGTGCAAACTCCACACAGGCAGTGCTTGAGGTCAGGATCAAACCCAGGCTCCGACACTGCATTACTGTAACTGGGAAAACATCCCATTTCTCCTCAAAATAATGGCTAAGATCTTTCAAGTCCATCTGAATTTATCATTTCATCAAATAATATTCTGGAACGTCAGCCTCAATATTTCTGCTCAGTTCTCCAGGGATCCACATTTAGATAGAAACAAAACAGACTTTTTCTCTAGTTTTAAAGGTGATCCTCGGTGTAAGGATGTTCCTTTTCAGCCTCACGGTCCAGAAATGGAAAAAACAAGAGTGGACCTGGTTAAAGTTATCACCCTCGCAGGTAAGAACATTATCAATCTCAGGAAGATTACTAATCAATGATACCAAACTAGCTGGGATTGATTTATGGAGAATGATATTTAGAAGCTTCCAGGTGATAATGATAGGTGAGTGAAAATGTGGCCAATGGAATATTTTGCTGCACATGACAGAAAATCAGAATATTTGTTCAATGGTGAGAGATTGGGTTGTGTTGGTATTCAAAAAGACCCAGGTAGAGCACAACTTGCATAAGTCCCTCATACAGCTGCAACATGCAACTGAGAGAGCAAATGGTACGTTAGCCTTTATTATTAGAGGACTACATGAGCAAAGAAGTCCGCAACACTCGAAGCACTGAGTACTATTTTGATCTCCTGACCTAAGCAAGAATGTACTTATAGGAGTATGGCCAAAATTCACTGGACTGGTTTCAGAGCTAGTGAGTCTGCCTTACGAGGAGAGCTTGAGTAGACTCCAACTGTATCCTCCAGAGTTCTGAAGAATGAGAGGGCAGTTCATCAAAACATACTAAACTCTTTTAAGGTACCTGTAACTCTAGTTACAGAGAGAATGCTTCCTCTGGCTGAAGAGTTTGAGACCAAAAAGAACGGTATCAAAATAAGGTGCAGGCTCTTTAAAACAGAGATTTGGAGAAAGTTTATCACTCAAAGGGTGATGAACCTTGTGAATTCTCTCCTCAGACAATTATGTTCAATCAGAGAAGAGATCAATAGATCTCTGGACTTTGAGGGAATGAAGGCATATGGGGGGGGGGGGGGGGGGGAGCAACAAATTGAATTAAAGTATAAGATCAGTCTTGGTCTTAATGAATGACAGAGTGGACTGGCACGATACTTGGTACAGTCTGAAGAAGGGTCTCAACCCGAAACATCGCTTATTTCCCTCATAGATGCTGCCTCACCCGCTGAGTTATTCCAGCATTTTTGTCTACCTTGGTACAGACACTGTGCTTTGTGGACCAAAGGGCCTGTTTCTGTGTTGTCCACTCAGCTCACTCTTGTTGCTATTTCTTGTGTTCCTATATTAACTATTGTTCACTATTGTAACAACTTTTGCCTTTCAAAGGTTTCCTTGAAAAACCATGTGGTAGGTTGCAGCAACATCGTGGAATCATATATTACATGGGGAATAGATCAAGGGTTTCCAAATGAATATCTAACATGGCAAGGCATACCTAACTGCTGCTACGACAATATATTTGTCCCAGTGTGGCAAATGGAACACAAAGCCAGCTAGCCATTATGTCAACACTCAGGGTGCAGGATTAACATAAAGGATTAATACAAGAGAGCATCATGCAGATTATTAATTTTTACATTTAAAATTGGTTACCACTTCAAATGTCTCTGAGATTTTCAAGTTATAGAAAAGGTTGCTGTACTTGACTTTCTCAGATTTTTGGTCACTTCTAAAAGCATCCCCACAACATTCCTACTGTTCGAGGCCCTTCTTCAGGAGGTGTGAAGAAGGGTCTTGACCGGAAATGTCACCTATTCCTTTTCTCCAAAGATGCTGTCTGACCCGCTGAGTTACTGCAGGTTTTTGTGTCTACCTTCGTTTAAACCAGCATCCATCCTACATACTCCTACTGTTGTTCTTCTTGGATATGGGAGTGTAGCGGTGGAAGATATCACAGTAAGTTTAACGTGTAGTTTCAGTGTAATCTGCAGATGTTCAAACTGTAGCTACTGTGTTCAGCTATTAAACCCGCCACATCTGGCAAACTGCTTTGTTCGGTCAATTTCCAGTTAACTAAATGATCCAGACGAGTGCTGATGATTCCATTACACCCCTGACTTTTATGAAGCATTCATACTTTTTTTCTTTCTTTCTAAGGGGAGCCTTTTGACCTGAAAATGTTAACTGATTTTCTTCCCTACAATGCTGCAGCACCTGCTGAATGTTTCCAGCATTTTCAGTTTTAGTTTCAGATGTCTAGAATCTGGATTTTGTCAGTTCCACAAATGCTATTTACATGAACTTGTCTGGTTAGAATCCTTGTCTATTGCCAATGGCTTTGCCATTATCAGTGGAATAACAAATGGAGAATAATGCAGGAGGATCATTAATAAACAACATCACTCGTAACCTTCAAATCTCTTTACAATAAATAGTTCTTTAAATCTTATTTTTTTCTTGATGTTTTCCATTTATCAATACAACTTCTGCATTTAATCTATCCATTTCAATAAGAGTATTTTATGCAACTTATGTTTAACAATCTCCCACACCTAAACTCCAATCTGTTCTCCCTTTTGCACACAGCCAAATTATCAGGAATGGACATCAAAGCCTCAGATTCTGGAAATAAAAGAACAAAACGGTGGAGACACTTGGCCGGTCAGAAACCATCTCTGGAAGGAGAAGCAGAGTTAATGTGCCAGATCATGGACCCTTCATCAGGAAACAAGCGAGGTTTAAGTTCCCAGTAAGAGTGGCATGAAGTAGAGAATGCAAAAGTATAAGTTACGAAACGTACAGCTGTAGGATACTCTGTGTTTCACAATTAGAAACATAGAAACATAGAAATTAGGTGCAGGAGTAGGCCATTCGGCCCTTCGAGCCTGCACCGCCATTCAATGTGATCATGGCTGATCATCCAACTCAGTATCCCGTACCTGCCTTCTCTCCATACCCTCTGATCCCCTTAGCCACAAGCGCCACATCTAACTCCCTCTTAAATATAGCCAATGAACTGGCCTCAACTACCCTATGTGGCAGAGAGTTCCAGAGACCCACCACTCTCTGTGTGAAAAAAGTCCTTCTCATCTCGGTACTAAAGGATTTCCCCCTTATCCTTAAGCTGTGACCCCTTGTCCTGGACCTCCCCAACATCGGGAACAAAATTCTTTGCATCTTTGATTTTTCTCTCACCTTTTATCCACCCCCTTCAACCTATTGGTCAAATGACTTCTGCATCTTATCTTCATTCCAAACCTGGTTCCGCACTATCACAAATATTTCAAATGACCCTTCCATCCCGCTTTTACAAAATCTACAAGTTCAAATTAACATGCCTTTCCGTTTACTAGACACTTTAACACCTCCCCCCCCCACCCATTCCCACGCTGACCTTTCTGTCCCGGGCCTCCGCCATTGTCAGAGTGAGAAACCTTATCCTTTTCCAATTGGGAGGAAAGAGGGTGAGTGCAGACATGCATGAATCAGAGTTGGATTTTACCAAATTAGTAGTGCTATACTAAATATTTCTGGTTTTAGTTTTCATATCATAAGATTTGTTTTCACATCATGTGATAGGATCAGAATGAGACCATTCGGCCCATCAATTCCAGAACTTGTTCTCCTTCTCAACTCCATTCTCCTGCCTTCTCCCTGTAACCTTTGACAACCTTAACAATCAAGAGCCTGCCAATCTCCACTTTAAAAGTACCCAATGACTTTGCTTCTACAGTCATCTGTGGCGATGAACTCCACAGATTCACCATCTCTGCCTAAATAAATTCCTCCTCATCTCCTGTCTAAAGGTACGTCCATCATTAACTGGATTTTGATTTCACAGTTGTTACAGTAAGATTTGAATTTGGGTCTCTGGATTATCAGTCTTGCCTCTGGATACTAGACTAATCCTTTGACCACCATTGCCACCACCTAACCTCTTATTTTAAGAAGGGTCTCGACCTGAAACGTCACCCATTCCTTCTCTCCAGAGATGCTGCCTGTCCTGCTGAATTACTCCAGCATTTTGTGCCTATCTTCTCTTATTTCATTGTTCCATTCAGTACACTCTTGACTTTTAAAGGCACATTATCATATCCTTCAGTGCAGTGGATCAATGAATAATTCCACAGAAGGCACACTGAACCTTTGCTGATCTGCCTGATGTTCTATGCCTGCATTCAGATAAGGGATGATTTCCTACAGCAGCACACAGCCATTGCACACTGCCAGCTCTGACCACCTCCACAATCTCATCTGCAGGAGGATTCAGTTAACATACTCTCAACCTTTAGCTTGCCGAGGCTGAACACCAATTACCTGACATCTCCAGTTAATTTAGTCCTCTTTCCTGCAAATCTTGACATTTGATATATCTTCTGCTAAAAATACTTGGTCCCTTCCTTTATTCTAGATCATGCTTCTTAAGACATTTCAAGTTGCTACGTTCTTTTACAGGACACTCAATCATCCCTGGCGTTTGAATCGGTGGAGGAAGAATTATAGCTGAGACACTTTGATGCCCACTTGATTTATGCATAAAATCACCTTCCATTTTTGTTCATTCTTTCACTGAAATATAGAGCACAAACCTGTTGAAATGTGACTTACAACCTTGATGGTGTGTTGAACACACTTTGTTTCCAATAAGTAGTCAAAATAATGTCAAGATGATAAAGGTCAAGTTACATAAGCGATAAGGTTTCCATGATTAAAGTGTTAAATGTAATGCTTGCGTCGATCATTCATTTAGCCACCTTAAGCCACCGTTAGCAGAAAATTAAGACATGAAAATGCAGCAGACCAAACACTGGCTCTTGGGTGGTAATTGTTGGGAATGACCCCAGGTTTACGCCTCAGGCAGTTTGTCTGGGCCTCCCACATTACCATCATTAAGAGAAAGTTAAGGTTGAAGAATGTAGCCAAATGTTGGTCAGAGATGCCCTTTTTAATTTGTACCTTATTGATTGAAAGATCAACTACATCCAGGGGTGTCGCCTTAACTGGCTTCTTGCGTTTGATCTGAAAAAGCTGCAAAACCCAGCACTTGCAAGCTGACCAAACATGTTACATGGATAGGAAAGGTTTGGTACAGGGGTAGGAAAGATGTAGAGGGATATGGAGCACATGCCGTCTAATGGGCCAAGCCTAGATGGGGCTTATTCGCCGGCATGGACGAGTTGGGTTGGAGGGCCTGTTTCCATGCTGTATGTCTCTCTGTGTAGGAAGGAACTGCAGGTGCTGGTTTAAACCAAAGATAGACACAAAATGCTGGAGTAACTCAGCCGGACAGGCAGCATCACTGGAGAGAAGGAATGGCCGGCATTTCGGGTCGAGACCCTTCTTCAGACTGACGAAGGGTCTCGACCTGAAACGTCATCCCTTCCTTCTCTCCAGAGATGTTGCCTGTCCCGCTGAGTTACTCCAGCATTTTGTGTCAATCTTCTGAATGACTATGCTCCATATTTGAAAAGGTGCATAATACAACATGAGAAACCCTCAAAAGAAATCCCATCTATCTCCCGCTGATGACAACACAATTCCACTACAAGCCCCACACTGTGCAAAAGTGATTTGCCATCACTCTTGCGCTGCGATGACGACTTTCCCCCCTTCTCTTTTAGCTAATCCTATATATATTTCAGTGTGACCTTTAAGGCTCAGACAAGAACTTCCCAATAGGAGACAAACAGAAGTGTTTCCTTTCAATACCTGCAGTCCCATCAATAAGGTTAATACCTTTTACTTGCTTTCCATGTGCACCTGTAAGCAATTTAGCTCTCCCGAGCCCAGCATGCAGCCACTGCAGTGACAAACCAATTTTAGTTTCACATTTCCTTCACATTCAGAAGTACATTGTAAGAAATGGAAGCTGCCACTGGAAAATAAACCATAATTACAATTTGGATTTAGACCTAGACTAAAACAGGTGGTTTTAAATGTTTTATAATTTTGCCTGCTTGGAATAAACTATGCATATACCTGCTGTTGGATTTTAATCATTTTTGAAGTGAGATCTGTTTACTCTTTCAAAACATCTTTGCAAACATGAACAGGTTCGTTTTCTAATGCACCCAATTGTTCCCAGAATCCTGAGCACTTTTTAAAGTTGATTTAGATTCACACTGGAGCTACATAATGCACAATGTTAGACCCAAGGTGCAGACATCCCACCGTGGTAATTCGACAACATGCAGTGCCCTCCATAATGTTTTGGACAAAGACCCAACATTTATTTATTTGCCTCTGTACTCCACAATTTGAGGTTTGTAATAGAAAAAAATCACATGTGGTTAAAGTGCACATTGTCAGATTTTAATAAAGGACATTTTTATACAGTTTCGCCATGTAGAAATTACAGCAGTGTTTAAACACAGTCCCCCCATTTCAGGGCACCATAATGTTTGGGATACAGCAATGTCATGTAAATGAAAGTAGTCATGTTTAGTATTTTGTTGCCTATCCTTTGCATGCAGTGACTGCTTTAAGTCTGCGATTCATGGACATCACCAGTTGCTGGGTATTTTCTCTGGTGATGCTCTGCCAGGCCTGTATTGCAGCCATCTTTAGCTTATGCTTGTTTTGGGGGCTAGTCTCCTCAGTTTTCTCATCAGAATATAAAAGGCGTGCTCAATTGGGTTCAGATCAGGTGATTGACTTAATCACCTGATTAAGCAGCAATAAAAGTTTCCAACGGTGATGGAAAGAATGGAGGAAAGACTAGGTGCTGAGAGCTCTCTTATACCTGCATTAAGGAGGCAATTATTATGCACCTGAGCAATTACAAATACATGTGAAGCCATGTGTCCCAAACATTATGGTGCCTGGAAATATTTTTTTTTGTATAAACACAGCTGTAATGTCTACATGGTGAAACCAATACGTACATAAATGGCCTTTATTAAAATCTGACAATGTGCACTTTAACCACATGTGATTTTTTTTCTATTACAAATCTCAAATTGTGGAGTACAGAGGCAAATAAATAAATGGAGGGCAGTGTAGATTTCTACTCAAAATAAGCTGTAAAATTGACAAAATAATAACTCTGTATGATCTTCAGCTTCACCTTGGGTGAAAAAACATACTTTGACTAGTTGCAACACGTAACTCCACAAAGGACATTACGTGTGATTTAAACTGTTATCCTGACAATCTTTGACCCTCTTTGTGATGTGTTATGATTGTTTAAGATTCTCACCAGCTGTTAAACATCATTTAGGATATGTTAACTTTAAACTAAGACACATTATATTACATTGGCAGTTTGTGAGTCCATAATTTAACTCCACAGATCCTCAAATCAGTGTGTCATTCCACACCATGTTAAAGTACCTTTTAATTGTACATCAACAATTTGTTAATATTATGTCAATAATCCATACTGGAGGTTGTAAATGCCACAGATCAACAACAAAAATGCAAGGAATGCTAAATATTCAGCGTGGTTCAAGATTATATCTTGATTGAAAATTTCATGTGATTTAGTCATGTCTTTTTATAAACTTGTTTGTTTAGATTAGAATTATGTGTAGGAAGGAACTGTAGATGCTGGTTTACACCGAAGATAGACACAAAATGCTGGAGTAACTCAGTGGGACATGCAGCATCTCTGGACAGAAGGAATGGGTATCATTTTTGGGTCGAGACCCTTCTTCACACTGAATCTCTATCCAGAGATGCTGCCTGTCCTGCTGAATTACTCCAGAATTTTGTGTCGAGATCAGAATGATCCCTGAACTATAGGGTGTAGGAACGTCAAAGGTTGGATGGGGGATGCAACAGCATTGGAAGAGAGACACAAAAAAACCTGGAGAAACATCACCTATTTTTTTCTCCAGAGATGTTTTCTGACCCACTGAGTTACTCCAGCTTTCTGGATCTCTCCGCTTTAAACAGCATCTGCAGTTCCTTCCTACACAGCATTCGAAGAGTGGCAGATTGGTGTTGGCAGGATTACTGAGTCACGATGGAGGAGTAGTTACTGGAAGTGAGAACATTGGAAGCCAAGTCCTGGGATAGCATAGTGATGGGACTGCTTTGGTTGGGCTTACTACTGGAAACTCACAATGACTTGCAAAGGTTTCGGGTGGGGTGGGGGGGATCTCAATGGAAATGGAGGGGAAAAGCATGTGCGCAAAGTCTGGGAAGGAATAGGAGCTTTGAGAGTGGGCGATAGAGTAGAAAAGGGGAAAGAATGTAGGGTGTTTATAGATACGGAAAAGAAAGTGATGAAATGTATGAAATGTTGTTTCATCAGTAGCACCCTGGGTGTCCGTGTGTGTGTGTGTGTGTGTGTGTCTGTCTGTGTTTGTGACACAAAAAACTGGAGTAACTCAGCGGGTCAGGCAGCATCTCTGGAGAAAAGGAATTGGTAAAGTTTAGGGACGCTTTAGTATAGTTTAGTTTAGAGATAAGTTTAGAGTCAGATGGAAATATTGAAAGCCCACATCTAAAGTTGGAAATGATGGGCCACTTCCAGGGGTAAATCCACCGTGGTGGAAAATCTAACCATAAAGCTAACACTTGTACTTTATTGGATCACATTTGAGTTAATTATATCTGGACACACAAAGATCCCAAATTATATTGGGGTTATGGGGAGAAAGCAGGAGAATGGGGTTCAGCGGGGAAGATAGATCAGCCATGATTGAATGGATGGGATTGGATGACCGGATGGGCTGAATGGCCTAATTCAGTTCCTATCACTTATGAACTTATATTGTCAGCGGTGCCCCATACACCAGCAAAACCCACGGCAATGTGTCTACCCGACCCATGGTCCACCCGCCAGCAGTGGCAGTGGGCTTTCGTCTCTCAATACATTACCTCCATTTGTTTAATCGAGGGCAAAGACAACAGAGTAGCCGACGCCTTGTCTCGCCCTGCAATGGCTTCAGCAGACGGTGGGCAAGCTGGCACCGGTGCCGCCCTCTCGCCACGGTTCGTTCAGGCCGCACGTTCCTTCTGCTCTCCAGGACTGCCCATTTTCATTTTCTGCGTCGGGACGCGCAACGGGCGCCCCTTCAGCGGCCGTACAAAGGACCATTCAAGGTCCTTGAGTATGGTCCTTCCACTTTCGTTGTGGACATGGGGGTCGTCGTGAGACGGTCTCCGTTGCGCGGCTGAAGCCGGCACACGTGGACATCAGCCAGCCGGTGCTACTTGCACGGCATCGCCCTCGGGGTCGCCCTCCGTTCCAGCCCCTTCCACAAGCGCTCGCGCCGCCACCTTCGCCTGGCAGTGTGTCTCCGGTTCCTGCGCCCGCCGTGGTGCGCACACGGGCTGGTCATCTCGTATGTCCCCCTGTCTGTTTTGTGCCTCCAGTTCTTGGGGGGGGGGGGGGGGGGTCCTGTGGCGGTTCCTGGGGAGTTGGCCACTCCCTGGTTTATCCCCCTCGTCACTTGATGGACAGGTCCGGGGGTGGCTTCCATCTACGAAGATAACGGCAGGGATTTTTGGCGCGAGATCAGTCTTCAGTCTCTCACTGAAGCGGAGAGTAGTGTGCTGTGCTCATTAAAGCCTTTACAGAATTTGCCTGGCTCCTCGCCTTCATTCCGGGCTCTCTCACGTACAACCCTATGTTTATTTATTAAAAATGTCAAAGAGTGTACACGTGGAGACGTGGAATCCATGTTCCGAGAGAGACTTTGGCCAGAGGTACCAGACTGCTAGCTCTCAGCACATCCGAATTGATTCAGATGCCAAAGTCTTAAGACAGAAATGAAAGCAATGTCACATTCTGTAGGTCAATTGCTTGCCAAACATCGATCAGTATTAAGATTCTGTATTGGGAATGTCTGAGGAAAAGAACTGGGCAAATTAATAAACATGCCATTCAAATGAACCCCCAGCTGATTCAGAAAGCAACTTATTTTACAGAGCATCAAATTGATTTTAAATGAACAGCTGCATGAATTAAATCAAGATTTTTACTTACTGCTGCCTTTTTTAAATAATGAACACTTTCTACTTTTTCAGTGAGTGTCTCCAAAATCAACATCAATTATAACACTAGTTTGCCAGTGATGTTGCTCCTCAGTAGACTTCTGCCTTCCCTGTCACATTTTTAACATTGCTGCAATACATAAACAGAATAAGGGAAAATTGTATAGACACAAAAAGCTGGAGTAATTCTACGGTTTCAGGCAGCATCTCTGGAGAAAAGGAATAGGTGACATTTTGAGTCAAGACCCTTCATCACACTAAGAGTTAGGCAAGGGGACCCCTACCTGACTCTCTTAAAGCCCTGTCCCACTGTACGTGTTCATTCAAGAGTTCACCCAACTTTGCCCTGATTCGAACTCGGAGATTTACGGTAATGGCCGCTCGTCGGTACTCGGGGATCTCGTGGACATTTTTCAACACGTTAAAAATCTTTATACACAAATCTAGAGGGGTTGCAATAATTATTCGTAAAGGTATACCTTTTAAACTTAATTCGATAATAGAGGATAAGGAGGGTAGATATTTAATAATTACAGGGGAACTACATTTAAAAAAAGTAATTCTTATGAATATATACGCACCTAATTTTGATAATCCACTATTTTTTAAGAAAATATTTAATAGTATTCCTATATCCACCCAATATAATTTAATAATCGGAGGTGATTTAAACTGTACTTTAGATAATTATTTGGACAGATCTTCTACAAAAAGTAAGGCTCTTTCTAAATCAAGTAAGCTTATAAATTCTTTTATTAAGACATCGAATGTTAAAGATATTTGGAGATTGGATAATCCAACCGGACGGGAATATTCATTTTTCTCGCCGGTACTCGGAACCTACTCGAGGATAGATTATTTCTTAGTCGACTCAAAATTACTCCCCTTTACGTATGATGCAAAGTATCATAATATTATTATCTCAGATCATGCTCCATTAACATTTAAGATAAAATTAAAAGATATAGTTAATAAAACTAATATTTGGAGATTCAACACACAGATATTAAAGGATAAAGACTGCTGTAACTATGTGGAGAAACAGATTAAATTATTTTTTGAAACTAACGATAAACCTGAGACTTCCCCATTATTATTATGGGACACATTTAAAGCATTTATGCGCGGTGCAATAATATCAACACAAGCTCATTTTAACAAAGTAAATCGAAAAATGGAGCAAAAGTTAGAAAAAGAGATAAAACAATTAGATAGTGAAAATATAATACATCCTTCTAAAGAGTTGAGTAATAAAATTGCTATATTAAAATATAGATTAAATAAAATTTACTCTGATCAAGTGATAAAACTATATCAACAAACTAAACAAGTTCATTTTGAATTTGGTGATAAACCTCAAAAATTATTAGCACGACAACTCAGAAGATTAGACGATGAAAAAACTATACATAGTATTAGATCGGTACAGGGAAATACGTTGACTATACCAAAAGACATTAATGACACATTTTTACAATATTATCAAAATCTTTATTCATCTAAATTAACAGGGCAAACAGATGAAATGGAAACATTTCTAGAAAAATGTCATTTTAATAAGCTAGATTTTGAGAGTAGGCAATTATTAAATGCTGAAATATCGGTAATAGATATCGAAGAATCAATTGGATCGTTAAAAAATGGTAAAACAGCGGGCCCCGATGGCCTGAGTGCAGAATTTTATAAAAAATTTCATGATCTACTTTCATCAAGATTACAAACAGTGTATAGACACACCTATGAGTTAGGAAAGTTACCAGAGTCTTTAAATGAATCTACAATTACATTAATTCCTAAATTAGATAAGGATCTGGAAGATCCTGGATCATATCGAGCGATTGCCCTTTTAAATACTGATCAAAAAATATTAACTAAAGTACTGTCTCGGAGGCTAAGTTTAGTGATTTCCAAAATAATACATTATGATCAAACAGGTTTTATTCCAAAACGTTATTCATCACATAATCTTAGACGCTTGTTTAACATTATATACTCGAGAAGAAGGAGAGATATTGAATTAGCAGTTATATCGTTGGATGCTGAAAAAGCATTCGACCAGGTGGAATGGTCATATTTATTTAATATAATGGAAAAGTATCAACTGGGGGATGGATTTTGTAAATGGGTAAGAATATTATATTCTAACCCTACAGCAAGAATTTTAACTAATCAAATACTATCACCTAAATTTAGACTTTTTAGGGGATGCAGACAGGGATGTCCGTTATCCCCTTTATTATTTGCTTTGGTGATAGAACCTCTGGCCGAAAGAATCAGATCAGAACCCGAAATATATGGGTATAATACTGACACAACAAATAATAAGATATCTTTATATGCAGATGATATTCTGATTTATATTACTAAGCCGGAATGTAGTATTCCCAAGTTATTCAATGTTATAAATGAATTTAGCGTATTTTCAGGATATAGGATTAATTGGAATAAAAGTGACATTATGCCTATAACTGGTATAAATGTAAATATACTACAAAAATACCCACTAAAAATAGTTACAGATAAATTTAAATATTTAGGAATCAATGTGTCTAAATCCTATAAATTATTAATTAAAGCTAATTATTATCAATTATTAGAGAAACTTAAAAAAAACATTTCATATTGGAAAACACTCCCTATATCTATGATCGGTAGGATTAATGCTATAAAGATGATTTTTTTACCACAATTGTTATATTTATTTCAGGCAATTCCTTTTTTTCTCCCAAAAAGTTTTTTAAAAAAAATTGATACTATAGTTAATAATTTTGTCTGGGATTACAAAAGTCATAGAATAAGTAAAAAACACTTATGTAAGTCTAAGATAAATGGAGGGCTGGCACTTCCAAATTTTCTATATTACTTTTGGGCAGTCCAGGTTAAGAATATGAATTTTTGGTGGGTAAATATGGATGTTGAACCAATGTGGTTAAAAATGGAAAAGGAAGACTGTTTACCTTTCAATATAGAGTCGATTATTTTCGCACCAAAGGAAGTACAAAAAAAGACTTATAGGGACAACCCTATAATTCATAATAATAGGCGTATTTGGAAACAGATAGTTAAGACCCTATATCTGGATAATCTTTCTTTTAGGTTACCAATTAGGAATAACCCACTGTTTAAACCCTCAATCTTAGATGCGGGGTTTAGACTGTGGGAGGATTCAGGAATTAAAAGGATAGGACACCTTTATAGAAATGGAAATTTTTTATTATTTGAAGAGTTACAAGATATTTTTGGATTACCTTCACAACACCATTTTAGGTATTTACAAATTTGAGATTTTATTAAATGTAACACACAAGACTATAAAAAAAAAGAACCAGGCTTATTAGATGAGCTGTTTAATTTACATCCAAATACGGATAAGCTTATAGCTTATATATACAATATTATTTTAGATAAAGAGAACCCAACAACTGAAACATATCGTCAAGCATGGGAAAATGAAATTGGATTACCTATAACAAAAGAAACTTGGGAAGAAAGCTTACAAAGAATACATTGGTGTTCTTTGAATGCCAGACATACACTGATACAATTTAAAGTTATATATAGATTACACTACTCGAAAACCAAATTAAAAAGTATTTTTCCTAGTCTCTCCTCTATTTGTGATAAATGTAAGAATCTTGAAGCAAATTTAATACATAGTTTGGTAACGTGTCCACGGTTGAATTATTATTGGATTGAAATTTTTAAAGTTATTTCGGAAGTTCTTAAGGTTGAACTCGACCCAGACCCAAAATTAATAATATTCGGAATCCCGGAGCCAAATTTGGTACTCACGGTTAATCAAAGAAATTTTTTTGATTACTGTTTAATAATAGGGAAAAAAATGATACTTAAATTTTGGAAGGGAACATTATCCCCAACAACTAAAATGTGGAAAGCAGAGATGTTGGAGACGTTGAATTTGGAAAGAATTAGATTTGTCCTTTTGGACAGGTATAATTCTTTTGAATCGATATGGTCTCCATATATACAGTATTTAGAGAAGTAGCTATTCTTGGAATCACGGCTCGACGGACACCCTACGGATCCGATGCGAATAACTTACTTATATTTGATATTATTGTGCATTTATTAGAGATATTTCTGAATGAAATAGTATTTTGTATAATGATTTTAGTTTTTGTTTATATATATGTAATATTTTTGTTTTTCAAATTTTCCCTTTTTATTTTCTTTTTCTTTACGATTGAAGTATGTGGGAAGAATTTTTTATTCCTTTTTATTTACTCTTTTTTCTTTTCTCTTTTATATATCTTTTTCTTTATTTCCAAAAAATAGAAGATATTAAGTATTGATATGTTATTTGTAGTAATATTGAATTAAGGTGTTAGTTTATAAAGTAGGCGTTACATTGTAAACGGTTTACTTCAAATAAAAAAAATATTACACGAAAAAATCTTCATGAGTCTTCCTGAGCTTACCGCGTTTCCCGAGTACCTGCCGTTAGCGTTACGAGCCGCTAAGAGACGTCCCTGAGCTCCGACGTACCCACTACGTTCAATCTACCAGCTTACCACGAGTTTGATTTTTTTTAAAACTCGAGAGAGCTCTTGAATGAACTCATACAGTGGGACAGGGCTATTAGTCTGATGAAAGGTCTCAACCCGATACTCACCTATTCCTTTCCTCCAGAGATGCTGCCTGACATGCTGAGTTATTCCAGCTTTTTGTGTCTATCTTCAGTCTAAACCAGAATCTCCACTTCCGTCTCATAGAAGGAAACTTGTATCACGGACACTGCCAAATTAAAGTAGAACTTGGAGGTTCTCTAGTCCCTGCTTAACTATTTACTAGCTGGCAGCTCCATGAACAAATTGTAAACATTTTGGTATTACGATGACTTAAACCAGATTTACGTTTGTAATATATTTATCAACTCCTTTCCTGAAAATTTCCACTCCTAACCTACTCCTAACCTTTCACAACCTACTGAAGAATAATTCTGCTCTGCGTGAACCATGTTGAACTTACGTGGTAGTTTAGTTTAGTTTAGTAGAGAGATACAGCGTGGAAACAGGCTCTTCAGCCCTTGCTGACTATTGATCACCCGTTCACACTAGTTGAACGTTATCCCACTTTCCCACCCCCTACACCAGTGTTATCATTGATTTTGTTTTTCGAAACACACACTGAAAGTGTTCATTAGGGGTAATTTATATAGGCCAATCAACATACAAATCTGCACAACTTTGGAATGCGGGAGGAAACTGGAGCACCCATAGAAAACCCACGTGTTCTCAGGAAGAATGTTAAAAACTCCTCACAGACTGCACCCGTAGCCAGGATTGAACCCGGGTCTCTGGCGCTGTGAGGCAGCAGCTCTACCGCTGCGCACCAGTGCCCAATTACAAGATACCAGACAGCTACTGATAAATGCAAGCAATTGAGAAGAAACTTCTGCTGGATAGTAGCTAAAGTAAAGCCCGTGAGAAGGAGGGGTGGGGAGGGGGAGGGACCTGGGTTACATATAAATGGATTTATAGGTTAAATTGAATGAACTGCACGAGAGAAAATGAAATAGATGAATATATTTTTAGGGTTATCCACCACAAGGAAACTTGGTCCATGGCCTGTTTCTGTGTGGTTAGCTCCATGTAATTCAATGTAACAAATGCTAACATAAGGATAAAGGATTGAAATAAACTACTGTACTGAATTATATAAAGCTATTTTAAGATCTTTGAACAGAAACTTCACAGATGTTTTCTTTGCAATGTAACAATTCTCATTCATCTATCTTTAAGCATAAGACATTGAAGAATTCTGTTGTCTGTTGTTGAGAGTTTCCATGGTTTAATGCACACCAGGTGGCAGGGTGTGTGTGACACCTTTATCCTCTACACGATAAAATGAAACGCAGCAAATACTGCAACGAAACTCTCCACTGCAACCGAAACAAAGGGAATATATAGTTTATTTTCAACATTCTGTTTAATTTAGAGGGCACCTTTGATTAATGACTATTCCAAATTCTTTCACTGCAGTGACATGAAAGCAAGGGCAGGAGTTTAGGAATCAGCGGCTCATTGAGACACAGCAACCTTCACAAATTTGACATACTTTGGCTCTTTTCTGAATAAAGTAAATGGATATCCTGAGTGGTTTCCCAAATTCATGGCATAATTTATGAATTTAAAAGAACAGAAATTGGGATTGAAAGGGCTGCAATAATAAATACCCTGACTGATTTAAGAGAAGTAGATATCTTTCAACCCAGCAACAGTCACTGTACTAGCAATGTGAAAACATGTGTCATCATATGATTTGCAAACTACTGGGGATGCACGGTGGCGCAGCAGTAGAGTTGTTGCCTTACAACTGAGACCCGGGTTCAATCCTGACCACAGGTGCTGTCTGTATGGAGTTTGTACGTCCTCCCTGTGACCAAGGGGGTTTTCTCCAGGTGCTCTGGCTTCCCCCCACACTCCAAAGACGTACAGGTTTGTAGGTTAATGAGATTTGGTAAAGATTGTAAATTGTCCCTAGTGTGTAGGAGAGTGCTAGTGTATGGGGTTCGTTAGACTGAGTGGACTCGGGAGGCCAAAGGGCCTGTTTCTGCACTGTTTTGTCTAAACTAAAAACAAAACTAATGCTGGGCAAACATGCAAGATGCAAATTATCTACCCTAAATCTTTGGCTGGGAGAGGATCCAGCCTGCCCCCTGTGTGCATTTCCAGCAAACCTCAAGCACATCCTGGTTGGTTGTAAGACCAGCCTAACACAAGGCAGATACACCTGGCGACACAACCAGGTGCTGAGGTGTTTGGCAGCTGAACCCGAGTGCAAGAGAGTTACCACCAACGCCATGCCTATCAATGCCCAGATAACATTCCCGCAAATACCATCCTTCATCCGGGAAGGAGAGAAACGGAGGACTAACCCCTCGCCTCTCAACTCATGCCCACAGAACGCAGCCAGGGACTGGGAAATGCGTGTTGACCTAGGCCAGAGGCCTTCGTTCCCAGTTGAAATCCCAGTTACCAACCTGTGACCAGATCTCGTTCTCTGGTCCAACTCCTATCGCCGCATTTTCACCATTGAGCTGACGGTCCCCTGGGAGGAGGCTGTGGATGAGGCTTGTGAAAGAAAAAAAGCTTTGATATTTAAACCTTGCAGCAGAGGCAGAGGAGAGAGGTTGGAGGGCAAGGGCAGGGGCGGAAAACACGTGGGGGCAGAGGGGACACGTCCCCTCCACGTTTTGAGAGGTGGGGAACACACACCCCCACGTTTTTGTGATCCGGATTTTAAAATCTCCGCTTTCCGCAAGACAGTGGAGGTGGGACTGCCGATTGAGGGCGCCGATTGGACGAGAGAGACGTCAGTCAGCAGGTAGTGTGGCCGGAACATGATGATTCGGCGCGGTGATTGGAGGAGGGAAACGTGGCACAAACCTGCGCCTCATCCACAGCCAGGATCGATCCCGGCCGGGTCTCCAGTGCTGTCCCGTCCCCACGCGAGTAACCCTCACCCACCCCCCCCCCCCCCCCCCACGGGTGGCCAGAGAGGTTGGGAGCAAAGATCCTAGAGGAGCCTTTGGTCGGGAGTCAGACGCGAGCTGTACCCCCAGGCCCACAGCCAGCGCTAAACCCAGCTCACTATGCCTGTCCCGCTAAGTGAACCTGCCTGGGCTTGCGGGAAATATGGCTAGCGCGAAGAAGCAGCGCTGGTGTACCATCAGTCCAGACAGAGCTGTAGTTAACCCGGCGAGACAGGCAGAGTTGAGCTGCATTTAGTGCTGGATTGAGCCTCTGGAGCTTCCGAAGCCTCGTGCATGTGTGGGTGAGTGTGCGCATGCCAAAAAATTGTGTCCCCTGTCCCCTCCATGTTTTGATGGCGAGTTCCGATCTTGGGTAAGGGTGTGTCCAGTGGAGGTGGCGTGCGGGGGCTTTGTAGCCAGTTCCACTGAGGGAAGTAGGAGTCAGGGGGCAGGCACAAAGGAGGGCAATAAAAGAACTTGCCAATGCAGCCGAACGGAGCAGTCACTGGCTGTGGCTGAAGAGGAAAGCTGCTGTCTGGGCTGCCACATGACCATCTAGAGGCTAACAATAAGACACACACCCAGGTCTGATCAACCTGCAGTGGGCCTGCCTCGACTGAGGGTGTCTTATGATAAAAGGCCGAAACACCCAGTAACGTTGAGGTACACAACTGAAGATGTGTCTGATTGGTAGCAAAATTACCTAGTGGTCATCCCCAAGAATGTCAATTGTAGTGAAAAATTTTAGGGATTGGAACATCCAGTCCTACTAATCAATCCAAAAGTAGGGTGCTGATCCAAACATGCGATTGATTTCCTACCGGTTGCAAGTAAAAAAGCATCTAAAAAATTGCACGGGGCAAATGTCCATCAACAAGCCGCCCCATAAAGAGTCCAAAGTCAAGAGAGTTTTATTGTCATGTGTCCCAGATAGAACAATGACATTCTTACTTGCTGCAGCACAACAGAATATGTAAACATAGTACAACATCTTATATACTCTGCAGGTACAAAATGTTCCACAATGCTCTGTAACCAAATATATACTTCTAAAGTGTACTCATTATGCAAAGCAGGAAACATTGGAATCAAGTTTACACCAATAATTAACTAAAATCTTTTGAAAAACACCTTCTTGGGGGTTTTCCAGCACTTGGTCGTTCTTGTACCAGGTAAAGTTTCAGCATTTGTCTGACAAATGTCAAACAAGAGTCTGAAGAAGGGTCTAAACCCAAAACGTCACCCTTTCCTTCTCTCCAGAGATGCTGCCTGTCCCGCTGAGTTACTCCAGCGTTTTGTGCCTATCAAAGTTTTAACATTTCTTGTTGGACTAGCAGGAGCACTCCACCTCCTCTAAGCACCAGAAGGAAAATGAAAATTATATATTTTGCAAACAATAGTACTCTTATCTTCACAGATGAATTGGGAATGTGGGGATTTACTGCTCTCCCATGGTAACTTGGATCTGATTTAATTCAAAAGCACCATTCCAGCAGGTAAAACACCCCGCAGATCTAGAGTGGGTAAGTGACTGTTGCCTCCTACTGAAGAAGACACAAAGTACTGGAGTAACTCAGCGGGTCAGGCAGCATCTCTAGGGAACGTTAAGTTTAGTTTAGAGATACAGCGTGGAAACAGGCCCTTTGGCCCACTGAGTCCATGCCAACCAGCGATCCGCACATATTAACATAAGCCTACACACACTAGGAACAATTTACACTTATACCAAGCATACAAATCCAATCTAATTAACCTACAAACCTATATGTCTTTGGAGTGTGGGAGGAAACCGAAGATCTCAGAGAAGATCCACGCAGTCACGAGGAGAACATACAAACTCAATACACAATACCCGTAGTCGGGATCAAACCCACATCTCTGGCGCTGCAAGCGCTGTAAGGCAGCAACTCTACCGCTGCGCCACCATGCCGCCCATGGATGGGTGACATTTCGGGTCAGGCCGCTTCTTCAGACCCCGACCGAAAACGTCACCTATCGATGTTCTGCAGAGATATTGCCTGACCCGCTGAGTTACACTGGCATTTTGTGCCTTTATTTTGTAAACCAGCATCTGCAGTTACTTGTTTCCACATTTCTCTGTTGCCTCCTATTATTAGCTTCTACATACCAGGTTGGATTAAATGACTCACTACCAGCCAAATAGAAACCAACTGCCTAAAGGGCCTGTCCCACTTGCATGCGGTTGCATGCAACCAAATGGAAACGGATTTCGCGCTAACTTCACTGTAAGTACACGCTAAGTTCGCGCGTGACGTAATTCACGTCATACTCACCAATCAGCTGGGCAGAAGGCGGGCGTCGCACAGTGTCGGGAGGTGACGTCATCGCGCAATGCCACGCCGGGGCGGTGACATAATCGCGCAACACCACGCGCTAGGCATACGCCGTCAAGACGCTGCATACGATGTCAAGACGCTGCGTACGACCTCAATGCACCTGCGGGCCGACAGGTCATTGGCGTGCGAAATGTTCGAACGGTGCGGGATTTTTGGAGCCTCGCGCGATGTCGGGAACAGCCCTGCACAACTCCATACGCCTCCGCGCTTGGAAGTGGGACTGGCCCCGCGAGGCCCGTACGCCTCAAGCGACCATGCATGCAAGTGGGACAGGCCCTTTAGGATACCAGTTGGCTCCTCTTTCAACTTTGGGGTGCCATCATTTTAGTGTTGATTTGTTTAAAATATAACAAAGCATAAATATAACTGTGCATAAAGTCACAGAGTCATAGAGGTCTACAGCATGGAAATAGACCCTGCAGCCCAACTTGTCTCTGGCATTTTGAGTCAGTCCCAATTGCCTGCATTTGGCTCACATCCATTAAACCCTTCTAATCCATATATCTGTAGTTTAGTTTAAAGATGCAGCACGGAAACAAACCCTTCGGCCCACTGAGTCTGCGCCGACCAGCGATACCCGCACACTAACGCTAACCTACACACACCAGGGACAATTTCCAAATTTACCAAGCTAATTGGCCTACAATTCTATACATCTTTAGAGAGTGGAAGGAAACCAGAGATCCCGGAGAAAACCCTTGTAGTCACGGGAAGAAGGTACAAACTCCATAAAGACGGCACCCGTTGTAGGTATCGAACCTGGGCCTCTGGCTCTGTCAGGCAGCAACTCTACTGCTGCGCCACTGTGCCACCTTGTACAAATGTCTTTGGAAATTTGTAACTGCATTGGCTTCCTCTGGCATCTCATTCCAAACATTGATTACCCCCCGAATGAAAAAGATGCCTCTGAGGCCCCTCTTAGATCTCTCACCTCTCACCTTAAGCCCTCGAATTTCCTACTCCTAAAAATGACTGTGAGCGTTCACTTTATCCATGCCCCGCATGATTTTGTACACTTCAATAAGGTCACCCCTCAGCCTCCAACACTCAAAAAGTCTCAGCCTGTCCAGCCTCCCCCATTAACTCAAGCCCACAAGTCCAGGTAACGTCCCAGTGAATCTCTTCTGCATCCTTTCCAACTAAATGATATCTTTCCGATATCAGGGCGACCACACAGTATTCCAAGTGTGGCCAAACTACACTTGATCTGTACAGCAGCATCTTGATGTCCCAACCTTTGTACTCAACACCCTCCCCAATAAAGACGTGTGCCAAAGGCCAACTTTATTACCCTGTCCACCTGAACTGCCACTTTCAAGAAACCATGCATCTACAGATCTCTCTATACTGCAGCACTCTCCAGTGGTCTATCATTTACTGTTTAAAGGGCCTGTCCTACCAGCATCCGACTCCATGCGATGAGCGCGATCAAACTAGAAGCGGGGGCCGCGCGGAGGTCGGGTGATCCCCTGTACAGGGCCGTTCCCACCAGCATGCGCCTGCATGCGGCAAGCATGACCAAACCGGCAGCGGGGGCTGCGCGGAGGTCGGGTGAGTGGCGCAATGCGGCGCAAAGTGAGGCAAACTTGGAGCCAAGTCTTAAAGGTAAGTTCACCAGGACAGAGAGGGGCACACAGAGAGGGGCACAGAGGCATACACAGAGAGGGCCACGGAGCCACACACTGAGAGGGTCACGGAGGCACCTACAGAGAGGGTCACGGAGGCACGATGTCGAGACGGTGCGTAATGTGTCGAGGCGACTGCGAGCCGACAAACCCTTGCCGCGCGGAATTTTTGAACATGGTCAGTTTTTCGGAGCCCCGCGCGATGTCGGGACGAACTCCGCACAATTCCGCACTGCTCCGGCGATCGAAGTGGGACCGGCCCCGCGACGCCGGACGGCTCAAGCGACCACGTTAGGTCGCGATCATCGCATAGAGTTGCATGCTGGTGGGACTGCCCTGGTTTGAACATCAAAGTCACACTTGTCGGAGTTACATTTCATTTGTCATTCCTTGGCCCACCTTCCTAACGGAACAAAAATCCTGTTGTAAACTTAGATTGCTTTCCTCACTGCCCAGCATAGTATCAATTTTGGTGTTATCCACAAATTTACTAACAGCGCTAAAATTAAGAGTTATTGAACCCATCAGATTTACAAATTGTAATGATGATTTTATTATTACCAACACTGCATCATTTTAATATTCACCCGCAATAAACCATACCGTCATCAATGTGTTAAAGTAATCAAGCTTACAAAGATCTCTTCACCAGAAGCACAGTTAGAAATTCTTCAGTAAATCAGATCAAAGATACTGGTGCTTCTTTATTGTCTGAACTTTGATCCATAGGAAAGCATATTGTACACAGAAGGATAAAGGAAGTATATGGGATTGCCCTGGAAAGGAAGACAACAAATCAAGGTCTATTGGGGATTTAAAGTAATCCCATGTGGTAATGACTTTTTGGGTTCTAGTGGTCTGCTGATGAATCCTGAGATTGGATCTTAAACCTCTTCAATTTGATTTTCTGGTGCTTAATCTTTTAACCTTGCATTCATAATTACAATTCAGAACAAATCTCAAATCTTCTTCCTGATCCACATCAGATTAAAGATTGACCTTATTTTAACTGCAAAGCTGTTTCCAAAATTGGAGCTTCATCGCAACTGTGTGGTTCCCCTTTAATTCCACATTCTGACATTGGGTGGCATATATATTATAACATGACCTCTAAATGCAAACATTTCAGTCTCAAAATTGCTTAGCACTTTGGGTACATCCTGTTTAACCGTGCACTGTTCTTCATAGCCTCCATATAAAAAAAGTGCCACACAAGAATGTTGTGTCCGCAAACAACAGCTGCTGGAGGCCAAACTTTAACTTTCATCTTTTCACATGCTGGAAAAGCGAGAGCCAGAGGGAGAAATACATTTTAAATGACTATTAATCACAACCTTAATTTCAAATGTGGCTGTGGCTTTCTATAAGTCATTATTGAAATAAATGGGCAGAGCAAGTGCTGGCGTTGAGTATCTGAAGAGCTCTTAGGACCTATTTTATGAATTGATCACCTATGTTTTCCATTTTCATCTCTCGAAGAGTGATTAGCTCAGCGATGTTCTTTTTCGAAAATGGTGATGATACAGATGGGCAATTCTCATAATGTATCAAATCATGCTGCATTTATTGTTACTCATAAAACAGCATTTTGATGTAGCCACTATTTTCATAATTGACAATGTCTAGTTCCCTTAAAGAGAGAAACATTAAAAGGGGACAAAAACAAGGTGCTAAACCAAATGGTTATTTTGTGGAAAAATATCACCGATACATGTGCTATGACACGTCGTGGCCGCAGACATTTTATATTACTGACGGATTGATTCAAGTGAAACCTACACTAAATATTGAAGTGAACAGCACATACACTATGTCAACAGTCAGATTAACAGTGATACAGAACAAGCACCATTCACATTACTCAAAGAATCATTGCGACGTAAAGCTATGCAGCGGGAAATCAGGCTCCTTGGCCCAACCTGTCCATGATGATCAAGTTGTCCAACCAAGTCAGTCCCACTTGCCTATGCCTGGCCCATGTCCCTCCAAACTTTGAGTACAAACAAATTGTTGGAGGGACACAGCGGGCCAGACAGCATCTGTGGAGGAAAATTGAACAGGCAATGATTCAGGTCAGAATTCTTTATGCTCTTCAACCACTGCCCAAGGTTTGGAGGGACAAGGGCAAGGTGTAGGCAAGTGTGACTGACACAGTTGGATGACTATCATCATGGGCAACTTGGGCCAAAGGGCCTGATTGATGAGATCGATGGGAGATAGCTATGAAAAAGAGTTGAAGGGAAAGAATGGGGCAAGAGCTGATGAGTGGATCTATGTAAGGTGGAGATTGATTAGCAGATGAGTTAGGTAGAAGAGAGAAGAATGGAGATCTTGGAGGTGATAAGTGGAGAAGACAAATGGGTGCAAATGGTGCAATCTGGTAAGAAAGAACGGTGGGGAGTGAAATGTCGAAGCAGATGGAGCGATTGTGGGTAGATGGGAATGGTATGGAGGGGGGGAAGAGGGTGAAACATGAGGGACCAGCATAGGGATGGGTGAGAGGTAGATGAAGGAGGTAGATGATAGGAAAGGAACAGGTAAACACGGATTTGGGAAGTGGAATGAAAGGTGTGTATGGGGGGGGGGGGGGGGGGGAGCTGTGTAGAGGAGAGGGAAGGAGGAGGTTGTTTCCCCTTAAATTGTAGAGTTCATATGTTCATGCCATTAGTTTGTAAGTAACCCCAGTAGAATATGAGGTTCTGTTATTACAGATTGTATGGGGCCTCACACTGGCAGTGAAGGAGGTCAAGGAGAGAGAGATGAGAATAGGAATGGGAAGGGGGAATTTAAGTAGCTAACAACTGGGATCTCCAGTGTATGTAGGAGAGTGTTAATGTGCGGGGATCGCTATTTGGCGTGGGCTCGGGCCGAAGATCTGTGAAACTAAAAACTAAGAAATTAAATCTCCATTTTGTTCTGGCTTCAGCAAGGCAGCTGAGTACTGAGTGAGAACAAGATAAGGTAAGGTCTATTCTTTGCAAACACCTTCTTTAGTCTAAGTGCAGGAAAGATAGCAGCGAGGGCATTGGAATGCTCTTCCGGCTGGATGTGGGAAGTCCGGGAGACGTCCAGCGTCCCTGATGCCTTCACCTTTGGATAGTTTATGCAGTTGCGGCTCCCGACTGACTGCACCAAGGAACTGGAACTGCAGCTACACAACCTCAGGATTGTCGGGGACATTGGGAGCATCAGAGATAGGAATTATTGTGAAGTGGCCACACCTAAGATACAGGCTGAAACCAGATGGGTGACCATCAGGAAGGGCAAAGTACATACATTTGGGTACCATTAGGGGGAACAACCATGCAAGAGAAATCAGCAGCAGCCAGGTGTGTGGCACCAGGCCGTGCTATGAGGCACAGTGGGAAATGGTGAATGCAGACCAGACTATAGTAATGGGAAACTCTATGGTTTGGGGGACAGACAGCAGATTCTGTGGCCACAAACGGGACTCCAGGATGGTGCGTTGCCTCCTTGGTGCCAGGATGTCTTGAACATCCTCAAGGGGGAGGGGGAGCGGCCAGAGGTCGTGATTCACTTCAGTACACAGAACATAGGTAAGAAAAAGGGTGAAGTCCGGCAGAGCAAGTTCAGCGAGTTCAGAATGAGTTCAATAAGCAAGACCTCAAAGGTGGGATTCTCTGGATTGCAACCAGTGCTATGTGCCATTGAGTGTAGGAATAGAAGAATCGTCCTGATGAATTCATGGCTCAGGAGCTGATCCAGGGGGCAGGGGTTCTGGATGACTGTGCTCTCCTCTAAGGCAGGGGTGACCTGTGCAAGAGGAATGGGTTCCATCTGAACTGCAAGGGGACCAATACTCTGTGAGGGGGATTTGTCCCAAGTGGATTGATGAGGGGAAAGGTAGTGGATCTTGTCTCTATGGACTTTAACAAGGCCTTTGATTAAAAACCCATCTGATAGGTTAGCCTGGAAGGTTAATGCTCATGGAATCCAAAGTGATGGGCAAGACTGTTGTCTCATTAACGATTTGGGTGACAATATAGTTTACATTGTTAGTAAATTTGCAGATGACACCAAAATTGGTGGACAGTAAGGAAGTAGTTCCCAATAGGATCTAGATCAGTTGGGGATGTGGAATTTCAAATAGAACTTAACACTGTCTAGTGGGATGCATTGCACTTTGTTGTGTCAAACACTGCAGGACTCTCTGACGGTAAATTATACAGCCCTGCAGAACTGAGAGATCTGGGACTGCAGATATATGGTTTTCTGAAAGTGGCAGTTCAGGTGGACAGTGTAGTGAAGAAGGTGTTTGGCCTAGAGTCACAGAGTGATATAGTGTGGAAACAGGCCCTTCGGCCCAACTTGCCCAAATTGGCCAACAATGTCCCAGCTACACTAATCCCATTTGCCTGCGCTTGGTCCATATCTCTCACAAACTGTCCTATTTATGTATCTGTCTAACTGTTTCTTAAATTATGGGATAGTCCCAGCCTCATCTATCTTCTCTGGCAGCTTGTTCCATTCACCCACCACCCTTTGTGTGAAAAGGTTACCCCGATTCTTATTAAATCTTTTCCTCTTCACCTTGAACCTATGTCCTCTGGTCCTCGATTCCCCTTCTCTAGGCAAGAGACTCTGTGCATCTACCCGATCTATTCCTCTCATGATTTTGTACACCTCTATAAGATTACCCCATCCTCCTGCGCTCCATGGAATAGAGACCCATCCTACTCAACCTCTCCCTATAGCTCACACGCTCTAGTCCTGGCAACATTCTCGTATATCTTTTCTGAACCCTTCCAAGCTTGACAATATATTTCCTATAACATGGTGCCCAGAACTGAATACGATATTCTAAATGCGGTCTCAACATGCTTGCCTTCATTGTGTTGCGTACAAATGTTGGGACATCGTGATGCAGCAGTACAAGTCGTTGGTGAAACCACACTTGGATTACAGTGTGCAGTTCTGATGTAATTAAGTGTGAAAGGGTGCAGAAGAGATGATGTTGCCTGGGCTTGCAAGCTTGAATTATAGGGAGAGGTTGGGTGGGCTGATGCGTGACATTTTTAAGGTGTCAAGATCATGAAAGGCATGGATATAATGAGAACGCTCACTGTCTTTTGTTTCCCTCAGAGTAGTGGGATCTAAAAATCAAGGGCATAAGGTGAGAAGGAAAAAACTTAAGTCAACTCCAGGGGTAACTTTTTCACTCAGAGAGTAGTTCATATCTGGAATAAGCTGCCAGAGGAAGCTATAGAAACGGATACATTTATGACTTTTAAAAGACATTTGAACATTGTGTGGATGGAAAAGGTTTAGAAGGCTATGGGCAAATTTGAGCTTGCCCAGTATGCTAACTTGGTCAACATTGACAAGATGGGCTGTAGGACCTGTTTCTATCCTGTGTAGTTCTCTCACTCTTCAATTCTATGTGGCCTTTAATATAGCCCAGAGCAAGCTTGAGGAAGACATCTTTTCCCTCTCTCGACGGACATAACTTGGTGTACTGGACTTGTATCTCACAGCTTCCACATGTCCTTTTGTTTATTTTCTCTCTTCTCACTTCTCTCAACTGATCTGCTCTATCAACAACTTATTAACTCGGCAACCTAGCCCCATCCTACCAGTGAATTCCCACTTTGTCCTATCCATCCTTTCTCCACCCTCCTTGAAACTTAAAACCTTTTTATTCTCATTCCCTGTCGGACGGAGGGTTTTCAACGTAAAAGATTAGCAGTGTGCCTCTTTCTACCTGAGTGTTTTCAGCATTTTTTGTTTTACTTTCGTCAAAATGAGAGATCCGTCTTCTGTGATATCTCACTCTAAGATCCAGTCCTTGTACTTTAAAAAACATAACCATAACCGATGGATTCCAACTGGAGAATTCATAATCTCAATGCAACATAAAGTTAGCAAGAAAATCTATAAGTGGACCTTTCAATGGTCTAAACATGTTGGTGAGGATGCACCACTGTTCAGGAGCTGTACACTAAATGGTCCTCTTCAAATTGTATCCATCTCAGGATATCACAGGGAACCCAAGCAATTCATCTTTACCCTTGGCCCAATTTACATGCGGAGAACATGACTCCTGACACTATTTGAGAGGATAATTCAGCAATGGGGTTTTTATTAGACTGCTCTTTGGGAATGGCAATTTATAAGTTCATAGGCTATAGGAGCAGAATTAGGCCATTTGGCCCATCAAGTCTACACCACCATTCAATGGGTGATCTATCTTTCCCTCTAAACCCCATACTCCTGCCTTCTCCCTTCCCCCTTCCAAATCAGGAATCTGTCAATCTCCACCTTAAAAATGACTTAGCCTCCACCGCCTTCTGTAGCAATTAATTCCACAGATTCACAAACCTCTGCCTCCTCAACTCCTTTATAAAGGTACGCCCTTTGAATCTGAGCCTATGGCCTCTGGTCCTAAACTCTCCCACTAGTGGAAACATCCTTTCCACATCCATTCTAATCCAAGCCATTCACTATTTGGTAAGTTTTCAATGAGGTGTCCCCTCATCCTTCTAAACTCCAGCGAGTACAGACAGGCCCAGTGCCATCAAATGCTCATCATATGTTAACACAATCATTCCTGGGATTATTCTCGTAAACTTCCTCTGGACCCTCTCGAACTCCAGCACATCCTTCCTCAGATATGGACGTAAAACTGCTCACAATACTCCAAATGCAATCTGACCAGTGCCTTATAAAGCCCCAGCATTACATCCCTTTTTTTTTATATTCTTGTCCTCTTGAAATAAATGCTAGCATTGCATTTAAAATCACTTTCAGACCTTAATGGAGATAAGAATTCACGAGAAAAACAGATCATCTACTCTTGTGACAAGCATTCCTCTCAAAATGAAAGCTTCATTTGCAACTTGGGAATAAAACAGAATTGAAACATTCAGACCCAGGCATTCACAATACCATGCAAAACTGTAGAAAGGCCTTCAATGTAAAGGTTATCAATATCACATAAGTCTCATGAGCAAGGTGTCAACAGATGAATCAGATATCCACGTATAATTCCAGTGTAATCTTATTAAATGCAACATGAGAATAGTTTGTCAGAAATAAACGGCTTCTGGAGTATGTTAAACTGATAAATAAATAGGCAAATGTATTGGATATGGAGTCTGATATTGTAGAGAAGAAAAAGGCAATAATGGGCAAAGGTTTAGTGAAACTATATGCTTTGAAATGCTCGTGTGGAAGCATTAATCTACTCAATATTTATTGGAAGTAGTGTAATTAATGAGTATGTGTTTCCAGATATTATTCATGCCATTCTAATGAAGATAAATAAATTACTACAACGGGGAAATATCATCCAAAGATGCACAGGCACGGTCCATTTCAAGTAGGAACAGATTGCTTCGATTTTTTCATTACAGTTGTGCAATAACTCCACTCTTCACCTGACTCATTAGTCAATGCTTCGAACTTTAATAGCCTTGCCAACATCAAAAGCAAAAATAGGACAAGCTTATTGATTACGCTTAGGAAAATAGCAAATTGAAAAATGGTATACAATTCCCTGTAATTTTCAATCTTGCTTCACTTGACATCAAGCTGCTGGAATGTTTTTCATTTTGAAACCACCAGAATGAGTCAGTTCTTGGAAACCTTTACATTATTAGGAAGTCATTGCTTACACGAACTCTACAGGTGACTCAGCCCAATTATCCATTCACTCTCTTTCTTATCAACCAGGTCATAAAGGTATCAGGGGCATTTTCAGGTCTTCACAAAGTTATAGGAAACTGCAAAGTGGTGGAGGAACTCCTGAGCTTATTCCAGTTGCTAAAGCATTACAATGAGATTTTCTCCGAGTTGATGACAGTAGAGGTTCTCACTAACTGTAACGCGTGTTGAACATCACACTGCTTGCAGACCGGACGGAGTCTAATGAAGGAATATCGTCCTCTTGAGCAGTCTGCCTGGATGAGAAAACTAAAGTTCGCCATCAGCCTTGGAGGCCTGATATTATGTGGCATAACCAGATAATATCGTATGAGAATAAAAAGTAAATTAAAGCCAAATAAACCCAAGTTATTTTGTACCTGAGTATGGAAGGAATTCTCCTCTTTGGGCAGGTTGCCACAGCATGTCTCAGTCACAGAGAATGGGTCAACCTTGTCAAGAACCCATTTTTCCAGACTGCCGGAACTGATGGAAAGCTGACGGAAATTTCTGGATGAAAGAAAAATGTCTAATTCCACATGAACAAATTGTTTAATCTGCAATTATGCAGGCTTGGCTGAACACAATTTTTGTTTTAATCCATTCAACAATTAACATTGTTTTTTTATTTATATGGTTTAATTTTAATTGATTTTAAATTCTAAATGTTGCTCAATTTTTTAAAGTTTGGAACCGTCCATATGTACATGACTGTAAGAGTTATATACAATCACCTGTAAAAATATAAAAAGTAGAAATGCTTAAATCAATAAACCATACCTGTTCTAACTGTGGGGCAGCTCATAACTACCAGGCATTGGGCTGGCCAGCTGTGCAGTGCATGGGACCATGGCATCAATGAGGCATGGTGGGAACTAATCAACGCTCACCAGCCTGCTGCCCAGGGATCGGTCCAATTTTCCTGTCGCCATGGCACCCAAGGACATTAGTGCTCATCATACTAGCAGGCACCTTGCACCAGTTCCAAAGCAGCAGTCCATGGAAAGTACCACAACCACAGCAAGGCGGTCGATCTGCTATCGGGCCACAGGGCCCAGGCCTGAGAGGACGAGGTGGTCTCGGTTGTAATGGGTGGTCCGCGGCCCATTTTGCCATGGCCAGAGCAGCTTATCCACAATCAGGTGCTGCCAAATGAGAATGGCCTGGAGTTCACCACAAGTACCTGAATGGCTGCTCGTCACGTGGCAGTGGCCATGGCAATGCCAGCGCTGATTGCAGGCAGACTGAGCAGAATGTCACAACCTGGCTTTTCAATGCAAAGAGATGACTTGCTGCCATGCTGGCCAAGATTGAACAGGTACTGTCCTCTGCCAGGCTCAGGTGAAGTCAAACAGGCATCAACCAATCAACCACCACCATGCCGGCACTTTAATGAGTAGCCATTAACATGTTCCAATTATTTTAGAAGGAAATGGTGATCCCTGAGATGATGTTAACGATAGCAGATAAAAATTAAACCAGGCAAAGCCATTTTTCAAATAGTGTCAAAGGATCCTTTAATTCTATCTGAGAGAATTGAAATACCCTCCATCTAAGGAGTTTCCCTAACAGTTTATTAACCGCTCAGTTGAGGACTGAAATGTGTCCTTGGATTATATGCTGGAATCTGAACCCACAGCTCCTGACCTTGAGGTAACACGTTTACCTTTGCTCCAAGGTTGACACCTTGGCTAGTTCACCAGAGAAGTCCTCATTCTCCACACCATCCCTCTCCACGTTTGGCCGATACTACCGGAAATATATTTATCAAATTCACACACAACCGACGGGCGGTCTCAATAACTCAGTCATCTGGAGAACTGTCGACAGTTACCATATAATCAAGATCACACATTTAAAAAAGTATAAAGGATGATTAGAATTGAGAACATTGAGAACATGATTGCAGAATCTTTGATCATTCTTTGAATTAAAATGCAGCTCGAGGTTGGACTGTCTGTGACTTACTAAAAAGAGACCTTGAATATGCAGCTCATTCAAGGCAATAAGCAAGCAATTTTATTAAAACTCTGAACCTGGGAGAAATAAATTAATTGGGGAGCATATTGTGCGCTGTGATGTCAATTGACTTTTTATTGCATCACACTGAGTGTGTGGCGGTTCACTGGATCAGTAGCAAGCTGAAACAACTTTCAATTATCAGCTAAAATCATTTTTTCCATATTGTATCAAGGGCAGGTTCTCAGGGAGACATGGGAACATATTAATCTCTATTATGTTGTCCTACCTGCAGGACTTATGATTATTTAAAAATACAGAAATTAATGGAATGCATCAAAGTTGATGAAGGATGTGTCTTGACGAACATACTTCAAGTTCCTTTACTTGTCCATTCCACATTCTACAAAATCTTACTCTTGAAGTTTTACTGTTAATCGTAGACCCTCATCTCATCCCCAACCTCCGAAACAATCTATCATTGCTCAATCTCAAACATCATACATTCAAATACCTCTATCATATAACATATAACATATATAACAATTACAGCACGGAAACAGGCCATCTCGGCCCTTCAAGTCCGTGCCGAACAACTTTTTTCCCTTAGTCCCACCTGCCTGCACTCATACCATAACCCTCCATACCCTTCTCATCCATATGCCTATCCAATTTATTTTTAAATGATACCAACGAACCTGCCGCCACCACTTCCACTGGAAGCTCATTCCACACCGCTACCACTCTCTGAGTAAAGAAGTTCCCCCTCATGTTACCCCTAAACCTCTGTCCCTTAATTCTAAAGTCATGTCCTCTTGTTTGAATCTTCCCTATTCTCAAAGGGAAAAGCTTGTCCACATTAACTCTGTCTATCCCTCTCATCATTTTAAAGACCTCTATCAAGTCACCCCTTAACCTTCTGCGCTCCAGAGAATAAAGACCTAACTTATTCAACCTATCTCTGTAACTTAGCTGTTGAAACCCAGGCAACATTCTAGTAAATCTCCTCTGTACCCTCTCTATTTTGTTGACATCCTTCCTATAATTGGGCGACCAAAATTGTACACCATACTCCAGATTTGGTCTCACCAACGTCTTGTACAATTTTAACATTACATCCCAGCTTCTATACTCAATGCTCTGATTTATAAAGGCTAGCATACCAAAAGCTTTCTTTACCACCCTATCTATATGAGATTCTACCTTCAAGGAACTATGCACGGTTATTCCCAGATCCCTCTGTTCAACTGTATTCTTCAATTCCCTACCGTTTACCATGTACGTCCTATTTTGATTTGTCCTGCCAAGGTGTAGCACCTCACATTTATCAGCATTAAACTCCATCTGCCATCTTTCAGCCCATTTTTCCAACTGGCCTAAATCACTATCAAATCATGTTATTATCCCTTCTGCCACAATGAATAAGCTCCAAGTACTTTTTTGCAGTTTTATTTCTGCAAGAAATATTCACTGTTGTATCCTCTACTAAATAAGTTTTCCCGTTATATAAAGTCCAAATCTGTACAATCCTCCAAATGTGGCCTTAAAAGGTCTTAAATGGATTTAACACCAACAAAGGCACTGGTATCCATTTATATTTTTAAAAGGCAGCCTCATCGACTTGAGGTTTGAATTTCACCTCAAATTATTGATTGGGAGTAGATCTTATTTTGGGTAAGATCATTGTAAAAGTTTATAAACAGAGTCGACCAGTTTGTTCACCGTAAAATTGATCCAACATCAGCAATTACAGTAGTGAACTTTTGGAAGAGGGAACTCTACAGATCTTAGGTTGCAAACTTGCAATTGATGACATTCAAAGGATTCCACCACAATAATTTATATATATAGATACATAGAAAATAGGTGCAGGAGTAGGCCATTCGGCCCTTCGAGCCAGCATCGCCATTCAACGTGATCATGGCTGATCATCCACAAACAATACCCCGTTCCTGCTTTCTCCCAATACCCCTTGATTCTCCTAGCCCTAAGACCTCTATCTAACTCTCTTGAATGCATCCAGTGAATCGGCCTCCACTGCCTTCTGAGGCAAAGAATTGCACAAATTCACAACTCTGTCAGAATTCCACTGGGTGGCTCCGCAATGGCAACCTCGCCAACATTCTGTCTGTCTGTCTTTTCGTTTTTTTTTTGTTATTATTAGTGTGTTTTAAAAGTATGTGTTAATGTTCCCTGGTTTGTTTTATGTGGGGGGGTGGGGGAGGGGGTCGGTGGAAACCTTTTTTCAATCTCTTACTTGCCGGAGATGCGATTGTTTTCCGGATCCTATCTCCATTCGCTCCGAGGCCCAACATCATGCTCAGGACTGACGTTGAGCCCCACCACGGGGCCGTGGATTTACCATCGGAGCCGATCCCTTGCCTGGGATCGACGCTCCAACCTCGGCCTGTGGATTTCAATATCGAGGAGCTCGCAGTCTCGGGTAGAGACCGATGTCAGGAAGCTCCAAACGACGCAGAAGGTTTTGGCAAGTCCCGACCCGTGATCAGATCGCCCAGCGCAGGGGCGCTGCGAATCGCCAAGATCGCCCCGTCATTGGAAGGCTCAAGGCCCCCGACCATGGGAGAACAAAGAAGGGAAGTGATTGAACTTTTTTTTGCCTTCCATCACAGTGAGGAATGTGGAGGATTCACTGTGGTGGATGTTTATGTTAAAATATATTTTGTGTGTCCCGTTGCTTTTTCTTGGTATAACTGTATGGCAAATCAAATTCCTTGTATGTTGCAAAACATACTTGGCTAATAAAGTATGATTATGATTATTACGATTATGAAAACATTTTGCCTCATCTCAGTTCTAAATGGCCTTGCCCTTATCTTTCAACTATGGCCCCTGGTTCTGGACTCCACAACATCAGTAATATGTTTTCTGCATCCAGCATGTCCAATCCCTTAATAATTTTATATGTTTCTATAAGATCCCCTCTCATCCTTCAAAATTCCAGCGAATACAAGCCCAGTCTTTCATCATATGACAGTCCCGCCATCTCAGGAATTAACCTCGTGAACCTATGCTGCACTCCCTCAATAGCAAGAATGTCCTTCCTCAAATTAGGAGACCAAAACTGCTCACAATACTCCAGGTGTGATGAAAGAAAGGGGCGACTGGGCTTGTATTCACTGGAATGATACATTCCAGAAAATAGAAGCAATTTGAAATACTAAGTCAAATAGGGCCATAGTAAAGAAAGATGAGCTTTTCAGTGTTTTAGGAAATATAAATACTTTGTGATCAACATGAATCAAGTTCTGAGAAAAAAAGAAAGTCATACCTGTTCAAATTGTCTTTTAGTGGTGTTACGTGATGAGACAGCACATGCCAATTGGCAATATAAGGTCACACTGAACAAGAATTTACCTCAAGGCACCATTGCTTCCAGGAATAGCTCCCTCTTTTGGACTCAGGTGTAATTATCCAGTGAATAATCATCTAGTGAATTATACCACTGGATAAATAAAAACATAAAATGCTGGAAACATTCATCAGGTCAGGCAGCATCTGTGGAAAGAGAAACAGGGTTGTTGTTTCAGGAATAAGAGTCTTCATCAGAGCAAGGAAAGTGAGAAACAAAGTTAGTGATAAGTCATGGGTGTGCGACCAAAGGAATATCTGTGATAAGGACAGATATTCCAAATGTTTACAACGCTGTCTGGTGACTAGATTAATGAGTAGGAGCGGAGAGAGAGAGAGACAAACAAATGAACATTTTAAAGCTGTGAAAGTATGCGTTAGAGCAGTTGTCACAAACCTAAAATTTAAAAGGGAATGCTAGAAATTCCCTGGTCAAGCTGGGCATTCCTGTGAAGGTCTAAAGAGAGAAAGAGATAAACGGAGTCACTTTTTCATTTCGATAACCTCTCAGAAGGTCTGGTCAATTTTGATACAAAGAGAAAAGATGATTTGTTTAAAATTGGTGAATTTAAAATTTTAAAAGGCCCAGCAGCCTGCAAAGTGCCCAGGTAGACGATGATATGATAGTGCTCGTTTATGTTGTGCTATTTTGGAATAGTGCAGGATGCCACTGACAGGTCAGAGTTTGAATGAGATTAGAGTTGAAATGAGACACAGCTGGAATTTCAGGCTTACCATTTCAAACTGAACAAAGCAGTCAGCAAAACCGCAATGTAGGGTAGATCAATTTGTGAACACAGTAACCAGGCAAAGTTCTGTTGGAGGGTCTTCTTCCTGAAGCATTAACTCTGGTTGTCTTTCCACAGATGCTGCCTGATCCTCTGAGTGTTTTCTGCATTTTCTGCTTTTGTTTCAGATATTACAGCACATGTAGTATTTTTGATTTTTGAGTCTGTTTCAGTGCCATCTCCTCATGTAGAGTTGGGTGCTCTTCCATTTACAATATACATCAATGATTTGGATGAAGGGATTCAAAGTAACATTAGCAAATTTGCAGATGACACAAAGCTGGATGGCAGTGTGAACTGTGAGGAGGATGCTATGAGAATGCAGGGTGACTTGGACAGGTTGGGGGAGTGGGCAGATGCATGGCAGATGAAGTTTAATGTGGATAAATGTGAGGTTATCCACTTTGGTATCCAAAACAGGAAGGCAGATTACTATCTAAATGGTGTTGTTGGGAAAAGGGGATGTACAACGGGATCGGGGGTCCTCGTTCATCAGTCTATGAAAGTAAGCATGCAGGTACAGCAGGCAGTGAAGAAAGCGAATGGCATGTTGACCTTTATAACAAGAGTCGTCGAGTATAGGAGCAAAGAGGTCCATCTGCAGTTGTACAGAGCCCCATTGAGACCACACCTGGAGTATTGTGTGCAGTTTTGGTCCCCAATTGCTATTGAGGGAGTGCAGCGTAGGTTTACAAGGTTAATTCTCGGGATGGCGGCACTGTCATGTGCTGAGAGAATGGAGAGGCTGGGCTTGTACTTCTGAAGTTTAGAAGGATGAGAAGAGATCTTATTGAAACATATAAGATTGTTAAGGGTTTGGACACGCTAATGGCAGGAAACATGTTCCCGATGTTGGGGTAATCCAGAACCAGTGGCCACAGTTTAAGAATAAGGGGGAAGCCATTTAGAACGAAGACGAGGAAACACTTTTTCTCACAGAGAGTTGTGAGTCTGTGGAATTCTCTGCCTCGGAGGGCGGTGGAGGCCGGTTCTCTGGATACTTTCAAGAGAGAGCTAGATAGGGCTCTTAAAGATAGCGGAGTCAGGGGATATGGGGAGAAGGCAGGAACGGGTTACTGATTGGGGATTATCACATTGAATGGTGTTGCTGGCTCGAAGGGTCGAATGGCCTACTCCTGCGCCTATTGTCTATACTCTATTGTTTTGCACTCTCCCTGGATAATTTTATAACATAGTTGCACAAATACTAAACTAATTCACTTTCACATAATATACTCTGTCACATTAACTACTTATGATAAAGCATTCTATGTGCTAGGAAAACTATGTGAAAATTGAATTACTATTGTTGGTGACTTCTGATTTTTCATTTGCAGTCCTGTCACTTGCTTCCTAGTGATTGATTCACCAGTCAATAGAAAGAATCTTTCATTATTTAGCAAAAAAAAATCATAATCCTGGAAACATGGATTGAATTCCTTCTGACTTCCTTGCGGTAGGGAATGCCATTTCCTTCTGCATTTCTTCATTTAATTACCTCTTCATCTGCAACTCTTGGTTCTTATGCTGCTTGGAATCTTGATGTTTCTTACATGCTCCCTTTCAATCATTTTTCAAATATGTAATTCGCCACATCTTCTACATTAAACTTCATCTGTAGTCCATTGCCACGTCCTGCAACCTATTACCCTAAAATTACCAGATGATAAATGTGCTTATCATGCCTAATTTGCTATATTCAGAGAACACCAACATAATTCATGCTATATCTGCAAAACAAGTAATTGGCTTTAGGGAGGGACATGGTTACATTGCACTTCCCAGAGAAGATTAATTTATCCCTGCTATTTATTCATCCTTTCAATCCAAGTGAATACATGTTTTGAATACAAGATTCCCCTGCCATCGGAAAAGAAGCAGGAAAACTGTAATGTTCAGATTCAGGAACAGCTTCTTCCCTAGTCATTAGGCTATTAAACACTACAACCTCAAATAAGCTCTGAACCGCATAGATTATTATTGTTATTATTGCACTATTATTGTATGTTTGTTTCTTATGTGTGCGTATGTGTGTGCATACACACTTCTCAGTGAATTGTCATCTTGTCATGGTGGAGATGCTTGTGTGGTCCTGAGATCGATGCCGTCTGGAGCTGTGCTCCTGGTAGGGTCAAGGGGGAGGTAAGGTCAAGGGGGAGGTCCCTGACAAAGAGCAATCCAACTAAGACCTCAACAGTGGAAAAGGTAGAGGATGATGGCTGACTTTAGTGAAGCGTCACAACGGCTGGGAAGGCGGATGAAGGCTGCTGCAAAAAAGGTTCCCCGGTCATCTTGGACTCCATGCCACTGGATCCTGACCCTCCACAGATCTGTCAAGAACCATGTGGTGGCTGTCTGTCTGTGCTCTTTCCCCATGTTAAACAAAGTCACGCACGCAGGTGTGCTCCCAAAAGAGGACAGTCATACTCGTTTCGCATGCCCGCCAATGATGGTATACACACACTGATTTTTTTTTTTCTCATTTATTATATTGTTTACAGTGGACTATGTTTACATATTCTGTTGTCCTGCTGCAAGTAAGAATGTCATTGTTTTATCTGGCACATATGACAATAAACCACTCTTTACTCATTTCATTCAGGTTTATTCATGTTAATAAAAGTTTTTGTCCATGGCACTTTTTCAAGTGTCCAAAATAATTAAATAAGATTATTGCATTTTGTTTTGGGATTTGTTCTCGCAAATAATTATTTTTTAAGGTACTACATTGTGATAGTGCAATTAGACACAGTCAAACAGTTCACCACCGTAATGTGTCCTGGGTAAACCTCGCTCCTACTAATTCACTGAGACAATCTCATATCATCCGTAGTGTAGTGTACTGCTCATTGTAGTTGTTAATAGCATCTATTGCACAAATCCCACAGAGCGGTTTTCTGATTTTGCATTCGACACAGTCTGCTATTAAACCCCTGAAAGGAAATGTTTGCCTTGTTTCAATTTTCTGTAGCTTGTAATAAGGCAGAAGTCCACAAAAAAATGGTGCAATTCTTTCAATCATTGTTGTGACATTTTCATAGGGCAAAAATAACACAGCCACAAGAGACTGCAGATGCTGGAGAGAGGAACAGTACAAATCACAGAGGGAGAGCCTTGAAGAAAAACATGTCTACCTTCGATTTAAACCAGCATCTGCAGTTCTTTCCTGCGTGCGTGACTTTGTTTAACATGGGGAAACTGGTGCACAGACAGCCACCACATGGTTCTTGACAGATCTGGGTCAGGATCCAGTGGCATGGAGTCCGAGATGACCGGGGAACCTTTTTTGCAGCATTATCCATTGTGTTTCTGCTTTCCATTAGATATTTGACACCTGCTTCCATAAGTCCAAGCAGCACAGGATACAATCAAGTCCAATGAGGGAAAGAGAAGGGAAACTAAGATATATCAGAGACACAAGGAACTGCAGATGCTGGTTTTCAAAAAGAAGTGCTGGGGAAATTCAGCAGGTCATGCAGCATAGAAGCATAGAAACATAGAAACATAGAAAATAGGTGCAGGAGTAGGCCATTCGGCCCTTCGAGCCTGCACCGCCATTCAATATGATCATGGCTGATCATCCAACTCAGTATCCTTCTCTCCATACCCCCGATCCCCTTAGCCACATCTAACTCCCTCTCAAATATAGCCAATGAACTGGCCTCAACTACCTTCTGTGGCAGTAATTCCACAGATTCACCACTCTCTGTGTGAAAAATGTTTTTCTCATCTCGGTCCTAAAACACTTCCCCCTTATCCTTAAACTGTGACCCCTTGTTCTGGACTTCCCCAACATTGGGAACAATCTTCTTGCATCTAGCCTGTCCAACCCCTTAAGAATTTTGTAAGTTTCTATAAGATCCCCCCTCAATTTTCTAAATTCTAGTGAGTACATGCCGACTCTATACCATTCGCTTTCTTCACTGCCTGCTGCACCTGCATGCCTACTTTCAATGACTGGTGTACCATGACTCCCAGGTCTCGTTGCATCTCCCCTTTTCCTAATCGGCCACCAAATAATAGTCTACTTTCCTGTTTTTGCCACCAAAGTGGATAACCTCACATTTATCCACATTATACTGCACCTGCCAAACATTTGCCCACTCACCCAACCTATCCAAGTCACCTTGCAGCCTCCTCACAGCTAACACTGCCCCCCAGCTTCGTGTCATCCGCAAACTTGGAGATGTTGCATTCAATTCCCTCGTCCAAATCATTAATATATATTGTAAATAGCTGGGGTCCCAGCACCGAGCCTAGCTGTACCCCACTAGTCACTGCCTGCCATTCTGAAAAGGACCCGTTTACTCCTACTCTTTGCTTCCTGTCTGCCAGCCAGTTCTCTATCCACATCAATACTGAATCCCCAATACCGTGTGCTTTAAGTTTGCATACTAATCCCCTATGTGGGACCTTGTCGAAAGCCTTCTGAAAGTCCAGATATAACACATCCACTGGTTCTCCCTTATCCACTCTACTAGTTACATCCTCGAAAAATTCTATAAGATTCGTCAGACCTTTCATAAATCCATGCCGACTTCACCACTTTCCAAATGTGCTGCTATTCCATCTTTAATAACTGACTCTAGCAGTTATTAAAGATGGAATAGCAGCACATTTGGAAAGCATCTCTGGACAACATGGATAGGTGACGTTTTGTGTCAGAACCCTGCTTCAATTAAGTTAGCATGAGATTCAAAAGATAGGAGACCAAATGGAAGTGTGGAGAATGTGCGATGAGTCCTTATTTCAGTGCAGTGCACATTCAGGAGGAAGAGGGGACTAACACGTGTTCAGAGGAGCAATGGGCATTTCTGCAGCAATTAGATGGAAAGGACAAATGTAAGTCACGATTAGAAAGAGCCCTTGTCAAACTAATGTTATTTTATATCTTATCGAGAAATATACTAAAAAGGATTACGTAAATACAAACTATAATTGGGACTGTAGAACAAAATGAACAGAATAAATCACCTGGCAGGTATATACATTAAAAAGAAACAGACATTTCAGTGCAATGTGGTTATAATGTGATAGGGGAAACCAGTCTTCAGGATGACACATATAATGAATTCCTTGAACTCTGCCACAATTGTCCAGATGAATTGTGCTGAGAGCCTGGACACATCAATAGAACAAGGAAAGTAATTGACTGCTGCACATAGCTGCTGTCACATAACTGCATGCAGTGAAGGACTTCCAGCAAGCTGCTTCCCATTTGAAGCTGAGATCCCGTGTTTGGCATGAACTGACTTGTAGTTTAACTCAGCGGGACAGGCAGCATCTCTCCAGAGTCCCTAGCCCACTGAGTTACGCCAGCATTTTGTGTCTACCTTCGATTTAAATCTGCAGTTCTTTCCAACACATGGCTTGTAGTTTAGTTTAGTTTAGAGATACAGCGCGGAAACAGGCCCTTCGGCCCACCGGATCTGCACCGACCAGCGATCCCCACACATTAACGCTATCCTACACGCACTAGGGACAATTGTTTTTTACACATACACCAAGCCAATTAACCTACATTGTGTGGGAGGAAACCAAAGAACTCGGAGAGAACCCACACGGTCACGGAGACTCCGTACGGACAGCACCCGTAGTCGGGAACGAACATGGGTCTCAGGCGCTGCAAGCGCTGCAGAGCAGCGACTCTACCGATGGACCACCGTGGCCACCCAATGTAATAAGGCAATAGAGGAACAAGTTGTGAACGGGAGCAGATGACCAAAACAAAGAGCTTTTTCTTATCTTGAGTGGTCCAGAGGAGGAACGACAGATTGCAAACAAATAGGCCTGAGCTGAAGAATTTCACCAACGTTGCTCACTGATAATTTATCAAAACCGCACCTTGAATTTGAGAAAGCAAAAGGAGCATACCATTGGGTTAGCAGTACTATTTTCACAGAGAGAGCATCCTTGTTCTGCATCATATAACAACGTGGCAATAGCAGGTCCCAGCACAAAACCAGACAAAAACAGTGAAATAATGAGGGCATCTGAGACAAGAACAGTGGGAAAACAAACATAGTAAGAGCAGAGGTGGCATTGCTAATCTGGCACCATGTACGCTTGCATCAAACCAGGCTCCTTCTTTGGATCAGTGCTGCCAGTGAAGCACATGATGCACAAAGGCCAGGGCCAGGGCATTGGAGTAACTCATGAGGCAGACACAAAGTGCTGGAGTAACTCAGCGGGTGAGGCAGCATCTGTGGAGAGAAGGAATGGGTGACTTTTCGGGTTGAGACCCTTCTTCAGACTGATTAACTCATGATGCAGCTGATTAAACCCCAGAGCCCACAGAGCTCAACATTACAAGTATTAAGAAGGTGGCTGATGCAGAACCAGGCTCAGACGTAAATCATTGAAAACAGCTGAAGAGATTACTCACTATACAAGCCAAGATGCACACAGGCAGCTGCAAATAAACATGCTGGTTACTACACACAGATAACTCTTGCAAAGGTAAACAATCCAAAACATAAGAGAAATATTGCTGGAGTTTCTGAGCACTGCTGGGGTCTTTGAAGCAGATGATGGGCCAGCCCACTCATTTAGTTTACAGTCAATAGTCCCAGCACGTGACTGGTCCCAGTTTCAATGTCACAGCAGCTCAGAGGCAGCTTGAACACGCAAGCTTCGGAGCCATTATTTCTTTGAGTGGGCACCTGTTTCTGAACGACGACAGTGCCACAAACCTCAAAGACCACTTTGTTGAGATTAGTCGCTGTGACCCTGTTCGAAGCTTTCAACGCCCATGCACTGTGAGCAACAAACACAGAATATGTGCTCAGATGATTAAATCAACTGACAACGCCAGTTAAAAGCAAGCGGTTTCTTACCAATACCTTTGGCATTTGGAGTTATTGCAGTCATAAATCTCAGGAGCTAAAGGGTACTCAAAGTCTGATCCTAGTACAGTAGAATTTAGCTACTAATGTAGGCAACAGAGTAATGTAGTTTTAATTAAAGGAATAACGGCTGACAATGTTTGCCCTGAGTTTGGCTTGCCTGAGCTACCCCTGTTGACTTAGTCCAGCCTATGGAAGCAAGTTCCCAGCATTATTTAGAAATGTCAGAGTTATTATTTAGACAGCAATCTGTTAATTCTTTGAAAAACAGCTGTGAGCCATGGAGCTTCATTTTCAATCTGGCTTACGGCTAAAAATCCATCTGTTCGAATAAAATAAAACTCATCACCTCTGTGGTTGGATGATGACAATAATTAGATGTTTTTGAAATTACGTTTGCAGCCAAACATTTGCTGTGACAGGGAAAAGGTGAATTTTGGATTGCAAGACATTTTATGCATTTCTATCTGATGTCTAGTTTACTTATTCATTGAATCTAAACGACTTAGTTGATTTTGTAAAGCCAACGTTGTCAGGTATTTGATTGTGGCAACTTCTCGTGCACATAATGTGCATAAAATCCCTGTTATTTTGGAATCATTTGATATTTGCAACCAACACAAATATAGACGTTTAATGCTACGATCAATATAGCCTTTGTAATTCTTTCCATCCACGGTTTCATTCTACATAAAGTCATTTTTTCTCTTAAATCAGCAGTATTACTTTGAGTAGTATGTCCTTAGAGTAGCTTAATATCGGGGTTGGCTCTTTGGCAGGATCCAAAGAATTAGTGTCTCAGTCCATTTGAACTGGATGAGATACGAACAACTTGTCCTTGGTGAATTCCCAAAGCTGGCAGTAGTCATCATTCTTGTTGAAGGTAGGAATCAAATTGGTCCTTTAGGACAGTTGCCACGGCCGAATAAATGAATTAGCCAGTTCCACAGTGTGTCAGGACACAATTATGAATGGCCTAACATCCTATCTCACGGTGTAGGAAGGACCAGCAGATGCTGGTTTAAACGGAAGATAGACACAAAATGCTGGAGTAACTCAGCGGGACAGGCAGCATCTCTGGCGAGAAGGAATGGGTGGCGTTTCGGGTCGAGACCCTTCTTCAGGCAGTTGATCCAATCTCATTGATTGCATATTGGAAGAGGGGGAAGGCAGGGTGAGGAGGGTTGATGAAGTGCAGGAAGGGAGGAATTCCTGCACTCATTTCTAGGTGTCCCAACAAACCAACATTCTTTGCTTCTGTCAACCTCCATCAATCTTTGGCGATTAGCCAGATTGGGATTATCGCAACACAGAGAGTGTTCACTCCTGATAAGGTAATTAGAAGCTCTGTTATGAGGATTTTGCAGTGGTTTGTATTGCAGACCCTGGAGCATGGTGATGTTTAATTTGTGCCTAACCAACCACAAGAAAAGCTGAAATTGATTTATAGAGGTCTCTTTATTGAAGAACTCATTAAGCCTATCTGGTGATGAGTAGAAATCTCAATTGCAGAGCAATAATTATACGTTCTGCCTTCAATCAATTAAAAGTGGGGCAGATTAGTGTCAGACAATGGAATTTATCATGTTTCTTTCTATCTGCAATAATGAGATACCAAGGACTTTGCAGAGGGAGATTCATTTTCTGTATCGAAAGATGCAGCTGAATTGCAGATCCATTACAGGGTTGTTTTTATTGTTTAGCTAGCTTGCATCTGAAACTCAGAAGACACAGCCCTTTGCTGCTAATTCTGTTCAACTGGGACGAGGTGGTTAATAGTTGTACTTATTTACAGCAGTCAGATAATAACATTTGGATTAATAATGAATTAAGACATTAAAACATTCCTAATTTAAGCTGCACATGAAGAGCAAAATGTTACTGGGGCACAAGAGGCTGCATATTCATAAATTAATCAGTTTTGGGAGCAGAATTAGGCCATTCGGCTCATAGTCTACTCCGCCATTCAATCATGGCTGATATATAATTCCCTCTCAACCCCATTCCCCTGCCTTCTCCCCATAACCCCTCACACCCTTACTAATCAAGCATCTGTCAATCTGGAAACTTGCGCAAAAGACAAACTACTGGAGGAGCTCGACAGGTCGAGCATATCCGTGGACAGACATATTTCAGGTTGGGACCCTTCTTCAGTCTGAAATTTTATCTGTTTCCCTCCACACATGCTGCATGACCCGCCGAGTTCCTGCAACAGTTTGGTTTTTGATCAAACTTTACTGGAAGCTTGCACCATTGTAGTGGCAAATTTACATCACAAGCCTATGTTATTGTGCAGAAGTCCCAGAAATTATGTAGCATTGATAGTAAGATTAAATGAGAACTTACCAGTTTGAAGTTTGATCCTTATTTTATGAGGAGTTACGATGAGGGATTTCGTGAAGACCCCGCCAGGCACGCATGCGCGACATTCTTCAAAGCAGCGGTGTGGAATCACAGATAACAACAATGACTGAAGATAGTAAGATTAAGAGACTCTAATATACCAGTTGACCTTATGATAGAGGGTTGGGAGCGGAGGGCACAAAATCCCTCATCGTAACTCCTCATAAAATAAGGATCAAACTTCAAACTTCTAAGAAACAAATCACTTTATTGGGGGTCGAGACCATTCTATCCAGTTTTAGTTTCTGTTGTGTCTGGACCCATTGTGCTGTGGTCAGTGCCATTAACATCACCACTTTGAAGGTGAGTTTGTCCAGTGGTAAATCCATCATAGGCGACCGGCTCCTGAGAAGGGACAACACAACCCCAATATCCCAGGTAATATTATATCGTGGTCGGGGAGGGTTGGAATTGAATATACCCCTCATAAGTTTGGATACCAGCTGGTGAGATCCCACTCCAATATTGAGGTAGGATGATAGTGCACTCCTGGCACTATTTATGGCACTGTAACTGAGGGCCTCATCAAAATGAAGGCCCGCGAGGAATTCCAGCACATTGGTAATCGTAGCAGAGTTGTAGGTGGTCTTGGTTCGACTACAGAAGGTCTCCCACTCCTTATGTGGGTAAGGTACTGCTTCCTTGTCGACTCTCTGCAAGATGCTGTGATGATGTCCATGGTTCTTGTAGACAGCCCAAATTCCAGCAATGGCTTCTTCAGAACCTGCAAGCCAACAGGTTCAGATGACCATGGCATGGATGATATTCCCGTTATGGGATTGGTCACAAATTCGGGCATTTGGTGACCTGAATCCATGGTTCATTCATCATGCTGTGGACCACCGGGTACCATGGTTGTGTGGCAGCCGCTCCTGCGGGGCTACCTGACGTGCATTTTTCCACTGGCCCGTGATCTGGCGGACTGAATCTGTGGTGGTTCGGTGCCAGCCGCTCCTGCGGGGCTACCCAACTTTCGTGTTGATTTTCCACCGTTCTGGCAGACTGAAACGGTGGTGAATCGGTGGCGACCACTGCAGCGGGGCTACTAGACTTCGGTGCGGTTTTCCCACTGGTCCGCCCTCTGGTGACCTGTAATAGTGGGGAAGTGGAACGTGCCGTTGAAACGGGCACTGACTTACGCACCATTTTACCGCTGGCCCGGTGCTGTTCGGGTTGAAGCGGTAGGGAGTTGGGGTCTTGCCTACCCTGCTCCCGCGTGGTCCTCCTGCCAGTGTGCAGCTCCCTGGCCTGCTGTGGTGGAGAGTCGGGTCCTGCCGACTGAGCGGGGCTCCCCGACTTCCGCGCTCTTTTCCCGGCCCGTGGTACGGGTGCTTGCCGGTGTAGCGGACAGCTCCGGGGATATCGGCTGCTGACTTCCATCCGAAGTCCTGCGGTCTTTGGAGGCATACTGCGATGCAGCCTTTGTATTACTTCTCCTTTCCATTGTTTCTGTAAGAAAATCGTAAATACAGAAACTAACCAGCTCATGGTTAGTAAAAACTTACCCGAGGGCCTTTTTGAAGCTGCCGGTAGAGGAGCGCACTCCCCCTCCCAGCTGTCGACTGCAAATGCGAGCGACGATATGTTGCGCATGCGTGCTGGCGGGGTCTACACGAAGTCACTCACGTGACTCCAAAGTAAAATATACCACTAATCAGTGATCATTTTCAAGGAATTTGTGTGTCTTCAAAGACAGAGATTGTGTATTTAAAATGCTTTTAAAACAATATATATAATATATATATATAAATTATATGTATATTGTTTTAAAAGCATTGTAAATGTGCATATATATATATATTATATATATATTATATATATTATTATATGATATATTAATAAATTATAGATTATATAATATTATATATTGTATATATAATGTGTAGGAGGGAACTGCAGATGTTGGTTTAAACCGAAGATAGACATAAAAAGCTGGAGTAATTCAGCGGGCCAGACAGCATCTCTGCGCGGCACAGATTGTTTCAGTATGTTGCTTCCTGCTGGGGATTCAGGGTTTCTGTGAAAATGCCAAGTAACAAGTCTCTTCAATAAATCGGAATTAAGTATCGTCACTCAGGCACACAGCCAAAATCAGGGGGTAAAACAAGCAAGATAAAACATATTTAAATCACATACAGAGAACAAAGTAATCAGTCAGATTAAAACAATAGAAGAATTAGATAGAATATTGGAAAAATGACTTTTTTTACATTTGTAAGATTACATTTTTGTTTCGGAGAAAATTAAACTTCATGATCATAAAATGTATTTTTCAGGACTGAAGATGTTCATTGGTAATTATGACTTATGGCAGTTTTAAAATTCTACTTAATCCCAATCCTCAGTTGTTTTTAGTATGGAACTAGCAGTCAAAACAATTTCAGTGATTTAAACAGAAAATGCTGGCGTAACTCAGCGGGATAGGCAGCATCCCTCGATAGAAGGATTGGGTGATGTTTAGGGTCAAGACCCTTCTTCAGACCTCGTCCCAAAACGTCACCCATTCCTTCTATCCAGAGATGCTGCTTGTTCTGCCAAGTTACTCCAGCATTTTGTGTCTATCTGCAGTGTAAACCAGCATCTGCATTTCCTTCCTACCCAATTTCAGTGATTTTATTGCTGAAGATATCAACAAAAACTGTAAAAATAATAACTGCGGGGGAATGTGATTGTCTATGAAAGAGATTTCTAAATTTCTGTTTCACCATTCATCTTCAAGTATTAAGTGGCAGTAATGGTAACCGCTGACAACTTCACCCTTATTATTATAGACAATACAGTTTTGGTGAAAACTCTTTTGTGTATTTGTATTATTTGTTTTGAACATAACATACATCCAGTACACATCTTAAACTCACCAGCATTGCATGTAAGTGCTTTTAGTTCATTAATGTTTTTTTACCAATTCATTAACTTTAAACAAGTTGTGCTGTAAAAAAAGAAGCACCTCCATGTTATTGACCCAACTACTGTGGGGGGAACCACAGATTTACTGTATGAGTAATATCTCTGAGTACTATGGCAAGTGCCACCAACTTGTGCTGTGATTTCACCAATAAAGGATCAGAAATACTGCAATCTTATAGCATGAGTTACACAGTTATCACAAATATTGAACCATTGTATCTTTTCAGTCTAAATAAAAAAACTGAAATTGAGAAATTTGAACTGAAATTGTAATTATTAGCAATCACACAACTTGTTTACTTCATTTCAAATAGCAGGGCCAGCAGAAAACATCTGATCTTCTTTCTCGTTCTTTCCCAACCAAGATCATAGTTACACCCACTTAGATCTTGCAGATTTTCTTTTGCTGCATTTCTCAGCAGCATACATCATCAAATATTCTTGAGGCACAAGAACTGCAGATGCTGGAATTTTGCAGAAAGCACAAGTGCTATCGCTTATAATTGAGTGAACATAAAGTAGCCAGACCAGGTGCAGGAAAGAAATAGCTGGGGGGGGATGTTCAGAAATTGGGGCGGGCGGGGGCACAAACTAAGGATAAGGGGCACACCACTTTGGACTGCGATGAGGAGAAATTTGTTCACCCAGAGTGGTGAATGCATGGAGCGGCAACTCGGCGGTGAACCAACAAAACCTTTCTAGTTTTAGGTTATTTCAGAGATACAGCACAGAAACAAACCATTTGGCCCACTGAATCCATGCCGACCATCAATCACTCGTCCACACTAGTTCTATATTATCCCACTTTCTCATCTACTTGAGGGGGGCAATTTTAAGGAGATCAATTAACCCACAAACCCACACATCTTTGGGATGTGGGAGGAAACTGGAGCACAAGGAGGAATCCCACATGGTCCCAGGGAGAAGTGCGAACTCCACACGGGCAGCATCCAAGGTCAAGGTCAAACCCGGGTCTCTGACACTTTGGGATCAGTAGCTCTACCAGATACGCCACCCATTCTGCCACAGAAAGTAGTAGAGAGCAAATCATTAAGTGTATTCAGGAAAGATGTGATATGGTATTACTTGCCACGATCATCAAGGGATATACAAGGAAATAAGGAAAGTATATTTAATTTTTGATTCATGAAGGAGGCTTGAGGGCCCTACTCCAGCTCTTCAACATTTACACCTTTTTTTCATTTTCAATTCTCCGTCCTGGAATAATTTTCATTTAATCTGGAAGGCTAGGAGCAAACACATGATTGTGGCTGATCTGCTTGATCATTTCTGGTGCAAGGATCCTCAACCCGGAAGTTTCCAGTTTAGCTTTGGCCCATAGAAACATGGATAATAGGTACAGGAGTAGGCCATTCGGCCCTTCGAGCCAGCACTGCCATTCAATGTGATCATGGCTGATCATCCAAAATTAAAGGGTTCAAAAGTTCAAAGGTCAGCTTATTGTCCCTTGTACCAATTTAGGAACAGTGAAAGTCGAATTACCATACACCCTTACTAAAAAAAAAGCAATAAGACACACAACTATATAAAAGTTAACATAAACATCCACCACAGCAGATTCCACATATTCCTCACTGTGATGGAAGGCAATAAAGTATTTTCTTCTTTCCTCCTTATTTTCCCGCGGACGGGGCAATCGAACCATCTGCAGTCGGGGTGGTCGAAGCCACAGCATCGGGGCGATCGAAGGTCCCGCAATCGGGGCGGTCGAAGCTCCCGCGTCGGGGCGATCAAAGTCACCGCATCGGGGCGATCGAAGGTCCCGCGTCGGGGCGGTCGAAGCTCCTGCGGCTTGGAGCTCCCGAAGTCGATCCGCGGAACTAACCAGGAATTGCGAGCTCCACGATGTTAAAGCCCGCAGGCTCCCGCGGTTGTTGCTCCGAAGTCGATCCCCGACAGGGATCGTGAGCTCCATGATGGTAAATCCCGCAGGCTCCTGCGGTTGCAGTTCCCGAAGTCGGTTTCGAGCAAAAGCCGGCAACTCCTCGATGTTAGGCCGCAGTGCAGACAGAGAAACGATACGGAAAAAAATCGCATCTCCGTCGAGGTAAGAGATTAAAAAAGGTCCCCCCCTCCTCCTACTCCCCACATAAAACAAGCAAAAGAACACTAAAACATACATTTAACACATACTAAAAAAAAACAACAAAGAAGGAAGGGACAGACAGACTGTTGGCGAGGCAGTACCCCGCTCCGGCTTTTTCCCCATAATCCCTTGATTCCCTTAGCCCTAAGAGCTAAATCTAACTGCCCATCATGGGAATGTTCCTCCTGGACAACTAAAGCACACAGTCTTTGAAGTAAGGTCCTGTCAAGTAGATAAACTATATCAGCCAACAGTTCTCCAAGTGGCGTGGGCACCAATTTAAAGTAAGCCAATTTTGTCAGGGGTTGCAGACTGGCATACTGGCATTCTGCTAAGATTTAGACTTCAAAGCTGGCTTTTGAAAATCAACAGCCATCAATCTAGATACTGATCATGCCAGCCTAGTAGACAATTGTCTCTGGAGCAAATGGCTGGCCTCTCATTCCTTCAAAACCTGAGACTCTAGCTGCATGGAAGCAAATACCTCAGTTGATCAGCGTTCCAAATTAAGTAAGAATTCAAGGGTGCACACAGTGACAAGCATTCTCATTCTTCCAATTCTGCCTCTTTCACCCAAATTTAAGCTCTCCATTGACAGCAATCTCTATAGTTGCTGGAGCCCCATGTTCTGGAACCCCCACCACCGCAACCCATACATTTCTCTGCCTCTGTAGAGTAAAAGTTGAACTGACAATTTCAGCTAAAATGTGAATTTTCATATAAGTTAGCAGCCCTTACATTCCATAGCTTCCCATAAACAAGTTTATCTCCTCGCGCCTGTGATCATTGCCTGGGAACGCAGTCTTCAAGGCCATTCCATGGGAAAGGCTGCATTGACAAACCCAACTCAACAGCAATAGTTGGGTCGACCACCCACGCCCCCTGCCGCTAGTAGCGCAGAAAAGTCGCAGACAAGGGGGGGCTTATGATTGCCTCGGGGAGGGGGTAGTGGCGTGGTCTGCTCTGATAACAAATACCATAAAGGATGGTGTTGGGCACTCTTTCAGGGAGAGAACCTCAGCGTTCGACCGTGTCGCGAACTGCGTCAGGTGATCAAGAACAAGACATCCAGTGGCGTGCTCTAATGAGTTTGCTAGTGCGTACGGGTTTACGTGAGTGTATGTAAAAATATCCTGCGGCATGCTCTGTGGTCTACTTGGGGTCTGCTAGTGCGTCCGGAGATATTCGGGGATACGTGAGTGTACATCCCTTATTTAGTAGTGTAATAAATTACTGAATGAATCAAAACTGTTACCTGAATCCAGTGATTTATCAAACACAACATTTGGCAGAGTCGGCAGGATTCAGATAACAGACACTATAATGTGTAAGTCAAAGAAAGCAGTGGAGCCTGAAACCTGTCGGTATCCAGGGTGGGTGGATAGTACAGAAGGGTTTGCAACTTTGACAAACTAAATTGCTCAGTCTGTGACGCCCATCGACAGGTCCGATGCACTAAACAACAATCCTAATGTTACAATTGGACATAATGTTAAAAGAGAGCGGGTTGCCAGAGGAAAAGGGGAGCCACAAAGGTGCATTCTGGCTGTTACTATCAATAGTTGAATTTCAACATGAGAATCTGAAACAAAAAGAACAAGAAGTATAAAACCTAAAAGACAAAATTGATAAATTAAAGGAGCACCCACTGACTCTATCAGAAGTATTAGACAATAGACTATAGGTGCAGAAGTAGGCCATATGGCCCTTCAACTGACATGTAAAGAGGGACAGGCCCTTGACTCTTTTGAATTGCAGGTGTTGGCTACTTGTGAGGAGGAGTGGCAACAGCATGACGGACGGCAGGCATGTCTCGACTTCTGGACAAAGACATTGCCTGATCCCGCCGCGCGATATTCATCCTTTTTATTTTATTTTTTTTAATTTTATTTATTAGAGGTAAATACATCAATGTACACATATATACTGTTACAATCATTGTACCCCATAATTTTATGGCTTTTAAAGAAAAAGAATAGAGAGAAAGAGAGTGAAATGTAAAAAGAGTTGTGATAGTGAAAGAGCGTGCCAAAGGGGAGAAGAAACCCTTGGTCAAAGGATTAGAATAGGGGGTTAAAAGATACACCCTAAAAAAAGAAAAGGAAAAAGAAAAAAAAAGAAAAAAAGCCAGTTATTATATTATATAAATCACGCAAAAGGAATCCACCAACTCAATACTTTTTCATCCCCCCCTACCAAGGCCCGAGGTGCTCCTGCACCCTATTTTTGTAGTTATTCTATAAATGCAGACCACGTCTGATAGAAGCGTTCTGATTTTCCTTCCAGGTGGAGTCTCATATCTTCCAGATGTAGTGTTTCAAACAAAGTTGAAATCCACATATTTAATGTTGGTATAGGAGCATTTTTCCAAAATGTTAAGATTAGTTTTTTTCCTATTATTAAGCCGTAATCAAATAGATTATTTTGATACACATTTAATTCCGAACTACCTTCCGTCATTCCGAAAATAATCCATTCGGGCTTTAGTGTCATTTTTATTTTAAACAGTTTTGTGAAAATTTCAAAGATTTCAATCCAAAACCTTTGAATTTTTGTACAAAAGATGAATGAGTGCGCTATAGTAGCTTCTTGACACTGGCATTTATCACAAATTGGTGAAACGTTAGGGAAAAATGTATTTAATTTAGTTTTTGAGTAGTATAATCTGTGTATTATTTTAAATTGTATTAAAGTGTGTCATGCGTTAATTGAGCATTTGTGCATATTTAATAAGTATTCTTTCCACCTTTCATTGGAAATTTTTATGCTTAGTTCGTTTTCCCATTCACCTCTAATACCTTCCGTTGTTGGTATTACTGCATTTAGTATAATATTATATATATGTGAAATTAAATTTGCTGATTCCGCCTTTGTATTCATTACCTCATCTAGTAAGTCTACTGCATTTTGTGAAATTCATGTGCATGTTTTTTTAAATAATCACATATTTGGAAATATTTAAAATACTGATTGTTATCCAGATTGTATTTTAGTTGTAATTGTTTAAATGATAATAAGTTTCCCATATCATACAAATCTCCCAAAGTTTTAATTCCTGCTCTTTCCCATTGTATAAATGCTTTGTCTATAATTGAGGGTTTAAACAGAGGATTTTTAGCAATAGGAGATATGAGAGATAAGTTTCTTAATTTTAAATTGTATTTTATTTGTTTCCAAATTCTAATTATACTATGTATAATTGGGTTTTTGTTGTAGTTTGTATTATTCACCGTCTTTGGTGAAAGAAGGATCCCACCAATATTAAAGGGGGAGCAGTCCTCTTTCTCCATACTGATCCATTCCGGTTGATGAAGAGAATTATACAACAATTGAATCAAATTTCTAATATTTACCGACCAATAATAATACATAAAATTAGGGAGTGCTAATCCCCCTGCTACTTTGGGTTTGTTCAGGTGTGGTCTTTGTATTCTATGGGTCTTATAATCCCAAATAAAATTTGTTATATCCGAGTCCAATTTTTAAAAAAACATTTTGGGTAGATATAGTGGAATTGATTGGAACAAGTATAGAATTTGTGGTAGAAAAATCATTTTTATGGCGTTTATTCGACTTATTAAGGACATCGGAAGCGTTTTCCAGAATTTAATTAAATTATGTAGTTTCTTAAGTACAGGGTTATAGTTTGCTTTAAACATGCCTTGATATCTTCTAGTAATTTCAATACGCAAGTATTTAAATTTTTCCACAGCTATTTTAAAAGGAAATTGTACGAGATGTGTAGAATCTTTGGTTTTATTGACATGATTTCACTTTTATTCCAATTTATTCTATAACCTGAAAATGAACCGAAATCCTCAATTGAATTTAAAATGTTGGGTATAGTGATATGAGGCTTTGTGATGTACAAAAGTACATCATCAGCGTATAATGATATTTTATTGTTTGAATATTTTGTCTTATATCCGTGGATATTTGGATGAGTTCTAATTATTTCTGCTAGTGGTTCAATTATGAGGGCAAATAACAATGGTGGTAATGAACAACCTCGTCTATTATCCCTTGACAATTGAAATTTCGTGGATAAAATATTATTAGTTAATATTCTGGCCGTTGGCTTATTATATATTAATTTAATCCATTGAATGAAATTCTCTCCCAGTTGAAATTTTTGCAATACCTTAACCATATACTTCCATTCAACCTGATCGAATGCTTTTTCTGCATCCAGCGAAATAATTGCGAGATTTGGATCTTTAGTTTGGTGTGAGTGCATTATGTTAAGCAGACGCCTCAAATTATTGAATGAATGTCTCTTAGGGATAAACCTCGTTTGATCCGGATGTATTAGTTTAATGGTGTACTTAATCTTCTTGCTAATATTTTTGTTAATATTTTTTGATCTGTATTTAACAACGCGATAGCTCTATAAGATCCAGGTTCTTCCTCATCTTTATCTTTCTTAAGTATTAGTGTAATCGTAGATTCTGCTAATGTATCAGGTAATATTTGTTCTCTGAAAGCATATGTGTATATTTTCTGTAGACGAGGACTACATATATCGTTAAAACTTTTATAGAATTCATTACTAAATCCGTCGGGACCTGGTGTTTTTCCATTTTTTAAATGAGAATATTGTTTCTTCTATTTCCTTATTTGAAATTTGTGCTCCCAATTCCTCTTGTTCCTGCAATTCTAGTTTGGGAAGATTGCAATTATCCAGAAACTCAGTGACTGTGTTGATGTCCGTTGTCGTTTTGGATGTATACAAATTCTCATAAAATTGCACAAATCTTTTATTAATTTCATTCGGTAATGTTAATACTTCCCTTCTGTCTGATTTAATCTTCGAAATCGTGTGTTCCTTTTCTCGCTCTTTTTAATTGGCGTGCGAGAAGTTTATGAGGCTTCTCCCCAAATTCAAACTGTTCCTGTCTTGTAATTTGGAGCAATCTTATAACTTTCTCTGATAGCAATTTGTTTAATTTGAATTTTAGTATTAATATTTTATTATGTTTATCAATGGACGGGTCTTTAGCATTATCTATATCCAATTGTCCAATTTGTTCCTCTAGCTGCCGTTGTTCAATCTTATTTTTTTTAATTCTGAAAGGCTTGTTATGAGATTATAACACCTCGAATAAAAGCTTTGAAAGATTCCCATAATAAAGTAGGTGTTGTGTCTGGCGTATCATTAATTTCATAAAAAAGATCCATTTGCTGTCTTAGATATATACTCCCTTGCATGTCTTTTAAAATTTGGGGGTTATACCTCCAGAACGATGTATTCTTAGACATACCTATTTTTTTTTTAAAGTTAGAGGGGAATGATCTGAAATCGTATTTGTATGGTATTTTGGGTTAAGAGTATACGGAGTTAATTTTGTGTCTATCAGGAAATAATCTATACGTGAATAAGTCTTGTGTACCGATGAATAAAACGAATATTCCTTGCCTGTCGGATTTGCAATCCTCCAAACATCGGTTATATTTGTATTTTTTATATATGTGTTTAAAAGTTCACTAGTTTTAGATTTTGTATTACCTCGTTGTTTTTGACTGGATTTATCTAAATAATGATCTAAGACACAGTTAAAGTCTCCCCCAATTATAACATTTTGGTAGTTATATTCTGCAAGTATATTCAAGATTTTATTGAAAAAATGCAGGTTGTCAAAGTTGGGCTCATATATGTTTACCAAGGTAATTGGGGCAGCATGGATCTCACCGGTAACTATCAAATATCTCCCGTCCTTATCTGTTAAGTTATTTTTGGGTTTAAATGGAATGCCTTTGCGGATAATAATAGACGTTCCTCTAGATTTCGACGTGTATGATGAGTGAAAGGTTTGACCTATCCAGTTCGCCCTCAATCTAGCTTGGTCTTGAAGTTCAAGATGAGTCTCTTGTAAAAAGGCAATATCTGTGTTGTATGCTTTCAGCCGAGCTAGAATCTTACCCCTTTTAATGCGTTCTTTAACACCCCTAACGTTCCAACTACAAAATGAAATTCCTCCCAGTTTATTTTGGTTATCGTCTTGCATTTTGAATAGATTTAATACCTATGTGTCTTGCGGTGCATTCGTACCTCAGGTCTTTGGACATTAACCCTGCAATGTTCAGTTAGTAGATTCCCTTTGCGATAGTCCTTGAATAAAAAAAACACACAAGTGATTAATGTGAAATTGATTTTTTTTAAATTAATACAAGTGAGAATACAGTGTCCGAGCTTGTCGGCACTGTAACAAGCTTGGATTTATGAAAGGAAAATCATGTTTGACTAATCTTCTGGAATTTTTTGCCACAAGGCTCGGTGTTGGGGCCGCAACTGTTCATCATATATATTAATGCTTTTGAAGAGGTAAATGGGAGCAAAACTAGTGCATACATACTTACATATTTCAATTCAGCCGATAAGTTGGTCAAATAACCTTCTTGCTTTTTTGTGTGTACCTTCTTGCTTTTTTTTTTTAAGAGACATGGATTTTTTAAATGTGAATGTCTCATAACGACACATTTGTGGGTCAGCAGTATTTTTCACCAACCTACATAATTTACAATAATTCTAAATTGAACTTCATAAACAAGGAAAACACTTTTTATTGACATCAATTTGTGCACGAAATATACAGGGTTGCAGTGCTTTGCATATCAGCTAATCAATAAAAGTGATGTCAAATTCAACATATTTCAAACAAAGGACAACATTTCCAACTTATATACATTAACTAGACTAAGTGGGACCCGTTGTGTTCCAGCATCACACGGGACGGGTTGGTCACCCAATGCAATATTCCACCTCTCCATGTATTCCAATATTACTGGCCAGTGGCGGTGGGGGGGGGGCTTTCTGTTGCGCTAGTATGGGTGTTGACTTGTGCGCCGAAGGGACTGGTTTCCAGAGGGCTAGTACGGACATTATGGTTCAAATGGATTCTAGGGCTGGCAGCTCAGTCACTGAGGCCAGGCAACTCAGTCACTGAGGCCTGGCAGAACAGTCACTCTTACCTGGCCAGCTGGCAGCTGAGAAACTGCCAGATATTCTGCCCAAAACAGGTGACAGACTCTGTGAGAGAGAAGGGGGAGAGAGTGGACTGAATGGATTATTGGCCTGGCAGTTCACTTAGTCACGGCTGGTGGGCTGGCAGTGCTGTCACTGACGGCTGGAACCGAAATTGCACCAACCCACTCAATTTTAAATAAATCATAATAGAGATCTATTAATGGTTAACACTTTAATTCTGACATGCATGGTAAGATTTACATAATTCACATTACTCTGTGTGCGAGATATACAGGGTTGCAGTGTTCAGCATATCAGCTAACCAGTGAAAGTGATGTACAATTCAGCGAGTCCAGAACCAGGGGCCACAGTGTTATAATAAGGGGGAGGTCATTTAGGCCCGAGGTGAGAAAAAACCGTACTACGTGTTTTTTGCAGGAGTGGTCCATCTTGCTCCGCTATAGGATATTTGCTCTTAGTGGCTCTCCCACAGAGTATCCATTCCTGCCCATTAGGTTCCCATTGTGATGAAGAACACGCAGGCATGATAAGTGGAAAAAGGATTTATTAAAGTTTAAAATATGAATAACTCTTAAAATATAAGACCAATTTAAATGTCAAAGATGTGATTTATTAAGTTCTATCTTGTTGTGTCTCTTATTGCTGCCCACTGCGTCTTTATGTCTCTTTGCTGTTGATAAAAAAAGTGAATATAAAAATAGAGATTCAGCGGTCAAATTTTAACCAGGATAATCTGATAATATCTCAGATGTCATCATTCATCGAAGCACGCTTTTATATAAGCACGCATATATACACACACATATACAGACTCACACACATAGACTCACACACACACACACATACTCACACACACTGACTCTCACACACACACAGACTCACTCAAACGTTTAAAGCTTCCAGTAGAGGCTGCTGCTGCTGAAGCAAAAGTCCAGTTTATATCAACGGGTCGATGGTTGAAAGGGTCAAGAGCTTCAAATTCGTGGGCGTGCAAATCTCTGAAGATCTTTCCTGGCCCGAGAACATGGATGCAAATATTAAGAAAGCACAACAGCGCCTCTACTTCCTGATAAGATTACGGAGAGTCAGTTTGTCAAGGAGGACTCTAACCTCTACAGGTGCACAGTAGAGAGCATGCTGACCAGTTGCATCGTGGCTTGGTTCGGCAACTTGAGCGCCCAGGAGAGGAAAAGACTACAAAAAGTAGTAAACACTGCCCAGTCCATCATCGGCTCTGACCTCCCTTCCATCAAGGGGATCTATCGCAGTCGCTGCCTCAAAAAGGCTGGCAGCTTCATCAAGGACCCACACCATCCTGGCCACACACTCATCTCCCTGCTATCTTCAGGTAGAAGGTACAGGACCCTGAAGACTGCAACAACCAGGTACAGGAATAGCTACTTCCCAACAGCCATCAGGCTATTAAACTTGGCTTGGACAAAACTCTGAACATTAATAGCCCAATATCTGTTATTTGTACTTTATCAGTTTATTTATTCATGTGTGTATTTACATATATAATGGTATATGGACACACTGATCTGTTCTGTAGTCAATGCCTACTATGTTCTGTTGTGCTGAAGCAAAGTCAAGAATGTCATTGTACCATCAGGGACACATGACAATAAACTCACTTGGATTTGAACTTGAATAGTATTACTTCAAATAAATACATTTTGAAAATTATGCACTTTACTTATGTTCTACTTTTTGAAGTTTTTTACATTTCCTTTTAAGTCATGTTATGCATTTTTCTATTCTTGAATTTGAGTCCACAGTGCATGTGGATACTCACAAAGATTGCTACAATTATAACCTTGACTCTATTGCAGCACAATTTCATGTCTTTGTATTGCTGTGTTTATTACACGGGAAAGCTAGAAGTGCTTATTAAATCTTCTTACAAAGACCATTTTGTAATTTCTTTCTATCCTCTTTTGGACCAAAGGCACAGCAGGACTGCCAACTCTCACACAGAGGGGAGGGAGGGGAGAGAGGGAGGGGGGGGGGAGAGGGGGGGGGAGAGGGGGGGGGAGAGGGGGGGGGAGAGGGGGGGGGAGAGGGGGGGGGAGAGGGGGGGGGAGAGGGGGGGGGAGAGGGGGGGGGAGAGGGGGGGGGAGAGGGGGGGGGAGAGGGGGGGGAGAGGGGGGGGAGGGGGGGGGGGGAGAGGGGGGGGGGAGAGGGGGGAGAGGGGGGGAGAGGGGGGGAGAGGGGGGGAGAGGGGGGGGAGAGGGGGGGGAGAGGGGGGGGAGAGGGGGGGGGAGGGGGGGGGGAGAGGGGGGGGAGAGGGGGGGAGAGGGGGGGAGAGGGGGGGGGAGAGGGGGGGAGAGGGGGGGGAGAGGGGGGGGAGAGGGGGGGGAGAGGGGGGGAGAGGGGGGGGAGAGGGGGGGGAGAGGGGGGGGAGAGGGGGGGGAGAGGGGGGGAGAGGGGGGGAGAGGGGGGGAGAGGGGGGGAGAGGGGGGGAGAGGGGGGGAGAGGGGGGGAGAGGGGGGGAGAGGGGGGGAGGGGGGGGGAGGGGGGGGGAGAGGGGGGGGAGAGGGGGGGGAGGAGAGCGGGGGGAGAGGGGGGGAGGAGGGGGGGAGGGGGGGGGAGGGGGGGGAGGGGGGGGAGGGGGGGGGAGAGAGGGGGGGAGAGAGGGGGGAGAGAGGGGAGATGGGAGAGGGGAGACGGGAGACGGGAGAGGGGAGACGGGAGAGAGAGAGAGAGAGAGAGATAGAGAGAAGAGGTCGAGATAGAGAGAAGAGAGGGAGATACAGAGGAGGGGATAGAGAGGGATCGAGAGGTAAGTAAAGATCTATTACAAATAAATCTAATAACTTTCTAATGCATCTTGCTCCTCTATAATCTTTGCTTGCAACTGCTCTGTAGTTTTGGAGCGGGTTACACAGCGGGAGAGCGAGAGACAAAGATTATAGAGGAGCCTAGTTTCCCAATGATGTAGACGCCATAGTCGACGCCATCTTTGGTCGAGGCACTCCGCTAAAATGGCATCAACAATCACACATGTGATACTACGCTTTTTTCGCTGAGTGGCGCATCTTGCTCCTCTATAATCTTTGTCCACGATGGTGCTAGCCGTCTGCAGGAGGTGGTCACGGCCCTTCCCTCGGGCGGTCACCAAGTACCCGAACGTTAGACGGACCACCCAAACGCGAACTAACCCCTGCCTCCCCCATTGCTTGGGTGTCCCATTTTCTGACTTCTCCCGTGACGAACAACAACGGGCATGGTTTACCGATGGCTCCAGTCGTTGGGTTGCAGGTAAGATCGTCTGACAGGCGATAACAACATTCAAGTCCAACTGTACACTGGGTCCTGGGCTGGTATGGCTGTATGGATGGCACAGTGGCAGTCCCAGGGGTGGGAGATGCATGGTCTGCACCAGCTAAGGGCCGTGTACGGCACCATCTGGGAGATTCAGTCTAAAAACGGGTCCAACTTTACTGGTAACAAAGTATAACAGTGGGCAGCTGATAGTGAGGTGCAGTGGACCCTCCACATCTCATATTACTTGCACGCAGCAGGTGGAGCGTACGAATGGTCTAAAAGAGCAGATACGTACTGTGCACTAACTCCCTCCCACACGCTAAAGGGCTGGGCTGTTGTGTTACAGAAAGCAGTAAACAAATTGACCCTCCGGCCTGTGGCAGTGGGACACCCATCAGCTGATATCTGGCTGTTGCAGTTGAGCCAGATGACGCCACATGGACAAATGAACATCAGGAAAGTGTGGGGTTCAGTCCCCGGCGGGGGACCCCCTTGCAAGGGGGAAGTTATTGCTGCAGCGCAGGGCCACTATGCAGTGGCTTATGGTGACCGGGGGGGGGGGTATCATATATGTCTACCTTTACATCACTTAAACCAGGCAAGAGTGAGCTTGCTCCGCCCCCTCTCGACAGAACAACGTGGGCTGATACTTCTGGTTCGGGGATACGTGAGTGTATGTGCCTTATTTAGTAGTGTAATAAATTACTGAGTGAAATAAAACTGTTATCTGAATCCAGTGATTTATTGAACACAACAGCCTTATTTCTTTTTTTCTTTTGTTAAGGCATTCATCAAAACCTACCACTTTGTCCAAGGTTTAGGTCACCTGCCCTAACCTATCTTTGTATGCCTTGGTATTTTTGCAAACACTTACGTTCAATGAAACAGGCTGTGTCTATAGATGTTGTTAGAAAATATAGAAAAATAGGTGCAGGAGTAGGCCATTCAGCCCTTCGAGCCAGCACCGTCATTAAATATGATCATGGCTGATCATCTAAAATCAGTACCCCGTTCCTGCTTTTCCCCCCCATATCCTTTGATGCCTTTAGCTTTAAGAGCTAAATCCACCTTTCTTGAAAACATCCAGTGAATTGGCCTCCGCTGTCTTCTTCCACAGATTCACAGCTCTCTGGGTGTTACAGTTTGATGGAAGCAAGAGATCAAAGTTGTCCATCTGCTGGAACCTTGAAGAACAACAGCAAAGCTTAATGTGGATACTTTCATCTTTAGGCACCGTAGGAACATTCCCACTAACAATGTTTCAGAAAGCTCAGAAATAAATATGGTAGGAAAAGCTGCAGATGAATCACCAGACTCAAGAAAACCAATGGACTTTCCGAAAGTAGAAATAAAAATGATTTCCAGCATTCATTCATAAAATATCTGTCAACATACTCAGCTTGTGATTCAAAGCAGCTCTACGGAATACATAGAGGTTAAAGGGAAACCAGTCAAGCTGGGATGTGTATATAGTGAATTGAATTGAAGGGGATTGGAGTGAATGCTCTGACATTGAGTAATAAGTGAAATGCCCAGTATTGTCAGGCAGCAGAATGCAGGCACCTGCTAACTGCCAGCATCAATCGTCATCAAGTAATAAGCATTTAAGGCTAGATATCTGATCTTCTGATTGAATATGCAGATTTAGGGACTCCATACATTTTATAAAGCCTTTGTAAATTTACTCGTGTTTTTTTTTTTCATTTTCAATTCTCCTTTCTGGAATAATTTGTATTCATTTCTTTCAATGTCAGCAACTCAGCATTCTGCAAACTGGCAGCAGTCAGCCTGCCGAATAAAGATTGATGACATGCATGATATATAAAAGTAATCAAATGGCTGTTCTGTTTCAGTGCTTAGTCACACTGTGATCCAGAGAAAATTACAAGTGCTCTTGAGCTGTATAAAATATACTATCAATGAACAATTCGGTATATTTTTGTATGAGAATCTGGTGGGTTTCAGAAAGCCTTATTTAATGCTGTATCAGAGGGGAGGTAGGTTTTGGCTGAGAAGCAATTTGTATGAGATCTTCAAAGGGGCGGAAGTGCAGGGGACCGCCCAATATGTAAGTAGGATTAAATGTCATGACAGCATTGGGGGAGTGTAGACAAGGTGTACTCTAGCAAAAAAAAGCTCCAAGGTGAAAGTGCCATCAACAATCTGCCAGGCTCCCATCAAAATTACAATGTTAAGGTTATCATCGAAAGTAAGCTTAATGATGGCGAGGACTTTGTTCCAAAGGGATTAAAAGGAAAATGAAGCCATGCCCCAGGTCTGAAGCAGTAGACAAAATGCACTTGTAATAGTAAGATTCAACGAGAACTTACCTGTTCGAAGTTTGATCTTTATTTTATGAGGAGTTACGATGAGGGATTACGTGAAGAAGCCCCGCCAGGCGCATGTTCGGCATACTTCAAAGCAGCGGCGTGAAAAACACAGAACCAATAGCCGGAGTAAGATAGTAAGGCTCACAAAGATTAGAACTACCAGATGATCATTTATATTATGAGAGTTGGGAGCGGAGGGCACGTAATCCGTCATCGTAACTCCTCATAAAATAAAGATCAAACTTCGAACAGGTAAGTTCTCGTTTAATCTTACTATTTTACTTCGGAGTTACGTGAGTGACTACGTGAAGATTTTAAAGCTCTGTGATTTTCATGCCGTAGATCATTCCATACGACACACTGCCTCAGTTTACCCAGTAGTGAGTAAATAATATATATTGCTTGAAATTATGCAATAAATATTTATATATTATTTATTTATTTATATATTTTATTTTTTAATAATAATAATAAAACAAAAATTAACAACCCCTCTATCCCAGGGGGAATAACAACAAATGTTATGCAACAAAGCAAACAATTTTGAACAGAACCCAACACAGCATGTGCAACTCTGGCACTGTAACAACAGGTTTATCATAAAACTAGGAAATTTTATTTTTTAGACCATCCTGCAGTCTCCAGAATTTGGACGAGCAGCACGTCCTGCACCTTCTGCTTGTGGAGTGAGATTTATACACATCAGTGTCTACTCCAGTTAATCCAGAACCTGTTTATCCATCTAGAAATAGTTTCTACTGTCACTTTTATATGTTTCTTGTGGGTAATGAACAATGGTGTCTCACAATCTCGGAGACTCTTAATTCAATATATATTAATTCAGATGCTTAACCACACACAATGTTTAGTTGACAACGTACGTCTTAAAGATTACTTTGGTTCCAGCTTTTCTTGGCTTGCTTTGCTTGCTTAGATCATTGATATAAAACGTTATTTTATCTACAAACAACTGTATACAATCTAACCACAACATTTGTAATGTTTGTACTCATTGTGCTGATATTAATGGTATGAACATAACTACTTTAAATATTAACTTCTGAAAAGACAGTGTCGTAATTGGAGTCCATTGCCAAAGCAATGTGAGAACTATGCTGACATCCCAGATTTCTGTATATCTGGGTTTGGTAGGATTTTATTAAAATTCCTCTCATAAATCGGGATATTAACAGATGAGACCTGATAGTTGTCGATTCTGAAATAGTCCTAAATAGGAGGACAAAACACTCCGAGCTCCATTCATGGTACTGTAACTCAGGTGCAACATAACAAGGAACTCCAATACATCCGATATATTTGCAGTATGATAAAATATATCTGACTGTATACAAAAAGATTTCCCATTCCTTATATGACACATATATTGTTTCTTAGTGCTATCTCTCCAAGCTGCAGTTATGACATCCATGGTCCTGTCCGACATTCCATCAGAACCTACAGATTAACAATTAATATGGTCATGTAATGGATGACTTCTGCTGTCACTGGATGTACCAACAATTACTGCATCTGGGATTTGTCATGAATGTCTGAATCATAATTCTGAGCACCAATGGGAACAATGGCTGTGTAGTAATGGTCCCTAGATAAGGGACGTATCAGATATTAACTGATAAGAACAGATACAACACTTGATTTTAGCCAAAAGTCGAGAACAATACCAATTTGGAACCACCAAACACCTGCGGTGGAGACTTGCTCTATTTTGGTGACACATTGTCTAATCAGACAAAATGGGGAAAACATAAAAGACTATACTTCCCCAATGTAGCGAGAATGCATCCACCGCTAATGCTCCTGGGTCTGACTCCCACGAGACACATTTAGACCACTGGAGATTTAATCCAGGCACAACAGATCAACATTTGGTACACATACTGTCTGACAATCTTTTTGAAACTTTTTTGAATTTTAACATTCATTGTGTATTGTCATTGCAATTTTGTGATCTGTTGTCTTTCCACAATATTGTATTCTCCCACAGTTGTGGTATTGTCTACTCGTAATTGAACATGTAAGTTCTTTATTGTAGAACAACAGCTATCAATGCATAAAACACCCCCAATAACTCCAAATTATTCAACCATGTATTTAGAGAATTAATCGTCTTGGACAGTCCATCGACCACCACAACTGGTGTCGCTGTCCTAAGCTCCCCATCCGAGAGCACTCTCATCAGTCTGTAATAACACTGAAGACTTCTGAACAAGCACATTTTTACTTCTAGTAACTTGTGCAACATTGAGAATCCATCATTTAATTCAGCTCAACCTTTAGTTAGTAACTGTATGGACCTAATCAATAACTTGCACGCTTTTTACTCTTATACTCTGGTCTTTGCAGACTTTGATCATGCAGAGGTCCCAATATGACAGCATGAATGCTGCTATCACTTTACCAGTAACCATAGCTACTTCTTGGATGGTGGGATAATGTTTTTTACCAAGACAAATACAGGCATTTGTAACATCCCCAACCTTAATTTGTTGATAAAGTTACTCACATATCAACTGTATTAAACACAAACCACAAATAATCAATTGTTTGGGATGCCTGTAACTTCCATGTTGTTTGGATGTACAAAACCTAAAGGGCCTGTCCCACTAGCGCGCGATTAGACGCGACAAGCGCGACCTACCGTGGTCGCTTTAGTCGCCCGGCCTCGCGTGACCCTGTCCCACTGCGATCGCCGGAGTCTCGTCGAGTTGTGTGTAGCTGGTGTCGACATCGCGCGTAGTGTCCAAAAACCGACACTGCTCAAAAAATTACGCGCGGCAAAATCCTGTCGCGCAGAACGTGATTAACGTGATGACGTTTTGACGTTGTGTGTCTTCAGCGTGGCATTGCGTGATGACGTCACTGCCCGACGTCGTGCAACGCGCATGCTCATGCGCATCGTCACGTGATGAAAAATAACGTCCTTCCTTCGGACGTCGCGCGTGTAATCGCGCGCTAGTGGGACAGGCCCTTCACTCGCACCGGGATCGCCTGACCCCCACGCGACCCCCGCGTCCGAATTTGTCGCGTTTGTCGCGTCTAATCGCGCGCTAGTGGGACAGGCCCTTTAGCCTTTCAATAGGCTTATGGTTGCTGAACTCAGTTCTTCAGCTGTCTCCCATTTACAATTACCATATCCTCTAGATAAGTCATTACAATGTGATTCTGAGCCCTCATTAACACCAGTGCTGGTTTCAATAATTGGGTGAGCAATCTGAGGGCTGAATTTAACCCATTATGCAATTCCTTCAGCTGACCCATCCAATTAATTGAAGTACCTGAATAATAAGGCATCTTTTTTACGTCTAAAAAATAACCACAGAGCAGCCTTGTGATAACAACTTCATTATAATGCTGAAGTGTACTTTTTTTAAATGTTCATACTGAACTATAAATTTAAGTTTGTGAGTCCTAGAATGACTGCAACCCCCATACTTGTGTCTGGGATATATTATCACTACCTGACGAGTTCCTAGTACATTCAAACACCAAGCAGATCAGATTTAAAGCAGAATTACAAAACAATTGTAATCTTAACCAACCAGAGGTTGTTTCCCCAGAAATTCCATGTGTAATGGAATACCGTTTCTGTACTTCCGTAAATGAACCAGACGATCTCCTTCTCTTAATATAGGGGTTTGTATTCATTAATCATAAATCTGGTTATAGCTTGCCCACATAATCCTGCATTTTTTGGGTATAATGTTAGCCAATGGCAATTTTCATCAAACAATTGGGTTCGAATATGCTTTGCAGAGTAAAGCAAGCATGTCTTAAAAGTATTGGACATAATCGACCCATGTATGTCTTCCCCAAATGCAGTGATGCCAACTGAATATCAGCTAGAGGACATGCTGGAACACATTTCCTGTCCTCGCATCGTTACACTCATGAGTGCCCAATTACTGTTGGCACCGAGCGAGGCACAATAGACGGGTGTTTTATATATTTTTATATATTATTTACTGTTTCAGTCATAACAGTGTCTTGGAGTAGGTGAGAAACCAAATAATATTGGCCGCCAGGTTCATCCATAGCCTCAACAGTCCATTCAATATATCAAAACCTGGTGCTACATCGGGAACACCCGGAATATTTCTATTGTGCTCTGGTGTATACACATAAGTAGGGACACCAGTTTCAGGGTCAGTTTCATCCTGCCCTGGTACTCCCGAGTCTTGCTCTAGGGAGACTTCATCCAAACCTATGCAAGGCACTGGTGAATGAGATTCTCATGCTACATAGGCACCATACTCATTGTATGGAAACTCCTTCGGAGCCTGCCTTAGAATCTCATGGGTCTTAAAACCCTTAATTATTTTGAGTTTTGAGCATTTTATCTTGCTCTAGGGACCTCATCCAGACCTAACCAAGGTACTGGAGAATCAGAATTCCATTTTCATAGGCACCATACTCAGCGTATGGAAACTCCTTTGGAGCTTGCCTTACAGGAAGACATACATGGGTCTTAGAACCCTTGACTAAGTCAAGTGTGGAGCATTTTCTCCATTTCCAGCCTTCCCCTCATTCTTGTCCTCCCTTGGAGTTACTTTCTTTACTGTTTTGTATTTGTGCATAAATCATACATGTTTAAAATTAAAATTTTGAGAGGCACATCCTGCTTGCAGAATATTTGTATTAACCTCATTATCACACAGGGTTATATACATTTCCATAAAGGAAAACTGCATCTGGTAACATATATACAGAGCAGACTTTATTTTACAATTGTGGGTATTTGGAGCCGGCATTTAGCGCAGCCGTTATCTCCAAACCCGATCTAAATAGCGGTAAATAGCGGGAACCGGCTTTTAAATCAGCCTTATCTCCCGATCCGATCTAAATCGGAAACTACGGTTTCAGTGCGTTCCATTCAATTACCGCAGTTTAAAAATACTTATACTCTAGCTGGCTCTGTATTTTCAAGCAGATTTACAGAGTTTTGAAAACATTTTCCAAAATACATAAACACTCTAGCTGGCTCTGCAGACTTACAGAGTTTAAAAAACACTCGCAAGAAGTTCAACACTGACTTACCTGCGGGTTAAACTTACCGCTGGTGGGACCTGCACTCTCCACCCTGTCGGTGCCACATGCGTCGACGTAATGCCGAACATGCGCCTGGTGGGGCTTCTTCACGTAGTCACTCACGTGACTCCGAAGTAAAATTGGGCTCAGGCTGCAGAAAATGGACAAGGGAGTGCCAGTGGATGTAGTGTGCCTGGACTTTCAGAAACACTTTGATAAGGTCCTACATAGGAGATTAGTGGGAAAAATTAGACCACATGGTATACGGGGTAGGATACTGACAAGGATAGAAAATTGGTTGGCAGACAGGAAACAAAGAGTAAGGATTAACGAGTCCCTTTCAGAATGGCAGGCAGTGACTAGTGGGGTACCGCAAGGCTTGGTGCTGGGACCACAGCTATTTACAATACATATTAATGATTCAGATGAAGGGATTAAAAGCAACTTTAACACATTTGCAGATGACACAAAGCTGGGTAGCAGTGTGAACTGTGAGGAGGATGTTATGAGGATGCAGGGCGACTTGGACAGGTTGGGTGAGTGGGCAGATGCATGGCAGATGCAGTTTAATGTGGATAAATGTGAGGTTATCCACTTTGGTGGCAAAAACAGGAAGGCAGATTATTATCTGAATGGTGTCAAGTTTGGAAGAGGGGAAGTACAACAAGATCTGGGGGTCCTTGTTCATCAGTCACTGAAAGTAAGTATACAGGTACAGCAGGCAGTGAAGAAAGCTAATGGCATGTTGCCCTTCATAACACGAGGAGTTGAGTAGAGGAGCAAAGAGGTCCTTCTGCAGTTGTAGAGCCCTAGTGGGACCACACCTGGAGTATTGTGTGCAGTTTTTGTCTCCAGGTTTGAGGAAGGACTTTCTTGTTATTGAGGGAGTGCAGCGTAGGTTCACGAGGTTAATTCCCGGTATGGCGGGACTGTCATATGTTGATAGAATGGAGCGGCTGGGCTTGTATACACTGGAATTTAGAAGGATGAGAGGGGATCTTATTGAAACATATAAGATTATTAAGGGTTTGGACACACTTTAGGCAGGAAACATGTTCCCAATGTCGGGGGAGTCCAGAACCAGGAACCACAGTTTAAGAATAAGGGGTAGGCCATTTAGAACGGAGATGAGGAAAAACTTTTTCAACCAGAGAGTTGTGAATCTGTGGAATTCTCTGCCTCAGAAGGCAGTGGAGGCCAATTCTCTGGATGCTTTCGAGAGAAACATCATTGAGAAGAAAGAGAGCACTGGTGATCTTAGATAGAGCTCTTAAAGGGATATTAGGAGAAGGCGGGAACGGGGTACTGATTGGGGATAATCAGCCATGATCACAGTAAATGGCGGTGTTGACTGGAGGTGCCGAATGATCTACTCCTGCACCTATTGTCTATGTTAAGATATACAGCAGCAGGATTATGGTATATGATGCCCTGATAATAATAGGATATAAACCCAGGTGTATTAATTTGATGAGCAGGAGAGTTAACCCCAATGATTAAAGAGAGACAAGATATGAGAAATATTTGTGTAAGAAGGAACTACAGATGCTGGTTTAAAGCAAAGATAGACACAAAAAGCTGGAGTAACTCAGCGGGACAGACAGCATATCTGGAGAGAAGGAATGGGCGACGTTTTGGGTCAAGACCATTCTTCAGACTGGTTAGGGATAAGGGAAATGAGAGATATAGACGGATGTGGAGAGATAAAGAACAATGAATTAAAGGTATGCAAAAAAGTAACAATGATAAAGGAAACAGGCCATTGTAAGCTGTTTGTTGGGAGAAAATGAGAAGCTGATGTAACTTGGCTGGAGGAGGGATAAAGAGAGAGGGAATGCCGGGGCTACCTGCAGTGAGAGAAATCGATATTCATACCACTGGGCTGTAAACTGCCCAACCGAAATATGAGATGTCGTTCCTCCTATTTACATTAGCCTCACTCTGACAATGGAGGAGACCTAGGACAGAAAGGTTTGTGGAGGAATGAGAGGAATGAGAAGGAGCAACCGGGAGATCAGGTTGGTTCTGGTGGGCTGAGTGAAGGTGTTCCGCGAAACGATCGCCCAGTCTACGTTTGGTCTCGCCAATATATAAGAGGCCACATCTTGAACAACGGATGCACTAGATGAAGTTGGAGGAAGTGCAAGTGAACCTCTGCCTAACCTGAAAGGACTGTCGGGATCCCTGGACAGAGTCGACAGAGGAGGTATAGCGACAGGTGTTGCATCTTCTGCGGTTGCAGGGGAAGGTGCCTAGGGAGGGGTGGCTAATGTGGGAAGGAATGAGTTAGCCAGGGAATTTAGCGGATATGGACATATCTGAGCAAAGGGGAATAGAGAACATCACATACAGTACAGGCCAATGAACCTTCATCCAGCTCCACCACAGCCCACTGTCCCCGCCTCTTCCTTTCTTCTTCCCGCCCCTCCACACCAATCTGATGAAGGGTCTCGACCCGAAACGTCACCTATTCTTTCACTGCATAGATGCTGCCTCACCCGCTGAGTTTCTCCAGCATTTTTGTCTAACTTAAAAAAAAGCAAGTGTTTTATTGTCATATGCCTCGACACAGAACAATAAAATTCTTATTTGCAGCAGCACAACAGATATGTAAATCTACTCTGTAAACACCATTAATACCTTCGAAAAAGTTAAGTATAAACGCAAACAAATAATAGTGCAAAGACAAAATTCATAAAAAAAACATTGCCTCCCAAGTCTATGCAGTTTGGAGCTTATTGTGTTTGATAGCCTTAATGTTTTATTTTTTTTAAGATCAAATAGAATAAGTTGTCCTACAACTTTAGGCTGTGCATGCAATAGGCATGAAGGAGTAGAAGAAACCTTATTGTTGTTGGGAGGAGGCTGCTCCAGAACCTGGACATTGCAGTTTTCAGGCTCCTATATCACCTTCTCAGTGGCAGGAGGGTGATATTGGTCCCAGATGATGCTGCCTGCCTTTTTGTTTGTGGATCCATGGCCTTTCTCTTCATCGATGGGACGGTGGCGGTGAGAGTCAAAAAACTTCAAATTCCTAGGTGTGCATTTCTCTGAAGAAAATAGACAATAGACAATAGGTGCAGGAGTAGGCCATTTGGCCCTTCGAGCCAGCACTGCCATTCAATGGCTGATCATCCCAAATCAGTACCCCGTTCCTGCCTTCTCCCCATATCCCATGACGCCGCTATTTTTAAGAGCCCTATCTAGCTCTCTCTTGAAAGCATCCAGAGAACCTGCCTCCACCACCCTCTGAGGCAAGATCTGTCCTGGACCCAGCACATTGATGCAATGATGCAATGAGGCGGTGCAGGCTCGAAGGGCCGAATGGCCTACTCCTGCACCTAATTTCTATATTTCTAAATTCTATGCAGGAAGCCCATCAATGCTTCTACTTCCTTTGAAGATGGAGACGGCAAGTCGATGAATACTCTCTTGAATTTTGTGCAATGGAGAGCATTTTGATTGATGGCATCACAATCTGGTTCAGCAAATCACACTCTCGGGAACCACAAAGAGTGCAAAATGTGGTGAACACTGCCAAATCCATCAGTTCCAATCTTGCTTTTCTTTTAAGCTTAACCCTTTTGACACTTTGACATGCGTTTATTTTCTCAAATCTTTTCAGTTGATGTTACATTGTTAACACAAGAACATAAATAGAAGTAAGAGAGCTTATTTGTTCCCTCATTCATTAAGATCATGCATGGCTGGTCTTTTATAACCAATTGTCTCCAATCAATTTAATATTTAAAATGAATTGATCAATCGACCAGTCTTGAATGTACTCATATGTAGAGAATTCCAAAGATTCACTGCCCTCTGGGTGAAAAAAAGTTCTTCTAAAGTTCTAATTTTTGTCCTGAATGACAACCATCATCCCGTACCCACCAGTCGACACTCCCCAATCCTTGTGCTTGGAAGCATCAACCTTGTCATGCACCAGAATAATTTTATACTTGTCAACAAAATCTCTAATTTTTCTAAAGCAAAGAGGCTGCACACCTAGTCTTTTTTAATCTCTCCTTATAGGGGAAACTTGCCAACCTAGGAATCAAGCTGGTGATCCGTTGCTGCATTTATCATGCAAATACTTCTGTATGTCATGGAGATCAGACCTCTACCCAATAGTGCAGATTGATGCAATACACTTCCACACTTGTACTCAAATCCTTTTTTGATAAAGACCACTTGTTCACTGCACAAATGTGTTATCTTTCAATGACTTGATGGAGGTGTTTCTCCAAACATCAACATCTTGAATGAATACTTTATTATTGTCATAGATGACAAGTCTCAGTGATATTCTTTGTTTTGCATGCTTCAGGTATGGAAAGACCTGCCACATGAAGGGTGCTGACGAAGACCACCAGGTCTTCCTTTGTTCTTCCATCACCCCTATGGTGGTTCCCCCAAGCCGGGTCCCCCTTTGTTCTCTCCCCCACCCCCTCACGGCGGTGCCTCCACTGCATTCTTACACATTTAAAAATATTCTATATTTCAAATTTTCTTGGCATTTTTTTACACACAATCACATCCTTGTCCATTCCTATATCTTCCACACAGTTCACACAACTTTAGATCAGCAGCAAACATGGTTATATTATAGTGTAGGAAGGAACTGCAGACGCTGGTTTACACCGAAGATAGACACAAAATGCTGGAGTAACTCACTGGGTCAGGCAGCATCTCTGGAGAATCTATCAATGGTTATATTAACCTTGATCCTCTCATCCAAATTATTGTGAAAAGATAAACTCCAACTTAGACCCTCTTAATTTGATTTAATCATCTGTTCAATGGCATCAAAGGCCTCCTGATACTCCTCAGACAAATCGGTTGGTTCACCCTTATGCAGCTGGCTGCAGCCTCAAGACATAATTTGTCAAAGATGACTTCCCTTTCATAAATTTATGTTCACTCCATCTAATCCTGTTATTTTCAACTGCCTTGTACCACTTCCTTAATAAAATGTTCCAGCATTTTCTAAACTAACAAACATTGGGCAAATTCCCTCTCTTAAATAGTGAGGTTTTGTTTGTTGCCTTCAAAACAGTGGGGTCCAATCTCGATCCGTGGAGTTTTATAAGATTACAATCCAGCCATCTTCCCTTCCAAACCAGTTACCAAGCTCGGGGAAACTGGGTCTTTGTAACTGGATCGCCAACTTCCTCATCAGCAGAACACAATAGGCATGAATTGGCAGCTACACCTCCTCCTCGATAACTGTCAACACAGGGGCGCTACAAGGCTGTGTGCTCAGCCCCCTGCTCTACTCACTCTATACCCAAGACTGTAGCCAGACACAGTTCCAACTCCATCTTTATCTTCGCCAATGACACCACCGTTGTTGGATGAATTAGGGATAATGATGAGTCAGCGTATAGGAGGTAGATCAGTCGTCTGATGGAATTATGCCACAACCACCCTGCTCCCAACATCAGTAAAATCAAGGAATTGATTGCTGACTAGAAGATGAACGCCAAGGATCCACAAACCTATCTTTATAAATTCATAGAGTCATGCAGCGTGGAATCAGGCCTTTCGGCCCAACTTAGCCACACCGACCAACAGGTCCCAGCTACATTAGTCCCACCTGCCTGCGTTTGGACCATATCCCTCTAAACCTATCCTGTCCATGTACCTGTCTAAATGTTTCTTATATGTTGCAATATTACCTGCCTCAACTACCTCCTCTGGCAGCTTGTTCCATACAGCCACCACCCTTTGTTTGGAAAAAGTTACTCAGGTTCCTATTAAATCTTTCCTCCCTCACCTTAAACCTATGTTCTCTGGTTTTTGATTCCACTATTCTGGGCAACAGACTGTGTGTCTACCCGATCTATTCCTCTCATGATTTTGTACACCTCCATAAGATTATCCCTCATTCTCCTGTGCCTCAAGGAATAGAGTTGTAAACCTGCTCAACCTCGCTCAGGCTCTCGAGTCCTGGCAACATCCTTAGCATCTTTGTTGCTGACAACATCGTACCTATATCGTGCTCAGAACTGAACTCAATCCCTCTAAATGTGGCCTCACCAATGTCTTATATAACTGCAACATGGCCTTTCAACAAACGATGTACCTGCACTCCTAGATCCCTCTGCTCTACAGCATTCCCCAGAGCCCTACCATTCACTGTGTAAGTCCTGTCCATGTTAGTATTCCCAAGATGCAATACCTTACATTTCTGTGTGTTAAATTCCATCAACTATTCCTCACCCCACCTGGCCAATTGATCAACATCCTGCTGAATTTTTTTCATAACCATCTTCACTATCTACAATACCACCCACTCTTGTGTTATCTGCAAACTTGCTAATCATGCCATGTACATTCTTATCCAAATTACTGATATAGATGACACACAGCATTGGGTCCAGCATTGATCCCTGAGGCACACCACAAGTCACGAGCCTACACTCCAAAAAGCAACCTGGCACCATCACCTTCAGCATCCTTCTATGAAGACAATTGTCTAACCATTCAGCTATCTCTCCTTGGAACCCATGCTGTCTAACCTGCCAGAGCAGCCCACCATGCAGAATTTTGTCTAAATCCTTTCTTTTTTTTTATATATATTTTTATTAGAGGCCATACAAATAATATAATAATTTTTTCAGATATGCATATTACATATTTCTAAAATTATATGAGTATTGCAAAGCAATATATATAAGCCTCATTTCTTTAATAGTGAAGAGAAATAAAAGTAAAGAAAGAATAGATGTTTAATTTAAAAAGTGTGATTATAATTTTGATTATATGTGAGAAAAGTGAGAAAAATTTTTTTTTTTTTAAATAAAAAAACCCAATAAAAAAAATAAAAAACCCATATTACTAACAATTATTATACTTAAAGATAGAAAAACAGTATACATCTTAACAATGAATGGAACAATTTCTAATAATAAATATATATATAGAGACAGGTATATAAACCTCAGATTAAACCTTTTCATTTGATCTTACCACCGGGTACTTGTTGAGTCTAAATCCTTTCTGAAACCCATGTATATGTTTACGGCTCTGTCTTCATCAACTCTTTCATCTTATCTTCAAAAAACAATCAGATTCATGAGGCACGATGTCCTACATATAAAACCACACTGACTATCCCTAATCATCTCTTGTTCATCTAACTGCATGTATATCCTACCCCTCAGACGACTCTCTAGCAACTTTCCAACTACAGATGTTCAGCTCACTGGCCCGCTGTTCCCAGCCTTTTCCCTGCATCCGTTCTGGAATAAAGGCACCACATTTGCCACCCTCAGTCTTCCATCACCTCAACTGTATTTAATGACAACTTACAACTCAGACAGGGCTTCTGCAAATTCCTCCCTAAGTTCCTAATTTCCTCTGCATCATTAATGGGTTGGTGGTGGAAGGAGTCAAAAGCGTCCAGTTTCGGGTCATGTACATCACGGAAGATCTGTCCTGGACCCAGCATATTAATGTAATCGTAAAGAATGCCCATCAACACTTTTACTTCATTAAAGGACTGAGCAGATAAAATATGTCGACCAATACCTTCTTGAACTTCTTAAGTGTATGTTAGAGAGCATATTGTCTGGTTGCATGATGGCCTGGTTCAACAACTTGAATGCCCAGGAATGAAAATTACAAAAAGTGGCAAACACTGCCCAATTCATCATGATTACTGACCTCCCCACCATCAAAGGGATCTATAGGAGTCGGTCTCAAAAAGCCAGCCAGCATCTTCAAGGATCCACACCACCAGGGTCATGCTCTGGTTTCACTCCTGCCATCAGATAGAAGGTACAGGAGTCTGAACACTGTAATGTCCAGGTTTTAGAACAGCTTCTTCCCAACAACCATCAGAGAATTCAACACCACGAACCCCAACTAAACTCTGAACTACAAACATTCTTGGCTGCACGAGGGACTTCGGGTTTTGTTTTGTATTGCATCATATTAGTTTTTTTATTTATTGAACTTTATTATTTTTTTTGTTTATTATATAATCTGTTGAGTGCTACATTTACAAACCTGTGTTACTGCTGCAAGTAAGAATTACATTGCTCTGTTCCAGCACAATGATAGTAAAACACACCACTCTACTATCAGCTTAATTTCTCCCAATTCTACCTTCTTGCTAATGTTAAATTATTTGATGCTTTCATTTGCTCACTGGTCAGGTATTCCATTATTTCCAGGTTTTCTCTATCTTCTTCAGTTCACAAATAAAACATTTGCTTAATTTCTCTGCTATTTCCTTATTTTCCCTATATAATTTCTCTGGTCTTGATCTATAAAGAAGCCGTTAATTATAGCTAATCATTTCCTTTTTAAACTCTATTTTTGTGGTTCTTGCTAGCTCATTCTTACACTTTCTTCTCCTAATTATTACCTCAGACTCCTTTGCTGAACTTTGATATCATTCCATTCCCCATGCCTCCTGCTTTTTTTGGCAACAATATATTTATTTCCCATCAATTTAACACCATCTATAAATTTCTTGAGACCCGCAGCTGGTCAACATTTCCTGTGGGATTATTTTGCCTTAAAGGAAAGTCACTTGTTGTCAACTCATGCCTACAAGATCCAGGTCTTGTGCCATGCAGGTATTACCCTAGAATTTGGGAACTGAACATAGTACATCATATATGAGAAATGCTATCTTCTACATGATCCCACCACGTCACATCTTCCCATCCTGATCCCTTTCTGCTTCGTGTAGAGACAACTACCTCTGCAACTGCTCTCAACTCATCTGGTCCCTCAAAAACTGCCCACAACCCAGGTACATTCCTCTGCAAATGCAGGAGACGTGATACCTGTCCCACACCTCCTCCCTCACATCCATCCAGGGACCACAGCCGCCCTTCCAGTTAAGAGAGGTTCACGTGCACCTCATCTTCCGTATTCAATGCTCCCGATGTGGCCTCCTTTACACCAGCAAGACCAAGCGTAGACGAGGTAACCACTTTGCCGAACTCATGCGCTCGGTCTGCCTGGGCCTGCAGGATCACCCGGTTCCTCACCATTTTAACTCCCATTCCAACCTTTCAGTCCTGGACCTCCACCTTGCAGTGAGGTCTCGTGCAAACTGGAGGAACAACACCTCATATTCCACCTAGGCAGCTTACAACCCAAAGGTATGAGCATTGGAATACTCCAATTTTAGGCAAACGCCTCATTTTCATTCCTTCCCTTCCCTTCCCTGTGCCCACTCAGGTGTGCACTCATTTCTGCCACTATCCCACCCTTTTCCATATATATTACCTTCCTCCAGATTCACATTCCAGTGCTGTCTCCTTAACTTACACCCTTTCCGCCTGACCCACTGAGCCTACTCCAGCTTCTTGTGTTTCTGCACATTTATTAAATTGCTCCTTCAGAAATGATGGGGATAAACTAGCAATGATGCATTTAATTAAAAGAGAGAGGTTCTGAGAATCGAAGGTAAAGCTCATGTAATTGACAAATCCTAGTTACATCTCTATTTGCTCTGTTTCAGAAAAATGCTTAAAATGCTCCATTTTAATTTTGCATTTGTGGAAAGTGGCATCTCAGGCATGGCTGGCATTCATTGCTCACCTCAAGGTAAGGATACAACTGAGTGACTAAGCAGTGATGACCCAAACATGTTCACTTTGGACTGGAGTTGCACAAAGGCCAGACAGTTCATAGACTAAACGCAGAAACTAAATGCCATTTACACCAACACTTAAAACCCAATCATTTAGGATTCAGACGCATTACAATTCTAAATCCAGTAATCTGCAATTTCTTTCATCTTTATCATGCTAATTTCCGCTGTTTCCCACATTACACGATTGCAACAGTAAACACAACTTGATAAAAGAGAATCTAATTGGACTGAGGGCTTACCTTTGGTTAATAAGCCTTTTTTTAAATGAGCTTTTTCCTTCTGTTGGGTTAAAAATTACCTGTGTTAACTTATCAGATTTTCTTACAACGATATAATTGCTGTTTCATCAAATGAAACCTATAATTATAAGCAATTATTTGATTCTGTACCATTTAGCATTGGACATTTTACCCATTTTATGCAAACCTCAATTAAAAATGCAGTTTATCAAGACGCATTATTTGCAAGACTAACTTCTGTCCTAGACTCCATTAACAATGAATACTGTCTGCAAAAATAAAGGAGGCAGTGTACATGGACATGCCTTTAATTGCCTCATTAAGTAGCAAACAAATGGTGCACACTATTCATTATGCTTACAGCTTCCCAGAGCCATGAGAGCTCTTGAACAACAGCAAATAGAGATTGTCTTTTGCAGTTGAGGGCATCGAGGAGAGTGGAACAAACAATTGGAGGATCTTAAGTAATTAAGTAAAAGTTTAAAAGAAAAGTAGCAGAGAAGTTGTGATTTATCAACTTTCAAACTCATCAAGGACCTAATAACTACATCCGTTTTTAAAGAGTTGGCATTAGTGATGGCGTTGGTTCCTAATCCTCTACAAAACCCTCAAAAATAAAAGATTGAGCAGTCAGTATGGTTTTATGAATGAAAATTTATGCTTGGCCAATCCATTGGAGTTAAGCATACAACTAATGGAATAGATAACTAGGGAACCAAGATACTTGGTGAATTTGGATTTCCTTTAAGACTGTTGTCTTACGTTGACCAACATTAAATTGGGAAAATATCTTCATATGGATTGAGAATTGGTGATCAGATAGTAAGCAGAGTGGCCACAGACTGATCTTCCTCGGGTTCAGAGGTTGGGATGAGTGGAAGAATGGTTAGGTCCATTATTCAATTATTTTGCTGAGGGTACTAAATGTTATATTTCCAACTAATGATACCAAACTAAGTGGGATTGTGAGTACAATGGAAAATGTAAAGTGGCTTCAATATAGACACGCTGAGTGAGTGGGCAAGAACACGGCGGATAGATAATAATGTGGGAAAAATGTAAGGTCATCTACTTTGGTATGTCCTGCAGAGAAGTATTTGATAAATGGTGAGAGACTGGGCAATGTTGCTATTTAAAGGTTCTAAGATGTACTTGTAAGCAAGTGACTGAGGGCCAATATGCAGGTGATGCAAGCCATTTGAGAACATTCGGAATGCTATTCTTTAGTAAGACAGGATTTGAATGTACGAGCAAGGAACTCTTCTTGCAATTGGATAAGGCATTGGAGATGTCACCTGGAGCACTGTCTAGTTTTCATCCTTACGTATGCAGGTGCCAAAGAGGGAGTGCAGTAAAGATTCAATAGACTAGTTTCAGGGATGGTGGGTTTGAGGGCAGGTTAGGGTGACTGGGTTCACATTCTCTTAATGTTAATGAATTGCAGAGGGAGTGCCTCTACAGACAAATAAGGGGCACTCTCACTGAAACATACAGAATTCTTCAGACGACAGAATAGACAGGACCCTTCACCTGGCTACCTTAGATAAGTGGACACAGATTTTGAATATGGAGACATTTCTTTGGAATTCTGTACCACAGAGCATGATAACTAGTGTTCCTTCAAAGCTGAGATTGATAGGGTTCTGGACATCAAGGGAAATAAACTACATGGGGATGGTGCTGGAAAATGATAGCAGTAGATGTCACAATCTTAATAAATGATGGAGCAGGCTCTTAGGGCTGGTTTACCTACGCTGACTTCTCATATCACAGTACATCTCAATCCGACTTAAGAATCCTCAGAGACACAAAGAGTTGAAACTTGAAAGTATAAGAATATTTAATAAAACAATTTCATGTACAGAAAATAAAACAAGGTAAAAATTTTCAAATAAGAGAAAGATAAAAGTGAATGAAAAGAAAATTGCTTTAAAAACACCAATAATTAAAATGTATACAATTGAGACAGCACATAAAAATAAGTTTTTCAGTGCCAGGATGTTTATTTGATAAGACATGTTATTAGATCATTAAAAAGTAACTTGGACTTGAATGGGCAAGTCCTAAAGGTTTGTGGTATGCTTTGACAGTAAGTATCCAGGTGATCAGTAGCACAATTCATGCCTATCATCTATCCGAATACCAGATCCCTCAATGAGGTATTGATGCAGAAATTGATACACAAAGGAGAATGGAGAGCAAGAAATATGTGGCAACATCTTCCCAATTTCTATTTTTAACTGCACTAAGTAGAGAAATGTGTTTTCCAATTTGTTCTTTAATTAGTGTATCACAAAAACTAGGCCAGGCTTGGACCTTGCAGTCATATGACTCTTGGTGCAATATTTGCTGCTTTATAAGTGAATCTGAACAAGTTAACTTGCTTTAACTTTCTGAACAAGTTAACGCAGAATATGCATCTGTCTGCTCACTTGCACCATTTCCACTGAATTGCTGTTAGTCAAACATTTCATCCTTTCTGAAGAATGGTCTTCAAGTTGATAGGTTTATTCTGAAATGTCACTTAACTATTTGTCTTCCTCCTCAGAGGCCTGACTTACTTTAGGTTTCTAGCATTTAATGTAATTTACTTATTCATAGAGTTTGCAAGGTAACCTGACTAGGAATGCAGAATTTTACGAATACTATTTCCCTTGCCCCATCTCCACTGACTTATTAGGGGAGTTCAAATATTTGCAATATGCCCAGTGGCTGTTAGCTACACTTTTATTGGTTGAGGTCTAGGTGAGACTCATTTGCAACTATTCTGTTACAATCCAATATTTCACCAGTGCTCACAGATGAGCTGCACATATACATAAAGAACTCTGGATGAAATATCTGTGCATGTTGTTTGTTACAGATTCAAAATGAAGAGTTGCTCACTTTTGGACAGGATAAGGTACGAGTCCATACATTGACAAAAAAAAGGTTTTGCAGCATTGTAAAGAAACTAGAACAGGTATCAATAATTGTCTGAGATTAAACAATATACCCTGGATTTTTGATTACTGGAATTTATTGCCTTCTCCTCCCAGCTCAATCAAATCAAATCTTATTTAATGCATTTGAGCCATAGATCAAAACGTCAGCAATGAAACATTACTTCCCTCAACGTTCATCAACATTTGGCACCGAAGCATTTGTAACTCAAATAAGGTGAGTGGGGATGATTCAAGCGGAGCCCAAGGGGCAGCTTTGTCAAAAAGTGATGGGTGTATGGAACGAGCTGCCAGAGGTAGTTGAGGCAGGTATTATAACACCATTTAAAAGACATTTGGACAGGTACCAGGATAGAGAAGGTTTAGAGGGGTAAGGGGCAAATGAAGGCAGGTCGGACAAGCTCAGATAGGGTATCTTTTGTCAGCATGGGCAACTTGGGGCAAAGGGCCTGTTTGCGTGCTGTGTGGCTATGCCTTTATATAGTCTGTGGAGTTCAGATTCACAAATACTGGAAGCTTGAGATGAACAACTGTTCCACATATTTTAATATTTACACTTTTTTTGCAAAATCTGCTAAAAATTCAAAGTATATTCAGTAAAGCTAGAACATACAAAACAATTGCTGATATTTCCTTAAAATTTGTACAAAAAAGAATGGCAATGAATACAGTTAGACAACAATATAACTGGACAATGCCAAAAAAACATTCACAAGAGTAACAGTGAAATATTTGAGGTTAATTCAAGAAGTCAATCAAAAACCGAGAATCTGAATATTAATAATTTGACCAAACAGATATTATGAAACAATCACTGTGCGAATGTTCCATTAGTGCTTCAAAGGAGTATTAATCACAGTACCATGTTTACAAATTTTAAAAAGTAGTTTTCAGTATATAATTCCAAATGAATCCAAGTAAATCTTTATAAAATTGTACGTTAGAAATGCATAAACTACCTTATTAATAGAAAAAGTGAATTCTCAAAATTGTGGAGAAATTCAGCACTGATTTACATATCTTACAGAAAACATAGATTCTGAAAAAAACATTTGCTAGTGAAATGTTTGAGCTGGTAAATCAGATAAACTGCATATTAAGTGAGGTTGAAAGTTGAACACTCTATTTCAATCATGCAGCCCATATCCCTGCAGTGAATTAGATTTTCCTGGACTATTCCAATGTGCTTGTTCCTTACGAACATACAAGTTGAGATATTGCATCTGAAGGCTCAGCCGACCAAACATAAGCATGTTTATTGCTTTCTGAGGCAGCTTTTGCTATAATCCATTATATAAGCATGAGATGTGTAGTATAAAACTACAACACTGCATTGAACATAAACACTATTTAAAAAAATATGTACAATATACATTTGGTGTCATAAAATTCTGTTAATTTTCACTGTTCATTGTGCATAAAAGGAAGGTATTACCAGATCATTAAACCTTCAAATTGCAAAGGGGAGCGGGGTTCAAAATGAATTAGGAGACATTAGTCTTGGGAGGAAGCTGGAAACTTAGGCAATTTAATATGTACATTTATTTTGCCTTTAATACACGCACTGAATTTTAAAAAGTATTATGTTTGATTCATGATTGGTCTCATACGCCCTCTGCTGGACTACTGTCAAATAGAAACCATTTTGAAATGTATCAAATTGTTTATTTCCATATCTCTATGTGATAAATATCAAATTGCAAGATAACTTTTTAAAAAAATCACTCCAGAGGATAATCTCAAAATTGTATTAGATGCCTTCGTGTTTGCCCATAATTAGTGAATCAAGTCCCAGAAACAAACCTTGCATTAAATGCTTAAATTTGTAAATAAGCACTTTCCTCCAGGACAAAATTAATCTTGCTCTGTAGTTTTAAAGTGAATACTGGTAATATGTTGGGAAATTCCTGACAATAATGATGAGCACTGAAATAAAATAATACTGCTCCCCCAGTTTGCAGCTCTTTTGTCCAATGGTCGTGATTTGAGATCATTGATGTTTAATAAGTATGCAACTTGAATCTTGATTGTCCGAATTAAAAGTACTGACAGACACTCCGGTAGAATAATAAACTATTGCCTCTTCTGATGTAATCCTTCAACATTGAGGTAGTCAAGAATATTGGCTGAAATAAATGGCTTCTACTTCTGTTTAACACAATCAAAACAAAGGGACAACTCCCTAAAGGCCTGCTGTGCACAGAAAGCAAACAGTTAGCTTTACACTTAACTTTAACATAGTAAAACAATGATATACATGTGATCAATTATTTTTAGATCCTAGGTTTAGGAGCAGCAAAATTAAACCAACTATAACACCATTTAATGATTCACTTTCAAGTAATATTAATGAAGGCATTCTATTTTAATGAACTTAAGCCACTTATTAATTTTTGTTCTACTGTACTACTGCTTTTAGTGGTTAATGTCTTTTATAAATAGATACACGAGGGTTCTATATGACAAAGGATTTCCATGTTTATCAAACCCATAAAATCTCCCCAAATATGGATGTGTGATAATGCTGTGACATTTTACGCTTTTGGAAGTATTTCTAGTAAGATAAATAGTGCACACAAAAAGACATCCAAGCATTCTTTTCCACCACAAAAAAAAAGGCTGGAGTGGAAATAAATGTTGGCATGAAAAGGAAGACCATCCTACATTAAACATTCACCAACTGCAATGAGAAATCTACATTTAAACACTCAGCTACCTCTTGAAAACAGGTTCAGAGACACCATCAGGAAGAAGCTAACCCCTTCCATAATCTCAACGTTTCCTGCTCATGAAGGCAAGAACCTGATTGAAAACACATACAGAGCATTGCATTTCACCCTTCTGCTCCAAACATTAACAAAAATCACAGTCTCTGCTGGCATGTCCCAAAAACAAAATATTCTGCGTTTACTTAATGTATTGAAGCAGAAGATTGAGGAAGGATTTAAGTTAGTTGCAATGTATAAAGATCCCAATTTGCTGATTTTTAAAACAAATCCAGTGTTTGATAATTGGATATTAAATATCAATTGTATTAATGCTACTTAGTCCACAAAAGAATGCTGACAATAGATGGCACTGGATCCTGCTTTGCTTAAGATAAATTAACTTAGTCGGTCAATGGTCTAGAGATATGACAGCTTAAGAACGGCACCAGCTCTGATCATGGAAAGCAGCCATTCTACCTCTGGTGTTGGCTCTTTAAAATAACTATTCATCTAAGTTAATGAATACCAAATGAAAATAGTGATTTGGCAAAATAAATTGTGCTTGGGGAAAGTCTGCTAAAATATAGTCAAGAAGCTTACGACTGAAATTAGTGTTTGGTTATAAAACCTCATCAATGTAAAACTCCAATGGTCATGGATTTCTAAAATACCCCAGGGAGGAAATGGCACTTAATAAAAAAAATAAATTGAAAATACATATTTTAAAGATTTGAGTGAAGTGGTATCACGTAATGTAAACATGCAGATAACAGATGTAAGCAGCCCATTGTCCGATGACGGGTGCTTAAAATTTAGTGACATGTTTAACTTACTGAGATGGTAAGTGAAATTGACAGATTGCTCTGATATGTATTTTTCTCCTTATTCATAGTTTGTGAAGCAGAGTTAAAAAAAAGTCATATCCACCATTCTTTACATTACACCGATTAAACTGCCAACAAGTAGTTTAAACTTAGCACAAATTTCACATGTAATAACATGTATAAATTCAAATGGAACACTATAAAACACATCTCAGTTTCAAGACAATGTAGATTGCATGCATAAAAAGATTAAAAATAATTTGCATTGCTCTCCTGTGTCAACTGTGCTCAGTGATTCCTGTAAAATTAATTTCAAACTCTACAAAGAGTCCGAGTGAAAAATGAAATACAGCAGGATTACTCATCTGTGGTACACTTGTCTATCATTTCTTGACAGAAATCAATCATTACAGTCTGGCAGCCCTGTTCTGCCTTGGACGGATCAGCTGTAATCCCTATTTGTGGACCACTGGGGATATTCATTGTTTTTTCTTGAAGCTGTTGACTGGAGTCTTGCACACCAGTGCATTCCATACTCTTTGAACCTCTGGAGTATGCTGGATGTCCAATAATCAGATTTGTGCGGGTGATGGAGCCAATGTTTCGTTGAGTGTTCAGTACTGAAAGAGGGCATTCTGAGGAGGAGTACTTGGCTAGTGTGTGAATTTGTTCAGGGGTCAATGCTGCTTCTTTACATATCTGCTTACAAAGTCCTGATAAATTGCCCCAGGTTTCACCCATAGATACTTTTAATTGGCCCTTCTCTTGCAGCAGTTTCTCCTTTTCGCAAAGCTATATCAGATGGAAGAATAAAGTTTTAAAATCATGTTTTAATAACAATATATACACACTTGTGTGAAGATAGAATTTCAGTTACTTTTTTACTTTTAGTTAAGGATTAAAGCATAGAATGGACCATGGACCGCATAAATCATGTTTAAGGCATTTCATAGGGGAACCAGAGTGAACAGGAGAATACTCTTATTGTGATCTGCAATGCAGCAATTGAAAGGATAGTTGGATATATTCAGTGACATTAAAAAGAGAATTAAATAAAAACCTGATTTAACATCTTGCTATTACTTGAGTACCAGCATATAAAATAATGGGGAGCCAAAGTTCTACGATTTCATTTTATTCTTGTTCAGATTAAGATATAATTGACACAACTAGCATCTATTGTTTATCCTTAATGGACCTACAAAAAAAAAAATGACTATTGGCATTCTTGACCCACTGTGATACTCCCCAGTATCGTTATGCAGATAGATTATGGCCCTTAATGTTGAAAGGACAGTAACCTATTTCCAGTAACATATTTCTACAGATGCGCCATAGACAGAATTTTATCAGAATGCATCACAACTTGGTTTGGGAACAACTCCATCCAGGACTGTAATTGCAGCGAATTGTGAACACATCCCAGGCCATTACACACACCAACCTCCCTTCTACTGATTCAATTTATACCTCACGCGGCCTCGGCAAGACCAGCATAATCAAGGACGAGACACACCCTAGCTACTCCCTCTTCTCCCCTCTCCCATCAGGCAAAAGGTATCCGTGTAAAAACGCACACCATCAGGTTCAGGGACAGTTTCTTCCCAGCTGTTATCAGGCAACCGAGTCATCCTACCACTACCAGAGAGCAGGGCTGAATTATTTTCTAACTCTGATGTCCCTATGACTATCCTTGACCAGACGTTGCTGCCTTTACCTTGCACTAAATCTTATTCACTCATCATGTATCTGTACAATGTAAATGGATTGATTGTGTTGTCTTTCTGCTGGCTGGTTAGCATGCAACAAAAAGCTTTTCACTGTACCTCGGTACACGTGACAATAAACAAAACTGATAACTGAAGTCATGATGTTACACGAGTTAGTCGTGGTACCTTCTGCATTAGGGTTGTTGCCCTTGCCTTGCAGCTGGGAGAGTGAACATTTGGGAGGCATGAAAAACCAGCCTTGAACTGCCTCAGTGCAGGGTACACAAAAGGCTGGAGAAACTCAGCGGGTGCAGCAGCATCTAAGGAGCGAAGGAGATAGGCAACGTTTTGGGCCGAAACCCTTCTTCAGACAGCCTCAGTGCACCTTGGTAAAGGCAGTGAGTGTTTAAATTGGTTGATTTGATGCCTCTCCAGCATGCCACTGTGCCCTGGATAATCACAATCCTCAAATATTGTTAGCAATGCACAATGCTAGCAAAGAAAGAGTATTCTACCTCACTCCTTACTTGTCTTTTACGAATAACAGAAATCCTAATGGGCCTATCCCACTTGGGCAACTGTAAGGGACTAGTTTTAATGGAATTCACCTACGACACCTGACGACAACACCTATGTAAACCTACGACAACACCTATGTAAACCTACGACAGCAAAAATTGTCGCCTCTGTCGCTGAATAATTTTCAACATGTTGAAAATTGTGCGGCAGTCGCCTGTAGTCGCCCAAAAAAATCGTCTAATGTGGGACAGGCCCATAAGGGAGTCAGGATCACCACAGTGGCTACTAGCAATTATGTGGCTGAGCCAGTTGGGCTTTTTTACTAATGCCAATTAAAAGAATGCTGAAAGCAGGTGATTTAACAGCAATAAGCATACATAAAAACACATGCAGAAAATAAAAATCTGCAAAACACTATTTCCACTAAACCTACCAATGTATCGATTTCACATTCTAAGTTCTGAATGCAATCAAGTTTCCGCTTTCGACAGCGTTGAGCTGCAATTCTGTTTTTGCTACGGCGTCGTATATCATGGATGTAATCTAATTGTTCTGGATTCAGTTTATGCAGCTTCAGCATTGTTTGAAAATCATTTCTGGATAACAGTGTAATTCTTTCAACAGGAAATGGTAGCTTAACCTAGAAGGAACCCAAACACATAAATTAGCTTACAAAAGCAGGAGAGCATTGCATGGTAAATGAATACACCCAGAAGTTATATGGAGAATACATTTTCCTTTATTTAAAATGTAGAACCAAGGAGCTGCAGATGCTAGTTTATAAAAGACAAAGTGCTGCAGTAATTCAGTGGGCATTCATGGAGAACATGGACAGGTGGAGGAGGAGAAAGTCTTCAATGTAGGCATCCCTGGAGAGGAAAACTTCTCCTATAGAACTTCCATTATTTGTTCAATTAAACATACTGAAGATCAATAGTTCAGAATTTTTAGGAGCAATAAAAATGTAAAGGAAAGAAACTTGTACAAATCTGTAAATAAAATGCTAGAATTATTAATTGATTTATCAGAATGTGGACATCACTGGCAGAGTCAAAATTTATCACCCGTACTTTTGAGGCCTCTATGCCTTTGAGCAGGTTGTGATGAGCCACTGCAGCCCTTCTTGTGAAGGGGCTTTGCACATTGCAGTTGCTTAGGTAGTTCCAGGATTTAGACCCGGTGACAACAAAGACATAACAATATATTTCCAAGTGAGGAAAATGTGGGGCCTTGAAGGGAATCTGCAGCACCAGTGCTTCCATGTCCTTTTTACTCGTGGTAGTAGAGATTACAAACTTGGGAGGTGTTGTCCAAGCCCACTAAGAAAGTGCAATGTACTTTGGAGATCATATACAACACAAGCACAGTGCAACAGTGGTGGAGGTAATTAAATGTTGAGGCTTGTGATCAGGGAGTCAATCAAACACCTATTCATCAATCCTGGCTGAACATGGGTGCAAATACTTCAGCATTCTGTTTAGCACTCAAATACGGGGCTCCACTATGGTGAACTATAGGTTGCTGCTGGAGCCTCTATCTATATAGATAAATAAATATTATTATTAAAACTCACATCTTGTCTATGTGTGTGCGCGTGCCTGCGTGTGTGCGATTCATGCCCTGAAGTACGTCAAAATCGTACACAATAGCACTACAATGTTTGGACCATCTTACTCACCATTGTCCTGTGGTGTGGTGTAACAAGTTTCGTACAGATTAAAGGTACAATTTACAAGTTATTCACATTTAATGGTACATTTTACAAGTTATTCACAGTGTCAAAAATCCAAATCCTTGTTGGCCCTGTCCGCAACAATGTTGCAATCATAGGACACCGAGTCCTGGCAGCAAGTGAAACCCATTTTTCTTTCCTGGCAACATATTTTTTTAAGTTTAAATGAGGGAGGATGAATAAGGGGAAATGAACTGCCTCTGCATAGTTGGGGCCTATGGGTGAGTGGTGGAATATTGCCTTGGGGACTATGGGTGAGTGGTGGAATATTGCCTTGGGGAAACGGGTTGCGTTGTGGGACCGGGGTTGTTTTGAGGGACCAGACCTCCCGTGTAACAGAGATCCAACGGGTCCCACTTGGTCTAGTATCTATAAATTGCTTAACTGCCCACCAATGTTCAATTGTAGTAGCACTGCAGAGGTCTGATCTTATTCATTAGGTACATCACTGTCAACTGCACACTGTGCAGCACGCAGATAACCTGTGTACCAGCTTCATTAGTGGTATCTCATTGTTTTGAGATTATTCTGTGTTCCTGAGCTGTTGAAGGAGAATTGATTTATCATCTGAAGGAAAATGCTAACTGGTAACCTGAAGCAAGTTTCCTTGTCCATGTTTGACCCAATGCCACAAAAGTACACGGGGGCTGGTTTCAATGATATGGAAAACCCCAGGGCTACTGACCCATCTGCTCACTCTGCTGGAACAGGTTGTTCTCAGAGGTCTGCACATTGCCTGGAAGTATGATTCTGTTACTACAACAATGCCCAGGTCATTGCCTGATCGCAAGATCAACTTTTAGAATTATACAATTCAATTTCGACTGCATTTAACTCAAATGCAAATACCGAATTTGCGATAACTGATCTGGCCTTCTGTGCAGGTACTTCTGAAAATAAATTATATTCATTGACGATGTTTCCAAATTTAAGAACCATAATTGTAAAAATATTTAATTTTTATTGCAAATTACTTTTAGCCAAAAAGACAAAATATTGCAGATGTTTTAACGGAAAAACATAAAATGATTCTAGATATGCACAAATGGTCACCTCCCGGGGAAAGATAGTTAACAAATCAGTTGAATCACCAGAACTGCAAAACCATGCAGATGAATCCGGCTTCAAGTATGTGGGTGGGACCTTGCTTGCAGTCCATTTAGCATGTTACACTGAATATAAAATATTTTGTGCAGGATTTGCTGAGATGAAAGTAGCTATGCAAACTCATTGGCAGAAACCCAAATATGAAATCTCCCACTCATCTGTGTAAGAAATTTGTAAGTGGAACCAGACCGCCTCCACAAGAAACAACAGGAGAAGCCTTGAGTCTGCTGAACTAAATAATAAAATTACGGCCGATTCATCTTCATAAATGAAATAGAACTGCGGGGAAGGGAGCATTCTTCAATTGACTGATTTAATATCTCCTTTGTTTTGTTTGACTGTTGTCTTCAATAAAATAATTACAGCAATGCGGCAAGACATACCTTTGGCTTCAAGAAACAGCTGGTCACAGACAGAGTGTTTCAAGGCCAGATCAACTAAATGACAAATTAATTTAAATCAAATTTGACATGAAGTCAGTGGCATAGCAACATGATAAACAGGCTTGGGTGAGTAACCTTAACAGGCAACTGATCTTTGCAGGTCAGGATGAGATTTTAATGGCAGTCTATGCCCGTGGGCCTAATTTTAAGGACATAATGTGATGAGCAGTCCTAAACAGATGCAATATTGCGAATCTTACAATTTGGATATGTGCCTGCGTTAATTTTAACTTTAGGTAAAATAATACCCCCCCCCCCCCTCAATCTGGAAACACTGAAATCATGAGGTGAACAAAAAAAAATCCAGCATCAATAGTCTTTGTGTTCTCATGAAGGTGTATGACTACAGAAAAGAACTGCTGCATCAAGGCTTCAATGACCCAGGTTCAATCCTGACCCCCCAGTGCTGTTGCTTGGGAGTTTGCTTATTCACTCTGCAACCATCTGGATTTACTCTGGGTGCTCTGGTTGCCTTCCAGATTGTAAAGATATGCAGATTAGAAGATTATTTGGCAATTTTAAATTGGCCCCAGCGAGCAAGTATGAGGAAATGTTGATGAGAACGTGTGGATAATTAGCTGTAGCGAAAATTAGCAATGAAATAAGATTTCTCTACGAGTCAGCATAGCCTCATTGGACTGACATGACCTCCATCTATGCAAGGAAATATTTTTACAATACTAGAGAGATTTTAGCACAGAACATTAAAAATGTCATATCTCCACTGCTTCAAGTAGTATGGTGTTAATTTTTTTCAGGGATTGTTACTCAAATGTGCAAGGGATAGCAGAGATAAAATCAAGTTGTGAATTAAATTAATTCCCTGAATCAACCAGTTTATCTCTCAAAAATGTCAAATTTTAGGACTCCAAAAATGTGACATGCTTTGACACAATGAAATAAAGAGGCAATTTCTGCATTAATTTCATTATAATTCAAAACATTTTCAAGTTTGTTGCTTTGCAGAGATGCATGTTTCACAATAATAAGCACATCTTTTGATGAATTTGGCATTAAGTGCTCTGAATGGCCATATTTCAAAGAGTGTAAAGCCCCTGTCCCACTTGGGAGACCTCCACCGCAACCTCTGGCGAGTTTGCCCGCGACCCATAGTCGCGGCAAGGTCGCCATGAGGTCGTAGGTTTTCGTCACTCTCCTTCATGGTCGAGAGTGGTCTCCATGTAGTCGAGGCTTCAGCTAGGTCGCGGCATATCTTTCAAGATGTTAAAAATTGGCCGCGACTAAAAATAGGTCGTTGTGTCTAGTCGTAGGTCTAGTCGAAGCCGGTCGTAGTAGGTCGTGATGCTAGTCGTAGGTAGTCGAAGGTGGTCGAAGGTAATAGCTCCGAGGTAAAAAAAGGTCAGTAGAAAAAAAAAAGGTAATTTAAACAGCAGAACGTCACCTCTTTCACTCCAAGGCATGTTCATTCATAACTGTACACAGTGGGTTAGAGTGGGTTAGAATGGCTTCTCGAGACTGACGTTTATTGCAAAGAGGGGAAACACTGGGGAAAATCTTGCTCAGTTTGGTTTTTGTGTAGTATAGCCTGTGCAGTACTTTGAACTGTATCAGGCAGTGTCTGGCATTTAAGGGGTAATAATGGATGTATTGTAAGCTTTAGTCCCATATATCATTGGAGATTTGTTGACCCATCTCATCCTCCCATGCATGCCTGTAAACCTCAGATGGGGTGTTGATGTTTTGAAGGACATTGTAAATGTAGGATATCAACTTCTCTGTATCTGCATGTCTATTCAAACACTCATCGAGTTTGTCTGGACTTGCAGAGGAGTAGTCCTGTATGTTCTCACATAGTCCCTAACCTGGAGGTATCTGAAAAAAATTATTAGTGTTCAGATCGTATTTCTCCCGCAACTCTTGGAAGGAGGAAAGAGTCCCCTTCCAATAAAGGTCTCCCACAGTGTTGATTCCCTTGTTCTTCCAGTGGGTGAAAACACCATTTAAAGTAAAGGGTTTAAAAGAAGGATTGTTTGCAATAGGAAGGAGGAGAGACATGTCTCTCAATTTGAGACTGAGGTTCTACTGTTTCCAGATACGAATAGTACCATGTGTTATAGGGTTATGATCATACATTGGCTTATTCAGGGGTAATGGAGACAGGACAATCGAGCCTATGGAGAAAGGCAAGCAATCTTCTCTTTCCATTTTTAGCCAGTTGGCCTGTTGGTGCGAATTATTCAACCAGAAAATTATGGTTTTAATATTCGTTGCCCAATAGTAAAAGAGGAAATTGGGTAAGGCTCTTTCTCTTTTCTCTTTGGATTTGCACACGCGTCGTTTATGTATTCGGTGACTTTTGTAGTCCCAAATGAAATGAGTAACAATGGACTCAATTTTTTTGAAGAAAGATTTGGGAAGATATATCGGTATTGTCTGGAATAGACATAAGAGGTGCGGGAGAAAAATCATCTTTACGACATTTAGTCTGCCGAGGGGGGAAATAGGCATTGTATTCCAAAATTGAATACAAGTATGAAGTTTTGTGATTAATGGAAGGAAATTTGTTTTGAACAAAAGGGAATATTTCCTGGTAACATATACTCCGAGGTATCTGAATTTGTCAGTAACAATTGTAAAGGGAAATGTTTGGAGCCGGGTGACGTCTTGTTCGTTTATTGGCATAATTTCGCTTTCATTCCAATTAATTCTATAGCCAGAGAAGGTGCCGAATTGATCTATAATGGATAGTAAATTTGGGATACTGGTTCGGGGGTTAGTAATGTATAACAGTACATCGTCTGCATAAAGGGAAATTTTGTTCATAGTGTGTTTAGTATTGTATCCATATATGCCTGTGTGGGACCTAATACTCTCGGTAAGTGGTTCTATAGCTAATGCAAATAGCATTGGGGAGAGAGCGCATCCTTGTCTATTGCCCCTGAATAGGTAACATTTCGATTAAAGTATTTGATTGGTCGGGTTAGTATATTGAAGCTTCACCCATGAGATGACGTTTTCGCCTAATTGGAATTTATCCAACGCTGTGAAAAGATTAAACCATTCAACTTGGTCGAAAGCTTTTTCCGCATCCAATGAGATGATTGTGAGGTCTTCATTCGGTATTCTATGTGAATAAATTATATCAAACAGGCGTCTCAGATTAAAGAATGAGTGTCGTTTAGGTATGAACCCAGTTTGATCCGAGTGTACAAGTTTGCCAATGACTGGGCTGAGTCTATGCGCCAGAGTCTTGGCTAGAATCTTCTGGTCAGTATTTAAAAGGGTAATAGCTCTATATGATCCCTGCTCTTCAAGGTTCTTATCTTTTTTAGGAATTATGGTGGTAATTGATTATGCTAGAGTCTGCGTTAAGTCTGCTCCTTGAACGCTTGGGTACACAGGCTTTGTAGACGTGGGGAAATTATGTTGTAATCTTTTTTGTAAAATTCACTATTGAGCCCGTCTGGGCTAGGAGTTTTTCCATTTTTCAGTGATTTAATAGTCTCTGAAATGTTCTTTACTGTTATCTCTGCACCCAACTCCTCACGTTCTGTCTCGCCGAGGGATGGAAGATTGCACTTATCCAGAAGAGTCTGCATCGTCACTGAATCGGCTGTTGTTTGAGACAATTAGAGGATTTGATAACATTGTTGAAATCTTTCGTTGATATCTTTGGGCAGTGAGAGCAGTTCATTTTTTTCCGATCTGGTTTTATATATGGTACGGTTATTTTCTAATTTGCGCAGTTGTTTTGCTAAAGGTTTATGGGATTTATCGGCGAATTCAAAGTATTTTTGTTTGGCGTATTGAAATGCCTTACCAATTCTTGCCGAGAGTATCTGGTTTAGTTTGAATTTGAGTGCAGCTATCTTGTTATGTTTTCTTGTGGACAGGTCAGCCGCATTTTCTAAGTCTAACTGTTTTATTTGTTTTTCTAACTCCAGTTGTTCTGCCTTATTTCTCTCATTCTGCGATGCTTGGTAAGAAATGATGCAGCCTCTGAGGAAGGCTTTAAAGGTTTCCCAAAGCAAAGATGGAGAAATGCTAGGAGTGTCATTTGTCTCAAAGAAGATTTCCATCTGTCATTTCAGGTAGTCACAAAACCTAGCTTCTGCCAATATTTGTGGATTAAATATCCAGCACGGTTGTCTTTTCACCATTCCTTCCAGTTGCACAGAAAATGTGAGAGGGCAATGATCTGAAATAATGATATTATGATATTTTGGGTTGTAAGTATATAACAGAAGTTTGGAGTCGACCAGGAAATAATCTATTCTTGTGTACACTTTATGGACACCTGAATAGAAAGAATATTCTCTTCCTGAAGGATTAGCAATCCTCCATTCGTCATTTATATTTGTGTTGTTTATATAAGTATTCAGAAGTTCACTGGACTTGGATGTAATTATTCTTTGAAATGAAGATCTATCTAGGTATTGGTCTAATACAGTTTAGTATCAATTACCAAATTGGACTGGGATATATCTGGGATCAAATTTAATATTTTATTGAAATATTGACTGTTATCAAAATTTGGACTGCATATGTTCACCAAAGTCAATGAGGTTGAGTATATTTCGCCGGATACTATAATATACCTACCCTCCTTATCAGCTATTGTGGACTTGCGTTTGAATGGGATACCTTTATGGATTAGAATTGCGGTGCCCCTTGCTTTAGAGGGAAAGGTGGAGTGATAAAACTGTCCAATCCACCTACACCTCAGGCTGTTTTGTGAATCGTTCTTGAGGTGAGTCTCCTGCAGGAATATTATGTCAGTGTTAAGGGATTTTAAGTGGGCTAGTATTTTACCCCTTTTTATTGGTTCCTTGACATCCCAACTACAAAACGCGAGTCCTTTCCCCCCAGTTTTGCTTGCTACACCATCTTGCACAGCTAATGTTATGCGTTCTCTGCTGAATTAAGTGGTCCAAAGCGGTGGTTAAAGTACTTCTTCCAAATGTAGGCTGAGAATTCTATCAGTTTTTAAGTGGTTATGGAGAAGGATAGGACTGACACACAGGTTAAGCTTCTAAATTTGGACAACGTCTATTTCGGAAGCATTAGGTGGGAAGTTGAAGAAATCAAGTGAGAGTGTGTTTACAGGTAAGGGGGCGACAAGTGAGACGGCATGGCAAGTGGGAGACTTCTAAAGGCGAGTTAGCCAGAGTACAGGGCAGTTTATTCCTATTGGGTGAAGGGCAAGGCTGGCAAGTTTAGAGAACCTTGGTTGATGAGAGATGTTGAGGATCCAGTCGGGAAAAAGGAGGCATTCGTAAGATTCAGGTAGTCGGAATCAAGCTATTCCCTTCTCGAGTAAAAGACGTGTAGGTGTACACTTAATGCACAATCAGGAGGACATGTAATGGAGCAGGCTGGTAAAAGAACATTCCAAGAGATTCCACAGGTATATTAAGAGTAAAAGAACGGTTTGAGAAAGAATAGGTCCCTTTGAAGATCAGCACGACCATCTATGTGTATAACCACATGAGATGGGGGAGATATTAAAGATATACTATACTAAGATAGAATATAAGGAATTGAAACATACGAGTTGTGATGTCATAGATCAAAGACAAATTATCAAAGAGGAGAATTGTGCACTATGGTGGATAAATCCACAAGACCTGACCAAGTACATACTTGTACCTTATGAGAACTAATGGGGGAAACTGCAGAATCCGTTGCAGAGATATTTGCATCATCTTCAGCCATAGGTGAAGACTGGTGGCTAATGTCATACCATTATTTAAGGCCAGCAAGGATAAGCCAGGGAAATACAGGCCAGTGAGCCTGACATCAGTGATGGGAAAGTTGTTGGAGGGGATTCTGAAGGAAGGAATCTGCCGGCATCTGGACTGATTAAGGACAATGTGTGTGGGCTTTGTGTGTGAGCAATCATGCCTCACAAATCTGGTGGATTTTTTTTCGATGAGGTCATCATGAGACTTCATGAGGGCAGCGAAGTAGATATTGTCTATAGTATATCTTTGTGGATAAAGAACTATGAACGAAAGATATGCAAAAATAGTAACGATTATAAAGGAAACGGGCCATTGTAAGCTGTTTGTAGGGTGAAAATGAGAAGGTTGTGAGACTTAGTTGGGGGAGGGATAAAGAGAGGGGCAATGCTGGGGCCACCTGAAGTGAGAGAATTCAATATTCATACCTCTGGGCTGTTAGCTGCCGAGGCAAAAATGTAATAAGCCTGTGTGCCAACTTGCTCATCTTGGACAAGGTGGGCTAAATGGCCTGTTTTTATGCTGTACAGCTCAATCTAATAACAATGAAACACATTTTATAAATTGATTCCCCACATAACTACCACTGTATTATCCAGGTGAAACCCATGGTCTTGGAACACATTTGCCTAGCCCTTCAGTTAATCCACAGTTTCTCCTTACTTACGCAATCAAATCTCTCCTCAATTTTGAACATCTCTGACTAAATGTCCTCATAAAATATCTAATATATCTATGTAACTGAAACTTAGTGTCCCTGTTAATATTCTGCTGAACCTTCTTTACATCATCCTCAACGGTTTAATATAATTCCAAATGTGAAGTATCTGGTACTGACCAATGTACTCCTGCTGTGAGTATATATAAAGAGCAGAGCAGAGAAAAGAAAATTAAAAAGACAAGGGAGAATTAAGATGCAGATTAAAGTGACAAAGGACGATTAAACCATTGTAGTGGCAGTTGAAAAATAAAAGTGAAGTACAGAAATCTTCTGTTTACTTGATTGCACTTTCTTTGTAATCATACATCCTTACAATGGGAGGGTTTCATATGATCATCCTGGGCTAAATGTTAGGCCAAGTTTCAGAGATAAAAATATATTGTACTAAATGTCATAAACTGAAGAAAATTCACATATTTTCTTTATACTACACAATGACAACTCTGACTTTAGACCTTTTTCTGTTATTTTTGCAGGATTCATTTGAAGCATGTAAAACGATACTAGTTTTCTTACCTCACATTCTTGTTCCCTGGCAGAACATGCCTCACTGTCATCCTCCGAATCGGAGCCAAAATCATCTCCTGAGTTAGTAGTACAGGAGTCGTCACATTTGCCATGTTGCGGTCCTTGGTCATTTTCAAGCTCCTCTAAACCAGAGCTGCTGGAACACACTGAATTTCCAGTATTATATTTAAATGGGCACTTCGAAGAGCTGTTGGTAGAACCAGACAGGCGAGATACTGAAGAGGTATAGTGCAGCAGTAAAGCATCTTGCGAATTTTCTTCAAGGGTTTGAAGTGTGTGGCAAGAATCTAAAGGAAACTGAGGGTTTTGAGAAATTCTCTCCACATTGAGTTGTCTTGGACAATTGTTCTGTTCAATAAAAGATTCGGCCATACAGCCAGACCTTGCATCCTGAGGTTCACTCCAGAATCGTTTTGTTAGATGTTCTGCCACCTCTCTTTCCACAACGCTTTGACCACAGAGGGCAGAATTGACATTTTGTGTTTTCGAACAGTTTGAGCTAAAAATTACTGACTGTCTTTCCGAGTCTCCTCCTGCTTTTTCGGAAGCACTCAGCTGATCACACCTTTGACCCACTTCATTTTTTGTTTCTTCAACGTTTGCAGACGCAGCATTGGTCATTTGCAAGTCGTCATACTGCAACACCAAGGGGGTAAACAGCTCTGCCCGAGAGCAAGGCAAGTTGTAATGCTCTTCAGTAAAGTCTGGTGGTACACCTGAGATATTTTGTGCTGGCCCATTTGATTCTTCAGCTGAAAAGTTTTGTGCTACTGAGTAACTTGCATCCATTTGCTTCTTGAGTTCGATATTTTCATCATCTGCCACAGGTAGGTCATCATGATCCTTTTCAATCTGCCTCATAGGTTCATCCCCTGACTCGATTGTGAATGCACGGATTTGAAGAGGTTCAATTTGCTGTTTTGAAATTATTTGATCCAATGGAGAAATTGGTATTGACAATCTATTATTCCGTGATGCCAATCGCTCCTTCCCACAGGCCAATTGAAATTTTCGGTACTTGGGACAAAGGGATGATGAACTGGCCCATCCACTTTCTTTCAAACAGGCATACTTGGGATCAGTCGCCTCATTCTGAACGTCTGGACAGTTTTTCCCAACTTCAATGCATTTTCGAAGCTTTGGACAAGGACTTTTGAGATGTTCAAATTCAAGAAATTCTTCCACATCATCATCAACCTCTGAGTTTTCATTATCACCAACAGGAATTTTTAGATTTGTTTTCAGACAGTTGGACATACAACAGGCATTTCTTGGAAATTCTGTAAAGTCTTTACACTTTCCAAAGAGTTTGGCATGAAGAAAGCTAAAGCATGTTTTTTCTATGTTATGGAATCCAAGAATTTCTACACTTCTACAGACATCCAATATATTATCTTTATTCAAGAGAAGTTTGGCAGTGTATGCAAACTGGAGCAGCGGTGCAAAGCCTTTTGCTGTAACCTGACAAAACAAAAAGAACAGCCAATTATATTTTGACAAAACTGCACAAAACCCAATTTAGAATGAAGCAGATCAAATTAGCTCCTGAGTGTCAAGGAGAGCTAGCTGACTGGATAGAAAATTGGTTCGTGGAAGGAAGCAGAGGGTGGAATGTTGTTTTTCATACTGGAGGCTTGAGACTAGTGGTGTGTCTCAGTGTTCGGTCCTGGGCCCATTGCTATTTGTCATCTATATCAACGTTTTTGGTGTGAACATACAAGGCATGATTAGTAAGTTGGCAGATGACACTAAGGTGAGTGGTATTGTAGATAGCAAAGATGGTTATCAAAAATTAATGCAGGATCTTGATCAGTTGGGCAGGTGGGCTGAGGAATGGTTCGCGATGTTTAATACAGAGAAGTGCGAGATGTTACATTTTGGGAAATCTCACAAGGGCAGGAGCTACACAGTGAATGGTAGGGCTTTTGAGAGTATTGCAGAGCAAAGGGATCTAGGAGTGCAGGTATATTGTTCCTTGAATGTGATGTCACAGGTAGATGGGATGGTCAAGGAGGCTTTTAGCACATTGGCCTTCATCCGTATTGAGCAGAGGTTGTTACAGTTGCACAAAACATTGGCGAGGCCACATTTGGAGCATCACGTTCAGTTTTGATCATCCTGTTAGAGGAAAGATGTTGCTAAGCTGGAAAAGGTGCAGAGAAGATACACATGTATGTTGCCAGGACTCCAGGGTCAGTGCAATAGGGAGAGATTGAGTGGGCAAGGACTTTATTCCTTGGAGCAGACGAGGATGAGGTGTGATCTTGTAGAGTTGTATAAGATCATGAGAGGAATATGTACATCTTTTATTCAGAGTAGGGGTATCAAGAACCAGATGACATAGGTTTGAGGTGAAGGGAAAAAGATTGAATAGGAATCTGAGGGGCAGCTTTAAAAAAACCCAAAATATGTAGGCATATGGAACAAACTGTCAGAGGAGGTAGTTGAGGCAGGTACCATCAGAATGTTTAAAACACATTTGGACAGGATAGGTTTACAAAGATATGGGATGTTGGTCGGCGTGGTCAAGTTGGGCCGAAGGGCTTGTTTTCATGCTGTATGACTACGACTCCACAAGCGATTAATATTTTTACTGGCATGAACTGCATGAGATATACCTCACCCATAATTCTTTATTACATTATGGACTTACCCATACACGATAAGAACTAAATTTGAATGTATACAAAATAAAATTAACTAAAAATGACTAAAAAAGAATAAAAACAGCTGAGGTCCTGAAAAGATGCAATGCACCTAATCAGAAGCTGTGGTATTGTTCCTTGAGTTGGCATGGAGCTTCACCTGAATAATGCATGAGGATGAAATCAGAGTGGGAGGAAGTCAGAGAATTAACGCTTCAGTCAACTGAACACTCGGATCAAAACTGGGGACTGAATCAAGGTATTCTGCAAATTGTTAACTCAATTTCCATTTGCATTCCTAAATGGAGAAGAGACCACACCATGAGCAGCAAATCACCGCTTAATCTGGAAACTGTGTTTGAGTGCCTGGACGGTGGAAAGAAAGATAAAAGACTCTTCTTGGGCATTTCTACAGCTGCATGGGAAGGTGATATGGGAAAGGAGCTGGGTATTGGCAGAGAAATAAGTGAACAAATGCATCCTGTGGGAAACAGTCCCTTTAGAATGCAGAAATAGGGGGGGGGGGGGGGGGGAAAGAGATGGCGGCACTGTATTGGCAGAATAAACAGAAGATACAGATCATCTGCTGAAAGTAGAAATTGGTGGGTGAAACATGAAAGTCAGGTAAATCCAGAGTTCTTTCTTGGAAGGAGAAATGGTGAGAACAAAAATGCAGAAAATGGAACAGACATGGTTGGGGGCTCTGCTAACTATGGTGAAGGAGCACCCAAGGTTTAGGGAAAAGATAAATCCCAAGCTCCGGCGGAAGATGCCATTGTCAGGGCCGGGGGTTGGGGGAAGGAGGCCACCGGCAGTGGCTGGGGGAGGGGGCAGAGGACGAGTTTGAAACCAAGAGGTGACAATATTGAGGTACCTCAAGTACAATTGAAATATGAACTAATCCAATTATCCTAGAAAGGCTCTGCCGTAATATCAATATTATGGTCAGGCGTTGTTGTAGTAGATGTTGCTGCAACTATAAGCCAGAGGCGCTACCAAATTCCACGTGGGAGAAAAGCGGCAAGTTCATTTTGCAAAGTCAGCGCTGATCATCCCTCTCTGCTAATTGTAACACCCTGGCAATGGTCACAGTCAGAGGAATATAACATTTGCAAGCAAGCCTTTACGCCCACCAAGCCATGCCAACCATTAAGCATCCATTTTCTCTAAGAATATTTTTTTGTCCCACATAGGTCCATCATCTACACACTTGGGGAAATTTACCTACCGAGCGACACATTTTTGGGAAATGGGAGGAATCTGGAGCACTTGGAGGAAACCCAGTTACACGAAGAATATGCAAACTCTATGCAGACAGCATCAGGGGACAGGATTGACCCTAGGTCACTGCATCTATGAGGTAGCAGCTCAACTAGCCATGCCACTGTGCCGCCTTTTACAACTGCAAACTAAACCTTGGTAGGAAATAGGGAAAAAAAGCACAAGAAAAATAAGCCATTCCTTATAATCATATGGAGCACGGGTTGTTTTTCTTTACAAAATAGAGTGCTCCAGCACAGGTTGCACAGTAACATTACAGTGACTGAAACTGAATTCTGACCACTGCTACCATGTGTTCGCTAGTTCACCTTCAGATGTTTGGATTTTGTCACATCTAAGGTAGTGCTTGTTAACTACCTACCATCATTTGCATGTAATTTAGGTGGGTGGTGGGAAAACAAAATCAGTGCGGTGGTAATGAACGCATGTGGCAAATAGGTTCAAGGGAAATAAATGGAGAATTGGAATTGATAAGATTTCTAAGAGCAGGCATACTCAATGGTCCAAATAGCACTGTTCTATGTTTTAAGGAAATATGAGAACTATAATCCAATATACTACAATGTCATTACTCAGACAGATAGTACAATGTATAAGGCAAGACCAAGTGTCAAAAAGCTTATAAGCATAAAGAATACTGTTTTGAAATAACATTTAGTGCAATCCGTCTTTGCTTAATACGAGTTTAGAAACAAATGAGGATTCTCCAGAACTATTACTGGAAAACAGGCCCATTATTCCTCAATCAGGTAAAGTGATTGCAAGGAACATTCCACAATAGTCCTAATGGCCCTGTCCCACAATGCGAGTTCATTCAAGAGCTCTCCCGAGTTTAAAAAAAATCAAACTCGTGGTAAGCACGGAGAATGAACGTAGCAGGTACGTCGGAGCTCGGGGACGTCTCTTAGCGGCTCGTAATGCTAACGGCATGTACTCGGGAAGACTCGCTAACGGCAGGTAAACTCGGGAAAACTCGTGAAGATTTTTCAACATGTTCTGGTTTAACCCATTACAGTTGAAAAATGTCCATGAGAGCCCCGAGTACCGACGAGCGGCCATTGCCGTAAATCTCGGAGTTCGAATCAGGGCAAACTTGGGAGAACTCTTTGAATGAACTCGTACAGTGGGACAGGGCTTTAACTCTTTTTGTAGTTTTGTTTTTTAAATAAACTATTGTGTCGCTCCCTTTCATCTTCCTCGGCTCACAGCCAAAAAGGATCAGGGACTTCCCAACTCAATAAATATAAGTTGTTTGTATACTGCGGAGACTGACTGACAATTAGCTTATCTTCAATTTGAACATTTAACAGGCCTCTCTCTACCTGTGAATTCAGGTGAAACCAAACCATCCCATGGCACTATGCAAACACAGAGCAGTTCACCTTGTGATCTACCGCAACACATATTATTTGGTCATCCAGGTTGTTGCTATTGTATGCAGGCACTTCTTCTGTAAGGGTTGCCATCTCGTCATGCTAACAATCCTCAAAGCTTAAGCATCTGAAGCTATATTCCTGGTCACCCATGCAAGCAGGTCAAGGAGAAGGTTCCTGACAAAGTTCAGCCCAAGATGTACAGGTTGATCTTGGGGTCTACGTCAATAACTCCCTGAAAGTGGCAACACAAGTAGATAGAGTGGTAAAAACTGCATATGGTATGCCTGCCTTCATAGGTCAGGGCATTGATTATATGAATCAGCAAGTCATAATGCATCTTTACAGGACTTGAGTATTGTGTGCAGTTCTGGTTTAACCCATTACAAGAAGGATGTAGAGGCTTTGGAAAGCGTACAGAGGTGGTGTACCAGAATGATGCCGGGATTGGAGTGTATTAGTTACAGGCAGATGTCGGACAGATTTGGGTTGTTTTCTCAGGAATGCTGGAGCTTGCACAAAGATCTGATAGAATATAAAATTATGAGAGGCATAGATAGGATAGACAGTCAGAACCTTATTCCCAGGATAAAAAAATACTAGAGAGTATAGCTTAGTGTGAGAGAGGCAAAGATTACAGGAGGTGTGCGGGGCAAGCTTTTTTTTTACAAAGAGTGTCCAGTGCCTGGAACACAGTGCTGGGGATGATGGTTGAGACAGACATGTTAGTGGCATTTAGACTTTTGGATAGGCATTTGAATATGTAGGGCTTGGAGGAATATGGGTTGCATGCAGGTAGATAAATTATGGTCTTGGTACATGTTCAGTATAGACACTGTGGGCTGAAGGGCCTGTTCTTGTGCTGTACAGTTCCATGTTCTAAGAAGCAGATCTCAAAGCTGAAACAGGCGCAGGATGGCGGCTGGCCAGCAGGTGGAGTACAACAACTGAGAAGGGCTCAGCCGGGCGTGCGTCTCCCTATCATCATGGAGCCCATGCCGTTGGATCCGTGTTTTTCCCTGTCAAGGACTGTGTGATGGCTATCCGAGCATCAGTCTCTGCGTGTTAAAAGTTGTCAAGCACGGACGTCCACTGGCGGGACGAAACAGCTGCATATACATGCAATAAAGTCTCTGGCTCCAGGATTAGCTTCAGCCATCGCAAGACCCACAGAACATATCCACAGGGCGAACAATTATACAGTACTTGACTTTGAATGATCACCGTTGTGTTGCATGGTGCCCTGTAGTCCTATCTGTGTACTGCAATATTCTAAGTTCAATTAAGAAGCAATAAACTGAGATACAGAAATGAATATACTGGTTGAATATACTGATTTGAGAGCAAAATAAAGTTACAGAAAGCAAAGAAAATGATTGTGTGTGGAAAAAGTCAGAGTATCTCTTTGATACAAGAACAATAATTCCTTGATTTATAGAAAGCTTGCTGGCAAGCTTCCCTTTTATAGCAAGGCTACGAGTGTAGTACAGATTGTCCAATAATTGGTATTGATTTCCAACTTGGTATGTTGTTCCTCACTACCATTAAGGTTTGGAGATATTAATAAATGGTAGTGGCTTGTATGTTTTTCCCAAAAATCCCTCCATCCTTGCCTTAAGAATGTTGCAGAGTTAAAAGATTGACAAATATTTTGTCAATCGTTTAATATTTTGTCAATCTTTCCCATTCTTTCTTATGCCAAGGTTCAAGAGATGTTTGGGAAAGTAAGAGTTTCAAGCCACTGCCATTTATTCACTGTAGATCGCTGAGCCCAATCGGCTCAATCTCACAAACAATTATTGCAGTCTTCCTCAGATGATGCTTATTCCTCTGGTATATAACATCTTGCCTCAAATGGAAATTTCGGCTTCAAAAAGGAGATGCGATTGTTTTCCGGATTGTATCTCCGTTAGCTCTGCGGCCTAACATCGTGGAGTTGGAGGCCTTGCTCGGGACTGACTTTGAGCTCCACCTATCGGAGCCGATCCTGGGATCGATGCCCCAACCGTGGTCTGCAGACTTTAACACCAAGGAGCTCGCAGTCTCGGGTTGAGACTGACGTCGGGAAGCTCCAAAGCCCGCACGACGTGCGACTAGCCACTACCCCGGGGTTAGATCGCCCGGCATGGGGGAGCTGAGATTCACCCCCCGATGCAGGAGCTAGATTGCCCCGATGAGGAGGCCCGCCACCAGCTATGGGGGTAAGATCATCCGGTCAACGGAAGGTTAGAGGCCCCTGACCGCTGAGGACAAAGAAGGGAAGAGATTGAACTTTTTTTTTGCCATCACAGTCATCACAGTGAGGAATGTGGAGGAGTCACTGTGGTGGATGTTTATGCTAAAATGTATTTTGTGTGCTCTGTTGCTTTTTATTGGTATGACTATATGTCAAATCAAATTCCTCGTATGTTGCAAAACATACTTGGCTAATAAAGTATGATTATTGATTATGATCATGAAAAACCAAGCAGCTGTTGGCAGTGCTTTAGTTTAGAGATACAGTATAGAAATAGGCCCTTCGGCCTACGTAGTCCATTCTATTCATCCATTCACAGTAGTTTCTCATCCACTCTCTACACAATAAGGGCAATTTTACAGAGGCCAATAAACCAATTAACCCACATGCCTATGGGATGTGGGAGGTAACCGGAGCACCTGGAGAAATTCCACGCAGTCACATGGGGAACGGGCAAAATCCACACAGACTCCACACAGGGAGAACGTGCGAACTCCACACAGGGAGAACGTGCAAACTCCAGAGGTCAGGATCGAACCTGGGTCTCAGGTGTGATGAGGCAGCAGCTCTGCAAGCTGCACCACCTAATGTAGTGATTCATTATCCTGTCGCTTGGGCTAGAAGTGCATCTTGAATAGTGCCATATTTCTACACATTGAAAATGAAGCGTGCATTTCCTATTCCTTGCAAAATGATAACAATTCTTTTTATAGTATTCTCCTACTTCCCACTGTATATAGTACGTTAATCTTGCAGGAGCAATTCCCACACAATTGCAAACTCATGCCAATCGTTTTCGGTTTCAATTTTGTCTCGAATACCATATCTTGCAAAATGAGCCTTCAACTTATGAGAGGGATTGTTGCTGTCAAATTTCAAGTTAGAAAAATAAGTGTCTATTACCATGTAGCCTTCTGTCTCAACTGTGAAGAGGTCTGCTGTACCTTCACAAGATCTATCGGCTTTTCATAATGAGAAACAGAATCCTCACGTTGTCCTTTCATCATAGATCTGTCATGAATAGCGTGACATATTGCTCAGAATTCGTGAGGTATCCTTTTCTTTAAATTATTTTTTATTTTTTATTATTTATTTTATTTTATTTAAACAATACAAGACAAAAAGGAGAAGGAAACAAACAAAAACAAAATTGGCGAGGTATCTTTGATCATCATCCAATATGGCTCTCCGTCAGTGCCCTGCACTGTTCATGTGGATCCAAAGAGAATCTCAATTTTTCTGGTGTATGCACACACTACCTTAGCACCCAAGGATGAGGACCATGCACTGGCCTAACAATCCCTGCCTTCAATGTTTTAGAAGCTCAGCTTTCAATTTCTTTAACGGCCACTGGAAAAGATTTTAGGTGATGCATTACCGGTTGCTCTAATCAAGCCTCGGACATTATTTTCCTACTTGTTTTCCAGTTCCTCCAGACCCATCAGCAAATTCATTTAAACAGCTGCTTTTTGTTGTGAAAAATGAGCCTTTATTCTCATTAAGCTTACTACTACACTGCACCACTACCAAGAATTGGCATGCATTCCTTTACACCCACAACTTTTGTTTTGTATTTCTTGCTATTCTTTGAATTTTTTTATTGCCAACTTGTATTTTACCAGTGATACTGCAGTTTCATGGCTGCACATTGGTGATATTTTTGTCTTTTCGATCTACCTGCAAACAACTTAGAAATAAAAACACATACGTCAGGCTGTTGTTGATAGACTACATCTCAATATTCAACACATCATCCCCTCCAAACTAGTTACCAAGCTCATGGAATTGGGTCTTTGCACATCTTTCTTCAACTGGCTCCTCGACTTCCTCATCAACCGCCTCATCTATATGAATTGGCAGCAAAATTTCCTCCTCAATAATCATGGAGCTCCTCAAGGCTGCTTGCTCAGCCCCCAGCTCCAGACTCACGAAAGCATAGCCAGATAAAGTTCCAACTCCATCTTCAAATTAGCCGAGGACACCATCGTTGTTGGCAGAATTGCAGATGGCAATGAGAGTATAGGAGAGATCAATTGACCAAATGATGATCGAATCTCAGTGTCAGTAAATTGAAGGAACTGGTTGTTGACTTTAGAAGAGAAAGATCAAGGATCCTCAAACCTGTCCTCATTGACAGGACAGTGGTAGAGACAGTCAAAAACTTCCAACCCCTGGGCGTGCATATCTCTGAAAATCTCTGCAGGACCCAGCACACTGATGCAGTCATTAAAAAAGCCTGTCAACGCTTCTACTTCCCAGCTGCCTATCCCTGCCCCACGCCTCCTTCTTACTCTTAAACAGAGCCTCAATTTCTCTCATCATCCAAGCTTCCTTACACCCACCTGCTTTGCCCTTCACGCTTAAAAGGAACATGTGGGTCTTGGACCCTTGTCAGCACACTTTTAAAGACATTCCACTTTCCAGACATTCCTTTTCCTTCAAACAAACTGCTCCGATCAACTTGAGGATTCACTCGAATCCCTGACTGATAACTTCAAAAGTTGGCTTTGTCCCAAATTAGAATTGTTAGTTGTGGGCCCACCCTGTCACTATCCATAACTATCTAACCATAACTAACGTAACAGAAAAATGGGTAGCTGGTTCCAAAAGGCTCATCCACTTGCCTCTCCCAATTTGTAAGATTAGATCAAGCCTTGCCCTCTCCTGTGTAGGGGCCTCTACATATTGCCCAAGGAAACTTTCATGAACACATTTGACAAATTCTGCCCCATCTAAACCTTTTGCACTATGACATTTCCAGTCAACATTTGGAAAGTTAAAATCCCCTCGGACCACAACCTTATTAGTCCTGCAGCTGCCTGCAATCTGCTGGCATATTTGCTCCTCTAATTGAAGTTGACTATTTGGGGGCCTGTAGTGCACTCCCAACAAGGCAATCATCCCTTTCTTATTTCTCAAGACGGGTCCTAACCCAAAACATCACTGATCCATGTTCTCCAGAGATGCTCCAACACTGTGTAATCTTGAGTAAACCAGCACCTGCAGTTCCTTTATTCTACATTCTTCCTTACTCCCACCTGCCTTGCCTTCACTCTAACAGGAACATGCATGCCCTGAACTCTTGTCATCACACTTTTAAAAGCATCTCACTTTCCGGTCGCTCCTTTGCCCACAAACAGCCGACCGCAACCAACAAGTTGCTGCCTAATACCATCAAAGTTGGCCTTGCTGCAATTCAGAATTTTAACTCGTGGGCCCACCTGCCTTTATCCATAACTATCTTAAACCTAATAGAACAGTGGTCACTGATCCCAGAAGGTTCACTCATGAACACATCAGTTACTTGCCTTTCCCAATTCCCCAAAAGTAGATCAAGCTTTGCCCTCATCGTGTAGGACAAATCTCCTGCTGAAAACCTTACTAGTCTTGCAGCAGACTGCAATCCCCTAGCATATTTGCTCTTCCAATTCCCATTGACTATTTGGGGGTCTGTGGTACACTCCCAACAAGGTGATCATCTCCTTTTTGTTTCTCAGCTGCACCTATGTAGTCTTACTGGACAAACCATCAGTAATATTATCTCGGATTACTGCTGTGACTTTTCCTTAATCAATAAAGCAATATCCCCTCCTCTTATACGCCCACCTCTATCTCTCCTGCAGCAGCTACACCCTGGAACATTAAGCTGCCAGTTCAGTCCCTCTCATAGCCAGGTTTGTGTAATGGCTATAGCACCTCAGTCGTATGCCGAGTTCATCAGTCTTACCCATCAGGTTTCTCGCGTTAAAATAAGTGTGATTCAATCCCACAGTCTTTCCTTGCTCCCTGCCATCCCCCTGCCTATTCTGTCCATTAAACTTTCTTTCATCAGCATCCACACTGACTTCTAGCCACTCCCTTCCTCAGTCCTGCATTGGACCCAGCCCCCCTGCCAATCCAGTTTAACCCCACCTGTATAACACTAGAAAACCTGCCCTCCAGTTCAGGTGCAACCCAACCCTCTTGTACAGGGCGTCTCTGCTCCAGAGGAGATGAGTTCAGAAATCTGTTCCCTGACCTTAGCACCAACTCCTCATTTGTCCTATCTTCCCATTTCTACCCTCACTAGCACGTGGGAATAATCGGGAGATCACTATCCTGGAGGTCCTGCTTTTTCAGTCTTTTGCCTAATTCCCTATAATCATTTTGCAACACCTCATCCCTAGAAATAAAGTGGGGAGGGACAAAGTCCAGCAAGTGATAGGTGGATACAGGCGAGTGGGGATTTTCTTTTATCGGCAAGTAGTTAGACAAAGGCCAGAAATATAAAAAGACAAATAGTGTGAGATAAGGGTAGAAGATGCACAAAATATGAAGCCAGAGTAGGAATACAGATGGAAGGGAGTGGGGTAAAAGGGGAAAGGGAGAAATGGTGCACATCCAGGTGGGACACAGGGTGTTGCGTTGGGGCAAAAAAAGGTGGGGTCTTTGAAGGTTAATAACCTAAAATTGGAGAATTCAATGTTCATATGGTTAAGTTGTAAGCTACCCAAGCAGAATATTGTCCGTTGAACACCGACTACAAAATATTGACATTATACTTTATAATATAGACACTTCTCTCATTCAAAACCAAGCAAATACTCTCCAGTTAAACAGGCTGCATGACCATAAAACTATTTACAAATAATAAGTTACATAAACATTTTAAATAATCAGAATTTAGTTAGACAGCAAGAACTTTCCATTTGTTCAAATGGCTGAGCCATGGGCGGGGGGGGGGGGGGAAACTGATGTGTGCAGATAAAATCAGTTCATATAAGACCTTTAATGTAAGCAGCATATAATAGTAGAGTTAATATGGATTTCTGAGAACCAAGGTATAATTCAGGGAATACAAATTCAAATTCCTCCATGGCAGCTTGATAAAGGGCCTGTCCCACTTTCACGACCTAATTCACGATCTCTGCCGAGTTTGCCCTCGACTCAGACTCGCAACATGGTCCTCACGAGGTCGTAGGAGGTCGTAGGTAGGTCGTAGCAGGCCGTGATGCTAGTCGTAGGTACTCATGGCATCAGGTAAGTAGGGGCGTTTATCTAGCCCAATGAAAAATGCCCACAAGTAAAAAAGGTCGTGAATTAGGTAGTGGAAGTGGGACAAGCCCTTTACTGGGAACAGACAAGATCTGTAGGAAAGGAAATTCATTAGATAACAATGGAACGAGACAACCTTTTCACTTCTTTGAAATGTAGTTGCCGTGCTTGGCCTATCAGTTTGATTTAATCAAATGCTGTTCAGAGAATAGATTAGAATCAGCCAGATCGGTGTAGGACTTGATTCTCTTGCAGGTCATCTATGGCAGTGAATGACAGGTTTTTGTTCTTGCAAAAAGTACTGAAAAGGTGGTCTTGTTCCGTTGTTACATAATGACTGCCTTTTTGCTGATCTTGTCTTTGTTCCCAATGATTGCACAGAATCACCAAAGCTACATCACAGGTGGCTGCCATTTGCCTCATTGAGTATGTACTGGCCCTATGCAAGAGCAAACTAATTAATTTAATTCTCTCACACTCCACCATAGCACTGGAAATTCACCAGTCCAGGTCCCATTGGAACACTACCAGTAGATCTACTCCACTGCTACCTACCTCTCCTCTGCCGTGCATTCCATATCCTCTTGATTTCCTGTGTGAAAGTTTAGGTGCTCATTTAAGACGGCTTGCATGACGCGTGCGATAATGTGCTCGGACGAAGTGCGTAGTTACCAGTCGGAATTATGCTCAATGAAGCATTCACATATTATTTCTGCTTCAAATAAATTCACAAACTAAACATATTCACCAATCAAGACATGATATGTACCACAATGACATGCAGCAAATTTTTAATACAGTACCTCAACTCTTTTTACACGTTGCAATGAATTCAATTTCTATTATTTCTTTCCACTTCCAAACAATAATGTGGTTGGATTATTCAGCGTACGATCAACCTCGGTGAGACCAAGCGCAGGCTTGGCGATTGCTTCGCACACCTCCACTCAGTTCGCAGTAGCTAACCTGATCTCCCGGTGGTTCATCAACTCCCCCTCCCACTCCGAATCTGATATTTTTGTCCTGGGCCTTCTCCATGGCCAGAGCGAGGCCCACCGCAAATTGGAGGAACAGCACCTCATATTTGGCTTGGATAGTTTACACCCCAGCGGTATGAACATTGGCTTCTCCAATTTCAGGTAGTCCTTGCTTTCTCCCTCCTCCCCCTCCCATTCCCAGCTCTCCAACAGCCTACTGTCTCCACCTCTTCCTTTCTTTTTCCCGCCCCCCACCCCCAGACATCAGCCTGAAGAAGGGTCTCGACTCGAAACGTCGCCTATTCCTTCGCTCCATAGATGTTGCCTCACCCTCTGAGTTTCTCCAGCTTTTTTGTCTACCACACATTCACACGTTCTGTTATCCCACTTTCCTCACCTGCTCCCTACACATTAGGGGCAATTTTGCAGACAAGTTAACCTACAAAGCCAATGCGTCTTTGGGATGTGGGAGGAAACCCACATGTTTGCAGGGAGAATGTGCAAATTCAACAGAGACAGTGCCCAAAGACAGGATCGAACACAGATCTCTGGTGTGTGAGGCAGCAAGTCTACCAGCTGTGCCACTATATTTTGTTTTCCAACACAAAAAAATATATACCTTGATAACTTTGGTTACTAAAAATAAGAAACTCTACATTTTCAGTCTTAAATCTCTAAGTGACGCTATGTCCCCCTTTACAGCTACTATATGTTTTAATTCAGTTCAAGACTTTGGGGCAGTACATTGGCCATAAAATTGCTGCCTAAAAGTGTCAGAGACCCGCAATTGATCCTGAATATGTGTGCTGTCTGTATGAAGTTTGCTCCTTTTCCCTGGGTACTCTTGTTTCCTTCCACATTCCAAATGTGTGCAGGAATCTTTTTCAGACCCAACCCAAAACGTAATATTTTCTTTCTGTCCAGAGATTCTGTCTGACCTGTTGAGTTACTCCAGATTTCTGTATCTATCTTCAGTTTAAACCAACATCTGCAGTTCCTTCCTACACACACAATACTATATGATATAATTTCATTAATCCCAGGAGGGAAAGTGTGTGTGTGTGTGTGTGTGTGGTGCTTGCCAAGCCGGGCAAAATGGCACAGTTTTTAGCTTTCCCGACAGGACTTTAGATGGCCATTGGCACCCGGGCAACCATTCATTTCGAGCCCTGTTAATGGACATTAATAAATTCAGTGGTGCTTGCAACGAACTCTGTTGACAGTACATCTTTCTCTACATTTTCTCTTTGTGAAAAAGTGTTTCCTCATCTCCGTTCTAAATGGCTTACCCCTTATTCTTAAATGGTGGCCCCTGGTTCTGGACTGCCCCAACATCAGGAACATGTTTCCTGCCTCTAGCATGTCCAAACCATTAATAATCTTATATGTTTCAATAAGATCCCCTCTCATCCTTCTAACCTCCAGAGTATACAAGCCCAGCCACTCCATTCTCTCAGCATATGACAGTCCCGCCATCCCGGGAATTAACCTTGTAAACCTACGTTGCACTCCCTCAATAGCAATAATGTCCTTCCTCAAATTAGGGGACCAAAACCGCACACAATACTCCAATTGTGGTCTCACTAGCGCCCTATACAACTGCAGAAGGACCTTTTTCCTCCTATACTCAACTCATCTTGTTATGAAGGCCAACATGCCATTCGCTTTCTTCACTGCCTGCTGTACCTGCATGCTTACTTTAATTGACTGATGAACAAGGACCCCCAGATCCCATTGTACTTCCCATTTTCCCCAACTTGACACCATTTAGATAATAATCTGCCTTCCGGTTTTTGCTTCCAGTTAATCTCTAGACTCCATGCTTTATTCATTTATGAATTAGTCTCAAGAATATTGCAACAAATTTGATTTAGATTAAACAAGGTCCTTAACAATAGTAATGAACAAAATAATCCATGTTTTAAAATTCTTTTAGAGCAATTTTGTATTCGATTAAAACAGCAAGTTAGTCTTATGTAACACAAAGTAACATGTGCAAGCTTTGCTTTATTATCTTACTGTTCTGATACATATGGTCAAGAGTTACCAAGATGGTGCAGTTGCAGACCTCTGAAATCAGAACCTTTTAGCTACTGGTGGGAGATTGGTTGTTGGGTCAAAAAGTTAAATAAAAATTTCTGTGGTGGATGTAATCTGCCCTACAGTCATTTATTAGGAGTTCAGTATCAATCATAACAACTTTTTCTTGGGAAAATAGCATTCAGAAGTGAGGAGTGCACCTCAGCAGAATGGGTCTGTAGTTGCTTAAAGTGCAGGCACTATTTTCTCTCCACTTACCAGCCACAGGAATCCCCAGATAATGCAAGCAAGCCATCCACACCCTCTTTCCCTCCAACTTCCCACCTCCCCAGATCACAGGTAGCTTACATGTCAGGGGGATGTGACCATGAAATTATCACAACCATATTACATAAATCTCATTCATTCTTTACCTCCTCAGGAAGTGTAATAAGCATGTCAAGCTCTTTCTTCCATACCACAGCTGACAGAAAATAATCACTGCAGGCAGCAAGCACAGAACGATGAGCGCGGAAGGACTTGTTTTCCACAGTCACTGTCACGTCACAAAAGAGGTCTTGCTTCCTTTGATCATTGAGGCTCAGTAGTACACTGGTACTGTGCACAGAGGACTCGTAGGAATAAACCAAAGTATCACTCTTATCTTCTACCGACATTGTCTCTCATTTCTGAAAAAAGAAAAAAAAAAATTATACTTTCACCAATCTTCAACTATAAGAAGTTTTAATCATACAAGTTCAACTTAAAGAAAAAAACGTGACGTTAGAAATGTAGCTATGTGCCGTGTACTTCTCAGTTTCCTCCTTGGCTTGTACTGTATAAAATTCAGTTTTCTCATCCATCGGTAGGGCCAGCAACCCCAAAACTAAAGCACAATATTTAAAAAGGTTTGCAGCAATATCTGTGGTTATATTTCAACTTAACATAATACAATTTATAAAGAGATGAAACCAAAAGGTGCATTTGCTGCAACGCTCAAGTTGAAACTTTGCAATATATTATAACGTGCATGTAGCACAGGGTTATTTAAATTTGTCTTTCAAAACTCTTCAGTTAAACTGGAAAGGTACATCACCGCATTGCAGGCAGAACATGGCACAAAATAGCCACTTTATAATCAAAGCACCTTCCATTTGCAAATAGTTCCAAAATCAATGGTTATTTCCACCCTAACCAAATTCACTGAAAATTTATGCCAATAGTAAATGATGTATTGCACCAAGGTTGTAGCAGACCTTGATTTTAAAAAATGAATTGGCAGAAGTGAAGTTTTCATCGTGTCATGTGTAAATATTTTGAACTGTGAACTTGAGCAGGTTGCGTAATCTTAATCCTGAGCAAAAGATCTGCAATTCTTGCAATAAAAATAAAGGAAATAAGCTGATGTAAAGATGAATAATTTTACATTAAAATAACTGAATACCACTTTCTTTGAGACTATGTACAACACTTAATTGTGGAAGGGGGAACTTTTCCTGGTGACAGCAATACTCAATGCTAATTTTAAGTTGTAACGTGAATTTTTTTTCTCCATTTTTTCCCTCTACATATTGCCTTTGCTCAACCTAACAAATTCCACCCCATCTCAGCCATTAGCAAGACAGTCCCAGTCTATCGTGGGAAAGTTAAAAATGCCCTATCATGACAACCCTTTCTGTTCATGCAGCTCTTCACCATCTCTCTACATATCGATTCATCGATGATTCTCGATGATTATTTAGGAGCTACTGTACAAACCCAACAAGGTAACTGTCCTCTTTTTTATCAGCTGCACGCATAGAGCTTCACTGCATGAATCCTCACTAATTCAATCTCAAGACTACTCGAATGAAGAAGGCAACTCCCCTTTCCACCACTTTCTCCTGGATTAGTTTAGGAAGGGAAAGGGCTGGCAGCTTAATGTTCCAGCAGGCTGTGTTTCTGTAATGACTATAATATCCCAGTCCAATTATCTATCCAAACCCAAAGGTCATCCATTTTACTGTCAGGCCTTATGTTGAAATTGCAACTTAATCTAAGAGCATTTTCTGTTCCCTGCCGTGCTTTGTATCCTGTCAACTGAACTTGCTGACAATGGTTTCTGTATCAACTTCTAGCTACTCAACTGCTACACTAATGATTTGATTCCCACCTATCTGCCATTCTAGTGGCATGAGCAAGTCTGCCCACACGGGTATTACTTCCTCTCGAGTTCACGTGCAACCTGGCCCTCCTCGGTTCTGCCCCAGAAGAGATCCTGATGTTCCAAATATCTGAATCCCTGTCCCCTGCACCAACTCTTCAGCCATGAATTTGAGTGTCCTATCCATTCAGTCGCCAGCATATGCCTCTGCGAGTAATTCACAGTTAATAACCTCGATTTACATCCTGCTTTTCCCCAAAAAATTATTTTCACTCTGCAGGACCTCGTCCATGTTTCCACCCACATCATCCATGCCAATGTGCACAACCACCTCTGGCTGCTCAACCCCACTTCTGTAGTCATTCAGAGACACCCTCAACCCTAGCACCAGGGGGGCAGCGCACCTTCCTGGAGTCCTGCTTGCCGCCACAGTATCTGCTGTCTATCCCTCTAATTATAGCCTCCCATTACTTAGGCCTACGTGACTTCATCCTTTTATGCTGTGCCTGAGAGCTAAGCTTGGTGTCATAGTCCTGACTGCTGCTGTTGCTCTCATTGCTGCAACAGGATATGGAGTGATTGGGCAAAAACCTAGTAAATGAACCCACTCATTCTCATCCGACTGAAATTAGCACTTTGCAATTGAATATCAAACTCAATCAAACTTTCCCTTCATCAACATCCAATAACATTTATGCATGGCAATTTTCCCTAATTTATGGTCAAATGAAAATTTTCTTTTAAATGATGCTAAATTCACTGTACTTATTTAGACTGCACTTACAAATCCTGACAGTTTAGCGTCTGGCTCACGAATCACAAGTTCCTGGGCTCTCGCAGTCTCGCACCCTCTCTCTCTAAAGCAGCTGGTACTGTTCACTACAGATGCTTGAAACTTACCTGGTTCTGAGTTCAAGAATCTCTTGAAACTTAACGGGGCTTTGTTTCTCTGCACCACCTTTAAACTTATTGAAAATATATGATTCTACTTAAGACCATCTTTTTCAAAAAGTGTGTTTAAAGTGTGACAAAGTATGAATGGTAAAACATCTGATAGTCCTGAAAACCTGCTCAGCCGGTAAGAAAAGTCCCACGCATGGTAGATTAATGAAATCTTACTGCACTTGGTTGCTTTCACTATGACCTCCCACTTATCACATCATTCACACTCTTCATAAAATCTAGCAAAACCTCCTGCAAGCTTAATTTAATAGGCCCATATATATCAATGAAAACATTTGGCAGGTTTTAATAAACTCACTCCTGGTAAATGTTAAAAGGTTATTGAATTTTAATGGAGAATTGTAACAGAGCATGCAGTGTGCTTGCCTCTTCCACTAAAGTGTCAAAATACCAGTGGAAAATAATTTATAACCAACATATGAGAGCTTTGGTTGAATGTGCATTGCTGTAAATTAGCTGCTATATCAAGCATTGTTGGGATTTTAGAACACTCCTTGAAAAATGATATACGTCACACTGAAATATATGTTGTTTCATGAACAATATAAATAGGATACAATTATATAAAGTTGCCAATAAAAAGAGAGCAAGTATACATATGGACATTACATATAATTTAGTTCTCTTTCCCAAAAGACATGTGCAAATTGAATTCAGTGTTGAAGAATATACTTTCTTTTGACCCTTATGTAAAAATGTATAGATTACTGTTACCTCCAATTTTTCAGTAATCAACTTACAGATGACCTTGGGAAAAGTATTGAGTTTTGACAACTTTTCGCAATTGTCCTTGTAATTGTTCCTAGCAAAGCTAAGTCGAGTTGGGAACAAAAGTTGCTTGAATTGTAAAGATAGATCATAAATGGGATAACTGATATCCAAGAGATGAAGACCAAGAGTCAAGAGTATTTAATTGTCAAAGATAAACACAAAATGCTGGAGTAACTCAGCAGGACAGGCAGCATCTCTGGAGAGAAGGAACGAGTGACGTTTCGGGTCAAGACTCTTCTTCAGGGTCTGAAGGGGCGTCTGAAGATCTGAAGGTCAGAGTCCAAAGAAGGGTCTCATCCCGAAACGTCACCCATCCCTTCTATCCAGAGATGCAGCCTGTCCCACTGAGTTACTCCAGTATTTTGTGCTACCTTTGGTGTAAACCAGCATCTGCAGTTCCTTCCTGCACATACGTATTTAATTTTCATAGAAAACTGACAAGAGAACAGTGAAAATGTGACTTGCGGCAACTTAACAGACCTGTAAAGACAAACACAGATAATATATATAATGAACAAATAAATCAACAAATTAAAACAATACTAACGCAAACCACCCGCCCAAAAAGAGATCCTTAATGCAACTTATGGCAATCCATAGAAATCCATCGTTGAAGTTGGTGTTGTGTAGTATTCAAGAGCTTGATGGTTGTTGAAGCTATTCTTGAACCTGGTAGACACGGTTTTCAGATTCCTATAACTTCTCCCTGATGGTAGAAGTGAAATGAAAATGTGACCAGAGATGTTGGTCTTTGATGATATTGACTGCCATTCTTCGGCAGCCTTCCATATATCCTTTTGATCATGATGAGGTCAGCACACATGATGGATCGGGTAGTGTGTACCACCCTTCACTCTTTCACTACTGGACATTCAAGTGGTTGAACCAGCCCATGACGTCTCAAAAGCATTACAAGTCGTTATTGTGGCCTCAAATACATATGGTAGTATTTTTGAACATATTGTGTGCTGTTGCATAACATTGGTAGATACAACTTCCCATACAGAATAAATAGAGCTCCTCATTTTAGTGCAAGATTATGTGATGGTACATCAGGTGGTGACAGAGCATTTAAAAATTAAACAAGAAAATGTACACCCTGAATGTCTGTCACATGTTCAAAAGATTTATATTACACAGGTTGTTGGGAACATTTCGTAAGGAGGTATTTATTCATGGACTGCACTGACTCACATTTTGGTATTAAAATTGCTCTTTCATGCAATCACTGGTAATGCAAATAGTGTTTAGTGACATTTTGGAAAACAACTTACATCATTATGTAACAATTCTGCCCAAAGTTTTTCCACATAAATCATTTGTCTTGAGCTTTCATGTTTAATTTCCTAATTTAAACAAATGAGCGAATTTGAAGTCAACTCTCAGGTAGATCATCTGCCAAGTGCTCATATATTAGTTTTCAAATGTAAATGTTTAACATATTTCCAAATATATGATGGCTTAATATAGTCTTTCAACTCATCTGCTTTAGTACATCGTGAATTACAAGTCACTTATGATGAAACTCTGCTATCACTATTGGAACACCTCTCATTAATTTCTTGCGTTTGTTTTCTTGTAATATTTAATCGAATGCTTCAATAGCTGGTTTGTGAGCATTCATCCCAGTCAACAAGTTTAAAATCTATTAAGAATGTTTCCTTGTGCAGTTCCCCCAACCTATTTTATATATTGCAGTCTCCAATTTAAAGGGAGTTTAAAAGCTGAAAGTGCATTTTCACCATTCCCCACTCCTGTCAAAGGTGTGGAAGCTATGCTTGATCTTAGGGCAATCACTGTTTATCTTCAAACTTCAGCCTGAAGTAGATAAATAAGGAAAGTTCTCTACCATTGCACCAACAATATTTGAGAAAAAAAAATGTCTTATCGAATATAGGAGCAAAGAGGTCCATCTGCAGTTGTGCAGAGCCCTAGTGAGACCACACCTGGAGTATTGTGTGCAGTTTTGGTCCCCTAATTTGAGGAAGGACATTCTTGCTATTGAGGGAGTGCAGCGTAGGTTTACAAGGTTAATTCCCGGGATGGCGGGACTGTCATATGCTGAGAGAATGGACTAGCTGGGCTTGAACACTCTGGAGTTTAGAAGAATTAGAGGGGATCTCATTGAAACATATAAGATTATTAGGGGCTTGGACACACTACAGGCAGGAAACATGTTCCCGATGTTGGGGGAGTCCAGAACCAGGGGCCACAGTTAAGAATAAGGAGTAAGCCATTTAGAACGGAGACGAGGAAACACTTTTTCTCACAGAGAGTGGTGAGTCTGTGGAGTTCTCTGCCTCAGAGGGCGGTGGAGGCAGGTTCTCTGGATGCTTTCAAGAGAGCTAGATAGGGCTCTTAAAAATAGCGGAGTCAGGGGATATAGGGTGAAGGCAGGAACGGGGTACTGATTGTGGATGACCAGCCATGATCACATTGAATGGCGGTGCTGGCACGAAGGGCCAAATGGCCTACTCCTGCACCTATTGTCTATTCTTGGCCACCGTAAACATCCTCTGTAATTATATCCAAGGAAATTCTTTGGTATCTCACTCAACTTGGTTCTTTCTCTCAAATGTAGTCACCTAACAGGTTTAAAATCGTATCTGGTCTCCTGCAGAAATTTGATGCACAAATGTTTAGTTTCCCTTTGTGGTTCAGGTACACCAATAGTACTTAGGGGGGGGCCATAAAGTCATAGAGCAGGGAAACAAGCCCCTTGGCCCAGCTTGCCCAAGCCGACTGAATGGCCCACCCATCTACTCCCACTTGCCCGTGTTTGGCCTATATCCCTCCAAACCTTTCCTAACCATGAACCTGCCCGCCCACATACATATTTAATACTTCAAAAATAGATCTAAAAATAATCCCCACTTTTAATTGTGAAAGGTAAAATTAGGTTCTTGGGGGCTTTAGTAGAACTAAGAGTGTGCACATCCTTACGCTAAACTCACTTTACATGCAACTTTTCAGATTTCTAGAATGTTTCATTACAGACATTCCATTTTATTATATATCTTTAGATTGCTGTCAGCTAAGCTCTGCAATAAACCAACAAAGTGCTGATCTCATGCAGCAACGCTGACAAATGATGAGTGAGCATTTTCCGGTTTCTTAATATCATTGCTTCTCTAAATAACTCACACAAAGGAAATCCCATAAACTCCTTCATGCATTCATATAATTAATTATAATTTACAGTGCCTTCCATAATGCTTGCGACAAAGACCCATCATTTATTTATTTGCCTCCGTACTCCACAATTTGAGATTTGTAATGGAAAACATCACATGTGGTTAAAGTGCACATTGTCAGATTTTATTAAAGGTTTTAATACATTTTAGTTTTTATACATTTTAGTTGCACCATGTAGAAATTACAGCTGTGTTTATGCATAGTCCCCCCCATTTCATGTGCACTTTAACCATATGATTTTTTCTATCACAAATTTCAAATTGTGGAGTACAGAGGCAAATAAATAAATGATGGGACTTTGTCCCAAACATTATGGAGGGCACTGTATATTTTTTTCTAAAAAGATGACCAAAGGCTGCAGCAATTTTTCAACTCATTTAAATAATATCCAGTAAAACTACAGGCTATAATCGCAGGAACACTTTAAAGTTTCAAAATTACTATATAAATACATGACTTTCATGGTAAGAGACACTGAAGGCTCAATTCCAATATGCAGGAGCATACTTCATGTCACTTTGCCAAGTTGCAATAGCAAAAGTGACACACAGACGCTCTTCGGTACTAAAAATAAAATATCTTCAGATTAAAGTTCACTTCAAGAAACCTTTACAAGAGATAGTTATACCGAACAAGTTAGAAGGTTCACGACTCTTTTTCCACATTAACGATTCAACTATTCTGAAACTTGTAGTTAAAGGAAAAGAGTTTACGATCGATACTATTGTAATATTTTGTGAGATGCATAAATGCATTTTAACAATATTTGTACATTAGTGGGGAACTGGAAAAGGATAATCAAAATATTTTTGAAGCTCCCTTTGATGATAAAATGAAGAAATAAACTGCAAATGCTGGTTCACAAAAAAAGGATAAACTGCTGGAGTAACTCAGTGAGTCAGGCAGCATCTCTGGAGAATATGGAAAGGTGACGTTTCAGATCGGGACCCTTCTTCAGATTCATGCACCCTGCAGAAATTAGCAATCAATGGCATCGTTTGGTTTAAGGTTAGTACTTTTATCCTGGCTCCCCAAAATATCATCCCACATTACTTACATTTTATGATCCATTCTCTGAATGACATTGTTTAAAAAATCATTTTATTATATCGACAGATATATTACCATGATATTCTCTTAGATCCAAGGTTCAATGAACAGCTTGAGAAATAATGGCCTGATGCACATCTGTGGGGTCATAATCCAAGAGTAAGTAAGAAGAAGTGTCTGAGAACTGGCACCTGACCTCAGCCCGGTAGAGGTTAACTCGCCAGACTACAACGCCACCTCCCTTGCCGGCAGCAGGTGTGATAGTAATATTGAGCGGAGGGAAAGTAAGCGGAGGGCTCCATGTTCAGAGGGGGTATGGTTACAGTAGGTAAAGGGGGTCGACTAGTTAAGATGGCTGATGTCCCGCCAGCAGCCGACATCTCCCTGTCAAGAAGCGTCTCTTTCCCTAAAAGCAATTGCTTGTCAATGCAAATGGCCACTTGCAGTGAAACTGACATCCTGTGTTCTCAAGCGACAATGGCAATTGATAACTGCAGGGAGATTACTACTTTGACTTTTTCCCCCCCCAAAGACAACTTTTTTTTCCTGCTTGTTAATTTCCAAAATTAACTTTAGTGGTTCTCTAGTTCCCAATCAAAACCGTGTTGTTACCAATTCGGCACACAATAAAAAGTGTCCACTAATTCATCAATCATATTACATCCAATGTGCATGATGGAAACATGCATTGTAACAGAACTGCCTGTACAGTGGCATATCTTTACAAAATTGTTAATTAAAAAAGATATTAATAGAAATAATATCTCTACAGTCCAGAAAATCTGCCAATCTGGCTTCAATGTTCCAAGTGCGAGTGATTATTGGAATTTCACTGTACTGACCACAAAGGTTTCAGACTTGCAGAACTTAAATCAGATAATTTTCACTACTGTGGAAATGTTTCATTTCCTGTAACAATAATTCACTGCTTGCTCAGATAAGAAAGGATAAGAGCAAAGTCATTATCATGAGTTTGCAGCAGGGAATATTTCAGTTTACATTTTTTCCAAGAACTCTAGCTGCGCTGCTTAGTCACTGCGGTGATGTGGTGCAAAGACTCACCATGTTTCAAGCCGTAAAACCACCACAACGCTTGATTTCAATTTTACCTCACCTGTGTACGTGTTTTTTAAAAGGAAAGATACTGGATGAGTGAATTGGAAATAACATATCAATATTGATTTTGAGATTTCTCATCAAGATGTTGGCCGGTGTGGGCAAGTTGGGCCAAAGGGCCCGTTTCCACACTGTATCACTCTATGATTCAAGTCACAATGTCAGCCTTTCACATCTTCTAATTGAATGGCAAAATATCGTTAATATGCTGATTGGTAGGTTTTATCATTGGTGATATTCACTGTTTCAGCCATTTATTCTCGTATCGTGGAGTGTGGGGAAGGCATGCCAAACACAAACACTTTTCGGAACTGTTCAACTACGTTTTGCAAAGCTTAAGATTTGCTGAATTATTACACAGGAGCCCATTCAACCCATCAGATTGAAGCCGACTCTCGGCAAAGCAACTCCAGCAGTCCCTTATTTCCCTGTATCCTTGCAACCTACTCTTTCTCACATGTCCACCAACTGCCATTTAGATTATTTTGCCACTTATCTACATTGTAGAGTAATTTATAGCTGCCGGCTAACTGACCAGAAGTGGGAGGAACCTGCACCACCTACTGAAAACCGACTCAAGAACGGGAAGAATGCTCAAACTCCACGCAGACAGCACACAACATCAGGACTGAATCTGGATGCCTGAAGCAGAGAGGCTCCAACGTTAATCACTGTCAATGTGAGCCACATTTTTGAAATAATTTAAAACAGCCCGTTAAATATTTGTATTAACTTCACTATGTAATTATATACATTCAACTGAGTTGATTCATCAGTTTTTAATGACAGATGATACGGTACCTTTTCTCCTTTTGAAATGCATGCATCCTATGCAAACACTGAAGAAAAATACTGCAGTAAAATGCAAGTGTTAATTTAACGCTGCTGCTCCTGTTGAGAGCCCATATACTGATTTAAGTTCTTGACACAGCCTTGTATCGTAGGAGTGACATCTAATGCAGTGACAAAAGCCAATGTGAACACCATGCACTTCATGCTTTTATATATTTTATGCAGATCCTACAAGCTGCAGCAGTATGAAAAACACGGCGTTTACGTTTGATGCAATTTCCAATGATGCTTACTGGCTCTGACATTATAAATTTTGCCTGCCATTACTTTTCTGACGCCACTGGCCCATGAGAACCATTAATCATGTTAACCACATTGGAAAGCAGCTCCCTCCAGACAACACAACAATCTCTCATTATTCTACTTGGCCCACAATTTGAATTAGTATGTAAATCCCAAGATTGCGAACTTGGCAGTCATGATCACTCCAGTTCAGCTGTTCCACAATTCCCTCTTTCCAACTCTTTAATCCCGCAGATGTTAAGTTTGCCGTTCCTCTTGTCAGACTTTCATTGCTATAGTACAAATGGCTATCCACCACTAATTCAAAATACAGCTTTTTGCCTCTTTTGATAATAGATGAAATGGTTGAAAAGAAAAAGCTAGTTGGTAAGGAAAGAGAAATAGCTTTCTATCAGCATTTGAGTAAAAAGGTCATCACTATACCATTGGGAAGAAAGAATGTACCATCATTCTTTCGTTCTTCAAGCCCAAATCAAACATATAAAGCCACACTTAAAACATTCCAACATGACCATATAATTCTAGTACGGGGACCAAACAGGGAATTTTGTAACGGGGAAGAAAAACGAAACAAAACTAACATAATCATAAAGTTCAGTACCACACAACCTTTACAGCTCATCTCCAGCTACATGTGTAGATCAAACATAACCTTCCCAAGTGAAGCATTGGCTGGTGTAAAGGTTGTAACTTTTAATTGATTACAAATCGCAGGTGCAGTTGCACTTTAGTCAGCTTGCCTATCCCAATATTGTTATTAAAATGTTATAAATGGGTGTACAAGTACTATTTTAAGAGTTCAATAAAGTACAAATTCAATTGAACTGGACATATTATTTAAAACTATTGTAACTACGTCAACTTTCTCAGACAGAATACTTGAGCAATATCTCAACTTGCTCATACACAAATCGAAGCAATATTTTGATGGCCTGTGGAATACATTTTCAACCATCAGAAATTAACCATGTTCCTTTGAAAGTCATCAACTAATTCTGGGTGACTTTTTGCAGTTGTGTAACAAAAAATGACTGAATAATCTAAATTAGTGATTTAGTATGAAAACATGGAACAAATGTAAAATTGGAATGAAAAATTTAATATGTGTAATTTAATTCTCAAATATTGCTGTTATTTAATGCAATGGTATAAACAACGCATAATTAAGCATTAGCATGAAGAAAAAGTAATGTTTTCCAGCCTTTTAAAATGTTTGTGCCATTTTTATAAAATAAATGCAACCATGTATGAACATGAAATTGGTATGGGGAACTAAGCAATCTAAGACCTGGACAACATGCAGGTATGGGCTGGTACATGGATGACTGTTACTTGAAACAATTGTGTAAAGATGAAATACAGCCTGGAGTTGGGAGGATGGTGATAAATTAGTTTTGTGTTGCTTATAAGGTGCGGCTTTTATTGTATCAGTGCTCAATGATATTTCACTGCTCGTCGTAACATATTAATCATCACAGTATATGTTTCATTTCCTGTAATTCTAATTTGTTCCGTTCATACAGAAGTGGGGGCCAGACAAATGGCCTTGGTGCATGGCCAGACCTGGGTGGCTGGAGATGCCATGAGCCCAGTCTACAGCTGCAGCCAGAATATAGCCCAGGTGTGTTGACTGCATTGGAAGCTGAAGCCAGGTGCTTTGTTAGGAGCAGGGTAAAGGAGAGCTGGTAAGAGGGAGACATGAGGAAGTTGACAGGTTGAGCATGGTCATGCATGTGGATATCCAACAGTCAGTATTAATACCCATGAAGCAGAGCCTGCTCTCCGATTGTCTTCGTCCTCTGGCCAGTCATTAACGATCTCACTACAAAGACCCAATGAAGCTTGGAACCTGGAATGTTAAAACTTAATGGACAATCCCAACGAGATACCTGACTGCCATGCTACAATCATCGCTCAGGAATTCAGAAACAGACACCCACATTGCAGCAATGCGTGGAACACATCAGGCACGAGATGGCCAACTGAAGGAACAAGGATGTGGGTACATCTTTTGGAGGAACAAACCCATGGAGGAGCATCATCTTCATGGATCGCACTCCACCTCGCTAAATACACACTCACCGACACCTACATCACACGTCATTCCCATGTTGACCCTACCCATAACCAGAACCCATAAAACTCCAATAGATCCTTAAAAGATTTGCACAATTTCCCCATGACATTTAACAGCAGAATCAGATTCATACAGCGTGGAAACAGCCTCTTCAGTCCATCTCATCCATGGTGGTCATAAGCTTGTCCAGTTTGCTTGTGTTTGTCCCATATATCCCTCTAAAACGTTTCTATCCATGTACCTGTCCTAATGTCTCTTAAAGATTATAATGTTATAGCCATGCCTATTCATGCCGATAACACTAAACATACTAATAATAAGATTTCGGTATATATAGACGATGTACTTTTATATATTACCAACTCTCAAGTCAGTATCCCAAATATATTAAACCTTATAGAACAATTTGGTTCCTTCTCAGGGTATAGAATAAATTGGAACAAAAGTGAAATTATGCCAATAAAACCTCAAGACCCTTGACATCTCCTAAAATTTCCCTTTAGAATTTCCACGGAAAAATTTAAATACCTTGGAGTTTACGTGACTAGAAAATATACCTCTCTATTCTAAGTACATTTTCCACCATTAATCACTAAATTAAATGCCCTTATTCAATTTTGGGAAACACTTCCGATCTCCCTTATAGGTAGAGTAAATGCTATAAAGATGATTTTCCTTCCACAACTCCTTTACCTATTTCAAAGCTTTAAAAAAAAAAAAAATGACTGTGATTACAAAGTTTATTTGGGATTATAAAACTCATAGAATTCATAAACGGCATTTATGTAAACCTAAAGAAATCGGTGGACTGGCTCTCCCCAATTTTCTTTTCTATTACTGGGCAACTAATATTAAAAATGGAATCTACTGGATGGATGATACATGTCAACAAGTAAACTGGTTAAAAATGGAGAGGGAAGATTGTTCGCCTTTCAATATAGGCACGATTCTTCTTTCTCCAAACCATCTGAATAAATCAATGTATGATAAAAATCCGATAATTCATAGAATTTGGAAATAGTTTAAATGAACCCTTAAATTGAGAATTTTCTCTCTCCTCTTACCAATCGCCAACAATCCCTCATTTAAACCGTCTACTTTAGATAAGGCGTTTGCACAATGGAAAAATCTAGGAATTAAAACGCTGGGAGATCTTTATGAGAAAGGGATTTTCCTCTCGTTTCAAGAATATCATTTGAAATTTAGTAATTTTTTTATATCTCTGCAAATCCGAGACTATGTGAAAACATACACGCAAGACTGTCACTCTCTGGGCCCAGATATATTATACAAATGCATGAATAGAAAGGCGGATACAAGTAAGTTAATATCCTATATTTACAATTCCCTTTTAACTGCACATACCCCATCTTTGGTAATAATTGGGCGAGCATGGGAAGATGAATTGGGCTTATCAATTTCAAAGGATAGTTGGGAGGAAAGCCTTTTATACATAGATTACTGTTCTCTTAATGCTAGGCACTCCCTGATACAATTTAAAATACTGCACAGACTTTATTATTCAAAGTCTAAATTGAACAAGATCTTCCCAAATGTCTCTCCTATTTGTGATAAATGTCTCCTCCAAGAAGCGACTATAAGCCACTCTTTTGCTTCCTGCACAAGGTTACAAAACTTCTGGAGAGGAATTTTTGATATCTTTTCCAAAATACTTAAAAACTAAATTGGACCCCAATATAAAATTGATCACATTAGGTATGTCAGAGGCCTGTTCCAAGCTAACGATTTTTCAAAGACGTTTCCTCAACTATGGCCTAATAATGGCGAGAAAATTAATACTTAAATTTTGGAAACAGACAACAGTCCCTACAGTGAAGATGTGGATTATAGATATGTCCGAGACACTACATTTGGAAAACATTAGGCTTGGCGGAAAAAACAGATCAATTTCTTAAGACATGGACACCCTTTACTGAATTTTTACAACAATAGTATGGTGAAACACAAATTTAAATCCGATGCTATGTTGGGTGGGGGGGCAAGGTATATCTCAATTTTTTCTTATTCCTCTATCTTTCTGCTAAACTGCTTTGGTAGTTCAGGGGACTTTTTCTCGTTCTTCTCTCCTCTATCCTTTCACTTTTTCCTTTCCTCTTTTCTTGCTTCCCCTTTCTTTCCTTTTTTTTTCATTTTCACAATTTAAGTTATAAGGTTAAAATGAAGCTGTACAATAATTGTATAATTCTAGATGCCGAACGTTTTATCTTTGTACAATTGCTTCTAATAAAATTTTAAAAAAGGAAAATATATATATTATAATTACCCCCGGCACTGTAGCCTCAGGCATCTCAGTCCATACACCCACTACACTCTGCATGAAAAAAAAAGCCCTTCAGGTCCCATCTCGCTTTCAAATTAAAGCTATGTTCTCGAGTTTTAGACCCTGGTATACTAGCAAATTGACTGCGACTATCTGCCTTACCGACACTACGGATGATTTTATGTACTTCTATTAGGTCACACCTCCTCCCCAAACCTCCAATGCTCCGAGGGGAAAGAATTCGAGTCACTCAGGACTCCCAGACCCCGCAACATCCTCGTGAATCTTTTCTGCACCCTTTCCAGTTGCATGATCTCCTTCCTACACTTGACTGACCAGAACGACTGTATATCAGTGAAGGCAAGAGCAAAGCATGGAGGAGAGAAGGATCTAAAGCATATCACCTCATCTGTGAAACACAGGGGTGGGGGTGTTATGGCCTGGGCATGTTGAAGGTACTGGCTCACATATCTTCATTGATGATACAACTGCTGATGGAGGTATCATAATGAATTCTGAAGTGTATACACACATCCTTAAATATCATCGGCCATTCTTTGGCCGACTTCCCCAGTTTATCTAGATCCTGTTGTAATCGGAGATAACCACCAATTTTAGATTCATCGGTAAACTACCATGTTAACAACATTGATAAAAAACCATAGACCCAGCAGCGATTCCTTCTACACACCGCTGGTCACGTCCCCAATCAGAGCAACAACCCTCGACTACTACCCTCCGATTCCTTTTACCAAGACAATTTTGTACCCAGTTGGCTAGATCACCCACACACAAAGCAATGCCTACTATTCCTAATCAAGAGTAGCTCAGCGGATCAGGCAGCATCACAAGAAAATATCGAAAGGCGACGTTTCGGGTCGGGACCCTTCTTCAAACTGATGAATCTCATTCAAACCTCACTCCACCAAACACAGATAGATCCTGTCTCTCAGAATTCCCTCAAATAGTTTTCCCATCATAAGTTAGGTTCACCATCCTGCAGTTCCTTGGATGGCCTTGTAGCTCTTCTTATACAAAGATACAAATTAACCATCCTCCTGTCTTTCTACACTGGAATCTGCCAGCATCAAGATCTTAGGAGGTCAAACACTGCACAAGCCGCCTACATGTCATGGCTGTGTGTTGTAAGGGATTGCCTATCCCCTGGCAAGTGTTACTTTTTTACTCCCTCGTACATACATACACACAAGCTCCAAGACAAGGAACACTTCCTCTTGACTAGATTAAATGCGCTCTAAGCACCCGCAAACAAAATTGGCAAAATCCAAAAGAAAAGCAGAGACACAAAGCTTCAGATCCTGAAAACTGGAGCAAAAGCAAAAGTGCTGGAGAAAATTACCATGTCAGGAAGCATCTGGGGAAGGAAATGACCAGTCAGTGTTTTTGGGTCAGGACCCTTCCTCTGGACTGAGCGCTTGTTGCTTCCTCAGTGCAGAGAAAACAACTCGACCCAAAATGCAGAATGTCCATTTCACTCCACAGATGTTGTTTGCCCACCAAATTCCACCAACAGTTTGATTTTTGCTCCAGTAAAAGCAGCCTGTCTGACAGGCACCCTCTCCAATGTTGGCACAACGAGGTCAGTGTGCATCACCCTCAAAAACTCTTCAATATTTCATTCACAGCATCGCCCAAAGCCACCACCTCTGCAGTATAACTGGAAAAGGGGAACAGGTTCATAGTGCACCAGCACGTGTGCCCTCAAGACATCTACCACCCTGTTCTCACTGGATCTAAACATCGGAACTACTAGCCCACCACCAAGGACTCAAGCTGTTCAAATAACATTATTGTTTGCAAGCTTATCTATTTTTGAACTCTTTTAACTATTGTGTGCAACATTACATATTTCTATATTTTCTATTCCTGGAAGCATTAATCAGTTTTCTCCTTTCACATATAATACAAATATAATACATATGCAACACAGCAATAAGGTGATAGCTTGAATCAGGAAAACAAATCAATACGGATGGTCAATACTCAACAGGTGAAAGTGTCTTCTCTCCAATAATGCAACCCATGTTATTTCAAAAGAAATAGATCGGACTCCACTTCAATCATTCTGGCCCTATAAGGGTGGTAGTGGAAATTGGTATTTTTTTGTGAAGAGAGTGGGGGGGAAAGTTTTTATTTGACCACTAAAACATGATATACACAAAGTCTCAGCAGCACAGTGGCGTAGCGGTAGAGCTACTGCCTTACAGCCCTAGTGACCCGGGTTCAAACCTGACTACGGGTGCTTGTCTGTACGTTCTCCCCATGTCCTGCGGGATTTTCAACAAGATCTTCAGTTTCCTCCCACACTCCAAAGATGTACAGGTTTGTAGGTTAATTGGCTTGGTATACGTGCAAACTGTCCTTAGTGTGTGTAGGATAGTGTTAATGTATGGGGATCTCTGGTCGGTGTGAACTCGGTGGGCCGAAGGGCCTACTTCTGCGCTGCATCTCTAAATTAAACTAAACTTTGGCTGCAAGGCTCACTTCCATAATTCTTACAATCACTTCAAATTTCCCAAACAATGTTTGTCTTCTTAAGTATTGAAAGATGGGATCCTGGTTTTTCCCTAGTTGAAAATGTCACACTTTGGATTACGAGGTCAGCTATGACAATTATTTTATTTTTTAAACAAGATAGCAAGATATTAACCTGGACTAGAGACAGCAAAATATATCTACCATCCAGCGCAGCTTAAACTTATCAGATTCAAACACTGATAGTGATTCAATGCATCAATGAACAGCTGAACACATGCAAATAAAAGGTAAAGTCAATATTGGGAAGTTGCATAGCAACTGCCACATTGCAGCAATTAACTCAATATTCACAAGGAGAAATATGACAGTTTTCCAAAAAGTAAATTAACGAATAATGCAAATACAGGAAATGTGCATTTATTTTTAGCATGGACTAAATGTAAAGAAGACAGCTTCGACATATGCTAAACCAGAAAAGTGTAAATTTAAGCATATTTTCTTTAACTGTGGAGGAGAATGGGGACATTTGTATCTTTCAATTCTACCCTCTGCAGAATGACTGGAGATTTGATTTAAAATTATATGCATCCCTAAAAAAAGTGAACCGTAAAAGTACACACAAGCATGATATTGAGAAACAAGCAGTCAAAGTGTCTGTGAAGCACCATACTGGAATGCCAATACTCACGATCAAGACATTATGCAGTAAACTGTAATTAGTTCAAGCCCAATTAAAACTTAGCTTAAATAGATAATGATTACTTTGTTGCTTCAGTCTTAGGAACGATTATTCGCTTAAACAGCCAAATTATCTTCCAGAGTATTGAACTGCTTTAGATTAAGTCCACTCAGGAGAACAATTTTGCATTAGAATTTGGTGAAATCGTCAATCTGCAACAACCGCTCACAATATTACACCAAATATAAATTACCCCAATATATACAAATCATTACTACATTAACCACTGTAAATCAGAAGATGTGCACGAGGGATTCATTCTGTCCATTTTTACATTCAATGCAAATTCACCAATGCTTCTTGCACTGTATCCTAATTAAATGGCTAATGAAAGCAAAATGTTCTATTACTTAACCTAGAGAAAAAAAAGCAATGTTGTCACTTTTGGATGAAGTTATTTCTAACAGCTGCCTTAAGTTGCCTTCAATGCTTTTTTAAAGTTCATAGACCTTTGACTTAATTGTAATTGATTTTCATACTTTAATATCCATATCGTCCTTTTCCCACATATCACTGTGCCTTTCTAAAAGCCTCTCAAATGCCACTATCGCATCTGCTCCCATCTTCACCCATGGCAGCATCTTCCATGTATCCATCACCCTGTGTAAAATGACTTGCCCTGCACATCTTGTTTAAACATCCCTCTCTGACTTCAAAGCTATGCACTCTCATCTTTGACATTTACACTTGTAAAAAAAGATTTTCACCACATCCACTGCCCAATCTCCCCTTATAGCTAGCACCCTGTATTCCAGGTAGCATTTTGGTAAACTTCTGCGCCCTCTTCAAACCCTCCACATCCTTCCTGTGATGGGTGATCAAAACTGCACACATTATGCAAAAATGGTGCAACATTACTTCAACGCCTTGACCAAGGACACCACCTTTACCACTCCACCTAATTGTGACGCCACTCTCAGAGAGCATGGACTTGGATGCCAAAATCCCTCTGTACATCAATGCTGTTAACGGTCTTGCCATTAGCCATAACTGTATACTTTCCCCTTACGTTTGATCTCCTAAAATGCAGAACCTCACACTTGCTCAGATTAAACTCCATCTAATATTTCTCCACCCATGCCTGTAACTGATCTAAATCCTGTTGAATTCTTTAGCAGCCATTCTCACTGCCTGCAACTGTGCTAATTTTGGTTCCTCTGCAAAATTAGTAACCCACCTACATTTACGACAGTCGTGTTTATATATTCCACAAACAACAGAGATCCCAGCACAGATCCCTGCGGAACACCACTGGTTACTGACTTCCAGCCAGAATAAAACCTTTCCACCAGTATTCTGTCCTCTAGGGGCAAACAGCACTGACCCCAAACTACCAAGTCACTGTGGATCCCACAGCTTCTTAATCTTCTGGAACAGCCCATCCTTTCTAACATAATTGTAGACAACATCCTCTGCTGGTCTTGTCTTACTAACTTGATTGAGTATATCTGCAAATATGACCTGCAGTGGACAAAGCCATACTGACTGACATCCGAGATGTCCTCATTCTATAGGGAACGGCGGCCCCCATTCTTCCAGCATAGATGAGGCCCTCACTCATTTCTCCTCGGTCCCCCGCAGCTCCGCCCTTGCACCCCCTCCCCCTCGTCGTAACAGAGACAGAGTCTCCATGGTCCTTACCTTCCACCCCATCAGCCGTCGCAAACAACACATAATCCTCAGAAATTTCCGATACCTCCAACCGGATCCCACCACTAACCACATTTTGCCATCTCCACCCCTTTCCGCAGAGACCGTTCCTTCCGCAACTCCCTGATTAACTCATCCCTTACCACCCAAACCACCCCCTCCCCAGGTACCTTCCTCTGCACTGCAGAACATGCAACACCTGTCCCTATACCTCCTCCCTCTACTCTGTCCAGGGACCCCAACAGTCCTTTCAGGTTAGGCAGAGGTTCCCAGTCTATGTTTGTTCTTGCCGATGTATAAAAGTCAAGATGTGGACTCTTATACATCGGCGAGACCAAACATAGACAGGGCGATCGTTTCGCGGAACACATTCGCTCAGCCCGCCCGAACCTACCTGATCTCCTGGTTAAATTCTCCTTCCTATTCCTACATAGATCCATCTGTCCTAGGTCTCCTCCATTGTCAAAGTGCGGCTAAACGCAAATTGGAGGAAGTTATTTCACTTCGGCAGCTTACAGCCCGGTGGTATGACCTTGATTTCTCTCACTTCAGGTAGCTCCCCATATTCCATCTCTCTCTATCCCACCCCCACCCGTCGCACAAGCTTCTCATTTTCACCCTACAAACAGTTAACACTGGCCTTTTCCTTTATCATCGTTACTTTTTTTCATATCTTTTATTCATTGTTCTTTATCTCTCCACATCATTGTCCATATCTCTCATTTCCCTTATCCATAACCAGTCTGAAGAACAGTCACGACCCAAAACGTTACCCATTCCTTCTCTCCAGAGATGCTGCATGTCCCGCTGAGTTACTCCAGCTTTTTGTGTCTATCTTCCCTAATTAGCCCATTCTCTTCCAAATGAGAGTAAATTCCAGCTCAAAGATTTCCAACCACTGATGTGAGGCTCACCGATTTATAATTTTCTAGATTATATCTACTTCTCTTTTAAAACAAACTCTCCCGTCCTCCAGGACCTTGCGTGTGGCGAGACGGGATACAAAGATCTTCATCATGGCCTTTGTAATCTCCTCTCTTGCTTCTCTCAAGAACCTGGAATAGATCCCATCTTGCCCTGGGGATTTGTCCACCTCAATGCTTTTCAAGAACCCAAAGGTTTAGAGTTTAGAGAAACAATGCGGAAACCGGCCCTTTCGCCCGCGCTGACCAGCCATCCCCGTCCAATAGCACTAGTCAGGCCGTAACTTCCGTTTGTGGACTCCACGGCAAATTAAAGATGTGAGGATCGGGGACCGGCATGGTGATGCCGCTGTAGAGTTGGTGCCTTACAGTACCAAAGACCTGGGTTTTATCCTGACCAAGGGTGCTGTCTGTACGGAGTTTGTACGTTCTCCCCGTGACCTGCGTGGGTTTTCCCCAGGTGCTGTGGTTTCCTCCCACACTCCAAAGACGTATAGGTTTGTATGTTAATTGGCTTCAGTAAAGATTGTAAATTGTCCCCAGTAGTAGGATAGTGCTAGTGTACGGGGATCACTGGTCGGTGAGCCAAAGGGCTCGTTTCCGCACTATATCTCTAAACTTGGTGTAAAGATGATGTTTACAGATTTGGAGATAGGCGCTAAATGTATTCTAGGAGATGGATAGATCAAATCTATCCAGGAGAGAGAGTAGAAATATGGTATTGGGACAGAAGATCAAACACGATCGTTCTGAATTGCATATTTTCTATGCCATTATGTTCACTTCAGTTGCACTATATACATTCTGGCATTTAATTGCACTAATTTCCTATCTTGACTGTTTCCTCGACGACAGCGCACTACATAGATGCACAATGTAGGTATGTTGCAAAACTTACCTTTAGCGGCGCTGCAGTTCTGCCGCTCCCCGTGTGCGCGACTTTGGCGCCTTTCAGAGGGGGGGGGCGGGCTTAAAGTGCCGTTTTTCAACAGACTGGGATAATGAAGGTATTCAGTGAAGGTATTTTTAAATTACTCTAAATTATTTGTTAACTAGAGTAATTTAAAAATCACATTCAAAAGCCGTGACCGCCGACAACCGGAAGGATTTTCCGTAGGGGAGAAAAAAAGGTAGTTTATTTTTATATTAAAAGTTGGTTTTTTGGGAGGTTTTAATAATATTTTTATGTTGCGAAATGGGGTCCCAAAAAATGTATGAACCAACAGTATTTTTCCTCCCGACTTCACCGCTAACCGCAACGTTCCAATCCACCGCATTCCACTAAAACCCACTCGCTAGTTAATTTAAATGGCCATTAATTTACAGGAATCAAACACTAAATTCCTTCTATTTGGCCCAGAAATTCATGAAAATTAGATTTAAAAATTATGTTATATTGTGGATTATTGTGTGAATGTTATTTGGACACTTAGGCAATTTAAAAAAAAGTTTATCTTTTCTTAAGAAATGGATAGATGTTTAGATCTACTCATTGAATTTTGTAATTAGCTACAATTAGATAACTAACTAATTATATGCTTTAATTTCAGGTAATCCAAGTAAGATTGTTTCATATTTGTTTCAGAATGCTTCAATCCATAATAACTGAAAATTTCATTGAGTTCTCTTAATTTTTAAGAAAGTTATGGGCTTTTAACTTTTCCAGATCACAGCTTTTGAGTTAAGTCAATGGAAAGGCAATGGGGAGCAAGATGCTAATTTCCGAGTATGAAAATGGCCATAACTTTCTTAATACTGAAGATATGAAAGTAAATTGGGTGTCAAATTAAACTTCTTTTTATGCTTTATCTGATGGGATAAATTGCAGACTTGATTTTTTAAATCTCAAAATTTTGTAACATTGCTACACAATGTCCTCTCGTTCATACTACTGACCTGACCTGGCAATGTAATTCAGCAGGGTTACACAAAAAGCTGGAGAAACTCAGCGGGTGCAGCAGCATCTAAGGAGCGAAGGAGATAGGCGACGTTTCGGGTCGAGACCCTTCTTCAGACCCGTCTCGACCCGAAACGTCGCCTATCTCCTTCGCTCCTTAGATGCTGCTGCACCCGCTGAGTTTCTCCAGCTTTTTGTGTAACCCTCGATTCTCCAGCATCTGCAGTTCCTTCTTTAACACAATGTAATTCAGCACTTCACTAATTTGTAGCGTGCTGGTGTTAAAATCTCTCACCTACATTAGGCATTTAACATGTCACCTCATTATGGAATACCAATTAACAAAAGACGCAGAAACCTAAACTGCTAGAATAATGAAAGATACACAAAGTCGAGCCAAATGCAATTCTATAATAAGTAATTTGGCCACAAATATACATAATATTATCACATATGCCTGTTTCTTCGAGATGAAGTTCTCTTGAACTCTCCCTTGAACCATAAGTGCGGAAGTTGGGTAACCTTTTTTGCTTGCTTTCTACTGCTAGAAGAAACAGACATGTGGTAATATCATGCATGTTTGTTGCCAATTTGTTTATTGTACCATTGTATTTGGCCCGGGTGTGTGTCTTCCACTATTCTAGCAGAAGATTTGGCAAGTCCACAAGGATTCTCTCAAATTTCTACAAATCTGATATAGAAAGTATTCCGATGGGATGTATCTTAGCATGGCATTACAACTGCTCTGCCCTTGACCACCTGGACCTTCAGAGAATTAATCCAAACTTTGTACAACACATCCTTTTATATTTATTCATATGTTTTTGTTCGTCTTTTGTTATTTTAATTTTAACCTTAAAATGAACACATTTAAAATGCCAAAGAGTAAAAGATGATTCAACAAAATAATCCTCCCAGACTGACGGCCACAATTAAAACATTAGTAAGTCACGAGGGCTATTTTAACAAAATAATGTACATTTTGAAGTATATATAATTGAAGTTTCGTGGATGCGGCCTTATTAGATTACAGCTAACTTAACGCGGCATTCGAACATGAAAAGGTTCCCCACCCCTGCTCTAGGAGCTTCACATGAACATGCAATTTCATTGCACCCTGATGTACATGACAATAAATCTGAATTTGAATCAAATCATGTTGAAGGAACCCTGCCTTATTCTTTCAGTCAATTTATGCACTACATTCAAATCACACACTTAACATAGTTCAATAATGGTTAGGATTAGGAGAATTTAGCACAGACTTTATGAATAAATGGAGGGATGAGCACTTCGGTAAAATAACACACCCATTTTTATTTGTGTCATCTTCTTCTCACAGTTTCTGTACATGAAATCAAAAATAAATGTATTACGAGGGAAAGTCACAGGTAAATTCAATAGAGGATGCAGAACAAACTTTTTCCAGAGAGTGCTGGAACTTATTACCACAAATATTAGTTGAGCTGAACTGGTTTTAAAGACAAGGAAGGTGGACATGAGGTGCAAAGGAATAGAAGCATATATTAAAGTTAGGTTGGGGGGGTTGGGGGTATGGAGGGGAGAGGAAGTATGCATGTAAAGCACAATTGTTTAGCTGGACATAATGGCTTCATTTTGAAATTCAGCATTTCACTTGTCACCAATAAATTAACTCTCCTCACCCAGCTGACAGTTCAACATCCGAGTTTCTACACTCCCACACATCTACACACTTAGCTCCACCCAAGACCGCAAGAAATTGCAGAAAATTGTGGAGGCAGCCCAGATCTTCACACAAACCAACCTTCCTTCCACTGACTCCATTTATTCCTCACGCTGCCTCAGCAAGGTCAGCAGCATAATCAAGGACGAGTCGCACCCTGGCCACTCTCGTTTCACCCCTCTCCCGTCGGGCAAAAGGTATAGAAGTGTGAAAAAGCACACTTCAAGATTCAGGGACAGTTTCTTCCCAGCGGTTATCAGACAACTAAACCATCCTACCACAACTGAAGAACAGTCCTGAACTACTATACACATCATCTGGAAACCCTTGGGTTATCTTGAGATCGCAACATGATAGAATGTGGCAAGACATTGTAGAATTTGTGTCAGAAACAACCATAACAAACTTAAAATAATGGTAATTACAATGGAAAGATATAATAATCTAAAATGGACAGAACAAAAGACACGTGAAATATATTTAAGCAAATGTTTGACCCCCAGCAAAGATATACCTTACAAGGAGGAAAGATACTAATGGGTGAGGAGCTGTTGGATGTGAATCAATCATGGCTAGTGAAGGAACACAATGAGGATGGAAACCATCAAAATGCAGATGGTGGAAATCTGAAATAAAAACAAAAAATGCAGGAAACACTCAACAGACCAGACAGCATCCGTTGAAAGAAACAGAGGTAACAGAGTTTTAGGTTGAAGTAGCTATAAATATAGTAATACAGTGCCCTCCATAATGTTTGGGACAAAGACCCATCATTTATTTATTTGTCTCCACAATTTGAGATTTGTAATAGAAAAAAATCACATGTGGTTAAAGTGCACGGGGTCAGATTTTATTTAAGGGTATTTTTATACAATTTAGTTTCACCATGTAGAAATTACAGCTGTGTTTACACATAGTCCCCCCATTTCAGGGCACCATAATGTTTGGGACACAAGGCTTCACAGGTGTTTGTAATTGTTCAGGTGTGTTTAATTGCCTCCTTATTGCAGGTATACGAGAGCTCTCAGCACCTAGTCTTTCCATCACCTTTGGAAACTCTCCCACACATCTACACAAGAGGCATCGGCCAAACCTTAGGCTTACCAAAATCAACTGTTTGAAACATCATTAAGAAGAAAGAGAGCACTGGTGAGCTTACTAATCGCAAAGGGACTGGCAGGCCAAGGAAGACCTCCACAGCTGATAACTGAAGAATTATCTCTACAATAAAGAAAAATCACCAAACACCTGTCCGACAGATCAGAATTACTCTTCAGGAGTCAGGTGTGGATTTGTCAATGACCACTGTCCACAGAAGACTTCATGACCAGAAATACAGAGGCTACACTGCAAGATGCAAACCACTTGTTAGCCGCAAAAATAGGATGGCCAGATAACAGTTTGCCAAGATGTACTTAAAAGAGCAAGCACAGTTCTGGAAAAAGGTCTTGTGGACAGATGAGACAAACATTAACTTATATCAGAGTGGCCTGGGCATGTATGGCTGCTGAAGGTACTGGCTCACTTATCTTTATTGATGATATAACTGCTGATGGTAGTAGCATAGTGTACTCTCAAGTGTATACACACATCCTATCTGCTCAAGTTCAAACAAATGCCTCAAAATTCATTGGCCGGCGGTTCGCGTGGGAGTGGCGGCGCTGCCCTGGCAGGAGCGGCTCGCCTGCAGTCTGTCTGTTTTTCTTTTTTTGTTGTTGTTTTCTTGTCTTGTTTTAGCGTGTTAATTTGAGTTATTATGTAGTGTGTGGGACGGGTGGAAGAAACGTTTTAGTCCCTTCCTTTTGGGGGGGATGCAACTTTTCGTGTCGTATCCCCCGTCTCCGCTGAGGCCTAATGGCGGAGCTGACAGCCTCCAACTGCGACCGACCTGGAGGCTGCGGAGGCAGAGCCAGCCAGGACTTACCAGCGCGGGGCTGGCCGACTTCGGGGCTGCAGCGGGTTCAGGCATTCCAGCGGCCCGACTCGGAGCTGTGACGGCTTTCCGGTGGCGGCGGCAGCGACATCGTCGGGAGCTCGCAGGTCACAGGTGGTGACCTGTTTTTCCGGAGCTCCCGCGGCAACAGCTGCGTCCACTGGACTGGAGGGCGGCAGCTTCGACCGCCCCGGGCCGCGGAGTTGAACCGGCCCGTTCGCGGAGTGCGGTTCAGCCGCGGGACTTATTTACATCACCCGGTCACAACATCGGAGGCCTGGGTCGCCTCAGCGCAGAGGAAGAGGACGAACAAGAAGGGAAGAGACAAAGACAAGATTTTTGCCTTCCATCACAGTGAGGAGGTGTCTGGTGAACTCACTGTGGTGGATGTTAAATATGTGTTTGTGTGTTTTGTTATTTACTATATGTATGATTGCAGGCAACGAAATTTCGTTCAGACCGCAAGGTCTGAATGACAATAATGTTTTCCATGATTCATCCTGCAGCAAGACAATGATCCCAAACATACTGCTAAAGCAACATAGGAGTTTTTCAAAGCTAAAAAAAAAAAGGTCAATTCTTGAGTGGCCAAGTCAATCACCCGACCTGAACCCATTGAGCATGCTTTTTATGTTGAAGAGAAAATTGAAGGGGACTATCCCCCAAAACAAGCATAAGCTAAATATGGTTATAATACAGGCCTGGCAGAGCATCACCAGAGAAAACACCCAGCGACTGACTGGTGATGTTCATGAATCGCAGACTTCAAACAGTCATTGCATACAAAGGATATGCAACAAAATACTACTTTCATTTACATGACATTGCTGTGTCCCAAACGTTATGGTGCCCTGAAAAGGGGGGACTATGTATAAACACTGCTGTAATTTCGCCATGCTGAAACCAAAATGTATTAAAATGTTTTATTAAAATCTGACAACGTGCACTTTGGCCACGTGATTTTTTTCTATTACAAATCTCAAATTGTGGAGTATAGTGGCAAATAAATAAATGATGGTTCTTTGTCCCAAACATTATGGAGGGCACTGTAGGCATTGATATTGTTATTGGTTTATGTGTACTAAAATATAGTGAAAAACTTGTTTGCTTGCTTTTCAGTCAAAGCAAACCATACACGAGTGCAGAAGGCAATGCCAGGGTGCAGAACATAGTGTTACAGCATTATACCCTTATAAAGAAAGTGCATTTAAAAAAAATGCAAGGGTTGTAACGAGTCATGGCAGGAGATTGGGACCACGCCCTTAGCTTCTGAGACCGTTCAGGAGCATGATAACAGCGGGGAAGTACGTGCTTACAGGCTTGTGTATCTTCTAGCTGACAGAAGAAGAGGGAATGACTTGGTCTAAATGCTCTGTGATTATGTTGGTTGCTTTCCTGAGGCAGCATGTAGATAGATGACAGAAGGGGAGGGGAGGGGAAGGGTGGTTGGTCGGCAGGGCAGGGATGCTGGAACCCATTGCGCTGCTCTAAGTAAGAATGTCATTGTCTGTTTCGGATTCATATGACAGTAAAACACTCTTGACCCTCCTGGGTTGCATAGTGAACTGGGCTACATCCCCAACTCTCGACAATTTCTAATGGTCTTGGGCAGAGATGCTGCCAAAAGCAAGTTGTGATGCAACCCAACAGTATGTTTTCTCGGTGAATCTGTAGAGGTTTGTCAGAGTTGTCAGACATACAGAAATTCCTTAGTCATCTGAGCAAGTAGAGGTTAGGGTGTGCTTTCTTGGCCGTAGCTACACATAGTTGGTCCAGGACAAATTGTTGGTGATATTTACACACAGGAATTTGAAGCTCTTGACTATCTCCGCTGTGGCACCATTGATGCTGATTGAAGTCAATGACAAGCTCCTTCGTCATGCTGACATTGAGGGAGAGGTTTTGGCTTGACATCATGTTAGTAAGCTATCTGCTTGCTGTACTCTGTCTCGTCATTGCTCAAGATCCAGCCCAGTATTGTATCATCTGTCAACTTGTAAGTGGAGTTAGACCAGAATTTAGCTGCAAAGTTACAAGTGTGTAGCGTGTATGGCAAGGGACTGAGGACGCATCATTCCCAGTGTTGAGAATTGTTACAGAGGATTCTCACTGACTGTGATCACTGGCATAGGGAGGTGCCGACTCCTGGGTCAAGGAGTTTGGAAATTAGTTTGGTTGGGATCATGATGTTGAAGGCGGAGTGATGGCCAATAAATAGGAGTTTGACATAGGTATCCTTGTTATCCAGCTGACTTAGAGATGCGTGGAGATGTTGTGATGGTGGGCAGCCTGTGCTAGATCCAACTGTTTGTAATCCTCCAATAATTCTTAGGAGAGATACCAAGGATTGGAAGTGATATCCTTATTCAAAAAGGATGGGATGCATAAAGCAGTTAACTAGAATGCAGTTAGCCCAATGGAGAAATATATCCCATTTGATTAAATTTATTACAATTGTTTGAGGAAGTATCAAAGTGCAGAATCAATGATTTTATTTGTATTTAGGCATGGAGGAAGTGGTGAGGCGTAGAAGATAAGCTGTGAAGATACAAAATTTACTGGAGGGGTGTTGACAGGTCATGTGGGAGGCAAAGAGTTGGCAAATGGAATTTTATGAGGAAGGTTGCTTATTTTGCAAGAGTAAAGAATAGTTTAAAAAATTAAAAACTGTAGAAAGTACAAAGGAATAATGGGGAGGTGTATCATTGGTACATGAAAACACAAAGTTAGCATACAGATACAGCAGTCAATCAGGAAGGGTAATGAAATGCAGGTCCGTAATTCAAGGGGCTTAAAGTATAAACAGCAGTAAAGTCCATATGCCCTTCTGAGCCCACGCCCAGAGCACCTATTAAGTTTGTTTAAGAAAATCTATATTATCATTGGAGAATGATCCAAGAAGGTTTCCTAGAATAATCCAGGTATGGAGGGACTGTGGAATATGTCGGGTCTCCACTCGTTGGAGTTCAAACGATTAAGAGGTAATCTTATTGTGATACACAAGATTGTTAGGTGGCTGCGAGTAAATAACAGAATAAGGGGACAATCATTTAAGACTGAAATGAGGAAGACTTGCTTTGGTCTTTGGAATTCCTTATCCCACAAAGCTGTGTTGCTGAATCCTTGAATAAATGAACATTGAGATAGATAGATTATTTCTAAATCAGTATGAGAATCAAGGGCATAGGGATGGTCTTGCAAAAAGATGAATCAAGTATAACATTATTGCACAGCAAAGTTCCAATGATAATATCTGGAGCACATTTGCCGACTTGCATATATAATTGAAATTTATACATGAAATTTAGGCTCCAGCGTGATCAATGGATCAAATGACCAAGTCTACCTTCAGTGAAAGGATTTCCAAGATAAACTTATTTTTATCCTAAAAGTTAAGAGGTGACAGACCTCTTCTAATTGGGTTGATGGTCAAGTGGCCATTTGTTAGTTTGAACAAGTAATGATCTGCGTGCATTCCACTTGCCATTCATAAGATCCATCATCTCACATCGACATGACCCTGTTGTAACATGAATCTGAATCATTGGAAAGGAAACCATACAGTTTCACATCCCAAGGATATCAACCGCCCCAAATACATGATTGAACTTCAACAATCTGGCGTGTTGTCTGCGCCAAAAACTTACAATCAGCTGCGATGAGCTGATGTTTGTTTGTATCATCATTTCATGGAAAACTAAGTACTTCTGTTGCGTAAAATCTTAAGAACACAAACTCAACCTTGTGCACAAAGCATAAACCTTTCCAAAAGTGCATTTCAGCTACAAACGAATAAAACGCCCCTCTTTTGCTTATTGTTTCTAACGACACCTACGAAGTGTGATTATTAGCAGCGGTGACTCAAAATACAGAAATATCAAAACTGACAACTGAGTGCGGGTGGCGCTGAAATACTTGGTAACACAATTGTTTACAAAACAGACACCATAGATAAAGTCAGACATCCGCAGAAAATAAACACCAGGGAAAAGGAAGTTCAGATACAATCTAGGAAATTCACAAGGGACGAGAATTTGCAAGATAGACACAGAGAGAGAGAGAGATAGAGAGAGATAGAAGGTAAACTTCTGCAAGTTGCGGGGAAAGAGTCTTCCTGGGGGATCGGGGCATGAACGACCTTCTTCCACCCGCTAACCGGCCCTGCTCAATGGTGGAAGCGGCCGGCGGACACCCTGTGGCCGTGGGAGAGGCTGTCACAGCCCGGCCTGTGGTGGCGGCCCAGCCCGGCCCGGCCCGGCCCAGCAGCGACGCCCGAAGCCTCCCAGCGAGCGCTCCGGCCCGGCCCAGCCCAGCCCAGCCCGGCCCCGGGCGCAGGTAGCGGGCCCCCGGGCCCCGGCCCCCCACACCTCGCCCCCCACTCACCTCATGCTCATGCCGACGGGAGGGAGGAAGGAGGGAAACCCAGCCTCGGACACGGCGCCGGCGGCATCTGCCTCACACCCGCGCTCCCCCGGACCCTCGACCGGCGTCGTTTTTCCCCACACACAAACTCTGAGTCTGCGAGCGATGCCCTCCCCTCCCCTCCCCTCCCCCCGGACCCGCCCCGGACCCGCCCCGCCCCCCGAACCCGGCCCGCCGCCCGGCCCGGCCCAGGGAGGGGCAGCCGTCGTCCCGCCCTCACCAGGCCCCGTCCCTATGGCCAGCGATGATGTCTGTCACACTGATGGACCGCACAAAACAACCCGTGTAAATTGTGGAGAGAGAGAGAAGAGAGGGAAGAGGGAAGAGAGAGGAGAGAAGAGAGAAGAGAGAAGAGGGAAGAGAGAGGAGAGAAGAGGGAAGAGGGAAGAGAGAAGAGGAGGAGAGAGAGAGAAGAGAGAAGAGAGAAGAGAGAAGAGGGAAGAGGGAAGAGGGAAAAGAGAGAAGAGAAAAGAGGAGAGAGAAGAGGAGAGAGAAAAGAGGAGAGAGAAGAGAGGAGGAGGGAGAGAGAAGAGGAGGAGAGAGAGGAGGAGGAGAAGAAGAGGAGGAGAAGAGAGGAGCAGGAGAAGAGAGGGGGGAGGAGGAGAGAGGGAGAGAGAGAGGAGAAGGGAAGGTGTGGACAGGATAGGGGATGGGTGGTCAGGGGAGATGGGTGGAGTGAGGGAGGAAGGAATGAGTCAGGGAGGAGAGGTAGCCAAGTGGTGGAAATTAAGTGTAGGGAGAAACTGCAGATGCTGGTTAAAACCGACAATTAATATTGACGGTGTTGTCACAGGCCAGGTATTCATAACCTACTTACTGATGCACAGTTTGTTTATTTTACTAGTCCACGTGGCTTCAGCACTCATCATAGTCTTGGTCCAAACTTGAACCAAAGAACTGAACTCCATGAATGAATCGAACATGACTGGCCTTAACACCAGGGCAACACTTGATTGGGAATGGCATCAAATAGGGTGATAAAACTGAACTTATTGGCAATAGACAGAAGACAATAGGTGCAGGAGTAGGCCATTTGGCCCTTCGAGCCAGCATCGCCATTCAATGTGATCATGGCTGATCATCCCCAATCAGTACCCCGTTCCTGTCTTCTCCCCATATCCCCTGACTCTGCTATTTTTAAGAGCCCTATCTAGCTCTCTCTTGAAAGTATCCAGGAGAAAAAGTGGATGTTTATTCTGGCCACCCAGGAGAAAATATCTCAGTGATTGGACCTACAATTTGCACAACGGAAGATGGTTAAGGTTACCATCACCCCAGCCAGCCTTATGACATCCCTATTGATGCTCCTCGTGGCAGTGTCCTAGGCCTGAACATTTCAACCTGTTTCATTTATGACCTTTCTACCATTATTAAGTCAGAAGTGGGATTTGAAAATATAACCAAATCAAATAGCCCATGTCTGAATGCAAGAAGACTTTAATAACTTTCAGGCATGGGGTGATGAGTGGTAAGTAATATACGTGCCACAAATATGCCAAGCAATGGCCATCTCCAACAAGTCAGTCTAACCGTGCACCCTGGATTATCAATAACCATCATGGACCTGCATTCTCCATGATCATGACCCACACTCTGAACACTCGGGTTCAATATCGACTGGAATCTGAACTGTATCAACACACATATATACCTACCCTTCATCTACAAGCCAACAGTCGGGAGTCCAACTGAAATACTGACTCGTTGCCTCAATGTGTGTGGCTTCAAGAAAATTAACCTAATCCAGATCAAAGCAACCTTCTAGATTGACATCCCATCCATTACACTAAACATTAATTCCCTCCACCATTGTGAGCATTGGCTGAGCATGTCCTGCCTAGTAAGTGCACTGCTGTTACTCATCTATTCTACTTTGATAGCTTCTCCAAAATTTCTGACCTTTATCATCACAGGGTGGCACAGTGGAGTAGCAGTAGAGGTACTGCCTTACAGCTCGAGACCCGGGTTGGATCCTGACTGCGGGTGCTGTCTATATGCAGCTTGTACGTTCTCCCCGTGACCTGCGTGGATTTTTGCCGAGATCTTTGCTTTCCTCCCACGCTTCAAAGACGTACAGGTTTCTAGGTTTGTTGGCTTGGAATAAATGTTAAATTGTCCCCAGTGTGTGTAGGGTAGTGTTAATGTGCAGGGATTGCTGGTCGATGCAGATTCGGTGGGCCGGAGGGCCTGTTTCGCACTGTATCTCTAAACTAGACTAAACTAAACAGGGTCTTCATTCAGATGCATGTGCAGGTTTCCCTTCATAGTTACAATCATGAAACAATCTTCTAGTTTCCCTTACCATGCAACTTGGATATATATTGTCAATCTTTCAGCTGCCCTGGGTCCAAATTCAGGAACTCTGTATATTATTTCATCATTTCATGCAAACATCATAAAAATAAAACTATGTCAAAAATATAAATTATAACCTGATACAGCATTCTAACTCTAAGATGAACAAAACAAGGATTTCATAATATAACCATATAACCATATAACAATTACAGCACGGAAACAGGCCATCTCGGCCCTTCAAGTCCGTGCCGAACAACTTTTTTCCCCTAGTCCCACCTGCCTGCACTCATACCATAACCCTCCATACCCTTCTCATCCATATGCCTATCCAATTTATTTTTAAATGATACCAACGAACCTGCCGCCACCACTTCCACTGGAAGCTCATTCCACACCGCTACCACTCTCTGAGTAAAGAAGTTCCCCCTCATGTTACCCCTAAACCTCTGTCCCTTAATTCTAAAGTCATGTCCTCGTGTTTGAATCTTCCCTATTCTCAAAGGGAAAAGCTTGTCCACATTAACTCTGTCTATCCCTCTCATCATTTTAAAGACCTCTATCAAGTCCCCCCTTAACCTTCTGCGCTCCAGAGAATAAAGACCTAACTTATTTAACCTATCTCTGTAACTTAGCTGTTGAAACCCAGGCAACATTCTAGTAAATCTCCTCTGTACCCTCTCTATTTTGTTGACATATAAACATGTTTATATAGTTCATATATCTTAGTATATCATCAACCCCTCAGAATTTGTGAAGTAGACTTTTTATTGTGTGAAAGAAAAAAGAAACAACTGCCAGGGATTAAAATGTTCATTATTCACGTGTAATTTTATTTTAACTTTACATACCATAACAACTGGTTTCAGCCAATAGGCTTGATCTTCTTTTTCTTGCGTATGGCGTACACAGACTAAAGTTGTTGGTCAAATTTTAATCTTGTTTGTGCATGTCGGGTTGATTGCATTAGTTGAAACAGGGTGGACCATGGGTAGGTTGCAATCTCCCACCCCATAGCCTTGATAATAAGACGTGTTTCATATCTGTCCAGAATGCTGACTCGGAATAGCAAAACAAATGTGAAACATCAACAGGGGTATTACCAAACAAACCACAGCTCAACAGTGGACCCTCCACCCCCCACCACCACTACCTCCCTGAAAGATGAAAAAAAAATCAGCAAAAAGTGTTACTCAGCTGAAGCTGAAACAATTTTCTAGTTGGTGAATCATAGTTTACTCATCTAATGGAAAACTGGCAATTTTGGTCTTGCTTCATAGATGTGACTAGCACTACCTATCAGTCAGTATTTCCATAGATAATTTAATGGTCAGTAGCCAGGACATCCGTTATATGATGATATGGAAGTCACTGAGTGATTACAGAGTGGTACGGTGAGGAGCAAAAATGGAGAATGGGGGGAAATTTAATGGGGAAACTTCAGAGCTACTGATTCAGTGCTGAACCCATATCTATCAATGGTAGAGCAACGAAGATGAGGAACACATAAGAATAGAATTTGGAACCAAAAGAGAGTGAGCAAGTAAAATAATAAAAAAGTGAACTGGTTCTTAAGTCAGAGCCTTTGCAAATCTTTAATGTAATTTGGTGTGTGTTAAGACATTGCATAAAGCAGCGCCTTAAGCAGCCGCTAATTTCCCATCAGATTTATTCTGTTGCTTTCCACGTTTGCCTGGGATTTCTCTCATAGAACTATCCTTGGTTTAGAAAATTAACTGTATAATATTTCTGAGTAGAAAAATAATAGTTCCGCATCTTCCAGTGGGGTTTGTTGCACATTTGAAATATTTCAAAACATTTCACTTTACTTTTGAAAAGCGGTTATGCTGGTAAATGTAAATAATAGTTGCACATAACAAGATCTCACAAACAGCAGTGTGCTTAAGGATAGTTAATCTAATTTTCTTTGCAATGGTTTAGGGCAGGATATTGACTACCATTCTTAGTCTTGCCAAGGCTTATTTAATGTTCCCTTCCTTAACTAGACATTGTTTCCATGTCTTATTGAAAGGACAAGGAGTTAAACTAAAATATTGCTAGTCTCGTTATTGACAAGCAATTTTACAGAATGAAATCTGGTTATTTATCTTAAAGTGTATATAAAGTACCGGTATATCTATAAAGTGTAAATATTGCCTACTGTTCTGAACTAATGCAAACACCTTAACTTTCTTGTAATTTGGTTCAAATTCACATATGTGCACCTTACCACTCTTATAACTACAGAGGTCGTGGAAAAGATCATGTTTTGCAAATCGTTTTACAAGTGAGAATGTGAACAATGAGCTGCAATTAGATCATCCAAAATTTCACGCTGAATGTCAGAGATGAAGCATCTACATTCCAATGAATAAAATAATTCCCAATTTATAGTTAATTGTAAAAGAGCAAAAAAGCTTCAGTAATAATATTTCCACCAGTTTGTTCACCTTGAACGTAATAGAGGGATTCTGCCAGGTGTTCTTTTAATGTGGTAATCCTGCAAATATTAATGAAATGAATCACCTTATCATAACCCAAGGTAGCTCTCACAATGGAGCATGCCACTTTTTGGCATTGTTCCCCCTGATGAGTCAAAACCGGTGCTACTGCAGGTTAATGTCAAAGGTAACACAAGACAATAGGGTTGTAGTTATTGATGATCAGTCATTCCAGCCTTAAGTTATTACGGAAAGATTTCCTCAAGCCACTCCTGGACCACACACCCACATTGCCTTCAGCTGCAACATCAATTACCTTCCTTTCATCATAATGTCAGAAGTAGGGAAGATTTCTCGTGAACAAGCAATTTTGAATAATATTCTCCATGGAGAGATTTGATTGATTAGGCTTTTAACATTTGAGTATTGATTAATGGGAGTGGATATCATTCTTACTTGTAAAGTTCTACTCGGACTAAACATATTAGATACAAGGAGAAAGAAGCTACGCCTGGTGAGAACAGCAGACAGAGGATGTAGCCTTAGGTATGGGGAATGTAATTTAAAACTGAGAATACAAGTTTTATTCACCCAAACAGCGGTGAACCTTTGGAATTCTCGACCATAAAAGGCAATCATTAAATATATTCAAGCAGGAGGTTGATTAACGCTGAAGAGATCAAGAGATATGGGGTGAAGCTGGGAACAGAATAATGAGCCAAGTCAATGGACATTTTTAAGGCAGACAGATTGTCAGGGGTTACGGGGTGAAGGCAGGAGAGTGGGATTGAAAGGGACGATTGATCAGCCATGATTGAATGGCGGAATAGACTTGATGGGCCTAATTCTGCACCTAAAACTGATCAACATCCAGCTATTTGGGAACTGAAGTAAATGTGCACCTTAAACTGCAACCTTGACACCCATTGGCATTGCTGCATCTGTGCAAGGGTTAGGCTGCAGATCAGTTTGGAGCATGCAATACAAGACCATAATTATCTATGTCTAAACCTGCATGCACAGTTCTTCTGACTAATGTGAGCATGTGCACCTCTGCTTCATGTTCTTCAAGTGGAGGTAATAACAGGTGGGGACATACTGCTAGTCCCCTTCCTGAACCAGCACCACCTGAACAATTATCCAAAATGTTTCTGATAGCTTAAGGAACAACAGGGAAAAATGCATATGAGGAATTGTTCCAATCTATCTCATGACTGAGACGTTTAAAGCTACTTCTATAACCACTGCATGGTAGGATGGTTGGGTAAATGCAATCGTGCTATGGTAGCATGAATGTTGGAAAACCACTGGAGTGATACTTTGAGATCAGTTTGATATTTGCTGTGTTAGATATATTCACAAACTGAGAGCCACTTCAAGAGCAAGAAATTGGATGTGTAGGAAAGAACTGCAGATGCTGGTTTAAACTGAAGATCGACCCGAAAAGTCACCCATTCCTTCTATCCAGAGATGCTGTCTGTCCCGCTGAGTTACTTCAGCATTTAGTGTCTAAGAAATTGGATGTGGTGCCTCAGGCAGAGATGCAACATCACAGATCTTGTTCCTAATTCTAGTTCGTAAGGCCCAATGTAGTAAAACTGATCAAAAAATCTAAATCTAAATCCAAACCTAAATGCAACAAATGCCGATTTCCGGTGGCGATGCGAGCAGATGGCTGCTTAATTTTGAGCTCCTGATAGCAAGTTTAAAACTAGCCTCCCTTAATTCACTAATTGCTACATAATTCACAGTTTTCTGTTTTGCAATGCGTGGGGGAGCGACAACTAGAAGTCAAAAGAAACGTGACGGACGAGAAAGAAATAATTCACCGGAGATGGACAAAGCTCAAACGATGACTCAGCAGAAACCGTGCGCTCAATGCTACACAATATCAGTAAGGAAATACATGACTGCAGGACTGAATATAAAGTGGACTTACATAAATTTAAAGAAGAAATCAAAGAAGACATGAAAATCGAAGTATTGAAGCAAGAAATTTATCATAAACTTTCTGCAAATTCCAAACAAATCCACGCCCATGAAACTAGACTAAACAAAGCTGCAGCACGAATTGAAGAGGCTGAGACAATTAACATAGCTGTGAAAAATGTGCTGTTTAAATCTATGAAAAAACAAAAATCCATGCAAGAAAAACTGACTGATTTGGAATGATAGTCTAGACGAAATAACATTCGCATCTACGGCGTACCTGAAGAGAAAGAAGGCAAATCTATGTCTGAATTTGTGGAGCAACTTTTAAAAACTGAACTCGTAATAACAACGGACACCAACGTACGGATCCAGCGCGCGCACAGAGCTTTGGCTCGCAAACCGGAAGGTAATTCACCACCTAGGTCTATAGTGGTAAATTTCCTGGAGTTTAATACCAAAGAAATGGTATTGAAAAAGGCCTGGGGAAAGAAGATAATGATTGATGGGCGATGTCTATCATTTGACCACGACTATGCAACGGAGCTTGTCCAGAAGCGCAAGGTATATAAGGGAATAAAGAAGGCCCTGAAGGAGAGAGGTGTCCGCTTACAGACCCCGCTGGACACGATGCGTATTCACTGGGACTCAGGAACATGCACATATCATAGTGCACAAGACGCAGCGCAGGAGCTGAGGAGGAGAGGCTACTCCGTGGAGACACCTGATCACAGCGCTGAGGAGCTGGCGGACCCAGAGATGGAGCGTCTTCTCCAGGCTTTGACATGGCAGAGAGTTGGAAAGAGGAGCGAAGATGAGCGTGAGACAACAAGAGAGCGACTACAGGAGTCTGAGCAGACCCCATCCAAATAGCTTTTATTGTGTCACAAATTCTTTTGGACTAAAAAATAAGTGCTATCGGATGACGTTGGATGATACTAGGATGCGTGAAATGGAGTGTTTCACCTCTAGTGAGGGGCCCTCTGGGAGGAGGCTTTCCCCTATACCTGCCAACGGGGACTCAGGGTGGAAAGGAATCACCCTTACTTGGAAGTCAACTGTGTTTTCTTTTTTAAATTTTTTTTTACTTGGCACATGATGTTCAGATGTTCAGACCTGCACAGTTTCAAGTTATCTGGAGATTTATGAATGCAAGACAGGAGTAGGTCAATTAAATGTCACGTAATACCATCAGATTGGTGTCACTCAATGTAAATGGGATGAATAATCCAGTTAAAAGGAGCAAGGTCCTGGCCAAACTGAAAAAAGAAAAGGCTCAGGTACTATTTTTATAAGAAACCCACCTGCCTCAACAAGAACATGAGAAACTAAAACGCTTTTGCTTTAGAAATGCATTTTATAGTTCCTATAAAACTAGCCAAAAGAGGGGAGTGGCTATCCTTATTACAAATGCAGTCCAATTTGAATGCCATAAAGAAGTCAGGGACAAAGAGGGAAGGTATGCATTAGTTAAAGGAAAGTTGGAAAACAAAGTCGTGACACATATCAATGTGTATGCCCCCCCAGAGAGTACCAAATGCTTTTTCAAAACTCTGTTTGACATTATTGCTTTAGAGACTGAAGGTATTGTGATATGTGGAGGGGACTTCAATGTGGTCATGAATCATAATTTGGATACAACAAGCCTAAAAAAATCCAAGATGCATCTGACCAAGTTTATTAACACATCAGTACAGGAAATGGGCCTAATTGATGTTTGGAGAGAACTTCACCCTTTAGAAAGGGACTACACACACTATTCAATACCTCACTCAGTCTACTTCAGGATTGACTACTTTTTAATGAATACGGGTGAAAGTCACAGGATCACAGAGTGTAAAATTGGGGTGGCAGATGTATCTGATCACAGTGCGATCAGCTTGACAGTACACCTGAATACTAGAAAAATAAATACTGTTTGGAGGCTCAGTGTGGGTATTTTGAATAATAAGACAAATGTGGAACAAAAAAGGGAAGAGATAAAAAGGTACATAGAAGAGAATGATAACGGGGATGTGGATCCTGTAATACTGTGGGATGCTATGAAGGCAGTTATACGTGGAAAGCTGATCGCCCTGACATCATCACAAAAAAAGGCCTGGCTAGCTACGTATGAACATAAAGTAGAAAAACTGAAAGAATTGGAGAAAAAACATAAAAACATACAGGATCAGTTGGTACTAAAACAGATTAAGGAAAAAAGGGGGGAGATAGATGAGATCCTCAGGGGAGATATGGAAAAAAGGGCAAGATTCGTAAAGCAGACCTATTATGAAGCAGGTCCAAAAGCAACTAGACTCCTGGCCAGACGCCTGCGTAAACAGCAGGCCTCTAATACAATTCATAAGATAAGAGATCCTAAAACCAATCAAATATCACATGAGCCAGATGAGATAGAAAGAATATTTGAAGAATCCTATAAGAAACTCTATTCTAAACCACCATCAGCTGACGAAAGGACAATGAGAAGTTTTCTTAACTCACTTGATCTGCCATCATTGGTGAGATACAAAATAATACCATTACATCACAATTTACGGTTAAGGAGCTGGAAGCTGCAATCAGTAGACTCAAGGTTAGTAAATCACCAGGCAGCGATGGGTTTTCACCAGAATGGTACAAGGCCTTTAAGAAAGAGCTAACACCTCTGCTCCTGTCTTGCTTTAACTGGACCCTTAAAGAGGGCAGGGCTCCCCCATCATGGAAGGAAGCAATTATTACCATTCTACCCAAGGAAGGCAAAGACAAAGAGCAATGTAAACATTTCAGGCCAATCTCAATTTTAAATGTAGACTACAAACTATTTACCTCCATCATTTGCAAAAGACTCAAGACTTTTGTACCAGATCTGATTAATGAAGACCAAACTGGATTTATTCGGAGGCGTCAAACACAGGATAATATTTGAAGAACCCTCCACATTGTGGATAATGCTCAAAAAAAGGATACAAATATGGTCCTGGTCAGTTTAGATGCAGAAAAAGCCTTTGATAGTGTTAGTTGGGTATTCTTATATGAAGTACTGAGGAGATTTGGTTTCAATGAAGATGCAATTCGGTGTATTAAAGCAATATATCAGGAGCCTACAGCTAGGATTAAGGTAAATGGAAACATATCAAAAAGGATCCAGTTAGAGAGGGGCACAAGGCAAGGATGCTGTCTTTCTCCTACTCTCTTCGTTTTGTACATTGAACCCTTAGCACAAGCAATAAGGCAGAGAGAAGACCTGCAGGGGGTCAAAATAGGTGGGAAAGAACATATAATTGGTCTTTTCGCTGATGATATCATTATTTTTCTTGAATGACCAGATATATGTTTCCCAAATCTAATTAACCTATTTGAAACATATGGATACTACTCAGGGTATAAATTGAATATAACAGAAACACAAATTCTTTCATTCAATTATTCTCCATGCCAACAAATCAGAGATGCGTATAATCTGAAATGGAACTCTAAAACGATGCAGTATCTTGGTGTAACTATAACCAAAACACTTTCCAACTTGTTTGAAACTAATTATAACAAAATTGAAGAAAACATCAAAAAGGATGTTGAGCGGTGGTCGACCCTTCCTCTAGACTTCCGTGCCAGAATACAAACGGTAAAAATGAATATCCTACCTAAACTACAATATTTATTCCAATCTCTCCCAATTAATGTTCCCCGAGATAAATTCATAGCCTGGGATAAAATGATCTGTAGATTCATTTGGAATAGCAAAAAACCAAGAATAAAACTAACAACACTTCAACTTGAAAAGCGAGGGTGGAATGGCTTTACCTAATCTGAAGAAATACTTTTATGCAACTCACCTCAGACCTCTGGCTTGTTGGTGTAGACCTGATTATGAATCTCGAAGGAAAGAAATGGAAATGGAGATACAGGGTTACCAGACCCAGATTTTGGTGGGAGACAAATATCTGAGGGGGGCTTTGAGACATGCTATGGATCCAATAGTAGCATTTACACTAGAAATATGGAATGTTATAGTGGAAAAATACAAATTAAAAAGAGGGGTTCACGCATTGAATTGGTTCGCATATGATTCATTAAGCTAGGGGTGTATGATTCAAAATTCAAAGAATGGGCACAAAAAGGCATAACGGCAATGTATACAGTTTCAGAAAATGGCGAGTTTATGAGCTTCCAAGATTTAAAGTCAAAGTATGGTCTCGAAAACAACGATTTTTTTAGATACTTGCAATTAAGAGACTACTTTATAAAAGAGATAAGGCCAGAACTAGATGAAACTTCAAATAACGCGATCAAGGTGATTGTGGATGCATACAAACAGAAGGGGTTTCGGGTCATCTTTGCTTTCTACCAAGCTCTGGTGGAAAGCGGGGGAGAATCAACGCTCTACATAAAAACAAAATGGGAAGCATAATTAAAGATTCAAATAACAGAAGAAGAATGGCATCAAATGTGTGAAACACAATGTTCATCCACAAGCTCACTAGTATGGAGAGAATTTTGCTGGAAGAATCTATCTCACTTTTTTATAACACCCAAACTAAAAAGCAGACAACTTGCTGTCCAGCAACACTTTTGGAGGCTGTGTGGGAGTACGGAGGCAGACCACTTGCATATTTTCTGGAACTGTGCAAAGATAAGGCCATACTGGGAAAATGTTAATACAGCTGTAAATAATATCTTGGGTTATAAAATCCCAAATACCTGCCCTGTGATGTATCTGGGGCGTATTAAAGATAGTGTAAAAATAGAAGATACATATTTGATTAAAGCTTTGCTTGCAGCTAGTAAGAAGGCCATTACCAGACAGTGGCTTAATGAAAAAAGTCCAAAACAGGAATAGTGGTTAGAAATTGTGCGAGACATCTTTAATATGGAGAAATTGACATATTCCTTGAGAGTCAAGGAGAATTCATTTGAGAAGATCTGGGAAAAATGGACTGTTTATTTGAGCCATGACACCAATTAGATAAATGCCGAGCTAGATATGGGAAGATTGCGTTACATAGAACTAGATGGTATGTTTGTGTGAATGTTAAATTATCTCCAGATAAATAATCAATGTAATGTTTTTTCTTTTTTTTAATTTGGTAAGTGAACCACATGGTCTTATTCCAATTTTTTAAAATTTATTTACTTCTTTTTTTTTCTTTTCCCCCATCTAGTTATTTTTTAATTTTGATTGCTATTTTTCTTACTTTGTTTTATTTATGGTGATGGTGTTGCATTGTTTTGAAAATCTCTCTTAAAAGTCAATAAAAATTTAAGTGAAACAAAAAATGCAACAATTGGCAGAAATCATGTCACCCAAGTTTTATTAAAATTATAGATAGTTGTACAACAATTTTAAATGAAACAATAACCACAAGAGACCAGCTTTGAGTTTTCATATTTGAGTACTTTCTATCTTTTGCAGATTTCACAGTATACACTTACCCTTTCAAAACAATTGAGAAGAGTTTGATATATTGACCACTGCAAGAATTAGTGTGCAGTGAAAAAAACCTGGAAATACTCAACATTTCAATGTATTCTTCAGATAATGAGAAGAGTTTGATATATTGACCACTGCAAGAATTAGTATGCAGTGAAAAAAACCTGAAGTACTCAACATTTCAATGTATTCTTCAGATAACTGGCTAAATAAAATCGCACCTTGTAAAAAATGGTGTAAAAATGCCACAAATATCCTCAAAGTAAAATTATTTTAAAACACTGAATTATATAATATTTATAAAAATCATATGATAATAATGAACAAAATGTCCACTTGCATTTGTGCTTTGCGTATTCCTGGTTGACCAAAGAGGAAATACAGAAACTAACGGTGCACATTATATAAAAACCCGGCATAATTAACTAATTCTGTAAGTGCAGTTTTGTTTCAATTTGCAATGGACTAAAATTAAAAAGAGACGAATCTCAGAGTCTCACGATTTTCAAATGTTGACTGGCAATCCCAAGCAAACATCCTTCACATATTTTTCGCATGCATGCACTGTAGATTTAAAAAGAAATTGCAATTTTTATAGACTATTATGTTTTCAAATAATTATGTACAGAATAATCTGTTATGATAAAACATTATTTATCAGCATTAATTTGATCATTATACAAATATTTGATTAATAACTCTTGCACATTTAGATATATGTTAACAAAGAACAATGGTAGACTTGATATTTGTTTACAATATCTAGGGATCTTAATCCTTTCCATATATTCTTTGATGTTAGCAAAATGGAATTTTGCTATATACTAGCTGATCTGGAAAAACAACAGCAGTGTTGCAAATCAGCTTCCAGAAAAATCATGAATGACCAAAATGGCTTCATTTCTCCTTTTACAAATTCTTCAAATTGATTCTCTGAATCTGTGAAGAAGATTCCACAGCTATTCCAGCGTTTTGTTTGTTGTAACATCGGCATGATTTGCCTGCAATCAGGAAGATCCCTCTTGCTGCTGCAGTAAAACCTGAGGTTTCTCTAGATGTTCTCTACACTGTAAGTGGTAGGAGGTCAGAGAGTGATTCTCTTCAGAGAGCTGCTGATATTCCTGAATTAGGAGAGTGGCATTCAGTTGATCCTTTTCATCTTGATCAAGCTCTGCAATCAGTTGTTTCCTGATAAAGAAATGAAATGGAAAATCTTAGAGCATACTTACATCCTGCAATCCGTTACTATTTATATTTCTCTCGGGTTCTGATATACACTTCATAATTGGAAAAATGACCATGACTATCTTTTCACAGATTTATTCAGGCAACATAGCATTCCACATTCAAGTTTAATGTCACTTCCAATATTAAAAACGTAGTGAATAATCGGCCATAGGTGAGAAACTAACTTCACGTAACTTGTAAGCTAAGTATTGTGGTGGAGTTTACAACTTTCGCTTGGAGTTTCACAGTCTGAATTCATCTGTCATTTAAAAACATGGACTTAACATTTCAACTATAAATTCCAATTAACAGAAACTGTAAGTACAATTTGATAGTAGTTTAACTGGCAAAAATTCAATCTCCACAGCACTCCCATATTAATGTTATTTTAGAACAGTGGCTCCCATACATTTGAAATTACTTCTAGTTAATGGCCACGATAGATGTAGGCATGTATGCACTGACATCATGCTGATGATTGTGGAAAGGTCTTTTAGACCAATTAGAAGATCGTAGTTTAACTTCTCCTCTGGCAATCCCTTGAGGTCAAGGTTGACTTACAATCACTATGCATTCTGAGGTGAAGTGTGAGTCTAATGTGAGATCTAGACTGCCACAATTGGAATAGACCTTGACTGACACAACAGGTTATTTGAGCTTTACACAAAAAGCTGGAGAAACTCAGCGGGTGCAGCAGCATCTAAGGAGCGAAGGAGATAGGCGACGTTTCGGGTCGAGACCCTTCTTCAGACTGCTATTTCAGCTGCTGTGAGTGCTTGATTTCTATATGTTCCCATATTCCTAAAGAGCTCAGCACCTCACCAAATGTTTCTCCTCCACGTTCAGCTGACTAAGGTTAAGGACTCCTTTCAGTTTGCTTAGATGTTATATTTCCTCCAAGGAAGTTTTGAGAATGGCCTTGAAATGATTTATCTGTCCTCCTGTAAAATGCTTGCCAAGGTAGAGTTGTAAATAGAGGACATGTTTCAGGACTCTGTTATCAAGACATATAGACAACGCAGACTGCCCAGTGGACCTGACCAAGTAGGTTTGGTTGCTGAGAAGGTTGGTTTGAGACGATAATAGACCTTCTTTTGAGGTTAACAGGAGGCTGGAGATCACTGTTCTGTGGCAAACAGATCTCAAATTAACATCATATTTATATTCATCATCATATTCATAAGAAAGCATTTAGAGTCATGCAGAATTATCTCAATACAGTTCTCCTAATAGTGTTCTGAACGGTGAGGTGAGATTGTGTGCTTATACCCACTCTTAATACATCAATTTAACTACATTATTTTTTGTAGATTTGCAAGCATTCTACTTTGCGCCATCAGTAAACCAACAATAAGCACATCTTAGCGGGTGAGGCAGCATCTATGGAAAGAAGGAATTGGCCACGTTTCGGGTCGAGACCCTTCTTCAGACCCGAAACGTCGCCAATTTCTTCTCTCCATAGATGCTGCCTCAACCGCTGAGTTTCTCCAGCATTTTGTGTCTACCTTCGATTTTACCGGCATCTGCAGTTCTTTCTTAAACAACAAGCACATCTTGTTTATTATTAAGGATCCTGCACAGTGTGAACAATATTTTACAGCTGGTATTAACTAGTTCATATGCAGCAATGTAAATACTTTTCGAGAATTGGCAGAAATAAATGCTGCACAATATGTATTAATGTGTGAAATCTTCTGTCTTAAGGTAACGACTAAATAAAAAAAGAATAAGGTTAAATATACATTTGGTCCATTTTCCATACTATTCCAAAGAGCTGAAATGCTCACTAGATCTTTGAAAAAAAAGTCATTTTATAGTTTATTTCCAGATTTACACATTTGCACATGTTGGTAAATATTTGTCATCCAGCAACTACTGAGTCATGCTGCCTCATTCAATGTTATGAATGTCTCTGTAGATTAGATTAGCTGCAGCAATGTAAAAAACTATTTATTTCTTGAAGTTGTTTGATTTTAATATAGTCCAATGCATGCAACAACAGTGGAATATTACAATGTACCACTGCTAGCAAGCTTTCAACTCTGGCACTTTTACTGTCTTTTTCCCAGGGTAGAGGATGCTAAAACATGAGGACGCAGGATTAAGGTGATAGGGGAGATTAAAGAAAGATGTCAGAGGTAATCTTTTCACTCAGAGGATAGTCTATATCTGAAGCGAGCTGCCAGAGAAAGCTATTGAAATGGATACAATTAAAACTTTCAAAAGACATTTGGACAGATGGAAATGGTTTAGAGGAGTGTGAGACAAAAGCAGGCAAATGGGACTAGCCTGGAAGTCTAACTTGGTTAGCATGGCCAAGTTGGAACAAAGGACCTGTTTACATGTTGTTCAGCGCTACGGGTCTAAGTGCCTCCAACACCAAACAACGTTGTTTTAAGAATAAAGAGAAATGATCATTCAAAAAAAAAAATAAAGTTACATGACCTCAAGACCCGTTCTATTCAATAAATGCTGGTCTTTTCTAACCTACATTTCTGCAAAAATACTCAACCATTTTAGTTTTAATGCAATAGTCTAGATTGTTTCTGTTCAAAGGTTACTGACATGACAATTGTCAATTAACTGCAAGATTCTACGGAATCATTGTTACTTGGCTCCTTACCTTGTAATGTGCAATTTTAACAGATTTTGAAAACCATATCATATAAGAAAATAAACAGAAGAGAGGACTATGCCATTCAGTCTCTCATGCCTACTCTGCCAATCAATAAGACCATGGTTGATCTTCTCCCTCTGTGCCACTTCTCTGCAATAACATTATGCAGTAAACTCTGCATTATAACAGCGCATGGGGAGGAATGGTGTCTGTTAGTGCCCATTGTCCGCTATAACCTAGTATTATCACGATCAGTCGTTGAAACTAAGAACTGCAGTTAATACACAAAGTACTGAAGTAACTCAGTGGGTCGGGCAGCATCTTTGGAGAACATGGATAGGTGATGTTGGGACCCTTCTTCAGACTGATTCAGTCTGCTGAGTTACTCCAACATATTGTGTTGCTTTTTTTAAAACTAGGCGCCAATGCCGCTGGTCTGCACCAGTGACGCTTCTTCATCGTTTAACGTGGCTGTTGATCCTTGTCATGTTGTAGCTCCTGGCCGGCAGCGCTTTCTTCCCTATTATTACCTATTAACAGTGGGGTTCCCCCACCCCTCTCTCCAGCTGCTGCTTCTTCCTTCACTTTATCCGCTCTGCCCGCTCCATCACCTCCTCCTCCTCCTCCTCCTTCACCTCCAATCGCTGACATCTTCCAAAGTGGAGTATGCCTGTGACTCTGGGGGAGGAGGAGGAGGAGGAGGGGGGGAGGAGGCCGAGTGGACAAAGTGACGGCCGACAGGAAGAAGCAGCAGAAGGTGAGGGGAGGGGACGCTGCTGTTGTGTTGGTGGCAGCAGCCCGAAGAAAGCACTGTTCCCAGGGGCTACCACGTGAGCCGCAACAACAGCCATGTCCACCAGACCGTGCAGTGTATGAAGACGGGCTCGCTGGTGCACCTTGCGACCCTGCAGTGACGTCGGAAGCCGGGGCTGTTAGCGGAGGGGAATTGGTGAGAGCTGGGGTGGCATCAGTAGGTCAGTCCACTATAACCCAGATTCATTAAAAAGGGATCTGTTATTCTATTGCTCAAGTTTCCATCCAATGTTATCGTCTGCCTTTTACACGAGGAAGTGGCTTTTATCCTCTAATGTCTTCCCAGAAGAGCATTGCTGAGAGTGAAATCTGACTTTCTTTCTGCATTCAACATTTCTTCCAATGTGTTTCTATAATCTAACTTTATGTTATTCATTTTCACACTTCATACTCACTACTTTTCCTCCATGGTCTTTGAAGTATAATCCCTGGCAAGATACATGTTATTCCTTGTTACGTGTCCAAGAAAATTTACTTCAGTGGACTTTAAGTCAGAGATGTCTTGATGGTTTTCATTTTGCAATCCTTGCTGGTCCATGAACGCCAGGGCATACTGTACTTAACGCTGTGACAGATAAACCTGGCAAGGTGCTGGGACTGAACCTGATTTCTCATGGTCTGAAAATTTAGTTTACTCTATTTTAGAGATACAGCGTGGAAACAGGCCCTTCGGCCCACCCAGTCCGCACTGACTAGCAATCCCCGCACATTAACAATATCCTACACACATTAGGGACAATTTACAATTTTACCAAGCCAATTAACCTACAAACCTGTACGTCTTTGGAGTGTGGGAAAAAACCGAAGATCTCGGAGAAAACCCACGCGGTCAAACTCTGCACAGACAGCATCCGTAGTCGGGATGGAACCCGGGTCTCTGGGGTTGTAAGCGCTGTAAGGCAGTAACTCTAACGCTGCGCCACCGTCCTGCCCTAATGGCTTAAAATCATGGTGATTCAACTCACAATGAATCACAAGGAAACCTCTTCTTAATGTGGTAAAAATGATTCAAACTGCCAATTTCTCATCTGATTTATACCACAGTTACTGCACAAGGTGCATTTCCTTATAATGAAATCAAAAATTGCATCATTGTGTTCAAAGGGAAAGCAAACAGCAGTATTTCCCTCTTGCATTACTTAGCAAAATAATTGATGAGACATTTTGCTAAGGTTCTGCTCATGTCAATTCCGAGGGAATCTTTGAGTTAATTTTGGATAGTTTCCTGATTATTTAATCAGCATCAGACCCATCTGCTGTTCTTATTCAGAGGCACATGACATCATTTCCCTCCTTCAGTGCAACCTAAATATGTCAGTCATCAATGGGGAACCAGATTCTATGGAGAAGTATTTACAAAAATACTTCCTCATTTCTACACTTTCTGAATTCAATTAAACAGTTACATATTGTGTTATAACATCACATGTTTCAATTTTTGTAGATTGCTTTGAGGATTAACCAACCATCATCTTAAGAATTACTTACATAGGTTTTGCCCAGAATCAAGGCACAAAGCAATGCATGGGTGTATTTATGTATAGAATTGTAGTCAATGCCTTCTATGTTCTGGTGTGCTATGCAAAGAAAGATTTTCATTGTCCTGTCAGGGACACATGACAATAAACTCTTTTGACTCTTTTGACTTTGACTTTGACTTGTCATTTAAAAGTTTAAAGTTTAAAGCAATACAAGTACATTTTCTGAATTCAATCTGCCATGGACAATACTAAAGGGCCTGTCCCACCAGCATGTGACTGCATGCGGCTAGCGCGACCTAACGTGGTCGCTTGAGCCGTACGGCCTCGCGGGGCCGGTCTACTTAAATCGCCGGAGGCGTATGGAGTTGTGCGTGGCTGGTCCAGACATCGCGCGGGGCTCCGATAAACTGACACTGTCCAAAAATCCCGCGCGCCAACGGCCTGTTGGCCCGCAGCCGCATTGAGGACGTACGCAGCGTCTTGACGTCGTACACAACATCTTGACAGCGTACACCTAGCGCGTGCCATTGCGTGATGATGTCACCGCCCGACGCCGTGCGACGTCCAAATTCAGTTGGCCCGCCTCCTGCCCAACTGATTGGTGAGTATGATGTCGGGACCAACCCCGCACAACTCCATACGCCTCCGCGGTTCAAAGTGGAACCGTACGCCTCAAGTGACCGCGTTTCGTCACGCTAGACGCATGCAATCGCATGCTGGTGGGACAGGCCCTTAAGGAGTAGAGAAATCCTGGGCTGGTTAATATGAGAGTGATTTATTTTGCTCGATCCTGATGTCAACAGCTAGGATTTTTTCCCAATGATTCACGTAAATGCACAGAAAATTGGATGGGATCCATTATGTGGGTGAAATCCTTCCCATTCAGTTTTCCCTAGTGCCGGATAATCATTTGCATTTCCAAGTAAAATCATGGAATTGTGTTCCTTGGTATCTGCTCTACATTTCAGAAATTTCCAGCCAGCCCACTCAACATCAAGACTGGCCAACTGCTAACCAGAACCTGGTGTCATGTTATGAAACACGAACTTCAATCAGTAAACTTTCCTTTGCTTGCAAATGTCTAATGCTTGAAATTTTCATTATTAACCAATTAAACCACCCCAAAACACTATTTTTCCATCTTTGCTAGCAATTAATAACAATCATGCAAAATGTATATTTCTATTCATTTTAGTTATAAATATGCTTTTAAAGTGTCGGTGAGCAATCCTGTTTGTTTCTTTGGTCAATGGGGTGATTGTAATGACCTGTAGATAAAATAGAACAGTGAAAACTCAGCCAGGATCGGGGTCAAATGCAAAACCTATTCACGACTGTTTGAAAGAACAATGACAAGGTTGTCAAATAAATATTTAAGGAACATGTCTGTGACTGTAACTGATTTTGATTAATGGCTTTGTGGGAATTGCCGCAGCTTTTGAATGATTCTTTAAAAATAATTGAAAATATCAAATTTTTCAGAGGAATAAAACAAAAAATATACTATTAGACTGAACCAATAATAAAAATAGAAAGTGCAGTCCAGCCATAAGCCACTGGCAACAGGCAGTGGTCTTCTCATCATAGTAAAAAAAACCTCTAGCTTTGCTATCTTTCAATGATTTTATACCCAGATTTCATTTAAAATAATAGTCATATCGGTAATTGATACAAAATCGAATACAATTAAAATAAATTTTCATTTTGACCCTATATTCAATTCAATGGATCTTTTATTGTCATGTGTACCAAATGTACAGTGATGTACATTGTTTGTATATAGATCAGTCCAATTATTGTCGTACATAAAGACAATCCCCGATTAAGTACCTCATGCATGGAAACAGCCTGTAGTTTTAAAAGGAACTCAGATGAGATAACTTCCTCTTTAATGGATATATACAGTCTATCTTTAAATGCTTGTTTCAGTTCAACTGCAAGAACCAGGCGGCTTCTGACACAAATTCTTTATTTTACAATGTAAAGTGTAATCTCCCTTTGGCCCAACAGATCCACATCGACCAGCAATCCCCGCACATTAACACCATCCTACAGACACTAGGGCCATTTCTTACATTTACCAAGCCAATTAAACCTACAAACCTTGACGTCTTTGGAGTGTGGGAGGAAACCAAAGATCTCGGAGAAAACCCTTGCAGGTCACGGGGAGAACGTACAAACTCCGTACAGATAGCACCCGTAGTCGGGATCGAACCCGGGTCTGTGGGGCTGTATTCACTGTAAGGCAGCAACTCTACCGCTGGGCCACCTTGAAACAGCAAAGATCACAGAAAGCACAATTTTGGGACATAATCCCCGTATCATAATCAGGACATTATATCATAGTAGAAATTCTGGATGGTAGACACAAAATGCTGGAGTAACTCAGCGGGACAGGCAGCATCTTTGGAGAAAAGGGATGGGTGACGTATCGGGTCAAGACCCCAACCCCCACCCTTGCCGTGTGTTCACCATCCCCTCTGACCTCCCCCTTTCAAGTACAGAACGGTCTGTTCTCAGCAGAGGGCTCACCTTTGTTCCCCTCCGCCCCCACCTCTACAGTAGACTCTCCGCAACTCCCTGGTCAACCCACCCCTTCCCACCCAAACCACCCCCTCCCCAGGTACTTTCCCCTGCAACCGCAACATCTGTTCCTTTATCTCCCCCCTCGACTCCATCCAAGGACCCCAACAATCTTTTCAGGTGATGCAGGGGTTCACTTGCACGTCCTCCAACCTCATCTACTGTATCCGCTGTCCCAGGTGTCAACTCCTGTACATTGGCGAGACCGAACGCAGGCTCAGCGATCGTTTTGCTGAACACCTCCGCTCAGTTCGCCTTAACCTACCTGATCTCCCGGTTGCTCAGCACTTGAACTCACCACCCCATTCCCAATCTGACCTTTCCGTCCTGGGTTTCCTCCTTTGTCAAAGTGAGGCCCAGCGCAAATTGGAGGAGCGGCATATTTTGCTTGGGTAACTTACACCCCAGTGGTATGAACATTGACTTCTCCAACTTCAAATAGCCCTTGTTCTCCCTCTCTCCATCCCCTCCCCCTTCCCTGTTCATCCACCAGTCTTACTGTCTCCGACTACATTCTATCTCTGTCCCGTCCACTCCCCTGACATCAGTCTGAAGAAGGGTCTCGACCCGAAACATCACCCATTCCTTCTCTCCAGAGCTGCTGCCTGTCCCGCTGAGTTACTCCAGCATTTTGTGTCTACCTTCACTTTAAACCAGCATCTGCAGTTCTGACCTATAAATTCTGGATGCCTATTAACAGTTCTTTAAAAAAACGGCGTTTAGCCCTGGTTAATGATCAGACTTCATGACTGAAGGTTCTGTGGAGAATGATGTCAGCTTATGGTTTCGGAAGATATGTAAAGTGTACATGATTGCCATGGTTCTGTGAAGATTAACATAGAAACATAGAAATTAGGTGCAGGAGTAGGCCATTCGGCCCTTCGAGCCTGCACCGCCATTCAATATGATCATGGCTGATCATCCAACTCAGTATCCCGTACCTGCCTTCTCTCCATACCCTCTGATCCCCTTAGCCACAAGGGCCACATCTAACTCCCTCTTAAATATAGCCAATGAACTGGCCTCAACTACCCTCTGTGGCAGAGAGTTCCAGAGACCCACCACTCTCTGTGTGAAAGTCCTTCTCATCTCGGTCCTAAAGGATTTCCCCCTTATCCTTAAGCTGTGACCCCTTGTGCTAGACCTCCCCAACATCGGGAACAATCTTCCTGCATCTAGCCTGTCCAACCCCTTAAGAATTTTGTAAGTTTCTATAAGATCGCCTCTCAATCTCCTAAACTCTAGAGAGTATAAACCGAGTCTATGCAGTCTTTGTTCATATGACAGTCCTGACATCCCAGGAATCAGTCTGGTGAACCTTCTCTGCACTCCCTCTATGGCAATAATGTCCTTCCTCAGATTTGGAGACCAGAACTGTACGCAATACTCCAGGTGTGGCCTCACCAAGACCCTATACAACTGAAGTAGAACCTCCCTGCTCCTATACTCAAATCCTTTTGCTATGAAAGCTAACATACCATTCGCTTTCTTCACTGCCTGCTGCACCTGCATGCCTACTTTCAATGACTGGTGTACCATGACACCCAGGTGTTAGATTGTTGTAATATAATGCAGAAATGGGATTGAATTATATATTTTTCAGAAAACTGACAACAACTGACAGAAAACATTTCAGAAAAATCAGATGGCTCTTATCCGAACCGTCCTTCAGATTTCCCCTTCAGAACTTTAACCATGTCAAAGATTCAAACCCTCTATACTGGTAAACTATTCTGAAAACTGTTTGTCACATATAAACATGACTGATATCAGGTCCACCTCTGTTCCACCCCTTTAGTGCAATGGCACTGTTGATAAATGCTGCTGCCTCACAGCTCCAAGCACCCAAATTCATTTTTGATTTACGGTGCTGTCTGTGTGGAGTTTACATGTTTTTACTATGCTCCACGTGCTCTTGATTCCTCCCATATCGCAGAGACATGAAGGTTAGTACATTAATTGACTACTGTAAATAACCTCTCACGCTGGCGGTAGAATCAAAGGAGGCATGCACGAGAAAATAGTTATAGAGAAATAAATGGTGGAATGGATTGATGCGATCATTCTGAGATCTGATTGCCTCAATGGCTTTCTACAGGAAACAGTGAAAGATAAAGTTAGACACAAAATGCTGGAGTAACTCAGCGGGACAGGCAGCATCTCCGGAGAGAAGGAATGGGTGACGTTCAGGGTCTCTCCAGAGATGCTGCTTGTCACGCTGAGTTACTCCAGCATTTTATGTCTATCTTCGGTTTAAACCAGCATCTGCCGTTCCTTCCTACACAGTGAAAGATGAAGCACTGGTATCATTCCCCATCAGCAGTCTGGTGCAAACAAAAATATAAGCCACGCGATTATATTTAGACTAAATTACAAATTACATTTGGCTAAATTACAATTTCTAATTTACGTTGGGGTCTGAAGAAGGGTCTCGACCCGAAATGTCACCTCTTCCTTCTCTCCAGCGATGCTGCCTGTCCCCACTGAGTTACTCCAGCTTTTTGTGTCTATCTTCGGTTGAAACCAGCATCTGCGGTTCCTACACATTATATTTTTGTGTGTTTGTCTGAGTCTGTGCCTGTGATGCAGCTGCAATCAAAATTTTCCATTGCACCTGTGCCTCGGCGCAGTTGTGTATTTGACAATAAAATTGACTTGACGATGAACAACACCTCATCTTCCATCGGGACACTCACAGCCTTCCGGACACAATACTGAATACTAAAGGCAATTTGCTTTTCTATTTGAATCAAAACTGACCTCCGTAAAATGCTGCTCAGTGTGTCAGTGGGTCAGGCAGTAACTGTGCCAGGAATGAACAGACGATGTTTCAAGTTGGTTTTTTTCTTGAGACATAAGTCTGCATTTCTCCATAGTTTTATTCAAGATTCCAGCATTTGCAGTATCTAGTGTCTCAAAGCTGACCCGTTACAAGTCATCCATCTGTGATATTGACTTTTTTTTCTGGTCTCGCTCCATGAGTGCAGAATTGTTACCTAGACTTGCGTTGTCTTTAGTTCAGTTTAGTTTAGAGATACTGCGCGGAAACATGCCCTTCAGCCCACCGAGTCTGCGCTGACCAGCGATCCCCACACACTAACACATATCCACAATTACAATCACACTAACAATTTACAATTCTTACCGAAGCCAATTAACCTACATACCTGTATGTCTTTGGAATATAGGAGGAAACCGGAATTCCCAGAGAAAACTCATGGGGAGAATGTACAAACTCCATATAGACAGCACCCGTAGTCAGGATCAAATCCGGGTCTCTGGTGCTGTAAGGCAGCAACTCTACTGCTGCACCACCGTGCCACCACCCTTGTCTTATTTCTCTTTGCACAGATACTGCTTCATCTGATGAGTTTTTCCATCATATTCTGTTTTTATTTGAGATTTGAGTAATCCTAGGTAACGGAAACCCATTGATCCATGAAAATATGGCTGCAATTCTGCTCAATGAGCTGAATGATTCATACTCACATGATTTCTACCCTGGTTTACCAACCAGGTGATTCACGAATACACCCTGCTCTGGTGCTCCAGTGATCCATGCACACATGATTGAATTCCTGATCAAATAAACCTGCTTCAGGTGTTATAATTTGAAGCATGTTTATGCTTCAGATGTTAAAAGCCACTGGGGTTTTCCAACAATTAATGGCTAGATACATGTCTGAAGAAGGGTCTCGACCGGAAACGTCCTTCTCTCCAGAGATGCTGCCTCTCCCCCTGAGTTACTCCAGCTTTTTGTGTCTATCTACACTTGATGCGCTTTTGAAGTCCAGAGCATTGTTATCATCTCTGGAAGTGTATACCCAAATGAAAAGCAAGCTCTTGCAGATGCCAGAAGTGTGAAATAAAGAACAAGAAATGTTGGAATTACACACAATGTGTAGGAAAGAACTGCAAATGCTGGTCTACACTAAAGATAGACACCACTGCAGATGCTGGTTTACACCAAAGATAGTAACTCAGTGGGAGAGGCAGCATATCTGGAGAGCAAGATTGGGTGACATTTTGGGTCGAATTACACGGCATGTCAGGCAGCAGCCATAAAGAAAGTAAAAGAGTTATTGTTTCAGACTGATGACCTTTCATTACAACTATTGAAATGTCATTGACATGAAGTGTTTCAAACTCAACACAATGACTCCAGATTATTTTCTATTTCCAAAATGTTGAGTTACATTCCATCGTATGTAGCTTTCAAGAAGCAGGAAAATTTAAGAATACCTTTAATACCAGAAAAAGAATACCTTTAATATAGCCGCTGACAAATAATATTTCCTCAGTAATGCTAAACTCACACAAAGATGAAATTGGAATTGGCACTGTTTCCTACAACAATTTATTTTCTCAATCTCAATTTTACCCTTCAGCAATCGCTCTAATAACCTTTCCAGTGTTAGGTAGCCACAAACATCTTGTGTCCCACATGCAAGCCCTCGATAGTGCACTATCTCAACCCTTCAATATGAGTTTTCAATAAACACGATTATCCCTCCCCGTGTCTCTGCAGATAATGATAACAAATTGTTGAGTTCAAAGTAAAGGCGTTTGCATTTATGGTTCCTTTCATGTCATTTAAATGTTCCAAAATGCTGCACAAGCAAATAACTATTTTTAATGTGCAGACGTTGCCATGTATGCAACTATAACAATCAAATTACATACACCAAATGCCTACATTTGGATTTGAACTTGAATTTGAATACATTTTATTCGCCAAGTATGTATGCATACAAGGAATTTGCCTTGGTGCTTTACTCGCAAGTAACAACACGAAATACAGAAGACAATTAGAAATAAAACATCATGCTTTAAACATGTGAAGAATGAAATAAAATACCAGAGCAAGAGGAGGCTACACACTTTTAACTGTTGAGTAGAGCTACTGCTCGTGGAAAAATGCTGTTTTTATGTCTGGGTGTGACGGCTTTGACAGTCCGGAGTTGCCTTCCAGATGGAAGTGCTTCAAAGAGTTTGTGGCCACGGTGAGAGGGGTCAGAGATGATCTTACCATATAACCATATAACAATTACAGCACGGAAACAGGCCTTCTCAGCCCTTCCAGTCCATGCCGACCATTCATTTTCCTCTAGTCCCATCTACCTGCACTCAGACTATACCCCTCCATTCCCTTCCCGTCCATATACCTATCCACTTTACTTTTAAATGTTAAAATCGATCCTGCCTCCACCACCTCTGCAGGAAGATCATTCCACACAGCCACCACTCTCTGAGTAAAGAAGTTCCCCCTCATGTTACCCCAAAACTTCTGTCCCTTAATTCTCATGTCATGCCCTTTTGTTTGAATCTTCCCTACCCTCAATGGGAAAAACTTATCCACGTCAACTCTGTCTATCCCTTTCATCATTTTAAAGACCTCAATCAAGTCCCCCCTTAACCTTCTGCGCTCCAAAGAATAAAGACCTAACTTGTTCAACCTTTCTCTGTCTTCCTGGCCCTTGCAGTGTACAGTTCGTTGATGGGGGGAAGGTTGTAGCCAATAACCTTCTTGGCTGATCGAATGATGCGCTGCAGTCTCCGGATGTCATGGGGTTTTTTAATAAAAAATATTCAAATATTAAAATAATATATAAAGTACAGTAAAGAACAAACCACCATAATACACGACAAACGATAAACTATTATACAACTATCTTACATCTTTTCCAGTGTTACCACTAAAACCAATGACCAATGAACTGCTGCACTTTAGGAGAGCTCCCCCTCCCCTCCCCCCACTCACCATTAACAACACCACAGTCACATCTGTGGAGACATTTAAGTTCCTTGGAGCCACCATCTCCATGGTCCTTAAATGGGAGGCCACCATCAACTCCACAGACAAAAAGGCCCAACTGAGGATGTTCTTCCTGCAGCAGCTGAGAAAACACAATCTGCCACAGGCAATGATGGTCCAGTTTTATTCTGCCATCATAGAGTCTGTCTAACCTTCTCCATCATGGTCTGGTTTGGCTCAGTCACCAAGCATGACATCCGGCCCGGCTGGAGCGCTGGTCGGGTCTCCTCAGAGTGCTTTCCTACTGGGGCAGGGTGTTGGTCATTAACCAACTCGTGGCCTCCCTGCTCTGGTACAGATTGACCACATCGGTCCCATCAGCCACCTTTGTTGGGATCATCCAGAAGAAATTGGTGCTTCTTATTATGGAAGGATTAAAGAAGGTTAATGGAGGGAATTTAATGGATGTCCTCTGCATGGCATTTAAAAAGCATTTGATAAATTCCCACAGACAAAACTGATTAGGAAAATTGAGGATCATGGAGGTCAGTAATAGCATGGATAGGAAATTGGCTTTAAGCCGGAAAGCAGACAGCACTGGCAAATAAAAGCAGACAAAGTTGGAAGTGTTCAATAGATCAGGCAGATTTTCAGGGAAGAGAGTGAATGCTACAGATCAATAACCAGAGATGTCAAGGAAGAACACAGAAACCAAAACAGAATCAACATGTGTATGGAGCGTTACTTAGCAATCCCAGAGCATTTTTAACAATGAAAAGGTTAGGTAACATGCACCATTAACTAATTGATCCATATTTTGAAAGAGCTGTTTGTCTTCTAGTTTATGAAATGTATAATTAATCCACGAAGAAAATATGTATACACAGCTTCCCAACCTACCTTATAGACATAACAGGGCTGTGTGGAATAGTCACCACTGCTGTCTGGTACACTGAGGATGATCATAAGGTGACAGCAAATTCATCCATTCATAAACTATCTCTCTGTACAGAACATGGTTATAAACCTTATTGTGCTATCGAAGATAGACTGAAAATGCTGCAGTAACTCAGCGTTTCAGGCAACATCCCTGGAGAAAGGGAAGAGGTGACGTTTCGGGTCGAGACCCTTCTTCAGACGGAGAGTCATCAATAGCTTCTTTTGAGTTATCGCAATAGTTCAATTTGATTTTAGAAGCATAAGTGCTTGGAAACAAGGTATTTCGTCATGATACTTTGATAACCATCTTGTAAGAAATGGAACTTCCATAATTTGTTCGATGAAGATCCTACTTCATGCAGACAGAATTTACTGTTGAGTTGAAAAGTTACATTTAAGGGATCTGATGAATTAAATCACCACACCAAATACGAAAGCACCCTTAATATAACCATTTAAACAATACCACTTGGTACAATAAGCAAGTATCTCCAATTTCTGGATACCAGTTTGATTTTCATTTCCCTTCAACTAAAGTCAAAATTACAGCCAACAAATGTTGGTGATTTTCTCTGAATTTAACAGCTTAGAGCTAATTATTGAACCCCACATAAAATTAGCATCTCATAAGTCTATGAATTGTGTATTTGGAAATTAAAGTTTAAAATGTGTTTTTTTAATATTCACTATGGCACCTCAAACGATATAGATAGATAGATAGATAGATGGATAGATAGATAGATAGATAGATAGATAGATAGATAGATAGATAGATAGATAGATAGATAGATAGATAGATAGATAGATAGATAGATAGATAGATAGATAGATAGATAGATAGATAAATGAGGCAAATTGATAATAAATTATAAATAAAAGTTCAGCTTTTTTTGGTATAATTTTCAGTAGGTTCATTTAATTTGAATAAAAGGTATTTTTCCACATCAATTCATTTTCAACGGTATTGCACGCATTTTATAGTTACACCTTTTAAATAGATCAAGCATTTTCTTTAAAATCACATTTTAAAATGTGGCCTGATTGCACTAGTTTAGATTTTGCTTCAAGTGGGTTGAGTAGAAATGCAGAACAAAACAGCTTTCATTATCCATGCCTTTTAGCATGGAATCTGCTTTGGAATCACTCAAGGTGCTAGAGTGTAAACCATCCGGGTTTATACTAGCAAAGATAAATTATATTTAACTAAACCATTTGGGGGGATCAAAATGAATGGTTTAAGAGGGGTAATTAGTACATTTCAAGTTATAGGAGTAGAATTAAGCCACTCGGTCCATCGAGTCTACCCACGGCTGATTTCTGCGTCCCAATCCCATTTCCCTGCCTTCTTCCCATAACCCTTGATACCCGTTCTAATCTAGAATTTATCCATCTCTGCCTTAACAATATCCACTGACATGGCCTTCACAGCCCTCTGTGGCAATGTTCCACAGATTAACTACCCTCTGACTAAAGAAGCTTCTCCTCACCTCCTTTCTAAAAGAGCGCCCTTTAATTCTGAGGCTATGACCTTTGGTCCCAGGCTCTCCCACGTGGAATCATCCTTTCCACATTCACTCCATGCATTTCATAATTCTGTCAGTTTCAATTAGGTCCCCCCTCATCTTTATACACTCCAGCGAGTGCTGGCTCAGTGCTTTCTAACGCTCATCATATGTTAACCCAATCATTCCTGGGATAATTCTTGTAAAAAATCCTCTGTACTCTCTCCAGAGTCAACACATCTTTCCTCAGATATGGGGCCCTAAACAGCTCACAATACTCCAAATGCAGTCTGACCAATGCCTTACGATGCCTCAGCATTAAATCCCTGTTTTTGTATTCTAGCCATCTCAACATAAATGCATTGCATTCGCCTTCCTTACTGACGATTCGACTTGCAAATTAACATTTGGGAATCCTGCACCAGCACTCCCAAGTCCCTTTGTACCTCCGATTTCAGAATTCTCTCCCTGCAGATTCTGCTTTCGTAATCGGGGAAATGAATGAGCAACTTTGTTCATTTAAAAACTGTTCTTCCTTTTCCTTTATTTTCCTTCCTCCCCCTTTCTTGGCGGGAGGTGCTGATGCCATTTGGATCTCTGTGGCTGTTATCAGATTAGTTGATGCAGGAGGAATATCAAATAAACTATATAAACAAAAAGCTGAAGTAACTCAGCAGGTCAGACAGCATCTCTGGAGAAAAGGAATAAATGACATTTTGGGTTGAGACCCTTCTTCAGACTATGACACAAAAAGTTGGAGTAACTCAGCAGGTCAGACGGCATCTCTGGAGAAAAGGAATAGATGACGTTTGGATCGAGTCCCTTCTTTAGACTGCTCTGGAGAAAAGGAATAGGTGACGATTCAGGTCGAGACCCTTTTTCAGACCCATTCTTCCTACACATCAACTAAACCTAGTTATCTCATCTACCAAATATTCACACATATGCTTTCCAAAAGCATCGGTAGGCAAGAATCAAGAGTTTGATTGATTTCTCCTTTCACCTTGGTCAATGTCAATGCTCCTATACCAACATTAAATATGTGGATTTCAACTATGTTTGAAACATGACAACTGGAAGATATGAGACTCCACCTGGAAGGAAAATCAGAACGCTTTATCAGACGTGGTCTGCATTTATAGAATTACTACAAAGATAGGGTGCAGGAGTACCTCGGGCCTTGGTAGGTGGGGATGAAAAACTATCGAGTTGGTGGATTCCTTTTGCGTGATATATATAACATAATAACTGGCTTTTTTTCTTTTTCCTTTTCTTTTTTTAGGGTCTATCTTTTCACGCCCTTTTCTAATTCTTTGACCAAGGGTTTCTTCTCCCCTTTGGCACGCTCTTTCACTATCACAACTCTTTGCACATTTCACTCTCTTTCTCTCTATTCTTTTTCTTTAAAAGCCATAAAATTATGGGGTACAATGACTGTAACAGTATATATGTGTACATTGATGTATTTACCTCTAATAAATAAAAAAAATTAAAACATTTTTTAAAAACCTTGGTCAATGTCTCAACTGTTGCTTTGATTGGAAAACAGTTGATTCAATGTCATCTCGTTCTCAGATATGAGTCTACTTGGTTCTCTGTGGCCCTGTACCACATCATGCATTCTGAGGTACCAGGGTGGTTTAAAACACTTTTATTGACCACTTTATAATTTATAAACCAGTTATTATTTTCAGTTAGGTTTGTTAAAACTAAAAATGTGATCAAATAGTCAGTGTTGCTAAGCCATATTTTACTAGTTTTAAAAAGTAATTAAAAAGTAGTGTTAGTGCAATCCATGAATAAAAGTTATTGCGGAAAGTATCAAATTACAAACATTGAACTTCACTTACTTCCGTTCTTGTAGTAGCGCAATTTCTTTCTGCACTTTGTGGTACTCTTCAGCTATCCTGCAGTGCTTCTGAAACACCAGCATTGACTCTTTGGAGTTGAGGCATGGCTGCAGAGGCTGACAGGCATTAGAAATTAGGACTTTGGTGCACATTGTATCAGAGGCACTTCACTAATCAAGCTATAAGACATACTATACTGTGTAGCCCAATTCAATCCAACTTCGCCACAAATGGTGAGGTGTGGCTTCACTTCACTGGTTTACTATTTGCAAGATGTCATTTTCATTTAAACTTTTTGCAAGTGATAACTGGAGGCTGGGAAAATTTCCAGAACAATTATTATTATTATTATTAATCTTTATTTTGGACTCAAGGTCCAGACAAGGGACAACATTACATAAATTACATTGCATATAAAAACACCATAAAATACATATAAATTCTTGGTATATCACACAAAAGCATCATAAATTATATACAAAAAACACAATAGGTGATTGAAAATCCAGAAAAAAGTGTCCTACAATGAGACAGCGATACCAGTGTCTCCACAACTGGGAATGGTAGCATGTAGTGCTGAACCTTATGTTTGACAAGGCCACGATAATTACATTTTTAGAGTCATTTATCCTGCAAATGAATTTATACATATGGTACTGACTCCTGCAGCCACAAGCATGTTACTAGCACTACACCATCTAGGTTTCTTTAGCAGTGTTCTCATGGCATCATTAGTCTCTGCAACCTTGTTTTTCTGTAGTTTGACCACAGGTGCACAGTAGAGAGTGGTGTGCAATATGCTCTAAACAGAGACATCTTCACCACATCTGTACACGCATCAAACTTACGCAAGCGAATATTCGCCTGTACATACAGCATACATCGTTGCCTATAAATATCCTCATCATCTGTCATTTGTTCTGTAATAAAATGGCCAATATATTTTACCTTATTACAGACACTAAGATTATTGTCAGACAATTTGAAATCAGGACATTTTAGCCATTTATCCTCTTTGGTTCTACAGATCATAACAGAACTCTTACAAGCATTATATTTAATATCATGTTCCACACCATACACAGAACATATAGTGAGGAGCTGCTGGAGACCAGCACTAGATGAACTAAAGACCACAAGATCATCAGCATACATAATATGGTTCACTAAAATATTACCAATCATGCACCCAGTATTACAGGCTTTCAGTTGCTTGGACAGATCATCAATATAAAGATTAAAAAGGACTGGGGACAAAATTCCCCCTTGTCTAGCACCATTGCTAACCCCAATAGGGGCTGAGACCTTATTGCCTCATTTTATTTGCATAGCCTGGTGGGCATACCAGTAAGCCAGAATTCTCACAATGTATTTAGGCACCCCTCTTTGACTCATTTTAGCAAACAACTTTCTATGATTAACACGATCAAAGGCTTTGGAAGCATCAATAAAGCAGATAGCATTGAGGTGTTTTTGCCTCTATATTTGTTTACAATCTCCTTTAGGGCATATATACACGTCAGTGCCATGTTTAGCTTTAAAACCAAACTGGTTATCTGTGCAGTTAACAAAATCATTTACTCTATCCAGCAGAATTCTTTCTAGGACTTTTGACAATATTCTGGCTAAAGCTATGGGCCTGTCATTATTTAGGCTGCCTACTTTACCAGCTTTGTCCTTAGTGACGGGCACTGGCAGAACAGACAACATTGAGTCTGGTAACAAGCCATGATTCATAAAGCCAGTAAAACAAATAGTAAGGAGAGGAACTATCCTCAGACTCGCATAATTAAAATGTTCAGCAGAAATATGATCCAAGCCGCTTGCTTTATTGTTGGACAGCTTGTTCATGGCATGATACACCTCACGTGACATAATCACTATTAAGTTCACCCTATACAAATCACCTTGGTCACAGTCGAATAAAGTACTATAATGTTGTCGCCATAACTCTGCAATATTAGCTGTTCCGGATGGGAAAGCTAAAAGCTTTAGTTTTTAGTTTTAGAGATATGGTAAGGAAACAGGCCCTTCGGCCCACTGAGTCCGTACCGACCAGAGATCCCCTCATATTAACGCTATCCTACACACACTAGGGACAATTTTTACATTTATATCAATTAACCTACAAACCTGTACATCTTTGGAGTGTGGGAGAGAACCAAAGTTCTCAGAGAAAACCCACGCGGTCACGGGAAGAATGTACAAACGTACAAACACCCGCAGCCGGGATCGAACCCGGGTCGCTAGCGCAGTAAGCACTGTAAGGCAGCAACTCTACCACTGCGCCACCATAACGCCCTAAAAAAGGTTAAAGAATAAGTAGTTCTGGGGCTGATAACAATGATAAAGGGTCATCTGTCACACCAGCAGCAAAGGGAACCCAAACATGGCAAAGAAGGTAAAACAGAGGAAGAACAAGGAATGCAGCTGCAAAAAGGTGCACTGTTTTGGGTTTTCAACTTGCTGTTTAATCTCAAATTACAACATGTAGTCAAGCTGAAAGCGGAGATAGAAAGGCAAAATCAGAGGGATAATCATTGAGATTGGAGCACATATTGGCCGGTAGCGTCTGTGAGAAGAGCAAAAGAATTGATGTTTCTGGCATGACCTTTTGCCTGAACCTCACATCGGGCCTGACATCTCGTCTCTGAAATGTCAGCTCAATTTCCCTTCCCACAGATGCTACCTGACCTGATCAGAGGCTGCATCGTTTTCTGTACATATTTCAGATTTCCAGAACTCATTCCTGTTTGTGTACAGGGTCGGGAGGTAGCAACGTGAAGTAAGAAAACCAGAACTAAAGAAATACAACGGGAGCGAGAGGAATGACCTGAACATATAGGGGAAATAAATAAATATGAGCAAAGCACAAAGTGCTGGAGTACCTTAGCAGGTCAGGCAGCATCTGTGGAGGGAATGGATACGTGATGTTTCAGGTCAGCCCCCTTCTTCAGACTGATTGTAGTGGGGAGGAGAGAGAGAGTGGGGTGGGACAAAGCCTGGCGAGTGATAGGTGGATACAGGTGAGGAGGGGATGTAATTGGCAGATGGGTGGGCAAAGGTAAGAGATGAAAAGGTTGTCAGATGTAAAGAAGTGAAAAGTGAAATGTAAAACCAGAGGGAAGAATATAGGAGGAAGGAGATGGGGGTGAAGGAAGGGAAAAGAGGGGCGGGGTAACAAGAGAAATAAGTGTGCACCATTTTGCCAAACATTTGGCCTACAAATGCAACAAAAAGGAACTGCAGATGCTGGTTTATACCAAAGATAGACACAAAATGATGGAGTAACTCAGCGGGTCAGGCAACATCACTGGAAAAAAAAGGATAGATGTCGATTCGATTCGGGACACTTCTTTTGAAGTGTCATTAAACCTTTCGGTCTGAACGAAATTTAATTGCCTTGCAGTCATACATTTAATAAAATAACAAAACACACAATAAACACAAATTAACATCCACCACAGTGAGCTCACCAGGCACCTCCTCACTGTGATGGAAGGCAAAAGTCTTAGTTTTTGTCTTTTCCCACCTTGCTCTCCCTCTGCGCTGAGGCGATCCAGGCCTCCGATGTTGTGACCCCACCGGGTGATGGTAAGTCCCGCGGCTGACTCCGAGCTCCATGAACGGGCCGGGGTGGTTGAAGCTGCCGAAGCTGCCGCCCTCCAGTCCAGCGGACGAAGCTGTTGCCGCTGGAGCTCCGGAAAAACAGGTCACCAACCTGTGACCTGCGAGCTCCCGACGATGTCGTCTGCTGGGCCTGTGGCCGAACCTCCGAGGTCGGGCCTCTTCAGCCCTGAGTCAGGCCACCGTAACGCCGGGACATCTCCTCAGCCCCGAGTCAGGCCGTCACCGCTGCCGAAACCCGCCACAGCCCCGAAGTCAGCCAGCCTCGCGCTGGTAAGTCCTGGCTGGCTCTGCCTCCGGAGCCTCGGGTCGGTCGCAGTTGGAGGCTCCGCCATTAGGCCTCAGCGCAGACGGAGATGGGGGATACGACAAGAAAGGTCGCAACGCCCCCCGGAAGGAAGAGACTAAGACACGTTTCTCCCACTCCCCCCACACATACACACTGTATTAACGCAAATTAACTCACTAAAACAGGACAAGGGCAACAAAAAAAAGTAAAAACAGACGGACTGCAGGCGAGCCGCAGCTGCTAGGGGAGCGCCGCCACTTCCGGAAATACGGCATATTAGACAAAATACTAGATTCCATTAAGAAAAAACAGCAAATGGGACTTGCAAGTATCACTGTCAAATGTAACACAAGTAGGTAGATGATAAAGCATGCCACAATGAGGGTAAATAATGCAGTCTTTTTTCTAAAAAAATACAATGGTGAAATAGAACCGACACCTTGTTGAAATTTAGCTCAGTTGCTGCTTCAAAAGGGAATATTTATTTCTTTGGAGACACAAGGAACTGCAAATGCTGGAATCTTGAGCAAAACACAATGTGCTGGAGTAACTGACATGGGTTGGGCAGCATCTGTGGAGGGAACGGAAAGGCGGCGTTTTAGGTCACGACCCTTCTTCAGACTGATTGTAGAAGGGGGGTAAAGGTTGGAAAAGAGAAGGGGTGGGGACAAAGCCACATAAATTATAGGTGGATTCAGATTGCGGGGTGTGGGGTTGGCTTGGCAGATGTGTGGACAAAGGCTAGAGATCAAAAGGAGACAAGGAAGTGTCATATAAGGAGAGAAGTGGAGTGAAATGTAAAGTCAGAAGGAGGGATGTAGATGGAAGGGGGCAGGAGGTGGTGGAAGAGGGGCAGGATAGTGGGAGAAATGTGTGAACACTGGGGTGAGGAGGAGAGCGTGGGTATTACTTAGAAGTGGAGAGTTAAATATTCATACCGCTGGGTTGTAAGCTTCCCAAGCAGAATATGAGGTGTGGTTCCTCCAAGTTGCAGGTGCACTCACTCACTCTGGCAGTGCAGGAGGCCCAAGACACAAAGGGAATGGGAGGTTCAAATGGTCTGAACCTCCCATTCGGGACACAAAATGCTGCAGTAACTCAGCGAGTCAGGCAGCATCTCAGGAGAAAAGGAATGTGACGTCTCGACCCAAAACGATTCCTTTTCTCCAGAGAAGCTGCCTGACCCGCTGAGTTACTCCAGCTTTTTGTGCCTATCTTTGGTGTAAACCAGCATCTGCAGATTCTGCCTACACATTTTATCCTCAGATGGTGGTCCTTTGTTCAAGACGTTCCCACTGTCAGGAATAGTCCGTCCAGGCCGGTCAGGATTTTATAAGTTTCAGTGAAGTCCCTGCTCAATCTTCTAATACCCCAATAAATATAAACCCAAATCCCATGTTTTCATCATACATCAGTCTTGCCATCTCAGGATTCAATCTGGTGAACCTTCGTAAATTTCCAACATTTCCAAACTGTTTTGAATGCACGGACTGGGACGTGTTCAAGAAGGCTGCAACTGTCAGCCAACACATCAACCTAGAGGAGTATGCTGCGTCCGTGTCTGCTTACATGGAGAAGTGCATTGAGGATGTCTGTGTCACCAAGACCATCACTGTACGGGCCAACCAGAAACCCTGGATGACCACAGAGGTACGTGGAATGCTGAGAGCACGTAATGCCGCGTTTAAATCCGGCGACGTGGTGGCACTCAGATCCGCAAGAGCCAACCTGAACCGAGTCGTCAGGCTGGTCAAGCGTGCCCATGGTCAGAAAATCCAGAGCTTCTTCCATGACCCCAAGAACACCAGGCGCATGTGGCAGGGAATCAAATCAATCACGGACTATAAGACTGCTTCACCACCCTGTGATGACAACATTGAGTTCCTCAATGAACTCAACAACTATTTTGGTCGGTTCGAGGCGCTAAATAACACACCTGCAAGCAAAGGTATTCCTCATTGTGAGGAAAAGGCACTCAGTCTTGACATAGTGGATGTTCGGAGGTCCCTAAAAGGAGTGAACGCGCGAAAGGCGGCAGGCCCTGATAACATACCAGGGCGGGTGCTCAGGGAATGTGCTGATCAGCTGGCACATGTCCTTACGGACATATTTAACACCTCGCTGAACCAGGCGGTCGTCCCATTATGTTTCAAGACTGCCACCATCACACCTGTGCCAAAAAAATCCAACATACAATGTCTCAATGACTACCGCCCTGTAGCACTCACCCCCATAATGATGAAGTGCTTCGAGAGGCTGGTCAGGGACCACATCACCTCCAGACTCCCCTCCACACTCGACCCATACCAGTTTGCTTACAGGCCAAACCGCTCCACAGAGGACGCTATATCCTCCGTGCTCCATCTGAGCCCGGAACATTTAGAGGAGAAAAACACCTATGTGCGAATGCTGTTCGTGGATTTCAGTTCAGCATTCAACACCATTATCCCACAGCACCTGATAAGCAAACTGGTTCCATTGGGCCTCGGCACCCCCATGTGTAACTGGCTACTGGACTTCCTCACTGACAGACCTCAGTCTGTGAGGGTTGGAAATAACACCTCCAATACCATCTCTCGAAGCACCGGCTCCCCTCAGGGCTGTGTCCTGAGTCCACTGCTGTTCACCCTGATGACTCACGACTGCTGTGCCAGGTTTAGTACAAACCACATCATGAAGTACGCAGATGACACAACAGTGGTGGGCCTCATCAGGGACGACAATGAGCTGGCTTACAGGGAGGAGGTGAAACAACTGGTGGACTGGTGCAATACGAACAACCTGACCCTGAATGTCGAGAAAACAAAGGAGATTATCGTCGACTTCAGGAAAACCCGGCACAGTCCCACACCACTTCACATCAATGACAGCGATGTGGAGGTGGTCAGTAGCACAAAGCTCCTGGGGGTGCAGATCACTAACAGTCTGACCTGGTCGACTAACATCTCATCAACTGTTAAGAGAGCGCAGCAGCGGTTGCACTTTCTGCGCCGGATGAGAAGAGCTCATCTCCCCCATCCCATCCTCACTACTTTCTACAGGGGCACCATAGAGAGTATTCTGACCAGCTGTATCTCTGTCTGGTTTGGGGACTGTAGAGCCTCCGACTGGAAGTCTGTGCAGAGAGTGGTGAGGACAGCGGAAAAAATCATCGGGACCTATCTCCCCTCAATCGGGGATATTGCGACCAAACGCTGTGTGTCTAACGCCAGCAGTATCATAAAGGACCCCACACATCTCCATCACGGACTGTTCACTCTGCTGCCCTCGGGAAAAAGATACCGCAGCATAAGGAGCAGAACATCAAGGTTCCGCAACAGCTTCTTCCCACGAGCCATCAGACTCCTGAATGCCATGTAAATGGGCTGCCACTATTGTCTATTTATCCTTTTCATACATACCTATCCTTCGGTTAATTTATTGTGTTGCACAGGGAGCCAAATGCAACGTAATTTCGTTTGGAACTGCATATATCAATGTATTTCTAAATGACAATAAAGTTTGTTTGACTTTGACTTTTTTTGACTTTGACATAACAAGAATATTTTTCTTTACATAGACTGACGTAAACTACACAAAACCCACAAGCTGTGATCTCGTAAAGGACCTGTACAATCGCAATAATTCCTGTTCATACACTCCTTTCTTTTTGGCATAATGGCCAAAAAATGATTTGCCTTCCTATCCTGCATGCTTACTGTGGATAAATGTGAGGTTATCCACTTTGGTGGCAAAAATAGGAAAACCGATTACTATCTAAATGGTGGCCGATTAGGAAAAGGGGAGATGCAGCGCGACCTGGGTGTCATGGTACACCAGTCATTGAAAGTAGGCATGCAGGTACAGCAGGCAGTGAAGAAAGCCAATGGTATGTTAGCTTTCATAGCAAAAGGATTTGAGTATAGGAGCAGGGAGGTTCTACTTCAGTTGTATAGGGTCTTGGTGAGGCCACACCTGGAGTATTGCGTACAGTTCTGGTCTCCAAATCTGAGGAAGGACATTATTGCCATAGAGGGAGTGCAGAGAAGGTTCACCAGACTGATTCCTGGGATGTCAGGACTGTCTTATGAACAAAGACTGCATAGACTCGGTTTATACTCTCTAGAATTTAGGAGATTGAGAGGGGATCTTATAGAAACTTACAAGATTCTTAAGGGGTTGGACAGGCTAGATGCAGGAAGATTGTTCCCGATGTTGGGGACGTCCAGGACAAGGGGTCACAGCTTAAGGATAAGGGGGAAATCCTTTAGGACCGAGATGAGAAGGAATTTTTTCACATAGAGAGGGGTGGGTCTCTGGAACTCTCTGCCACAGAGGGTAGTTGAGGCCAGTTCATTGGCTATATTTAAGAGGGAGTTAGATGTGGCCCTTGTGGCTAAGGGGATCAGAGGGTATGGAGAGAAGGCAGGTACGGGATACTGAGTTGGATGATCAGCCATGATCATATTGAATGGCGGTGCAGGCTCGAAGGGCCGAATGGCCTACTCCTGCACCTAATTTCTATGTTTCTATGTTTCAATGACTGGTGCACAAGGCAATCCAGGTCTCCATGCAGTTTCACTGTTCCTAATCACTAGTTGTCCACATAATAGTCCATCTTCCTGTTTTTGCCACGACAATCGGTACAGGTCATGACCAGGTTAAGAAGGTCCGACATACACATATCGTGCACATACAAACGTGTGCACGTAAATCGAAAAGTCCAACTACTTTCATATTTTTGTTCCTGAGAACAGCAGTTTCCAACATGCACTGGGCAAATGAAAACACCTGATAGGAAGACAACGTGAGTCTCTGCCACCCCAGTCATCTTGAGAGTACCACATTGAGAATAGTAAAGTACAAACGACTGGTGAACTCAGGTAAAATCTGTCATAGTTTCCATGTTGAGAGAAGTGTTTGTAATTGTTTACAAAAACTTTAAGGGCACGCTGCTGTATAATTCTTAAGGCATTTTGTCATAACCATCCCTCCCACAAGCAAAGAAAGATACATGTGATGGTAGTGCAGCTCTAGTAGTAGGCCCCCCTCGGTCATGACTGACCATGGGTGATGCATCCTGGTCGGATGCAAGCCTGGGTGATGTCATATGGAGGACAGGCCGTTGCCCATGCAGCACGTCCCCCCTCTCCACGTCGCTGATCGATCCAAAGGAACAGCAGGGCCGTTACAGTTTGGCACCAGCGCCGTCACAGGAGCTGCCAAAGCGAGTTTGTAGACAACGACAAACTACCTTAGGGGCTCCGACTCTGGATTTTCTTGAGGTTTACTCCAGGAGCCTTTTCCATGACTGGATATGGCCAAAAGGCAGTGGAGGTTTTCCCTCTCCTAGATGGAATGCCTTCCTAGGCTGACGAGCCCCATCTGCCCGAGACTCGTGGGGGCGGGAGCGTCTACCTTCCCGTGCAGGTCTGTAGCACCTGCCCACTGCCCTGATAGTGCATCTAAGCAAAGGAAAACCATCACAACGGAAGTTAAAATTGATATAATTCAATATCTGAAAAGAGAGAAACAGCATCAAAAATTGTCAAAGCATTGGGTTTCAATCGTTCATCGGTTAGTACTATCATAACAAACAAAGTGCACATCCTTGAGCATGGCAAATGGGGATGACCATCATTACAAAGCAACCACGTTTGATAATTGAGATGGAAAAACTATTGGTGATTTGTCTTAAAGATCAAAATCAATGCCAAATATCCATTAGTCTGATGATAATAATAAGAAATAACAAAGAGACGATTCATCGATTTGCAGAAAAAGCATGGTAATGGAAGCAAGGATATTGTTGCAAGTAGAAGGTGGTTCAACAGATTTAAAGTAAAGGCTAATTTATGTAACATTAAAGTGTAAGAAGAAGCAGCAATTGTTGACCATGCTGCAGCGAGTGAATTTCCTGAAGCTACGACTCCGATAATTAGGGAAGAGTTGTTGTTCCAAACAAGGGCATCACAGTGGGTTCAGCGGTAAGTTGCTGCCTTGCAACGCCACAGACCTCGGTTCGATCCTGACCACGGGAGCTGTCTGTACGGAGTTTGTATCCGTAGCCGCGTAGGATTTCTCCGGGATCACCGGTTTTCTCCCACATTCCAAAGGTGTGCCGGTTTGTAGGAAATTGGCTTCCATCAATTGTCTCTATTGCATGTAGGGTAGAACTAGTGTGATATGGGTGATCATTGGTTGATGTAGACTCGGGCCGACGGGACTGTTTCCATACTGTATCTCTAAACTAGACTGCTTAAAACTCTTTAAGCAAGATGGCAGCCAAGCCAAGCGACTCTGCATGCTATTCTCAGAAGCCGAACTGCAATCTTTCATTCCAACCGCTCCATTCTTTAAAACTCTATCCCAACAGCAACATTTCTTACAAACTTGCACTAATTATTGTATAGAAGGAAAAGACTGCTCGAGAACATAAACCAGCATAAGATAGACTGGCTTGGTGGAAATGCTGCAGGACATTGCAAACATAGGTTTTCACGTTATCTTTTCCAGGACCTTTGGCTTCCTAAAGGAATTTGGAAGACATCCAAATGGTTAGCCAGTTTTGAAGAGAGCTTTTTGAAGGTGGAGAGATTTCAAGAATCTGCCATTCGAGATTTTATTTGTTCTCGATATTGCTCCCAGGCCTGCTTCATTCAAATGTCACAGTTGTGTACTTGCAACTGAACACAACAGCCAATGTATACAATACAATACAACAGAAATGTATTTATCCCAGGAGGGAAATTGGTCTGGCAACAGTCATAAAAACACAATATACATGAAACATGAAATTAAAGTGACGAGTGGAAAGGCTTGGGAATGTGCAAAGATTGGGGAGAGTGGGGGGGAGAGTCAGTCGCAGTCTACCCCATGACAGAAGGGGGAGGAGTTGTACAGTTTGATAGCCACGGGGACGAAGGATCTCCTGTGGCGTTCTGTCCGGCATCTTGGTGGAACCAGTCTGTTGCTGAAGGTACTCCTCAGAATCAAGGTGCAACTGCAATTTTAAAAACCTGACTTGCTGAGTTCTTCCATAAGACATTTTCTCAAGCTATTAAAGTAACTGAGGCAGCAGAAAGTAAAATGACAAGGAATTTTGAGTCTTGCAACATCTACAATGCAGTGGAGAATTGTGCAGATGCATGGACGGAGGGAAAGCCGGCAAGGGAGAATGGTGCATGGAGGAAACTTTGCCCGAACTTTGTTCAGGAATTCTTGGATCAAGATACATTTATTTTTCACATGTACCAATTGGTACAGTGAAATGTGTGGTCATCATACAGCCATACGAATAATAAAGAGCACAGAACACGATAGTCCTTAACATAGACATCCCCGCAAAGCAGAATCAAAGTTTCCCACTGTGAGGGAAGGCTCCAAAGTTCAGTTATCCTCCTTTGTGGTTCACCCGTGGTCGGGGAGCTCCCGAACCCCTCGCAGTCGCCGCTACGGGCGGCCCGATGTTCAGGCCCTCTCGCCGGGATGATGGAACTCTGACGTCGGAACGGGAGAACCACCTCGACGTCTCGGACATCCGAATCGGCCACTTCCTACCGGAGTCCGTGGCTCCCAAAGTCAACAGGCCGCGCTGGGCGGAGATTCAACGCTGGCGGCCTTCGGTAAAGGGTCCCAGGATTCCGCGATGTTGGTCAGCGCCACCCACACTGGGAGCTCTACAAACCACAGCTCCCCGATGTTGAAGCGGCAGGCTCAACACTCTTGAGCTTCAAACGGCGATCCAGGTAGGCATCGTCCGCTCCGCGGTGAATCCAGTGCTGCGCCATCGCCGCTGAAGCTTTGGCCGGTCCCCAGCGGGAAAGGCTGCGCCAATCCAGTTGGTAGGCCACGAGGAGGGGGGCGAGGATGCAACTCAGAGAATAGTCGCATCCTTGCCAGGAAGTGACTGGGAAACGGTTTCCCCCTTACCCTACCCCCCTCCCCCACATAGAAAAACTAAAGAGACCTCCAAAACATACTTTAAAAACAGATGAAAAAATTTATAAAATAGAAAAACAGACAGATTGTAGGCAGAGGCTGCCATCAATACGTCGCCCCTAGCAGATGTCGCCCTTGGGAATCAACTTCATCTTGAGATTAATGAGGATAATGTCACTGACTTGGTTGAATCTCATATAGAAGATGTGTAGATGGGACATGTTGGTCAGTGTGGGCAAGTTGGGCCAAAGGGTCTGTTTCCACACTGCATGACTCTATGACGAACAAAACCATAAAGACCTTTTGGAACTGGGCAAGGAGCTGTTAGAAGAGGAAAAATAAGGAGAAATTGAAACCCCAGTACCTGAAAATTGATTTAATACAAAAGGATTGGCAGCAGAATTGAAGACATTTGAAGACAGTTCGGCAATGAGGAGTAAGACCCTTATATAGCAGCATCGCTAGAACCAGTTGCCCCTAGTAGTGTGGAACATACATCTCCCTTCACAAATATTTTTCTCTTCGCATATTATAGAAACGTTTACAATGAAACTCTGCATTCCCTGCAAACATAAGGTCACACTCTACTTTCCCCCTCATAATTAATCCTTGGGTCTTCCTTTGTGGCATTTGTAAATGATCCCCGTCTTTGACTTTCAATCTTTCTTTTGGCCAATATGAATGTTCTCTCCTTGGATCTAATCCTGAATTTCCCATGTTGGCTGCAGTTGAGTAACTCTTTCCATGTGATTTTTGACCCGGACGGGAATGAAGAATTAAAGTCGTTTTTCCCAACACCAATAAATGCTGCTCCTTAAGCAAAGTTCCCCAATTTGTTTTAAGCAACTCACCCCTCATACTATTATAATTTCCTTTATTTATATTCCAGACACTAGCCTCAGAATCAAGCACAGCACTCTCTATTTTAATGAGGAAATCGATCATGAGCTGATGGGAAATTCAGGATTAGACTGAGCTGATGTGGAATCTCACATAGATGTGCCTCTCTGGTTTCAGATTTTGTTTGTCATAAATTGCCCTGTAACGATGCTGCATGAAATAGCATACTTCCTCCTCAAATTTCAATATCACTTCATTTTATTTACTCTACTACCAAGGTGTGCTCTGTAGAATTGGAATTCTTCTATGCCTCCAAAACTAACATTATATATTTTTACTGTCATTATGTTATTATGTTTTTTCAAGATATGCTTATTGACATCAGAGGTAAATGTAATATATTAATTTAAAGGTGACAGGCTTAGCTAGTTCTCCACAGAGACTGTATAACATAGCTGAACAGCGTTGCATTGTTAATGAATGCAAGTGGCTAACTCAAGGAAAAGATAGCAATATTCTTCAGAGAATATGACAAAATTATCTAAAAATAATTAGGAATAATATTATTCAAAAAAGTTTAATATTGCTGGGAAATCAATGTTTCTGCTCCAGTGTAATAGTTCTCATATTTATATACTTATAGAACTCTGATCTTGGATGTGTGTGTGTATTTATTTGTGTATTTGTTCGTCTGCGTTTCACATCTCCTCGAAAACACGATGCACTAACGGTGACATTTTTACATATTCCGACAGAGATTTATGCCATGATGTCAAAAATCGCCTCATCTGAAAATGTGATGCATTATTTCCCGAGTTATTTATGAAAATGGTCACAAATGTGCAGAAACTTGGAAAAAATAACTGTTTTTTCCCCGTGCTTAGCCCTGTGCCTCGCTCTGCTCGCAACATTGTTGCTATCCAAGTACACTGACTTCTGCTCACCCTAACAAGTGCAAATGCATTTTTTAAAGTTTTAAAATGAGGGAGTCTGAATAAGGCCAAATGAGCAGCCCCTGTGCAGTTGTCGGCTACGGGGGACCAGACCTCCCGTGTGACAGCCCAGTTGGTCTAGTAAATAATGAAACTAATTGTTTACTGGAGACTCAAGAGACGGCATGTGGTGAAATCTGGAGCATAAACCAAACGGCCGGATGAACTCGGTGGGTCAAGCTGCATCTGAGGAGACAAAGAAGTGGCCGACATTTCAGATCAGGACCCTGCATCAAGACAGAGTGTAGAGGGAAGATGGCCAGTGTAAAGAGGTGAGAGGGAGGGGTATGGCTGAGGCTAGTAGAGGGTAGTTGAGGAGAGGCTTGATGGGCCGATAAAACCAGGGGGTGGAAGGGAGGAGGTAGAGATAGAGGCTGGAAGGTGAGGGGTAGAATCAGATAAGGAAGGGGCTCTGGACAAATGGGACCAGAAGGGAGGAGGGAGTTTAGAGACAAAGGCTGAGCTAATTGTTCAGCCTGTTGAGTCCTTCTGCAGGATTATGGTTTTATATTTTCCTTAGTGGATTGGGGAAAATTGTTACAAAATCAACGTAAAAATGCAGTTGTGTGGCATGTGGCATGTTTCAGTTTGTAGGAAGTTTACTTTTGCAACACAATTAATTGAAAAATTATGGGAAAATAGTTCGAATTGTGTCATATATGTCATCACAGGGCCTTTATTCCAAATATCACGTTTGTCAAAACTATTTCTGCAGCTCTGCTACATGTTTTATTTTGTATTCATCTTTTATGTCACCCGTGTTTATAACCCCCATTTGGTGCCAGGGGTAGGGGCCTGGTAATAGTGGGGGTAGCTTAAAGAATACAGGAGATTCGGGTGACTTTAATAATATTGCAGTGGACTTTAGAGATACAGCGCTTAAACAGGTGTTTCGGCCCACCGAGTCTGCGTCGACCAATGATCACCCCATACACTAAAACGATCCTACACACAAGGGACAATTTTGCCGAAGCCAATAAATCAGCAAATGTGTACATCTTTGGCGTGTGGGAGGAAACTGGAGCTCCCAGAGAAAACCCGATCACAGGGAGAACGTACGAACTCTGTACACATAGCACCTATCGTGTGGATTGAACCTGAGTCTCCGGCGCTGTAAGGCAGCCACTCTGTCGCTGCGCCACTATGCGGCCCCGTTAGGTCATTCAGTAATTTCACCGAAAAGGTTAAATCAAATAATATATATGCTTGGCATGTCAGCAGCCTCAGCTGTGGGGTTGTTAGCAGTCCTGAATATTGCTGTCTCAGCAAAATCTCCTTCAAATAAACCAACTATGACATCATCAAGCATTTAAATAGGGATGGACATTTTTTACTAATTGTGAACAAGTTGGCTATTAATTTAAAGCCACTTGTTTATATGATACAGTATAAGCTGCACTGAATGAACTATCTTTTAAATAACCTTATTGTATCTGACGTCCACCACCTCAAGATTATGTTTATGGCTTTGGGCTATCCTACATCTAATTCTTGTTTCCATCTGCAAAGGTGAATAATAGTTCTGGTTAAGTGCCGAGAGTGATGGAAAGTAATTCTTTACAGTTGGCAAAACATTAACAATACCTTGTATTAAATGGTTATTTTACACGCAATCCAATATTAACAGTGGATACAATTTCTGGAACGAATGATAGAATATGTTTAGTTTTCAATAACACTTTTGTTTTCTGGCATGCCATTGCTGTCCTAGTCATCAGATCAAAATCCTGTTACCAAGTCCAAAAAAAATGAGTTTGAAATGCACACAATTGCCAAGAGCAAAGTGACGCTGGAGACATAATAAGACATTTGTTATTTATTGACTTCATGATTTGTTGAGTAAGACAGGTTTAGTGCTTCTGATTACAGTTAGGGATCTATTGGTGATGTGGTGGTGGTGGTGCGGGGAATAAGAGGCAGGCTGAGGACGAGGAGATGGGAGGAATAGCAAGAATGGAACGAGACAACAAAGAGAGCCAGTGCAAGAAAAAAACAGGGTATGATAAAGCACGATGGAAGCTGAGGGTGTAAGTGGTTGCAGTGTTTTAAAAGATTCTAACAATAAAAGTGCGGCCCAGTGGCGCAGCGCTTGCATTGCTGCCTTTCAGCGCCAGTGACCCGGGTTCGAACCAGACTACGGGTGCTGTCTGTAACGAGTTTGTACGTTCTCCCCATGACCTACGTTGGTTTTATCTGAGATCTTCGGTTTCCTCCCACACTCCAAAGACGTACAGGTTTGTCAGTTAATTGGCTTGGTATAAACACAAATTGTCCCTAGTGTGTGTAGGATAGTGTTAGTGTGCGGGGATCGCTGGTCGGAGCGGACGGTGCGCTGAAGAGCCTGTTTCTGCACTGTATCTCTAAACTAAACTAAACTAAACTTAAAGGATATCAGATAAAGGAGCAGGAGAGGGCCATCTGATCCTTAAAGCCCACACCACGATTCACCAAGATCTGCATCGGTGAGACCAAGCGGAGGCTGGGCGATCGTTTCGCCGAACACCTCCGCTCGGTCCGCAATAACCAGCCCGACCTCCCGGTGGCTCAGCACTTCAACTCCCCCTCCCACTCCGTATCCGACCTCTCGGTCGTGGGCCTCCTCCACGGCCAGAGTGAGCAACACCGCAAGTTGGAGGAACAGCACCTCATATTCCGCTTGGGGAGTCTGCATCCTCTAAACATTGAATTTTCTCAATTCTGTTAACCCAGACTGCCTCCTCCCCACCTCTCCCTCAGCCCTCGGGCCCTGACATTCCTTCTCCATCTCCCCCCCCCCCCCCCCTCCCCAGTCGCACTAGCTTCTCATTTTCACACCACAAACAGCTTACAATGGCCTGCTTCCTTTATCACCAATACTTTTTTGCATATCTTTCACTCATTGTTCTTTATCTCTCCACATCACTGTTTATATCTCTCGTTTCCCTGATCCCTGACCAGTCTGAAGAAGGGTCTCGACCCGAAACGTTGCCTATCTCCTTCGCACCTTAGATGCTGCTGCACCCGCTGAGTTTCTCCAGCTTTTTGTGTAAACCAAGATCTTCTATCTCAGTCCCATTTCCACCATAATATTAGCTTACCTGATGAACAAGGCAGTATGAATCTCTATTTTGAATTAACAATGACAGATCAGGTTAGAGAATTTCACAGATATTCTATCCTCTGTGTAAGAAACTCTCCAAATCAAGGACTGGACAAACTAGATGCAGGAAAAATGTTCCCAATGTTGGGCGAGTGCAGAACCAGGGGCCACAGTCTTAGAATAAAGGGGAGTCTATTTAAGACCGAGGTGCAAAAAAAACGTTTGCACCCAGAGAGTTGTGAATTTGTGGAATTCCCTGCCACAGAGGGCAGTGGAGGCCAAATCACTGGATGGGTTTAAGAGAGAGTTCGATAGAGCTCTAGGGGCTGGTGGTATCAAGGGATATGGGGAGAAGGCAGGCACGGGTAATTGATTGGGGACGATCAGCCATGATCGCAATGAATGGCGGTGCTGGCTCGAAGGGCCGAATGGCCTCCTCCTGCACCTATTTTCTATGTTTCTATGTTTGTGATTGTGTGCCCGGGTTCTCGATTTCTAAGCAAAAGAAAATATCTTCCATGCCAATGTATTCACCATGCCAATCATTGTAAGGATTTTCCATGTTTTAATGGGATGGCCTCTAGTTTAGTTTAGTTTAGAGATACAGTATAGTGCAGAAACAGGCCCTTTGGCCCACCGAATCCACCCGACCAGTGATCCCCGCACACTACACTATCCGACAAACACAAGGGACAATTTTACCAAAGCCAATTAACCTACAAACCTGTACGTCTTTGGAGTCATAACCTGTAACCTACACGTCTCTACAGAATGCAGAACTAGTCTATTACATTTCTCCTCATGAAGCAATCCTACCACACTGGGAACCAGTCTGATGACACAGGAATGACACGTAGAACTTGGCTTGGTTTGGCAAGTGCACTGCCCACGATTGAAAGAAATCTCAGAGAATTGTGGATGCAGCCTAGTCCATCATGCAAACCAGCCTCCTCGCCATCTCATCGACTCAACTTACACTGCACACTGCCTTGCGTCAGCAGCCACACCGATCATATTCCCTTCTCCCCTCTCCCATGGGGCCAAAAATACAAACCTTGAAAGCAGGTACCAGCAGATTCAAAGGCAGCTTCGTCCCCACTGTAATTCAGACTCTTGAACTGACCTCATAAACTATGGAGGTATTTCCAATCTCCCAACCTATCTCAGTGTCACCCTTACAATCTGTGCTTTCTCTCTGTCCAGTATATTTTGCACATAATATTTCCTTTCTCTTTTTGCACTACCTGTTATACTCATGAATTGTACTCATGCGTTATTTACCTGGATGGCCACAAAACAAAGTTTTTCATAGTATCTTGGTGCGCATGACAATGATAAGCCAATACCAATCTATCTATACATAACTAAAACTTTGATCTTGTTATCTTCTGGCTTGCGCAGTCATTCTATTTGCGCAAAAACAGTACGTGATAGCGCTACAATTTTTTGCCATCTTACTCACTGTTCTCCTCTGCTGCGATTGCACCAAGTTTCATTCCGATCGGTGGTATAATGTAAAAGTTAGCAAGGTTTAAAAATCGCACATGCGTAGATCGATCTACTCTCCTGCCAGTCGGTGCCACGTGAATTGGTCTTTTCTCCCGTCACTCCGCGGGATCCCTTTCTGCACCATTGCGTCTTTACTGGAGCTGAGGGACCCTCTGGATGGCTGGTGGAGGTCTCCATCGCGTCTTTACTGAAGCTGAAGGAGGCTTTGGATGGCCGGCGGAGGTCTCCAACCAGACACAATTTTCGGAGGAACCTGAAGTGGCCCAACTCGGCCCGGCTCGGATTCCGAGATATCAGCAAATGGAGACTCTGATCCCGGTGGAGAAGATCGTCCAGCGACCAGCGTCCAGCGACCAGCGACCAGCGCCCGCTGTCAGTCCTCCAGCCCCTTCCACTCTGGTCCCCCTCACTGGCTCCTCCCCCCCATCCCCCGTGATACCCCCCCTCTCCCCCACAACCCCTGTCTTTTCTACGAGCTCTCTCCCCACACCGTCCCACCCACACCCTTCCCCCCTCCTGCCATGCTCCCCCCTGCACCCCCACACCTCCCCCCCACCTCTCCCCACACATCTCCCCCTACCCCTCTCCCCCCGCCTCCACACCCCCTCCCCCCCGCCTCCACCCCCCCCCCCCCCACACATCCTTCTCTCCGGGTCTACAACGCTCACCGCCCCACCCCTCCCCACAACCCCCCCATCCGCTCCCCCCCACCTCTCCCCCCCCACCCCTCCCCCACACATCTCACCCACACCCCTCCCCCCACACCCCCCCCTTGCCCCCACATCTGCCCACACACTCTTTGTGCTGGCATGATTCCGATCCCCTCCTTCTCAACGCTCCTGCCCGCTGACCCGGGCCAGACTCCCCTCAATTGGTCCCTTGAACTAGTATTGTCATTCAATAAGATCACAACTGATTCAACTTGTCCCGGTGTGCTCCCGTTTTTCCCACCATCTCTCCACCTGCCGTCACCCTCCACCCCCCACCCATTCAGTAATTCAGAATGGAGGAGATTTGGAAGCCTTGGGCAAATTGAATTGTTACTTTCTTTATTCTTTTTTTTAGCATGAGAAATTCTATGTCCCGCCAGCCTTTTTTCAAAATTTAGCAACTCAAAATGGGGGTGCGTCTTCGAAGCAGGTGCGTCTTCATTGCCGGGAAATCCGGTACTTTATTAGGAGATATGGCTTTTGAAGACAAATTACTTTATAAAAGTCGACTGACAGCTTACAGAGAGGAGAACAATCTGCGCACGCGCGGTTTAAAATGTTTTAAAAGCCGACCGACTGCCTACCCTGAGTAATTACTCACGGCACGTGCCTCCCACCCCATACCCCGCATGCCACACGCCCCCCTTCCCTCTCCCCCCTCCCCTCCTCCGCTCCCACACATGAAGAGGAGGGGGAGGGCGTGCAGGGGGATGTGGGAAATGAGGCGTGCCTGCACTGTTAGGGGCTATTGGTGAGTGGTGGAATATTGCATTGGGGAATGGGTTGCGTTGGGCGACCAGGCCTCCCGTGTGACTGGCACCCAACGGGTCCCACTTAGTCTAGTATCAAATATTTGGCAATGTTGTAATGTCATTCATAACCAGGAGAGTCCTGACCTACAATTTGTTAATTGTTATTTGTTATTGATATTAATACATACTTCCCTTCACTCTTCAGCTGTTTAAATCACAACCATAAGTTATATCCCATTCTCTGTAATTCCCATCATAATGTCTTGTCCCCCTACCCCATCTTCCCCCTTTAATATACTTACTGAAACCACATTTTAGCCACTCCATCTAATAATTTTCGGTCATTTATCCCCCATCCATTTGTTTAATGCCACAGATGTATTCTTCCGCATCAAAGTAAAAGCACGCTGTTTTTATTGTTCACTACAAGTGCAGGGAATAAGTACCCTGGAGTATGATGATCTGTTCTATTTTCATGAAAACAGCATGTTTAAGCTCAAATGTTATCTACAGAAATTAGGTTTTCTCTGTCACATGGACTATCCAGTGTACAAAGATAGGCTGGAATTAGGATGGCTCTACCAGGCACGGAACCCGTTTTCAAAACATGGAGGGGTCCGAGGGACAGGGGACACACAATTTTTTGGCGGCCGCATGCGCACACTCACACACACATGCGCGAGGCTTCCGAGGCTCAATCAAACACTAAATGCAGCTCAACTCTGCCTGTCTTGCTGGGTTAACCTACAAGCCCTGACTGGACTGACGGGGCACCAGCGCTGCTTCTCCGCGCTGCCTATATTTCCCGCAAGCCCAGGCAGGTTGACCAGGCAGAGTTGAGCTGGGTTTAGCGCTGCTTCTCTGACTGCCAACGTCTCTGGCCACCCATGGGGGGGGGGGGGGGGGGGCACTTGGGTGGAGACGGGGCAGCGCCGGACCCGGCCGGGATCGATCCTGGCTGTGGATGAGGCGCAGGTCTGTGTCACGTCTCCCTCCTCCAATCACCGCACTCTATCCTCAGTCCCAACCCCCCACTCCTACCTCCGCTAATCACCGCGCTGAATCATCATGTCCCGCCCCCATTGCCTGCTGACCGACGTCTCTCTCGTCCAATCGGCGCCCTCGATCAGCCGTCCCACCTCCACTGTCTCGCGGAAATCGGAGATTTTAAAATCCAGATGACAAAAACTTATCCGGATGTCCCCCACCTCTCAAAACATGGGGGGGACGTGTCCCCTATGGACCCCCCGGGTTTTCCGCCCCTGGCTCTACCAGAAGTTTCAAAGCATTCAACTCGTGAAAAGAAAACAGAAGTGACCAGTTCCATGTATTGTTCCTTGTCTGCCAACAACCTGGATTATACAATTGAAATCAAAGGACTTGTAAAATGCCTAATAATATGTGAGCTCCTGTAATGGTCCTCAGTAGAAAGATAATAAACTGTCATCACATTAACCTCTACTGAAAATTGACTGGATCTAAAGAATATGAAACATAATGCTCTTCTGACTTTCCACATCCCCTAAATGGATAATTTTATCTTTCTCTAAAAGGAGCAATTTTATCATTGTTTGCTTTATGTGCAAAGCAAACTCCCTGTCTATCAGTCTCAGACGGAAAACTTGAACATGGAGTGATCTATGATTAACTAAAGAGTCATAGAGAAATAGAGTGATACAGTGTGGAAACAGGCCCTTTGGCCCAATTAGCCCACACAAGCCAACATGTCCCAGCTACACTAGTCCTACCTACACGCGTTTGGTCCATATCACTCCAAACCTGTCTAACCGTTTCTTAAATGTTGGGATGGTCCCTGCCTCAACTACCTCCTCTGACAGCTTGTTCCTTACACCCATCACCCTTTGTGTGAAAAAGTTACCCCTCAGATTCCTATTCCTCAGATTTTCCCCTTCACCTTAAACCAATGTCCTCTAGTCCCCAATTCACCTACTCTGGGCAAGAGACTGTGCACCTACCCGATCCATTCCTTTCATGAACTTCAGCATTCTTGATAAGTTACATTTAATTTTTGCTTTTGCAAGTTGATTATTTTTAAATTGTTCACAATTTAGCTACTAGTCCATGGAGTAAAATATAACTGTACTTTTTCTTAGTAATATTGGGTGCAAATGTTGTATACTTTTAACAGGGTTGGATCCATTTTTTATTAACTTCCTGGAATTATAGCGCCTTGCTCTTGAAATTCAATACAATTCTCAATCCTTTACCTGGAGATGTTGATCAAGTTGGAGATAAACGTTGGGAATGAAATCATCAGGGATATTCAGCTCTAGGGAAAGACAAAATAATAGAAAAGGTCAATAACATAGTACTAAGTTTAAAGCACAGTAGATAAGAGACATAAATCATTTAGTTTAACATTTTAACAATGTAAATTACAAAGTTTAAACAGTGAACCTCAAAGGATCCTACATTGCGGTGTAGAGAAGGAAGAACATAGGATCTTGGTGTGGTCATGGTACAGAAAGACAGAACAGTGATTTTATTATTTCTGTTGCTCTGTGCTAATTCTGGGCGACCAGTAAGAAAACAAAAACAAGAGTGGATGCTGTATTTCCTATTCCGAGGCCAGGAACTGAGAAGGCTTAGGAAGTTCGGCATGACCCCAACAACCCTCACCAACGTCTACAGATGCGCCGTAGAAGGCATTTTATCGGGATTGCATCACAGTTTGGTTTGGGAACAGCTCTATTAAAGACTGCAAGAAATTGCAAACATGTCGACGTTGCCCAGACCATCACACAAGCCGACCTCCCTTCTATTGACTCCATTTATACCTCACGCTGCCTCGGCAAGGCCAGCAGCATAATCAAGGACAAGTCGCACCCTGGCCGCTCCCTCTTCTCCCCTCTCCCATCAGGCAAAAGTTAGAGAAGTGTGAAAACGCACACCTCCAAATTTAGGGACAGTTTCCTCCCAGGCAATTTAATCAACCTACGGCAACTAGAGAGCAGACCTGAACTACTATCTACCTCATTGGTGACCCTCAGACTATCTTTGATCGGACTTTACTGGCTTTATCTTGCACTAAACGTTATTCCTTTATCATGTATCTGTACGCTGTGTATGGCTCGATTATAATCATGTATTGTTTTTCTGCTGACTGGTTAGCACACAATAAAAGTTTTTCACTGAACTTTAGTACACGTGGCAATAAACTGAAACTAAAACTGAACTCAGAAAGGCTTGGAAAATACATTAACAGAAGATGAATCCCTAAAGCAACAATATCAATGCAAACTGCCCCATTGCTCTCCCAATGCAGTAAAGGCCACATTTTGTGACGATGTTATGGCCAGCACAGTGGATTGGGGTAATGGTGACCACACTGCTGCAACGGACTGAGATTGCTGATATGCACATAATTTACACACAATTTTCACTGTCATTTTCTTAGCAGTTTTCTTGCTTTTATTTGGAATAGTTGCTGTAGTTTATTTTTCTGAAAAAATTTGGTTTACTGAGTAATTTTTCTTTGCTTACAATGCATTAGGCTGTTTAGAAACATAGTCATTCAGCACAGAGCAAGCTATTTGTTCCACCAAGTCCACATCAAACAGTGGCACCCATCCCTGTTAGTTTTATCTTCCAGAACATGGTCCAAAGACTTCTTTGCTGAGGTGATTCTTGACACTTATTGGGAACTAATGTGAATAGGTGATCGGTGGTCGGCATGGACGCCGTGGGCCAAAGGGCACGTTTCCATGCTGTATCTCTAAACTAAACTGGAAAAAAGGCATCATGCCACATGTATCTGAATTAAATTCCATCTACAATTTCACAGCCTACTTAACCAACTCATTAATATCATCCTATAGCCTAAAACTACACTCCACACTGTCAACTTCACCAATATCATGTCATCTGCTAACTGAATAGTCCTCTTTCATCCACATCCAATCATGAACATATGTTACAATTAGTCTGATAACCTGCATCGTTCCTTGAGCAACACCACAAGTCACAGATATCCAACCACAATAATAACATTCTACTATCATCCTCTGTTTCCTATTGCCAACCTTTGGTGGAAATGATTATTTGAAAGATACAGCATGGAAACAGGACCTATGACTCGATGTCTCTATGACACCAATCTCACCACATTCATTAACTTGTCCTTGCTTGTTCTTCCTTTCAGATTGTTTTATCATAACCGCTACCTTCCCAGCAATCTCTCCACTTGTTAACTTACTGCTCTAGTTGCAACCCCTCGCCACTCTGGATGTGACCCATTAATATTAAAAGTTCTGAAATTGCAGAACTCAAGACTGCTCAGTGAATGTTGTAACCGATAACATACTGGAGAAACAGCCACAGTGCTTGTTTTTCGGAGCTGGCTTATTTTAGAACTGTCTGTGTTTTCATGAAATTGCTTATTTCCCTTTCACTAAATACTGGTGCAGCTCTTTCATAATCAGGAAAGTTTCGATCATCTGGACCATATTTTAACAGAAAAGGGAAGTGTAAGGAAGTGGGTTGGATGAAATTTGAAATGTTTGCAACTTTCAAACTTGGGTATTTTCAAGGGCATTCCTATTAAAGGAAAGTATTCATGTCTGCGGTAAACCTAAATGATGATAGAATTGATGAGAGTTGCGAGAACATTTAATGTATATAGAATATTATATTTATGACTGTTGAATATAATTAAATCTATTTATTTCAGGCGGCATTTACAATATGGGATAATTTTTTTGTAATTGTTTAGGACAGCACGAGATCCGAACTCTTGGGACATTGAAGGTAAAGTTGATTATATAGACGGAGAAAGACTGGGACCAGTAGCACATTTGGTTCAACATACTTTTCAGCATGATTTATTTTTTGGGATTTACAGATCACAATATTTCTTCCTTAATTATCCCAATGTGTCCGATTTTCACCCGAGCATGAGGCAGGGTGGATTGGAGAGGTCCACCGTCTGAACAAATTACTGTAAAGTTCCTTTGAGGATGCACATGTGAACTTTCTCTCCATAGACCAGTCAAGGCTGCTGAAACTCCTGGATCACTGAGTTTCCTTCCACCTTGGCTCCATCTTGAGCAATACTACAGCGGTTACACTCATTCCTTCCTTATTCCCAGCAACTTCCTCAAAATTCAATTATTTATTTTTATGCTGCAAGTTTATTCTCGTCATGGTATATGCTCTGTTTCGCAACTTACACATCAACTCATGCTCTGATTCTGCACAATTTGCCTGCCCATTTCTCAATAACATGTGGGCATGGGGGAGAGGGCAGAACGAGAGGAGAGAAAATGTGAAACAGGAGATTATTTTTCCAAATCTGCTTCCCATCTTTTGCCTGCTCAGCCACACCATAATGTTGACTCCCTGGTGAGAGAGAGTTACCACTGAACCCAAAACAGAACCAAAACAGTTTGAAGCAGGGTCTCGACTCGAAACATCACCCATTCCTTCTCTCTAGAGATGCTGCCTGTCCCGCTGAGTTACTCCAGCATTTTGTGTCTACCTTCAACCCAAAACAGATGTCGACCTAATCGCAGGAAATAAGTACAACTATAAATAAGAGGGTTGGCCATCAGCGATGCCATTAGCTGCTATTCACGACAAGCCTCTTTTCTATCAGTAGCTCTTATTTTGCTGAGTTGCCTGCAGTTCAGCTGCTGTCGTTCTTCAGTGTAAGTGTCAGGAAGCTTCATGACTCATCCAAATGCAGAAGTCACTCGCTTGGCCACCCATTACCCAGCTTGGATCTTGATGCATTTCTCCAGACTTTATTCTGGGGAATAGGATCATAGAGTGATAAAGTGTGGAAACAGGCCCCTTGGCACAACTTACCCACATCAGCCAACATGTCCCAGCTACACTAGTCCCACCTGCCAACATTTGGTCCATATCCCACCAAACCTGTGCTATCCATGCACCAGCCTAACTGTGTCTTAAATGTCGGGATAGTCCCTGCATCAACTACCTCCTCTGGCAGCTTTTCTATACATCCACCACCCTTTGTGAGAAAAAGTTACCCCTCAGATTCCTATTAAATCTTTTCACCTTAAACCCATGCCCTCTGGTCCACGATTCACCTACTCTGGACAGGAGACTATACATCTACCCGATTTATTCCTCTCATGATATTATACACCTCTATAAGATCACCCCTCATCCTCCTGCGCTCCAAGGAATAGAGTCCCAGCCTACTCTGCCTATAGCTCCGACCCTCTAGTCCTGGCAACATCCTCCTAAATCTTCTCTGTACCCTTTCCAGCTTGACATCATCTTTCTTGCCCAGAACTGAACACAATATTCTAAATGTGGCCTTACTGACATCTTGTACAACTGCAATATGACCTCCCAACTATACTCAATACTCTGTCTGCTGAAGGCCAATATGCCAAAAGCTTTTTTGACCACCTGATCTACCTGTATCTCCACTTTCAGGGAACTATGCACCTGCACACCCAGATCCCTCTGCTGGTGGGCAGAAGCATGTCTATTTCAATACAAGGACTATTATGGGTAAAGACGATGAATTTAGAACCTGAGTCAGTGCATGGAACTATGATGTTGTGGCCATTATAGAGATGATTACAAAAGGGACAGGACTGGCATCTCAACATGATGATGACATGAGAGTGAGGGAGGTCCAAACGGTGGAGGAGTTGCATTACCAATCGAGGAGATTATCACAGCTGCACTCAGAAAGGACATACTGGAGGGATCATCCACAGATCCAATATGGGTAGAGTTCAAAAATAACAAAGATGCAATCATTCTGGTGGTGTTATACGAGAGGCCTCTCAATAGCCAGTGGGAGATGAAGGAACAGTATGGGGAACGATTATGGAAAGATGTAAAAGCAACAGTGATCATAGCTCTGGCTTTAATTCCCCCAACATTGACTGGGACTTCCTTAGTGCAAGAGGCTCGGATGTGCCCAAATTTGTTCGGTGCAATGACTGCACCTCGTTTGGTATTAGATAGTTATGAATAAGGTTAAGTCTAGACCTTGGGGGAAAGCACTAAATTGGGGATGGCAAATTGCAACATTATTAGACATGATCTAGGGAGAGAAACTAGGGAGCAGCTGTTACTGAGTAAGTCCACACCTGACATGTGGGAGACATTTAAAGACGTCTGATCTGAGTCAGGATGACATGTGGACGTATGATGAGGGACAAGCATAGAAGTTTATAAAGTTATGAGAAGGATAAATATGGTAGAGAGTAGGTATCTTTTTCCCAGGGTGGAAATATCAAACACTATAAGGTGTAGCTGTAAGGTGAGCGAATGAACGTTTAAAGGGGATGTTAGGGGTTAGTCTTTATACACAGAGGGTAGTACCTGCCTTGAACGCACTGCCAGGCATGGTGATGTAACCAGATATAATAATGCAGTTAAGAGGCTTTTGCAGAGGTGCATGAATATGCAGCGAATGGAGGAATATGGATCGCATGCAAGTAGGAAGGATTTGTTTAATTTCGCATTGAAACTTTCCTGATTATGTAAGAGATGTGCATGTGAAATTATGAAATATGAAGTCCCAACATTTGACAATTTGGTCGTATGGACTCTGGCCTGGCTTATTCATAGAAGACGGAGGGCTGTGCAGCTGCTCCTCGACCTACGATGGGGTTACGTTCTGATAAACCCATCGTAAATCGTAAAGATCATGTCGAAAACGCATTTAATACAATTTGGTCACGTGACCGGAAGTGCGCTGCGGCTTGCTGCCATTGCCCAGCATTTGCACCATCGTAAAAGTCGAAATATCGTAAGTCGAAGCGTCGTAAATCGGGCAGCATCTGTAGTGGAAGGTAGATATTCTGGCTGGAGGTCTGTGACCAGTGGAGATCTGCAGGGAACTGTGCTGGGACCTCTGCTGTTTGTGATATATTAAAATGACGTTGACATAAATGTAGATGGGTTGATGACTAAGTTTGCTGATGACACCAAAATTGGAGGAGTTGCAGACAGTGAGGAATGGTGTCAGAAGATATAGTAGGATATAGATCAGCTGTAGAAATGGGCGAATAAATGGCCGATGGAGTTTAACCCAAGCAAGTGGGAGGTGTTGCACTTTGGGAGGTTGATGTGTAAGGAGAAAGTATACAATTAATGACAATACCCTTAGACCCTTAACAGTATTGATGTGCAGAAGGATCTTGGAGTCCAAATTCATAACTTGTTGAAGGTTGCAGTACAAGTAGATAGGATGGGAAAGAAAGTGTATGGTGTGCTTGCCTTCATTGCTCGGGGCATTGAATATAAAAGTCAGGAAGTCATGATGACTTTGGTGTGGGGGAGGGGGGGGTGGGGGAGGGGAGGTGTGGGGGAGGGGAGGTGTGGGGGTGGGGTGTGGGGGAGGGGATGTGTGGGGGAGGGGGGTGTGGGAAGGGGGGGATGGGGGGGTGGGGGAGGGGTGTGTGGGGAGGGGTGTGTGGGGGAGGGGGAGGTGGTGGTGGAAGGGGGGGTGCGGGGAAGGGCATGTGCGGGGAAAGGGGGGTGTGGGGAAGGGGGGTGGGGGAAGGGGGGTGGGGAAGGAGGGTGGGGGAAGGGGGTGGGGGATGGGGAGGGGGTGTGGGAAAGGGGGGGTATAGGGAAGGGGATGTGGGGAAGGGGTGGTTGTGGGTAAGGGGGGGTGTGGGAAGGGGGATGGGGGAAGGGGGTGGAGAACGGGGTGTGAGTGAAGGGGGGTTTGGGGGAATGGAGGGTGTTGGGGAGGGGGCGTGTGGGGGAAGGGCGGATTTGGGAAGGGGAGGTGGTTGCAGCAGACGCAGCTCGCACTCTGCTCGCCACGCACTTCCAGCTCCCGGTCCCACTCCGACTCCACTCAGAGGCTTCCGGTTCAACAAGACATGTAATACAATTATAGTTTACAATGATCATGCCATTCTCAAGCACAATATTAATTGGAGGTATGGGAGATTATTTCACACTCGTAAAAGTGTGGACCATTGCCAAATTTTCAGGCGCTAAAGTTGATTAGCAATGTTTTATCAAGGAATTAATTTTCCTTACTGAATACTTTTCCCAAGAAAATAACAATCATTTTTTAATGTCATTTTGTTCTACCAATACAAACATCAGGAGGATAGCAATATCGCACCCATGTGTCCTGTGGTGTGAACTGGGCTTTTGGTTCTTCTGAGCAAAATGTTTATTCATTCTCCCGAAAGGAAGACTGAACAAATACTTTGTGTGATGAGTAAGGACGCATAGTGCTGGAATAATTCAGCGGGTCAGGCAGCTTCGCTGGAGTACAGGGATAGGAGATGTTTCATAAATTCATACGTTCATATGTTATATAAGCAGGATTAGGCCATTCAGCACATCGAGTCTACTCTGCCATTCAATTATGACATCTATCTTTCCACCTCAACCCCATTCTCCTACCTTCTCCCCATAACCCTAGACACCCTTACTAATTAAGAACCTGTCAACCATCGCCTTTAAACAATCCATTAATTTGGCCTCCACAGCAGTCTGTGGCAACAGATTCACCACCCTGTGACAAAAGAAATTCCTCCTCACCTCCTTTCTAAAGGTACGTCATTTTGTTCTGAGCCTTTGGCCTCTGATCCTAGGCGCTCCCACTAGTGGAATCATCCTCTCCACATTTACTCTATCCAGGCCTTTCCCATTCGGTATTTTGGGTCGGGACCCTTCTTCAGAGGCCTGACGTGCCATTAAAGCCCCTGTCCCACTTTCCCGAGTTACCCACGGATTTTCCCGTGTTTTCTCCTTGATTCAAACTTGGAGAATGTCCGTAGCGAGTCCGTAGGAGGCCATAGGTCTCCGTAGATATTTTGTAGCGGCTCGTAATGCCAGCCGTAGGTACACGGGGCATCAGGTAAGTCGTGAAGTTTTTTCAGCATGTTGAAAAATGTCCACGAGTGAAAAAAATAGCCCCGAGTACCTTCGGCTGGCAGCTCCGAGTTTGAATCAACTCAAGAGAATTCGTGAGTAACTCGGGAAAGTGGGACAGGGAGTTTTTGTTATTTTTCAGGAAATTAGATTGCATTTATGGTCAGTTAAGTTTAGATTAAACAGTACATATTATAATCTAAAGAATTTACCACACTGAAGAAGCCACCACATTTTAAATGATATGTAGTGTTATTCCTATTTCTTAAATAACTGACAAGTGCTTAATTAATCACATTGTTTGTAACAATATTCTATTAACTTCATTCAACTACTGAATCATCTTCAGTTTTTGAACGCAAAAATAATCTAAATTATCCAAATTGCATTTTCAAATTTCTTTGTTCGGTTATGTAGGTTTACTAGGTGCTAAATACTTCAGATTTATTCTGTTTGGAAATTCTAGGTTTATATAGAAAGAATAAAAGTCTGAGTAACTCAACCGGACAGGCAGCATCTCTGGAGAGAAAGAATGGGTGACATTTCGGGTCGAGACCCTTCTTCAGACCCTCGATCCAAAACGTCACCCATTCATTCTCTCCAGAGATGCTGCCTGTCCTGCTGAGTTACTCCAACTTTTTGTGTCTATCTTTGGTCTAAACCAGCATCAGTAGTTCCTACACAAGAATAAAAGCCTGTTCAGGAGAACAGGAGAAAGGAATCTGCCAGAAACTGATGAAACAGATCGTGCAAGGAAGAGACCTCAATGGCTGAGGCTGCCACTGGTATTGGAGGGGCTGGTGAGGACAGGCGAGCTGGTGATTTCCTGCAGGAAATACGCTTGGAATCGAGGGTAATGTGCTTTTGTGCCAGTTCTGTGGGCTCCTCCATGGTCACAGGGAGAACGTGTAAACTCCAATACGGGTTGCAAGGGGGAAATCACAGGCTCCACCAAGGTGGTTCTTGCCAAGGGACAGCTTAAGAAGTAAAATGACATCATATCAATGCAGATGCTATGAATCTGAACTTAAAATTGAAAATGATGGAAACGCGCATCAGGTCAGATGGCTTCTGCGGAAAGTGATACGGAGTTGATACAGAGACATGGAAACTTCAATCTTGTTCCTCTTTCAACAAGACGGGCTTTGAGGTGACTGCTTTAGTGGGGATTGCAGATCTCGAAAGTGCTGCTGTAAGTTCTTTGGTGGTGCTGCAATTCATTCCGTAAAATGGCGTGGCAATGCTACAGAAATGGATTGGTCGTAAATTGGGATGAGATAAATGCATTTTGAACCACCGTTTTGTATAATTTTTTCTTGTTTTCCTCAGAAATTATTTTTCAAAACAAGTTTAATCAAGATTGATAAATGCATACTAAAATGCACACACACAGGCAATGTGGCACTGTTGGTAGAGCTGCTGGCTCACAGCGCCAGAGATCGAGGTTCAATCTCGGCCTCAGGTACTGTATGTGTGGAGTTTACACGTTCTCCCTGTGACCCATGCGGGTTTCCTCCAGTGCTCTGGTTTTCTTCAACATCGCAAAAGATGTGCGCGTTTGTAGGTTATTTGGCCTATGATAATTGTCCCAAGTGTATAGGGCGAGGATAGGGCGATTACTCTCTAGAATTTAAGAGATTGAGAGGGGATCTTATAGAAACTTACAAAATTCTTAAGGGGTTGGACAGGCTAGATGCAGGGAGATTGTTCCCGATGTTGGGGAGGTCCAGGACAAGGGGTCACAGCTTAAGGATAAGGGGGAAATCATTTAGGACCGAGATGAGAAGGACTTTTTTCACACAGAGAGTGGTGGGTCTCTGGAACTCTCTGCCACAGAGGGTAGTTGAGGCCAGTTCATTGGCTATATTTAAGAGGGAGTTAGATGTGGCCCTTGTGGCTAAGGGGATCAGAGGGTATGGAGAGAAGGCAGGTACGGGATACTGAGTTGGATGATCAGCCATGATCATATTGAATGGCGGTGCAGGCTCGAAGGGCCGAATGGCCTACTCCTGCACCTAATTTCTATGTTTCTATGTTTCTATGAGAAAGCGGGATTGAATAGAACCAGTGTGAATGGGAGATTGATGGACAATGTGGACTCAGTGGGCCGAAAGGCCCATTTCCATGCTGTGTCTCTAAACTAAAACCAAATTATGAGATCAAATAAATTTCTTCTAAAGGAGCACCTTGTAAAGTATGGTCCTTTGCAGCAGCTCTGTTAATTTGTCTCCTTGCATCTGGCTCTGAACAGTCAATGTCAGTGAAATGTTCAAATGCTGGACCATTATATTAGAAGCCTGCCCTTTCTTCACTCAGCACTTTCCTACGACATTTCCAGCAGAGGTCACTGGATCCCAATTTAAAGTGTGAATCTGACTGATATTTTCTTTCTCTCTATTCCAGCCTGGAATGCTTTACCAATTATAGTCCCCCCAATGTTTCAATAATAGAGACAAGCTAATTCAGCAAGTCAAGTTATCAAACATTTTGCATTCCTGATGTCCACAGCTCAGTGCCACATCTCTCAGTGCATCTACGAAACAAGATAGCAAGGATTTACTGCCTTTAATGTACTTTATAGAACTATTTAGTTCACAAAGAACAAATGCAGATTTTTGGATTACATATTTTAACGTGCTCTACTAAGGAAGATAGATACATTTCCCAATTTCCAAAAAAAAAGGTCTGCTTATAACGTGACACATAAATACACTTCCTTGGTGTGAGTCATGTCTGAGCAGTTGGTCTTGCTTCACTGAATAGACATGGAGCAATGAATAGCTGATGTTTATTCCGTGAGGGCATACGGCTAATTGTAGCAATATGGTGCTTGACATTATTGTGCAAAAGGACCATCACTAAATGACTTCAGACCGCTGTACCTCCACCATGTTAAAATCAAACACTTTTTAACATCCATTACAAAATCACTTTTATTTCTTACAGAGTTTCAGTCTCAAAAACACAATCTGTTTACTTGTTAGCTAGATTGCAGATTTTCTTACTGGGAGCTGAAAATAGATCTGTATTCTAAAAACAGATGGATGAATCATACTCCAGATGGTCAGTATGGTACAAATAATAAAGATCTGCAATGCCAACAGTACAGTTGCTGGGGTAATGTTAGGGTGACTGATTGTAAAACAAGCCAATATCTGTGTAAGATGAGGGATAAGTCATCAAAGCTAGATTTCAGGTAAAATTAGTCTTTGCAAGACTAGCTATTTGCATTAAGGGGAACTATTCTCGTTATTGTTCTTGGACAAGCTTACAAGAAGTTGTCTTTAAATACTTGTCACTGGTTTATAAAGACGACTCTGTTCCAGGTAAGAACAAAAGAGATGCCTTATCATTTCTGCATTTCTATTTTTTGAAAAGGCAGCTCCATTCTTTGGATAGAAATAAACTTATTTTACATTTGTTGTGTCAACACAGACTGCAATACAGATATTTCACTGACAACAGCTGAGCTTGGGACCCGAGCTAGGCTCATCAACTTTCGGGTAATGAGAGGCTGCTGTGTCCTCTGTTTTACAGAAACATGGCTCACCTCTGCTTCACCTGACTGTGCAATACAATTTGATAACATTGTGATGGCAAATTTCCAGTGTCCAACTTTCTGTTGTCATTACTACACAGGTAAGTAGGAGTGATCTTATGCAGACCAAATAGAACAGATCTTCCAGTCTTTATTTCCAGTTTAATTGGTTCTTTATTGAAGTAGTTGTACAAACAAAGAGATGAACGTACCAGGTTTTCCTTATTCTGCATACAAGTTATAGCAAGCTGTTCTCCCCAGTCCGGTAAGAACTGTATGCCCTCCATGCCTGTGCCTAGTCTGCCACTCCCTGCCCATTATGCCCATTATGCCCACACCACTCTGTGCATCCAATGACCGCCCCCAAGTGTCCAAAATAATACTGCAAGATATATCTTGTCAAAATAATATAATATGCCAAACATAGGTAGCCTGAACATGAATGGCTCCTCACCGGATGGACCGCACGCTCTCAGGCAAGGTAGGGGGCTGTGGGATCTATTTCCAAATCAACACCTTGAGGTGCTCAAATGTGGCAGTGCTAGTGAGTTCCTGCTCCCTGGACCAGGAATATCTAACAGCGAGGTGCCATCATACTCCCTGCCTCAGGAATTCACATCAGCAGCAGTTACATCTCACAGATGTGAACGTGAAGTTTGCACTGGATAAACTATACACTGTAACCAAGAGCCTTGAGACAGAGTGCTCTTAAACCCCCTTCATCATAGCCAGGGACTACAACCAAGACAAGTGTGCTACCAAAATACTACCGTGTCTCCTGTCCCACTCGAGGCTCAAACACCTTTGATCACCACGATACAATGACCAATGATGCCCACTGCTCCATTTCCGGCCCTCAATTTGGAGAATCTGACCATGTAATGGGCTGCCACCATTGTCTATTTATCCTTTTCATCCATGCCTATCCTTCGGTTAATTTATTGTGTTGCACAGGGAGCCAAATGCAACGTAATTTCGTTTGGAACTGCATATATCAATGTATTTCTAAATGACAATAAAGTTTGTTTGACTTTGACTTTTTTGACTTCAGATGCTGTGCTCCTTTACCCGGCTTACAAGCAGAAACTCAAGCATGAGGGTCTGGCACAGAAAGTCGTACACTGCTGGTGTGAGGAAATAGATGAGCTCCTATGTGACTGTTTTGAGTCGGTGAATTGGTCCACATTCAGCTATGATAGGAGAGGGGAATCTCCGTTCCCTAAAGAATGAGGACATCTCGGATGTCCTAGTATGGAAAACCTCATCTTGGGCACAGATGTGGCGTAGACAGTGGAATTGGGGGTAGGGGATAGAGTCTTTGCAGGAAGCAGGGTGGGAAGAAGTCAGTCGAGATAGTTGTGGGAGTCAGTGGGCTTATAATAGATGTCAGTGAATAGTCTATTTCCTGTGATGGAGACTGAGATCAAGAAAGGGAAGGGAGGTGTGGGCGATGGTGCAAGTAAGTTTGAGTGCAGGATGAAAATTGGTGGTGGTCGATGAAGTCCATGAGTTCTGCATGAGTGCAGGATGTGGCACCGATGCAGTCATCAATGTAACGGAGAAAGAGTTTGAGGATAGGGCCAGTGTACCCCTGGAACAGGGATTGTTCAACATACCCTACAAAGAGGCAGGCATAGCTGGGGCCCATGCGGGTGCCCATAGCCACGCCTTGGACTTAGAGGAAGTGGGAGGAGTTGTTGTTGAGGGTGAGGACCAGCTCCGCTAGGGGGAGTAGAGTGTTAGTAGAGGGAAATTGGATGGTTCTGCGATCAAGGAAGAAACAGAGGGATTTAAGGCCTTCCTGGTGGGGGATGGAGGTGTAGAGTTACTGAACGTCCATAGTAAAGATGAGGGAATGGGGGCTCATCCCTGGAACATCTAGGTAACAAGGACATCTACGTCAAACTCCTATTTATGGACTAAAGCTCCACCTTCAGCAACATAATTCCAAACAAACTTGTCTCTAAATTCCTAAGCCTCGGAATCCACACCCTCCTCTGCAACTGGATCCTTGACTTCCTCTCCCACAGACTGCGAACTGTAAGAATATGCCAACTATAATTCTCAAAACTGATGCCCCGCAATGTCGCGTATTCAGCTGCTATACATTCACACCATGTGGCCAAATTCTGCTTTAACTTCATTTACAAGTGTGCAGATGACACCACCATAGTGAGCTGGAGCTCAAACCACAATGACATTTCATATAGTAAGGAGATAGGGAGCTTAGTAACATGGTATCAAGGCAATACCCTATCTCTCAAAGATGGTCACAAAAAGCTGGAATAATTCAGTGGGACAGGCAGCATCTCTGGAGTGAAGGAATGGGTGAAGTTTGGGTTGAGACCCTGCTTCAGACTGGTTGGGTAGCCCAGTGGTGTGAATATTGATTTCTCTAACTTCAGGTAGCCCCAACATTCCCTCTCTCTCTATCCCTCCCCCACCCAAGTCGCACTAGTTTCTTGGTTTCACCCAACAAACAGCTGTTTCCTTTATTATCGTTACTTTTTTGCATATCTTTCATTCATTGTTCTTTATCTCTCTACACCATCGCCTATATCTCTTGTTTCCCTAACCAGCATCTGCAGTTCCTTCCTCCACAACCTCAGTCGAATGAAGGAGCTAATCATTGACTTCAGTTAGCAGGGGAGAGTACTAACCATTGTCTTTGTCATTGGTGCTGAAATGAAAATGGTTCAGAGTTTCAAGTTCTTAGGTAGAAATATAACCAATAAATTGTTCGGATTAAACCAGATTGGCGCCACAGCCAAGAAAGCACACCATCGCCTCTACTTCTTCAGAAGGCTAAAGGGCCTGTCCCACTTGGGCGTCATTTGCGCGTCATTTACGCGACATCATTTACGCATCACGATGCATGACACGCACGTGATGTGCGCATGGTGCGCGTTGTCCACGCATGGTGGTGCGTGGTGACGTAGGCAGGGTCACGCAAGGCATCCTAGGATTTGGGATTCACAGAATTTTTGCTTGCCACTTGTGTAACATGCAAATGATGCCCAAGTGAGACAGGTCCTTAGTGGGCCTGTCCCACAGGCGATTTTTCAGGCGACTGCCGGCGACTGCCGGCGACTGCCAGCGACTGCCGGCGACTGCCAAGTGTGGAACCGGCATCTGGAACAGCGACTGTCAGTGTAGAACACACACACACACACACAAACACATCGTTTCCTTCCTCAGCCTGTTATGCTGACGGGGGACAGGGCAAGCGGGGGAGCACTGTCTGAGTGAAATTCACATAGTGCAAAGCCAAGGTGATACGGACACACACCGTGATGAACATGAAGATTGGTGCTGTAATTAAGACGGCTAGTGTACGGTAAGTCCTTTAAAAGAGTGGGGAGAATGGGGGAGAAGGAGGGAGAAGGAGTGGAGACAACCTTTAAGAAGCCAGACAACTTTTAAGAAGCCAGAGATACACGGCTGTGAAGCTCAGCGGACATATAACATTAGTGGTCGGTTTTCCTTGGTTCTGGAAACTACTGCCTACGTTTTCTTTTCCCAATGAACCAATGAAATTCACCGGTCAGCACTGGCTACAACTTACAAGAACCTACCAGAACCTTTGACTTCCTGGCAACCCACTAGGACCTCCTGGTGACCCACCTACGGCACAAGAATTCTCGCTACTCTCCATGGCGGCTTCATTCTAGTTGCGGCGACCATAGTGAGGCCGCGACTAGTTCCCAGTATGTGGGAACTCCTCACGACCATGTAGGCGACCACCCAGCAACCACCCGCGAACATGTGGCAAACAGGCATGTCTCCAATGACTCTTACCAATTTTTATCGAAGCAATTTAGTTTGCCAATTGCTCTGCCCACGACTGCGGGAACTAGCAGAAAGTTGCGAACGCTCAGTTCATCATGCAAATCAGCCTCTTGCCCCGCCCTCCACACTTCATGATGCTTCAGGAAAGCTGCCAACATAATCAAGGACCTCTCTTCTTCCTTCTCCCATCAAATTGGAGTTACCAAAGCTTGAAAGCTCATACCACCAGATTCAAGAACAACTTGTGTCCCGCAGTATTCAGACTCTTGTACAGACCTCTTAAATGCCAAGCATGAACTCCTAATCTTCTTTTATCTCTTTACAGCCCTTAAATTTTCTATGCACTTTCTCTGTAGCTGCATTTTTAGGGAAAATAATATTCAGTTTTATAAACTGTTGAATTTCTCAGAACCTGTCACATGATACTAAAGTGTCTTTCACACAAAGGGTGGTGGGTGTATGGAACAAGCTGCCAGAAGAAGGTAGTTGAGGCAGGGATTATCCCAACATTTAAGAAGCAGTTAGACAGGTACATGGATAGGACAGGTTTGGAGGGAAATGGACCAAATGCAGATAGGTTGGTCTAGTGTAGCTGGGACATGTCGGCCGGTGTGGGCAAGTTGGGCCAAAGGGCCTGTTTGCACACTGTATCACTCAATGACTAAATATTAGTTCCTTATAATTTTGAGTAGCTATGATTTGGGAATTTGATGCTAGCAATATCTGAAAATAAATTATTGATTTTTTGCAATTGGTTAGATATCAAATGAAAATATATACGGTAAAGTTATAATAACTGAACAGTTGGTTCTAATGGTGAACAGCTTTGCAGGCCTCAAATTGAATAATTTACTTATGGCTCTACTCACTTCCTCCGAATGAAAATTGTTGCTATGGGAACCCAAAAATACAATAAGTTTGTCTTTTCAAAAGTGCCATGTAATATTCACATCTCAGGCGAGTGTCCACCACAAGTCAAGAGCAATCTCCAACAAGATGAAGTCTAACTACCAACTCTAGACATTCAGCTACTCCCGCACCTACTCCCTCATCAACATTTTGGTGTCAGCACTGAACAGAAACTGACCTGGCCAAGCTGCAAAAATACCATGAAGACACAAAATAAATTGGAATCTTGAGTTAAGAAAAAATTGCTGGAGGAACTCAGGGGACCAGGCAGCATTTGTGGAGGGACCCAAGACTGGAGAAAGATCCTGAAGCATTATCTGTCTATTACCCAGCATAGATGCTGCCTGGCCTGCTAAGTTCTTCCATCACTTTGCTTTTTACATAAATACCATGATCACAAACGCAGGTCAGAGACTCGGTATCCTTACCTCAGTGACTTACCTCTTGACATCTCAAAGCCTTCCTACCACCTGCAAGCAACATATCAGCATATAATGGAATACTCTCTACTTGCCTCATTGAGTACAGCACCAATAAATCTCAAGAAGTTCAACGACATCCAGGACAATGCGACCTTTTTGATTACTACCCAAACAACCATCCCAAACATTTATTCATCCTATCACTTGCCCACAACAGGCGCATATCACTGTATCTTAATTGGTACACATGACAATAAAAGACCTTTGAAACCTACAAAATGTACTGTTGTTTCTTGCACTGTCTACCCCGATGGAACCTCCAAATCCATGACCTCCATCAGGAAGAAGGTCAAGAGCAGGAGGTGCCTGGGAACGCTGCCATCTGCAGCTTCCCTGGGAAATCGCACACCACCCTGACTTGGAAATATATCAATGGTCCTTCATTGTCGCTGGATCTAAATCCTGGATCTCCCTCCCTAACAGTACCATGAGAGTACCTTTACCAGATGGACTCCAGTGGTTCAAGACGTTGGCTCACTACCATGACATGTCAAGGCCTTTTAGAAATATGCAACAAATTTTGCCCTTTGTTGCGACATCCCGATTCTGGAAATTCATGTTTTTTAAAATAAATTATGAGAAATATCAGAACATTTCATTATTCAATTCACATTCTCTTCCTCAATCCTTTATGAGGGATCTCGATGACTGTATCAGTTACAAGACCTGCTCCCACTTGAACTTGAAACTATCATCATTCATGCTGCCAATTGCCATTTTCCACTCATCTTCACGAGATCTTTTTCCTACTTTTCCTTTCCCTTCTCTCTCCATCATATGACAAGAGACACCTGCAGTCAACTAAGAAGGCAACACTTCCTCTCTTCTAACCTCTCGCCAGTATTCTACTCCAATTTCCCAGTTTCTCCATTGGTGTTCTGACTATTAAGTCAACAATATCATCACCAGAATGTCCTCCATTTTCTCTGGCACTTTATGTACAACCTCAGGAGATACAACATTTGCCCTCTCACCTCCTTCCTTTACTTAGTCCTGGAATCCAAACACCTCAACTGTAACTGATTGCTGTTTTCTTCTTTGAATTAGTTTACATATATTATACTGTAACCATTGATCATGATGCAAGTGGAAGAGATGCTTTGCAGAACACCTCCAACCATCTGCAAATATGATCCTGAGCTTCCGATTTCCTGTCCCTTTAATTCTTCATCTCTCCCAGTCACAGACAGTTTTGAAAGAAGTCCAAGGAATAGCACACTTATTCTTTGGATTCAGTTCAACATTTTCAGATGTTTCTGCTTATCCCATTCACACCTCTTCCAGACCTTTTCTTCTATACTTTCCCATCACTATTTACATTTTCCTTGCAAGGTCATCTTTTTTTATCAATTGATCTTCCCAAATGGAACATTTTGCTTCAACATTTGACTGCAATGTGCCATTCACGTGGGTCTTTTAAAACATACTTTTGGTCTGGTATTTTCAGGTGTTATTTGTAGAAAAATATTTTTTACTGAAAGTAAATGCCATTAATGGAATATAAACCTATTTGCAAAATGCACCATGTTTAAGAAAAAACTGCAGATGCTGGGAAAAATCGAAGGTAGACAAAAATACTGGAGAAACTCAGCGGGTGAGGCAGCGTCTATGGAGTGAAGGAAATAGGCAACGTTTCAGGTCGAGACCCTTCTTCAGACTATTTCACTGCCTCTTTACTTTAGATTACTTTTCTGTGTATGTGACTGCTTATTACAAGGAAGCCATAAATTATTTACATGTAATATAGTTAGAGCTCTTTAAAATACTTCCTTCCCCAAATAATACGTCTTCAATTAATATGGAAACAAGTAACATGTAACAATGGCACCAAATTCCCTGAATGCACTTTATTATTAATTTCTTGCATTATTTGTTTCTTGTCTTGGGAATTACTAATTGATGGGACATTAAGGTTTGGCTCGGGAACTTGGCAAAGATTTAAATTTGAAAAGCAAGAGAGAATAGTTTGGCATTATGGTGAAACCATAACAATAATGTGCAACATTGCAATAAGGACAGTCTTATAACAACCATCTATATTATTGTGCTTTTACTTTTAGAAGAACAAAGCAAATCTGGAATTCTGGGCAGTCTTAAATCTGGAAATCTGTTACTCAGATGAGCTAAAGTAATTTAGCTGGAGCACCGCAGCTCAGAGGGAGCTAGGCCGCCGCTGGAGCACCGCAGCTCAGAGGGAGCCAGGCCGCCGCTGGAGCACCGCAGCTCCCGAAAGCCAGGCCACCGCTGGAGCACCGCAGCTCCCGAAAACCAGGTCGCCGCCGGAAGCAGGTCGACGCTGAAGCTCTGAAGGCCGTGCCGCCGCCTCTGGAAGCTGGAAGGCCGTCACCAGGGCCTCAGCACAGACGGAGACGGTGTCAGGGGACACGACAGGAAAAGTCGCATCCCCCCTAAGGGAGAGACTAAAACCCCGTTTCTCCCACCCTCCCCCCCCCCACACACACATACACAACCCAACAACCAAAAATAAACACCAAAAACAGGGACGAGGATAAAAATAAAATAAAAGACAGACGGACTGCAGGTGAGCCGCAGCTGCCAAGCAGCGCCGCCACTTCCGGACCTTTCATGAAAATCATTTTATGATGGCAAATTCATGTGTTAACATTAAAATAAATGCTTTTCAACAAACAAGATCAAAGATATTCCTATTATTGACACCAATGATAAAAAGTTAAGGTCTGACATTTGAATTATTGGCCTACATTTTTAGGTTGATCAAACCAAGATCGCTTCAGGAATCAATTCTTTCAAGTTATCTATTCATCTTCCCACAACAATTTGCTATTTTTAGGTGCCCAGAACATTGTACCTTTGCTGCTTCTGACTCTAATCCAGATCGTAATCACTCATCCACCATACATTATTATAAAGAAAATTTACATGGAGAGGTATGTACTAATAATATTGAAAGAACTTAAGTGGAATGAATACAATGACAGTAGCAAAGATAGCGACATGAGTGACACCAGAGGATTGGGATACTCCACCTCTATTCAAAAGAAGAAAAAGTTGAGCAGATTAATCACTGGGTAGTTAATTTTATATCAATAATGAAAATATTTTACAAGGTTATTGTACTAGATAAAATGAACATGCATTTAGAAATGGTGTCAATAAAATGTAAGCTATTTGAGAATGTATTGGAACATTGATAAAGGAAATACATTGGATAAAACACATGTAGATCATCATAAGCTGCTTGGTCAGTTACTAAAATGGGGATTGTTGCTACAAATGTGATGCTTTGTGTTACTCATACAAACATATAAATACAAACATAAAACTTAGAAGCAGAGTGGGTTACTTGTTCCCTGAATTTATACTGCCACTTAAAAAGGTCATGGTTGATCTGATTGTAATCCAAATTCTACATTATCTTCTACCTATGATAACTTTTTATCCCCTTGCTTATTAAATATATACCTATCTCTGACTTTAAAATATTCAAAGACTCGAGTTTCAAAGACTCATTTTTTTAAAGGCTCATCTTTATTTCCAGGCTATTCAACAAGAAGAAATGTTCTTCCCATATTCTTTCTGTCTGGACTCCTCAATGAGTGTGCTATCTGATGTTTTACCAATCCCCACCCATCCTAGCCCGAGAGGATGTACCAGAATTATTAGTTTTATTTTTAGATGATCAGTGGCAAGCAGTCATTTGCAAACCTAATGTCCTTTGGGCTTCACCCAATTACCCACCTCTGCCCTAGCTCTGTGATCCATCCCTACCCAATATCCTCTCTGTGTGTTTCTAGTTCTTAGTCGAGGGAATCTTGCCTCGGGGAAGGGCACACATTAAATTAAATTAGTTTCCCTCCATAGCACTGTTTTAATCAGTCTTCTGAGGAGATGAAGAATTCAGTGGCTCAAGTTCTGAAAATAGAGTTGAATAAGTCACACTTTTAAGACATGGCTCAAATGTCTTCACCGATAATGGGATACTGTGTGGGATACTCAATTAAATGACAATGTTGTGCTTGTGTTATGATGGACCAGGATTTAAGCACAGCCATTATGACAAATGCATCATTACAAAAGTCTTGTTGCTGGAAATAGTCTATTTTCTTAATATAGCCCCTTCACTTGAACACTATATGTTTTAGAGTAGTTTTGAATCTTAATTGCATACCATGGTACACTGAGGTTTGCAGCACAGTTGGTTAGCTCATCCTGATATTGATGGCCCTTTGCTAAAGCAACCAAAACTCTCATTCAGCTTTCATTCTTTGTTATTTATATCTTCAAATAGTTATTCAATTTTCCTTTGTAAAACAATATGAGTTCAAGGGCATTTTAACCTTTGAGCCTGTCTTGTTTCTAGTGGAGTGCAGTGTTCAGGTAATGCAGAAAATACCGAGGTGCCATTTTTCACCTGGGAGTATTAAAACAAAATTGTCTCGGTCTTTTCCGATGCGTTTTAACAACATAAGGCATAATCTAATTTTGAAAAAGAGTAGGAGAGCGCTAACTGACATTTACTTCACAAATCAAAAATACTAAGAAATAATCTAGTCCTTATCATTTTTCTGTTTCGCTGTGAACACATTGCCACTGATATTTCCAACATTATCACCCTGTCCGCATTTTGAGGAGTATTACTGGCTGTAAATCATTTTGAGATGTCCGGGGGTTGTAAATAAATACATGTTTTTGATTGATCCGTGTCAGCAGGTCTCAAAGGAGCACTGTCTTCAAAAATATGTTCACAACTACAAATTCCTCTTCGCCCCTTATTGAATTTATTAGTGGCCATACATTTCCCAAAACTACTCATAATTGCAAGCAGAACTTCTGTAGAAATACCTTTATAAGAATATGGTACTCACTGCAATAAGGTTAACAGCATTGATTAATTCAAAAGCTAAATAAGTCAATAAGAAAGAATGGGTATTCTGAAATGGTTGGGTTAAAAAGATTTTTAAAAAGAGTCTTGACACATGGGAACATACAGGATGGAAATGGGCCCTTCGACCTATCATGTCCATGTCAACTACTGAGAGACCATCTACACTTGTGCTAAACTAGGGATGGCACCGTGGCGCAGCAGTAGAGTTGTTGCCTTACAGTGCTTGCAGCACCAGAGACCCGGGTTCGATCCTGACTACGGGTGCTGTCTGTACGGAGTTTCTATGTTCTCCCTGTGACCTTGTGGGTTTTCTCTGAGATCTTAGGTTTCCTCCCACACTCCAAAGACGTAAAGGTTTGTAGGTTAATTGACTTGGGTTTGTTTACTTGGTATGTGTAAATTGACCCTAGTATGTGTAGGATAGTGCTAGTATGCGGGAATCGCTGATTGGCGCAGACTCGGTGGGGTGAATGGCCTGTTTCCGTGCTGTATCTCTAAACTAAACTAATGGCTGTTTATTCCCCATCTTCTCCTTCCAGAGTCTGTCACTTACGTACATACTGCGGGAAATTGACAATGTTCATATCCTGGATATCTTTGGGATGCATATCTTTAGAATATGGGAGGAAACCAGAGCCCTCAGAGGAAAGCCATGTGTCACAAGGAGAATTGGCAAACTCCATACAAACAGCACTGCAAATCAGGTTTGAATCTGGGTTATTGGAAATGTGCAGCAGCATCACTACTAACTATGTCACTGTGCCTCTCCCAAGAGGGGGAACGGAAGCTCATGAGCCATAAATACTGCCATTAATCATTCGAGCCAATAGATCTGCTTTTATGTAAAAATCTCAATATAATTTTGTTAGCTTTGCTAATTTTTTTAAGTAAAATTGTTCATCATGACCTCCATATCCTAATATATCCACTTCCCCAAGTTTTCCCCAGTGCCTTAAAGAATGCAAAAAATGTGATCACACTTGTAGGCATAAATCACAACTGTCAAGACAATATCCATGGAATTTAAAAACACTCTTGATTCTTGTGTGGTTTGAGGATCTCTATTAAAAGGTGCATTATGTGTCTACTATCGGAGCATGGAATAGCTATTTAATTTCATAGGAGTAACGGATTAGTTAAATAAATGTTCTGAAGAAGCTGAAACAGTAAATCTGTTCCTTTCTGCAGATGCTTCTTGAGCTGAGTGCTTTCACATTTTCTGTTGCTTTATTCCAGATTTCCAGCATCTGCAGTTTTTTTTGATTTTCAGTTAAATAAATTAATTTGATACATTTCTTCAAGTATGATTAACATAAGTTAGTTAATTTGAGAGGTGATAGAAGCCAGTCAATATGGAAAGTGCAGGTTAATGAAATGCTTCCAAACTTCTCTTGAGTATTTGATGGTATTTTCACCTCCAAGTCAGATGATTCGGTGTTCAAATCCCACTCAAGAGACAATAGCACAAAGAATTCTGTGTGTGCACCTGCACAGATTTGGAGTGTTACAATATTGAAAGTGCTGTTAGTTGTTTGCAATATTAAATTAAGGCCCTTTCTGTCCTCACAAGTGGATTCAAAGAATTTGTTGGCACTATTGAAGAGCAGGCGATTAATCTTAGTGTTCTGGATAATACTGTTATTACTCACATAACTTAAACAAAAAGTGGTTCAAAGTTGAGGCCATGAGTGGTGGTGTGTCCTCATCTCAGTCCTAAATGGCCTACCACATATTCTTAAACTGTGATCCCTGATTCCCAGCTTCCCCAACATCGGGAACATTTTATTCCTGCATCTAGCCTGTCCCATAAGAATTTTAGATGTTTCTATAAGATCCCCTTACATCCTTCTAAATTCCAGTGAATATAAGTCCAGTCGATCCTTTATTTCCTCATATGCGTGTCCCACCATCCTGGGAATTAACCTGGTGAACTCCCTCAATAGCAAGAATGTCCTTCCTCAAATTAGGAGACCTAAACTGCACACAATACTCCAGGTGCAGTCTCACCAGGGCTCTGCACAACTGCAGTAGGACCTCCTTGCTCCTACACTCAAATCCTCGCACTATGAAGGCCAACATGTCATTAGCTTTCTTCACTGCCTGCTGTATCTACATGCTTGCTTTCAATGGCTGATGTACAAGGACACCTAGGTCTCGTTGCACCTTCCTTTTTCCAAATCTGACACCATTCAGATAATAATCTGCCTTCATAGTTCCCTGAAAATGGTGTCACGGGTTGACAAGGTAGTGAAGAAGACATTTAATATGTTGCCCTTTATCAGTCAGGGCATTCAATAATACAATTGTGTTGGTATGTTGCCGTTGTCTAAGATGTTGGTGATCAGTTTTAGTCACCCTGCTATAGGAAAGATGGCATGAAGCCAGAAAGAGTGTAGAAAAGATTTATGAGGATGTTTCCAAGAATCAAGGACTTCCACGACTGAGTTACAAGGAGAAGTCAGGCAGGCTAGAACACCAATTTATTTTCTAAAACACCAATTTATATTCCATTGAACATAGCCTTTGATTTCCATAGAATTTACAAACATTATACCTTTATGTATTTTAAAAAGACACTTGATGGGCATTTATTAAATATTTATAGTATGCAGTGATTGAAAAGATTGTTGACAGTGATCTCAAATCAAATTACTCACCAAAGGTTGGTGTACTGGTGTTTACTTTATGTTTCCAACAGAACTACTGGAATCTAGATTACATTAGACCTTTAGCTCAAACATCCATGAAAGAGCTGTTGTTTAATGATAGGCTAAGAGTCATTCTTAATGGAATTCAAGGGACATGTTCTGTTGGCAGCAACTTTAGCTTATTCAAAAAAAGATGATTGTGATTTTAGTTGTTGGAGACCGTTCAACTCAGTCCCAGGATAGAAACATAGAAACATAGAAAATAGGTGCAGGAGTAGGCCATTCGGCCCTTCGAGCCTGCACCGCCATTCAATGTGATCATTGCTGATCATCCAAATCAGTATCCCGTACCTGCCTTCTCTCCATACCCCCTGATCCCTTTAGCCACAAGTGCCACATCAAACGCCCTCTTAAATATAGCCAATGAACTGGCCTCAACTACCTTCTGTGGCAGAGAATTCCAGAGACTCACCACTCTCTGTGTAAAGAATGTTTTCCTCATTTCGGTCCTAAAGGAATTCCCCCTTATCCTTAGACTGTGACCCCTTGTTCTGGACTCCCCCAACATCGGGAACAATCTTCCAGCATCTAGCTTGTCCAACCCCTTAAGAATTTTGTAAGTTTCTATAAGATCCCCCCTCAATCTTCTAAATTCCAGTGAGTACAAGCCGAGTCTATCCAATCTTTCCTCATATGAAAGTCCTGACATCCCAGGAATCAGTCTGGTGAATCTTTTCTGTACCCCCTCTATGGCAAGGATGTCTTTCCTCAGATTTGGAGACCAAAACTGTACGCAATACTCCAGGTGTGGCCTCACCAAAACCCTGTACAACTGCAGAAGAACCTCCCTGCTCCTATACTCAAATCCTTTTGCTATGAATGCTAACATACCATTTGCTTTCTTCACTGCCTGCTGCACCTGCATGCCTACTTTCAATGACTGGTGTACCATGACACCCAGGTCTTGTTGCATGTCCCCCTTTCCTAATCTGCCACCATTCAGATAATAGTCTACCCTCATGTTTTTGCCACCAAAGTGGATAACCTCACATTTATCCACATTATACTGCATCTGCCATGCATCTGTCCATTCACTCAGCCTATCCAAATCACCCTGCAGCCTCCAAGCATCCTCCTCACACCTAACTATACCCGCCAGCTTGGTATCATCTGCAAATTTGGAGATGTTGCATTGAATTCCCTCGTCCAAATCATTAATATATATTGTAAATTGATGAGGCTTCAAGGATCCCTGTGGGCAATCCAAGGCCGACTTGCTGTTAATTCTTTCACTAATGATCTTCCCTCCATCGTAAGCCCTTATGTGGAACAATTCGTGAACAATGTTTATTTCCATTCCATTTCCAAAACCTGCAAATATGCTCATACTTGATTTGGTCAGTGACAAATACTGTTCATGTCGCATAAGTACTAACTCATTGGAGAATTTAATCACTTCCCCTCAGCATACACTACCATTGCCATGATCATATCCCGCATACTCAGCCAAGAACAGATCTGTGGCTGGATATCCAAAGACTTGTCCCACCCCAGTCTTTCCTCCTTCTCCCCTCTCTCATGAGGCAGAAGATATGGCAGCTCGAAAATGCACATCACCAGATGCAGGAAGAGCTTTTTCCCCTTGCTTATCAGGTTTCTGAATAATCTTTCTATAAGCTAGGATACTCTCTGATTCACCTCTTCCCCATTGCAGACATTGGACTCTGTCTGTGGCATTGGTGTGCTCCAATGCTGTGAACTATATTCTGCACTCTGTCTCTCCCATTTTACTCAACCTATTGTACTTTAGTTTGACTTGATTGTATTTATGTACAGTATTGTCTGATCTGATGGGATAGCATGCAAAACAAAGCCTTGCAATCTACCTCAGTCGACGTGACAATAACATAGCTAAACCTAGCATTATATTAGTGTCCAGAAATCAATTGAAGCTTCCCTATCCACAATACACAAGATCGGTGTGAAGGAATGATCTCCAGTTGTTTGAATGAATGCAATTACAACACTCAATAAACGCAACACCATTCAAGACCAAGGAGACTGCTTGAGTGGCGTCATATCCAACATGAGTCTGAGCATTCATTTTCTCTCCCACCAGTGAGCCATGGTGCAGTGCATTGTAATTACAAGATCCACTACCGTCAAAACTTCTTTGGCAGCATTTTCCAAAGCTGCCTCTTCTACAGCTTAGAAAAAACAAGGCACAAGGAACCTTAAGAACAACACCAGAACAACGTCCAGAATCCACTAAGTTACTCACCATCCTGATTTGGAAATGCATTGCCAATCCTTCACCATCACTGGATCAAAATCCCAGAACTCCCTTTTTAACAGCAGGATAGGGAAAACCCCCATGTAAACTGCAGTGGTATAAGGCAACAACACATCACTTCCCTCTTTTAGCAATTAGCAATGGGCAATGAATGCTGACCTTGCTTATGACACTAAAACCCTATGCACGAATTATAAAGATAAGATGCACTGATTGATAAAAGCGCAGAGCGACTTGATAATGAACAAGGCACAGACCTTGGCAATCAGTGAAAAGATTCAGTGAAACAACTTTGGCACTGTGTGAGACAACAGCGTCATTGATACGAGGTACGGGGGAATCTGGAATGAAGCAAAAAAGATCTTAGCATTAAGAAATGGGAGTGTGTGCGTGAGAGAAACAGGAAGAGGGAGAAAGAGAGAGAGAGAAAGAAAGCGAAAGAAAGAGAGAAAGAGAAAGTACACAAAAATGCTGGAGAAACTCAGCGAGTGCAGCAGCATCTGTGGAGCGAAGGAAACAGGCAATGTTTCGGGCCGAAAGTCTGAAGAAGGGTTTCAGCCCGAAACGTTGCCTATTTCCTTTGCTTCATAGATGCTGCTGCACTCGCTGCGTTTCTCCAGCACTTTTATGTACCTTCCATTTTCCAGCATCTGGTTCCTTCTTAAACAAGAGAGAAAGAGATGTAGAGATAATAGAGAAAGAGATAAAGAGATAGAGAGAAAGAGAGAGAGAGAAATAAAGGGATAGGGAGAGAAGAGAGAAAGAAAGAGAGAGAGAGAAAGAGAAAGAGAAAGAAAGATAAAGAGAGAAAGACAAAGAGAGAGATAGAGAGAGAGAGAAAGAGAAAGGGAGAAATAAAGAGAAAGAGATAAAGAAAGAGAGATAAAGAAAGAGAGAGAGAGAGAAAAAGAGAGAGAGAGAGGGAGAGGGAGAGAAAGAGCAAAAGAAAGTGTGAAAGGGCAAGAGAAAGAGAGAAAGAAAAAGAGAGAGAGAGAAAGAGAGAGAATGATAAAAAGAGAAATAGAAAAATAGAGAAAGAGGGAGACACACATACATACAAACGTGCATTGTACTGCAAGCGAAAAGGCTCTGTCACAGAAATACCATGACATATACAGTGTAGCTGTGGCTGTTGATGAGATACGTTGACCGCAAGTCATTCACAACTGGCATTAGTTAAGAGAAACTAAGTAACACTGCAAGCAAGTGAGGGATTACGGAATTATTGCTGAGGCAGAACATGGCAGTGAGTGGGACACTGATGCTGAATTAGCAAAACCTTAGCCTTGGTGCTGAATGAGGTAGAACCTGTTTCGAAGCAACACAGCAATGGTCTTCATTATAAAGGTTGGGCCCAAAAGAAGACAGACCCTGGCACTGATTTGGAAACAATCCGGTGCTTAGTCAGGAACTCTGGCACTGATATTGAGAGAAACCCTGGAAATGACACTAGGCAAGAGAAACCCTGGCATTAGATCAAAGAGAAACCAATACTAATTCACAATGACCCTCAAACCATATGATAGAAATTCTGGCATTGCAGCAGCTTGGCATTGAGTCAGATGGATCCTGGCACTAAACTCTCGGATAGGAGCACTGGCACTGTGACTCTGTGAGAAAGGCAGCAGCTCTTCATAAAAGCTTTATTGCTCCTTCTGCCTGACCTCTTGAGTGCCTGTCAGGCAGGAAACATTTGACATACATCCAACTTGAACACATTTGTGCCTGTATGCCCTTTCAAGTTCATGCCACTGATCTTGACATAAAGTGAGAGACATTAAGTAAGAGAGAGATTCCGACACATTGTGGCAAATTAAGTCAGTTCAAAGACCACTACTACAGGAAGGACACTTTAGATGCATCAGTAATCCTCATCCATTCCTGCTCCGTGCTTAGCTAGCATTGTGCCCACTGTCAGTTGAAGCTCCATGCTTAATATTGGTCGACACTTTTCCCTCCAGAGCCCACTGAACTGTGTTGTATAGGATGTCTGACTTTCCTGTCAAGCATAATCATCACAGTTTCTTCAATCGCACACATCTAACACAGAGTTATTGTATCAAGCAGCACGTAAACAGTCCCTTGGGCCCAAGTCGTCCATGCCGACCATGATGCCTATTTACGCTGGTCCCACTTCCCCGTGTTTGACCCATATCCCTCTAAACCTACCATTGGGAAGCAGGTACAGGAGCCTGAGAACCTCCAGGTTCAAGAACAACTTTGTTCAATCAATATTGACCCTTGGATCACAATGCACAACTCTAATCACAACCCTCCCTCAGCACCAAACTAGTAAGGACTTTGTATAAGGCTGTACTATATAGTTCACCTGCAGTATTATGGTCTTGTTACCTGGACTAACTGATAATTAAGTGTAGGAAGGAACTACAGATGCTGGTTTAAACCAAAGATATACAGAAAAGCTGGAGTAACTCAGAGGAACAGGCAGCATCTCTGGAGAGAATGAATGGGTGATGTTTCGGGTCGAGACCCTTCTTCAGGCTAGTCAGGGGAAAGGGAAATGAGAGATAAAGAACAATGAAAGATGTGCAAAAACTAATGATGACAAAGGACACAGGCCATTGTTAGCTGTATGTTGGGTAGAAATGAGCAGCTGGTACGACTTGGGTGGGGAGGGATGGAGAAAGGGCTGGGGTTACTTGAAATTAGAGAAAGAAGAAGGGTCTCGACCCGAAACGTCACCCATTCCTTCTCTCCAGAGATGCTGCCTGTCCCGCTGAGTTACTCCAGCTATTTGTGTCTATAACTGATAATTGATTATTCTTTGTCCTATATTTATTTTGTGTCTGTAAATCTGCAGCAAGTCAGAATTTCATTGAACTGATCCCGGTGAACATGACAATTAAAAATCTCTTGGCAGTTGATTCTTTCTCTTGGGCCAAGCACAAACCCCTCTGGCACACCACTAGTCACGAACTTCCAGTCCAAAAAAGAAAATCCTCCACCATCATCCTCTGCATCCTACCATCAAGCCAATTATGTATCCAATTAGCTAGCTCTTCCTGATTCTCATGTGATCTAACCTTCCACAGCAACTTAACATGTTGAAATTTATTTAAAGCCTTGCTGAAGTCCATATAGACTATGTTTATCACTGTGCTATATTTGACCATCTTGGTTAATTCTTCAAAAAACTTAATCAAGTTTGTGAGATATGATATCCCTTGCACAAAATCGTGTTGACTAAAAGTTCATAAGTCATACGAGGAGAATTATGGGCCTGTCTCACTTAGGTGGTTTTTCAGGCGACGGGGTGAAGGGGGAGATGGGGTGGGGAGAAGGAGTGGAGACAACTTTTAAGAAGCCAGAGATACACGGCTCGGCGGAAATTAACATCACCGGTCGGTTATCCTTGGTTCTGAAAACTACTGTTCACGTTTTCTTTCCCAATGAGCCAATGAAATTCACTGGTCAGCACCGGCTACAACCTACGAGAACCTATGACAACCTACGACCTCCTGGCAACCCACTACCACTGCACCTACGGCACGAGAATTCTCGCTACTCTCCATTGCGGCTTCATTCTGGTCACCGCTAATTTTTCAACGTTGAAAAATTAGTGGCGACCAGATTGAAGCCGTGACTAGTTCTGAGAATGCGGGAACTACTCACGACCATGAAGGCGACGCCACGGCAACCACCTGCGAACATGTGGCGACCGGAAAGTCCTGTAGTCGTCTATGTGGGACAGGCCCATAAGGCAATTCAGTCCATCGAGTCTACTCCGCCATTTAATCACGGCTAATCTATCTTTCCCTCTCAACCCCATTTTCCTGCCTTCTCCACATAACCCCTGACAATTTACCTAATCAAAAACCTGTCAATCTCCGCTTTAACAATACCCAATGACTTTGCCTCCAGAGCAGTTTGTGGCAATTAATTTCACAGATTCACCGCCCTCTGGCTAAATAAATTCCTCCTCATCTCCTTTCTAAAGATTTTATTCTGAGACTGTGTCCTCTGATCCTCGACTCCCCCACTATTGGAACCATCCTTTTTACAACCAGTCTATCCTGGCTTTTCATTATTCGAGAACACACCTCATCCTTCTAACCTCCAGCCAAGAGTACAGGCCAAGTGCCATCAATTGCTCATCATCTGTTAACTTAATGATCCCTGGGATCATTCCCAGAAACCTCCTCTGGACCCTCTCCATGCTGGCACATCCGTCATCAGATATGGGGCCAAAAACTGCTCACAATGATACAAATGCGGTCTGACCAGCGGCAGTTACAATATCAGCCTTACATCCTTGCTTGTATATGCTGGTCCCCTTCAAAATGAATGTTTTTGCCTTCTTTACTACAGTTTCAACCTGCAAATGAACCTTTTGGGATCACTGGACCAGCACTCCCTAGTCTCTTTTCACCGCCAATTTCTGATTCCTCTCCCCACTTAGAAAACAGTCTTTAGAAAATATGCCTTTATTTCTACTAACAAAGAGCATGGCCGCACACTTTGCTACGCTGTACTCCATCTGCCACTTTGTTGCCCACTCTCCCAACCTGCCCAAGTCTTAACGCAGCCACCCTGCTTCCTCTACACTATCTGCCACTCCTTCTATCTTTGCATCATCCAGAAACGTGGCCCCAAAGCCAACGTGACGAGTAGCAGACCCAACACTGACCATTGCAGAACACCACTAGTCACCTTTGGAACCAGAATCAACCCCTATCTTTCCAAATCCACGTGTACCTTATCCTTCAGAACTCTCTCCTGTAAATTACCTACCACAGGTATTAAGCTTACGGGTCTACAGTTCCAGGTTTATCGTTGCAGCTCTTCTTAAATAAAGGTACAATGTTAACCCTCCTCTAGTCCACCAGCACTTCAACCATAGCTAACAATGATGCATATATCTCAGCCAGGACTTCTGTAACTTTTTTCTCTATCTTCCCACAGTGGCCTTGAATATACCTGATTAGGCACTGATGATTTATCTATCTTCATACATTTTAAGACGTCGGGCACATCCTCTACTGTCAACCTAACTATCCCCAGGTCGTCCCCGTTAACTTCAACAAGTTGCCTAATCTTAATGTTTTTCGCCATTGTATAAATATAGGCGAAGTGCTCATTGAGGCCCTTGCCCATCTCCTGTGGTTCCACACATAGATGTCCACATTAGTCTTGGAGGGGCCTTATTCCCTCCCTAGTTACCCTTTATCACTGAATATACATAGAATCCATTTGGTTCTTCTCTGCCAAAGCTAACTCATGCCCGATTTTGCCCTATTCTGCTTAAATATATTCCTGCGTCCTCTATAAATATCCAGGGATTTGCTTGATCCCAATTGCTTCTAGCTGACCCATGTCTCCTTTTTTACTGATCAGAGCCTTGATATCTCTTGTCATCTCAGGTTCCATAATCCTGCCAGCCATGCCCTCCACTCTAATAGGTACATGCAGACCTTGAATTCTGGTTATTTAAAGGGCCTTTTCCACTTGGGAGTCATTTGCGCATCATTTACGCAACATCATTTGCACGTCATGACGCATGCGTCGTGACACGCACGTGATGCGTGCATGGCGTGCATTACGCGCGCATGGTGCGTGGTGACGTAGGCAGTGACGCGCGGCGCTCCAGGATTTTGGGATTCACAAAATCTTCACGTGCCATCTGCATGACGCAAATGACGCCCAAGTGGCACAGGCCCTTACCTTTTATATAGCCTACCACTTGCCAGACATCTCTTTGCTTCCAAACAACCTACTCCAATGATTTCAGTGCTCCCATTTCTCGAGTTATTTGTTGCTAGACATTACTGTTAATCTGATACTCTAGTAGCAAAACATCCATCGCTGTAATTCCCTTTACATGACATCGACAATTAATATTTCATTTGCATTCAATTTCCTATTTCTGAGCAGTCAAGTATGCATTGAAACCATGCTAATATATTAACCGGGGGAAATTGCCTATTATTGCAAAGATTTCAGAGGTCTTTTATTGTCACTTGCACCAATTAAGGTACAGTGATATGTGAATTACCATATAGCCACGATGACAAAAAAAGCAACAAGACACACGTCTACATAAAAGTTAACATGAAGCATCCACCACAGCGGATTCCCCACATTCCTCACTGTGATGGAAGACAATAAAGTCCAATTTTCTTCCTCTTTATTCTCCCTCGGTCGGGGCAGTGGAACCATCCACAGCCAGGGTGATCGAAGCTCCTCCAGCTGGCGGTCAAAGCCCTGCGTTGGGGCGGTCGAAGCTCCTGCGTCGGGGTGGTAAAAGCTCATGAAGCTTGGAGTTCCCCCAAATCGGTCGCTAACCAGAGATCGCAAGCTCCGCGATGTTGAGGCAAGGATCGACCGAACAACAGCATTGCTGGCGCCACCCGGTTGTATGTGCATTTCAGTTTAACTCCAACCTGCCTGTTGTTATTCTGGTGTAAATTATAGCCAAGAGGGGAAAGTAGTTAGTCTTGAACTTTAGTATTTAACGAGAAAGATTCATGTATTGATTGAATCAAGCACCACAAATGGAGTTGCCTAACACAGGCATAGGGTGAGATAGATCAACACGCTGAGTGATAGGGACCATGCCACCAAATGAAACTGATTCCGTGTGCAATTAGACTGATTGTGCTGTTGAATAAAGGGGGTCTAAGCAATTGTGCTGATTGAAAACCAACGCAACACTGTCCTGCAGCCTGAAAACCCTGACTACCAACACTGCTTGTGGCAGTAACAATAGGGAAAACATATCATGAAACCAAGTCAGGGTTACCCAGTGATGAGTAGGACAGAATTTAGTATCATCTGTGGAACTGAGTCACAACCTGGCACTTGTTTACACTCTGACACAGAGATAGAGTCGCAGCCTCGGGCATGAGATATGCTCTGGCATTGAAACCGTGCACCAACATGTTATCGAAATACAACTTCAGACAAAAATCAGAGAGGCCTGGTATTGACATTGAGACACATCCTCACTCTGAGCAGGTGGGAGTGCCAACACACACTCTAATAGGCACACTGGCACCCAGGATAGTCAAAAGTACTTTACATGTAATAACTATTATCAATGAAATGCAGAGTTGTTTCAAGAAGATGGCATCTTTCATCAAGGAACCCCACCAACTTGGCCATATTCTCTTCTCACTGTTACCATTGGAAAGAGGTGAGGAAGCCTGAAGATCGATACAACCCAGATCAAGATAAAGCTACTTTCCTGCAAATATCAGTTTCTTGAAGTGAACTGCACAACCCTAATCCTACCTTGGCAACAGAACAATACAGACCACGTCTTGAACTACCATAGACTTGTTTTCCAATTACGTATTTCTGCACTAAAGTCTTGTTTATTTGAACGATTGCTTTTCATTCTTTGCAAGATTTACGTGCAATTTTTGTGTAGCTTATGTGATTTGTGTTTTTGTGGTTGCATATGGCAAGTAAAATAAACCTGACTTGACTAATCTAAGGAATTCTGTGTTCATTTTCTGCGGAGTAGTGTCTTGTAAATAGATACTCAGTAAATCTATTTTTCATTTGTTCCATTGAGGCTGAATTAGTTTTTGCACTGATATGCAGACAAAATTTTTTTTAAGTTTCGTAATTGACTGAAAGCAGTAAGAGGTTGAGTTTATAGGCACATCAAATATCTGGAGACACTGGCATTTGGTGCTCTTTATCCTGGTATTGACAGGGTTTCCTTAGTCATCTTTCCAATGAACATTCTTTTTTATGTCTATTCTTTCTTGATGGTATTGCTGTGGTTCAAGTTTTGTCAAGGTGAGTGACAAGACCCGAGAATGTTACCCCTTGCACTAGTGAGGGAGTGACGCTCTGCTGGAAATCCCAACTTTCCAAGGGGACATTAAACTGAAGCCCTGCCTGTCCTCTAAGGTAAGAGGGTCACATGGACATAAAAGGTCACGTGCATTATTAATCTATCCCTAAATATATCCGCACAAAAGTTAATTTGACCAACAACTTTATCCTTCAATCAAAAGTTCTGAAATATATTATAACATCATGAGTACACTGTGGAAATTTCCTGTGCACAGATTAGCAGCAATGCTTTCAAGTACATTTTAAAATACACTTTACCAGCTGGAAACCAATTTGGGATATTCTGAATAGAATATGAAGGGTGTTATATTAATTCATATATCTTTTTTGGGTTAGTGGCTTTCACAGTTCATTTATAACGTGTGCTAGTTTTTTCCTCATTTGTAAACATATCTGCACAATAGAATATTTGCCCATATTTTCATCCCTCAAGCAATCAACAAACTTTGATTGCTGAACTGCTATCGATTTCGGCGCCAGATGCTTCTTTATTTTTAATTGGAAAATATTAACCATGAGTGAAAGCTTGCTATGAAGAATTAAAAGATACAGGTACCCATGGGAACTGATGGGACAATTTCTGCCTACAGATGTTAATATTCTGCTGGTTCCACATTAAACAGTTGTGGCAAGTTCAGGAAACCGACTGGCCTGCTTCACGTATTTCAAGAGGGGCTTATGTGGTCATTAAGCTGCCATTACCAATGTTTCATATGAACATCGAATACAATTAAACAAAACAATTCTATCACACTGAAAGGAAGTTTATGCAAGGGGTGTAATGGGCACAATTATTACAATATCGATCTCCACGTAAAATCCCAGTTCTTGCTTGATATGTTACAAACCATAAATTAGAATAAGAATCTCATCTACCTCTGCTATCATCTCAGGCGAATGAAATCACCATACATCATTCTGAATTGGTTAAATGGCTCTTCTGAGTTCATTAGAAAGCACACAGAGGCAGGAAAACGAGAGAGAAAAAACCAATGGATACAGTCATCACAAAATCAATTGGGATGATAATTGAACCAATGTCAATTACCATATACAATTAATCACTGTTATTTGTTGCATCTTTGCAAATTATTATCACTGGTGTCGTAAGAAAATATGAGAAATGTGAAATGTTTTAAAGGTGAGATCTTCCACTGTTATTGTATTCTAGTAATCTAATGCTAACTATCTTTTTCTATCCATAGGTATACAAAATATCCATCATTATCATGTCTCTTTTATTTTTTGAAGTAAACTATTTTGTAAGTTGTCTCTTTCCAATATTATTGTTTAGATTTATAAAGACAGAAATGTTAACTGAAGGATTGCACATTATATTTAAATCTATCCATCTTGACATTAGGCAACTGAAGCATATTGTCATACCTGTAAGGTCATCGAGGCTCAGGGAAATATGGACAGGTTTATCTGAAGGTAGCCTCCTTGCGGTAATCATGTGGCCAATGGTACTGGAGTTCTGACTGTAGTTTCTGTTCTTTCGCTGTGAGGAAAGATTGATAATGAAATTCAATACAAATCCCTGTATTTACTAAAATAAAATTAAAACACTCGATATGTAAAGTGCCATCATGCTACTGAAACAACATCTGCTAAGCAGAGCCCAATCCCTTCTAATGTCAAATGTAGTAGAAGTTTATAGAAGTAATATTATGATAAAAATGTAGTAGAAAACATCAGAATTCACTATGTTATATATACTATAATACGTTTCACTACAATACGTTTAAAAACTCACGGCCATTTAATCTATTTAATGTACAGACTTCATCAAAGGCCATGATAACCCAAGCTAATTGCCAGTCTTCACATGGCAATGGCTTAATAGAGATTGAACGTTATACAAAACCAAATGTAAGCTGTAGTTTGCCTTGTTATAAAATTGCAGTTCAGTTTTAATGCCTGCACACAGCCCACACCTATTGCCTTACCTTGGTCACTTCCACACCTGCCAATGCAAGGTTCTGGACAGACGTGTCTCTTGCCTGGTCTTTGCCTTGGCGGAGCATTAAAGATCAAATGTGAGACAGAGCACCTGCTGCATGGCAACAAATTGACACTGTAATAGGCACTGAGGCAGCTGGTAGGACAGCATGCTGTTACCTGCACTTCCCATGGGCTCTGGGCTCCCTCAGGCCTGCTTTCTGTGGGCTGGACTTCCCCTCTCTTTCTTACTGTAAAAGGCGCTGAATTTTACTCACTTGCCCAAAAGCAGCAGCAATTCCTCTGTGCGATGCGCCTATCATTTTTGTTTACAGTTCAGCAACTTTAGAGTGTAAAGTGCCTTAAAACTAGAAAACGATTGTCAGCATGACCCTGCCTGTGTCAGTTCAATACGGCAAACTCCTTTAAACAACATGACTCCAGTCAGTAAAAATGCCTGTGACCCCAATTAGCTCAGGGTGACATAGCCAGTTTGGACTGCAGCTGCAACAGTACGTAAATGTACCATGATGCAGCTTTCCAAACTGAGGCTCTGTGTGCCTCTGCACAACATGACAGCATAGTACACTTGAATGACAGTAATGACAGGTGTCAGCCTCATCTGACACGAAAGTCCTCGACATATTTTGGCACGTTTTCTTCAACTCGTATCAAATAACCGCGTTTTGAGATGCAGCGTTCTCTTATAGCACGGGCTGATGAATTTGACAGTCAACCTCCCGCCATAATTTGTCTGTAAAATCAAGGACACATTATTAAATATCTTGAGGAACTCCTAGAGTTTTATATAACATACTCAAGACACGGGAAAGGACAGTGTCCCTGGAAACTGCAAAACATATTAGAATGGATTAAAAACATCTAAAAAGATTAAAACTAGTTGGGTAGATTAGTAATTAATCTTCTGAGGGCCCCAGCTGCTATTTATAATCACCCTTTTTTGTTATATCTCCTCTTCTTTTAGGTTGTCCCAAGCCACATGCCATTCCCTAACAAATTGGGCAGGCAGTAAACCTCCTAATGCCATCCTGGAATTGACTGCTAATAAATGTATGAGAGTGACTTTGTCTCTCTTGTCCTTCGATTTTTCTTCCACATCCAGAGGAACGCACCATCCTTACCCGTACCTGATTAGTTATATTAAGAATTATTGCCGTGAATGACAATATCTCTATCCTACTCTTGGCACAAAGTCTAAAAATAATAAATACTTATGAATGTGCTATTTACCTTGTACGTTACTTAACTTTTCAACAAATGGAGTGTTATCACCTGAATAGCATTTCAGCAAGATTCAGTTAATCTGTTTGAAAATATCTGTAAACTACTAAGTAGGTCAGAACTGGTGCACTGTGCCTATTTAGGGTGTCCATTAAACAATGTCCATACCTTGGAAACTGTTTGGAACACTTCAGTTCTGTGAGGGAGGCAACACTTCAGTTCTGAGGAGAGATTTTAGAGGTTGGGATTGTTCCAGTCAGAACTCAAAAAAGATTAAGGGTGGAGTTGATAGAGGATTCAAAATCATTAACTGTTTCAATATGGGGAAACAGCTCCTCTTTGTTTCGTATGTCAAAAATGTTAGGAACTCAAGTCGACACAAATTGAAGACTAAAAGAAATAACAAGGAAGAAACTTAAGTGGGATGTTTTTATAATCTGGAATGTGCTGCCCAGATGAGTCATGGACAGAAAAGAGAAAGTAGGAATTTTTTCTTAATTTTCAAAATTTGGGGAATTTGGGCACCACTAGCAAGGCTGCAATGGCCATCCCATGGGGAAGGACCAGAAAGATATTCCCAACTCAAAATAGTGGGAAATTTGGAGAGCAGCAGAAGTTTACTTCCCAAACTACAGTCATCAAGGCAATGGAAACTATTCCAGCATGCTCCTGATGTGCCTCGTATAGGTATGTTACAAAACTTACCTTGAGCAGCGCTGCAGTTCTGCCGCTCCCCGTGTGCGCGACTTTGGCGCCTTTCAGAGGGGGGCGGGCTTAAAGTGCCGTTTTTCTACAGGCAGGAAAAATCGATGAATGTCGGGCGATTTCGTTGCGGAAGAAAAATCGCTCCGACATTTCATGAATGAAGGTATTTTTAAATTACTCTAAATTATTTGTTAACTAGAGTAATTTAAAAATCACCTTCAAAAGCCATCAGAACCGACAACCGGAAGGATTTTGCGTAGGGGAGAAAAAAAGGTAGTTTATTTTTTAATTAAAAGTTGGTTTTTCGGGAGGCTTTAATAATATTTTCATGTTGCGAAATGGGGTCCAAAAAAATGTATGAACAAACAGTATTTTTCCTCCCGACTTCACGGCTAACCGCAACGTTCCAATCCACTGCATTCCACTAAAACCCACTCGCTAGTTGATTTAAATGGCCATTAATTTAAAGGCATTAAACACTAAATTCCTTCCATTTGGCCCAGAAATTCATGAAAATTAGATTTAAAAATTATGTTATATTGTGGATTATTGTGTGAATGTTATTTGGACACTTAGGCAATTTAAAAAGAGCTTATATTTTCTTAAGAAATGGATAGATGTTTAGATCTACTTATTGAATTTTGTAATTAGCTACAATTAGATAACTAACTAATTATATGCTTTAATTTCAGGTCATCGAAGTAAGATTGTTTCATATTTGTTTCAGAATGCTTCAATCTATAATAAGTGAAAATTTCATTGAGTTCTATTAATTTTTAAGGAAGTTATGGGCTTTTAACTGATCCAGATCACAGCTTTTGAGTTAAGTCAATTGAAAGGCAATGGGGAACAAGATGCTAATTTCCGAGTATGAAAATGGTCATAACTTTCTTAATACTGAAGATATGGAAGTGAATTAGGTGTCAAATTAAACTTCTTTTTATGCTTTATCTGATGGGATAAATTGCAGACTTGATTTTTAAAATCTCAAAATTTTGTAACATTGCTACCTTGTATGAGGTGGAAAGGCTTTGGGGCGTCTTGCTGAATTGCTTTTGAGATATATATGGATGTTCCAGCTGAGGGTCTGGTCAACAGTGCCCTTGCAAATGCTGACGGCAGAGTAATTGACAATGCTACTGCTAAAGGAAGATGGTTAGACAATACCTTGTTAGAAATGGTGAAGGCTTTGAACTGGCGTGATACTGGTGTGTGAAATGGTGTGTTATTTGCCACTTAACAGCCCATGGTTAATATAGTTTAAGTCTTGCCTCATGCAGTGATTTCATGGACTATTTCATTTTCTGAAGATGCAATAATGTGAACAAATTCCGTCTAATCATATGATGGAAGCAAGTTCACTGTTGAAAACGTGAAGCACCTAGATCAGGACATGATTTTAGCAGTTTCCGAAGTCAATGTCCTGGATCTGAGAAGGCTGGTCTCTCATCACCACAACCGTCTTCCTTTGTGCCATGGATCACTCCAACAATTAAGCATTTCCCTTCATTGCTCAATGACTTCAGTCTAGCCAGGGCCCATTGAAACTGGACCTTGCCAATTGCTACTGTGATGTCAAGGGCAGTCACTCTCATCGCACCTTTTGAATTCAGGTGTTTCTTTGGATTCAAGTCTAAAGCTAAGTGGATCTGGAAAAAGCCAAACAGGACATTAGTGAGCAGATCATTGGTGGGTCAAACCAGTGGAAATGTTAACAATGACACTTCCATCACGTGGCTCATGATTGAGAATAGACTGAGAGGGTGGTAACTTGCAGGCTAGCAGTGCTGCTCACGTTTCCAGATTGGCAGTGTTACTCATGGGTTGTGACGGCAATTAGTACCGAGCTTTCAGTTATCCATGATTGATATTAATTATTCAGATGAAAGATGTGAATGCAATGTATCCAAGTTTGCTGATCATAGAAAGCTGATGAGAAAGTAAAGGAAGAAGTAGTCAGTCTACAAAGTGATACAGGTGAATGAGTGAGGGGGAAAGAAGGAACCAGGTGGAGTATAATGTGGTCAATCCTAGGTTATAAACTTTGGGAATAAAAATAGAGAAAAATAATATTTTTAAATAGTAAGAAACTAATAAATGTTGGTGCACAGGAGGATAAACACAAAAAAGCTGGAGTAACTCAGCGGGACAGGCAGCATGTGTGTAGAGAAGGAATGGGTGACGTTTCGGGTCGAGACTCTTCTTCAGACTGAAGAAGTGGACAGAAGGATCCTGGTCATCTGGTTGATGAGACACAAAAAGCAAACATGCATGTCCATCATGCAATTGGACAGACAAATTGTCTTTATTTAAATGATTTTAGTTTAGTTTAGTTTAGATTCGAGATACAGCATGGAAACAGGCTCTTCGGCTTACCAAGACCACCAACCAGCGATCACCCCAATACAATTACACTATCCTACACACCAGGGACAACTTACAATTTTAACCTAAGCCAATTAACCTACAAACCTGTATGTCTTTGGAGTGTGGGAGGAAACCGGAGCACCTGGGGAAAACCCACACGGTTGCAGGGAGAATGTATAAAATGTTCGAACTCCATATAGACAGCACTCGTAGTCAGGAGCGAACCCGGGTTTCCGGCATTGGAAGGCAACAACTCTAGAGCCGTGCTACTGTGCTGCCCTGGTGTTGCGAAACAAAACTAAAACAGGCATTAATAAGCTCACACAGGGCTTGGGTGAAACCTGATTTAGACGACTGTTTTCAATTTTGGTCACTATCTAAAGAAAGATGTTGATGCCTTGAAACCATTTATTAGATTGATTGCATGGATGCGGGAAATGTCCTATGAAATGTCCTATGAAAACAAATTGTGTGTGATAGTTTGTAAAATAAGAGGTGACATCTAAGATGTTGTGAAGGGTTGTCAGGGTGGAGAGTCAAGAAACAGGAACTATAGATTCAAGATAAGGGGATCACCATTTGGAACTCTGATTATGTCATTTTATTTTACATGGAGAGTTATTAGTCTTTGAACGTCTCTCTTTCAGAGAAATCTCTTAGAATAGGATGGCACGGTGGCATAGCTGTTGAGTTGCTGCTTCACAGCGACAGAGATCCGGGTTCGATCCTGACTACGGGTGCTGTCTGCACGAGGTTCGTACATTCTGCCCGTGATCTGCGTGGGTTTTCTCAGAGATCCTCGGATTCCTCCCACACTCCAAAGACGTACAGATATGTAGGTTAATTGCCTTGGTATAAGTGTGAATTGTCCGTAGTGTGTGTAGGATAGTGTTAGTATGCGGGGATCACTGGTCGGTGCGGACCCGGTGGGCCGAAGGGCCTGTTTCCACGCTGTAACTCTAAACTAAACTAAACTAGAATGATCAAACATATGAACAGGCTCTTCAGCCCACAATGTCTAATCTGAACATGATGACAAATTAAACGAATCACCTCTGCCTGCATGTGAACCACATGCCTCCATGCATATTCATTGCCTAGCTAAAAAACAATTAAATGCTGCTGTCAAATCTATTCCACCACCACTCCTGGCAGTGCGTTCCAGGCACCCATCACTCTCTGTGTAAAAAAACTTGCTATGTACATTCTTGCTATGTACTAACTTGCTGAAACACCCCCCCCCCCTGCAACTTTAAGGCTGTGCCCTCTGGTATTTATATTTTGGAAAAACATTCTAACTGTCTACCCTATCTAAGGCCGCATAATTTCATTTACAGCTACCAGGACTTCCTTCAGTTTCTGGCACTCAAGAGAACACAACCCAAGGATTATCTCCTTATAGCTATTACTCTCTTATCTAGGCAATATCCTGCTAAACTTCTTCTGCACGCTAACTGCAGCCACCATATTCTTCCTGTAATGGAGCAACTGGAATTGCACTCAATATAGACCATGGGCCGAGGTGCTTTTTCGTTTCATTTTGTGACCTAAATCACGTATCTACCTGTATTTATAACATATTGTGTAAAAATATTATAGAAATCATACCTGAAACTCGTCAAGAACAAAACCTGCACATATTTTTAAAATATGAGAAAACCCTCACATTTTCCAAGTAGTAATTGTCCATTCAAAGCACGTTTGACATTGAGTCAGACGCCAATTGACCAATCACCTTTGTTTCATGCTGGAGAGGGAGCGAGCACTCTGGGATCATGGCTGCCTCCTAGTAACATCACAACAATAGCAAGGTTTCAAAGGCAGAAAGGTAATGCATTTGCAAATAATTTTGTTTTACAACTGATTTATCTTTGTAAAGTTATTTCGCTGTGAACAGTGAAATAAAAATGATAAATAAAAATGTAGAGCTAGGGTTAGGATTAGGGTTAGGGTTAGTGCCAGGGTCAGGGTTAGGCATTTTCCTCTCAGTGGAAGAGGGCTAGGGTTAGGGTTAGCGCAGGGGTCGGCTACTACGGCCCACAGGCCAGATCCTGCCCGTAACCCAAAAACACCCAGCCCGCAGGTGTATTTTTTTTTCTGAGGACTTCCGTGACAGAGCTGCCGCTATGGGGGTGTTGAAGGCGGCCCTGGGCCGAGCTGAGCAGCAGGGGGGAAGAGAGGGGGTCAGTCAGTCGGTTGGGCTGTCGGCCGGCCAGTGGGTGCGGTGAGGGGTCGGTCGGGCTGTCGGCCGGCCTGTGTTGCAGTGGGAGGACTGACAGAGCTGACTCTATGGGGGTACTGAAGGCGGCCCGGGCGGCGTGCAGGGCAGTGCTGCTCCCCACTATGTTGACATTTGGTGTAATCGTGACGTCGGGCAGGCTGCTGCTGATGATCCAGAAGGGCATGCTGACCGAGGTGGATGTGCTGAGCGGCCACACGTACAGTCGGTCCCAAAGCAGCTCAAGCAGGGTGTGAGGCCACCAAATTCAAGTGCAGTTTCATACTACCAAGCAGGGTGCAAGGCCACCAAATTCAAATGCAGTTTCATACCATTTCATGTAGGGGATAAGACCACCACATTCAAATGCAGTTTCATACCGTTTCAAGCTGGGTGAAACCACCATAAAACCACACAAAACACCGCAAAACACCACATAAACACCACACTCACAGTTCAGTAGACATTCAGTGTGTTCAGTTGATTCACAGCTCAGACAGAGTCGTGACCTCTCCCTCTCCCATCTTGCAGAGACTGAGCCACACCCACACTTCTGGGTTTTGTAATCCCGCCCCTCTCACCGGAAGGGGCGTGGCCTTCATGGCGTGATTGACATGAGAGAGATTCTCAACATTTTTTAAACACTAATAACACTTTTATTTTTCATTGATGGGAAGAATCCTCTGCACCTGATGAGCGGAGGGGGACTGAGTAAGATGGCCAAAAATCACAGCCAAAAGTGGTAGCGTTTTATCTATAATCAATATACAGTGCAAACAGGAAGTTGTCAAGTTTAGACTTTTAATCATTTGCCATATCAAACCAACCACCACGAACCATTTGCTGTGCTTTATTTCAAACCAACCACCACCAACCATTTGCTGTGCTTTATTTCAAACCAACCACATTTTCATTTTCAAACCACATTAAGGGCACTCAAGGTCAGTAAAACCCCACTCACAGTTTAGTAGACATGTGTTCAGTGTTATTCACAGCTCAGACTGAGAGATGTGGCCTTCTCACTCCCCCATCTTGCAGAGACCGACTGAGGCACTCAACACTTCCGGGTTTTATTGTCACTCCAGAAGGAGCGTGGCCTTCAGGAGAGAGAATCGGAACATTTTTTAAACACTAATAACTCTTTTATTTGGTCTCCTAATCTGAGGAAATACATTCTTGCCATAGAGGGAGTACAGAGAAGGTTCACCAGGCTGATTCCTGGGATGTCAGGAATTTCATATGAAGAAAGACTGGATAGACTCGGCTTGTACTCGCTAGAATTTAGAAGATTGAGGGAGGACCTTATAGAAACTTACAACATTCTTAAGGGGTTAGACAGGCTAGATGCAGGAAGATTGTTCCCGATGTTGGGGAAGTCCAGAACAAGGGGTCACAGTTTAAGGATAAAGGGGAAGTCTTTTAGGACCGAGATGAGAAAAACATTTTTCACACAGAGAATGGTGAATCTGTGGAATTCTCTGCCACAGAAGGTAGTTGAGGCCAGTTCATTGGCTATATTTAAGAGGGAGTTAGATGTGGCACTTGTGGCTAAAGCGATCAGGGGGCATGGAGAGAAGGCAGGTACAGTATACGGAGTTGGAGGATCAGCCATGATCATACTGAATGGTGGTGCAAGCTCGAAGGGCCAAATGGCCTACTCCTGCACCTATTTTTAATGTTTCTATACCAGACATGGGTCACGAAAGTTAAACTCTAGGCACATTTTTGATGCTCGGCCCACGGCCTAATACTACAAATGTGGCCTAACCAGACTTTTATAAAGCTGCAACATGACATTTTGACTCTGATACTCAATACCCCGACATGGGAAGGCAAGCACACCACATGCCTTCTTTACCACTCTTTGTTGTGTTTCAGGGAGCTATGGACTTGGACTAAGATATCTATGCACCCTCTGAATGCTTATATGGGTCTTGCCATTAAAGGTATATTTTCTCCTAAAGTGCAACACCTCACACTTGTTCAGATTAAACTCCATCTGCCATTTCCCCACCCATATTTGTACCTGCTCTTCCCTCTGAAGGATTGTTTCACTGTTTGCAATTCCATCAACTTTAGTGTTGGCGCAAACTTACTACTCAACCCATCTACATTTTTATCCAAATCATTTGTATATGTTGTCCAAAGGTGAGGGGAGAAAGAATGAATAGTTACTTGAGTAGGAACATTTTCTTACGGTGGGCAATAGATATATGGAATGAGCTATCAGAAGTGGTAGTTGAGGCAGGTACGAAAAACAACATTTAAAAGGCAATCAGATAGGTACATGGATAGAATAGGTTTAGCGAAATATGGGCCAAATGCGGGCACATGAGGCATCCAAGTCACCTTGCAGTCTCCTAGCATCCTCCTCACAGTTAACACTGACCCCCAGCTTAGTGTCATCCGCAAACTTGGAGATATTGCCTTCAAATCCCTCATCCAGATCATTAATGTATATTGTAAATAGCTGGGGTCCCAGCACTGAGCCTTGCGGAACCCCACTAGTCACTGCCTGCCATTGTGAAAAGGACCCGTTTACTCCTACTCTTTGCTTCCTGTTTGCCAGCCAGTTCTCTATCCACATCAATACTGAACCCCCAATGCTGTATGCTTTAAGCTTGTATACTAATCTCTTATGTGGGACCTTGTCGAAAGCCTTCTGGAAGTCCAGATACACCACATCTACTGGTTCTCCCCTATCCACGCTACTAGCTACATCCTCGAAAAATTCCACAAGATTCGTCAGACATGATTTACCTTTCGTAAATCCATGCTGACTTTGTCCAATGATCAGAGGGTGCATAGAGATCTTGGCCGGCAGAGGCAAGGTGGCCGATGGGCCTGCTTCCATGCTGAATTACTCTATGACTATATCACTAACAACAGAGGTCCCAGCACTGATTCCCACCGAATGCCACTTCTCACAAATCTCCAGCCAGAATAACACCCTTCTACCACTATCCTGCAGATAGACACAAAATGCTGGAGTAACTCAGCAGGTCAGGCAGCATCTCTGGTGAAAATAAATAGGTGACATTTTGGGTCGGAACACTTCTTCAGACCTCATGATAGGTTCTGCAGAAGGGTTCTGACTCGAAATATCACCTATTCCTTTTCTGCAGAGTTGCTGCCTGACCTCCTGAGTTACTCCAGCATTTTGTGTCTATCTTCGATAAAAAACCAGCATCTACAGTTTATTCCTACACACCACTCTCCTGTCTTTTATGGGTGAAGCCAAGGTACCATGTCACCATGGATCCCTTACATTTTAATGTTCTGGAGCTACAATGAACTGCAAATGTTAGAACCTTGAGTAAAATACGAAGTGATAGAGTAATTTAGCGTGTCAGGGAGTATCTCTGGAGGACATGGACCGGTGACGTTTAGGGTCAGGGTTTTCTTCAAGCTGATAGTAGTGGGGGCAGGTGGCAGAGAGAGCTGAAAAAGAGGTAGAGGCAGGTCAAAGCATGGCAAGTGATAGGTGGATACAGGTGAGGGAGTGTGGTTGACAAATGGGTGGACAAATGCTGGAGACGAGAGGAAACAAAAGGATGTCAGATGAGAGAAGGGGAGAGAGCTGGAGTATTCAATGTTCGTAAGGTTGGGTTGTAAGCATGTGAAGTGCTGTTCCTCCAGAGCTTGGCCTCACTCTGACAATGGACAGAAGGGTTGGTAAGGGAATGGGAAGGAAAGTTACAAGGGTTAGCAACCAGGAGAACCGAGGGGCTTGACTGAATGAGCCCAGGTGTTCAGTGATATGGTCACCTCATTTAATCTTCTCGTTCAACCTACCATGAGGGGCTTCAACAAATGCTTACAAACATACTTGTAGACACCATCCACTGCTCTACCCTCATCAAACACTTTAGTCAACAACTCTAAAAACTCAATCTAAACACTCAAATTAATGTATCTGCAGGGCAAGAATTGCTGTGCTGTGGGGATAGAGCAGGAGAATGGATTACATTTCAAGTCAGAATAAAGATGATCAAATCATATTTCTGAGATCCTTACAGATCTAAAAGGGTTAAATTCTACTTCATATCATTTGCAAGTTGTGCTGATTAAAGACCCTAGTTTCCAATGAGTAGTTTCAACATTTTAAAGAAGTATACAGGTAGGGTGATTGGGAGAGACAGACACAAAATATTGGAGTAACTGAACAGGACAGGCAGCATCTCTGGGGAGAAGGAATGAGTGGCGTTTTGGGTTGAGACACTTCTCAGGTGATATAGACTGACATGTTCAGTCCTTGAAAGCTTTGCTGCTAAACTTTAGCCCATGAAGGGGAAAGTAATCTAAAATACGGCTCGGGCCTTCTCAGCCTTTATCGTCCACCGGATAGAGAGCGTAGGAAGAAACTGCAGATGCTGGTTTAAACCAAAGATAGACACAAAAAGCTGGAGTAGACGTCAGACTGTCTGAAGAAGGGTCCCGACCCGAAACGTCACCCATTCCTTCTCTCCAGAGATGCTGCCTGTCCCGCTGAGTTACTCCAGCTTTTTGAGTCTATTAAAGGATAGAGGGCATTCCAACACAGAACATAGTGAAGGAACGTAGTAAACACTGTCCATTCATATTCAAAAAGTGGATTATAGGAATGTGTCACTGAACATCATGAGATTGCATGAGAAATGCTTCCTTTCTTACACTGGGCCACTGTTTTCTTTACCTTGATCCCAACCAACATTGAGTTTTTCATGAATACGTTCGGAGATCGCTGTTACAGATATCTATAATGTTGTTCAAGTGAATCACTGGATTACTGCAATGGTGTTGTTTAACACATCAACTATGAACCATGCACAGAAAATTGAGAATCTAAATGTGTAGAATTGTATTTTCCATTCGCAAACACAAATGAAATGTAAGAACCTAACATAAAATTGAAAGAAGATAGCCACAAATGCAGGAGTAAATCAGGGACAGGCAGCATCTCTGGAGAGGAATCGGTGTCCTTCTTCAGACGTCTAAAGAAAGATCTCGACCAGAAATGTCGCCCATTCCTTCTCTCCTGAGATGCTGCCTGTCCCGCTGAGTTACTCCAGCATTTTGTGTCGATCATCGGTGTAAACCGACATCTGCAGTTCCTTCCTGCAGATAAAAATGAAAGAAACATGCAAATAAAGGATAGGATAACTAACAAAGCAGTTATTAGGAAAATCAAATCTATGTTAAGCACAATTTGATGTAATAGTTGCCACCGTGAAGGAAGTACAATTTGAGCATAATACAGAAGCAGTGAAATCATTCTGCTTTTTGCACATTGTAATTCCAATGTAGTCAGTTGAAATGTAACAAATCTTTAGATGGCTTTTTGCTTGGTGGTTCTCATGCTGGTTTTTAAAATATATCCCACACCTATTTATTTTTGTTTTGTGAGCAGCAGGAAACCAAAATAGATATCAAATAAATTTATTATTTAATGGGTCTGTGATCTCGTTCCAGCAATGGTGACCTTGGATTACCATTGCTGGATTATTTATGCACCACTTATAGTCCTTGAGTTTTCAGCAGGAATCTGCACTTTATCCAGATGGTAATAATTAATTATTAACCTGGTTTTAACCTATGAATTATAATGTGCAAACTTGACCATCATTTCACCTGCTGATTCCTGCTGTTCATCCACACGCTACATGTCACAGCAATTTATCCCGAGTGTTGGCAGGTTGTACTCTGTTCATCTAAAGCTCACCGCCTAACAACAAGCCAGGGAACAGCAGCTGTTCATGCCTTGGCAGACCAGCTGGAGATGAAAGGTTGATGGTGCGAAGAAGTCATTGAGGAAAAGGATTTTAGAAATTAACATGTATTACAATGCGAGTGTGTATTAGATGATAACATTGATGTTTCTTTGAATGAAAGATTTTGTTTGGATAAATGAAAGCTGTTTAGCAAAATTAACTGAAGTGAACCTTTGTTTACCAAAGTCTGCTCTTCCCCACTCTGCTCACAGAGTTTCTGTCACTCTATTAGTTGGATCAGATCCATGTGCTCAAGTTACTACTTCCAATCTCATGTCAACCTCATCATCTACTGTCACTTGAACCACCTTCTTATCTCCACTAATCCTCTGAATTTATCTCTCCCCTCATTCCCCAGCTTTAAATATGCTTCTGGATTTCACTCTCACTGCGCTAAGCTCCTCCGCTGAACGACCAGCTCAGTTAGTCCACACCATTAGTATCTGCTGCTACTGAAGATTAACCCCTTGTGTCCACCGGTTTACTCTGTGATACTGGGACCTGGGGACTCCAGAGATTGATCAGTTCACTGGAATTTGTTGTAATTATTTATCACTAGCTAGGTCAAATGTCACTGCTCATCCTAAATCATCTCTGAATGGAATGACTTGTAAAGCAAGGATTCATAAGTCATGAGTCCCAGAGAGTCATCCAACCATACAGCACAGAAATGGGCCCATCTGCCCCACTTGTCCATGCCAATAAAGTTGCTGAACCGAGCTGATCCCACTTGCTTGCGCCAAGCCCATCTCCCAACAAACCTTCCCAATCCATGTAACCTGTCTAAGTGTCTTTTAAATGGTGCAACTGTACCCATCGTATCCACCCTCTCCTTAAAAGTCAAATGCTCCAGATTCAGTAACAACCTCGTAAATCATTTTTTGCACAATTTCCAGTTTAATGACATTCTTCCTCTCAGGTGATCAGAAAAGTACATAATACTCCAATACGATTGGCAAGTGGCCTAACCAACATCTTGTACAGCTGTGACATGACATCTCAACTCCTGTACTCAATACCCTGGCCAATGAAGGCAAGTTGGCAAACACTTTCTTCACCACCCTGTCTACCTGTCTTGCCACCTTCATGTAACTATGTACCTGCACCCTTTGTTTTTTTCTGTTGTACAACACTTCCCAAGGACCTACCATTTACGGTGCAAGTCCTGCCCTGATTGGCCCTACCAAAATGCAATATCTTGCATTTATCTGAATTAAATTCCTTCTGCTAGTCCTTGGTCAACTGGCCCAGTTAATCAAGATTCCCCAAGCAAACTTTGCTCCCATGTTAGATTCCATGCAATCTAATCTTCCTATCATGTGGTACGTTGTCAAAGGTCTTCCTAAAGTTCCTGTAGAAGACTTCTACTGTGCTGCCCTCATCAATACTCTAGGTCACCTCTTCAAAATACTCAATCAAATTGGTGAGGCTGGATTTCCCATATTCAAACCCAAACTAATTATCCCTAATCAGTCCTCGGCTTTTGAAGTGCATGTGGATCCTGTCTCTCAGAATCCTCTCCGGTAACTTACCTACCATTTATGTATGGCTCACCAGTTTGTAGTTTGCAGGCTTTTCCTTTCAGCTTTTCTGAAATAAAGGCACAACAGTAGTCACCCTCCAATCTTCCAGCACGTCGCTGTGGCTATAGATGATAGAAATATCTCTGTTTATGGCCCTGTAATTTCTTCCCTTGCTTCCCATTATGTCCTCAGATACAATTGACCAGGTCATGGCGATTTATCTATCTTAGTGTGTTTGAAGACCTCAGCTCCTCCTCTACTGTGATGTGGACTCTCGTCGAGACTTTACAATTAACTTCCATTTATCGAGTTCCCTAGCATATATGTCTTTCTCCATGGTGAATACAGACGAGAAACATATATATATATTATTTATTATTAATAATAAATAATTGACCACCACACAAACCAACCTCCCTTTCATTGACTCCATCTACATTTCATGCAGCCTCAGCAAGGCCACCAGCATAATCAAGGACGAGTCTCACCCCGGTCACTCCCTCTTCTCCCCTCTCCCATCAGGCAAGAGGTACAGAAGTGTGAAAACGCTTGCTTCCAGATTCAGGGACAGTTTCTTCCCAGCTGTTATCAGGCAACTGAATCATCCTATCACCAACTAGAGAGCAGTCCTGACCTACCATCAACTTCATTGGAGACCTTTGAACTATCTTTAACTGGACTTTACTGGACTTTATTTGCACTAAACATTATTCCCGTTATCCTGTATCTGTACACTGTGGATGGCTCGATTTTAATCATGTATAATCATGTATAGTCTTTTCGCTGACTGGATAACACGCAACAACAAGCTTTTTGCTGTACCTTGGTACATGTGACAATAATAAACTAATAAATAATAATAATCAGCCATCTACATATAGACAACCTATATGCCCACATGTGCCTCTACATATAGACAACCTATTTAGCTTTAATGGACCCTATACCTCATTATTCTTTTGACCTTGATATACTTGTAGAGTATCTTTCGGTTCTCCTTTACATTATCTACTAAAGTTACCTCATGCCCCCTTTTTGCCTTCCTAATTTTTCTCTTATGCGTACTCCTAAGCCTCCTGTTCCCCTGAACGGATTCACTTGATCTTCGCTGCTTACACATATGCCTCCTTAATTTTCTTGATCAGGACCGCAATATCTCTTCTTATCCAGGGTTTCCTACTCCTACCAACTATCTCCTCCAACACGAACATTGGGTCAGATTGACTGAATTTCTTTTGCAGAGGATATCACAGTATCCGGTACATTTTCATGACAATCCATTCATTTAATGGGTGCTATTAGTGATTGCAGTTCATTGTTCCCGATTAATTAGTTGAATGATAACCTTGTCGTCTTTGGGGTCCTTCATTCTGAATTCACTGTTTCTGTCCTCTTTGTATGTAAACATCAAACTCCATATTACCATGTAGACTCTCCACTCCCATTGTCATTGACAAGGCCCGTTTCATTATATTTTTCACCAAAACCTCCCTATCATTGAACAAACCTCCCTATCATTTTTATTTCAGCTGGTTCCATTGGAACTGAAAGAAACTCTCTCCCAATGTTCACTTGCACCAACCAAAAAAGCTGAGACACTACGGATGCTGTAAATCTGAAATAGAAAAAACTGAAAATGCACTATTTCCAGGATCCTTGTTTATTTAGGAATGTCAGCATCTGCTTGCCGTCTTATGTTCAGTCTACAGTTTCAACATCACTGTGTCTCTTCTGTAGGTTCTTTATCGCCCACTGTTTACATCTCCTCCAAATGATTAGCTGAGATGAACAAAAACCTTCATGTCCTCACTCAGTCAGCATCACCATTCTTTTAACACCATACTCCTGGACTCTACTTCATAAACCCATTGTTCTTCACCCATCCTCTTCTCTGCTTGCTTTCTAACTTAACCTAGTTCTGATGAAAGATCATTCACCTGCAACAGTAAACCTGATTTTCTCTCTTTTGACCAGCTGAATCTATCTAGTCTTTTCTAAGTTCACTGGCGACAGCCTTCTCAGCACCAAGGGTCCAATTTATGATGCTCCAATTCCACAGAAGCTGATTTGCTTAAGTATTTCTTCACATCTGGGCAGCACGGTGGTGCACCAGTAGAATTGATGGCTTACAGCGCCAGAGACCCGGGTTCGATCCTGACTACGGGTGCTGTTTTTATGGAGTTTGCACGTTCTCCCTGTGACCTGCCTGTGTTTTCTCCGAGAGCTTTGGTTTCCTCGCACATTCCAAAGACGAACAGGTTTGTAGGCTAATTGGCTTGGTAAAATTGTAAATTATCCCTAGTGTGTGTAGGATATTGTTAATGTACAGGAATCGTTGGTCGGCGTGGACTCGGTGGGCCGAAAGGCCTGTTTCTGCACTGTATCTCGAAACTAAACTAAACTAAAATAATCTGCTTTGATGCCTTTGTTTCCACCATTCCAGTCAGAATGCGTCTATTTTTTTTTTATCTTCAAGTGGAAAACACTCAAATCTTATTCAAGCATCCAAAGCCTCTTAAGCCTTAATCATGTCCAGATCCTCTCTGGCAAAATCTGCCACAGTCAGACCATTCTGGAGACAAAAGTTCACCACACCGACTTTTGTGTGCCAATGACCAAGTAGTTAAAGTATCTTCCTGTTGCCTCCTGCTACAAGAAGTGAACTAAGCTCTTGAATTTATTTTTTGCCATGATAGCAAGCATCAATTTAATTGCCTTCTCCTGTCTCTCTCTGAAGGGACAGACAAATATCTAAGTCAGGATAGACAGAAAATGCTGGAGTAATTCAGCGGGTCAGGCAGCATTAATATGTGACATTTCGGTTCGGAAACCTCCTTCAGACTGATTGCAGCATTCTGACCTGAAACGTCATCTATCCATGCTCTCTAGGGATGCTGCCTGACCACTGAGTTACTCCAGCATTTTGTGTCTTTCTTTAGTATAAACCAAATTCTGCATATCCTTATTATCACATCTAAGTTAGGACGGTATCTTACTTGGAGATTATTATGTTCTTATGGTTTTGCTGAGTACATCGTCCTTGATGACATGTAAAAGTGGTCCTTCAATAACATCCTATGGTGATGAGACCTAGCTTAAAAATCCCAACCGGAATCAGTCTGAAAGGAGGTCTCGACCCAAAACGTCACCTATTCCTTTTCTCCATAGATGCTGCCTCACCCGCTGAGTTTCTCCAGCATTTTTGCCTACCTTTGATTTTTCCAGCATCTGCAGTTCTTTCTTAAAAATCCCAACCACCTTTTGACCACAAAAGCCACCATATTGTGCCATGGCTCAACCAGATATTCACAATCTCTGCTTCTTATTTAATCAACAGAATTTCTGAACATGTACTCTCTCCAACATAGGGATCAATCAGTTCCATCTATAAAACATTCCCTGCCTCTTCACATGCATCATCAAAAACCTCCGTCCACACATTTGGCACCTCCAGACTCATTCGCTGCCAATGAGCTTCCCCTCCTCTCTTTATCTCTCTTCACTGCACGCTCTAGCCTGCTGGCTTCCACTTACTCTCTAAGATGTCACACCTTCTTAAAGTCCTGCTCCACGTGTTAAGTCAACTTACAACTTCACTCCTCCTTACTGGGCTGGAGAGGGTTGTAACACTCTCCAGCCCGACAAAAAATAATTTATTTGGCTTTGACTTGCTTCCCTCGAGTTCTGTGTCTTCAGCTGTACCCATCTTCCTTACATTTCCCCCCTCGAATGACCACATAGTACTCCCTCTTCTTAATTGTCCCCTCTTTCTTCGTTGAGATTCTGCGAGGAACCTTTGGACATATTTGAAATTTACAGTAAAAATTGTTGACAAATTTTTCACTGCCCTTAAATAGAAGCGGGTAGCAAGGAACTGCAGATCCTGGTTTAAACCGAAGGTAGACACAAAATGCTGGAGTAACACAGCGAGACAGGCAGCATCGCTGGAGAGAGGGAATGGGTGATGTTTTGGGTCAATGTCACCCATTCCTTCCCTCCAGAGATGTTGCCTGTCCCGCTGAGTTACTCCAGCATTTTCTGTCTATCAGGGGCAATATAGACGTGCTTTATACAAGAATGTATCCTTTAGGATGTGATTGTTAGACCCAGCTTCAATCTCCAGATCATTTCCCAAAGAAATGAAAGCTGCTTACACCTTAAACTAGTCCGCTACAATCCACTAGTCATTTTCAAGCTCCAGTATTTACTCACATAATTACTCGGTCGGATTAAACCTTCAATTTATTGTCACTGAAGAAAATATATCGCAATATTTCGTCAAAATTATCATGTTAAATGTGTGAAAATAAAGGCAAAAATGCCAACTGTAAAAGAAAACATATGCACTATATATAGTATTTGTTCCAACCAATAGCAAAAGACATAGAGTAAATGTTCGTCAGCCTAGCTGCCTTTGGTCTGTCTTCACAGTGCAGAGAACATTTCAGGATGAGAATACTGCAAAACAAAGCCTGCTCATTCTCTCAGTTGAAACATAGGATCAAAACCCATCATGCTTTTTTTTTACCTACCTTTCTTTTCCTCTTTGTTTTACCTTCTAACTACATGCATCTGTTCGTTGTCTGTCGTTCCAAGCCTAGTAATGGAGTGCTGCAAGGGGTCTCAATCAGTTATGACCAGAGAACAGTTTCAGAGAACCAAATGATCACATGGTTGCTCAAGAGTTGCTCACCAAGCTGGCGGTGTTGTTTGCTGTCCTCTAGTGGTCGCCAAGAGTCAATACTCACATTTTCCCTCTTTTCCAACTCTTCCCCTCACTGTTCTCTTTTCATGTGAAGCTCCAATAAATGCAAGGCTATGATGTAAATTTTCAATTTATAATTATTTATTTAAAGAAGGATTTCCTCCCCTCATTCCAGACAAGGTCATAATTAAAATAATATCCATGAGTCTCAAAGAGGTAAGAAATAGAGGGCAGACACTGAACGCTGGAGTAACTCAGCGGGTCAGACAGCATATCTGGAGAAATTGAATAGGTGACGTTTTGGGTCGAGACCCGTCTTCAGACTTAGAGTCAGGGGCAGTTAGAAGAGGGGTTTTTTTCACATTATAAACCTTAACACGTGGTGCACCACAGAGATTGTGGCTGAGTCCACTGTTGCTTGTCATTTACATTAACGATTTGGATGTAAGTGTAGGTGTCATGGTTAGTGAATTTGCAGAAAACACTGAAATTGGTGGTTTAATGGACGGCAAAGATTATGTAAGATTATAATGAGATCTTGATCAAGTGGATTCACATATATATGAAGGGTTGCATTTTGGTAAAGCAAATCAGGGCAGGACTTGCACAATAAATGGTAGGTGCCTTGGGAAGTGTTGTAGAACAGAGAGATGTAGTAGTGCAGGTACTTAGTTTCATGAGAGCGGCGACATAAGTAGACCAGGTGGTGAAGAAGGCAGTTGGCACGCTTGCCTTCATCAGTCAGAGTAGACAATAGAGGTTGCGAGCTCACGTTGCAGCTGTTGAATACGATGGTAAGGCCATATTTAGAGTGCTGTGTATAGTTCTGCTATGGGATAAATATCATTAGACTGGAAAGGGTGCAAAAAAGATTTACGAGCATGTTACCAGGTCAAGAAAGTTTGAGTAATTGTGAGTGGCTGAATAGGTTGGATCATTTGTCTGCAGAGAATTGGAAGTTGAGGCGTAACCTTATAGGAGTTTATGAAATCATCAGAAGCACAGATTAGGTAGCAGCCGCTGCCTTCTCCCCCAAGGTATGGAAAACAAGACAGCACAGGTTTAAAGGTGAGAGGGGAAGGATTTAAAAGAAACCGAGGGGCAACTTTTCACAGAGGGTAGTGCATAGATGGATTGAGCTGCCAGAGAAAATGGTAGAGGAAGGTACAATCATGACATTTAAAAGACAGATGGACAGCAAAGATTTGGATGGATATGGGCAAGGCAGGCAAATGGGATAACCTTGGTTAAGCAACTTGGTTGGCATGGACAAGTTTGTTCCACAAGTCTGTTTCCGTGCGATATAGTTGTATGACTCCAAGACCGAACATTGATCAGATCAGACTTTGGAACTGTGGAAAGCAACCGTGGAAAGGCGAACTGAGTTAAAGTTTTGAGTTGAAACCATAGAGTTTTGAATGACCTAGACATTCTATTGCTGGTGGAGTAGGTTGGAGTGGATTCAAGGTGGGGTATGGTGGAGATGGACATAGACAGGACCATGGTAAGTCCTTGGTGCAGTTGGTTCCATGTCCCAAGGCCACTATACAGGTTGAAAACTGATTTTCCAGTACCTTCGGTTCCAGCGCCTTTCTGCATTCATAATCATAATCATACTTTATTAGCCAAGTATGTTCTGCAACATACAAGGAATTTGATGTGCCACACAGTCATACCATTAAAAAGCAATAAAACACAAAATACATTTTAACATGAACATCCACCACGGTGACTCCTCCACATTCCTCACTGTGATAGAAGGCAAAATAAAGTATCTTCCCTTCTTTGTTCTCCCGCAGTCTGGGACCTTGAGCCTTCCGTTGACGGGGCAATCTTGGCTCCCGTAGCTGGCAGCGGGCGCTACGCGTTCGGGGCGATCAAGCTCCTTCATCGGGGGGGAATCTCAGCTCCCCCGTGCCGGGCGATCTGACCCCGGGTTGGAGCTTCTGTGTAGTTTGGAGCTCCCGGCATCGGTCTCTACCCGAGACTGCGAGCTCCACGATGTTGAAAACTGCAGGCCGCGGTTGGCGCGTCGATCCCAGGCAAGGGATCGGCTCCGATGATAAGTCCACGCCATGCGTTGGGGCTCAAAGTCAGTCTTGAGCGAGGCCTCCAGCTCATGATGTTAGGCCGCAGAGCGACGGGAGATACGATTCAGAAAAAAATCTCTGGAAAGGAAAGAGACTGAATAAAAGTTTCCCCCGAACCCCTCCCCCACATAAATCAAACCAGAGAACATTAACGCCAACTATTCAAACACAATAAGAATAACAAAAAAAGACAAAAAGACAGACAGACTGTTGGCGAGGCTGCCATCGTGCGGCACACCTCTGGACCAACAGAGGTCACGTGATAATGAAATGATTATACACCCCTGCCTTGCCAATGACACCGTCCCCATGTCTCTCAAGCACAACATAGTGCCAGGAACTTAAATGAAACAAATGTAAAATGTAAACTGAATGCGAATGGAATGTGAATGGAATGACCTGCTGACCCATTCCCGACTCCCACCATCTCCCCGGTGTCCGACCCCACTCCCAACTTGTAAGGTGGACCAGCGAGACCTTCTTTACCCACCACATGATCTAGTGACTTGGTTTTTGCGTGGAGAGTGTTTTCTTCGGGTTGCCGTCCCCTCCCCACCTGTCCCTCCTCCACCCTTGCCTCTCCTCCCCCCCCCTCTTCCCCCCACCGCCACCGCCTCCTCCTTCTCCCCCACAGTCACCGACATACTCCACCTTGAAAGCGACAGTAGGTGAGAGGGGAGGGAGCCTCACGGTGACTGAGTCGGTGGGGGCACATTGAACAAAGAGGTCCCGGCCAGGGATTACAGAGTGAGCCGTAAAACAACAGCCGTGTGAACTAGCGAAGAAGGGCTCGCTAGTGCAGACCAGCGGCACCGGCGCTGAGTTTTCAATGAAACGACACAGTGCTGGAGTAACTCAGTTGTCTGAATCAGTCTGAGGAAGGGTCCCGATGTCACCTATCCTTGTTCTCCAGAGATCCTGACCCGCTGAATTACTCCAACACTTTGTGTCGTTTTGGTGGGTGAAGAAGGGCTCGCTGGTGCACCTTATGAGTTGGGAGTGGGGTTGGAAACCAGGGCTCTAAATGGCCGGGGAGACAGTGCGAGCCAGAGATGGGTTGCAGGTCTGTCCTGCAGGTCTATATCCAACATCTGTTATAAGGGGGTCGTTAAAACGAGGGTTTACTGTATAGTCTTTACGAAACAGTTAGGAGAGAAGATTGAAACCACGACGAGAGACACGGCCAGTTAGACTCGTCACTCGCAATGCCACCTGTGGCCGCTCAGGGAATTTCAACTGAGCTCTCGTAATTTTGTCCAGATTATAGGGGTGAATGGACCATCAGTTTTCGGATAATCAGTGTACAACCTGCACTTGTGCCACATGGGTGCGATTGAATATCTTGGGACCAGTATCAAAGTATGCATGTCGCACCTTTGGACACCAGGGCTGGGTGTTAGTATGCCACATGTGGTACCTGAAAGTAAATTTGTAAAAACACAGAAAAAAACAAATAGCTCATTATTGATAATAGGTTCACGTGTTGCACAATTCTTTTTTTTAAATTAATTTTATTAGAAACAATTGTACAAGGAGAAAGTAATCGACATAACAATGATACAATTTTCATACAGCTTAAATTTTAACAATTTATAAACTAATAACTTAATCGGGAAAAAAGAAAAAGGAAAAAATGGGAAAGAAAAAAGAAAAGAAGAAAAGAAAGAATTTTGAAAAAGACACGAAAGAAAAAAAGGAAAACACCCTGAACCAACAAAGAAGTGAAAGAAGCGGAGATATATCCCACTACCCTTCCCTACGCCCGCTCACCCGACCCTAGCGTTAGTTTTGAATTTGTGTTGTTGAAGAAATTCAATGAAAGGAGACCATATTTTGGAAAATTGATCTAGTTTGTCACTCAAGACAAGCCTTATTTTTTCTAAATGTAGTGTCTCGATCATTTCTGTGATCCACATCTTCACTGTGGGGACTGTTATCTTTTTCCAGAATTTAAGTATGTTTTTTTGCAGTGATTAAACCATAGTCAAGGAAGTGTCTACGGGATATCGTTAAATTGGGGCAGCCCTCTGACATTCCTAATATTATTAATTTTGAATCTGACTCCAATTGAGTTTTAAGTGTTTTAGAAATTATATTGAATATTCCCCTCCAGAAGTTTTGTATTTTTATACAGGATACAAAAGAATGAGTTAGGGTGGCTTCTTGGAAGTGACATTTATCACAGAGGAGAGACAGTTGGGAGGATCTTGTACAATTTGGTCTTTGAGTACTATAACCTATGCAATACTTTAAATTGTATCAGGCAATGCCTGGCAATTAAAGAACAGTAGTGTATGTATAGTAGGCTTTCCTCCCATATATCTTTCGAAATGGGTAAACCCAGCACGTCCTCCCATGCTCGCCTATAAATCTCAGAGGGTGGGGTGTCAATGTTTAGAAGAGTGTTATAAATGTAAGATATCAACTTACTTGTGTCCGCATGTCTATTCAAACAATTGTCTAATACATCTGGACCCATAAGAGGATAGTCTTGTGTATATGTTTTCAAATAATCTTGGATTTGAAGATATCTAAAAAAATTATTAGCATTCAAGTGATATTTCTCCTGTAGTTCTTGAAAAGAAGAGAGAGTCACCTTCTTATAGAGGTCTCCCACAGTATTGATTCCCAGGTTCTTCCATTGAACAAACACCCTATCTAAAATAGACGGTTTAAATGAGGGATGATTTGCAATGGGAAGAAGTAGAGACATATTTCTCAATTTAAGACTGAATTTCAGCTATTTCCAGATACGAATAGTACTATGTATTATCAGATTATGTTGCACAATTCTTAAGTGAATTTCAATTGAATTACGAGATTGTTTTATGGTTCGTAGAATTCTGCATCTACACTGCACTTAAATGTGTTAATAAAAACTGATTAGGAATATTAAATTACAAAACATATTGAATCATGACATTAGAATTGTTTTGCCCAGGGTATGCTGGTGATAGGTTTTCCACTTCCTGCTGGTACTCCCATTAAGATTAGAAATACAAGACTGAAAATTCAAACCTGATACTTGCATACGGAAGTGCCAAAATGAGTAGACCATCCATCCCATTCAATCTATGCTGGCTCCTGGTAGAGCAATATCGTCAGTCCCATTCACCCAACGCGTTACACAATTCTGCCAAGTATTCTCTTTCAAGTAGCCATACAAGTGCTTCTTGAAGGCACAAATTAATTCCGTTCATTTCAGTCTTTCTGACAGTGAATTCCAGATCATAACTATGTTCTGAGGATAACACGTTTTTTTCCCACCCATCCTCCATGGATTATTATTTACCTAAAATTAGAACTCTTTGTCCCCTAGCCTTGAATCATTCGTTAATTCAAAGAGTTTCTTCTATTTGATCTAACTTCTACATCTCCGCCGAACTTCTCTCAACTTCCTTTGCTAATAATGGTACGTGTTCACCAAACTTTCCTTCTTCTTCTCAAAGCATCGGATCATTTTAATAAATTAATGAAGATTCCACAAACCGATCAGTGGCTTGCCCAAATGAACCTTCCTCATTCATAAGATCAGATATGTGAAATGTATGACTGAAGTCAAACATGCAATGCTGCATTTAAATTCCATTAGAACAGGAGATTAGATTTAAAGGCGTCACTTGGAGGGAAAGAATTATATGCCTTGTGCATCAGCATTATTTTCAATTATATATTATAAGCAGAAGAAAAATTACATTAATGTGAAAGTTTACACTATGGTGGTGCACAACTTAGACTGTTATAAAATGTAAGACAGGGTGGAACATTCATAATTGAGATGGAGAATGAAAGCAGAATGAATACCGGTGAGGTGCTGAGGTGACCCGTTGCTGAGGTGACCCGTTGTCTTGTCAAACACATTTCATTGTACCGTTGACCCTGTGTTAACCTACATATGACAAATAAAACTGAACTGAACTGAACTAACTGCAACAAATGAAATAAAACTTAATAATGTAAGAAAATGCATTAAATATGTGAAAGATTGATTTAGAGGTTCCATTTTTTTTGTAAAGTTTGGAGGCAGATTCTGAGGCAGGGCCCATTTCTGCCACTTACAATTTGTACTGTCGGTGTTCATGGGACCTTTCTTAGGCACACCGCCATGCACCACACAAACTTGAGATTTGCTATCAGTCACTCCATTCTTGTTTAGTCAGCTTCCAGTCCAACTAGGAGAGACCTATCATCTGATTCAGAACTTAATCCAGAGGATTATCCAGTCAAGAAGTTATGAAGCAGCTTTATAGGACTTTGGTTGGGCTGCATTTGGAGTGTTGCATGCAGTTCTGGTCGCCCCAGTACTGGAAGAATGTAGAAAAGGTGCAGAGGAGGTTTACCAAAATGATGACTGGTTTTGCGGTATTAGTTAAAAGCAGAGATTGAATAGATTTAGATTGTTTTCTCTGGAACTCAGGAGATTGAGGGGAGACCTGATAGAAGTATACATAATTATGAGAGGCGTTGATAGATAGGCGGTCAGAACATTTTTTCCCAGGGTAGAAATATCAGATAGTATAGGGCATAGCTTTAAAGTGAGAGAGTCAAAGGAAAAAGGAGATCTGCGGTATTTAAAAGTATTTTTACGCAGAGAATGGTGAATGACTGGAACTTGCTTTTGAGGGTGTTGGTGGAGGCAGACTCGATAGTGGCATTGAGAAGGGTTTTAGATAGGCACATGGATATGCAGGGAATGGAGGGTATGGATTATATGTAGGCATATAGATAGGGTTAATTATGGATAGTCAGCATGGGCTTGTACGTGGGAGACTGTCTCACGAATTTGTTTGGGTTTTTGAAGAAGTAACGGAAAAGGATGATAAGGACAGAGATATAGACTTAGTCTCTATGGGCTCCCGCAAGGCATTTGATAAGGTTACACATGATAGGCTGCTCCAAAAGGTTAGATCATGTGGGATCCAGAGAAGGATAGCTAACTTGATACAGAATGAACATTGACTTCTCTAACTTCAAATAACCCTTGTTTTCCCTCTCTCTCCATCCCTTCTCCCTTCCCAGTTCTCCCACCAGTCTGTCTACGACTATATTCTATCTCTGTCCCGCCCATTCCCCTGACATCAGTTTGATGAAGGGTCTCAACCCGAAACGTCACCCATTCCTTCTCTCCAGAGATGCTGCCTGTCCCACTGAATTACTCCAGCATTTTGTGTCTATCTTTAACTTGATACAGAATTGGTTTCCTAGTTAGAAGCAGTGGATGGTGGTGAAAGGTTGTTTTTCAGACTGGAGTCCTGTGATTAATGGTATAGGTCAGGGATCTGTGCTGGGGCCTTTTCCTGTTTGTCATTTACCTGAATAACGGCAGTGCACATAGAAAATGGTATACACTGCAACCACTGTTTCGGGCATTTGCTCTAGATGGTGGTGAGATTCTTTGGAGTTGTTGGAACCGTACTCATTCAGAAAGTAGACCAGGGTTTTTAATCAATACTATTGACTTGTGCACATCAGATGTTGGAAAGCCTTGTTGCATGATGCTCAACTTCTGATCTGCTCTTATAGCCACAGTATTTATATGGCTAGTCCAGATTCTGGTCAGTGGTGATGCCCCAGCATATTAATAGTGGGGTCTCAGATATACCTAATGCCATGTCAAGGGAGATACTTAGATTCTCTTGCTGGAGTTTTGTGGTGTGAATGTTACTTAAACTTACCTGAATGGCATTCTGGCCTTGCTGTATGAAGGCATGAACTGTAGGAATTGTAGGAATTGTTGAAGAATGGTAAATAGAATTTATGATTGTGCAATCATCAATAAATAATCCACAGTTGACCTGATGATGGAGAGAAAGGCACTGATGAAGGATTACTGTGGGTGACTAAGTACCGCGAGGAAAGAAATGGATGCTAGGGAACTCATGATGCTAATCAAGATGTCTTGAGTAGAGGCCACATTACAGGAGAGGGGGTGCTGAGATCTCAAAACACATTATGGTAGATAAATCCCCATGACCTGCTCAATTATATCTGAGGACATTATGGGAAGCTAGGAAAGAAATTATGAGGCCAATGATAGAAACATTTCTATTAATTGTAGCCACAGTTGACATGACAGCAAACTGGAGAAGGGCTATTGTTGTACCTTTGTTTAAGAAAGGCTGCAGTGAAAAGCTTCAGAGATACTGACTGGTGAGCCGCACGTCAATGGTAGGTAGGTTACCAGAGGGGATTCTGAGAGACAAGATCTACATGCATTTGCAAAGGCAAAGGCTGATTATGGATAATCAGCATGGGTTTATGCATGGTAAATTATGTCTTGCCAATTTGGATTCAGCAGTTTTTTCAAGGGGTAACCAAGAAGACTAATGAGGATGGTGCAGTAGACATCATTTACATGGACGTTGGGAAGGCCATTGCCAAGGTACCACATGGTAGGGTGGTTCTAAAGGGATCCAGGGTGAGCTAGCCAGTTGGATAGAAAATTAGCTAGAAAATAGGAAATAGGGGGTTATGACAGAGGTTTGGTTTTCAGACCGGAGGCCTGTAACAAGTGGTTTATCGCAGGGTTCAGTGCTGGGTTCTTGGTTGATCATTATTTGTATTCAGTTCCATTCATTCAATCATTGTGTTCCTCTTGATGCCCATTAACTTTAGTTGTATTAATGCTTCAATGCCACGATCAGTCAAATAGTGTCGATGTTAAGGGCAGTCAATTCAACTCATTTCTAGATTTTAGCTAACGATCCATGTTTGAATCAAAGCTCTGTTGAGGTATGGAGCTGAGTGGTTCTGAGAAATCTAAACCTGATATGCACGAGCAGGTTATTAATGAGCATATGTCTCCTGAGAGCATTCTCGATTACAGCCTTTCTAGCTTTGCTGATGATTGACAATAGACTGTTCAGGTGGCTAAACCACATTGTATTTGTCCTATTTTTTTAGACAGGTCATACATGGGGAATGTTCTACATTGTCAGATCGATGCCAGTGTGCCAACTATACTGAAATGTGATAACGTAAGGCCCAACTGGTTCTGGAGTGGATGTTCAATTTCCTCATCTAGGATGTCATCTCAATCCAAGGGTTTTGTCATATTCAGTCACTTCTTGCTACTACTTAAACAAATCAAGTTTTGTGATAATGGGGATCTCAGAAGGAAGTCAAGATGGGTCAAATAATAAGCACTTTGGTTGAAGGGTTAAAAGAAATGCAGCAGGAGTTGTGTGCAAGATGAACATTGGTACAAAGCTGCTGTAACCCCAGTACTTACACTAGAACATGCGTCACACTTTAAGTAAACTTGAACTGCAATATTTATTAATAAAAGCCACATCATTGCAATACAATCAAAGGTCATATTTATATGAGGGAAAACATTTAATCAATCTATCCAAAATGTGTGTATTATAGAGTAAACAAAGGGAGTAATCTCAGATCCTGATATCAGACAACGATGAGAAGGCCTACTGGGAGGAGGTGGCTGATCTGGCAAGCTGGTGTCAGGACAACAGCCTCCTCTTGAACATCAAAAAAACTAAGGAGCTGATAGTGGACTTTAGGAGGGCACATCATCCGAGGACGTTCACACCATTGAGGATAAATGGGGATAATGTGGATAGGGTGAGCTGTTTTAAATACCTGGGAGTCCACATCTCTGAGGATATGACATGGACATCACACGCTGCAGCACTCGTAAGGCAAGGCAGCGCCTTTACCACGTCAGGCAATTGAGGAAATTCAGAGTGTTTCCAAGGATCCTCCAGTGCTTCTACTCAGCGGCTGTGGAAAGCATCTTGTCCGGAGATATCACGATTTGGTTTGGGAACTGCTCTGCCCAGGACAAGAAGGCTCTGCAGAGAGTAGTGCATTCGGCCAAACGCACTATGGGAACTTCACTCGCCCCTCTGCAGGAACTCTACATCAGAAGGTGCAACTCCAGAGCCAACAAGATCATGGGAGACCCCTTCCACCCCTGCAACGGACAGTTCCAGCTGCTATGGTCAGGCAAACGTCTCCGTTGCCATGCTGTGAGAACGGAGAGGTTGAGAAGGAGTTTCTTCCTAGAGGCCATTCGGCCTGTAAACTCCTATCTCACCAGGGACTAACTTTACTGGACCATTCTACTGTGTTTTTTTTCCTCTTTCTTTCCTCCCTCCAAAATGTTTGTTTGTTTGTTTTTTGAATGAAGTCCGCGAGCACTGCCACTTTTCATTTCACTGCACATCTCGTATGTGTATGTGACGAATAAACTTGACGACTTGACTAATCTAGTGTTTTAACCAAATAAGCTTGGGAAAAAAATATATATTTTTTAAAACATGAAGTAACAAAGGGGCAAACTGAAACTCAAAAAATGTATATGGCACAGAATCATATTTGCAGAGTCTCAGATATTATCTGGTTTGCTAATTTAATCAATTGCTTGCTAGTAACTTCACGGGCAGAAAGATAGCAGCATTACTTGTCAAAGTGGAGAATCACTAACTGAGGCCCTTGGTCCTCATTGGGCCAAATAAGTGAAAACTAGTTGCAAATGGACTGAATTGCTTCCTCGTCCAACAACCTTTGGGTTAATCAATATTAAAACCCTGGCAAGAGTCAAATTCTTCAGCAATCTTTCCATGCCCTGTACTCTACTATTCTGCAACCCCCTCCTGTCCCAGAATTGAGACATCAGAGTATCTCCAATGGGGTAGGAGATAGCAACCTTCACGTGGTCCACCCTGTTTCGACTAATGTTATCAACGACAGGCACAAACAAATAGATGTAGTGTTTTGGTGTCTTCAACTGTAGGCTGTGCACGCCACACGCAAGAAAAAGAAGTATCTCCAATTATGATCTCTTTATCATAACCTTTATTAATATTATCATTATATTTGCTCTATGATTGATGGCGGTGCTTTCTGTTGCTGGCCCAAAGGTTCTGGAATTATCTTCCTATATGTCTTCACCTTTCGTCTTCTCTTTCTTCTCTTGAGGCCTTAAAACTTGTCTCTTTGAACAAGCTTCAGACTGTAACTTTTCTTTCTATAGCTAGGTGGTGAATTTTGCCTTATAACATTGATGCACTTCGAGAAATTCTGCTGGTTGTAGCTGGCCTTCTAAAAATGTCACTACATGATGCATGGGAAGAATGAAGATTAGTATTCTACAGCAAAGTATCACCTGTCAATGTGCTTGAATAAAACTGATTGGAAATGTGCTGGTTAAGTCTCACAATTCACTGCCTATGCAGATAAGACCAAACTTCAGTTCTATGTCACACCAATGGTTTCATATAAATAATTTATCAGCTGGAATAAATTGCCTATTAAGGGTAACTAACCTTAACTGATCCATAAATGAAAACTTTCCCAGAATTATAGTATCGTTACAGTACAAGAGATGATTACAATGCTAGTATCTGTCGTGCACATAAAACATATGTGGCTTCAGGTAGGTATATTGGAAACATGCTCTGCTTTTTGAGGCATCAATTGTGTCAAGTAGAAACCAATAAACAGCTAAAAATACTCATTGCAGTAAATTTGGGTCAAATATGTGCTTGTCGTCTTCTTATGATAAATGAGTCCTTCTTCACACGCTGGAAAAATATGGAAGCTCATTGTGCAGAGCAATCAGTTAAAAACTCACACTCTAAATCAAGGGTTCCCAACCTGGAGTAAATATACCCCCATGGGGTACATTTCGCCTACCCAGGGGGTAAATTTGTTGATTCTGGATTTGTACATATGTTTTCTCATTGACTGACTGTGTTTGGTTCTGGTATACAGGTATCTGTTCATCATTAGCTCATAAATAAGTGAAATAACATTGTCATGTGCTATTAAAGTTGCCTGGGGTAAACAGGACGAAAAAGCTTGGGAACCCCTGCTCTAAATGGTGTTTGCTCCATTTGTTTCCTGGGGTTGCATTGGATATGGGATGCACAACTACTGCCCATCTTTCACAGCATTCTCAGTAAGAGTCTTTGTGGATAAGACTGGGCAATCTTTATCAGCAGTGTACCAGCGATGGCATTGGAGATAAGTTCATTCTGTTTTCATGTAATGTCTATAACCTGCAACCTTTCCTTGCATGAGTGATTAGATATAGATCAGAACCTTCATTTTATTATTTTCCAAACTAAACCAAGGACACCACTGATCTGCTAAGCAAACTAACTTAGCACAGTCCTCAGATTGGATCTAGGATGTCCTGCTGTGTAAGGCTCAGTTGCACACCGAATTTAGCAACTCACCCGTTAGGGAGGTGGCAAATATTTCAGTTGTGACATATTGTCAAAGGTTTAGCACTGTTGGCCAATTGTGGAAACTAAACACATGCGCTTATAATTTGCAGTGAACCATACTTTGTGTAATATCTTGAGACCCAAGATCCATTAACAGCTCTAAGAATATGTCATGTGCAGTCTAGTTCACAAATAACATTCTATGTTACAACCCATCTTATGCTGCTTGACCCTTCTCCAGGCTATGATGTGGTTGAACACACCACATCCCACCATCAACTCTCTACCTTCATACATCTGGATGAGGCCACATACACACTATCAACTCTTCAATCTCAGCTGAGGAATCATTGGCAATGACTTAATTTACTTCAACAACTTTGCCACCTATGGTGATCTCAAGTATTTGTCCTTGATACTGTATGTCTCCACTCAACACGTGGGTAGAAAATACCCATACAGGATACTTCCCTTTATTAGCTGAGGCATAAGGTAGAAAGAGGGCAGTTTTATTACATCTGTACAACACATTGGTTTGGCAACAGCTTAAAACATGACACAAGTTCTGGTCACCATATTACAGGAAAATGTGATGATACCAGAGAAGGTACAACAGTTTGGATCTTACGAGGGTTCGAGGAAAGATCAGTGAGATGTCTTGGAACAAAAATGGTTTTGTAACTTAATTGGGATGTTTGAAATGCGAGATACAGCAGATAAGAAAGACCCATTTCTTTTAGAGAGAAATCCATAACTCGGGGCATTAAATTTAAGGTAATTGATATAAGTATTAGAGGGGAGTTGAAAACCCTTTTCAACCAGAGTGGGAGAGATCTGAATGTCAGATACTTAAAGAGTGGTGGAGGCAAAACATTATAATTACATTTCAAAAGTTTCACTTCAGTTTCAGTTTGGTTTAGTTTATGGTCACGTGTACTGAGGTATGGTGAAAAGCTTTTGATGCGTGCTAATCAGTCAGCGGAAAGACAATACATAATTATGCATGAAGTGCGTAAATATGTATTTGATGTGCATAATCTACAAGGGTTTATACCAAGAGGTCCAAAGTCCACTTAACTTTAATTGATTTTTTACTGTGACTGGGGCATCTCAGGTAACTAGCTGTCTTCTGTGTCAGATGACTGTTAGTGGACTGTGAATTGTGGATGCTCACAATATGCATCTAACATGTAGAGCTAGGCACTGATTTGACCATCAGAAAGTTTTGCTAAACTGGTCCAGTGCCTAAATCTTTGACCTGAGCCAAAAGGGTAGGAACCCAATCCACAGCTATTTGGAGGCAATGAGAAACATACAACTACATCCTAATAAGTTACATTAGTTCAATAACTGATACTAGAAACATGCTTGTTATTGACTAGGATTTTTATAATAGCAATGCCCACAACCCATGGTGTATATCTAAGAAACTCTACCCTTACAAATTTCAACCAAATAACAGCTGCTGGCTTTACAGGTTACAAATCTATTGATGTTACATTTACACAAAAATGAATAGAAGGCTATATTCTTAGAGATACAGGTATACTATTTGTACTGATTGTGCCCAGTATCCTACAGCACTCATAGGTGTATTATTTTCTGTGAAGAATGCATGACCTTTCTGGACCTCAGTCCTTCTGGACCTCAGAAGGGACGAGAGAATCAAGGAGTTGCAGCGGGAGTGGTCTCTGCAAATGGCAGAAAGGGGTGGCGATTTCGATTGTAAGGAGATTAGTGGTGGGATCATGCTAGAGGTGACGGGAATGTCGAAGGTTGATGTTATGGATGCGGAGGCTGGTGGGGTGAAAGGTGAGACCAGGGGAATTATGTCCTTGTTGCGCCTGGGGAGAAAGGGAGCAAGAGCAGAACTCTGGGACACGGAGGAGACATGGGTGAGGGATCCATCGACGACAGCCACGTTCACTAAAGAATGGAAGTGTTGCTAATTGGGCCATTCTTTGGAAAGTGAACCAAAATTTAAAAATTATGTGGCAAACAGTTTATCTGGAATGACATGAAACAGCTCTGCACGTTTCACTGGTCATTTGTTTGGATGGTTCCCCATCAGAAGGCCTGCCATATATTTCCAGATTTAGTGGTTTTTTGATACAAATAGCATACCGCATCTGCATTATATCAATGCTCTGAAATCACATAAAAATGTAGCTCAAATCACCGAATGAAAATCCCACCTCACCAGTCTCAAAACTATCCAACTACTGGCAATATTTCCTGCACTTTGTACAATTTAATGGCAATGACAATGGTGACAGCTATAAAACTTTTGCTATGAAATGAAAAATATTCTGCACTTGCACGTTAATTTCAGAATGTATCTGAAGTATTTAAATCTAAAACTCTTCAGTCAGCTACAGTGGCTTGCAAAAGTTTTCATACCCCTTGAACATTTCCACATTTTGTCATGTTACAACCACAAACGTAAATGTATTTTATTGGGATTTTATGTGATAGACCAACACAAAGTGGTGCATAATTGTGAAGTGGAAGGAAAATGATACATGGTTTCAACATTTTATTACAAATAAAAAACTGAAAAGTGTGGCGTGCAAAAGTATTCAGCCCCCGAGTCAATACTTTGTAGAACCACCTTTCGCTGCAATTACAGCTGCAAGTCTTTTGGGGTATGTCTCTACCAGCTTTGCACATCTAGAGACTGAAATTTTTGCCCATTCTTCTTTGCAGAATAGCTCAAGCTCAGTCAGATTGGATGGAGAGCGTCTGTGAACAGCAATTTTCAAGTCTTGCCAGAGATTCTCAATTGGATTTAGGTCTGGATTTTGACTGGGCCATTCAAACACATGAATATGCTTTGATCTAAACCATTCCATTGTAGCTCTGGCTGTATGTTTAGGGTCGTTGCCCTGCTGGAAGGTGAACCTCCTTCCCAGTCTCAAGTCTTTTGCAGACTCTAACAGGTTTTCTTCCAAGTTTGCCCTGTATTTGGCTCCATCCATCTTCCCATCAACTCTGACCAGCTGTCCCTGCTGAAAAAAAGCATCCCCACAGCATGATGCTGCCACCACCATATTTCACAGTGGGGATGGTGTGTTCAGGGTGATGTGCAGTGTTAGTTTTCCGCCACACATAGCGTTTTGCATTTAGGCCAAAAACTTCAATTTTGGTCTCATCAGTCCAGAGCATGTTTGGCGTGTCCCCCACATGAAACAAAATGTTACTTAAATATCAACTAAAGAGGTCAGCTTCTTATAAACAGACAACACACAAACTGTTTGGTAGACCAGTTCAAAACTTTACTTATTATCGGCCGATGGAAGTGAGCAAGAACTCTGGTCAAGTGAGCAATACTTTCACTTGGCTGTCCTCGGTCCACTTCTCCGAACAACAGAATTACATCGTATTATATAGTGTTTTTTTTTGTCACCTTAACACATTCCACAGACATTAGTCATGGTCAGAGTTACAGAGATCACTACAGGATGTGCCTGCATGGTCTCGTCTCATCAAAGGCTTCAGCCATTTGTCATTGCCTTTTACTGGGATTAATCTAACTTCCTCTCTCGTCACCTCCTCCCTCATACACATTGGACATTTGTCCCAATACCCCTTACTGAGATTAATCTGGCTTCCTTTCTCGCCGAATACTAGATGCATTTTAAAGTCATTCATTATCTCAATACACCGTAACCCGACTTGGCTTTCCGTATTATTCGATTGGAGAAAAGCCTAATTTGAGACTAAATATAAGCTGTAAGCTAGCCCAGGACCCAATTTAATATCTTCTTATATATTTTTACTTAAATTAGCCTTATCATTTCATCCTTTTATCAAAATCCTGATAATAACTACAGTCCTTGCTCAGTACATACGAAAGGCCATAAGCATTTCATCAGGCAAATTAATAGCTCAACATTCTCAACCTATTATTGCACATGTCCCTCTGCTAGGAAAAAAATCTAAGGCCATTCTAATTAGTCCCCATGACACTATAATAGTACCACATGACAGGAAAAGGATCATTAAAAAATTGCTCAGCCTTCGTTAGGCTTTTCTTGGAACTCCCCATGTGCTGGTGTAACTGGTTCATGCTTCTCTTGTGTCGCACTGCATATGTAACATAACAATGCCCGGTCACAAACATACTGTTTCCCAAAAATACACCAGTGCCTTGGTTGTGGCAAAACCAGGTAGATTTAACTAGCCCTTTGCAGATCTCTTACTGTCTGTAGTCAGGGTATCTTTGCTGTGCTTGTCATGTTTGACTCCAAACTTGTTTAAAGGGAGGTGTGTACCATCCTTTAAATGTGGGTTAGTCTGCAAGTTTGCCATTCTGAAGAAAGTCCAGTCCATGTGGGCCACCCCAGAATAAAAGGAGGGTCAATAGCCCATTGTACTTTCTTGGTTCCACAAACTGTTTACAGTCAATCAAATGTATCCAACGACGATGATCTTCAATCTTCACGGCAGTTTATGTTTTTGGTAGCACTTGGTTGTTCCTTTCAACATGTCTTCCTGTCCCAGCACAGTCATGTTGTAGCCTTTATGGACTTGTCTCTGTGCTCACTGGTATTTAGCACAGCTCCTCTAACCTGGGAATGCAGATCTGGTAAGACATGGGTTAATTGCTGTCCATACATAATTAGTTAATTGCCCAGGGCCTGTAGGTGGCTTCCCCCCACTCTCCAGGGGGTGTGCACAACAGCCTGCCCTGTATCAATAAAAAAAAATTGCAAATCCTGTTTCGCTAGCTGCAGTTTCTCCAGCACTTTTGTCTACCTTTGATTTTCCAGCATCTCCAGTTCCTTCTTAAACACTTCCCTGTGAACTTATTCTTTAATCTGATTATATCCAAAGAGTCTCTCCCCACCTAAATATTCAATTCTCCAAATATGATTTCTTCCCCAATCTACTTATCTTCTCACCTTTCATCCCTCATTGTGAATTCCCTCTAACCCCCTTTTGTAAGCCATAAGACAATTTTATTTCTTCCCTTAATTTCCCTTACATTCATTTCCCTTACACAGCACATGCTTCAACACCTTTTTTGTCTGCAGACAGTAATCTTGCTTCATTCACCTTTTAAAGGACAACCTCTGTTATCACATCAAAACAATCTTTCCCAAAAGAACTCACTCAGAATCAGTAATCAATAATACATTTCCCTTTTCTCTGTAATTTTGACATTTCCAATCTCAATTAACACTTTAATCGGGATGAGTCTCTTTTTGAACTTGGCTCAAATGATTTATGACAACCAACACATTTTATCATTACTCCGCCCCCATTCAGTGTCTTAAAGGGACACACCATAACCTGTCTGTTCATTTGCATTTTAAAGGACAAACTGTTCTTAAAGGGACTCGCACACATTTGCTCATTACTTCACATTTCACACATTCCACATACAAAAGCATTGTTTTACAAGCAGTACATATATTTCATTTTCAAAGACGTCTCTTTGTAATTTACTTTCCTTTTTTCTGACAATACTTCTGTTTACCAGAATCCTGGTTACCTAATCCTAATTGGACATTGATCCAGAATGATGATTAGTCAGACTCCCCGTGACTTTTCAGTCTCCCTACCCTATCCTCATTTCTCCACCAAATTTTCCTTCATCGCCAATTTTTTTATAACCTAGTTGCTTGTCAGAAAATGGATTCCCCTGGGGTAATTTTGTTTTGCAATGCCCCATTGGCTCTTTCCACCATCCCAGATGCCTGTGGGTGGTGTACACAATGAAACTGCTGACAGATATTAAAATGTGCACGTATTTCCTTATTAATAGTGGCAATAAAATGGGGACCATTGTCCGAGTTTATGACAGTAGGTAGGCCAAACCTGGGAAGGCCAAACCTGGGAATAACTTATCTTAAAAACAATGTTACTGTAGTTTCAGCAGTATTATTAGTGGTTGGTAGAGCTTCAATCCACCTGCTAAATAAATCTAAAATCACTAAGCAATATTTATAACACTGGGCCCTTGGCATTTCAATGAAATGAATCTGTATGCATTCAAACTGTCGTGATGGCATTGGCGTCACCCCTGAGGGTATCTTAATTGGTTTGCCTGGATTACTTAGTTGGCAAATTTTACATTAAGAGGCCTGCTTCAATGCCTCTTGCCTAATTTTCGGGTGCCACCACGTTTCCTTTGTCATCCTTATCATTCCCTCCCTAGCAGCATGGGTAAGGAAGTGAATATATATTAGTAAGACAGGTAAAAATGCATCGTATACACCAACTTGTCCAAGCGGGGCGAGCCGAATAAATGGCACAGCCCTCTGGTTTCCATAGTTATTGTTATATATTAGAGGCGTCCCTCTGTAATGTACATACCTCCCTCATATCTGGCAGGACCGTTCTATTTGCTACCACGCATTTTGATGTACAGGCTGCTTATTTGGCTACATCATCAGCAAATGCATTGCCTTTGGTTATAGGGTCCCCAGCACCAATATGTGCAGCACATTTAATAATGGCCAGCTGTTCTGGTAGCATCAATGCCTTAAGCAAATTACGAACAGAAAGGCATTCCCATGTTCCCAACTCTGGGGAGCTTTGTAAGGTCAGAACTTCAAGGTATAGGGATATTACTGACGGAGCTGTTACAGGTACGGATGCCATCGCTACTGGTGGGGCGTAGGGAGGTGGACATCTCCCAGGATTATCTAACTCCTTATCTTCACTACCAAACAGGGTTGTCGTGCCAGACATGTAGTCTCCTCCAGAGGATTTACCAGTACTGGATTTATTTTTACTAACCATCACCTGTTTCTCACCACCTGCCTGTCTTTTAATTCTTTATCCTTGTTCCTCTGCCCACTGGCATTCTAGTTACAATACTTTCCATCCTTTCATAGTGCTATCCTTGTTTCTTAACTCTATCCCTTTCTTACATGCAGTATCCATCCAACTTCAAACTCTACTCTGCTCGTGCTTCTTCCCTGCTTCCGCTATCCATGCATTAATTCCTTTCTTCCATTTCTTTCCTGCCTTCCTTTCCCATATCAACATCTCTGCTTTTTTAATTCCATGTGCCCCCATCCGTCCAGACTTCATCCCCTAACCATTTGGTCAACTTGTAACTTAACATTCTAAATTTCTTATTATACTTAGGATTCAAATAACACATATGTCGGACTGTTATCCAGAGCATTCCCCATAGATAGATAGAGAGAATGAGAGAAAGAGAAAAAGAGAGAGAAAGAGAAAGAGAAAGAGAGAAAGAGAAAAAACAAACTTCTCAATTTCCCTCTTTAAAAAAAAAACGGCCCAAGTATTTCAACCAGGCAGACCCGCTAATCGAGACCCCAGTTTCTCAACTTGGCAGACTACTTAACTCTTTTAAAAACTCCACTTATTTCTCAACCCGACAACCTCGGATGTCTCAATAAGCCAGGCACACCTCGTTCCCTGTATATCAACCCGACAAACTGCGGATGTCTCAACAAGACCGACGAGCCCTTTATAGAGAGAGAGAAAGAGAAAACAAAGGGAGAGACAGAAGAGAGAGAGAGAGAGAATGAAAAAAAGATAGAAAAGAGAGATAAACCGCTCAATTCCTCCTTAAAAATATACACAAACCCTTCTTAAAAATACATACACAATTCCTTCTTAAAAAATACATACACAAAGCCCAATTAGTCTTACCTTTGTCTGTTTCTGAGAACCTCGGCAGGGAACCAATTCAACGTCTGATGAAGGATCACAGACGTTCCCGGGTGTTTCTAGGGAGTCGGTCATACAAGGGGGCCGATAGAGCTCAGTTGTCTCCCTTCCAATCCCGGCAACCTCTGCAACCTCTTGCACAGTCAGATGTTGATAGGGTCCCAGCGAGGCCTGCATGACTATGCCAATGAAACAAAATGTTACTTAAATAACAACTAAACAGGTTCACTTCTTAATAACCAGACAACACACAAACTGTTTGGTAGACCAGTTCAAAACTTTACTTATTATTGGCCGATGGAAGTGAGCAAGAACTCTGGTCAAGTGAGTAAGTCCACTGCTCCGAACAACAGAATTACATCGTATTATATAGTGGGGTTTTTTTTGTCACCTTAACACATTCCACAGACATTAGTCATGGTCAGAGGTACAGAGAATAAAGATCACTACAGGATGCACCTGCGTGGTCTCGTCACATCAAAGGCTTCAGCCATTTGTCATTGCCCCTTACTGGGATCAATCTAGCTTCCTCTCTCGTCACCTCCTCCCTCATAAACATCGGACATTTGTCCCAATACCCTTTACTGAGATTAATGTGGCTTCCTTTCTCCCCAAATACTAGATGTATTTTAAAGTCATTAATTATCTCAATACACAGTAACCTAATTTGAGACTAAATATAAGCTGTAAGCTAACCCAGGAACCAATTTAATATCTTCTTATATTTTTTAACTTAATTTAGCCTTATGGCTTGTGACAAACTGCAAACGAGACTTCTTATGGCTTTGTTTCAACAATGGCTTTCTTCTTGCCACTCTTCCATAAAGGCCCGATTTGTGGAGTGCACGACTAATAGTTGTCCTGTGGAGAGATTCTCCCACCTGAGCTGTGGATCTCTGCAGCTCCTCCAGAGTTACCATGGGCCTGTTGGCTGCTTCTCTGATCAACGCTCTCCTTGCCCGGCCTGTCAGTTTAGGTGGACGGCCATGTCTTGGTAGGTTTGCAGTTGTGCCATACTCTTTCCATTTTCAGATGATGGATTGAACAGTGCTCCGTGAGATGTTCAAAGCTTGGGATATTTTTTTATAACCTAACCCTGCTTTAAACTTCTCCACAACTTTATCCCTGACCTGTCTAGTGTGTTCCTTGGGCTTCATGATGCTGTTTGTTCAGTAATGTTCTCTAACAAACCTCTAAGGACTTCACAGAACAGCTGTATTTATACTGAGATTAGATTACACACAAGTGGACTCTATTTACTAATCAGGCGACTTCTAAAGGCAATTGGTTGCACTGGATTTTATTTAGGGGTGTCAGAGTAAAGGGGGCTGAATACTTTTGCATGCCACACTTTTCAGTTTTTTATTTGTAAAAAAATTTGGAAACCATGTATCATTTTCCTTCCACTTCACAATTATGCGCCACTTTGTGTTGGTCTATCACATAAAATCCCAATAAAATACATTTGCGTTTGTGGTTGTAACGTGACAAAATGTGGAAAAGTTCAATGGGTATGAAAACTTTTGCAAGCCACTGTACATATAAAGCTGCTGCAATTCTATTTCGGATGCAACACAAAACCAAGGTTTTGAGACTGGTTCTCGTTTTGAAGTGATAACTTCTGCTATTCCCAAACTATTAAATTAGAAACTCAACAGATACTGCAAGAGGGACAAGGCTGAACTAAATTGTGACAACGCCTGTCAAACACACTGGACCCACATGAAGAAAATTCACATACAAATTCTTTTCTGCGGCATTCTCTTCTGTACCCATGACCATTTCCACGTAAGCACTAGCTTCGGGAAAAAAAATCAATAAAGTTATGCTGACCTTCAGATTATATTCTCCAGTCCTCTTGATATAGAGCACAAGAGGGTATAACAGGTGTAAACTCTGAATGACCGAGACTATTGGGAGCAAAGATCATTTGGGAAGAAGGGTAGTTTGCAGCCGCGGTGGTTACTGGGAAGAAGGCTAGTCGCGGCCGCGGTGGTTACTGGGAAGAAGGGTAGTTTGCAGCCGCGGTGGTTACTGGGAAGAAGGCTAGTCGCGGCCGCGGTGGTTACTGGGAAGAAGGGTAGTTTGCGGCCGCGGTGGTTACTTGGAAGAAGAGTAGTTTGCGGCCGCAGTGGTTTCTGGGAAGAAGGGTAGTTTGCGGCCGCGGTGGTTGCTGGGGAGAAGGGTAGTTTGCGGCCGCGGTGGTTGCTGGGGAGAAGGGTAGTTGCGGCCGCGGTGGTTGCTGGGGAGAAGGGTAGTTGCGGCCGCGGTGGTTGCTGGGGAGAAGGTCGTGTGCGTCTTGTCCTGTTCCTGCCCCCATCTTGTATCGTGCGGTGCGGCGTGAACGGTCCTGGTCTTTGAGCTGCGAAGTGTTGCTGAAAATGGCCATGCATGTCCCCAAACCTCCGGGCTTTGCCCAGATGCTTAAAGACGGTGCGAAGGTGAGTAGTGTGGGGGAAAGGAGGCTGTCCCCCTTCGGAAAATGCCTTTGCGGGAAGCCGCGTGCTGCGAGAAGGTTCCAGAAGGAAAGGCCGAGTGATGGAGGAGTGGGGCGAGGGCTCGTCAGGCCGCGGATCGGCCCAAGGCTGGTGGCAGGGGAGCGGTTTACACCCCGCGGGCTGGCGGACAGATGGGGTGCGGTGGGGTTGGGACACGAATGAGCTCGACATGGACCGTCTGCGGCTAAGTTTCGCTCGGAGCCTGGTCGGGAGCCGGGCCGCCGGGCTGGAGAGTTCCCCAAAGCCCAACGCGTGTCTCTCGCCTCCAACCCAGTCATTTTACTTTCATTCACCCCTCTTGCATTTTCTCCTTTAATCCATTTTGCGGCCCAATCTACGGCGGTAAAGTTCGGTTTCTGCGGGAATTCTGTAACCATGGGGAAACCTCCCCGCCCAGATCCGAATTGAGATATTTTTCAAACCATACTATGTTTTAATTTAGCCATTTGTAAGAATCACTGAGAATTGTCATCCACTATACCAAGGACTGGTATTAATAGCAAGGTCTACTGGGCTTTGCTGGACCGTTGTCAAGTGCAGTGCATTATAAATTATAACGTCGTGCGTCAAACCATTCTAAGCGAGCTTTGGGGTGACCAGCAATATAGTGGGCGAGGTTTTGAATACGCCAAGATGCCAGATCGATCATTTATTACAACTGCCGGAGATGTGACGCCTCCCTTCCTACGATCCATGGACTGAGACATTCCTTCCAGTTGAAGATTTGACATCTCTTCCAATTTAGTGCATTACGTCTAGAGATATGGAAACGGGCCTTTTATTTGATTATGTTGGTGAGATGGTATTCTTTAGTTATCTTTAGTTTTCAAGGGTGAAACAGGTATAACTTACAATGCTGCCTTAGATAGCACTGTTTTGTTATAGTGCTCTTTGATTTAGGAGCCTTATTCCCCCCCACCAAAAAAGAATAAAGGAATCACAGAATACAAAGCATAAAGTGATTTGCGATTTGACCAAAGCAATAACCATGAGGGAATCACAGCTCCAGTTGGGAATCTCATACTGGAATCACAAATAGAAGTGGAATAAATGGGTAAATATTTGGAGTAAACATTGCGGAAAAGCACACAAATTAACAAGTGAGTTAGCAAGCGATACCAATAAATGAATACATTAAAAAAAATCAGAATCGCATCTCCATTTCTGTTATGTTATAATGATCTCGTAGAGCTCTGTTTGGTTTAGCGATCCATTTTCTGGAAATCTAACCAGCTCTGAGACCCGACTTTTTTAGTTTGTATTAGAATTGATACAATTCTACCGTTCTGAAGAAAGGTGGTCATCAACATGAAAAATTAACTCCACTCATGGTTCAATGGTACTTTATTGTCGCATACCTTTGTACAGTGAAACTCCTTTTGCCATTTTGTGTTATTTAAGTCCAAAGTGTTAAAAATGCAGCGTCTTAACTTTGCCATAAAGGCCCGTTCTGGCTGTGGCATTGGGGTGGGATATTAATTTGGCCTTGGCCTGTCCCTTTTTATAAAATGTTAATAAAAATTATAAAAACAACATGATACTTTTTCACTGGTGCGAAATATCTGTAATACTTCCATATTTATAACTAAAACCTAAATATGACGCCTTGTGCAGAGAAGGTTCCGTACGCAACTCATCCCTTCCAAGCTCCCATCACCAGCTACCTTACTCTAAAATTGCAGAAGATGCAACACCTGACCTTATAACTCCTCCCTCGACTCCATCAAGGGACCCCGACAGTCCTTCCAGGTGAGACAGAGCCCCATGGTCTTCCTCTAGCCTCATCTACTTCATCCCATGTTTCCAATGTGGGCTCCTGTATTTCGACAAGATCAATAGTAGACACATTTGAGATGTCAAAGTCAAAAGAGTTTATTGTCATGTGTCCCTGACAGGACAATTAAATTATTTCTTTGCTTAGCACAACAGAACATAGTAGGCATTGACTACAAAACAGATCAGTGTGTCCATATACCATTATATACGTAAATACACACATGAATGAATAAATTGATAAAGTGCAAATAACAAATAAAGGGGTATTAATGTTCAGAGTTTTTGACCGAGCCAATTTAATAGCCTGATGGCTGTGAGATAAGCAGGATACATGGGCAGGAGAGTCTTTTGTTATGACTGTTGCTTCAAACCGCATTTCTCCGGGTGCTCCGGTTTCCTCCGCACTCCAACGGCAGGTTAATTGGCTTCTGTAAATTGTCACTAGTGTGTAGGATAGTGCTCGGTCAGCACAAACTCATTGAGCAGAAAGGCCTGTTCCCACGCTGTATCACTAAATGAAACAGTCAGAATTATGGATTTTTTCCAATCACATTCTTCTTTCTATTTCATTTCACAATCCAACAAAAATTGGTTCACCGTTTGTGCTGTAATAACTGCAGCTCAACCTGATTAATTATTCTGGAGAATGCATGACAAATCTTCCTTTTAATCATAATTGTATGCTTTTCTGTACCTTTCAGCATTATTCTGGATTGGAAGAGGCAGTTTATCGGAATATTCAAGCATGTAAGGAGCTGGCTCAGACTACCCGAACAGCGTATGGTCCAAATGGTATGATTATTCCGCTTAAAGTAGTGCATGAAAATATGTTTAATTGTTCTTTAGTTTGCTGCTGGTGTCATTGTTCTAATAAGGTTATTGCTTTTGTAGGAATGAATAAAATGGTCATTAATCATGTGGAGAAGCTTTTTGTTACCAATGATGCTGCAACTATTTTACAACAATTAGAGGTAAGTGGTTGATTACATACCTAGTACACATAGGTTGTTTAAGCTTCAAGTTTAAACTTCACAGTCTATTCCAGCATTGGTTTTGCTTGTTTATGATGCACAGCTATGCCAAAGGCAAGTTGAGGAAACCTGGAAAATTGGATATAGTTCTTTAGTAAGCTAGTTGAATTAATTCATGGCATTCTGAGCTATATTTGCAAGTGAACATAATTTGGTGCAAATATTATGTGTGTCAGGCTTGGTTATGGTTGTACAGGAACAACAATATAAAGATTGCCTGATAAAGAAGATTACATTAGTTGCTGTTATTGGGGAGGAAGGTAGCTTCACCATAATTGTGAGGCGATGTATTTTGGGTGGTTTAAGGATATGGTGTGCATAATGAATGGTGGAAAATCGGGGGAAGTCGTTTAAAACTGGAAATAAAAGTTGTTTTAAAGTCATCCCATCATAAAATATTATAAATACTTGAGTTTGGGTGCATTAGAAAATAAATTAATGTATACTTCCACACAAACATTAATTGCTATTTAACAACTACAGTGCCCTCCATAATGTTTAGGACAAAGACCCATCATTTATTTATTTGCCTCTATACACAATTTGATATTTGTAATAGAAAAAAAATCACGTGTGGTTAAAATGCACATTGTCAGATTTTAATAAAGGGAATTTTTATACATTTTGGTTTAGCCCCCCCCCCCCAAATTTCAGGGCACCATTCTGTGTTTGGAACACACCAATGTCATGTAAAGAAAGTAGTTATGTTTAGTATTTTGTTGCATATCCTTTCAATGCATTTGGTGATTCTCAACTGTCGTTAGCCTATACTTCTTTTGGGGGGCAGTCCCATTCAGTTTTCTCTTCAGCATATTAAAGGCATGCTCAATTGGGTTCACATCGGGTAATTGACTTGGCCACTCAAGAATTGACCATTTTTTAGCTTTGAAAAACCTTTATTGCTTTAGCAGTATGTTTGGGATCATTGTTTTGCTGTAGAATGAACCGCCGGCCATGAGTTTTGAGGCATTTGTTTGAACTTGAGCAGATAGGATGTGCCTATACAATTCAGAATTCATTATGCTACTACCATCAGCAGTTGTATCATCAATGAAGGTAAGTTAGTCAGTACCTTCAGCAGCCATACATGCTCAGGCCATAACAACCCCACCACTGTGTTTCACAGATGAGGTGGTATGCTTTGGATCTTGGGCAGTTCCTTCTCTCCTCCATGCTTTGCTCTTGCCATCACTGTAATATGTTAATCTTCATCTCATCTGTTCACAAGACCTTTTTCCAAAACTGGTAGTTCTTTTAAGTAATTCTTGGAAATCTGTAACCTGGCCATCCTATTTTTACAGTTAACCAGTGCATCTTGCAGTATAGCCTCTATAGTTCTGTTCATGAAGTCTTCTGCGGACGGTGGTCATTGATAAATCCACACCTGACTCCTGAAGAGTGTTTCTGATCTGTCGGACAGGTGTTTGGGAATTTTTCTTTATTATAGAGAGAATGATTTCTTCTGTCAGCAGCTGTGGAGGTCTTCCTTGGCCTGCCAGTCCCTTTGCGATTAGTAAGCTTACCAGTGCTCTCTTTCATCTTAATGATGTTCCAAACAGTTGATTTTGGTAAGCCTAAGGTTTGGCTGATGTCTCTTTAACAGTTTTATTCTTGTTTCTCAGTCTCATAATGGCTTCTTTGACTTTCATTGGCACAACTTTGGTCCTCATGTTTTGTTGCAATAAAAGTTTCCAAAGGTGGAGGAAAGACTGGGGGCTGAGAGCTCTCTTATACCTGCATTAAGGAGGCATTTAAACACACCTGAGCAATTACAAACACCTGTGAAGCCATGTATCCCAAACATTGTGGTGCCCTGAAATGGGGGGACTATGTATAAACACATTTCTACATGTATTTAAAAAACCCTTTAATAAAATCTGACACTGCATTTTAACCACATGTGATTTTTTTTTTTTCCATCACAAATCTCAAATTGTGGAGTACAGAGGCAAATAAATAAATGATGGGTCTGTCCCAAACATTATGGAGAGCACTGTATATCTGAAAATTAATTTTGTGCACTGTAACTTTTACATGAGTACTGTATTTATGGGTAAAGGGTTCTTAAGCAAAAATATGTATTTGATATTTTGGATTTAATTGATTAAAAATTGAGAAATTAGCCATTAGGCCTACCATGAAGTGACACAGAATTTTAGTGTTATGGACATTGTGTAAATGAAAATTTTTTAAACTTTTGCATGGTGGATTTTGTTCTCAAGTGACAGTAGCTCTAGTCAGTTTGAATCAGTCTTCATAATTTGGAAGATGTGAAGACTGTGTACAAAACCTGTGAATTTAAATAAATGGCCATGTCCCCTCTGATGATTTAATTTATCTTTTTAATACAGGTTCAGCATCCTGCAGCTAAGATGTTGGTTTTGGCTTCGCATATGCAGGAACAGGAGGTTGGAGATGGAACAAATTTTGTTCTATTTTTTGCTGGTGCACTGCTGGAATTAGCGGAGGAGCTTCTGCGAATGGGTCTTTCCATCTCGGAGGTGTGCTGCTTTTAAGAGAAGTTTGATCTTTAAGGTCATAAAGCTATACAGCATGGAAACAGACTTTTTGGACCAACTCGTCCATGTCAATCAAGTTGTTTAACTGTGCTTATGCCTGAACCTTTGAACCTTCCCCATCCATGCACTCGAGTGACAAAATTGTTATATGTCATATATGTATCTGCCTCTATCACTTCACCTATAGCAGCTAATTTATTTAGACACTCCACTGTGGAAAAAGTAGATCCTTGGATCCTTTTGAAATCTGTCTGTAGTTCCCAGGCTTTTCCTTGCAGCCTTTCCTGAATAGAGGCACTACGTTATTCACCCTTTGTAGGTTATGCATTTTAAATGATGATGGAATTTTAATAAAATGAATTCTGAATCCTGACAGTGGGTGAGGGGTCCTTCCTTTCAGAAAGTCCTTTCCTGAGGGCAAATTGTAGTTGCAGTCTTCTGCCCACTCCACTTCATTGAATGCTTTTTGGCTGCAGTGATCATGATCTGGCTACGGTCCTCCCACCTGTACACATGGTCCAGGTGAATTTGGCCAAATATTTCATACTTTTTCTTATGTACTTTACAGGTGATAGAAGGCTATGAGGCAGCCTCCAAAAAAGCTCTGGAAATCCTTCCAGATCTGGTATGTTGCTCTGTTAAGAACCTGCAGGACCCAACAGATGTAATGCCTGTTATTCGAACTGCTGTAATGAGCAAACAATATGGCAATGAGGATTTCCTATCCAAGCTGATTACACAAGCATGTTGTATGTATCAAAATATCACAAAAACTTAATTTGTACCTGTTTAAATTATGTTTATTACTGATTAAAACAGTTTTCCGATCAATGTGCAGATAAATATTTAAATAGTCTTTGCTAAAACCCTGCATGTCATTCAGAGAAATAAGTTTGGAGTTGAAAAACTTGTTGAATACATTGGCATGTGATGTAAGGCAATAATTGTTGAAGGTGAGTAGTCGCTTGAATTTTGTTTGGAATGTTGAAGAGTTACTTGAGTTATATTTTTAGCAGATATATAATATTTTGTTCCTTCAGGGCTGTTGTGGTAGTCCAAGGATTAAACCAGCCATCACACAATAGAATTGAGAGTGTTTTCAGTCTGATCTGATATTTGAAAGCTGTCACATACAGTATTGGTTAATGGACAGAATCATGGAGTTGTACAGTATATAAATGGGCCCTGCAGCCCAATATCCATGTTGCCCACCGACACTAATTAATTTGCCTACATTAGATCCTTATCGTTGTATATCATCAGCTTATATGCTGTCTTATGTGAATGAAGTGCAATGATTGTATCTGATGCCACCATTTCCTCTGGCAGTGAGTTCCATATATCAACCACTTTTTTTAAAAAAACGTTATCCTCAAATCCCTTTTTAAAGTTCCTTCCTCTCATCTTAAACACACGTCTTCTTGCTTTTGATACTCCAACCTGGAAAAAGGATTCTGACTACTTGCCCTATCTAGGTCGTTTACAATTTTATATACCTCTTTCAGATTTCCAATCTCTCCCCATAACTTAAGACTTCAAATCCTGGATACTTCCTGGTGAATTTTCTCTGCACCCTCTAGTGAAACAGCATCCTCCTATAGTGTAGTTACCAGAATGCAATACTCCAAGTACACCCTGGTTTCTGAAGTTTGCTGTTAAAAAAAAATTAAGCAGGAATTAATAATGACTTAATTGAAGGAATTAATTCCTTGCATTGATTCATCACGGAATGTACTCATTCAGCATGAAATCAAGATATTTCACTAGTTAAGTGAGATGGTAAGTCACATGTTCCTCCTAGGTACATGTGACAATCAAGTATTAATGAAGGGCAATACCCCAATAGTATGATATGGATGAATATGAATGAATAACTCCTTTCCTACGACTCAAGGTCTCAGAAGCCCAATTAAATGGAACAACAAAATTGTCCATCTGAAGAAGCATTGTGTGTCCATTCCTCCACAACTCCTGTCTGATCCGCTGAGTTTCTCCAGTAATTTGATTTGTTCAAGATTCCAGCATCTGGTATTTTTTGGCCTCTAAGACAAGCCATTTTGTTGTAATAGAAACATAGAAAAATAGGTGCAGGAGTAGGCCATTCGGCCCTTCGAGCCGGCACCGCCATTCAATATGATCATGGCTGATCATCCAACTCAGTATCCCGTACCTGCCTTCTCTCCATACCCCCTGATCCCTTTAGCCACAAGAGCCTCATCCAGCTCCCTCTTGAATATAGCCAATGAACTGGCCTTAACGACCTTCTGTGGCAGAGAATTCCAGAGACTCACCACTCTCTGTGTAAAGAATGTTTTCCTCATCTCAGTCCTAAAGGAATTCCCCCTTATCCTTAGACTGTGACCCCTTGTTCTGGACTCCCCCAATATCGGGAACAATCTTCCTGCATCTAGCTTGTCCAACCCCTTAATAATGTGGGTCAAATCAACCCCTTGAAGTGGGACAGCATGGGATCAGGTCCAACGTGAGAAAGGAGGAGCCCTACATCTGGTACTCAATAGAAAGGGAAGCTGTAGGTCTGACCGCTTGAGAGTGCTTCTATGTTGTCTTTGGAAATTGAGAGTTTGAATGCAGATAAGTTTATCTTTCATTGGTTGTCAATTATGTGACTAAATGTGAATTCAGTATAATAATTGTGAGTCAGATATTTCACAGCTTTATCCCAAATTTGAAATAATTGTTAGCACATTGTGTTAAAGTATTTGTGTTCATTTCATAAGTCTTGTATGTTTTTTCTTGTATGATTAGGATGGATAATTTACAGTTAGCAAAATGTAGTGAATGTGCTGAGTGTAGCTTGTTGATTTGACAATAATCAAGTTTATTGGACATATTTGGGCCTGTATATGATTTTGGTGAATTTTAAACATAATGATATCAAGCTTTTGATGGTAAACGGGTGAATATTTAAGCCTTGTCCCTGATGTTTCTTGATACTATTTTGAGCCTTGCAAGTACTTTTTAAGAAATAGATTCCGTGCAAATTGTTTTGTAACATGGTTAACAATATATCACTGCAATATTTGAACAACATGAGTTATAATCAGAGGCAGACATGAAGCATCTGATTTGTATTCATAACAAACTGTTGCCTAGAAATCTTGGGGGGGTGGGGGGGTTGTTGCTCATAGTAACATAGTACTTATTTTGGCGTTGGGGCAAAATAATTATTAGTTAGGGGAGCATTACAGCAGTTTTGGGAATGCTTGATATTAACGCAGTGTCTAAAAGGGAAATATGTTGGGAGTGATTTGAGATGGGGAGGGGAGATGACTAGAGGAACATGGATAGTGAGAATCAATAACCTGGGAGGAAGATAAAGGCGTAAGAGCAGAAGTGGGAACTGTTATAGACCGAGGGCTTTATCTATGGTAGTAGACACCTAATCAATAACAATTGGAAATACAACATTTGCAGAACAGTTGGACAGTCAAGTATCTTACTATTTTAGTGGTAATTGCTTTATTTCCCTTGCCTTGCAGTGTCCATTTATTCAGAAAAGGGTCATTTTAATGTGGACAATATTCGTGTCTGCAAAATTCTGGTAAGTTGAGTAAAACAATTTTTTGTTCGGTGGATTAAACTTGCCTTGATGAGCCATCCTTAATTTCTATTAATGTTCAACTGTACAAGCAATAACATTTTCCTATTTGTATGGGGCAATAAGCATAAAGGCTGTGTTATTGCCCGATAGTTACTTTTCAAAAATATAAAAACAATTGTCAGGACTTGAGTTTCATATCACAATAACAAAGTTATATTTCTATACAGAATTTTCAAAATGATCTTTTTAATAGTTATAAGTTTATCTTTGTTTCTGCAAGCTAAACATACTAATGGATTTACGTTACGCTGTTTAATAGACTATAATTGAATAGTAGCAATAGAAGCAATTACTGTCAAATTCATTGCCCACCCGTAGTTATAGTGGCTGTTCTTAAGAGATAACTGTGTTGATTACTACAGGAAAAGTACATGGAATCAGTTTTTGTTTTCGCCAGAAAGCTTTTTCTGCTTGTCATTTCTCGTAGAGACTTTAAAGTGCTTCAGTAGTTCTCAGTTAAAATCCTGTTATAACCAATTCAGACCACATAATACAAATATCGGGTTCTATGCCCAACTCATGTTTTGGCCACACACATTAAATCAGAACTACCTGAAGTTAATTGAATTGTATGAATGTTGCAGAATGTTATGAACTTTAGATTTAGTTTAAAAGAATTGTTAATGTCTACGTGGTTGTTAATGTCTACGCAGAAATATTTAGTTACTGTATTTCCCGGCAATGAAGATGCACCCCTATTTTGAGTCGCTACATTTGAAAAAAATGCTGGCGGGACAGGATCAACGGTTTTGTTTAGTCAGTAGAAAGGAAGGTGTGAAACTCCTTCAAGGAGGCAATGAGGACCGGGGGAGCCTCCATCTTTGCCTATCCCACAATGCTCTGTGCGATTCAGGCCAGAGGGACGGGAACTTCCTGGCTCAGGGAGGTCACATAACGGGGGGGAGAGAGCCCGGTACGGAGCAGTCTGCCCAGTAGCTACCCGCCTACCACCGGTTGCGCATGTGCTGAAGGATACTGTGGCTGGTTGGCCGGCCGGTCAGCAGAAGGCGCTGAGGTGGCGGCCAGTTCCACTGTCCGGTCACGCTGGCCGCTCGCAGTCACCCGAGCTACTTCCCTCCCCGGCCACAATGCGGTGGCTCCACGCCGCGGCAGTGGTGAGTGAGCGAATGAGTTACTGGCATGATCTCCGACCCCCTCCTTCTCAACGTTCCTGCCCTCCCCGCAACTTTACGCCTGGCGGCCCAGACACGTTTACTACTTTGTGCAGCCCAGGCCATGCTGACCCCGGGCCAGACTCCCCACATGCTGTGGAAGGGAACTCTTCCCGCCCCCCCCCCCCCCACCCCACCAACGGCGCTTCCCACTTCACACAGTCCCAGGCTTGAAGGCATGGCAGGTTCCGCTACACTACGAGAGTGGCATTGCTCGGCCTAACCTTCGGTCTCCAAGACGCAAGTCAATTTTCGGGCCTTATTTTAGAGTTTAAAAAATAGCGTCTTGGACACCGAGAAATACGGTAATTGAAAGCACCCATCTACCCATCTTGCAGTGGCGAGTAGGATTAAAGAGAACCTCAAGGCATATTTTTACATGGGTAGCTAGGGAGAGGATAGGACGACTCATGGACAAAGCAGGGAATCTATGATTGTGTCAGAGGAAGTGGACGATAAATACAGATAGTTCTGCTGCACCGCATGTTTCCACATTGTAAATTGGTTGTAACGTGATCGATGAATTGGGAACCAGTATTTTTATTACATGGTCATATCAGGCCGTCAGATACTGGCAACAACCTCTTAAATCTTATCTGCACTTTTTTTCCAACTTAACAACAATTTTACAACAGCAGGATGACCAAAACTAAACACAACATTCAAAATGTAGCCGCACCAACATCTTGTACATCTGTAACATATCCCAACTTCTATGTTCAATACCCCAACTGATGAAGACCAATGTACCGAAAACCTTTCTGAGCGCCCTACCTACCTGTGATACCACTTTCAGGGAATTATGTACCTGCACTCCTAGATCTCTGGTCAACAACACTCCCCAGAGCCTTGCCATTCACTGTGAAGGTCCTGCACTGGTTTGACATACCTCGCATCTATCTGCATTAGATTCCATTAATCATTCCTCAACATACTTGGTCAAGATCCTGCTGTAAATTTAGATAACCATCTTTGCTATCTACTATCCCACTCACTTTAGTGTCATCTGCAAACTTGCTAATCGTGCTGTATGCATTCTCAACCAAATTGTTGACGTAAACCAAAGGGCCCAGCTCCGATTCCTGAGGTACACCACCAGTCACAGGCCTCTAGGTCACCCTCTGCTTCCTTCCATGAAGCCAATTTTCTATCCAGTGGGCTAGCTTTCCCTGAATCTCATGTGATCTAACCTTCCCAGAGCAGCTTATGGAACCTTCTCAAATGCCTTGCTAAAATCCATGTAGACAATGTCGACGCCTCTGCCTTCATCAACATTTGCTTCTTCAAAAAACTCAAATCGGATCTGTGAGACTGCTCTCCTACATACAAAACCATGCTGAATATTCTTAATTAGTCCCAGCCTATCTAAATGCATACATATCTTATCCCTTGGACTACTCTCCAGTAACTTGCCTGCCTTAGATGTTAGGTTTCCCAGGCCTTTCCTGGCAACCCTTCTAAAATAAAGGCACAACATTAGCAACCCTCCAGTCTTCTGGTACCTCACCTGTGTCTAATGAACACGGGCCAAATTGGTAAAAAAGTGACTTTGATTCGGCATCAGAGAGCCACTTAAAATTTACTTTGGAAAGGAGCAAGTGGCCATATAATTTCCATGTAACCTCCCTGCAATAATCAGACACCATTGTATCTCTGAAGAACACTGCTGCTACTTTCATCACACAAAACCATTGAAGTTCCTAAGACATTGGGGCAGAATTATGCTATTCAGCCCATTGAATGATCTATCTTTCCCTCTCAACCCCATTCTCCTGCCTTTTCTCTGTACCCTTTGACATCCTTACAAATCAAGAACTTGTCAATCTCTGCTTTTAAAATACCCCAAAACTTGGTCTCCACAATGTCCGTGGCGATGAATTCCACATATCTGTGGATACCTCTAGCTAAATAAATTCCTCATCTCCTTTCTAAAATTAAGTCCTTTTATTCTGAGGTTGTGCGCTTTGGTCCTAGATGTCCCACTAGTGGAACATCCTCTCCATATCCACTCTTTTAGGGCTTTTCATTATTCAGTAGGTTTCAATGAGGTTTTCCCCAAGGTGAAAACATCAAATACTAAAGGGCATATGTTTGAGGTGAGAGGAAGAAGGCTTAAAGGAGATGTGCAGGGCTCATTTTTTTAATATATTGAGAGTGGTAGATGCCGAGAACACGCTGCCAGGAGTGGTGGCGTATGATAGCGGCATTTCGACTGGTACATTAACAGATATGGTTAGAGGGATGTAGACCAGATGAGATTACTTTAAATTGGCATAATGGTCGGCATAGATATCTTGGGCCAGAGTTCCATAAAAATATTCCTGTGGTATGTGATGTTAATGTATGATTTTTGTGTTTCAGGGATCTGGTGTGCTTTCTTCATCAGTCTTGCATGGAATGGTTTTCAAGCGCGAGACCGAAGGGGATGTTTCCTCTGTGAAAGATGCCAAAATAGCAATATATTCATGTCCTTTTGATTGCATGGTGACAGAGACCAAGGTACTATACTCTAACCAGTTTCTGTTAATAGCATTTCACAAATCTTTTCAAAGACATGTAACCGTATTCAATGATCTATTCTACATTTTCCTTAATCTCTATTCCCTTTGCCCTGTTTTCAAACCTTCGCACTTCCTTATCTATCTATCTCCCACCTCATTGACGTCAGACTCAAGAAGGGACTCGACCCGAAACGTTACCCATTCATTCACTCCAGGGATGCTGTCTGTCCCGCTGAGTTACACCAGCATTTTGTGTCTAATTGTATTAAAACTAGATTTTGTTGCAGTATTTATTTGAAATGTAGTCAAGGTATATGGACCTGTTCTGTTAACCTTTAAAAGATTGGTGTATTAAGAATTTTGATGCTTAATTTATAGTATGATCTCCTGCTGTTGAATTGTGTTTATTCGGACCCGTTTAATAATAGCATAAATACAAGCATGCTGTAAATAAACCTGAGGTCAGTTAATTACAGTTTAAGTATTTTTAGGTGATGGTAATCTCAAACTTGTATTCTTGCATCACTGGCAGAAATAAGTTCAAAATACTACAGTTAGCTCTTATTTTCCCTCAATTTTATATTTTGGACAGTTGAATATATTTGTAATTATTATTTAAATTCACTAAGAAGAGCTTCTTCATGTTGAAAGCTATTCCCAAGATTATATTAACACACATTTACCCCTTTATTTATTCCTTTCTTTAATTGTCAAGTCTTTGTGGTGCATGAACTGAGCACGTGATCACCATTACTGCTGCTGCAAATGACATCAATTCCTCTTGTTTCTGATCAGAGTTTGGTGTTGCATACTTTGTTTAGTTATTTTATAATACTGTAATAACATTTTCCAGGCAACCAGGTGAATTTAAAGCAAGTGTTGGATCTAGGACCTTGATGTGTTAGAAGGAGAATGGATATGAGTGCCAATGAAGATAGGCACAAAATGCTGGAGTAACTCAGTGGGACAGGCAGCATTTCTGGAAAGAAGGAATGGGTGACTTTTCGGGTATGAAGAAGGGTCACAATCCGAAAAGTCACTCATTCCTTCCCACCAGTGATGCTGCCTGTCCCACTGAGTTACTCCAGCATTTTGTGTCTACCTTCGATTTAAACCAGCATCTGCAGTTCTTTTCTACACATGAGTACCAGTGAACCAGGTGCTCAACTATCCAGGTTTCTGAAAAATCAGCTTGGAGATTATCAAAATGCTGGTGTAATTTGGTCAACCTTGCTAGGACATTTGCAAACATTTTGAGCAAATTCTAACATTTCCGGTTATGCTCAGTGCACCTATAACATTTAATTTTGAATTATGATTGTGAGAAGTAATGAATTCTGATATTTTTGTCTTTTTAAGGGAACAGTTCTGTTAAAGAATGCAGATGAATTGATGACTTTCAGCAAAGGAGAAGAGGATCTCATGGAGGTTCAAGTGAAGGCTATAGCAGATGCTGGTGCTAATGTAATTGTAACTGGAGGAAAAGTGGCAGACATGGCCCTGCATTATGCTAACAAGTACAAGCTGATGGTAGTTAGGTAAATTATTTTATAAATTCTAGGCCCAGACTTGGCTCGCTTGATTATTGTATAATGCCTATGATCACAAGATTATAATTTCTTACCTTAAAATGCAGTTTGGTTCATTGAATGTTGACATATCTATCTTTAATGTTTATAAGGAAGCCCATTTAAAGAACCTGTTAAATTGATATTTATAAGCAGTGGGGTCCAGAAAGCTATGTGCACAATAGACCATAGACAAGGATGTTGGATTTGGCCTTGGCAAGCAGTACTCTCAATCAAATATTATGTAGACAGCACGTTATCAAATGAGAGATAGTCATTTGGTTTGGTTACCAAAGGAATGCAGACTATTGTAAAACATTCAAATTGTAAGGATATGCTTGTGGGAGAAAGATTTAGTTTTTGATAAGTAAAGCTGGTATCAATTTGCACAAGGGGAATTGGGGGAATTTGAAGGAACTAAGTATTTATGAATTTTGAGTAACATTTACCTTTTAATTAATTCACAATCTACATTGGTTACTTTTTGTTTGTAATTTATAGATTATTTTGATATTATTACCCAAATTTCTGTTCATGTTTGAACTAATATAGTCTCAAGTACATTTATGATTTCATATACTTTTTTCTCCCCAGGTTAAACTCTAAATGGGATTTAAGAAGATTGTGCAAAACAATTGGATCTACAGCACTTCCACGATTGGTGGGTAGCACTATAAATTAAATACCACAGTAGCATTTAATGATGTAGATTTTAAATTATAATCTGAATTTTACAGACACCTCCCACTCCAGAAGAAATGGGATACTGCAATAGTGTTTACTTGTCAGAGGTTGGAGATACACAAGTGATAATATTTAAGCATGGTGAGTATTTTTTAATTGAAAATATGTTGGATATATGAAGATAGAACAAAAGTATGTTGTGATTGACAGCAAGGAGGAAAACATTAGGACTGCAAGATATGGATTGTATAGCCAGTTGGGCAGTAAAGTGGCAAATGAAATTCAGACGTGGGACTTGGAAACTGCAACAACACAAAGACATGCAAAATGTGTGGAAAGGTTATTAAATGGTGTGGAGGAACATAAGGTTTCCACGTTAACAGATCTACAAAGATGAGTAAGATAGTTTTGTTTTTATCATAGACCAAGAGTGGAGTTCTTATGCAGAACCATGTACAATTTAAGATAAATAACTGCTTGAGTTCTGTGCACAATAGTTTTTGCTGATTTTGACCACTTAGCAAAGTTAGTATTTATTGCCCACGAGTGGATGGTGGTGAACTACTGCCATTCACCTGGTGAAGGTGCTCCCACAGTACAGTTGAATGGCAAGTTCCAGGAGTTGGACCCATGTCAATGTAAGAATAGCTATACATTTCAAACATGATATGTGACTGGTGTGGAGCCTGTGGGTGATGGTGGTCTGATGCACTTGTTACCTTTGCCTTTTTTTTGGCAATAGTGTTTGTGGGTTTGAGAGGTGCTGTTGGAATGACCTATGTAAGTAACTGCTATGCATCTTTTCAATGATACACACAGCAGCTATAATATTTCATCACATTGTTTTTTGGGCGGGGGGTGAATTTAAGGGTAGGTGATAATCAAAAGGATGGTTTTCTCTTAGATTGTGTCATTAGCTTGGGAGTTGTTGACATGGACTCGTCCAGAAGAGTATTCTATCATAATTCTGAATTGTCCTTGGATTGTCGGGATGAGTAGTATACCCAGCCTCTTACCAGCTCCTGATAGTAGACATTTTCCTTATAGACTTCAGCAAGGCTTTTAATAGGTTCCGGTGATTAGACCGCATGGGATCCAGGGAGAACTATCTGGTTGGATACATAATTTGTTTGATGGTAGGAAGCAGAGGGTGATGATGGGAGGTCTGACCTCTAAGGCATCTAGATCATCCATATCAACAATTTGGATGAATACTGTTCTGGATGTACAGGCATGGTTAATAAGTTTGTAGATAACACAAAAATAGGTGGTATCGTAGACATGACAAAGGGGTTATCAAAAATTACTGTCGATTCTAGATCAGCTGGTAAGTTGGCTAAAGAATGGTAAATGCCACTTGATGCTGATATATGTGAGGTATTGAATTTTGGGAAGTCAACCCAAAAAGGACATCCACAATGAACAGTAAGACTCTGTGGAGTGTTGCTGTATAACAGGGTGACTTTGGAGTACAAGTACATGGTTTCATGAAAGTGTTATTGCAGATAGATAAGGGGCTGAAGAAGGTGTTTGGCATGTTGCCTCAATCAGGGCATTGAGGATAGAAGATGAGATGTTAAGTTGCAGTTGTCCCAGACATTGATGAGGCCGCTCTTGGGAGTATTGTGTTCAGTTTTAGTTGCCCTACTTTAGGAAAGATATCATTATGCTGGTAAGAGTGCAGAAAAGGTTTATGAGGATGTTCCCTGGACTAGTCTGGGTTAAAATGAGAGGTTAAGACTTGGCGATTTTATAAAGGTATATAAAATAATGGAGGCGGCACAGATGGGTGTTTAAGGGGAGCATATTTCTTGGGAAGAAAATATAGAATGAAGACGTGTTTAAACAGACATGTAAATAAGCAAGGAGTAAGATGATACCTAATGTGGAAAATGGGATTAAAGTAGGTGGGCCGAATGGTCTGCCCTAGGGCCTATTTCTTTTCAGTACAGCTCTGTCGAAGACAGAGGGAATGATCAATGATTGTCAAGGGAAGGAAACACAATAGCACATAAGACATATCGCAAGGCGAGTCTATAAAAGCCACACAAGTAGAATGTCAGCTTCCTTTGGCAGCCTTGGATCAAAGGTGGTTATATCCTCCTGCAGAACGCACATTCATTGATTTTGGCCTGTTGTGAAACCATGTGGATCATGGAGGTGGACGATTATAGAGTAGTAACCAGAACATTCCAGAGTGTATCCCTACCCTAAACTCAACTTTGTGGTCAGAATGCCCTGATATAGTCCACACTATCCCATTGGGAAGATCAATTAAAACATTCCCTTTTTCGCCAGTGTTACCTGGAATTGTTGGGTTGACAGGGAGAGCTTTGATTGGCTGGGAATTTTTACCTTTGGAGAATAGGAGATTGAGGGCTGACCTTTAAAGTATACAAAATGAAGAGGGGCATTTTATAAAATGATTGCAAAGGGTTAAGGTGAGATGGGATAGATTTAAGAGCGATCTTGGAGAATAACATTTTCACTCGAACAGTAGTCCGTATCTGTGGCAAGCTGCCAGAGGAAGCTATAGAAGTAAATTGCAATTTTAAAAAGACATTTTGACAGAGATAGGAAGGGTTTAAAGGGATATGGGACACATGTAGGCATATAGGACTAGCCCACAATGGACGTTGTTTCCATGCCATATAGCTCTGGTTCTCTGACTTTATTTTCCCCTAATGTTTGGGGAATCAAGAACTAGTGCTTTGGTTTCAGGTGCGAGAATGATTTAATAGGAACCTGAGGGATATCTTTTTCATGTAGAGGGTAGTATGTATATGGAATGAAATGCCAGAGGAAGCGGTTGAGGCACATTTAATAACAATATATATTTGGATAGGGAAGGTTTTGAGGGATATGTGTCCAACATTGGCAATTGGGAGTAGCTTAGGTCAGCAACTTGGTCGACATTGGTGAGTTGGGCTGAAGTGTCTGTTTCTGTGCTCTGTGACTTTGGCAACTACAGTTGAGTTGTTGGCCACTCGATTCACCCAGAATCTTGATGATGTGTGACTTGGTGATGGTAATGCCATTGGACATTGAGGGTAAGTGATTAGAATGCCTCTGGTCACTGCCTGGTATTCTTGTGCAAGTGTTTGCCACTTACCAGCATATTTTTTGAAATATTGACATTTTGAAGCCTTATACAAAAACAAGAAATCCGATTTTAGTGAAAAATCTCATTTGCAGAAAACATGGACCAATTTATTCCCTCCTGTTAGTATTATTACTTAAGTTTCATTTATTATACCAAACTTAGAAATAAAAACAGACATTTTATAGTTATGATTTGATGTGGTTTTGTAACTAAGAACCTTGACTGCTGGTAATAATCTAGATTAAAGTTGGAATGGTGGTCATACTGTTACCATTTTTGATGAAGGAAACTGGTTCAGTTTTTTGATTTAATACTCAGGATCTAGAATCCTGAAATATTTTGTGTTTGCAGGTTTAGTAATTTAAAAATATTTTGTTGAAGCTCTACAGTTGATTGTAATATCTTGAGTTGTATCACATTTAGTCAAGAAGCAAGTTACTAGTTAGTTTTTTGCTTCTATTACCTGAAATGGACATGGATGAATCCTTTTTATACTATTACGTGAACCTTAATTGCTGAATTGTATTTTTGCAGATAAAGAAGATGGTCTAATTTCCACAGTTGTAATCCGTGGTTCAACAGATAATATAATGGATGACATTGAGAGGGCAGTTGATGATGCTGTTAATACCTTTAAAGTTCTCACAAGGGTATGATATGTTCTTATGAATAATCAAAAACATCAACTTCTAATATTCTGTGGATTTCCAGTATAAGGTGTTTTATTTTAAGCATTATTCAAAATGACACTGCTGTATCTTACTGCCAGAGGAAGCGTTAGAAGTGAGTGCAATTATAACATTCAAATGATACTTGGATAGGAAGGATTTGTAGGGATATGTGCCAAGTGTGACGACGTGGGTTGGGCAAATTTAGTTGGCGAGAAGTGAATGTTGGGTTGAAGGCATGTTTCTGTACTATATAGCTATATGAATGTTAAAAATTGAAATTTGCAGGACGCTACTATTTCCTTTATTTCTATATCCCCATGTCTCGTTAACGTTTTATGCAGGATGTTCAGCTTTTATGACTTAATATGCAGAATTCATTTATGAGTATTGCTTTTAGCATAAATCTTTCCTGCAGTAACAAATACAGAGCTAAAATTTGGATATGTATAGTATACAGCTTCATCATATTCAAATGTATTTTAACAAAATATATTATTTGCAGGATAATCGCTGTTTGCCAGGTGCAGGAGCTACTGAAATTGAACTGGCTAAACGAATCACTACATATGGAGAGGTATGAAACATAGAAACATAGAAATTAGGTGCAGGAGTAGGCCATTCGGCCCTTCGAGCCTGCACCGCCATTCAATATGATCATGGCTGATCATCCAACTCAGTATCCCGTACCTGCCTTCTCTCCATACCCTCTAATCCCCTTAGTCACAAGGGCCACATCTAACTCCCTCTTAAATATAGCCAATGAACTGGCCTCAACTACCCTCTGTGGCAGAGAGTTCCAGAGACTCACCACTCTCTGTGCGAAAAAAGTCTATCTCATCTCGGTCTTAATTTCCCCCTTATCCTTAAAAGGATTTCCCCCTTATCCTTAAGCTGTGACCCCCTTGTCCTGGACTTCCCCAACATCGGGAACAATCTTCCTGCATCTAGCCTGTCCAACCCCTTAAGAATTTTGTAGGTTTCTATAAGATCCCCTCTCAATCTCCTAAATTCTAGAGAGTATTAACCGAGTCTATCCAGTCTATCTTCATAAGACAGTCCTGACATCCCAGGAATCAGTCTGGTGAACCTTCTCTGCACTCCCTCTATGGCAATAATGTCCTTCCTCAGATTTGGAGACCAAAAGTGTACGCAATACTCCAGGTGTGGTCTCACCAAGACCCTGTACAACTAAAGTAGAACCTCCCTACTCCTATACTCAAATCCTCTTGCTATGAAAGCTAACATACCATTCGCTTTCTTCACTGCATGCTGCACCTGCATGCCTGCTTTCAATGACTGGTGTACCATGACACCCAGGTCTTGCTGCATCTCCCCTTTTCCTAATCGGCCACCATCTAGATAATAGTCTGCCAAAGTGGATAACCTCACATTTATCCACATTACACTGCATCTGCCAAACATTTGGCCACTCACCCAGCCTATCCAAGTTACCTTGCAGTCTCCTAGCATCCTCCTCACAGCTAACACTGCCCCCCAGCTTAGTGTCATCGGCAAACTTGGAGATATTGCCTTCAATTCCCTCATCCAGATCATTAATATATATTGTACATAGCTGGGGTCCCAGCACTGAGCCTTGCGGTACCCCACTAGTCACTGCCTGCCATTGTGAAAAGGACCTGTTTACTCCTACTCTTTGCTTCCTGTTTGCCAGCCAGTTCTCTAGCCACATCAATACTGAACCCCCAATGCCGTATGCTTTAAGTTTGTATACTAATCTCTTATGTGGGACTTTGTCGAAAGCCTTCTGGAAGTCCAGATACACCACATTCACTGGTTCTCCCTTATCCATGCTATTAGTTACATCCTCGAAAAATTCCACAAGATTCGTCAGACATGATTTACCTTTCGTAAATCCATGCTGACTTTGTCCAATGATTTCACCACTTTCCAAATGTGCTGCTATCCCATCTTTAATAACTGACTCTAGCAGTTTCCCCACTACCGATGTTAGACTAACTGGTCTGTAATTCCCCGTTTTCTCTCTCCCTCCCTTCTTAAAAAGAGGGGTTACATTTGCTACCCGCCAATCCTCAGGAACTACTCCAGAATCTAAAGAGTTTTGAAAGATTATCACTAATGCATTCACTATTCCCGGAGCTACTTCCTTAAGTACTCTGGGATGCAGCCTATCTGGCCCTGGGGATTTATCGGCCTTTAATCCATTCAATTTACCCAACACCACTTCCTGACTAACCTGGATTTCACTCAATTCCTCCTTTGACCCGCGGTCCCCTGCTATTTCCGGCAGATTATTTATGTCTTCCTTAGTGAAGACGGAACCAAAGTAGTTGTTCAATTGGTCTGCCATATCCTTGTTCCCCATGATCAACTCACCTGTTTCTGACTGCAAGGGACCTACATTTGTTTTAACTAATCTCTTTCTCTTCACATATCTATAAAAACTTTTGCAGTCAGTTTTTATGTTCCCTGCCAGTTTTCTTTCATAATCTATTTTCCCTTTCCTAATTCAGCCCTTTGTCCTCCTCTGCTGGTCTCTGAATTTCTCCCAGTCCACTGGTATGCTGCTTTTTCTGGCTACTTTGTACGCATCATCCTTTGCTTTGATACTATCCCTGATTTCCCTTTTTATCCACGGATGCACTACCTTCCCTGATTTATTCTTTTGCCAAACTGGGATGAACAATTTTTGTAGTTCATCCATGCAGTCTTTAAATGTCTTCTATTGCATATCCACCGTCAACCCTTTTAGAATTAATTGCCAGTCAATCTTGGCTAATTCACGTCTCATACCCTCAAAGTTACCTTTCTTTAAGTTCAGAACCATTGTTTCTGAATTAACAATGTCACTCTCCATCCTAATGAAGAACTCAACCATATTATGGTCACTCTTGCCCAAGGGGCCACGCACAACAAGGCTGCTAACTACCCCTTCCTCATTACTCAAAACCCAGTCTAAAATAGTCTGCTCTCTCGTTGGTTCCTCTACATGTTGATTTAGATAACTATCCCGCATACATTCCAAGAAATCCTCTTCCTCAGCACCCCTGCCAATTTGATTCACCCAATCTAAATGTAGATTGAAGTCACCCATTATAACTGTTTTGCCTTTGTCGCACGCATTTCTAATTTCCTGTTTGATACCATCCCCAACTTCACTACTACTGTTAGGTGGCCTGTACACAACACCCACCAGCGATTTCTGCCCCTTAGTGTTTCGCAGCTCTACCCATACCGTATGGAATTATAACATTTCTTTATTCAATTTTATATATTCAGTGATAAATGAATAATATAATCTTGATTTATTTTCAGTCATGTCCCGGTCTTGAACAATATGGTATCAAGAAATTTGCAGAAGCTTTTGAAAGTGTTCCACGAGCATTGGCTGAGAATTCTGGTATTCGGGCTAATGAAATAATTTCAAAATTGTATGCAGTGCATCAGGAAGGAAACAAAAACATTGGATTTAATATTGAGGTATTTATTAAGTAATCAGTAATGTGCTTCATCAAATTGCAGCTAATGTTTTTTTAAGTACCCTGGGGGGTTCAGTTTTAGGGTTTATACTGACCATGAAAGGCCAAAAAAAAGAGACCAAAAACTTTCTCCAAAAAATAATACCGTTTGATAATTAAAATCTTGCCAAGCTTTTGGTGCAGAAACTTTGCATGAATTTAGTTTATTCTGATTTAGCCAATGTTTTAATTGATGGGAATTTGCAACTCAGTTGACCATAATTTGAGGGCAAACAATGGTTTTTGTAATGGATAAATATGTTTGTTTGACAGTATGAAAGTTCCCATAATGTGAATGTGTTGTACTCTATATCTGGCTATCAACTCAGAAAGATTGTAGATTATTAGAACCTTTAATTCTTGCATTTATAATGTTGTTTGTTCCCCCACCCTCCAATCAGCTAGTTCACTAAGTGCTTTCCTATTTTTAAATCACTTTCTGAATACCATTTGTTTTCCTGATTTTAGAGTGAAGGCTCAGGTCTGAAGGACATGCTGGAGGCTGGAATTCTGGACCCATACTTGGTCAAATACTGGGGAATTAAGCTTGCTACAAATACTGCTGTCACTGTTCTAAGGGTAGACCAGGTAAGTAGGCCTACAAAATGGACTGACTTATGCAATCATTTGCAATGTGAAGATTTGGTTTTACTGCATGAATGTTGGCGTCCATTAAAAATACCTGCCCAAAAAAGCCTAGATTACAGGAGTTTGTTTTGAAAGCCTGATCATCTCTGGCTACGTCTAATTGCATAAACTCGAATTGTAGCCATAGATGTGCATTGCTACCAGAAGCTATAAATTGTGATTAGAATTCTATCCTAAATATCATTATAGCCATTTGCATTTGTTTGGCATCAGCAAATTTGGATCAGAAAATTCTAATGGCATTTTGAGATTTAATTGATTGGTATAATTAAAGTGTAGTTATTAGGATAGCCTCCCATTATTGAAATATGGGGTATGTACATGAGAAAGTATAGCAATTGAATTCATTTCCCAAATCACAAATGTTAACTTCTATGTTAATATCATTAACCATTGGTGGCAAAAAAGGTGAAGTATACTATACTGAATGGCACCAATGGTGGGTATTGATCATTAAATACACCCGATGCTGCAAGGACTGATATAGGGAGAAGTTAGGCATGCTAGGATTTATTCCATGGTGCGTGAGGGGTCATCTTATAGAGATGTATAAAATCATGGGCGTCATAAATAGGATGCATGCGCTTTTTTTAACCAGGGTTTTGGAATCGAGAACTGGTGAGGAGAAAGATTTAATAGATACCTGAAGGCAACTTTTTCAACGTAGGGTGGTATGCATATAGAATAAGCATATAAAATGCATATCGAACTTGAGACTGTACACTAACATAAAAATTCCAGGTTAAGGGAAACTTTAAAAGGACTGCTGGAAATGGGCTCTTGGCTAATGCATTAGGATTTATGAATAGTTGGATAGTGAAATGTAACTGTATAACAGAAATAATTGTCACTAACTGAGCTATTACATTGTTCTTCCAAATTGTTGGACAAATTGCTCACCACTACTCTTGGTATATTTTTCAGATAATCATGGCAAAACAGGCAGGTGGACCCAAACCACCACCTCAGAAGAAGGATTGGGATGATGATGATCAAAATGAGTGAACAATTTCATCAACTTAATCAATGTACTGATAAGTACTAACAGGGCACACTTGATGTTGAGTTTCTTTATTTATACAGTTTTAGTTAAGATTAAAACAATTCATTGCGCACAGTTCATTTCTGGTGTTCTGTCTAATAAAGAAATTGAACAACCAAAACATTCCATGTCTTTTTTTGTTCTAGTAGGTATTTAACAATAATTAAAAGACTTCCTCGTAAGATGCATAGCAGCATTCTGCTTTAATTCTTAAAGTACCTTTGGCCCTAATCCTACCCGGGCATCCACTGAGCTGCCAAATTATGTTTTGTTAGAACAATGGAGTAAATCAACCAGGAAACAAGAATGGTTTTTGACTGTTTTTGAAACCCATGCTTTTGAAAATGAGTTGTGTAGGGACTGCAGTTAGTTTATTTTGTAGTACAAGATGAAGACTGACGTTGGGGTGGTTGGGGTAAATTCAGACGGTGGGGAGACTTGATTATCAGGAACCAGTTTTGGGAAAAGCAAACAGACAATGCAGGAATCTTTCTAGGACAAAATACTAATTTTATTCCAGTTGCAATTGCCTGAAACAAAACTTATAATTGTATAAATACATATGAAGCAATTTGCATCATACAAGCATCCCAAATTTTGACTTCAGCTGGTGAGTGGGGAAAAGTTGACTTATCTGATCAACAGATGTAACCATCTTCATTTTCAAAATTGCATCGTCTTACATTTAAAGGAGAATAGTTAAACCATCTCCATTAGAATTGATCATCTTGTTTCATGTTAAAATGATTTGAGTACTCCTCGTAGACTGAGTTCAGCTGAAACTTATTGCTATTAAAAGTAATCAATTTTATGCCCCAAAGCATCATCAGTATAACCTGCAAAAGTAATGTTTGATATAATCTAGGAAAAATACAGGCCATTTTGTTTAGTGGTTAAGAAAAATTCATTTTACAAATTACATGAATCACTTGGGGGGAGGGGGGATTCTCACATCGGCATGTCACAATCAATTTTTCATTTAATAAATGTTGCATAGATTCTGATATTTCCAGAAACTAATGGTTGCTGTGCACCCATTTTCAATGTTACATCCTTTTTATAGACAAAAGTTAGATCCTCTCATAAAACAGCAGGTAGGCCTGTGCATTTAATACTTTTGCCTCTGACGCTTCCTGCACGTGGCTATCGCTTACATGGAACCAGCTTCCCCTGGGTGCCTCTGCATCGATCCCTAAAAAAAAAAAAAAAAATGTCAATTGGTAAAATATTAATTGCACAATACTACAGTATTTATTGCTGATGTCCACATTTCCCAGGACCTGACCTTGTGCTCAATTTCTTTCCACACAACATTTGTTGATAATGTGCCGTATTCTGTTAATTCATCTCAGTAGAGCTAAATGGCAAAATAGTGGCTGGACATGAAAAATAAGTTGAAATTAAGGGTGAATGGAACTATAGGTCAAGAAGAAATTGAATGGCCTGCATTGAATTCAGAAAGAATTAATTGGATTAAAAGGATGAATTCAGAAAGGAAAACTGGTTAAAATTTGTACTTACTTGACACTTTCCCTTTAGTCAGCACATATTCTGAAAGGTGGGTATTGAGAGTTCGTGCCTTGACATAAGCTGTATAATGTCCAGATCTCATTGTACCGCTCTGTTCCACAACTCCATATAGACTGTACAATATATTTGTACAGTCTTTAACATTCTGTAATGAAATGGTTAGTTAATTCGGGAGCTTGCGTGCAATTTGTGTTTACATTTGGAATTAATGTTCCCATTCCCAAAATTACCAAATACATTTAATTTCAACCATGTCTTTAAAATGACAAATGTGTTAGCAATAAGGACTGGCTGCCAATTGGGTTCAGCTGTGGCATCACACTAACTTTAGAATGGACAAAATATATAATTGAAAGTCATCAATTGGGTGCTTGGAAAACTCAAACAAATGCCTAGTGATTGCATCCAACTTTAATATTGGCTCTCTTTTTTTGTCCATATTGAAATTAAAACCAAATTCAAATTTTGCCACCCTTCCAAGCAGCAAGTTGTTTTCTCAGACTGGAAACATCACTCATTCTTTCTCTCCAGAGATGCTGCCTGTCCCGCTGAGTTACTCCAGCATTTTGGGTCTATCTTTGGTTTAACCCAGCATCTTATGTTTCTTCCTACAAAAGTTATTTTGAGGTACTTGAATAGAAATAAATGCACTAATTTTTCTCTTAATGCAATATTAATCAATACCATTCAATTAAAATTTGAGCATCTGATATAACTCAAAAGTACCAACTGATATTAACATTACTAGTCTTGGCATCAGTTACATTTGTGAAAGGAGCAAAATTTGCATCAAGGCTAAAAGGTTCTGATTCAGAATAATCAATCTTATTAACACATATGTGGAAAGATGAACCAGTTCAAGTTTTTTTTAAAACTTACATTACAAGCCGTTGTACAGAATGGAGCAAGATCAAGAACTTGTGGGAAATTGATATGCTTGTTTATTTTGCGAAAAGCAAATCCCAACTGAAAGAAACAATTATGGTGCATATTTTATTTATTAAAAATCATACTGGTTTCTTAAGCTAACTAACTGCATGCATACTGAAAGTTCTGCAAAATACCTATTTTCTTTTGTTTGGTTATTAACACTGCAATCCTAGTAGCCCAGGATATCGTGAATTTAGATACAGAAACCAAAATGATCAACTTTTATTGAAGCCTTGAGTAGATTTTAAAACTCCTTTATTCCACTCTATATGCAAAAAGATTTTACCAGGACAAACCAGGATTGTTCTTAAATTTACTAGACTTGCTCTTAATGTTCTCAAGCCAGGGACTTGGTTCCATTCCAGTTTTGGGGGAACTGTAAATCGTATGTTGATGTCCTTGCACAAAAAGCTCAGAATATCTTGCCTCATTCCAGACAATGTGACCTGCCCAATGTAACTCTGGATGTAGGGTGGGATAGGGTGTTGATATTGGTTCACTGATCTTTCCTGTGAATTTTGAGTATTTTACAGAGGCTTTGAGATATATCTCAATGCTTTGAGATCCCAGCAGTTCACAGATCAGTTCTCAGAAGCATACATGTGCAGATATCACAGCTGCTTGCAAAGCAAGAGTTTTGTGCAATGTTCAATGACCCTTCAAATACCCTTTAGCTCTAGCAACTAAAGGCAATTTTGGTTCAATAAAGCAATTGCTAAATTTCATTACTGCTGAAGGCCTTCGCCCAGATGGTTCAGGAAAATAATCACATTTTCGTCATGAACCTTTGTTGTTTGGTGGCAGGGTGTTGGTTATGTAGAGAACTTGGGTTTACAAATGGTGAGTGCAAAGTTGATGGGCTCTTTGAGTTCTGCATATGAGTGTGCACAAACTCAAATGTCTGCATACTGCAGCTTAACTACTAACATTTGATTAACCTTGGTTTTGGTAGTCATTGCAGGTTGAATTATCTCCCATTAGTTCTGAAGATTTGCGCCATTTCTACAGGCTGTTGACAAAAGATGGAGAGGAATTTCTGTGCACAGCCAAATTTGAGAATGTTCCACAGTCCCCCCCAAATTGATGGAATCCAAGACTTGTGGGAGGTTGAATGTACAGTGGCCAGAGCTATTCCCTGCATTTTTCTCAGAGTTGTTACCACAGCCAGGAGATTTCTCTCTGATTATCACAGTTCCATGTTACTTTTCTTGAAGATGATCACAATTACAGAATCATTGAAGCTCCCACCATGGGCAATGAGAACTCCAGGAGAAATAAACCAAGTCAGTAAAGTGCAGCCAAGCAATATATGCTAAAGTACTTGACTGTTGCAGTTTGTATTTTCCATAAACCACTTACTTATAAATAGAAAAAAATATTCAAACACTGAAGCCATAAACAGTCTACAAAAAAGAATAGTTAAATAATAATTACCTGCTCAAACCTTTTCAAATTAAGTGTCAGAATCGGAGGTGACGACGAAACAAGAATTTGTTTCTTGGCATCAGTGTACACATGCTTGATATCTGCAAAATATGTTTACCAAAAAAAAGATTTAATGTGTCTTTTTACAATGAAAGGCAAATTGCTTTTGGAATGGTAGGCTATTTTACCACACAAACATGCAGAACAGTTTTTAGTTGACTTATAGTGAACATATTAGAAGCAAAAGACCAAAATGGAGCATCACTAAACTCCATTATCTCCAATTCGGGTGATTAGTTTGCAAAAAAAAAAAAATTGTAAATTATTGGTTTGGCAATAGAAGCACGCAAGTTTAACCAACTTTCATTGGAAGTTGGATGTATGCTTTATTTTATGACCCATCCTCGCAAGCACAGAACAAGTTTCCAAATGTTGTGCAGGCTTTGGAATCTCTACGAATATGGGGTAGGCCATTTTGGACCGAGATGAGCAAAAACGTTTTCACTCAGAGAGTTGTGAATCTGTGGAATTCTCTGCCGCTGAAGGTAGTGGAGGCCAATTCACTGGATGTTTTCAAGAGAGAATTAGATTTAGCTCTTTGGGCTAAAGGAATCAAGGGGTATTGGGAAAAAGCATGAACGGGGTACTGATTTTAGATAAGCAGCCATGTTCATTTTGAATGGCAGAGCTAGCTCGAAGGGCCTACTGCACTATTTTTCTATGTTTCTTCCCCAACATCAAGAGGTAGATCGCAGCTCATCTTCAAAAAATTTGGCAACTCTGAGCAGTCCACATTAATTCGAAAATTAACAGTTTCTTCATGAGCTTAAAATGTTATAAATGTTGCTGAATGATATGAAAAGGGTTATGATGAACTTTCTGCTGGCTCCAACTGCAACTCATTGTGTTTCAACTGCACTTTTTCCATTCAACACCAGTTGGCTTCAAACAAATATAACCAAATTCTAATTTTAAACACTTGTGTCCCCAAAAATCAGACCCCCGGAATCTCTAGTTTTCAAATAACTCTCAATTTTCAAAACTAAAATCCCTCCGGTACAAGCAATCTATTTGACCCAGTAGTGACTTTCCATTTCACATCCTCTCAATATCAATACTTCCCTCTTCTGCATTACTCAGAACCCAAGCTATTGCTGTTGCTATCCAAGCTTTTGTTATATTTTCAGTCACACATACTTCTTCACCCCCCCGCCCGCTCTATTCCAAAACACTGCTTAAAATGTTCTCTTTCACTAAACATTTGGACACCTGCCCTAATGCCCCATCCTTTTTCATGGTATCACATTTTCACTCCAGTAAAACCTCGTTATAACATCCATGGGGGGGGGGGGGGGGGGGGGGGAGTGGTGTCTGTTATTGCCGATTGCCCACTATAACCGAGTAAGGTATTATCATTGCATGTAGTTGAAACAAACAACTGCAGATGCTGGTTAATACACGAAAGGACAAAGTGCTGGACTAACTCAGCGGGTCAGGCACCATCTCTGACGAACGTGGAAAGATGATGTTAAAACCCTTCTTCAGTTACTCAAGCACTCTATGATGTTTCACCTTTTAACTAGGTACAGATGCTGCTGGTCTGCACCACTGAGCTCCTCCCCATCAGCCTCACTACTGTCCAGCTGACACAGGCGCAGCCCCCGGCTGTCAGCTCTCACTCAGTCCGCCGCCAGTGACAAGCCACGCCCGGCCATCTTGGGGGAGCCCCCTCCTCTCTCACCAGCTGCCACCCAGCTGGACACCACTCCGCCCACTCCCCTCTCCCCTGCAACCGCCGGCACCCTCCAAGGTGGAGTATGCCAGCGATTCCGAGGGAGGTGACAACAGCAACAGCAGGGGAATGGACAAAGTGAAGGAAGAAGCGGCAGCTGGTGGGAGTGGAAGGAGCCTCAGTGACCGAGGGTGTCTCGTGGCTGCCCGAAGAAAGCACTGTCCCAGGGGCTACAATGTGAGCCGCAACGACAACTGCATCAACAGACCGTGCGGTGGGTGGAGGAGGCCTCGTTGGTGCTCCTTGCGAACCGGAGGTGGCGTCGCAAGCCAGGGCTGGGGAAGGTCATGCAAGCCGGGATGGTGAGGGCAGGTCTGTCAGCTATAACCAGAATCTATTAAATGTGGTCCGTTAAAGCGAGAGTTTACTATTATTACATTTCAGTGAAGCTCTTTATGGTATTACTGTATTAAAACAATTTTTTTTTTTCAGCGTTAAGACTTTCTACCGTTAAGATCCAAGTTCAAGATTGAGCACTCAAGAGCTAATACAATGTACTGCTAACTTTTCTAACATACTTTTAACCAAGATGAAATCAAATCCATGATAGATAACTCTTATGAAAGCAACAGTTGAAATTTCAATATTCAGTTATTTTACTACCATTTGCATTGATTTTTGATCCACTTTTATACTGCCTCTGGGTACATTCTTCACAGAGCAGTTTATTTGCTCCAGTGAGATTTTCTATCTGAGTGAACTGCCGTAAACAAGCCTCCAGAGAACATTCCTGTACACTCAGCAGGTTTCTGTCTGAAAGTGTGCGAAATGCTTTCTCTGCGTCCATAAAAAACACCTGTTTGGCTTTAATGGAAGCGAGTAGATCCTTTGTAATTTCGGAAGAGTTCTCGAGTTCCAATCGATTTGAAGTTATTTCATCATCATGTTTCATTGAGCTCTCATTCATATTTAGTTTATTCATATTTTTAATAATAGTTTCTTCATCTTCACTGGATGCACTAACTAGGTCCTCAGTTGCTCTATGTGACTTAAATGTATCTGAAGAGTCCATGTCCTTGGAGTTGTGAGAATCATTAGAGTGTATTTTTTGGGGCCCAGTTTCATCAGATGTGTCTTCATTGCCAGCATCAATGTTTTCTTGGTTCAATTCTTGACCATCATCTGCCATATTTTCCTTTGTAGTTTTCTCGAGACACTGGTCAGTTAATAAGCTGTCACAATTATCCAGCTCTGGTGCTGGAACGACCTCTGCTTCTGGAACGACCTCTGCTTCAATGCCATTTGATGTCAAGTCTTCCTTGCTATCATCAGAGGCATCATGTTTTTCTTTCTGTTCTTCATCCAAAGTAGCGGAGTCCTCCAAAACAAGCGCTTTTGTTTGGGACTTCTGCTGCCGGTGTTGGTGCTTAAAAAAAGCAAATCACGAAACTTAGGTACATTATTCAATAAACAAAAGTGGAAAAGAATCTACAAATACCCAAATTGTTTAGGTGATACTCGTACTTATCATTAAGGATATCAGGCCAATTTAAAATTATGTCCATAGAGGGTGCAGCAAAAAAAGTCACTAGTGTCAGTAATTTCAGATAGGAAATTAAGCTATTTAAGTATAAAATTCAAGTTCATTAGCTTAAGAAGGTATTCCCCGCCAAGATATGAAAGGAACCAATAAATTAAAATATAAACAGAAAATGCTGGAAATATTCAACGGGTCAGGAACCTCTGTGGAGAAAGTGAGTAAACGTTTCAAATCAATCATGTGTCATCAAAAAAAGTGTGAAAACAAGCTTGTTCTAACTTGCAGAGATGGGGGGAGGTGGAAAGAGCAACGGCTTGAGGCAAGGTAGAAATTGGAGAATCCTGGTGATACAACTGCTGTTATCCAAGGGATTATGTGAATGGTTAATTTTGTGAGGTGACAAGAGTGATTGATGAGGGTAGAACAGCAAATGTTGTCTACGTTAATATAGGCAAGGCCTGTGATAAAGGTCTTCATGGTATGCTGATCCAGAAGATCAATTTGCAAAAGATCCACGGTAACTTGGTAGTTCAGATTCAGAACTGGCTTGCCCATAGAAGACAGAGGGTAATGGTGGATGGGTGTTTGATTTGAATGAAGGTCCATGGCCAGTGGTGTCCCACGTTCCAGGGTTCTGTGCTAGGACCTCTGTTGTTTGTAATTACATACATGCACACACCTTGGCCATACAGTAAATGATGGTGAGAAAGTTTGCAGGCAACTCCAAAATTGGTGGAGTTGCAGGCAGTGAAGAAGGCTGTTTAAGCATACAGTGGGATTTAGATCGGCTACAGATATGGGCCGAGAACTGGCAGCTGCAGTTCAATCTGGGCAGATGTGAGGTGTTGCACTTTGGAAGGTTGAATGTGAGGGGAAAGTATACAGTTAATGGCAAGATGCTTAACAACAATGAAGTACAGAGGGTGTTTCAGATCCAAGTCCATAGCTTTCTGAAAGTGGTAACGCACGTAGATGGAGCGGTAAAGCAGGCATGCCTTCTTCAGTTGAGGCATTCAACATAAGAGTTCTGAAATCATGTTGCAGCTTTATAACATTTTGGTTAGTCTACAATTAGACCATTTTATGCAATTTTGGTTAACCTATACAGGAATGACGTGGAGGCTGTGGAGAGGGTGCAAAAGTGGTTTATCAGAATGCTGCCTGGAAGGTATTAACTAAAAGTAGAGGCTGGACAAACTGGGATGATTTTCTTTGGAGCATCAGAGGTTGAGGGGAGCCCTGATTGAAGTATATTAATTTATGGGAGGCACAAGATAGGGTAGACAATCAGAACATTCCTCTTCCCCCTCCCCCCCAGCTGGAAATATCAAAAACTTGAGGGCATAGCTCTGTCAGAGTAGATAGACACAAAATGCTGGAGTAACTCAGCGGGACAGGCAGCATCTCTGGAGAGAAGGAATGGGTGACGTTTCGGGTTGAGACCCTTCTTCAGATTGAAGACTCTTCTTCAGACTTCTCGACCCAAAACGTCATCCATTCCTTCTCTCCAGAGATGCTGCCCGAGTTACTCCAGCACTTTGTGTCTACCTTCGATTTAAACCAGCATCTGCAGTTCTTTCCTACACATAAGGTCAGAGCAGTCTGTTCCTGTGTGTACTGTTCTGTGTTCTATTATTTGGCTTCCAATCAGAATGGACGTGTTGGATTGCAGAGTAGAAAGAATACCTATTTGGTATGATAGCTACAAAGAAAGAGGAAGGGAGAAATAACATAGAAACATAGGTGCAGGAGTAGGCCATTCGGCCCTTCGAGCTTACACCGCCATTCAACATGATCATGGCTGATCATCCAAATCAGTATCCTGTACCTGCCTTCTCTCCACACCCCCTGATCCCTTTAGCCACAAGGACCACATCTAACTCCCTCTTAAATCATAGAATCATAGAAAATAGGTGCTAGGAGTAGGCCATTCGGCCCTTCGAGCCTGCACCGCCATTCAATATGATCATGGCTGATCATCCAAATCAGTATCCTGTACCTGCCTTCTCTCAATACCCCCTGATCCCTTTAGCCACAAGGAACCACATCTAACTCCCTCTTAAATATAGCCAATGAACAGGCCTCAACTACCTTCTGTGGCAGAGAATTCCACAGACTCACCACTCTCTGTGTGAAAAATGATCTTCTCATCTCGGTCCTAAAAGACTTCCCCCTTATCCTTAAACTGTGACCCCTTGTTCTGGAGTTCCCCAACATCGGGAACAATCTTCCTGCATCTAGCCTGTCCAACCCCTTAAGAATTTTGTAAGTCTCTATAAGATCCCCCCTCAATCTCCTAAATTCCAGCGAGTACAAGCCGAGTCTATTCAGTCTTTCTTCATATGGAAATCCTGCCATCCCAGGAATCAGTCTGGTGAACCTTCTCTGTACTCCCTCTATGGCAAGAATGTCTTTCTTCAGATTAGGAGACCAAAACTGTACGCAATACTCCAGGTGTGGCCTCACCAAGACCCTGTACAACTGCAGTAGATCCTCCCTGCTCTTGTACTCAAATCCTTTTGCTATGAATGCCAACATACCAATCGCTTTCTTCACTGCCTGCTGCACCTGCATGCCTACTTTCAATGACTGGTGTACCATGACACCCAGGTCTCGTTGCATCTCCCCTTTCCTAATCGGCCACCGTTCAAATAATAGTCTACCCTCCTGTTTTTGCCGCCAAAGTGGATAACCTCACATTTATCCACATTATACTGCATCTGCCATGCATTTTCCCACTCCCCCAACCTATCCAAGTCACCTTGCAGTCTCCTAGCATCCTCCTCACAGCTAACACTGCCCCCCAGCTTAGTGTCATCCGCAAACATGGAGATGTTGCATTCAATTCCCTCATCCAGATCATTAATATATATTTTAAATAGCTGAGGTCCCAGCACTGAGCCTTGCGGTACCCCACTAGTCACTGCCTGCCATTCTGAAAATGACCCGTTTACTCCTACTCTTTGCTTCCTGTCTGCCAGCCAGATCTCTATCCACATCAACACTGAACCCCCAATACCGTGTGCTTTAAGTTTGAATGCTAATCTCTTATGTGGGACCTTGTCGAAAACCTTCTGAAAGTCCAGATACAACACATCGACAGGTTCTCCCTTATCCACTCTACTAGTTACATCCTCGAAAAATTCTCTAAGATTCGTCAGACATGATTTACCTTTCGTAAATCCATGCTGACTTTGTCAAATGATTTCACCACTTTCCAAATGTGCTGCTATCCCATCTTTAATAACTGACTCTAGCATTTTCCCCACTACCGTCACAAGTACCAACTCAAAGATCCATAAAAGGAAGACGGAATTAAATCACAAAAGAGAAATGGTAATGAGAAAAGTGAAGAAAGGGTTTACAAGAGTCGAAAAAGGACCAAAGGACCAAAGCGCAATCGTTATCCCTTTATTTCATCAGTTCCATTTTCAGACTAGATGTCAGATAAGCACTGTGACAAGTTCAAACAATGGTGGAGTTGAAAGAAAAGGTGGCAAGGTAAAGCTCAACATCATTGATGTGGAAACTGACTTTGTTTCTGTATGTAAATGGGAAAATGATATAGGGAGAAGAGGGGTGATGGGTATCACTGAAATTATTTTGGACCTTCAGACAAACACTCAGTAGAGATATGTGCAACTAATTGAATTTTGTGAACTTCTTAGACTCATGAGTGACAAATGGTTGGGTTACAGATGGAGACCCTTTACCTTGGCTTGCTTTTTAGCTTGTTTTTTTGCCTTCTTTTGTTCATATTTGCTTGGGCCAGTTGAAATATCTTCTCTGTCCTTAGAGACAAACTTTCCATTGCAGTGACTAAAATCTTCATTTTGATTATCTTCAACCATGTTTCTTCTCCCTTTCCCCTGGGATTTTTTCTTGTCACCCTGCAATACAGCATTGCAATTAAGTGTACTGGATACAACCACTAGGCCAGATGGAGGTCTGACAAACAAAGATAGCTAGGCTAACATTAGAGAATGAAAGAAGGAACCATCAACTAATATCAAACATTCAGGATGTCAAACATATCAAATTTTATATAAAAACTCCTTCCTAGTTCTTCCTTTAGATGCACTATTAAACTAACCTTATGGCTTGACAGCAGACTGATGGTGTGTTCTGACTGGCAGTGATCTAACTAAGGAGTTTGAGGTGATTGATGGAGCTAATTGGAACAACAGAACCCATTTCCGCTGGGGATGCCTGACGGAATGTAAACCAGGAATTTTAAACTGCAGGGAGCTGTACCATTCATGGATAATACCAGAAAACTCTTCTTCATTTAGTACTAAAGCCTGGGTGCAGGTTAACTGAAGATATTAAATAGAGACCAAGAGTTAAAAAAATATATATATATTGAGCAAAGGAATGGAACAATATGGATCCAAGAAAAATAATTTGTCTTATGATACAACTGAGCCATAATTTGAATCAATGACAGAACAGACTTTAGTCATTCCTGTTATCACGACTGCAGAAGGCATCATGGCCAAGTCGAAAAGTTATGCCCATTTGAGTGAGTTCTTAAAAGACCATAGGCCAAAAACAAGAGTCAGGATTTCAACATAAGTTGGTGAATAACAATCAGAATCACGAGCCTAGATCTATTTCCCTCCTAAACTGGAAGCCATGGTCAGATAAAGTAACTCCCCAGCTCCATAGAATAAGATCAACTAAGCATCAAATCAAAGACTAAATGTGGGGCCATTCTCACTCAATCCTCCTCTACATCACCCCCAACTCTTAGTCCCTATCTATGACGATGTAGGGTCATGATAGAAATATCTTTATATTTTACTTTGAAAGATACTTTAACATTAAAGTAATTTTAATATTTAGAATATAAAGCAAGCAATAATGTCTGTTAATAAATAATTCATTGCTCTGACTACTGAAATTCCACAAATTGTCTTGATAATAAAAACACAATATTTTACCTGGTCATCCTGAACAGGAAGTGACAAGTCTAAAAAATATTCCTCCACTAATGTAACCTGTAGAAAATATAACAAACCATTAATATTCTTTGAATAATTTGTTGCTGAATGTTAACATGTTCCTTTCACTGCAATTGTGGCAATGTAATTCCTGGAACAGGGACAGGGACTGCTCTTTTAATCCCAATGCAGTGCAATCATGGGGGAAGCCACAGATGAGTCATCCTTGTTCTTCACCCGACTACACCCATGCGCTCTTATAGCCAAGATAATTGCAACAAATCCAGCAGCAAAAATCTTATTTATTATTTTTCTCATCTGAAAAAGCAGAATAGTAACATACCAACCGCAACCTTGGTTAAAAATGATACTCAAACACATAAATTGTATAAATGCTACCAATTGTTGTGAATGTATTTAACCAAATACTTACATTTTGGTACACAAAACAGTTAAAAATATATATAACATTATGAGAGGTACAGATAGGTTAGATAGTCAGAATATTTTTACCCAGATGGAAAATTCAAATACTAAGGGATGTAACTTTAAAGCAAGAGGCCACGTTTTAAGGATATGTGCGGGACAGATTTGTTGTTCTTTTATACACACAGAGCGTGGCAAGTCCCTGGAACGTGCTGCCAGAGTTGGTGGTTGAAGCAGTTATGTTAGTGGCATTTGAAAATACTTTTGGATAGGCATAAAAATATGCAGGGAAGAGAGGATGTGGGTTACATGCAGGTAGTTAAGTGATCGCCTTGGCATCATGTTTGGCGAGACATTGCGGACCGAAGAATCTGTTTCTGTGCAGTACTGTTCTATGTTTTATTTAGAGTGTGCATATTCCTCGGGAAAGTTCCTCAGCCCCACTATTTAACTATTCAAAATAACTCAAGTTCTAAATATGAGGGAAAGAACTGCAGATGCTGGTTTAAATCGAAGGTCGACACAAAATTCTGGAGTAAATCAGCGGGACAGGTAGCATATCTGGAGAGAAGGATTGGGTGACTTTTCAGGTGTGAAGAAGAGTCTTGACCCGAAAAAACATCATCCATTCCTTCTCTCCAGAGATGCTGCCTGCCCTGCTGAGTTACTCCAGCAATTTGTGTCTACCTTCAAGTTCTAAATAGTTCTTTAAAACGAAAAAAACATCTTGGGTTACAGAAATTGGACTGTAAATAAATAATTTGTTTGTTAAGCACTTGAAGATGCTTTTAGGCCATTTAGCTGAAAAAAGTACCTTAGTCTATATTATGCCGTGTATCCAATTATAACGTGTATCTGCCTAACTTTAGTGTTCTTAGATAAAATAATTAAACAAAAGGACAAATGTATCCATCACTCTAAAATTATTATATGCTTGATGCCGACCGTAACTATTCTTAACTTGTTATATAGCATAAACATTTCAGTAGTTTTGCAAGGTATCACTCAGACTGAAAAATCACCCCTCATCCCAGTTTAAATTCCACTCTCCGTTTAACAAAGTGACCTCAGTTAGTGCAAGAATAGAACTGTTGAAATTTTCCTAATGAATGCCATTTTTGAGAAAGAAAAAAGATTCAACTTCCAGTGATCCTTGCTGGGACGCGGAGGAAAGAAACAAAAACATTTAGCCAAGTAAATAAAATGTTCACCAAAGTAAATCCACTAATGCACTATTGCACACAAAATTAAATGATGTTTACATTCAAACAAGTTTGCACAATACTAGTAAAGGTTATCTAATCTATTCTGTACCTTTTTACCCTTACCATTTTACACTGCTCGCACATGATTGTATTTGTCAATATGCCACCAAAGACCTGGTCAACAAAATTGAGCACGGACGCTTCCTTTTCGTAAACTTGTATAAGAGGGAAAAAGAAAGCCAATTTCATAAGTTTATATAAACAAGCACAAAACTATTATCAAACTTTAATATTACTAGACTGAGTTCCATTCTTACCTAGCGTTCCAAAACAAAATTTTCAGGTTTCTTAAAATAATGAAGGTCTGAATTATAAATAAATTAAAAACACAGAACTAGTTTAACACTGCTTAACATGTGATAAAACAACTCAACTGGCACTGGCTGTAACCATGCAATCATCATGCATAACACATTCCTGCTAGTTATTGTATATTGACTTAAGTTTGAAGTTTTAAGTCATCTGTAGGTACAACAACAAATCCCAAGCAGGGTATGAACTTTTGCTTTTTTAAAAAATAGAAGTCAATCCTCTCACACACAAATCTGTGCATCAGATTAGATCCAAAGACACTAATATTCTTTAAATGTCACATTCAACAGCCACTCTTGTCAGACAAGACAGGGAGTTGAAACCTATTCCAATATGTGAAGCTTCATAGTTCAATTAATCTTTACTTCTGATCATAATCATACAGGCCATATGACCCACTGAATCCATGCCGACTATCTCGCAACAGTTTACGCTCATTCCATTATATTTTCCCCACTTTACCATCAACACTATTCAGATTCAATCAGCCACCTACACTCATGGACAGATCCCTGGACATGAATTTGCAATTGTCAATGAACCCATATCTTTGGGATGTCGGAGGAAACAACATCGGGGGGTGCGGAGGGAAAGAGAGGAAATCCCAAAGGGTAACAGGGAGAATGTGAGAACAGCCCAGAGAGCATCCAAGATTGGGGTTGAACCCGGATCACTGATGTTGTGAGGCAGCAACTGTACTAGCTGAGCCACTGGTCACAACTAAAACTCTGGCTCCTCCACTTCCAATCTCAGGGCATTGATGAGTGGAGCTGCAGCATGACAACCACCAACGGGAATACGTCGGGAATTCCTTTGATCTATATAATTCAATATTCCACCAGACAACACGTGCACACAATGAGCCACTGGGAAAGTTCACATTTGCAAGCTACAAATGACATTACCTTTCCTGATTCTCTTGAGTTCTTCATCTTCCCCCTTCTCTGAAGAATAATTTAAGGCTTTTACAATGCCAGCACCTATTCGCTGAGATTGAGATAAAGATAGTTTCACAAATTATGTCTCCATATACAATGTAAACGTGGTAGTTTTCATTTAATAAGCTAGAGTGAAAGGCAAGCAATTGCATCCAATGCCCCAATCTCCTTTCTCGCAACCATGTAACCCAAAACAGACATAAAAATCAAGGATTATACCAATCAGGGATTAATCAAGGATTACCAGACTGATTCCTGGGATGTCAGGACTTTCATATGAGGAAAGACTGGATAGACTCGGCTTGTACTCGCTGGAATTTAGAAGATTGAGGGGGGATCTTATAGAAACTTACAAAATTCTTAAGGGGTTGGACAAGCTAGATGCTGGAAGATTGTTCCCGATGTTGGGGGAGTCCAGAACAAGGGGTCACAGTCTAAGGATAAGGGGAAATTCCTTTGGGACCGAGATGAGGAAAACATTCTTTACACAGAGAGTGGTGAGTCTCTGGAATTCTCTGCCACAGAAGGTAGTTGAGGCCAGTTCATTGGCTAGATTTAAGAGGGCGTTAGATGTGGCACTTGTGGCTAAAGGGATCAGGGGGTATGGAGAGAAGGCAGGTACGGGATACTGAGTTGGATGATCAGCCATGATCACATTGAATGGCGGTGCAGGCTCGAAGGGCCGAATGGCCTACTCCAGCACCAATTATTCTATGTTTCTATATATTGCCATACAGGGAGGTATAAGATCACTTTTGCTCTTACTGATTAGTTACATTCTATAAATGAAATCGAAGGCAATGAAGTCCTAAGAATGAACAATAATTACTAATTTCCATCTGGTAAGAAATGTCAAAGGCCGAAACTTCTAAAAATGCAATTATATTTTTTCAACCCAACCAGCCCTGCAGGAAGCCAACAAAACTCATATAACAACCTAAATACTTAATTTAATTATTAGACACAGTTCTGGTCACCCAATTGCAGGAAGGGTATGGAGGCTTTGGAGAGGGTGTAGGGGTGGTTTACCAGAATGTTGCCTTTGATTCGAGGGTTTCAGCTACAAGGTTGGATGAACTTGGATTGTTTTCTCTGGAACACCAGAGGGCGAGGCCGAGACTTCATAGAAGTATAATAAATTATGAGAGGTATAAATAGAGTATCTATTCATAACCTTTTTCCCCGGGGTGGAAATGTCCAATATTAGAGGGCATAGTTATCAGATGAGACGGGGAAGAGTTTAACAGAGATGTGAGGGCATTTTTTTTAATAGAGCTGTTGGAGCTTGGAACACATATCCCCCTCCCACACCCTTTTTAAATTGACTGATGTGTGGCTGTCATATTTTCAATAGGACTTTTAATAATGTGCATACTGTTTAGAAATATTTGCTTTTGACAAAATATTTGCTTATCTGCATTGCGAATATAATAATCTACTGTACTGCTCTAAACGTCTTTAATGACATTTCTATTCCTCGGCTCAATATTATTTGGCTTACTATATATCAGACCCTCTTTAAATGCCTATATGTATTCAGGTAAATTCATGCCTTTTCATTCAAGTAAATCCATGTCAAAGAAGATCTGAGTATCCTCAAAAATTAAAAAAACATGTTAAAATTATTCATTCATGTACTTTCATTCAAGTACAAAAAGCTTTTTTTTGTCAACATTCCTGGTCTGGCCTACAAACTACTTTCCATCCATCCAGACTCGGTGTTGGGGCCGCAACTGTTTACCATATATATATATATATATATATATATATATATATATATATATATATATATATATATATATATATATATATATATATAAAAGATTTGGAAGAGGGAATTAGGAGCAACACTAGCAAGTTTGCAGATGACACAAAGCTGGGTGGCAGTTTGAACTGTGAAGAGGATGTTAGGAGGTTGCAGGGGGACCTGGACAGGTTGAGTGAGTGGGCAGATGCGTGACAGATGCAGTATAATATAGATAAATGTGAGGTTATCCACTTTGGTGGCAAAATCAAGGGGGCAGATTATTATCTCAATGGGGTTAGGTTAGGTAAGGGGGAGGTACAGCGAGACCTGGGTGTCCTTGTACACCAGTCAGTGAAAGTTGGCGTGCAGGTACAGCAGGCAGTGAAGAAAGCTAATGGAATGTTGGCCATCATAACAAGAGGATTTCAGTACAGGAGTAAAGAGGTTCTTCTGCAGTTGTATAGGGCTCTGATGAGACCGCATCTGGAGTATTGTGTACAGTTTTGGTCTCCTAATTTGAGGAAGGACATCCTTGTGATTGAGGCAGTGCAGCATAGGTTCACGAGATTGATCCCTGGGATGGCGGGACTGTCATATGAGGAAAGATTGAAAAGACTAGGCTTGTATTCACTGGAGTTTAGAAGGATGAGGGGGGACTTATAGAAACATATAAAATTATAAAAGGACTGGACAAGCTAGATGCAGGAAAAATGTTCCCAATGTTGGGTGAGTCCAGAACCAGGGGCCACAGTCTTAGAATAAAGGTGAGGTCATTTAAGACTGAGCTGAGAAAAAACGTTTTTACCCAGAGAGTTGGGAATTTATGGAATTCCCTGCCACAGAGGGCAGTGGAGGCCAAATCACAGGTTGGATTTAAGAGAGTGTTGGATAGAGCTCTAGGGGCTAGTGGAGTCAAGGGATATGGCGAGAAGGCAGGCACGGGTTATTGATAGCGGACGATCAGCCATGCTCATATTGAATGGTGGTGCTGGCTCGAAGGGCCAAATGGCCTCCTCCTGCACCTATTTTCTATGTTTCCATTACCAGACTAGTGAAATCAATGATGGATACATTTCTGATCTCATGATTTGAATCTATGCTTTTATTTCTAGACAATATTCACATTATTATAAGTTCTATTGAAAATATGACAGCCACACATCAGTCTTTATTTAGCCTTATTGCAGATTTTGCTTTCTTGAGGTGTTGGAGGCACATAGGACAGTGATATTTAAGAAGCTGACAGATAGGCACATGAATGTGTAGGGAATGGAGGGATATGGATTATGTGCAGGCAGAGGATATCATGTTCTGCACGACATTATGGGCTGAAGGTGTTGTTCCAGTGCTGTACTGTTCTATGAGCTATAGAACTATGTACCTCATAGAACATATTGTATGTTAAAGTTCATATAGGGGTGGCACAGTGGTGCAGCAATAGAGTTGCTGCCTTACAGTGCCAGAGATCTGGATTCACTCCTGACTATGGGTGCTGTCTGTACGGACTTTGTACGTTCTCCCTGTGATCGCGTGGACAAGGGTCAGATTGATAGGACTTGGAAACTGCGCAACACTTAAGGCTCCAAATTGCGCTACTCTGTTTTAAAAGGAATTTGTAAGTTAAATCTATTTGTGTATGGAACCTTTCGCTTTTAAAATAATGATTTTCTGAAAAAGCAGAAAGTCATGTTGGATTTTTGATAGCAGTCGAACAATGTACATTTCAAAGCAACATTTTATTGGGGAGGCACAGTGGTTGAGTTGCTGCCTTATAGTGCCAGAGACCAGGGTTCAATCCTGACTATGGGTGCTGTCTCTACAAACTTTGTACGTTCTCCTAGTGTCCGCTTGATTTTTCTCTGGGTGCTCCGGATTCCCTCCACATTCCAAAAACGCGCAGGTTTGTAGGTTAATTGGCTTCTGTAAATTGTCCCCTAGTGTATAGGATAGAATTATTGTATGGGTGATCGTTGGTCAGCATGGACTTGGTGGACTGAAGGGCCTGCTTCCACACTATCTCTAAACTAAGCTGAAAAGACATTCACCCACAACAACATGAGCTTACTTACTTTGATCTCCTCGGTTCGCATTCCATCCAATAAATAATGAAGCAACTCCTGGCTATCCTGCTGTTGGTACCCTCTAAATCGCAAAGCCCTGAGGAAAAGAAACAATATTTGAAGCGGAACACTGAAAGACACAAATCTGCAATACAGCAATCGCTTAGCCAATATAGATTTCTGTAAAAACAAGGAACCACAGATGCTGATTTACAAAAAAAGACAAAGTGCTGGAGTAACTCAGCAGGTCAGGAGGTATCTCTGGAGAATCTGAACAGGTGATGTTTGGCTCGGGACCCTTGATTGTGCGAGTGGGGGGGGGGGGGGGGTTGGTGGAGAGGAGCTGGAAGAGAAGGGCAGGACAAAGCCTGGCAGGTATGAGATGGATATAGGGGAGGGCGCTATTGGTAGGCAGATGGTTGGACAAAGGCCTTTGTTAAAAACAAGTGTGAAACAAAAGGATTGAAGAGTTGCAAAATATGAAGCTAGAAGAAGGAGTACAGACAGAAGGGGAGGGTGAGCAGAGAAACAAGTGTGTCCAGGTGGAGCACGGGGGAGAAGGTGGATGGGGGGGGGAGAAAAAAAAGAGGTTTGTAGTTACCTAAAATTGCCAAATTCAATGTTCATAGTGTTAGGTTGTATGCTACCCAAACAAAATATGAGGTGCTGTTCTTCCCGTTTGTGTATGGCCTCATTTTGGACATGGAGGCCGACAGAAAGATCAGTGTGGGAATGGGAAGTGGAGTTAAAATGGTCAGCAACCGGGAGATCCAGTAGGCCTAGGTAGACCCACCGCAAGTGCTCTCTGTAGTTAGCCTTGGCTCAGTACCATATATTTCAGATCCGTAGATTCAAATCTCATTACACCCATGATGTTAAACGCAAGCTCTCCCTGTCACCGGAGAAGACCCCACTGCACTTTGAACTATCAAAGGAATCCATTGCTTGATTGAAAAAAAGGAAAAGTAAGCCATTTGGTACCTCAAGCATGCAGTCATTCAAAAAAAGGCTGGTTTCAACCTCAATGCCATTTTTATGCCTTATTGTCTTTATTGATTCCTTTACTAACCAGAAATCTATTGATGTTGATTTTGAACACAATGACTGAGCTTCCATGAAACCAGCCTCCTTTGTTCTAGATGACTGTAGTTTTAAGATTTTGTATATTTCCACTGAGATCACTTTTCATTCTTCTAAACTCTAAAAAAGCAATTCCCTCATATCCATCCCAGGTATCCATATAGCAATCTTTACTATGCTCACTTTACACCAAGTAGATCATTCCTCAAGAAGGTGGAGCGATTTCTTTGCACGATATTCCAAGGGTCTCAATTCCCTTATCACTAAACGTTATTTCCTTATCATTGTATGGTATGGCTGCCCAGCCTGCAGCTGTATGTCTTTCCCCCTTTTCTTTTTTTTAGTGTGTTAAAGTGTTTTGTTTTGGAGCCTATTCTTTTTTATGTGGGGGTGAGGGGGGGGGGGGGGGGGGGGGGAAGGGGCAAACTACTTTTCCTGGTCCCTACCTGGTCGGAGAGGCAGCTTTTCCCCAGGCTGCATCTTCGACCCGTCCTCGCGGCCTACCAGCGGGCCTGGAGCGGCGTTTCCTGAAGGGACCGCCCAGAACCTCGGCTTCGGCAGCGGCGGGGCGCTGGAGCGCCATCGCGGGACGGAGCGGGCGATGCCTTGCCTGGGTCGCCGCGCTGGAACTCCGGTGAGCTGAGACCGGCGAGGAAAACATCGCGGAGCTGCGGGTCTGTGGAGCGGCCGGCTGCGGCGCTGAACTTTAACATCGGGAGCCAGTGGAGGGGAGCTCCATTCAGCGCGGCCTTGTCGGCTTCGGAAGCCGCGATCTCCAGTAAGGAAGCGGCCGTTCCAGGTGTCCCAAGCCGCTGAGAGGATTCTCCCGACGCCGGAGCACCATCACCCGGCGAGAACGGCCTGGAACATCGGGCCTCCGTGAAGGCAACTATGGAGGCCTGTATAGGCCTGACTATGGGTGGACATGGGTTGGGGACTGGACATTGTGCCTTCCCTCATAATGGGAACCATTGTGGGGGGATGTTTTTATGTTTAAATCTCTTTATTAGTGTTGTGTCTGTATTTTTTATTTTATGTGCTGCATGGCAAGAAGCATTTCACTACACCAATTGGTGTATGTGACAAATAAACTAACCTTGAACCTTGATTTACGTACTGTAAATGGCTTGTTTGTAATCATGTATTGTCTTTCAGCTGACTGGCTAGCACGCACCAAAAGCTTTTCACTGTACCTCGGTATACGTGACAATAAACTAAACAGGAAGGACCTATACACCTTTAGAAAGGCATCCTTCCACAAGCAATTAAACTGTGTTATATTGATTAGCTTCTGCACCTGCATGTTAGCTCTTGGCGACCTGTGTAAAAGGGGAACCATGTCTGTTTGAATATTAGCGTTTTCCAATCTGTCACCATTTTAAAAAAAGATGATTTTTGAATTTTTCACTGAAGTAATAATTTCACTGCTTTTCTACATAGTTTTCCTTCTGTCCTGTTTGCACCTACTCAGTTAGCTTGTTTATATTCCTTTGGAGCTTCTTTGCATCTTCATCACCACTCACATTCGTGTTATAGTGTTATCAGTAAACGTAGAAACGGTCTCCCTAGCAAAATTGTTGATAGACCTGGTGAATAGTTGGGGCTCAAACACAAAATCTTGCAGTACCCCTAAGTGGTGACACCTTAACAACCCAGGAAGAACCTGCCGATGTATTTTTATTTTTTATTGGCTTAAAAACAATGCTGGAGTAACTTAGTGGGTCAGGCAGCATCTCTGGAGGGCACGGATAGGCAATGTTTCGGGTTGGAATCCTTCAGAGTGAAAAGTATCTCCATATCTCACACCCTTTTGTCTCCTTTACATCTCTAGCCTTAGTTCACCAATCTGCCACTCACCCCCCTCTTCCACCCCCCACCCCAGCTGTATCAACCAATCACTTACCGGGCTTTATCCCACCCCAGCCTCTTTTCTAGCTTTCTCAACTACTACCTCAATCAATCTGAAGAAGGGTCCCAACTCGAAGCATCGTCTGTCCATTCCCCCCAAGCATCCTGCCTGACCTGCTGAGTTACTCCAGTACTTTGTGCTTACTCAACTCCCATTCTATATCCCATCCTCCAAGCCAAGATCCCGTCTATCTGCGGTACAGATGTCATACCTTGTAAACAGCACCACCTTACATTCTTCCACTATTTGCCTGACCTTCCCATTTTACAAACAACCTGCAACATTTACACCCGAGCATTGGCACCCCAGCTATGTTTCTGTAAGGTAAGTTTCTGTGACCATTTATGAATATGTGCCGTTAGTTTATACACATTGTTGCAGATAGTCTAAATTTAGATAGTGCTTTTAAATTTGGCCTTTTAATAATTTTCTATACTTTGTTTCTATTTGCTAATTTCCTTGTTTGCACTATATATTTAATTTGCTTACTTCATTACAAACTAGCATTTTTAGCTTCATTTCAACCCTCTTCCCCCCCCCCCCCCCCCCCTCCCCACACTCTCTTCTGGGTAATCCATCATCCTACCAAGCAAATTAAAAGTTTCACCAAGAGCACTAGCAAACATCTAAGGTTATTGGTCCATTTGAGTCCCGATGAAAAAATCATCGGGACCTCTCCCCCCTCCATCGGGGCATTGCGACCAAACGTTGCTTGTCTAAGGCCGGCAGTATTATAAAGGACCCCACACATCTCCATCGTGGACTGTTCACTCTGCTGCCCTCGGGCAAAAGATATCGTAGCATAAGAAGCAGAACGTCAAGGTTTTGCAACAGCTTCTTCCCACGAGCCATCAGACTCCTGAATGCCATGTAATAGGCTGCCACCATTGTCTATTTTATCTTTTTATCCATTTTATCCTTCTTTTTATTATCGTGTTGCACGGGGAGCCAAATGCAACGGAATTTCGTTTGGAATTGCATATATCGATGTATTTCTAAATGACAATAAAGATTTATTGATTGATTGATTGATTTGACTGGTGCAGGTCTCACCCAGAAATGACCCTAAGGTCCCAGAAATCCAAATCCCTCCCTGCTGTTTCACCTCGCCACTCATACATTCATAGAATCATACAGCACGGAAACAGGCCCTTCGGCCCACCTGGTCCGCGCTGACCAGCGATCCCTGCGCATTAATACTATCCTACACGCACTGAGACAATTTTTTACATTTATACCATGCCAATTGACCAACAAACCTGTACGTCTTTGGAGTGTGGGAGGAAACCGAAGATCTCAGAGAAAACCCACGCAGCTCACGGGGAGAACATACAAACTCTGTATAGACAACACCCGTAGTCGGGATCGAACCTGGGTCTCCAGCGCTGCAAGCGCTGGAAGGCAGCAACTCTACCGCTGCGCCACCGTGACGCCCCGTGACAAATTAAAGACATTCATTTGTTCTATTCTCCTATTTCTGTATGTTGGCAAATGGCATGAGATTAATTCAGAGACTTTTTCCTTTAAGGTACTGCTTTCACGTTATTGGTAACAATACGGCCAACAATTTCTGCTTTTCCCACTCTCCCATTTCAGGTTGTTCTGCAGTTTTTCAGCAACATTCACCTATACATGTTCTCCAGAGATGCTGCCTGACTCGCTGAGTAACTTGAGTCTTTTTTTGTAAAGCAGCACCTGCAGTTCTTTATCTCTTCACTTATTTCATTGATGCTATAGGATATCACAATACCATAGTTATTGTACCCAAAAGTTTCTATTAGTGCTATGGATTTCTGAAGTTGTGGAAAACACTATGAATGCAAGTCTCTCTGTTCTCTCTCAATATAGTAAACCCTTGTTTTAACTGCCCCCTTTATAATGGATTCTGAAAAGAATGGACGGACCTGCTGACACCAAGCTCCCTCCCCTCACACCAGCACCTGCTTCTTTCTGTTGGCCATTGTTTTGTCCACAGCCTCTTCCATCCTCCACCTCCTTCTCCTTTTCCTGTTGCTTTATCCACTCCACCGCTCTTTCCTCCCACTGCCAACGCCTCCTCCCATCACTCAGTCCATTTGGCTCCCCCCCCCCCCACTGCCACCTTCCCTGGAGTCACCAACATACTGGGCAATCTAAGCAATTTTTTTCATCTGTGAATCAACAAAATTTATTGCAAGTTTTGATGCCCTTTTAAATCAATGAAGATCGATGAATTAATTTAAATATTACTAAAGCTATTGTTCATAATTATGTTTTGAGAGCTCATATACAACAGAATGATTTATAACAAACAGGCTTCAACCCTTCAAAATAGTAACAATAGCAAATACTTACTTTTTACAGACTTGAGTGAAGAGATCTTTTGGAGTAACAACACTCTTTTTGGTATCTTGAATTTCAAGAAGAAATTGATGCATTGCTGACGAGAGAGGTCCGAGTTGATCAGTGTGAATTTTGAGAGGTTCCTGATAATTTAAAATCAAAACACACACACTTTTAAAAACAAAGCTAAAATTACATCCACAATAATTATGAAGATGTTGCCAGGACCCAAAGGCTTGAGCTATAGGTTGAGTTGAGTAGGCTGGGACTCTATTCCTTGGAGTGCTGGAAGATGAGGGGTGATCTTATAAAGGTGCACAAAATCAGGAGAGGAATAAATCGGGTAAACACAGAGTCTCTTGTCCAGAGTAGGGGAAATCGAGAACCAAACGACTAAGGACATTTATTGTCACGTACGCCAATTGGTGTTGTGAAATTTGATTTGCCATGCAGCGCACAAATAAAGATAAGACACAACATCATAGGATTTAACAGTAGACGTAAAAACATCCCCCCACAATGGTTCCCACTGTGGGGGAAGGCAGCAAAGTCCAGTCCCATCCCCAGTTCACCCATAGTCGGGCCTATTGAGGCCTCCGCAGTCGCTGCTACGGGGCCCGAAGTTCCAGGCCATTCTCGCCGGGTGATGGTGCTCCGGCGTCGGGAGCACTCTCTCAGCGGCTTGGGACACCTGGAACGGCCACCTCTTACTGGAGTCCACATCTTCCGAAGCCAAAAAGGCCGCACCGGATGGAGCTCCACCACTGGGATGGAAGCTCCCGATGTAAAGTTCAGCGCCGCCGCCCGCTCCTCAGTCCCGCAACTCCGCGATGTTTTTTGTCGGCGGTCTTCAGTTCACCGGCGCTCCAGCGCGGCGACCCAGGCAAAGCATCGTCCGCTCCTCTCCGCGATGGCGCTCCAGCGGCCGTTACAGGTGTCCCAAGCCACCGCCGAAGCCGAGGTTCTAGCCGGTCCCATCAAGAAACGCCACGCCAGGCCCACTAGTAGGCCGCGAGGATGGGTCGAAGATGCAGCCCGGAGAAAAGCTGCCTCTCCGACCAGGTAGGGACCAGGAAAAGCAGTTTCCCCCTTCCCCCCCACCCCCCACATAAAAAAGAATAGACTCCAAACAAAACACTTTTTACACACTAAAAATAAAAAAAAAGACAGACAGCTGGAGGCTGGGCAGCCATACCAACTGGACAGCGCCCCCGGGGTTTAAAGTGAGGGGGGAAATATTTCATAGGAACCTGACCCTTCAACCAGGTTCTTGAACCACTCTGTATATCCCTACCTCAGCACCAAACCACTATAGACTGCACTACTATGGTTGTTTTGTTCTGTTATGGCCTGGTTTACTTCTGAATAATTTACAATTTATTGTATATTCATTGTTGTTGTTGCTCTAATAAGCCTGCAAAACTGCAGGCGAGTAATAAGCTCATTGATCAGTTTCATATGACAAATTCAACATTTGACTCGTCGAAGATTCACACATACTAGGACTGGGAATATTCAAGTAAAATCCAAAGATAGACAATCTCTATTTTGTTTAAAACAAATGGCATATCTCTATAATGGGATATTTGCAAATTAATGGAAGCATTCCAAGCAATACCCACCAAGTTTGAAGAATCAGGAGTTATAATTGTCACCGTATTTCCATTCATTTTTATTCCCTGAATCGCCTCTTTCAGCACATATGTCTGTGACAAGATCTAGGTTTTTTAAGAAAAACGTTTGTCAGTTTCAACGTTAAAAGTTACTACAAAGTATTCCTTACAAACAATGCGACAGTATTATTAAAGTACAAGCTGCAGCAACCAGGAAAAGGAAAATGAAAATATACTCTGGCATTTGAGTAAACGTCATAAAGGCTTGAGAACAGTGTCAAGTCTTCCTATCACTTTATCAAATCAGGTTAAACGGTTTGCTAGAGATTCTAGTGGTAATTATATCCTGTTTAATGATTTCAATCCATAGCTGATTTAGCTAGTTACAATGTTTCATTTATTTTGGGATCTGGGAATCACCAGCAAGCCCATTCTGAATTGCTCCCGAGAAAGTGCCAATTAGCCTGTTCTGGTGAAGGTACTACCACAGTGCTGTTCGACATGGAGTTTGAAGGATTTAGCCATGATATATTTCCTAATGAGTGAAAATTTGGAAGAATGATGTCCCATCTGCATGCTACCGTGTCCTTCTTGGTTATAAAGGGCATGTGTTTGAGAACTGAGTAAGCCATGCAAGTACATTACATTTTGTGGATGCTATACACTGCAGCCAGCGTACCAGTGAGGAAAGGAATGCACATTTTAAGCTGGTGGAGCGAGTGCAAATTAAGTAGTTTGCCTTGTCATGGATGGCATCAAGCTGTGACTGCACACCCAAGCAAGTGGACAGCATTGCACTAGGTTCCCGATTTGTGCCTTGTAGATGGTGAAAAGGCATAAGAATGCCAGGCAACGAGTCGTTTGTGTCCTCTGCAGTCATATGTGGCCAATCCAGGATATTGATGGTGGGAGAGTCACCATTGACAATGCCATCGAATATCAAAGGTAGATGGCACTTTTGTGGAGTGATTGTTTCTTACTTGCCACTTATCAACCCATGCCCAAATGTTATCCAAGTCTTACTGCACTCAGGTATGAGCTGCTTCATTCATTGAGTAAAATTAGCATCTGGGTTTTCCCAACAATGTAATCTTAAATATTGTAACATGCCAACCAACAAAATATGGACTAGGTAACCAACAGATATCATGATCAGTATTTCATGTAAATCACCTGTAGGACTGCATTGAAAAAACATGTATTCCCAAGATTGCTGAGTCCTTTTACTGATGGTTGTTGGTTGCTCTGTCGTGAAATCTTTTCTTTCTCAATTTCTGTTGCATTGTCTTCCTTTCCCTTATCCTCATCGTTTTCATGTGATGGTGGAAGTACAGCTGTAACTAGAAATATGGAGCAATTTAAACTCAATATATTTGTGCTAATCACATTAAACTTTCTCATCAACAACTTCTCTCAATCCAATGACAATTCAGCAACATTGCACCAACACATGCATTTAATTGCTTTCCCAGATAAGTAATCATTTGCCTTCTTGCAGTCCTTAACTCAGAGGGAAGATTCTAGAAATCAGTTTTAATCCTGGAGAGAGCAACTTTCAGCTTGCCCACAATACAGCGTGTTACATCGGGTATAGCATTACTAATTGCATATTTATGAAATAATTATGTATTTCAAAGACCTTCTGGATAACTCACCTTCTTTAGACGATTTATCAGCAATCTTTTTTTGGACTAATTTTACAAGTTGTCCTAACTGATCTTTGTCTTCATAATAAATATCATCATCACACACGTAGCACCTGCATTGAAGTAACTAAAAGTTAATTAAATGAAGCGCAAGACAATGCAAACATTTAACCGCACATTTAACCATTCTTTCTAATCCTTCTCACTTTTTATATTTACAACTTCATTCAATTGTACTTTCTCATGGTACATTTTTAAACAGCTGTCATCACCCTTTCTCAGTAGCTGACACCAATTATCCAACTTCCCCCTCCCCACGTTTATTTAATTAAGAGACAAAGTTATCAGATTTGTTTTTTTCCTAAATCCCTCTAAGGCAGTTTTCTACTGTGTAGTAAAAGGCCCTTCAGCCTACCTCGCCTGTGCCAACAATCATGCCTATCTATACAAATCCCACCTGCCTGCATTATTCCAATTCCTCTATGCCTTGATCAGTTTATCCATCCTTCTTAATTGCTCTAACTGTACCTACCTCCACCATTTCCTGTGGCAGCACATTCTATACACCAACCATTCTTTACGTGAAAATACCCCTCAGATCCCCTTTAAACTTTTTCCTTCTCACATTAAACCCAAGCCCTTTTAGATACCCCTACCCTAATAACAAACACTAGGCAGCTACCTATGCACCTTAATTTGATATACCTTTTAGCCTCCATTACTCCAAAGAAAAAGGACCTAGCCAATCAAATCTTTGCTTATAACTCAAGCACTCCAACCCAGGCAAAACACTTGAGAATTTTCTGCACCATCTTCTGCTTAATTACAGCCTTCTTCGAGATTATCCGATGATACTGTAAATTTTACTACATCCGTTGGCTGGTAGAAAATTATTTTGTAATGGAAAATTCGGAATCCCAAACATACGGTGGATCCTCTCTCTAACACATTGTTCCACGCATTCATTAACCATTCATTGACTTCAAATGAACACTAAAAAATATCAAAAATGTTTGCAATGCATTTGATTGATCCGGTATTCCATTGATGTATCCCTGTAATTGCATAATCAAGATCCCACATATTTATCCAAAATAGTGGTCAATAATATATTTGTGGGCCACACTTTGCAAGCACTATCCGATGCGAGATGTTGAACCTACCATGCACTCCAGTTGTCCAAACAAAGAGCCACAGAATGTGCATCTGAATGTGGCCCTTTATAATGTTGTAAAGCATGTTGTCCTTCCGAACCCCTCCCACAACCCTGAAAAATACAAAGCCATGGCATAAATAACGAGCGGCACGGTGGCGCAGCGGTAGAGTTGCTGCCTTACAGCGCCAGAGACCAGGGTTCGATCCCGACTATGGGAGTTTGTATGTTCTCCCCATGACCACGTGGGCTTTCTCCGAGATCTCTGGTTTGCTCCCACACTCCAAAGACATACAGGTTTGTAGGTTAATTGGCTTGGTATAAGTGTAAATTATTCCTAGTCTGTGTAGGATAGTGTTAATGTGCTGGGATGGTTGGTCGGTGTAGACATGGTGGGCTGAAGGGCCTGTTTCTGCGCTGTATCTCTGAACTAAACTAATTGTGCAATGCTGAAGAAATATTTATATTACACGAAATGGCCATCAAAAGCCTAAAGTTGGTGGTGTTGGATCTCATGAAGAGGTTGATAAGCCTTCGGTTAGGCCATATGTGAAGTATTGTGTGCAGTTCTGCTCACCCCATCACACGAAGGATGTGAATGACGACTTAGGAAAGAGTGCAGAAGAGGTTCACCAGGATATTAGAAAAAAACTAACTGCTGGAAGAACTCAACCGTCTGATTTCCTCCAATAGTTTTTGTTTTGTGCTCCAGATTCCAGCAGCTGAAGTCTCTTATGTCTTCATCAGGATGTTGCCTGAATAAGAGAGCATTAGCAAGGAGCAGTCAGACAAACTTGGATGGGTTTTATCTAGTGTCAGAAGCTGAGAAGCAACATGATAGAACTATGTAGAGAGGCACATGGACATGCACGAAATAGAGGGGTAGAGACCATGTGCAGGCAGGTGGGATTAGTTAAATATGGCTTCACAGATATCATAGGCTGAATGGCTTATTCCTATCCAAAACCATCTTCTTAACCTCTTAAACCCTTTGCTCGCTAGGGAGCATAGGTCATTGACAAATGTCCTCCACCTCACGCTGTTGCTGGCAGTTCTCCCCAGTTGAGCCCACTCGCAAGACATTTCTGTCTGGACACCTCTTCTCCAGCTGTTCCTAGGGCAACGTTTTTTCCGTTTTCCTTTGGGGTTCTATTTCAGGGCTTGCCGGGTGATGTTTGTGGCAGGTTTCCTGTGGGTGTGTCCACTCCAACTCCATTTTCTCCTTCAAATTTGTAAGTCAATTTGCTCCTGTCTTGTTCTTTTCCACAGGTCCCCATTGTATCTTTGTCTCTCCACCTGATGTTAAGTATTCTCCTAAGGCAGGTGTTAATAAATGTTTGCGGCCTGTTTGTAGTGTGTTTTGATGTTTCCCATGTCTCTGATCCATACAGCATCACCTGTTTCACATTTGAATTAAAGATGCGTACTTTGGTGTTGATTGAGATGTATTTTGAGCTCCAGATCTTCCTGAGCATGTTAAACACCACCCTAGCCTTATTGATTCTACTTTTTATGTCTGCCTCTGCCCCTTCGGTGATGTCCACAACACTGCCTAGGTATGTGAATGTTTCTACCTCCTCTAGCGCAGTGCTGTGCTGTCCAAAACTAGGTTCCATGTTTAAGCTGAAAAAAATGCCGCGACCTACTTGATGCCACGAGTACCTACGACTAGCATCACGACCTGCTACGACCTCGTGGCGATCATGCTGCGAGTATGAGTCAAGGGCAAACTCAGCAGAGGTCGTGAATTAGGTCGTGAAAGTGGGACAGGGGCTTTAGCTCAATAAAGAAAACATCTTGAATGTCCTTGAATGGAAAGCCTCATCTTGTAATTTAATTAATTAATAAATGAACCAATACTGTACGTAAAGAAAAAAATGTAGTTTCAGAAACCACCAATCTCAATTAAACAGTGGACTGACATTGGACTAGTAAAGTATGGCTGCAAATTTAGTGATCTGATCTAACATGCATTCACTGAAAGGTGTGGAAGCTAAATTTGCTAAATTGCCACCTTGACATTGCAATCTAACCAGTTATTGGCCAAAAGGTTAAGAAATTATGAATGAGAACATACAACCCTGCTTTTCAGTCCATATTTGTCTGTTAAATTGCTTGCCAATCATTGGTCACAATTCAGCTTTTATAAGTAGCAGTACACATTGAGTTTCAATATTTAAAGCCAAACCATGCCGAGAGGCTGCAAGCAAATCACTTTGAATTTAACAATGGGAATTGGTCACCCAGGCGTGCTTTACACAGAACTCAGAATTTTGTGGTCCAAGATCACTATTTCTCATAGACAACCATTTACCTTATGCCCACATTTTAAGCATAGCCAGACAGATGGAGCTTCATCGGCTTTCTCACATTTTCCCTCCGTTTTGACATCGTCTTTGCAGTCCTCACAAGCATTGCACCAAGGTTGCACCAAACACTTCTTAATTTTGCTAAGGTTCAAATCCTTACGAAAATGTGTACATCGAGGCACTGAAATTAGGGTGAAATATAACAACATTTAGTTTGGCACACATGAATTTTGCTGGACAGATGTTTTTGGTTTTCGTCATTACATATTTTCATTCTAAAGTTCTGAAAGTTTGAAAATGAATTGATGAAACATTAACATTTAATTAAGGCATACGACTTGAAAATCCAGCTCTTCAATCCTCCACCTTTCGAATGCTCTGCGGCCAATTTGTGATATCTTGACTCGACACATCATCCTGCATTCTTGACGGCACAAGTGCCTGTCTATTCCCTCCACTGTCGAGTTTCTGACCATTACTACCCTACAACATTTGCTTCTCTCTCTTATGCAGCTAAGCCACCCATACTGCCCTGATTTTGGATTTGGCGCAACTCTCTAGAGGCAGCTCTGACATGGAGAAATGGTTTTGGAATGAAATGCACTCAGAGGTGTGCATTTCATTCCAAAATGCATTTGCAATGAAAGATGCATTTTACACCATTTGAAGAGGACTGAGATACTTGTGAGAAATCCAATGAGTATTTTAATTTTTGTATTTCAAGTACAGTGTTGGAGCAGATATCGAATTACATTTTATGGAGCCATTTCTACATGAAAAATGGGACAGGGAATATATGCCTCGCCAGCAGCTGTTAGTCCTTTCACCTTATTTGTTATTTTTTGTGTGTCTAAATGTATGTCTTATGTGGGGGGTGGGGCGGGATAAGGAGAAACCGTTAGGGGGTCAAAGGACTACCTGAAATTGGAGAAGTCAAGGTTCACACCATTGGGGTAGAAACTACCCAAGCGATGAGGTGCTGCTCCTCTTGGTGAGACCAAGCGCAGGCTTGGCGATCGCTTCGCCCAACACCCCCGCTCAGTTCACAATAACCAACCTGATCTCCCGGTGGCTCAGCACTTCAAATCCTCCTCCCAGTCCTGGGCCTCCTCCATGGCCAGAGTGAGTCCCACCGCAAATTGTAGGAGCAGGCAGCACCTCATATTTCGCTTGGGTAATTTACACCCCAGCGGTATGAACATTGACTTCTCCAATTTCAGGTAGTCCTTGCTTTCTCCTTCCTTCCCAGCTCTCCCACAGCCTACTGTCTCCGCCTCCTCCTCTCATTAACTGCCCCCCCCCCCCCCCCCACATCACCCATGACACTGATGTTAACTTTGATAGCGTTAGAGATGGTCACCTCAGATCTTAAAGAAAGTTGGCCAGAGGATAACCACCGGGCACAAGAAGGGAGGAAGGCAGATAGTGGAAGACACCTCAAAGTGCTTTTTATTCTTTTCATTTTCATTTAATTAATCTAAAACAAAGTAGGTAAAGGAATAGGTTTTTGTCAGGACATAACAGTTTACTTGGACTATGCTGTATAATGTGTAACTAGTGATTCAATTGGTACCTTGATTATCAGATGCCTCATCATCCTGAGCAGAATGCCGTCTTTCCTTCTTCTTTCCCATTTCAGTTGCTAATGCAATTATGTGACTACCTTAAAAAAGAGAAAAACAAAAGTTAAAAAGTGAAGCATCTGCAAAATTGTGCAACTGAAAAACAAGGTTGAAGAAAGCTATTTCTGGCCAGCGAGAACTTATTGATTCAACTGCAAGTTCAGGATAACTGAACTCCAGTTTTGCCAGACCTGTCACTTGTTTCCATCCAACATAGACATTAGAATCTGCATTATATGAATAGATTAGGGAAAGGCAAGTTGTTTTTATATTACATACTTTGTTTTCAAGTATTTACGTTTCAAAAATTAATATTAACTAAAGCAATTTTAATAATTTTATCAAAGGCAATCAAAGTATTATAAGGACTTCCAGCTTCATGAGGAACCCTTACTGCCACTAAAGCCTTTCCTCAAATCTAGGTTATGGAAGATTCACATAATTATACTCATACGTCAACACCAGATTAATGCAGGTGTGGTATAACTGAGGGCAAGTGCAGGAGGCCCCTCAAAAATGATTACATCAACATGAATAAGAAACAGAATAACTACAGCTTCCATCATAAAAAACTGGGAATAGCTGAACATGCTAACAGTGCCTACACCCAGGAAATAACACAACGTCCAGGGCCTCAAGATGCCTTCCAGTGAGGCAATTATTCAAATTGCACCTCTTACAATTTTGTGTGATTGCTTCTCAAGACAAGATCTTCCCTACATCAGAGAAACAAAAAAAAATTGGGTACCTGTTTTGAGGAACAATCCCTCTCTTACTTCTAAGTTGAGGTGGAGATTCTAATTGCCTGGTACTTTAATTTTCCACCCCACTCACAGTATGCCTTCTGTCTTTTGTCCAGTGAAACCCAATAGAAGTTCAAGGGGCAAACTCATCTTTCAACTCAATATTATAAACTTCAGGACTCCACACTGACTTCAATCATTTCAGAAACTAGCTTTTCCAGTTTGTATGGGAAGAGGTCAATTCTTACAATAAGTCATCAATCTGTAACTTTTCTTCTCTCGGTAGATACTGCCTGACCTGCAAAGTATTTTCGGTATTTCAATTTTCTGTAATTAGCTGTTCTGTAGTTCATGGTTATAACACTTTCTCCTTCCTCTCTTGTACACTCAGTCATCTCCTTCTGTTTATTATATTAGCAGCGATTGCTGATGAAAGCACATAGTTGAATCAGAATCTGAATTCAGCTCTGAGAAGGTTGTGAGCCCAAGACACAGACACAAGTGCAGAATCCAGGCTATACTTCGATCAGCACTTTAATAAACTGCTCAAAGGTTTTGAACAACATGCTAAACTGACTTCTATTCCATTCTATGATGTAGTCATAAAAGATCGCAACTCCTTTTTGAGGAACAGCAAAAAGATGAATCCTGAAAATAAAAAAAACTACAGACACTGGAAAAATTCAGATCAGGCAGTGTCTGAGGAAAGGGAAACAATTCATATTTTAAGTCTGTAACCCTTCATCACATTCATCCTGATGCCCTGAAGACGATTATTATGCCTTGAAGATGAGAACTAAAAACAGACACAATGAACTGCAGATTCTGGTTGATCAACAAAAGACATGGTGCTGGAGTAAAATTGCACACAATACTCCAGGTGTGGTAGTTGTATAGGGCTCACTAGAGCCCTATACAACTGCGGAAGGACCTCTTTGCTCCTATACTCAACTCCTCTTGTTATGAAGGCCAACATGCCATTCGCTTTCGTCACTGCCTGCTGTACCTGCATGCTTACTTTCATTGACTGAACAAGGACCCCCAGATCCCGTTGTACTTCCCTTTTCCCCCAACTTGACACCATTTAGATAATAATCTGCCTTCCTGTTTTTGCTACCAAAGTGGATAACCTTGCATTTAACCACATTAAACTGCATCTGCCATGCATCTGCCCACTCACCCAACCTACCCAAGTCACCCGGCATTCTCATAGCATCCTCACAGTTCACACTGCCACCCAGCTTTGTGTCATCTGCAAATTTGCTAATGTTACTTTAGAAGAAGAATGCTTTATTGTCATTGCATATGTCACATACAACACGATTACTGTGTCTCTCCATTTAAAAGAACTTCAAACATTCACATACTCGTACTTTTTACGCTCCCTCCCTCCCCAAACCCACCCATGGATTCACATTTACATAAATTAACACTGTCTCCCTCCCACCCCCCCCCTCCTTCGCCATAACCCGCTCCCGAGACAGAGTTCAGTTCCAAGATTGCTGATGGGTAAAAGCTGTTATTGAGTCTGGCAGTGCGTGACTTTAATGACCTGAACCTTTTTCCTGAGGGCAGCAGTGTGAAAAGGTGGTGATAAGGATGTGTAATGTCTTCACAATATTACAGGTCCTGCTGCGGCATCTGGAGTGGTAAATGTCCTCCAGAAGGGGCAGGGGGAGTCCAATGATACCCTGGGCAGTTTTTATCACCCTCTCGAGAGCTGCTCTGTCAGCTGCTGAACAGTTCCCAAACCAGGCAGTTGTGCAGTAAGTCAGTATGCTATCTACCGAACAGCGGTAGAAAGACTCCAGCAGTTTAGCAGACAGATGGGCCTTCCTCAGTGTTCTGAGGAAGTAAAGTCTCTGTTGCGCCTTTTTTACAACTACAGCAGAGTTCACAGACCATTTAAGATCCTCACTGATTTTGATCCCCAGAAATGTAAAACTAGGCACCCTCTCCACCTCCTCGCCCCCTATCTCCAGTGGCCTGAGCTCCGTTCTATGTCGCCTGAAATCAGTCATGATCTCCTTTGTCTTTTTAGTGTTCAGAGAGAGATTGTTGTGAGCACACTACTCAGAAAGTCTGTGCACCTCCTCTCTATAGGCGACCTCGTTCCCATTTGAGATGAGCCCCACCACAGTTGTATCGTCCGCATATTTTATGATCCTATTTGCGGGGTGATGGGGCAAGCAGTCATGTGTGTATAGGGCGTAGAGGAGCAGACCGAGCACACAGCCCTGCGGTGCTACTGTGCTGAGGGTCAGGGATGTCGAGGTGTAGGGTCCAAGTCTCACCGTCTGTGGGTGTTCACTGAGAAAATCCAATATCCACCGACACAGTTGACTGCTGAGGCCAAGGTCTAGCATTTTTGAGATCAGCTTCCTAGGTATGATTGTATTAAAAGCTGAGCTGTAATCAACAAAAAGCATCCTGACATATGACCCCTTCTCCTCTATTTGTTGTAGTGCAGCATGGAGGACAGTGTTTATGGCATCCTCTGTAGATCTATATGCATACTGGTGTGGGTCGAGTGAGAGTGGGAGAGATAATTTAAGGTGACCTAGGACCAGCCTTTCACACTTGGAGACTACAGATATAAGAGCAATGGGCCTGTAGTAATTGAGGGAGTTGATGTTTGTCTGCTTGGGCACCGGGATGATAGTGGTGGTTTTCAGGCACGTTGGCACGGAGGAGTGAGCTAGGGAAAGATTACAAATGTCTGTGAATACCCCAGCGAGCTGGTGAGCACAGTCCCTGAGCACCCTGCCTGGGATCTCATCCGGGCCAGCAGCCTTACTAGCATTAACAGTTCTCAGGGCCCGCTGTACCTCCTCTAACTGGAGGGTAAGTGGCTGGTCAGCAGGGTCCAGTTGGAGAGAGGTTCTTTCATTCAGACCTCTCTCGAAACGGGCAAAAAAGTGGTTGAGCTCCTCTGCCAGCGATGTATTTGCAGCTGTCGGTGGGTCCCTGCTGCCCCTGAGGTTTGTTAGATGATGTATTCCCTGCCACATGCATGCTGTATCCCTGGAGTTGAAATGGTCCTCGATCGTCTCCTTGTAGCACATTTTAGCTGATTTAATGCCCCGCGTAAGGTGGGGGGGGGGGGGGGGGGATTGAATCCCTTCATCTAAATTATTGGTATATTATAAATAGCTGCGGTCCCAGCACCCACTTGTCACTGCCTGCCATTCTGAAAGGGACCTTACTCTTTGTTTCCTGTCTGCCAAGCAATTTTCTATCCATGTCAGCCTCTACCTCCAATACTATGTGCCCTAATTTTGCCCACTAATCTCGTACGTGGGACCTTATCAAATGCTTTCTGAAAGTCCAGGTACACTACATCCACTGGCTCTCCCTTGTCCATTTTACTAGTTACAACCTCAAAAAATTCCAGAAGATTAGTCAAGCATGATTTCCCCTTCGTAAATCCATGCTGACACGGATTGATCCTGTTACTGCTATTTAAATGTGCCGTTATTTCATCTTTTATAATTGACTCCAGCATCTTCCCCACCATCGATGTCAGGCTAACTGGTCTATAATTTCCTGTTTCTCTCCCCCGCCTTTCGTAAAAAGTGGGATAACATTAGCTACCCTCCAATCCACAGGAACCGATCCTGAATCTATCGAACATTGGAAAATGATCATCAATGCATCCACGATTTCTAGAGCCACTTCCTTAAGTACCCTGGGATGCAGACCATCAGGCCCTGGGGATTTATCAGCCTTCAGTCCAATCAGTCTACCCAACACCATTTCCTGCCTAATCTGGATTTCCTTCAGTTCCTCTGTCACCCCAGAACCTCTGGCCACGAGTACATCAGGAAGATTGTTTGTGTCCTCCTTAGTGAAGACGGATCCAAAGTACCTGTTCAACTCCTCACCCATTTCCTTGTTCCCTATAATAAATTCTTCAAGAGTCCAACTTTGGTCTCAACTAATATTTTCCTCTTCACATACCAAAAGAAACTTTTACTATCCTCCTTTATACTCTTGGCTAGCTTACGTTCGTACCTCATATCTTCTACCCATATTGCCTTTTTAGTTATCTTGTTACTCGTTAAACACTACCCAATCCTCTTGCTTCCCGCTCATCTTTGCTACGTTGTACTTCTCTTTTATTTTTATGCTGCCCCTGACGTCCCTTGTCAGCGACGGTCACCCCTTATTCCCCTTGGAATCTTTCTTCCTCTTTAGAATGAACTGATCCTGCACCTTCTGTATTATTCCCAGAAATACCTGCCATTGTTGTTCCACTGCCATCCCTGCTGGGGTATCTTTCCAGTCAACTTTAGCCAGCTCATCCCTCATGGCTCAATAGTCCCCTTTATTCAACTGTAACACTGACACCTCTGATTTACCCTTCTCCTTCTCCTATTTTATGAGAATGCAGGGTGACTTGGACAGGTTGGGGGAATGGGCAGATGCATGGCAGATGAAGTTTAATGTTGATAAATGTGACGTTATCCACTTTGGTATAAAAAACAGGAAAGCAGATTACTATCTAAATGGCGCCAAGTTGGGAAAAGGAGAAGTACAACGGGATCTGGGGGTCCTTGTTCGTCAGTCTATGGAAGTAAGCATGCAGGTACAGCAGGCAGTGAAGAAAGCGAATGGCATGTTGACCTTATAACAAGAGGAGTCGAGTATAGGAGCAAAGAGGGCCTTCTGCAGTTGCCCTAGTGAGACCACACCTGGAGTATTGTGTGCAGTTTTGGTCCCCTAATTTGAGGAAGGACATTCTTGCTATTGAGGTAGTGCAGTGTAGGTTTACAAGGTTAATTCCCGGGATGGCGGGGCTGTCATATGCTGAGAAAATGGAGCGGCTTGGCTTGTACACTCTGGAGTTTAGTAGGATGAGAGGGGACCTCCCATCCTACTGCAGCTATTGTCTATTCTCATCCGTGTCCCTGGCCACTCACATCCTGACCATATTTTGGCCCTTACCTCCTAATGGCTCCTTAACCTCGTTCATTTATCAAATCCGGTTCATTACATAACACTAAATCTAGAATTGCCTTCTCCCTGCAGGGCTCGAAATTAGCGGTTGCCCGGGGGGCCATTGACCACAGAAAGTGCCGCCGGGCAACCTAAATGGCGACTCATTTTGCCCGGCTTGGCACCCAAACACTGGTTTATACCGGTAGATCCAAAAAACTGGAGTAACTCTGCGGGTCAGGCAGCCTCTCTGGCGAATAGGAACTGACGTTTCGTGTCGGCGGCTGTATTCCTCTAGTATCTTTGATTGCGGGGCAAAGATACTAGTTGCGTGGTGACGAAGGGCCGGAGCGAATGACGGGCCCCGAACAGCGGCAACAGCGGCCGCGACAGCAGCACCACTGCCTCCTCCTCCCGCACCCCGCCCGGCGGAAGGAGGCCTCCCTCTCCCTCCCTCCCTCCCTCCCTCCTCCCGGCCTCGGCGTGCGAGAGGAGTTGTTTTGAAAGAGCCTTTTGCGGATTTGCCATCAGTGTCTGCTATCGCCCTGATAACAGTCGCTGCTTGCAAATCCACCCTTTCAAAACAACCCCTCTCGCACACCAAGGCCCAGATGAGGGAGGGAGGGAGGGAGGGAGAGGGAGGCCTCCTTCCGCCATCTGAAGCAGCTGCACCAAAGATCCTATAGCTATAGGATGTTTGAACTGCATCGCTCGGCCCCGCACCTTCCTGTCGGCTGGCGGAGGAGGGGAGGCGGTGGCACTTTGGCATTGGTCAGGGACGGCCAAGGCAGCGGGGCGATGTTGTCCGAGCCGCGCTGACCTTCCTTCCTCCCCACCTCCTCTGCCCCTTCTCCCCCCCTCTTTCTCTCTCTCGTACGCCCCCCTCCACCCCTCCTCTCGCTGGGAACCCTCCTCTCCATCCCGCACTGATCCCCATTCCCTCCTCTATTCAGTCCTCAGACATCCCCTGTGCTCCCTTCCCCATCTACTCCCCCCACCCTCATTCTAGTCATCATCCTACCCACCTCACATTGATTCTCCTGCCACCCCCACCCCCACTGACACCTCTTCCCATCCATCCTGCAATTCATACTACACTGATCCTCCCATTCATCCCGTACTGACCCACCCTCCATTTACCCTGCACCAATCCCCCCATCCATCCTGTAGTGATCTGCCCATTCATCTTTTACTGATCCCCTCATGCATCCTGTACTGATCCCCTCATTCATCCTGTACCGATCCCCTCATTCATCCCGTACTGATCCCCCATTCATCCTACACTGATCCCCTCATTCATCCTGCATAGACCTTCCGATCCACACTGTCCTGAGCCCCCCTCCATTCATCCTGTACTGATCCCCCCCATTCATCCTGTGCTGATCCCCCCCATTCATCCTGTGCTGATCCCCCCCATCCATCCTGTACTGATTCCCCCCATTCAAGAAGAATGGGGGGAACAGTTTGAAGAAGGGTCTCGACCCGAAACGTTGCCTATTTCCTTAGCTCCATAGATGCTGCCTCACCCGCTGAATTTGTCCAGCATTTTTGTCTACCCCCATTCATCCTGTACTGAACTCCCATTCATCCTATACTGATCCCCCCCACCCCATCCATCCCGTACTGATCCCCCCATTCAACACCACTGACATCCCCCGTTCTCTCTCCTCACAATTTTACATACTCCAACCAACACGTACTAATTCACCTGCCTCAATCCATCCATTCCGCACCGATTGCCTTCTCAACGCCCCCCCGCCATTTATCCACCCTGCACTGATTCACACACCCCCTGACCCTATTGTGCTTCATGGTCTTCAGAGCGAACATTGATTATGTTTGATAACGGAATGTAATCAAATGTGTTTTAATTACCAATGTTATTATTTGTTTTGACACCTTTGAACATATTACCCAAAGAACATTTGCTGCAGTTATGTCCTTTGGCCATCTCTTGTCAGTTGGTGTAATGTTTAACCTGTCAGATGGGTATAGTCGGTTTTAACAGCTATTATCATAAAATGCCTTTAGAAATTTCCTTGCAACCTGTATATTTTGTTATAGATAAATTATGTGGAAAGCCAGCGTGTTTCTGTGTCAATAGCAATAACGACCCATGCTATGGCCATGTCATGGTAATTTTCGGTCCTTCACAGAAAACATGCTTGCATCAATCTGTAGTATGTTTAAGCATACATGTTACCATGGTCCAGGATTTATTGACACAGGTTGATCATATGTTGAATATTCCAACCACATTTTTGTTTGGAAGTGGAAAGAACTAATAGAAATTGCATTCATTGCCATGTGTAAAGAGTTGAGATATTGTATTAAAATTTTGCTACATGTCATTGTGGTATATATCATGTCTTGATTGGTGAATATGCTTAGTTTGTGAGTTATTTGAAGCGGAAATGATATGTGAATGTAGACAAAAGAGCTGGAGAAACTCAGCGGATGCGGCAGCATCTATGGAGCGAAGGAAATAGGCAAAGTTTCGGGCCAAAACCCTTCTTCAGACTAATGGGTTTCCTATTTCCTTCGCTCCATAGATGCTGCTGCACCCGCTGAGTTTCTCCAGCATTTTTGTCTACCTTCGATTTTCCAGCATCTGCATTTCCTTCTTGAACATAATATGTGAATGCTTCATTGAGCATAATTCCGACTGGTAACTACGCACTTCGTCCGAGCACATTATCGCACGCGTCATGCAAACAGTCCTCAATGACCACCTAAACTGTCATTTGGCAACCTAAAAATCTGTCACGGTTGCCCGGCTGGCAACAGGGAAAAAAGGTTAAGCGAGAACCCTGCCCTGGTAGGCTGTACTTAGCTGTTCTAAGAATCCATCATGGAGGCACTCCACAAACTCCCTTTCTTGGGGGTCCAGTACCAACCTGACTTTCCCAGTCTACCTGCATGTTGAAATCTCCCATAACAACCATAGCATTACCTTTACTACATGCCAATTTTAACTCCCGATTCAACTTGCACCCTATATCCAGGCTACTGTTTGGGGGCCTGGATATAGGGTGTCCAATTAGGGTATTTTTACCCTTACAATTCCTTAGTTCTATCCATACTGACTCCACATCTCCTGTTTCAATGTCACCCCTTGCAAGGGACTGAATTTCATTCCTCACCAACAGAGCTACCCCACCCCCTCTGCCCACCTGTTTGTCTTTTCGATAGTAGGTACACCCTTGAATATTCAGTTCCCAGCCCTGGCCCTCTTGCAGTCATGTCTCTGTAATTCCCACAACATCATACTTGCCAATTTCTAACTGAGCCTCAAGCTCGTCCACTTTACTTCCTGTACTTCGCAAATTCATATACAACACTTTGACCTCGGTATTCACCTCCCCTCTCGCACCACTTGCAATTAGCCCTGATCTTACTCTCTTATCCCTTCTCGAACTTTCCTTCCCATTAATTTGAGAATCCTTTGTAACTTTTCCTGTACTCACTTCCCCTTTAACTCCATCTTTATACTTCCAATTTGTCAATCCCTCCCCCCTCACTATTTAATTTAAGCCCACACGTGTAGTCCTAGCAAACCTGCCTTCCAGAACGTCGGTTTCCCTCCAGTTAAGGTGTAACCCGTCACTTTTGTACAGGTCACCCCTACCCCAGAAGAGATCCCCGTGGTCTATAAATCTAAATCCTTGCTCCCTGCACCAGCTCCTCAGCCACACATTCAGATCCCCTATCTCCCTGTTCCTGTCCTCACTAGCACAAGGTACTGAAAGTAATCCAGAGATAGCAACCCTAGAAGTCCTGCTTTTCAGTCTTCCTCCCAACTCTCTGAACTCGCGTTGCAGAACCTCCTTCCTCTTCTTCCTGATGTTGTTTGTGCCTACGTGCACAACTACTGCTGGCTGTTCACCTGCTCTCTCGAGGATGTTCAAAATTTGGTTTGTGACATCTTGAACCCTGGCACCAGGGAAGCAACAGACCATCCTCGTGTCTCGTCTGCCTCCACAGAATCTCCTGTCTGCTCCTTGGACAATGGAGTCACCCACCACTATGGCTCTGCCCGACGTCGGTCTCGCCGATTGAGTCCCATCTCTAGGATTGGAGCCACCGACGTGTCCGCCGCTCGGACTGGAAACGTCATCTCCCCCGACAGTTCCCAAGAGGGCATACCTGTTTTCATTAGGCACAGCCACCTGGGTCTCCTGCACTCCACGGGTTACCACCCTTTCTCTCAGTCACATACCTTCGTTCTTCGCGTATCCTCAGCGTAATAACCTCACTGTAGGTTCTGTCCAGGAAACTCTCGTTTTCCCGGATGGCCTGAGGTCATCCAGCTGCTTCTCCAGTGCCCCAACACGGTCCTTCAGGAGCTGAACCTGGACACACGTGCCACATTATAGCAGCCAGAGGCTCCATCTTTGTCCCTGGCCACTCACATCCTGCAAGCATCACACTGCCTCATCTTACCTGTCATGTGTTCACCGCGTGCCGTCCTCTCCAGATTTTTGCGTAGTCTCCTCTCGTCAGCCTCCTCGCCGAAGACTCTTGAGCCAAAGACTCACACTTTTCTCACAAGGCACTTCCCTTGACAGGGCGTCCCCAACTCCCCGACAGCACGCAACAAAAGGATTTTCATTGCTCCTCGGTACACGTGACAATAATAAACTAAACTTAGTTGAGATTCAGTATCTAGGGTATGAAATCACCGCACAATGAGCTACCATGAGCACAGCTGAGTTACCATTCTGACAAATTGACAGAACAGACCAACCGGTAACCTCATTGAACTGGATCCACTGAAAAACCAAACAGCAAACACAAGCTATTATAACTGGATCCTCTCTGAAACACATGCGTGTGTGGATCAGCAGACTAACTGCCTCTGTTGACTCTTTCTCCTTAACACCAGATACCAAGTTAAATTTCCTCTGGGAAATAATGAAGTCACTGCTGGCACAATGAAAATTCACATATAAAGATTCCTTCGGAACTGAGCCTCTTCGTTAATTCGGGAGAACTGGAATTAATTCTGGCATCTTCCCTACTACTGTCAAGTTTGCTGGTGCCTAATTTACTCTCAGATTTCTCTTATCTCTTTTTATTTCAGACCTCCAGAATCTGAGGTTTATTTTCATTACTAATCCCACTTCTTGCATCTCATGTCCTATAGGAATGAAATAAAATAGACGATTGGAGGATACTACATGCAATGCCCCAAGCCACAGCCACTCGCGATGGTTATATTGCTTTGAACGGCTTGGATAGAGTGAACAAGGAGAGGGTGTTTCTAGTGGGAGAGTCTAGGACGAGAGGTCATAGCTTCATAATTAAAGGACGTTCCTTTAGGAACATGAGGAATTTCTTTAGTCAGAGGATGGTGAATATATGGAACACATTGCCACAGACGGCTGTGGAGGGCAAAGTCAATGAATATTTTATAGTCAATGATAGATATGTAGGTATGTTACAAAACTTACCTTGAGCAGCGCTGCAGTTCTGCCGCTCCCCGTGTGCGCGGCTTTGGCGCCTTTCAGAGGGGGGCGGGCTTAAAGTGCCATTTTTCAACAGGCAGGACAAATCGATGAATGTCGGGCGATTTGATTGCGGAAGAAAAATCGCTCCGACATTTCATGAATGAAAGTATTTTTAAATTACTCTAAATTATTTATTAACTAGATTAATTTAAAAATCACCTTCACCTCGCTATGAGCACCGACAACCGGAAGGATTTTGCGTAGGGGAGAAGAAAAGGTAAATAGTTTATTTTTATATTAAAAGTTGGTTTTTCGGTAGGCTTTAATAATATTTTTATGTTGCGAAATGGGGTCCCAAAAAATCTATGAACAAACAGTATTTTTCCTCCCGACTTCACCGCTAACCGCAACGTTCCAATCCACCGCATTCCACTAAAACCCACTCGCTAGTTGATATAAATGGCCATTAATTTACAGGAATCAAACACTAAATTCCTTCCATTTGGCCCAGAAATTCATGAAAATGAGATATAAAAATTATGTTATATTGTGGATTATTGTGTGAATGTTATTTGGACACTTAGGCAATTTTAAAAAAGTTTTTTTCTTAAGAAATGGATAGGTTTTTAGATCTACTCATTGAATTTTGTAATTAGCTACAATTAGATAACTAACTAATTATATGCTTTAATTTCAGGTCATCCAAGTAAGATTGTTTCATATTTGTTTCAGAATGCTTCAATCTATAATAACTGAAAATTTCATTGAGTTCCCTTAATTTTTAAGAAAGTTATGGGCTTTTGACTGTTCCAGATCACAGCTTTTGAGTTAAGTCAATTGAAAGGCAAAGGAGGAGCAAGATGCTAATTTCCCAGTATGAAAATGGCCATAACTTTCTTAATACTGAAGATATGAAAGTAAATTAGGTGTCAAATTAAACTTCTTTTTATGCTTTATCTGATGGGATAAATTGCAGACTTGATTTTTTAAATCTCAAAATTTTGTAACATTGCTAAGATATGGATGTATGGAGATCTAATTTCTTCTCTGTAGCACTTTGGCTTCAACGTGATTTGATTTAAAAGGTGTTACATAAATAAAAATTACTTACTAGATAGATTCTTGATTAGCACGGGTGTCAGGGGTTATCGGGAGGCGGCAGTAGATGGGGCTAGAAGGGAGCCATGATTGAATGACGGAGTAGACTTGATGGGCCGAGTGGCCTAATCCTGCTCCAATCACGTGACGTGGGGTCCGGCTGCGGAAGCGCGCTGATCGTGGCCTGGCCCTGCCGCCAACAGTTAAAGCCCCAATACGGTACGAGGCGTCCCCGGCGGAGCCCCCCCACCCCCTCCTCACCTGTCCTTGAGGACTGGCCGCCCTCAGCGCCGCTCCTGCTCCCGCTGCAGCCGTGGACGGACGTCAACCGGCGACGGCGCCTGCCGTTCCTTTCACTCCCGCGCGTGCGCGACCGGCCGGCCGGCCGTCTGGGAGCGACGGTGGCCGAGAGAAGTCGACGAACGCGGCGGATAGTTGGCGAGAAGAAAGGCACCGAGTGCTGGAGGAACAGCCTCGGCGGCGGCATCTCTGGCCAACACGGGCAAGGCGACGTGCCGGCGGCCATCGCGGACAGGCTGCAGTCCACACGAAGGTGTCCTCGGCGAAATATCTGACCCGCGAGGCCGCACCAAGTAATATATCGAAGAAAGACACAAAGTGCTGGAGTAACTCAGCAGCGGGTCGGGCAGCATCTCTGGAGAACATGGACAGGTGATGTGTAGTCCTGGTGAGTTCCTGATATGTTTTCACCACAGTAACAATTCTTAATCGTCGTTTCATTTTTGCATATCTTTCATTCTATATCTCTCGTTTTCCTTTTCCCCCCCAACTGTCAGTCTGAAAAGGGGTCTCGAAACATCATCCATTCCTTCTCTCCGGAGATGCTGCCTGTCCCACTGAGTTACTCCAGCATTTTGTGTCTATCTATGGATATGTGACGTGCGGGCGGCGATTACGGACAGGCTGCAGTCCACACGAAGGTGTCCTCGGAGAAATGTTTGTCCTGTAGTAATCATCAATATCCGACCAGTGAGGCCGCATGAAGTAATGTCTCCTTTATTTAACAATCACAACCCGTCCCGATTGTTTTACAACCGTTTTCAATTTAGTTGAAACGTTAATGAATTCAATTCAATTTAGTTGAAACGTTTACGCATTTAAATAATTCTTTCTTATTCTTTTGATTTTTTAAAAATTCAATTTAATTTTGTGTTTAAAACTTTCGTTAAGACTCCAAACATATTTGTAGTGTGCACAGAACAGGTAATGCCTTGTTTCTGACCGAAGAAATTTAATGTTTTGGAGAGAGAGGGTGAAGGGCAATGGTCAAAAGCTTAATGGCTGATATAAGGGAACTGCCAAAACAATCCAGAGTGTTCGGCTGGAAGGGAAGAGAGGATTTTGAAGAGCAAGCAGGAAAGTGGAATTGAAGCCAAGATTAAATCTGTGTCTCCTTATGACAGAGGCATTTTCTATTATGACAGATCATGGTTGCCAGTCGCAGAGCATATGGAACTTTGATCTCACAATTCCAGTGCCCAAGTTCAGTCCTGACTTCTAATGCTCTGTCTGGAATTGGCTCCTTTTGCTTGTGACCACGTGGGTTTCTCCTGCTGTATCGGTTTCTTCCTAAACCTCAAAGGGGTGTGGTTCGTTGGGTTAATTGTCCATGAAGTTGCTCTTGGGGGCTCGGGGCATTGATGGAATATGAGGGACTAAAAATGTGATTAGTGTCGTATTGCATTAATAGGTGCATGATCATTGATGAGAACTAAGTGGTCCAAAAGGCCTTTTTCTGTGACTATGAATGATCACATATAGTCTTATAGAATATAGACCTACTGACTCCCCCGACATCTACCACAAACCTTCTGACTCCCATAGTTATCTAGACTACACTTTTTCCCATCCTACACTCTGTAATTATCCCCTACTCGCAATTACTTCGTCTATGCCGCATCTGCGCCCAGGATGAGGGTTTCCATACTAGATCATCGGAGATGTCCTCATTCTTTAGTTCGCTCTTCCATTATAGATGAGGCTCTCACTAGGGTCTCCTCAATATCTCGCAGCTCCGCTCTCTCTTCCCCCTCCCCCCATTCGCAACAAGGACCGAGTCGAGTGGGGACGCCGTCGAGTATGGCTGCCCAGCCTGCAGCTGTTAGTCCTTTCACCTTTTTTTTATTTTTAGTATGTTAAAAAGTTCTGTTTTGTAGGTCTAGTCTTTTTATGTGGGGGGGGGGGGGGGGATGGGGGAAACTTTTTTTTCTCAGTCCGTACCTGGTCGGAGATGCATCTTCACCGTCTCCTCGCGGCCTACCACCTGGACTGGAGCGACGTTTCCTGCCGGGACAGGCCAGAATATTCAGCGGCGGTGCAGCGCTGAAGCATCATTGCGGAGCGGGCTATGCATTCCTGAGGGTCGCCGTGTGGTAAGCTCCGGAGTGCTGAGACCGCCGGCTCCAACAGGAGCTGTGGGGTCTGCGGAGCGTCCAGCCGCGGCGGCATTGACTTTGAACACGTCAGAGCCTGGGATCTCTAGCTGAGATCGCCAGTGTCGGAACTCCGACCAGCGCGGCCTGTGGACTTCGGGAGCCGCGGTCTCCGGGGAGAAAGCGGCCGTTCCAGACACTCCAAGCCGCTGAAGAGTGTTCTTCCGACGCCGGAGCTCCATCATCCGGCGAGAGGGCCTGAAAAAAATCGGGCCACCATTGCGTCGGCATCAAATAGGTGAATAAGAGGAAGAGGACTGGACTTTGCTGCCCTCCCTCACAGTGGGAACCATTGTGGGGGGATGTTTTTATGTTTAATGTTAAAGTCTTTTTTTAATGTTGTGTTTTATTTTTATTGGTGTGCTGCAAATGGCAACTCAAATTTCACTACACCAATTGGTGTATGTGACAATAAATATCCCCTCGTCCTCACCTTCCACCCCATCAGTCATCACATGCATCATTTCACACCTCAGCGGTATGAACAATGACTTCTAACTTAATAGCTCGGCTTTCCCTCCATCTCCATCCCTACCCCTTCCCACTTCTCCCACCAGTCTTACTGTCTCCGACTACATTCTATCTCTGTCCCTCCCACTCCCTTGACATCGTCTGAAGAAGGGTCTCGACCCGAAACATCACCCATTCATTCTCTCCAGAGATACTGCCTATCCTGCTGAGTTACTCCAGCATTTTATGTCTATTTAGTCTTATAGAATGACAGACCAGCTTCAATAGTCGTATTATGGGTTGATATCACTGATCTTGTAAACTTGTCCACTAGTTACGATGCTGTTATTACAAAATGTTAAACATTTCAAAAATGAAATTGGGTAGAATAATTTATTTAAAAATCAGTGGGTTAAGCAATGATTTGAAATGTTTCCCCTTGAGTTTCTGTAAAGGCGGAATAACCTCAAGACATTATAGGAGGCATTTTGAGAACACACGTCTCAGTAATCACCTTGCCTTTCATTCAACAAATTAATGGTTTTTTTTACCAGACAAAATAATTTCTCTGCAACTAGAAATATGAAATTTAGTTTCTCTGAAACTAGAAATTTGAATTTAAATCATCCATCAGGCTCTGAATTGCAAGGGGATGTTCCACAAATGTGAATTTTTCAGTGCAGTATGGTGTCTCCAGATCTGAAATTCATTTAAACTTGTTGAAGAGGTCCAGATGTATTTAGTTTCTTAGTCAACTGAAAAGATTCTGTCTGTCCATTGCAAAATTGACTAGGTGAAGGCAGACAGTATCACTGGCATAAACGCATCCCTCCCTGACGTTCAATGTATTCTATGCTCGGAAGGTCAGTGGAATAACGTCATGTACCCTGACAGCCTCGGGTACACATGTATCCACAATCATTATCACAGATATAAGAACAGCCTTCATGCGAGTGGACCCAGAGAAAACAATTGGCCATGATGGTCCCCAGTGGTGCCCCAGGATTCGCTTGGACCAGCTGGCAGGGATATTCACGGACATCTTTAACTTCCCCCACTGCATTCTGAGATTCACACCTGCTTTAAGAATACCACTATTGAATTGAATTGAAGACATTTTATTAACCAAATATGTATACATACAAGGAATTTGCCTTGCTGATTTGCTCGCAAGTAGTTCAAGTTCAAGTTCCATTTATTGTCACATGCACCAATTGGGATTTTAGCTACCATACAGCCATACAAGCAAAAAGTACACAATACACGATAGAATTTAACATGAACATCCCCACACAGCGGAATCAACGTTTCCCACTGTGAGGGAAGGCAGTAAAGTTCAGTCATCTTCCTCTTTGTTCACCCGTGATCGGGGCCTTTGAGCCCTCTGCAGTCGCCGCTACAGCGGCCCCATGTTCAGGCCCTATCGCTGGGATGATCGGAGCTCCGGCATCGAAATGGAAGAACACACTCAGCGACTTGGAGTTTCCGAATCGGCCACTTCTTATCAGAGACCGTGGCTCCCGAAGTCCACAGACTGAGCTGGGCGGAGATTCAACACTGGCGACCCTTGGCAAAAGATCCCAGGACTCCGCGATGTTAAAGTTAGCATCACCCGCGGCTAGAAGCTCCGCAACCACAGCTCCACGGTGTTAATCAACAGGCCCAACACTCCGGAGCTCCAACACAGTGATCCCCGGTAAAGCATCATCCCGCTCCGCGATGGAATTCAGTGCTGCGCCGCTGACCCAAAACGTCGCCCATTCTTTCTCTCCAGAGATGTTGCCTGTCCAGCTGAGTTACTCCAGCATTTTGTGTCTACCTTCGATTTAAATCAGCAACTGAAGTTCTTTCCTACAAATTCACCATCATGAACTGCTTCTACAGGCTGGTCATGACGCACATTAATTCCAGCCTTCCAAACTGCCTTGATCCATTGCAGTTCATCTTATGTTGCAACAGGTATACGGCAGATACTATCTTCCTAGCCCTAATCTCATCTTCAAAACAAGGACACCTATATCAGCCCCCTGTTTATTGACTTTAGCTCCACCTTCAACACCATAAACCCAATCAAACTCGTCTCCAAGTTCCCGGACCAAGGAGTTGGCACTCTTCTCCGCAACTGGATCCTCAACTTCATTGAAGATAGGCAACAAAACATCCTCCACAATAATTCTCAGCAAGACTCTGTTCTCTGTCCCTTACCACTCTCACAACTTTGTGGCCAAATTCTGCTCTAACTCCATTTACAAAGTTTGCAGATGGCACCATTGGGGGTCAGATCTCAAACAATGATGAGATAGAGTAGAGGGAGGAGATATCTACCCTGGATCAATTATATTGAAACTACGGCCAAGAAAGCACACCAATGTCTCTTCTTCCTCAGAAGACGAAGAAGTTTGCATGTCTCTGACGACTCTCACCAACTTTTACAGATGCCCTGTAGAAAGCATCCTATCAGGATGCATCACAGCTTGGTTTGGCAATAGCTCTGCCCAAGACAGCAAAGAATTGCAGAGAGCTGTGAATGTCGCCCAATCTATCATATAATCCAGGCTTCCTCACCCACCACCCCCACCTCCCCACTGCCTCGGGTAAGCAGCCAGATTAATCCAGGGCCTTTTACACCCCAGTCATTCCTCCTTCTCTACTTTCCCATCAGACAGAAGATAGAAAGACTTGAAAGCACAAACCACCAGATTCAGGGAGAGCTTTACCCCTGCTCTCGGACTACTTAATGGTCCTAAGATAGGGGTGTCGTCCTCCCCTCCCTACCTACTTTATTGTGGCATTGCACTTTTAAAAAATCTACACTTTCTCTGTGACTGCAACACTAATGCTGTAACGCTATGATATTATTCTTTTTACTCTATGGTACTTTTATATGGCTTGATTATACTCGTGTATAGTATGATTTGACAGGATAACATGCAAACAAAATTTTTATTGTATCTCAGTACACTTGATAAAAATATTCCAATACAAGAATGTCCGTGGAGTTTTTTTGTGAACTGCTACAGATCCACTAGTGGAAGGTGTACCGATGGGTGCATCGCAGCCTGGTACAGCAACTGCTTTGCTCTTGGCCACCTGGACCTGCAAAGAGTGGTGAACACAGTCCGGTCCATCACAGGCTTGTCACTTACTTCCATCCAGTCTATCTTCACTGTGCATTGCATCAGGAAGGCTGGAGGTGTTGTCAAGGATGCATGCCACCTTGGCCATTATCTTTTATCTCTTCCACATTTGGGGAGAAGACACAGATGCTTGAAAGCCCAGACATCCAGACTTAAGAACATCTACAACCCCACTGCTATCAGATTCCCGAATCGATCACCTCTTTCACACCTCCTTTGCAGAAGTCCTGCCATATACAGTGCCCTCCATAATGTTTGCGACAGACCCATCATTTATTTGCCTTTGTACGCCACAATTTGAGATTTGTAATAGAAAAAATCACATATGGTTAAAGTGCACATTGTCAGATTTTGTGAAAGGGTATTTTTATACATTTTGGTTTCACCATGTAGAAGATACAGCTGTGTAAATAAATGGTCCCCCCATTTCAGAGCACCATAATGTTTGGGACACATTGTTTCACTGGTGCTTGTAATTGCTCAGGTGTGTTTAATTGTCTCCTTAATGCAGGTATAAGAGAGCTCTCAGCACCTAGTCTTTCCTCCAGTCTTTCCATCACCTTTGGAAACTTTTATTGCTGTTTATCAACATGAGAACCAACATTGTGCCAATGAAAGTCAAAGGAGCCATTATGAGACCGAGAAACAAGAATAAAACTGTTAGATACATCAGCCAAACCTTATGCTTACCAAAATCATCTGTTTGGAACATAATTAAGTAGCAATGTTACAAAATTTTGTGATTTAAAAAATCAAGTCTGCAATTTATCCCATCAGATAAAGCATACAAATAAGTTTAATTTGACACCTAATTTACTTTCATTTCTTCAGTATTAAGAAAGTTATGGCCATTTTCATACTCGGAAATTAGCATCTTGCTCCCCATTGCCTTTCAATTGACTTAACTCAAAAGCTGTGATCTGGAAAAGTTAAAAGCCCATAACTTTCTTAAACATTAAGAGAACTCAATGAAATTTTCAGTTATTATAGATTGAAGCATTCTGAAACAAATATGAAACAATCTTACTTGGATGACCTGAAATTAAAGCATATAATTAGTTAGTTATCTAATTGTAGCTAATTACAAAATTCAATGAGTAGATCTAAACAGCTATCCATTTCTTAAGAAAAGATAAACTTTTTTTAAATTGCCTAAGTGTCCAAATACCATTCACACAATAATCCACAATATAACATAATTTTTAAATCTAATTTTCATGAATTTCTGGGCCAAATGGAAGGAATTTAGTGTTTTATGCCTGTAAATTAATGGCCATTTAAATCAACTAGCGAGTGGGTTTTAGTGGAATGCGGTGGATTGGAACGTTGCGGTCAGCGGTGAAGTCGGGAGGAAAAATACTGTTTGTTCATAGATTTTTTGGGACCCCATTTCGCAACATAAAAATATTATTAAAGCCTCCCGAAAAACCAACTTTTAATATAAAAATAAACTATTTACCTTTTTTTCTCCCCTACGCAAAATCCTTCCGGTTGTCAGTTCTCAAGGCTTTTGAAGGTGATTTTTAAATTACTATAGTTAATAAATAATTTAGAGTAATTTAAAAATACCTTCATTCATGAAATGTCGGAGCGATTTTTCTTCCGCAACCAAATCGCCCGACATTCATCGATTTGTCCTGCCTGTTGAAAAACGGCACTTTAAGCCCACCCCCCTCTGAAAGGCGCCAAAGTCGCGCACATGGGAAGCGGCAGAAGTGCAGCGCTGCTCAAGGTAAGTTTTGCAACGTACCTAAATTAAGAAGAAAGAGCACTGGTGAGCTTACTAATCGCAAAGGGACTGGCAGGCCAAGGAAGACCACAGCTGATGACAGAGGAATTCTTTCTATAATATTCTTTCTATAAAAACTGTTGCTATTAACTTTACCTCATTGAGTTATTCTATTACTGCACTTCAGTGTTATTTTCCACTACTTCTGATTGCATCACAACCTTTGCATTATATTTTGCATTAGTCATTGAATTCATTGTTGTATCTCTCATCATTTATACTGTGTACTCCAAGCTTCATTTTGAACAAAGCATTTCATTTCCCTTCGGTGAACATGATAATGAACCACCCTGAATCAGAATGTTTCAAACCTGGTTGCATACAATTGTCTTCTCCCAGCTTCTGAATTTCAAACACTTTAAGAACAATATTTGTTTGTTTTTTTGTGTTAATCTTCTGTCTTTTGCACAAGATTTTAATATTTGGGTATGGGTGCAACCTCTCTTGAAGTTTGTACCTTTATATATCAAGAGTTGAGACTCAAGTGTTGTTAATTGTCATATGTTTTCTGACTTCGGTACCTTCTTCCCGATGGTAGTAGCGAGAAGAGAGTGTGGTCAGGTCATATAGGTCTTTGATGACATTGGTTGCCTTTTTGACGCAATGCCCTATAAATCCCTTTGATGGTGGGGAGGATACTGCCGGTGATGGACCAAGCAACATCTACCACTTTCTGCAGCCTTCTTCATATCCTAGATATTTAAGTTACCAAACTAGGACATGTGCAACCAGTCAGTAGGTTCTCTGGCATGCACCTGCAGAGGTTCGATAAGAGTACTCAGTGACATACAAAATCTCTTCAATCCTCTAAGTGAAGGAGCTGATGAGTTAATTTTGTGACTGTATCAATGTTCTGGGCCCAGTACAGATCTTCAGAAATACGCATGCCCCAGAACTTAAAGCTGTTGCCTCTCTCCACCGTTGTCGCCTCAATGAAGACGGTTCAAATCTCAAAAAGTCGTTTCAAATCTTAGTCCATAGGAGAATGCCTTCGAATTGGCTCGAGAATTTCCTCCAAGAAATATTTCTTTAAAAATTGCTGTAATTATATAATTTTTGACATGCACTAATTGACTTTTTAATGTATCCCCCTGCAGCTATTGCACCTTGTGAAAACATTCCTGAAAATGTCCAGTCCTGCTAATGCCGAGGCACAGGTGTCTGAACTGGAACTTCTTTTCAGCATGTTTCCTAATGAGATTCTTGTGGATGATCAGTTAGCACTGGCAGATCTCAGAGACTACATACAAGGAAAGATGCAGAGCTCACCAACCTCAAGACTACAATACACTATACACCTCCATTTAGAGGCTCTTAATGTCAGTATCACAATACAAATATTTAAGTAATAAAGATTGCATCTATTATTTTGAATTATTGCACATGAAACATTTTTTCCTCCAATTAATTATTTGTTTTGTTTTCAGGTAGTGTGCACATTATCTTGTGCTTTCCCCCCAAATTATCCAGCTGTGCTACCAGAAATTTCAATAAGGTACTGTACCAGCAGTCATGGTGTATTTGTAAAACAGATAATTAAAAATGTGAAACAATTGCTCCAAAATTAGCAGATTAAAAAAGTTTAAACTAAGCATGTTCATACTATAAAACCTAAATCCATATGAGGATTCAAATTCAAGTAATAAATATTATTGTTTGCTTTAATTCAAATGACCAGAGGTCACTTTTTCTGTTAAGACGAGTGAAGGAGGAATAATAATTTAACTTGTTTATTTATTCCTCCCGTTTCTCTTTGGTTTTCTTCTGTATTTCCTTAAACTTTGGTCAAATGGAATTTCCTGCATTCTGATTGACATAAAGTTACTCCTGCATTTTGTGCCTCTCTTTAGTTTAGACCAACGACTGCAGTTCTTTCCTACACAGATACTGGAATGTCCATTCCCTCCTCAGACATTGCCTAACCCATTGAGTTCGCCCAGCACTGTGTGTTTCGCTGCTTTATGATTACATTTGCTGCTTACATTGCTCTGTAAACTCAGCTTGATGTTTATTGTAAGTAAGAAAAAAAAATAGTAAAACCCCTGTCCCGTGGTTCAAGTTCATTCCAAGAGTTCTCCCGAGTTTGCCTTGATTCGAACTCAGAGATTTACGGTAATGGCCACTCGTCGGTACTCGGGGCTCTCATGGACATTTTTCATCATGTTTGAAAAGTCTTCACGAGTCTTCCCATGCTTACCTGCCATTAGCGAGTACCTGCCATTAGCGCTAAGAGACGTCCCCGAGCTCCGACGTACCCGCTACGTTCATTCTCCGTGCTTATCACGAGTTTAATTTTTTTTTAAACTTGGGAGAGCTCTTGGAATGAACCTGTACCCGTGGGACAGTGCTATTACTATCCAAATCTTGCTGCCACTTGAGGGAAAGAACATGACCTCTGGAGTTCTCAATGACGGGCACAGTTGAAATCATGAACTCTTGGAAATGATCAGTAAAGGACACAGATCCATGGCTCGATACATTCTGACCATATTTATTGTACCACAGACTAGTTAATTAGATTGCAGTCAAACATCATTTTGATTATTCACCATACTGCAAACTATCTTAAGTTTTCCCCTACCCATAATTATTAACAAAATATAATAGGCATCTGCAAGAACATTTCAGCAAATGCTCAGGCTGATAACATTCCAGTATATTTTGAATGTATAAACTGTTTTTAATGGTATTAACTATTTTATATCCTTTAAATTAGTGAAAGAAAATTTGAAATTGGAGGGCGAGGATAATAAAACTCAAATGTTTTGCATAGTGTACATATTAGACATAGATGTTGTCACTGTCCCGGTGGTAATTTTTGATGATCTCTTCCTTAAAAGATTTATTTTGGTAGTACAGTGGAATTCAAGACACGTTTGTCATATGATCACTCTGTAGGTACTGAAACTCTTGAGGATGCTGGAACAGAAATGCTGTAATAGACAATAGGTGCAGGAGTGGGCCATTCGGCCCTTCAAGCTAGCACCGCCATTCAATGTGATCATGGCTGATCATCCCCAATCAGTACCCCGTTCCTGCCTTTTCCCCATATCCCCTGACTCCGCTATCTTTAAGAGCCCTATCTAGCTCTCTCTTGAAAGCATCCAGAGAACAGGCCTCCACCGCCCTCTGAGGCAGAGAATTCCACAGACTCACAATACTCTGTGAGAAAAAGTGCTTACTCAACTCCGTTCCAAATAGCTTACCCCTTATTCTTAAACTGTGGCCCCTGGTTCTGGACTCCCCCAACATCGGGAACATGTTTCCTGCCTCTAGCATGTCCAAACCCTTAACAATCTTATGTTTCAATAAGATTCCCTCTCATCCTTCTAAACTCTAGAGTGTACAAGCCCAGCCGCTCCATTCTCTCAGCATATGACAGTCCCGACATCCTGGGAATTAACATTGTAAACCTACGCTGCACTCCCTCAATAGCAAGAATGTCCTTCCTCAAATTAGAGGACCAAAACTGCACACAATACTCCAGGTGTGGTTTCACTAGGGCCCTGTACAACTGCAGAAGGACCTCTTTGCTCTTATACTCAACTCCACTTGTTATAAAGGCCAACATGCTATTCGCTTTCTTCACTGCCTGCTGTACCTGCATGCTTACTTTCATAGATTGATGAACAAGGACCCCCAGATCCTATTGTACTTCCCCTTTTCCCAACTTGACGCCATTTAGATAGTAATCTGCCTTCCTGTTTTTTTATACCAAAGTGGATAACTTCACATTTTTTTATACCAAAGTGGATAACCACATTAAACTTAATCTGCCATGCACCTGTCCACTCCCCCAACCTGTCCAAGTCACCCTGCATTCTCGTAGCATCCTCCTCACAGTTCACACTGCCACCCAGCTTTGTGTCATCTGCAAATTTGCTAATGTTACTTTGAATCCCTTCATCCAAATCATTGATGTATATTGTGAATAGCTGCGGTCCCAGCACTAAGCCTTGCAGTACCCCACTAGTCACTGCCTGTAATTCTGAAAGGGACCCGTTAATCCCTACTCTTTGTTTCCTGTCTGCCAACCAATTTTCTATCCATGTCAGCACTCTACCCCCAATACAATGTGCCCTCATTTTGCCCACTAATCTCCTATGTGGGACCTTATCAAATGCTTTCTGAAAGTCCAGGTACACTACATCCATTGGCTCTCCCTTGTCCATTTTCCTAGTTACATCCTCAAAAAAATTCCAGAAGATTAGTCAAGCATGATTTCCCCTTTGTAAATCCATGCTGACTTGGACTGATCCTGTTACTGCTATCCAAATGTGCGGCTATCTCATCTTTTATAATTGACTCCAGCATCTTCCCCACCACGGATGTCAGGCTAACTGATCTATAATTCCCTGTTTTCTCTCTCCCGCCTTTCTTAAAAAGTAGGATAACATTAGCTACCCTCCAGTCCACAGGAACTGATCCCACGTCCATAGAACATTGGAAAGTTATCACCAATGCATTGCCCTTTTGATTGCTGTAGAGAAATTACACAAACTCTGCATTTGCAGGTTTCCATTGAACAAGTTGAATAGGTGCTTTTGTTACCAGAGAACTCAACAATTCCAATTGGGAATGCTTTCAAAAGAACTGCATGCTCTCAAATAAAACCTCAAACCATTAACCACTGACAAATTGTAGCCGATTAATCTCCTGCAGGCAACAAAGAACAGGATTTTAGGAGTTCAAGTCAAGAGTGTTTTATTGTCATATGTCCCAGATATATAACAATGAAATTCTTACTTGCAGCTGTTCCAATTATAACACTTTTAAAGAGTTAACATTCGATTGTTTAATCCTCTTCCAGTTGTTGATAAATGTACAGCATTAGTATGTCCTTCAACTATACATGAAAGCTTTGTAATGTAAAATGTTTAAAAGGCTGCTTTCTTTTGCGGGAAGCTGATTTGAGAGAATACATACACCTGATTTATTTCTGTGGTTTGAAGTGCTTTAAATGTGATAACTTCAATATAAAGTAAGTGACATTCTATTTTCCAGGTCAGAGGCATTATACAGATCACAACAAATGCAAATAAATACAGACCTTTATGAATATCTGAGAAGCTGTTGTGGCGAGATATGTGTATTGAATGCAATTGAGTGGATCAAAGATCATGCTGTCACTTACATGATGAAAGAAAGCCTTGCAGTTGATAAGAGGCAACCTGCTAACAGAACCAAAAATGTGATTTGTACCAGACTGTGGATCTATAGCCACCACATCTACAACAAAGAAAAGAGGAAAAATATTCTGGAGTGGGCAAAAGAGCTTTCACTGACTGGATTCAGTATGCCTGGCAAGCCGGGAGTGGTTTGTGTAGAAGGGGCACACAGTACATGTGAAGAATACTGGGCAAGGTTTGATTTTGAGACATTTTGATATTTGTTATACTTTGTTTCTTCAGAAAAAGAATCAAAAAGGACAGTAGAGCACAGGACAAAAATATAAACATATTCTCGTAATAGCTTTAAGAATGCAACTATTATATTAACCTTGGGGACTAGCATTTACGTACCATCCAGAAATAAAATACTGCTATTTAGATTTTTTTTTTTCAGATGGATTCCACAATGATAGTGTAATTTTTTAAATGTATATAATGTGTGTGCATATATTATATATATATATATATAAATATATATGGAGAGAGAGAGAGATTGAGAGTTAACATTTCAGGACTATAATATTTTCAAATAATTCCTCAAAGTTCAGATGCTATGCTAGTTATCTGAAATGAAAACTGTTTTTCCCTCCAGGGATATTGACTCACCTGTTGACTACTTTCACCATAGAGGGCTTTTATTTCCAAATCAAAGTTCTCAAAATGTCCAAACACATAGGTAAAAGTGAAATTGAAAAATAGGGGCTTGCGCCAAAGGCAAGGCCATAATACAATGATGAAAGAAAATAAAAACATAAAGTTAAGACAACCATTGGATTATTGGAGAGCATTGGAATAGATTAGAGAAATATCTATGCAAAGAACTCTTTTACCAAGCATATCCAAATAATGATCAAAAGAAGGAATGTAACGGCTGTTGTATGTGACAGCTGGTAGGGTGAAAGGTGAGGACAAAGGGGATTCTGCCCTTGTTACGAGTGTGGGGGGGCGGGGAGATGGGGAGTGAGAGCAGAGTTATGGGGTTTAGAAGAGACGCTGGTGAGAGCCTCACCTATAGGGGACTTGAAACAAGAGAAGAGGGGACTTGAAACAAGAGAGGAGGTTTGTGGACGTTTGGCATAGTTGTATATGAAGTTTAAAAAGCATTATATCAACTCTTAACCTTTGGAACTTTGGGCAGGACATGGGAGGAGAACATGTGTACTTTGGACAGGTGGTGAGTGGTGGATGCCAAGCACCCGAGTTGAACTTGAAACTTACTCAGAGTTGAAGAGCTGAGGCAGATAACTATCCCAATTGATTATCATAGGCACAGATGCTTAAACCAGTAGGTTATGCTACCAGAATACCACACCACTTGTTCAGTACCTGACTAACATATTTGCATCTCCTTGCAGAATAAAACGGTTGACCTGGAAGAGGATTCTAATCCGCCACAGAGAAGACACTACCATGGATATCACAAATAAAGAGATGACTTCTGTAATACAAATGTTTCAAAAATTCACAGATTTTGAAGAAAAAATATTTACTGTACATGGAAATAGATCAAATCATATGGATTTTGGGCAACTGTACCAATTTTTAAATGAAAGAGACTGTGGGGACATTTTTCAAATGTACTTTGGTGTAGAAGGAAAAGCTTCATGAACCATTTATGGGTGTATCTTATTGTTTACCTGTGAAAGGATGTAAAAAAGGCCTTGCATAAATATGCCATGTTATCATGTGATAAATTTAGAAAACGTTTGTATTTCTGAAAAATGTTTTAGTAAGTGACAATTCATAAATTGAAACGGCTGGGCAAAGTGCATTGTAGAAATTTTTTTACAGTGTATTTCTACGCAAAAACCCCCCACTATAAACAATAGTTTGGTAAATCTAGAACATGCATGATATAAAGTCGATGGAGGTACGGTAAAAATTTGTGTAATTAACTTTTATAAATCAAGGAATACATCTATTACATGTATTCCAATGCATAACAAAATTTTCAAATTCAAATTGATTTACAAAAAGTATTGAATTATTAGTTAAAGGAATCTAATTCTTAAAAATTGAATATTAACAGTACTCCCATTGTTTTGGTTCCTTTTATTTGTTTTGTATAAATTTTTTTCAATCCTTTAATGAAAATCCTAAGCCTCTTTTGATCAGACATTTCCAATTATGCAGACAAAGAAAACTATAAACACTGAAGAAAACCTCTCCCTGACAAGCATTTTTAATGAGAGAATTGTGACAATTCATGGTATATTTTTCCAAGAAAAACAATGTAGCATATAGTGTAACATAGTATATTTATCCACATTTCATTATCATAATCAAATCAAGCTCACCTACTATATTTGGGACCTGGATTAATGAATAATTATCATGCAGATATTTTAGGGTTTGAGAAAGTACGACAAGGAAGCAACAGCATGCTGTTGCAAACAGAAATACATTCAGGATGAAGATAGACACAAAACGTTGGAGTAACTCAGCGGGTCAGACAACATCTCTGGAGAAAAGGAATAGGTGATGTTTCGGACCATTGCTTGTCAACTTGAAACACAAGATTCCCCTGCCGTTTGCTCCAGCTAACTTGCCGCTGACTGCAGCTTCTCACTCTCTAGTCTCACCTTCGCGCAATCCACCAACCACCATCTTCCCAATTCTTGTACTAAATCCCTTCCATAACTAACATACTAACTATAAAATAACGGAATCACTTTCTCATCCTAAAATAACTTGATGACTAGTATAAAGTTCTTAACTTTTATTTAAAGAAATGACAAATTAAATCCATACTTTAGATTGGTGGTATTAATTAGAAATTAGCCTGGAAACTAATCCAGGATGTGAAATGTCTTGAGAGGGTAGAATTTCATTTATACGTTGAACTATTATTATTTATGCAGATTATTAAAACTTTGTTTGAAGACATTTTTTCTCTTTTCACATCTCAATGGCCCACCTCTTATTTTGAGTCTGTTTACCTATTTCTAGCTTTCTCAGCCAGCGTATTTGTTTAAAAAGTTTTAGTATGGCTCCTTTTGTTCTTCTAAACAATACTCCACTTATTTTTTATTACAAGAGGCTAGATTACCATACAATTTCTAATTTCTTGCTGCACCAATATATTAGCGTCCTAGTACTTGTGTACATGGACATCGGGCCCTTTTTGAATATCAACACTATCCATCTCTCACCATTTTTAAAATGTGTCCTATTGTGCATATATATGTACCTTTATGCACTCATCCACTTGGCTGTCTATTATCATTAAACTTGGGAAATATGACATTTGGTCCCCACCGTTACCTTCAGGACCACAATAATCACATTCTGCCAATTGAGAAAGATTTTATTATCCCTAATTCCATGTTCCTAACTTCAAACTTATAGAAACATATACAATTCTTAAAGGATTGGACAAGCTAGATGCAGGAAAAATGTTCCCGATGTTGGGGGTGTCCAGAACCAGGGGTCACAGTTTAACAATAAGGGGTAGACCATTTAGGACTGAGATGAGGAAAAACATCTTCACCCAGAGTTGTGAATCTGTGGAATTCTATGCCACAGAAGGCAGCAGAGGCCAAGTCACTGGATGTTTTCAAGAGAGTTAGATGAAGCTCTTGGGGCTAAAGGGATATGGGGGAAAAAGCAGGAACGGGGTACTGAATTTAGATGATCAGGCATGATCATATTGAATGGCGGTCCTGGATCGAAGGGCCTACTCCTGTATCTATGTTTCTGTGTTTCAGACTGGATTCAGTCCCAGTTTGAAGAATGCCCTGTCCCAGCATTTTAACTCATATATTTTTGTATTTACTGCACATATAAACACATCAATTCCAGCAATAATTCGAGTCAAGCGTTTATTGTCATACGTCTCCAAAAAATAGAACATTGACATACTAACGGGTCAGTAAACGCAATAGGTGGGTTGCACGTAAGGTCACTGGATCATAGGGCTTGACGCACGGAGCCGCTCAATCCATCTGGAGTACATCCGTAACTTCCGGTATATGTTATTAATTCAAGAAATGCGTACTTTCCTACCTGTTAAAAACGGCCAAAATGTTGAATATTTGTGCTGTAAAAAATTGTGGAAGTCGGGCTAAGTGTGAGAGACATGTACCCAACTTCGGAATTCCAAAAATGAAGCAAAATGAAGGTAAAAAGAAGCAAGAGCTGAAGGGACAACAACAGCTAAAGTGCTTGGCGAACATTGGCCGTGCATATATCGGAATTGAAAATATTGGGAATTATCATGTTTGCTCACTGCATTTCATCAACAGTAAGGCATTATTTGTGTTTTTTCTTGATTCCTTTGGTATCTAAAAAGTCTCAGAAGTGATAAATCTGGCTGTAAATTTTGCTTCAGATGCATTTTCTTTTTGTATGTAAAAATCCACGAGAACCATGGGCGATTTTGAAATTTTACAGCCAGATTTATCACTTATGAAACTTTTTAGATTCCGAAGGAATTGAAAAAACACAAATAATGCCTTAGTTGATGAAATGCAGTGAGTAGGTATGTTACAAAACTTACCTTTAGCGGCGCTGCAGTTCTGACACTGCCCGTGTGTGCGACTTTGGCACCTTTGATAGGGGGGGCGGGTTTAAAATGTGATTTTTCTTCAGACCATAGAAATCAATTTTGAACAGGCTTTTTAGTTGCTGAAGAAAAATCGCTTCGACTGCCGTTTTATTAAAATTAGCGCTGGAAAAAATTAAAAGCAGGAGTAAATTAAAAATCATCTTCTAATCATCTTGCAACGTTCCAATCCATCGCGTTCCACAAAAATCCACTCGCAAGTTGATTTAAATGGCCATTAATTTACAAGAATTAAACACTAAATTCCTTCCATTTGGCCTATGAATTCATGACAATAAGATTTAAAAATCATGTTATATTGTGAATTCTTGTGTGAATGTTATTTGGACACTTAGGCTTTTAAAAAAAAAGTTAACCTTTTCTTAAGAAATGGATAGACGTTTAGATCTAGTAATTGAATTTTGTAATTAACTACAATTAGGTAACTAACTAATTATATGTTTTAATTTCTGGTCATCCAAGTAAGATTGTTTATATTTGTTTCAGAATGCTTCAATCTATAATAACTGAAAATTCCATTCAGTTCTCTTAATTTTTAAGAAAGTTATGGGCTTTTGACTGTCCTTGATCACAGCTTTTGTGTTAAGTCAATGGAAAAGCAATAGGGAACAAGATGCTAATTTCTATGAGAATGAAAATGGCCATAACTTTTTTTAATACTGAAGATATGAAAGTGAATTAGGTCTCAAATTAAACTTTTTTCATGCTTTATCTGATGGCATAAATTGCAGACTTGATTTTTTTAATCTCAAAATGTTGTAACATTGCTACAGTGAGTAAACAGCCAATGTTCGCCAAGCACCCTGGCTGTTGTTAAAGAAGGAACTGCAGATGCTGGAGAATCGAGGGTTACACAAAAAGCTGGAGAAACTCAGCGGGTGCAGCAGCATCTAAGGAGCGAAGGAGATAGGCGACGTTTCGGGTCGAGACCCTTCTTCAGACTGGTCAGGGATCAGGGAAACGAAAGATATAAACAGTGATGTGGAGAGATAAAGAACAATGAGTGAAAGATATGCAAAAAAGTATTGGTGATAAAGGAAGCAGGCCATTGTAAGCTGTTTGTGGTGTGAAAATGAGAAGCTAGTGCGACTGGGGGGGGGGGGGGGGGAGATGGAGAAGGAATGTCAGGGCCAGAGGGCTGAGGGAGAGGTGGGGAGGAGGCAGTCTGGGTTAACAGAATTGAGAAAATTCAATGTTTAAGCCCAGAGGATGCAGACTCCCCAAGCGGAATATGAGGTGCTGTTCCTCCAACTTGCGGTGTTGCTCACTCTGGCCGTGGAGGAGGCCCAGGACCGAGAGGTCGGATACGGAGTGGGAGGGGGAGTTGAAGTGCTGAGCCACCGGGAGGTCGGGCTGGTTATTGCGGACCGAGCGGAGGTGTTCGGCGAAACGATCGCCCAGCCTCCGCTTGGTCTCACCGATGTAGATCAGCTGGCATCTGGAGCAACGGATGCAGTAGATGAGGGTTACACAAAAAGCTGGAGAAACTCAGCGGGTGCAGCAGCATCTAAGGAGCGAAGGAGATAGGCGACGTTTCGGGTCGAGACCCTTCTTCAGACTGGTCTGAAGTAGATGAGGTTGGAGGAGGTGCAGGTGAACCTCTGTCGGACTTGAAATGACTGCTTGGGTCCCTGAAAGGAGTGGATGGGGGAGGTGAAGGGACAAGTGTAGCATCTCTTGCGGTTGCAAGGGAAAGTGCCCAGGGAAGGAGTGGAGCGGGAGGGAAGGGAAGAATTGACGAAGGAGTTGCGGAGGGAGCGGTCTTTGCGGAAGGCAGACGGGGGGGGGGGGGTGGGGGGGGGAGATGGGAAGATGTGGCGAGTGGAGGGGTCACATTGGAAAAACTGGCTGTTGTTGTCCCTTCAGCTCTCGCTTCTATCCACCGTCATTTCTCCTCACTTTTGGAATTCTGAAGTAGGTTAAATGTCTCTCACGCTTATCCCGATTTCCATAATTATTTACACCGCAAAAATGGACAATTTCGGCGGGTTTTAACGGGCCCGCTACGTCTGAAGAAGGGTCTGGACCCGAAACGTCGCCTATCTCCCTCTCGCCTTAGATGCTGCTGCACCCGCTGAGTTTCTCCAGCTTTTTGTGTAACCCTCGTTGGAAACAATGGTAAGTGCTTACCTGCAGTCCATCGCGTGTACTCCACTTGGCGTAGCGTAGCAACAGCACGGGTCGTGGGTCGTGGGTCATGACCCGACTGCCGTGAAACCTCCCTATAGTGTTTAGTGCAACTACGGGTTTTTTTACGTGACCAAGCGAGTCCGAAGGGTCTCGACCCGAAACGTCACCTCTTCCTTCCCTCCCTCCCTCCCTCCAGAGATGCTGCCTGTCCCGCTGAATTACTCCAGCTTCACGTGAATCTTCACATTACAGTTGGTCCTCTTTCAGCAGCAGCCCGGGCTTCAAATGCGCCCGCACTCATAACCAAGGACACTAGTATCTTTGCTCACAACCAACGCCCGGGCGGGGACAACGAGGTTAGGAACAGAGTTTCGGGTGGAGTGTTTCCCGCCGGTCGTTAGGAGCGGAGCGAGCTGTCTGGCGCAGGCGCGGTGTGTCGCGGGCCTGGAGTGTCGTGGACGTTTGAAAGTAACGAAAGTTGCGCGAGGCCGTGGCGGAGCCGGAGCCGGAGCCGGGCCCGGGCGGCGCGAGCCATGGGGGGGAAAAACAAGCAGCGAACCAAAGGCAACGTGCGGGTAAGCAACCGGCGGCACCAACGCCAACACACGCTGTTCGGCCTATCTTAGCGCTTGCTAGGGGATCAGATATCTATCTACTTCCCCCACTCCTCCCTCCCCCCCAGCAAAATGAAATAATCGGTTGTTAATCAATTTAAGGAAACATTGAGGGGGAGGGTGAACACAAACCTGCCTCCATCAACAGTGTGTTGCTGTAGAGATGGTGGACAGCGTCAAGTTCTGAGCCATACATATCACCAGCAACTTGTGCTGGTGCAAGAAACATTCCCCCCCCCCCCCCCCCCAACAACATCAGCATGTGGCTGTGGACCTTAAATGACTTAATTTAGCAATGTTACAAAATTTTGAGATTTTAAAAATCAAGTCTGCAATTTATCCCATCAGATAAAGCATAAAAAGAAGTTTAATTTGACACCTAATTTACTTTCATATCTTCAGTATTAAGAAAGTTATGGCCATTTTCATACTCGGAAATGAGCATCTTGCTTCCCATTGCCTTTCAATTGACTTAACTCAAAAGCTGTGATCTGGAAAAGTTAAATGTCCATAACATTCTTAAAAATTAGGAGAACTCAATGAAATTTTCAGTTATTATAGATTGAAGCATTCTGAAACAAATATTAAACAATCTTACTTGGATGACCTGAAATTAAAGCATATAATTAGTTAGTTATCTAATTGTAGCTAATTACAAAATTCAATGAGTAGATCTAAACATCTATCAATTTCTTAAGAAAATATAAACTTTTTTTAAATTGCCTATGTGTCCAAATAACATTCACACAACAATCCACAATATAACATAATTTTTAAATCTCATTTTCATGAATGTCTGGGCCAAATGGAAGGATTGTAGTGTTTTATGCCTGTAAATTAATGGCCATTTAAATCAACTAGCGAGTGGGTTTTAGCGGAATGCGGTGGATTGGAACGTTACGGTTAGCGGTGAAGTCGGGGGGAAAAATACTGGGGGTTCATACATTTTTTGGGGACCCCATTTCGCAACGTAAAAATATTATTAAAGCCTCCCGAAAAACCAACTTTTAATATAAAAATAAAGTATTTACCTTTTTTTCTTCCCTACGCAAAATGCTTCCGGTTGTCTGCGGTCACGGCTTTTGAAGGTGATTTTTAAATTACTCTAGTTAATAAATAATCTAGAGTAATTTAAAAATACCACCATTCATGAAATGTCGGAGCGATTTTTCTTCAGCAACCAAATCGCCCGACATTCATCGATTTGTCCTGCCTGTGGAAAAACGGCACTTTAAGCCCGCCCCCCTCTGCAAGGCGCGAAAGGCGCGCACACGGGGAGCGGCAGAAGTGCAGCGCCGCTAAAGGTAAGTTTTGTAACATACCTACTTAATTAGGTGGTGTGCAAGGGCCGGAGCCTTTTCTTTAAATACCTTGCGTTTGCAAAGCTAACAGGTTGCAAGCTGTCAAAATGTTTCACGCTTTTTTAGTGCTTGTGAAAGTTTCTGAAATTTCGTAGTTATTAAAAACTTCTAAAGATGAAATGGACAATAGGTGCAGGAGTAGGCCATTCGGCCTCTCGAGCCAGCAGCGCCATTCAATGGCTGATCATCCACAATCAGTACCTCGTTCCTGCCTACGCAACCTTCTGAATTTTGTAGTCGGCAGGGCAGTACTCTCGCCAACTTGGACAATTTTACATTTTTATCAAGCCAATTAACCTACAAACCTGTACGTCTGGAGTGTGGGAGGAAACCGAAGATCACGGGGAGAACGTACAAACTCCATACAGACAGCACCCGTAGTCGGGATCGAACCCGGGTCTCTGGCGCTGCATTTTGCTGTAAGGCAGCAACTCTACCGCTGTGCCACCGTGACTGCCTTCTCTCCATATCCCTTGACTCCGCTATCTTTAAGAGCTCTGTCTAGCTCTCTCTTGAAAGCATCCAGAGAACCAGCCTCCATCGCCCTCTGAGGCAGAGAATTCCACAGACTCACAACTCTCTGTGTGAAAACGTTTTTCCTCATCTCCGTTCTAAATGTCTTACCGCTTATTCTTAAACTGTGGCCCCTGGTTCTGGACATCCCCCAATAGTGGGAACGTCTTTCCTGCCTCTAGCACAGGGGTTGGCAACCTTGTTATGCATAGGGGACAGGACGCATGTCTGAGCAGATGGCGGGCCACATCTATCATGTGTACACATGGATAGATGGTTTGAAGAAGGGTCTCGACCCGAAACGTCGCCCATCTCCTTCGCTCCTTAGATGCTGCTGCACCCGCAGAGTTTCTCCAGCTTTTTGTGTAACCCTCGATTCTCCAGCATCTGCAGTTCCTTCTTTAACACATAGATGGTTTGTTGCCCGCCCCAGATGGCAGGCAACAAACCACGTGTTCACATAGATTCCGCCCCTTCGTGGATGCCACCCGGAGCACTGGCCAAAGATAGAGCGGAGCAAGATACTCCACTATGCAGTATATGCACTATGCAAAATATGCAGTATCAACAATGCCAACCATTTGCACGGGTTTGTAACTGAAGGTGCTGGGTACAAAGGCAAGGAGGTTGTATTGAACTTCGATAAAACAGTGGTTTCATTAAGGCTGGGATTTTGGGTACTGCACTATATATACAGCGCGGAAGCACGGCAGAGAGTGCATACAAGATTTACTAGAACATTGTAGGAAGTAACTGCAAATGCTGGTTTACACCGAAGGTAGAGGCAAATTGCTGGAATGACTCAGCGGGACAGGCAGCATCTCTGGAGAGAAGGAATGGGTGACCTTTCGGATCGAGCCCCTTCTTCGGTTGTGTCTATTTTGTGTCTATTTCTTAGAACAGCTCTACGACCTGGGACTTTGGTTGCAATGCTGGAGAATGTCTTTTAGAAGGAGCGAAGGCTGAGAGGAGATTTGGTTCAAAATCATCGCGGGCAGAGGGGTTAAGGTGGAACGGGTTGCACCGGAGTTTGGGCTGTTTGATGTAATGTTTTGATTTCATTGCACAGTATTTTGCTTTTCACTGTCTTGTACAATTTATGAAAAATGTATGTTTTGGTAAGCATCTGAACTGAAACAGGTTACGTAAGCTACATAAACAATGGCAGTAAATCGACTGCTCTTACAGAAAGCATATGAACATCAGACACTCCACCTCTCCCATCCCACCATCAGTCCAAACCAGTTATATAATTCCATACAAAGCCTCCATGGGGTCTATATTTCACAGAGGTACAAAGAGTACTTGTGAATAGACACAAAATGCTGGAGTGACTCAGCGGGACAGGTAGCGACTCTGGAGAGAAGGAATAGGTGACGTTTCTGTCGGCGCTGGGCGGCTCCGCCATTGCGGCCGCTAGGGCAGGTCTCCTTGAGTCACCGCACCTGGGCGCCGCGGCCTCGGGCTCGGGAGGTACCGGAGATGATGGAAGTCTGCGGGCCGGATGATTATAGGAAAAAAAAATGCGCCTGCAGGCTGTATGATTTCGGGCTACGGGTGCATTCGGACTGGGGGCCGTAGGTTGCTGACTGTAGATGATATGTGTGTACACCTTTAACAGTAGTGACACCTTTAACAGTAGTGACACATATCATCTACACTGACCCCTGCTATGTAGTGTGTCCAAACCTTTAATAATCTTATATGTTTCAATAAGATCTCCTCTCATCCTTCAAAATTCCAGAGTATACAAGCCTAGCCACTCCATTCTATCAACATATGACAGTCCTGCCATCCCGGGAATTAACCTGGTAAAATAATAAAAAATATTCCAGAAGTTATGAATTTAAAAACACTAAAGCATATTAAACTTTTGCAAATAATTACAACAAATTAAACCAAATCCAAATACTTTTAAAATTAAAAGTAGCCACCTCTACAGTCATTGTTACCTTCCTTACTGCTGAACAATGCCATTCAAATGAATAGGATTACAGATCCTGTGCCTGAGTAGATATTGCAGCAAAAATGTTGGGAAATTCTAGTAAGCATCTGTCACATCCCTGGACTTAATGATGAGTTCAGTGGTAGAATGCAACTGAGAAGTTGCTGGTGGGACATTAAAATTCAAGGGCAATGTGTCTTCCGATAATCCAGGAACTGGACAATACCCTTTGTAGTTTATCTGAAGAAGGGTCTCTACCTAAAACGTCACCCATTCCTTCTCTCCAGAGATGCTGCCTGTCCCGCTGAGTTACTCCAGCATTTTGTGTCTACCTTTAGTTTATCCCTCAGATGCTTTTCCAGCTGCTATTGTAGCACAGCACAATTAAGACAGTGTTTGAAGCTGTGCTTGATTTACGCTGCCATTAATGCTCCTTAATACCAGCTCCTTTGTTTATATACATTGTGACTGAGCACACTATGTGCCATATATCCTATAGCATTTTTAAATTATTCGCCAGCATATTTTGTCTTTTAAGGAAATCTGCATAAGACTAATTAGATTTCCTTTTTTGCAGCCATCAAGCAGTGGTAAAGCAGCTGAATTGCTTGCCAAAGACAAGGGAACAGTTCCAGGCTTTGTTGGATTTGGAGCCACTCAGAATGAATTGGCTTATGTTCCTGCAATCCAAGGATTAGAAGAAGTGGACAGTTTGGTGGATGCTGATTTCCGAATGGTTCTGCGCAAAATGTCAAAGAGGGATGCAACGACAAAATTAAAAGTATATTTTATTGTTGCATTTTACTTATTTTCTGTAGAAATCAATGCCAAGTGCATCACATTTTAAATTTACTCAATTAAGTACATTTCCTAGTTGTGTAAGTCTTAAGAAGAAATAGATGTGGTTACTATTTCTAACATTTATGCACAGTTCATTTATATTCAGCCTAGACAGTTGCATATTTGTCCTAATTTTAAGATAACAGAAGCAATTAATTTTGCAGTACTGTGATTAGAAATGTATTCTTTGACGAATAAAAGTAACCTGAAATGTGCACCAAATTCTCACAGACAGAGAATTTATGCAATGGTTAAAGTCAACAGTTTTTTTGCTATTCAAGATATTTTTGACGATTGATTTCAATGCAAATGCTGTAATCTTGAGCAAAAAACAAACTGCTGGAGAAACTCAGGCGAGGGCTGTCTTGATGAAGGGTTTTGACCAAAACTATCAACCATCCCTCTGGCTCTGTAGATGCCTGACCTGCTGAGTTCCAGTATTCCATTCTATTCATTCGGCAGATTATTTTTTGTTCAGAAAAATGTAGAATTATTGGTTCCAATTTAGTAGAAGCTAAATCGGGGGTCAGCAACCTTGTTCTGCATAGGGGCCAAGATGCATGTCTGTGAGTGGATGTCGGGCCACCTCTATCACGTGTTTGCATGGATCCCACCCCATCCCACCCCGGATGGCAGGCATCAAACCATGTGTTCACATAGATTCCGCCCCTTCGAGGACGGCACCCGGAGTGCTGGACCTTAGTTACGGGCGCTCACGAACATGGCGTACCTACGAACTATTGACTTGGCACTGCCCTGAAGGCGGTGGCTCAAATGCTCACACTCACTAGTCCCCGGCCTATTGACAACCCTGATCCCAATAATGAAGTCCAGACACTGTGCTGGCAGCTTTGCGCAGGATGCGGTACATCCAGAGCTGGGCGCTGCTCGCCGGCTCCGCCTTGCGTCACCGTGCCTGGGCACCGTGGCCTTAGGCACGGGAGGTACCGAAGATGATGGAAGTCTGCGGGCTGGATGATTACGGGGAAAAAAACTGCCTACGGGCCAGATGATTTCGGGTTAGGGGCTGCATTCGGCCCGGGGGCCGTAGGTTGCCGACCCCTGAACTAAATTGTGTGATGCACATCCATAATTGCTTCACCAAAAGTGCAGGGCCCAATTTATGATTTAGGTTATACTATGATTAATTATAATTTGAATAGTGAATCAAATCATCGCAGGTGGTTAGGATTACTAATAATAAGACACAGACTATCTTAGTGGATCAGGCAGCATCACAGGAAGTAATGGCGAGGCAACCTTTTGGGTTGGGGCCCTTCTTCAGATTAATAGAAGTAAGAGGTTGGAGAAAGCTGCGAAGAGGTGGGGGGTGGACATGGCTTGGCAAGTGATCTGCGAGTACAGATATGATGGGGGGGGGGGGGTTATTGGCAAATAGATCAAGGCCAGAGATGAAAAGAAGACAAGGTTGATAAGGAGAGAAGAGTAAATTATGAAGTCAGAGGATATCATGTAGGTGGAAGAGGACGGGGGAAGGGGAAAAGATAATGGGATAAAGGGATAAAGGAGTGAGCATCTGGGTTGAGCATACAGAAAATGGGGGGAGGGAAGTTGTTTATACTTTTGGGTTTAAGCTACTCAAGGATGATATGAGATACTATGCCACCAGTTTGCCTCTGACCTCACTCTGTCTTTGACCTCCTCCATTGGCAGAAAGGTTGGTATGGGAAGCGGAGTTAAAATGGTTAGCAACCAGAAGATCCAACAGGCAAAGGCAGCCTGAGTTCAAGTGTTCAGTGAGTCTGTCACCTAGTCTAAGTTTGTAAACTAAGCGGAACAAAGGGTGAGAGAAACTAGGTTGAGCAGTCATAAGTGATAGGTGCAGAATTAGGCCATTTGGCCCATCCACGCCATTCAATCATGGCTGATCTATCTCTCCCTCCTAACCCCATTCTCCTGTCCTCTCCCCATAACCACTGACACTCGAACTAATCAAGTATCTATGTATCTCTGCCTTAAAAAATATCCATTGATTTGAGCTCCACAGCCTTCTATGACAATGAATTCCACAGATTCACCATCCACTGATTAAAGAAAGTCCTTCTCATCTCCTTCCTAAAGGAGGTGTGGTTACCTGAAATTGGAACATTTAATGTGCATGCTACTGGGTTGTAGGGTCCCCAAGTAAAATATCAACTGCTAGTTATTTTAATTTGTGCTTGGCCTCTGGGACAAAGACAGTCAGGTTGGTGTTAGAAAGAGGGGGTAGTTGAAATGTCATGCAATCAGAAGCTCAAGATTGTTGTTGCTGACAGAGCGCTTGTACTCAGCAAATGGTTACCTATTTGATGCTTAGTCTCACTGATATAGGGGAGCTGTATCAAGATTACCTGATTCAATGCACATTGTTGGAGGAGGTGCGCGTGAATTTCTTACTTCTCTCCATTTTCTGGAACTCGTTATCTCCATCTCAGAAGACAAACTATTCACTGGCATTCATTATAAATCCATTGATGCCCACAGCTACCTACCTAAACCATATTTCTTCCCACTCTGTCTTTTACAAGGGCATAATTTATTTAATCGTAGTTTCTCCATCTCTGCCTTGTGTTTTCTAAGGAATGCAGCTTCCTACGGTAATTGATGAATCTCTTACTCGTGTATTCTCCATTTTCTGGAGGTCTGCTCCGATGTTCTACCCATCCCCTCTACAGAACAAAGATAGAATCTCCTTGTCCTCGCCATTCACCTCATTATCCTCTGCATTCAGCATATCATAATTCATCATTTCTGCCAGCTGCAACAGGATTTCACCACTAATCATATCTTCCCCACTCCCCACTTAATCTGCTTTTCGGAGGGAGCACTCTTCAGAGCATGGCCTGCTCTCCCATCCTTCCCCTTCCTCTGGCACTTACTCATGTAAATGTAGGAGTTCAGTGTTCCTTTACCAAAGAAGGTCTAGACAAATATTTGCAAAGTATTTTGTACATGGCACACATTGTGACCACAGCATATCTGTGGTGAAGGGAATGAATCATTAGGATGATAAATTGGGTACCAGATGAATAGGCTTTTTCATGGAAAGCATCAATTTCTTTAATATTTTTGGGACTGCATTCCAGACATGTAGAATGTTTTTTGGCATAGTAAAGGGAGTCACGGTAGGAAATGCAGCCTCTTCCCTGTTATTGTCGCCATAGTATTTATGTGCCTAGTCCAGATGAGTCTTTGCTAAGTGATAATCTTCCCATCCCTGAAAATGTTAATGGTGAGGGCCTCTGCGATTGTAATACTATCGAAAGTCAAGGGTAAATAACTGGACTTTCTCTTGGTAGACATGACCTTTGCTTGGCACCTTTATGGCACCACTTAATGACCCTTGCCTGAATGTTGTCTAGATTTTGCTGTATGCAGGTACGGATTGTTTTATTTCATATGGAATTGGCCACAATGTGATCATTAGCAAATATCCCCACTTCGTGGATCCTACGTGGTAGAATGTTAAGTTGAGGAGTGATGGATCGATGTAGAAGATCCCAAGCACTTTTAATAGAATACTTCACGAGCTCTGTGGTGTCCTGGCAAATAATTACCCTGTAGCCAATAACATACAAATTTATAGGTCCAGAAATTGTGAGCGGCATTTTATAGATGCGGGTTTTGTTTTAGTTTCAGATTCTGCATTACCATATTTTTGTATTTAGTTGTTTGAGGGTATAATGCAATATCAATTATTTTAAATTGAAATGAGGTGCATACAAGATAATTTGGAACATTCAAAACTAATCTTTCTATTTCAAGATGTCTTGGGATTCTTATTTGCCTTTTTTTTAAAAAAAGCAACGTATTAAAGACTACTTTTTAAAAAATGGAGATGAAATCATATTGTTGCACTGAGAATTGTTCTTTGAGACACTGAATTCCACTAATTCCTAATGTTTTAAGGGTTTGACTTTTCTAATTTGCTTGTTACTAATTAAATATTCATTTATTGTTAATTATTAGGCTTTGCAAGAGTTTGCAACAATGTGTAAAGAGAAGGATGCTGAAAGTGTAAAAGGAGTTCTTCCTTATTGGTCAAGGATTTACTGCAAAATTTCCTTGGTAAGTTTATGTGGATTCCTTTTTATCTCCATAAGTTTTAAACAAAATTATTGAAAGTGAGTAAATGAAACTTTCAATAAGTGAAATTTGCAATTTAAACATTGGCCTCAATATTTATGAGGAAATGGAGAACTTGCGCTAATGCAAGGACATTCATCCAAGCTGAGCACCATTTCATTCTATTTTTTTTTCTTTTTCACACCTAGCTTCAAGCTAAAAGTGAAGGCTGCCTGTCTGTCAGGTGTGACGACCAATGACAGATTGCTGCAACCCTCAAATACAATTCCTTATTTCCATGGGAATGGAGGGATTGAGAAATTGGAATGGGTGGTAGAAAAGGCAGAACCCATAATTATGCAAAGAGCATAATTATGAAGAAAATAAATGAAGGCTTCACTGATTGAGAAGAGCAGAATGAGAAATTGGGATCAATAAAATTGAAAATTTTCCTTCAGATTGAATAGGAACACTCTGCTCCTTTTGGCCTGTAGACAATGCAGTTATAAAGGTTGTTGCACGAACATTTCCCGATGAACTGAGAGACGGTTACTATTCGAGCCTGATTTTAAAATATTAATAGTGTCTTAGACCATGGTAACGTAAATATGGCAAAGAACATTGATCTGTTAAGTTGGACATACTTTAACTATTTTAGTCTATTACTCCTGCTCCCCTCACAGATTTTGGGGACTATTGCAAGCAACAAACTGCTGGAGGAAATCAGCGAGTGAAGCAGCATTTGTGGAGAGAAAGGGATAATAGATACAGGTCAGGGCAGGGGCAAAGGTAGAGAGCTGTAGGGTTATATATGGAATCAGATGATTGGGAGATAATGGGTATATGGAACCAGATAAGGGAGGGTATAGCAAACAAATGGCAGGTATGAACAATGACCTGGTGCCATCTGCATTTTGTTTTCCTTGCACATTTATCCTCAATCATTTATATCTCTAGACTGCTCTCCCCCCCCTCTCCCCACCACCCTTCCTTACCGGGTTCCATCTATTATTAAGTTCCTGTCTCACCCCTCCCTCTCACCCTCTACACTCTTAGTTCTGATGCAGGGTCACAACCACGTGTTGATCATCCTCGTGTCTCCACAGATGCTGAGTTAATCGTGAAGTTTGTTTATTGCTCTAGATGCCAGCACCTGCGGTCCCTTGCATGTTATAATCTGGTTTTGGATTATAATCTGTTAAACACATTAATATAGAGGCCTTTGATGTGTAACATGGTTGTCCACATGGTGTTTTAAATTTGGATTAAGATTATGTATATTAACATTGTTAATGGCAATTTATTATTAGAATTCCGCAATGTATTGTAATAACCTTTCCATAAATTGTATTTAATTGAAAAGGCAGAAACAATTTTTATGTAGCCTGGAGCATCAGATGATCAATTTATAGTTGATGGAGCTTTTACTTTTCATAGTTCATATCTCTTAGATACAGATGTTTATTCTTGCACACAAATCTATTGATAATGATTCCTACTGTTATGCATTTAATTAATTGCAAAAGAGCAATTTCCCTCTTTCAACTTTGTTTCTGCATATTACATATTAACATAACTCCATCGATTAAAGTTTTTCTCAGTTGCTTTTATAAATGATTGACTGAAAGATGTAGCATGGAAACAGGCCCTTCGGCTCACCGAGTCCAAGCCAACCATCAATCACTCCTTCACACTCGTTCAATGTTATTCCACTTGTTTTCCTACACTTTCCATCTTTTTAGCCTGAACCTATTTTTTTCCAACAATCATGGGTTGTTATTTTCCATGGTATTGGGAGCAAAATAAAATATATGCATCTCACAAGAAAACTGTGATCTATTCATGTATCCATTTAATATAATTACCAATCTGTTAATCAATTGAAACAAAATTTAAAATCATGCCATTCTCCATGCAATAGATATATGTTTGATATTGCAAAAGGCACAGAGGATGTCTGTTTGTCAATTACTAACAACTCTTATTGTTGAGTATAGATAACAGAGATGTGATTTACTTTTTCAATGCTAATTTTTTTTCTGTTGATTTTGATTTTGCCTACTGCTCAGGATCATGACCGTAGAGTTCGAGAAGCAATTCAACAGGCTTTTGAGTCACTCATCCTTCAGGTGAAGCGAAACTTAGCACCATACTTGAAGAGTATTATGGGGCATTGGCTTATTGCTCAGTGTGATACCTATGGTCCAGCAGCCTCGGCAGCCAAAATGGCTTTTCAAGTGGCTTTTCCACCAAATAAGCAATCGGAGGCTGTGGCTTTTTGTAAAGAGGAAATTACAACTGTAAGTTTAAACAAAACTTCTTACAGCTTTTTTTTATGAATGAAACAAAAATTCTGTTATTAATAGTTTGATATGGTCTCAGTCATGAGCGGTACATTCTATACTCTGTGTAATGTTTTTTCTATGCATTTTAAAACTCACCATTGGCAGTTGCATTATTCACTCCTCTTGTGTTTTAATCCATGTTAAGATGTAAGTTTTCTTGCTCAATTGTTTAATTTGGAGATACAGCGTGGAGATGGGCCTTGTGGCTTACGGAGTCCACGCTGATCAGCAATCACACTAGTTCTATCCTACACACAAGGGCAAATTTACAGAAGCTAATTAACCCACCAACCAGCATGTCTTTGGAATGTGGGAGGACACTGGAGCACCCGGAGAAAACCCACGCAGTCACAGGGAAAACAAACAAACTCCGTATAGACAGCACTCCTTGGTCAGGATCGAACCGGGTCTTTGGCTCTGTGAGGCAACAACTCAACTACTGCGCCACTGTGCTGCCTGCTATTGACTTGTTAATTCTTGTGTGAAATCTGATTAAGGATTGCACACTTGTGACCCTTTGTAGGTGTGAGCACACAAATTTCATCCTAAATTATGACACTAAGAGCAAGGCACCCAATGACCTTTGTAACCAATAAAATAAGTTTGGAACTTGGATATTTTTGAAATGCAGTAAACACCCTATACGATATGCTCACTTAAACGACAATATGATATCAACTAGATCATGCTACAGTGATGTTATTTGTGGGATAATTATTGGCTAATACTCTGGTTAATATCCCAGCTCTTCTTTGAAATTGTGCCATTTACTCTCACCCTCACCTGAAAGAGCAGACAAGACCTTGGCTTAACATCTCATGCAAAATAGAGGACTTCTACCAATGTTGGACCGTTAGCACTGTGCTGAGGTGCCATCCAAAACTTTAGTGCATGTCTATAGAGTGGGATGTAAAGCTTTTAACTTAAAGTTGAGTAACCCAGTCTAAAATTGGAATAAAAATGGTTAGTATTGAGCAGAATTTTGTTTTGCTCATAGATTTGGCAAAAAAAACGTAACACTGTTGTGACCCAAAAGCGGTAGAAGCTGACAAAAAATAAAACAACATATAATTTTTCCACCGCTGAACCTTTCCTAGAAATCTCTATTTCTCAGCAGTTCCTATGTTCATAGTGTGCATGAACTTAGGTTTACCTTCTTATTTATCGTTGTAAATATTTGAATGCAGTGCCATCTATTGGCCAACCCTCATTTCAACATTTCCCAAGGCTTTTGCATTACTGGAACAATTTAATTGATGAAATCCACAGTCAAGCTTCATCAGAATCAGAGTCAGAATCGCACTTTATTCGCCAAGTATGTTTTGCAACATACGAGGAATTTCATTGGCCAGGTCAGTCATACAATTAAAAGCAACAGATCACTCAAAAACACATTTTAACATGAACATCCACCACAGTGACTCCTACACATTCCTCACTGTGATGGAAGGCAAAATAATGTTCAAGTCTCTTCCTTCTGTTCTTCCTTGATCGTGGGCCTCGAGCCCCCGTTGACGGGATGATCGTGACTCCCGCGTTCAGGTCCTCCACATCAAGGCAATCAAGCTCCCGCATTGGGGGATGTCAGCTCCCCCATGCCGGGTGATCGAACCTCGCGTCAGGGCTGGTCGAACCTTCCGCGACGTTGGAGCTCCCGATTCGGCCTCAGCTGAGACTGCGTGCCCTTGATGTTGATTCCGCGGTGTTCACGGTGGGAACGATCCCAGGCAAGGGATCAGCTCCGATGTTCAAGTCCATGCCCCGCGGTGTGGCCCACGACAGCTCCATCGATGGAAGGACGCAGAGCGCCTGGAGAATGTGATCCAAAAATTAATCACATCTCCGGGAAGGTATGAGCTTGAAAAAAAGTTTCCCCCGATCCCCTCCCCCCCCTCCCCCACATAAAACAAACCGAAGAACCCTCCCCCCCCCCCTCCCCCACATTAAAACAAACTTTTAACACACCAAAAAATAACAAAAGAATGAAAAAACTAACTGCCGGCAGGGCAGCCATCGCCCCGGCGCCCCCCGGTGGTCATTTGGTGGATGTGTAATTTATTCATTCAATTTTTGTAATTACAGTTGTCATTTCTCTGTTTTACAGATTTTAGATGATAACATCATGAAAGAAACTCCAGAGACACTCAGCGACCCACAGTAGGTTATTGTGGAATTTGTTAACGCTATGATTAAAGGTGTATTCCTGTAAAAACAGAATCCTAAAGGAATCTAGACCTGTAAATGTATTTAGAAACCTATCTATCATTCTATATTATACTTGCTAAAGCTAGATTTATATAAAAAATGATTTTTTAAATTTTGCTTTTCAACTTTAGGTGCGTTCCAGAAGAAGAAAGGGAAGGCAAATACCTAAGAGTTGTTACCAGTTCATTCTTGGCTATGAAGAAGCTACTTGACCTTTTACCTGAAAATGAGCGGATAGTTCTGAAAGACAGACTAATAAAAGTGTTATCACAGTCCAAGTTTTGGAAATATTGCAAGCATAAAAATCCACAGGTTTGATGATTATTCGCTGAAATATTTAAAAAAAATTGAAGGTTATTTGGCTACGTTGATACTGAGATGAGATGGTGTGAGTTCATCAACAATGTGAAACATTCTCTACAGGAGCACTGTAGTAGTTCAAGAAGGGCAATTAAGGGTGTGCATTTAATGTAGGCCTTGCCAGCAATGAATCTCAAAAATTGAATGAATAAATAAAACTGAAAAGGTTTGACAGTAAACAATAATGATTAGTCAACAAAGATTTCAAAAGCAAGAATCTCTAATGGTTTTGCTTTTTTTCAAGAGGTAACAGAAAAAGTAGGTGCAATGGTATAAACATAGTTTTTCTGGATCTTCAAAAGGTCCAGTTACTATATAATAGACTAACAAATAAGATCAGAAAGTATGAAGTCGGGATATATAGATTTCCCAGTTAGCTTTAAGTTGGAAACCGAAGCGTTGGAGTTAAGGGCAGTTATTTGCAAAGAAAACGGTGGGTAGTGGTGATCCACAAGTATCAGCACTGGGACCATTGTTTTTTTTATTTACAGCATTGACAGTTTTTTAAATTTTTTCATTCTACTTATTAGAACATAGAACAGTATACGAATGAGCCCTTCGGCCCACAATGTCTGTGCCGAACATGATGTCAGGACCATCTCTTATTTACCTGCACATAATCCATAAATGCCACTATTGTATCTTCCTACACCACCACATCGAGCAGCCCATTCCTGGCACCATTCTCTGTGTTTGAAAGAAAACAAATCTTGCCCCACACATCTCCTTTCAACTGCCCCTCTCACCTTAAAGTTATGCCCTCTAATATTTAATTTTTCCATCCAGAGGAAAAAAAGGTTCTGACTGTCCACCCTATCTTGGCCTCTCATCATTTTATATGCTTCTATTGGGTCTCCCCGCACTTGTATCCACTGGAGAAGTGAATGTGTTGAAACGTCTGACCTTGTAAAGTCTTGGTGGAAGTAGAAAGGATGTTTCATTTTATGAGAGAATTGAAAACTGGAGTTAACAGTTCAAAAAGTTATCCATTTACAAAATAAAGTTATTCTTTTCTCAGAGAATTGAGAATCTTTAGAGAACTCTTCCTCAAAAGCAGTGGAAACAGAATCTTTGAATGTTTTAAGGCACAGATAGATGAATACTGGCTAATCGAAGGGCTGAAAGGTTGCTTTGGACAGGTGGGAATGTGGATTAGCCATGGTCTTATTAAACAGATGCTCCTAGTTTTTATGTACATATGTATGTGTAATTCACTAGATTGTAATAAAACCTACTTGCAACACTAATATCTTTATGGAAGGGGAACCTACCATCTCCACACATTCTGGATAAATGTGACCCGCCAATATTGATAGTTTAATTGCCTCATTTGTTCAGGATCATGTTGGGATAAAGCCAGCAATATCAGTGTTCCCTAGATGAATAAATTAAAAGATGGAATGAGAGAGAAATGGATCTTTGCAGTTTGTTGGTCGCTTGGGTGAAATCAGATGCCCTGATGGAGGAAAATTAATTAATTATTCAAAGAAAAAGTTTATTTCAAGCTTCATTTACAATAGCACAACCTGATGACCTCACTGTTAATATTGTTGACCCCTTAACTTTCTTGATCTACTTCAACTATTTTGTGATCTGCAAAATATTAATATTTGATATAAGCAATGAAATACTAAAGTTCTTACTGCTTTCTTTATTTTTTAGATTCGGTCAGCTTTCTTTGAATTGATTATTGCTTTTTGCCAGCATTTGCCTGAATTGATGAAGTCTGAAGCTGCAAAAGTGTGTCCAGCTGTGTTGTTGAGCATAGATGATATGGATCCAGTGGTATGCCCTTCCGTGTGGGCAGCGGCACTTTACGTGCTCAGCTGCATTGAGGTAATGTGAAATGTGGGGAATTTGGGCGAAGAGTTCATTTTTGCATTTTAAAAAGATAGCATTTGACAAAATCTTGTTGAATGCATTGTTTGTTGAAATTGCAATTTATTTTTCATCTTTGTAACAGCACCTTTCATGTTGTACAAGGGCAGTAGGGATAACAACAAATTACATGAATAATGAGCCTTACAACAGTGGTATGGAATCTAGTGAAGATTATTCTTAGAGATGGGATTTACTCACATCTGCACAGTCATGTGCTTATTAAGGATGATTAGCATTACTTTATTTGGGGTGGTTTTATACTGAAAGAATCCCTTGTGTTTTAAGTTATTAAGAAGTTAACCTTCTTCAGACTGAAAGTAGACTCAATGGGCTGAATGGCCTAATTCTGCTCCTATGTCTTATGGTCCTATTATGGTGATATGTTTAAGACCGAACCTCTCCCAGATAAAGTCATGCTAATCATCCATAATAAGCACATGCCTGTCCTGATGTGAGTAAATCCCATCTTGAAGCATCGTCTTCAAAAGATTCCACACCACGGCTGAAAGGCTCATTATTCCTATAATTTGCTGTGTTATCCTTATTGTCCTTGTACAACATGACAGGTTCTGTGTTAATGGAATTTGATATTATTGTACCTTTCCAAGTTTCCAATCCTTCAGGGGATGAAATGGGAAATGGAGAAAAAATAAGTTAAGTCGAGTTTATTGTCAGATGGGTGAGGAGCAGCTGCAGTGGAAAGTTTGTTTCCAACTTTATCATAGACTCAGACAATACGGTAAAACATGCATTGCATACGACAGTGAAAAGGGTGAGCAGAAAAGAACATTGGGCTGGTAGGTAAGATTAATCTGGCTTTTCTCCAATTGAAGATGTTCCTAATATAATCTTGAGTAACAGCAACGATTTGTGTGAAAAGCATTGTGAAACCTTGATGAAGGATTTATAATAGGATTATGAAGAAAGAGGAACATTAATCAATTTGAGGGCAAGTTGAGAGAGCACGGAAGGCACAGTTGTGGAAATTCACTTTAATTGATTTTTTTCTGGTCAGGAAGGTTAAAAAATCTCTTTCTAAATGCTAATAGCATTTCAGTTACTGTCTAGCTATTGCATAAAAAAACTTGCATCAGTTCTGTCATTTTTTCCTGGCAGCATATTTGAAGTGAATTTAATAGATCACCATTTCAAATGCGTAATCCGCAATCTTGTTTCATAGTTGTAATTTGCCAGCTGCCAACAATCGGGGATGTTTTCAAAAGGGGCTGTTCTGGTGCACTATTTGATGGCCTGTAACTGTGCAGAATACTATGCCACTGGAATCCAGAATGTTTTAGATAGCAAGGTAGTCCCGCCAAATCCAAATGACATGGAACTTCCATAGCCAGGGATCCTGGGCAGCAAGCATGTTACGGTTAGATTTGGCCCAATGAAGATGGCAGTAAATCTTTGTTGCAATTTCACAAGTTTCTATGAAGAATGTAAGTCAGGATTTATGTAAAATGTCTTGTTTTATCCTTCTCTGTTCTGTTTCGGATATTGCGGGTAATTTGGTATCATGATTATTTTGAGTGCAGTAGAGGTATGCGCAAGAGGGGTAACCACGGGCACAGGTCCACTTCCTGATTAAAAAGAAAATAACAAGTATAATGTGACATGAGGTATGCTGGTTTTCATCTTTGCCCCCACAGCATTAAGATCATTTTGTGCATTTTTATAAGCCAGCAATTTTACGTTTTTCTGTCTGCCATTTTTTACTGACATTGTATTTAATTCTGTAAGTGATATTTTATAAATTTTTAATTAACACTTTTGTAATGTTTCTATTAGGATTGTTGGACCCATGTAAATGCAAATAAAGGAGTTTTGCCAAAGCTATGGCTAGTACTAAAAAATGGTGGTCAGGGCCTTGCTTCTGTTATCTATCCAAGCCTTTTACCATTTTTTAGCAAATTACCAGAAGAAATAATAGCACCAAAGATGGAATTTTTCACCATTTTCTTCAGTACCTGTGCCAAGGGGTATGTTCTTTGTAAATTATTCCCACATCACTGCAATCCGTAGTGATTATTTTGTTATTAACTAGAGTTAATTAATTTAAAGTGCTTTTCGTCATATAAAAATGTTGATAGTTAGTTAAGGTCTGGAAATATTTGTGGAAAAGATTCAAGGAAGGCATTCAGAAAAGTTTTAATTGAATTATTTGATGTAAATTGCTCTAGCTGAAAAGGACAATGAAAACAATTTGATAGATAATTTTGAAATGGAAGAATAAGTGACAATGAGAAACTTAAGGGCTTAAGGATAGAGCACAGAGCTAGTGCAGGAGCGGCAAGGCCTTTTAAGTGCTACTAGACCAAGGGGACCCATTGGGTCCCATCCCCTCAACGCGTGGTTGCGGTGGGGGGGGGGGGGCTGCGGCGTCACATGCACACTAACCAATCCCCCCCACACACACATTAACCACCCTCCTTGACAGAGGGCGGAAGGAAGGTGGAGGGGGGGGCAGCCAGGGGGGATGGGGTGATGGAGGGAGAGGGGGGAGGGTGGGTGCAGGAGGGGGAGTGGGGGGAGGAGGAGTGGGGGGAGAGAGATGGGGGAAGGGGGAGAGAGAGAGAGGGTGGAGAGGAGGAAGGAGTGGGGGAGACGGAGAGGAGGGGGAGGGGATGGGGGTAGAGAGAGTGAGAGGGCGGACTTGACCTCGGCGAGCGGGCGGCGCGGACACTGAGCCGGCGGGGCCAACTGCGAGCGGGCGACGGGCCTCGGGAGCGCTCTGGAGCTCTGAAGACCTCGGAAGCCCACCGAATTACTGCGTGTTCAGCGGCTTCAATCCAGAGCCGGGGGGGGGGGGGCTGCGGGGCGCTGCGACCTGCCGGCCTAGTGCGAGTTGGGGGGGAGGGGGGTGACGTAACTCGCAGCATGTGGAAAACAGTGCGCAGCGGGCCGCGAGGGGCAGAGCCATTGTGACATCATCAGCTCGTTAACTTTAAAAAAGATTTCAGATTTGTGAACAATTTTAATAAATAACTCTGGAAATAATGCATCAAATTTTCAGATGAGGCGATTTTTGACAACATGACGTAAATCTCGATCGGAATACGTAAAAATGTCACCGTTAACGCGTTGTGTTTTCGAGGAGATGTGAATCACACACAAACATCACACAAACACACAAATACACACACATAAAAACACATCCAAGATCAGAGTTTTACAAGTATAAAAATAGGTTTCAGTGATTTAAGATTTTAGTAATTAAGCTGGCACATTTTTGATTTTTATCCTAGCCCCTAATGATTTCTCTATGAATTGTAACAATTCTTGGTGAAATAGGCTGCTACAAAATTAATTAACATTGATAATGCCTTGCAAGTCCCTCATTAGGTTTAGCTTCATTATTGTTATGCGCACTGAGATACTGTGAAAAGCTTTGTTTTGTACGCAATCCAGTCCAATCAGATAATACTATACATAAATGCAATCAGGCCAAACTCGTGTTCCATAGCAGATTGAAGGGAAAGATTAGTTTTAATAGCTTCAGAATAGTTCTCAGCATTGTAGCACTACAGTTCCAGTGAGGTAGAGGAGAAACGGGCACAACCCTAGCTTGTGGAAGGACCGCTCAGAAGCATAATAACAGAGGGGAAGACGGTCTCTAAAGTGAAAAATATAACCAATTTCATCAAAGGATTCTGCTTTGTTTTTGGCAAATCCAATTCTGGCACAGGTTTGCTTTTGCTTCAGCTGATAACATGTGGTCTCCATTTTATGAAATGGGTCAGAATTTAAAACCGTGTAGGAGAAATACCATGTACAGGGATTGAAAATATCTCATTGCTACAGTCAAATCAAGTTGAAAGGTGGTATAAGAATAGTTTTGAATGACTTTAAAAAGATAAAGTGTAAATAAAAATTTATTGGCCTAATGAAAAAGCCTAAAGACAGGGATGGAATTCTAATGATAAATCATTAATCTGTTTCTCTCTCCACAAAAACTGCCTGAACTCCTGGGTATTTCATGCAATGACTGTATTTATTTAACATTTCCATTATCTTAGTTTCTATTTCATTCTTGTCACTAACCAGAATTGCAGATTCTACTTAACCAAGCTTTAAACGTGTTAATGTATTTCAGCAACAGCTCGAAATTTGAACAAGAGCCAAGTAGTACAGATTTTAATTAATTAAACAACACATCTTTAGCATTCATAGCAAAAACATTTGTGTATAGGAGCAGGGAGGTTCTACTGCAGTTGTACAGGGCCTTGGTGAGACCACACCTGGAGTATTACGTACAGTTTTGGTCTCCTAATCTGAGGAAAGACATTCTTGCCATAGAGGGAGTACAGAGAAGGTTCACCAGACTGATTCCTGGGATGGCAGGACTTTCATATGAAGAAAGACTGGATAGACTCGACTTGTACTTGCTAAGATTTAGAAGAGTGAGGGGGGATCTTATAGAAACTTACAAGATTCTTAAGGGGTTGGACAGGCTAGATGCAAGAAGATTGTTCCCGATGTTGGGGAAGTCCAGAACAAGGGGTCACAGTTTAAGGATAAGGGGGAAGTCTTTTAGGACCGAGATTTAAAACAAAATTTAACACAGATAGTGGTGAATCTGTGGAATTCTCTGCCACAGAAAATAGTTGAGGCCAGTTCATTTGCTATATTTAAGAGGGAGTTAGATGTGGCCCTTGTGGCTAAGGGGATCAGGGGGTATGGAGAGAAGGCAGGTACAGGGTACTGAGTTGGATGATCAGCCATGATCATATTGAATGGCGGTGCAGACTCGGAAGGGCCGAATGGCCTACTCCTGCACCTAATTTCTATGTTTCTATCTTATCACTACAGAATATTGATAACTTTTGTATTAATTATCCAGGTGCAAGTACACTTTTTAGGGATTCTCTTATAGGTTATTTGAACCAAATGAGAAAATAAATGTTCCTACTGAAAGTCTAGTACACTCAAATTCAGAGTTTTAGTTTCAGATGCCAATTATACCCAAGAAGTTCACGGATACAGTTTTCTGCCATCATTGTGCATGTTTGGGCCTCTCTTAACTTGTTTTGACAAACCCAACAATCCTACTCCATACATCCACACCACTGTTAGGTGGGTGGCTTACAAATTGTGATTCAGTAAGAGCCATACTTCAGTAACTTCATTACTTGGTTACCAATTTTTGACTGATACATGATTTGGCTTTGTTTCGCTTTTTTTCTCAGAACAGTAAGCTGCTTTGTGTATGCCGTGGGTTGTATCTTTGGTTGGATTACATTGGCATCTTTTCAGTATTTTTACTTCCAAAGCAATAAACTTGGCTTTGTCCCAAATCGCAACTTAAAATAAATCAAAATAGATTGGCAGAAATTGAATAGAGTGTCAGTGATAAGCTAATCAAACACATGCCCGTGAATTCTTAATACTTTCCTCATTTCGATCATTAGGTAATTTTGGAGAAAAAAATTGCTTTCATGATATACACATTTGTCAGAAACATCATTTTCTGTTTTTCTAACTGTGAGACATAATACTGTTTTGCAGGGTATAGAATACTGATTTGTAAGGTATATTTTAAATTACTTTATGACATAGAAAGCATTTATTGAAAAAAATGTTCAATGTTTTTGAAGCAACAGCAATGAAAACTAATTTCAAGTAGTGTTGTACGATGTGCTTGAAATGATTTTGTTTTGATTAGATTACTAAGTGAGCGTGCCTTGATGAGTTGTTCTGAGAGTTCAGCAATTGTGGCTGCAATTATGGAATGTTTACGTTTTACATTGCACCAGAATCTGGGAATGAATGAGGATCAGCAGAAGCTCCAAGAGATGCTCATAAACAATCAGGTACGTGCGAAAAGCTAATCATAAAAACTGCAAAGAATTGACTTGTTGAGATTGGAAAAATTGAAGCAGAAAAGTCAAAATTTGTAACATATTAATCCGTGGCATATATTTTAAAGCACTGTGGAACTTTCACATAGTTGATATTCTTGAGTTTTGATTTTGTTACAAAATGTCCATACTCAATTCTCTTCTACTTAACCTGGCAATATTCTTGACCGAATGAAATTTTGAAGCTATTTATCTACAGAAATCAAATGTTGTGATGTGTTTTCCTTTTGCCCAAGGTCTCTGATTACTGATCAATCTCTTGCTGTGTAAAGTATTTTTGATGTCAATCTGCAGGTTATCACTTTTTTTGTTGTAGCTTATTCAAGAACTAATATGTCAATAGATTCCATCTATTCAACTTGTTTCTTTGTATGATTAAAAGTTATGCTTTCTATTAATACCCTTGATGCTACTTTTTATAGTTAGTTATCAGATCAGCTGTTTAGGATAACTAATGTGATATATTACAGTGCCAGGAAGTAAAATTATGCTCGCATTTATCCACCATGTGAACCTGCTAGGATTGTCAATCAATATTTTGGATCAGTTGAAGATTTTTTTTTATAACATGAAAAGAGAACAATCAAAAGTATCCAATGAGAGTGCTTATAATAAAAACAAAACAAGATTCTTCATTGCAAATATAATTTCAGAATGAATATGCCAATCTTATTTTTTTTCTTTTATAGTTACTGCCTCTTGTACATTCTGCTTTGAAGAACCCTAAACTGCAAAACAGTACATTCTCCCATCTAGCAGACACTCTTTTGTCATGGGAAAGGCGAGCTGATAATCTAGAAATAAAGGAATACGCTGATGCATATCGAAGATTGTTACCTTACTTTTGGGCTGGTCTTTCTCAGCTTTGCATATCGCAGGTGGAAAGTGCAGAAGTTGACAAAAATCTATTGGAAGGAGTGTCTTTCTTGCTCGTATTGTTAAAAAATCCTGAGAGGGCCCAAAAATCCATTGTCAAAAAGAAAGGAAAGATTCGATTTTTTGACGAAGAAGGAACCATGAATGTTGACCGTAACAATGGCAACCATTTAGAAGAATTAACATTTGACTCAACGAAGATGCTAAAATCTGAAAATTTGGGGGATATTTCCAGATGTGCTCAGCACAGTAATCCTGCCAGAACGGTTCCTTTGGAAAACCTAGTCTGTCAACTTGCCAAATTGTGCATAACTCGTATCAAAAAACACTCTGAAATCTATCTTGCATTTTTGGCCAAGCTGGTCAGTTCCTTTCCATCAAGAAATCTATTTACAGTTTTACAGGAAGGTGATAATGAAGGGAATGCTGAAAATTTCCTTGAGGAAAATAATCAAGTGGAAACAATGGCAAGTAATCCTGCTGTGCAGTTTCTAAATCAGAAACTGTTAACCTGGATGAAGGAAGACAAAGCTGATTTCAGTTGCCTGATTGATATGCTCTACAGTATTCTTCACTGCTGCCAGAACAATGAGAAGATGATAATACTCAATCATATATCTCAGGTAAGTGTATAAATGTAAGAAATTGTTGTTTCAGCCTTTCCACCCACGAATACATATACCAGTAAGTCTGTAACACATACATTGGCATTATCCATTTTGTTTTTCTTTCTCTCCCCTTTTGTGTTTTAATCATCACTTTCATTTGTATTTGTTATTTTACTTTGCTCTTTTGCATGTTTCTCCACCTGTTTTCAATTTTATGCGTTTCAAGATCCTTTTCAGGAAATAAAAATAGTAAATGGGAAGAATATGTTGAAGCTATGTGGCAACTGAACTGGAGAGAATGCAGGTTGGTGAAGTGAACATTTGAAATAGCTGGGAAATTGAAAAGGTAGATTTAAAACAAGAACCAAATGCATTGAACATGAGGTTAACAAGTAAATGCAATAATGGAAATATTTTGGGGGTTAAAAAAAATGCCGATTTTGTTTCTCCTAGACTCTTTCATATATGCTCCTGGCTAAGTTTGTATGTGCTTGGAGAACAATAATGTTGTATCAATAGATTTAAATTTAAAGTGTCAAATATGAAATATTAGATGTGGAAATCTGGAAATTTGTACATGAATTGATCCATTTTCTGTTAAACATTTTTGGTGGATACTGAGTAGTTTTACGTGTTATATGTATCTGTGTGGCAAATCTCTTTCCATTTTAGCATAATGTGGAGGAAACAGTGTGAGCGACATCAGACCCTCGGCATCTCAAGGCAGCAATATAAATGTTGTCTTCCGCAGTCAAATTCAGAATTGCAGCATGATCACATTTCAGTATGAATGGCCTGCTTCACGGTAGCTCAGGCTAGATCTTTGCGAGATAGGATGGCTGTTCTTATTGTATACAGCTGTGGCATGGCTTCTTTTGTAACATTATATTAATTTTATAACACTTTTTTAAGGTAAGATTTAAATACTTCTGAAAGGTTACATAAGATATTTACTAAACTATCATACCAAGGATGAAGGCCTTCACTTATACAAATAGCCTAGAAAAGCAGTAGTTGTTTTTCCAGGAACAAAGGAGAATGTTATGAGATCTGTTGAGACATTTGAAATGATGACAAGTGTAGATAGAATAGATAAGGAGAATCTGTTTTAATCTGCACAAAAAATGAGGAACTAGGGGACAAGGGATGAAGGTGATGGACTAAAAGACCAAGAATAAAACAAAGAGGCAGCAATGGGTAATTAGTGTCTAGAATGCACAACCAGTGTGATAGTAGCGACAGATTCCATTGTGCTCTGCAAAACAATTCGATGAGTGTATGAAAGGAAATCATTTCTAAAGCTGTAATGACAGAGCAGGGAAGTGGGATGAGCTGGATTGCTTTCGCATTGAGCTGGCATGGCATGGCTTGAACAGGCTGACCATTTCTTTCCATCCTAAACCATTTTGTGATAGTATTTTTGTCTTTCTTGTGCTATTCTTTAATGTTTTCGTATTGTATTTAAATTTTGCTTCTTTTCCTCTCTTCGTAGTGTTTATACCTCAAGTTATAATAAACTTGTTTCTGACGTTCTTAACCTTTTCTTGTTTTTTCATTTTGTATTTTTACTCTCTTACAAAGCAGTTTCCTGCTCTTCCCATTCAAAAGTAAATAATAAAATGACATACTCTCACAACTATATCTCTATTCTTCCAATGTTTCTTAGTTGTCAGACTTACCCAGCATTCTATCTTGCACGTCCCATTTTATCCAGTTAAACATTAGAAAGACAAAATCAAAGCATAAATTGTTTGACACTGATTTTCATCCACTTTCTCAAGCTGCTGTTGTGGGTTGAATCGGGCTTTTCACGACATTTGTTTCTGATTTGATCCCCATCTCCACTTCATCACCAATTGGCCAAACAGCTTTTTAGTCATTGCTTATCTCTGATCTGTCTGATGATGACACAATTTTATTAAGACTTTTATGACGCCTGTTCCATATCTAAACATCTTTCACTCATTCAACTCATCATCCAGCTCCTTAAAATTAGGCTTAAATTCTCATTTAACCATCCTTCCTTGTTGATGAGTATTAGCTCTGACTTCATAAATATCCCAAAATTAAAATATTCACTTGCATGTTGAAATATCCACTTTGCTTTGCTCCCTCTATTTCTATAACTTTGAAATATAACATGCATGTTCCTCGGCTCCAGACATGTTTTAATATTCTTAATTTTAGCATCTTGTCATCCCAACATTAACAGATATGCCTGAATCTAGCTGGGATTTTCTTTGTAAACTTCTGTAAACATCCACACCTCCTTAAAAATTCCTCATAAATGCATCACTCTGAATTGGGTTATATTCACAACACCAAAATAAGCTCTTGCCTCAAAATGTATTTGATGTCTTTGTGAAGCACAATGGTATAACTTTGTATATCAGTGTAAAAATTAGTTGTTGTAATTCAGTCTTTTTATTTATTTCACTTTTTCTTACTAGATGGAACAAGGATGGCTCATCTTATTTTATGTTATACAAAAGGTAATTTTTCATACCATTGTGTTTCGTTTCAGAAAACCTTGTACTTCAGGACATGTAGTTTCATTAACTCATAGTCCAGGCATGATATTCTTACTTGGTCATTGGTTAATATGTTATAGATCATAAATTTGGAATTAAAACTGCACATTTATTTAATTGTCAAAGAATTAGCTCACGATTTAAGGCAAGCTAAGGAAATTGCAAATTAAAATCCATTTTAACTACATTTGTTATTAATATTAATATGAATTTCTAGTAATGTTTGCACTGATTAATGCCTTGATAAGTTAATTGGAAGTTAGCCACTTCCAATGGTAAACAGTTTTGCAATTACACTGTTAAACTTAATCTAAATACACGTGTTGGAAATTAAAATAAAGTTAAGAAACGTATAAATATTGCATTTTTAAAGAAAACAAATTGCAGTACAGTACATTCTTGTTTATCTGATATTTGCTACCTGGAATTTTCATGCAGCTGACAAATTTCCAAGAATATTAAACAATTTCGTAATTTATTCAAAGACTGTTTAGCCTTAAAATGTATAATTGAAGTACATAAACATTATTTAAGTGTGAGCGGATGAATAGGAGTTGGGTAATTTATGTAAAGATTTCTGCGTAGAATACTCGTGTGACGTACAGTAATGTTTTTATCACGCAACTGGCATGTTCATGCAGCTGGCAGCCCCCTTCCCCACTGATGCCAGATGGTTGAGAGTGTCAATAATCACTCGATTATTGATATTGCCTGGTAAAACTTACTGACTTTATTTCTGACCTGTTCCTTTCAGGCTTGTGCGGATCCAATTAAGTATGTTGCTATCTCTGATTGGTTAAAAGGAGATGTTTTGGGCGAGAAACTTGTCCTGTTAGCGGATGAGCTCTGCACAATGGCAATGACAACAGGTTATTTGCCAAGGAAGCATGACTCAAATAACTGGATGCTACTTGGCTTTGCTCTGTCCAAACACACCAATAATGGTGAGTAAAGAGGCCTTCAAGCAGGAGTCCTTTAAAATTTGTATTTCCTCAAGTATAGCAACCTTAACTAGACAAGCTGTATAAAACACTTAAGGATTTAATACGGTAGATACAAGTTACATTATTTTCTCTGGTGGAGGAAATCGGAACAAAGGGACAGATTCTTAAATTGAGATTTAAGAAGCTTGAGTGAAATAACGGAACATTTTACAATTAAAGAATGGAACTGTAAAAAAAACATACTGGGAATATTCAGATTAAATTGTGTTTTCAGCAAGCGAAACAGTGGTATTAACTTGGGTTGATGAAGCAGAGCAAGGTGAAAAGGTGTAATCAAAAAATTCCAAAAAGATTCTCCAAGTCCACTTCGGTCATAAAGGAGAGAATAGAGAGCTATGTGTGAGGACACAGAAGGTGAGCATCGACCTAAATGAATGTTTCTCATATGGATTTACTGTGGAGAAAAATATGGATGCTGAGGAACTCTGGCAAGTTAAAAGTGATGCCTTGAAGTGAGAAAAGTAGGTGCTGGAAGTTTTAAAACGTAATCAAATCACCGGGACCATTTTGAGTGTGTCATCGGACATCGTGAGAAGCTAGCAAATAAGTTGCATGGCCCCTGGCAGAGATATTTGTTTCATGGGTAGGTATGAATGAGGTGCCAGTAGACTGAAGGGTGATTAACATGACCTTATTTGAGAAAGGTTGCAAGGAAAAGCCAGGGAACTCCAAACTTCCTTATTGGAGGGGATTATGAGAGATGGGATCTACGTGCATTTTGAATGGTGTGAAGTTGGGAAAAGGGGAAGTACAACGGGATCTGGGGGTCCTTGTTCATCAGTCAATGAAAGTAAGCATGCAGGTACAGCAGGCAGTGAAGAAAGTGAATGGTGTGTTGGCCTTCATAACAAGAGAAGTTGAGTATAGGGGCAAAGAGGTCCTTCTGCAGTTGTATAGGGCCCTAGTGAGACCACACCTGAAGTATTGTGTGCAGTTTTGGTCCCCTAATTTGAGGAAGGCCATTATTGCTATTGAGGGTATTGAGTACTGAAGTTGATACGCCATGTTATAGCTATACAGGTTATTGGTAAGCCCTCGTTTGGAGTGCAGTGCACAGTTCTTGTTGTCCTGCTATTAAAAGGATGTCATCATATTGGAAAGTGTGCACAAAAGATTTACAAGGATGTTACCAGGTCTGAAGGATTTGGAGGCTGGATAAGCTAGGACTTTTTCTCCTGGGAGTATCGGAGGTGGATGGGTGACCTTATAGATGTTTATAAAATCATGAATTACATAGAAGAGGTGATGTCAGTCTTTTCCCCAGGGTGCAGTAGTATAAAACATTGGTTTAATTTGAGAGGGGAAAGATTTAAAAGGGACCTGAAGGGCAACTTTTTCCACGCACAGCATGGTGCATGTATGGAATGATCTGTGAGAGGAAGTAGTAGAGCCGGGGACAATTATAACATTTTAATAGATACTTGGACAGGTACATGGATAGGAAAGGACTGGATGTTGCTTTTGAACATTGTGGTCATGGTTTGCAGGGTCCTCTACCTCTTCCCATGGTAGCAAAATGAGAGCATGGCCAAAGTGGTGTTGCTCTTTCGTGACATTGGCTGTCTTTCTGAGTCAGCACCTCCTACAGATCTCTTTGGATGGTTGGGAGGTTGCTAACTGTGATGGACTGGGCAATGTCTATCATTCTCTGTAGTCTCCTTTGTTAGTGGATGCTCGTATTGTTAAACCAGGCGCGGGCAGTGGAAATAGCTTGGTTAGGCAACGGTCGGCATGGATAAGTTAGGATGAAGGGCCTGTTTCTGTGCCATCTAGCTGCATTACTCTTTGACTCTAAATGTAAGAGGAAGGAAACTATTATAGATAGATTGCAAAAAAAGTTAAATGATTTAAAACAGATGATGCAAGATGATACAAGAGCAGGGAGGTTCTACTGCAGTTGTACAGGGTCTTGGTGAGGCCATACCTGGAGTATTGCGTACAGTTTTGGTCTCCTAATCTGAGGAAAGACATTCTTGCCATAGAGGGAGTACAGAGAAGGTTCACCAGACTGATTCCTGAGATGGCAGGACTTCCATATGAAGAAAGACTGGATAGACTTGGCTTGTACTTGCTGGAATTTAGGAGATTGAGGGGGGATCTTATAGAGACTTACAAAATTCTTAAGGGGTTGGACAGGCTAGATGCAGGAATATTGTTCCCGATGTTGGGGAACTCCAGAACAAGGGGTCACCGTTTAAGGATAAGGGGGAAGTCTTTTAGGACCGAGATGAGATGATCATTTTTCACACAGCGAGTGGTGAGTCTGTGAAATTCTCTGCCACAGAAAATAGTTGAGGCCAGTTCATTGGCTATATTTAAGAGGGAGTTAAATGTGGCCCTTATGGCTAAAGGGATCAGGGGGTATGGAGAGAAGGCAGGTACAGGATACTGAGTTGGATGATCAGCCATGATCATATTGAATGGCGGTGCAGGCTCGAAGGGCCGAATGGCCTACTTCTGCACCTATTTTCTATGATTCCATGAAAAGATGGTAATGTACAAGCAAAGAAACAGAAGGTTGATCTTCTGTAAATTAGGTTAGAAATAATAAGACTTCTATCACCCCTTGTAAACATGATTGACTTAAAAAAAAATCTTCATGATGTATTCAAAAACTTATTTTTGTGCATTCTAATGCAAATACAAATACTACCAATACTGTAGGCTCACGATCTATTGTGGAGATGACTATCCTGTTTACTTCACTTAGATGAATGGAACAGAAGTCTTCAAAGCTGATGATGACATGCTGCTCACGCACCGTAGAACAGCGAACTCAGTCATTCTTAATAAATGCATGGAAATAAGAAGTCAGCCTGTTTACTCATGATTTATTACGTGGTTCAAGCGAACTAAACACTTTATGATTATTTTGAATTATTTATTTGCTGATTATTGTGTAATAGCCAACATCAAAAAAATATATTTGGAGGATGTATGTCTTGGTAATATATTGTAATCATTTCATTTATTGTTTTGTTTATAGAGTTCATGATTGCTGAAATGTATATAGAAAGAATAATTGACAGACTCCACCGTGCACTTTCGAAGGATCTATCTGAGGACCTAACTAAAACTGGAGTTATGGAGCCCTCGCTCTCTTTCATTTGTGATCTGGCATCCAACTTTTTCTGTTCCATCAAGGGATGTTTGCAGATGTCTTCAGCTGAGGATCTTCTTTTCACAATTTTCCAACTCTGTGCCCAAAGTCAGGAGAAGACTCATCTCTCAGGTGAATCATAAGCATTATTCTATGGATCTTCAAACAATTACCTTTTTAAGCATTGTTCATATTATATGGGTCTGTATACATTTAAATTGTTGCATTATAATGCACTCTACTCCAGTGAGCCTTGCTTGCTATCACTCTTTGAGCCCACAACTACAGATAGTACTCCAAAAACTATTTCAATCAAGTACTTTCACCCACATGCTTTAGAATGGTTTCCTTACAATTGCAATCTATCCCTCTTGCAATCAAAGCAATTCTTCATTTATTCGTAATTACCTGCTGCACCCACTTGTTTCTTCTATGAGAGCACCAACATTTTGCAGAATAACCACAACAGATGCCTCATAAAATTTGTTCGGCACATGAGTTAATCTTTCCATGCTGCTGAACAATGCAAATATTTTTAAATTGCCCATTTTCTATCTCCTTCCCAAAATCCACATACAAGGCTGCCCTGGAAGGCCCATTGTTTCTGCCAGCTCCTGCCTCACCAAACCTATCTCTGAATATCCCGATTCTGTCTTGTCCCCGCTTGTTCAAACCCTTCCAACCTGCATCCGAGATGCCTCACATGCTCTTCTACACTTTAATAAATCTCAATTCCTAGCCCCCCATTGCCTCTTCTTTACCATGGACATCCTGCCCCTCAACACTCCCAATCCTCACTGACGGAAGGTCTCTGGCCCCTCCAGTTCTTCCTTGACCATAGACCCATTCAATTCCCCTCTACTAACACTCTTTTCTGCCTGGTGTAACGTTGCCTCACCCTCACAACTTCTCTTTGATTCCTCTAATTTTCTTCAAATTAAAGGTGTGGACATGGAGCACTCAGTTGGGCCCCGACTGTGCCGGCCATTTTGTTGCTTATGCCTAATAGTTCTTGTTCCAAACATATTTTAAAACTACTCGCCTGTACCCATCTATCATTTACCGGGCATTATCCCACCCCTATCTCTTTCCTCAGGGTTCTCCCACCCCCATCCCCTCTCCTCACTATAATTTGTCTCAAGAACGGTCTCGACCAAAAACGTTGCTTATCCATGTCTTCCAGCGATACTGCCTGACCTGACCTGTTGAGTTATCCCAGCACTATATGTCTATTTTTATGTGGTGTTTTTTCATAAGGCAACATGGAAATCAAATCTACATTTTCCCATTTCTTTCTCCCCAATCAAAATGTGGCTCTCAGAAAAGATTGCACAGCACAAACCATAAGGTACTATAACTTTCTAGGGAAGCTCCCTATCTGATTTATCATTTAGTTTACATCTTATAGAGTTGATGCCTTACAGTGCCAGGTACCCAGGATCAAACCTGACTTCCTGTGCTGGCTGTATGTAGAATGTACATCATCCCTCAGCTGCGGTTTTCTCCCATATTTCCAAAAATATCAGGTAGGATATTTGGCCATTCTAAATTGCCCATAATGTAGGTAATTAAGTGGTAGGTTCTCTGGGGAATTTTATGAGAATGTGGTGAGAATAAAATAATGGCATTAATGTTGGATGAGTGTAAATTGTAGCTGATGGGCAGGATGGATTTAATGGGATGAGGAGCCTGTTTTTCTATGAATGAAAGATACATTATTGTCACATGTACCTATGGTACCTAGATACAATGAAATGTTTTGTTTTGCATACAACCTAGGTAGTACGCAAGTGTCTCCATGTGTTGATAAAGTTACAAAAGTACTGAACAGAACAAATCTATTACTTGCTGCCGCACGTGATGGCAGGCCTTCCCCCAGCTCCCCCTTCGTTCTCGCTGGGTCTTACCATTGCTTTCGCCCCCCCCTCCCCCAACGCTGGGTCCACCCCTTTGCTCTCAGTGGCCTCACGCTTCGGGGCGATTCAGAGGCCGGGTCCTCCTCCATCGTCAGTCCGCTGCGGGCGGGTCCTCTTCCATCATCAGTCCGCGGCGGGCAAGTCAGGCCTGCTTTCCGGAAGTTAATTAGCCAGTTAGTTCATTTATTTATTCATTCTTCCTCATTATGCTAAATTGGAAGGAATTTTGCCAAGCATATAAACATAATAGGTAAAATTAGACTCCATACCCACCAAAAAGTGTTTAACAGAAAATTAATCTACAAAGATGACAAGAGTCCTCTTAAATTTTGCTCTTATTTTAAAGATCAATTCAGAAATAATCAGTCAAAAGATGATGTAACTTCCACAGTATTTCTTGCATTTATTTTGGATAATATGTTAATGTATGTGTGTATTAGGAGCTAGCAAATCTTTGATTATGCGATTAGTTCTTGACTTACAATGCAAGAAACCATAGCTGTATTCACCAAATTTGACAACTTCATATGTAAGTTGTTCATTTTCATTTTAGAAATTTTTTGAAAATATTTTCCCTCACCTATTGCATAGATTCGTTGTATATTTCTATTGCCTGAAACTGTTGTTAATATTTTTTTGGTTGATTGACCACTCAAAACGTTGTGATCAAGGATTGGAAAATGGTTATTTGAATCAGGTTTGATTAGTATCTTATTACTTAGTTGCATTCTTACAATTGTGAAATGTATGCTTAGATTTTCTCTATGATCATCAGTATTCAAATCAGAACATCAATATATTCAGTTTCCCTGTGATATAAAAAGATTGTTTGCCATTATATTACTAGTTTTCCAAAAGGTGCCAACTGTTGATAGGCATAATTCCACAGGTTATCTCGCCCAAATTTTATTTCTTCATTTGTGAGTGTAATTCCTGAGCATCATTCGACCTTGGAAGCAAACCTTGCTATCTGGGTAATTTAACAAATGAGCAGAAGATGCAATTTGTGACTGTTTTTCCCAAATTGCTTCAGTCCAGGGACTGAACCAATTGTAAAACTTCTACGTCTGGTATAGCAGGGATCAAGTGACTATTCATAACCAGGTATGGAATATAGAAGTTATATTCTATGTCCTTAATTTATGCCCACTGTTTTCTGAGGGCGAGGTTGCTGTGGATATTAATTGGTAATACAATGGTTGATATGTCCATGTGCCTTTGTCCTACTAATGCTGCTTGATGGATTTTTCAATGGTGGTACTGGCATCTGACATTTAGGTCTGTTTAAATATGAAATTTGATAACATGAGTAGCTGAATATTAGTGATGTGATTAGCTAAATTGAGAAGCCTCAAAAAACAGCACTTTAAAGAGACTGTAATAACAGCGTGGTGATGTGTAGCAGGCTGAGCTTGCATTTTTTGGTAGCTATCCGTATCATTTTTGCCTTAGAAATAGATTAGCACTATTCTTGTCTATCCTTCAAATCTAACTGACAATTGTCTTGGCTCTCCTGTCCATTTCAGTGTGGCACAATTCATCCATTTACCCATCCACTATTTAAAAGTTGTTTTTTTCTTGTTTCCAAGTTAATACTGGCATTATATCAATCTAACATCTACAATTTCACAACATTCGTCTTCTGCTTCACCCTGGCTCCAGCTCCCTCTCTCTGACTCCACACTAGTTCAAGTCTTGGAATGACGTTACATCTTCAAGCAATTAAATGCTAATGCACACTGCAAGTGGGAAGTCCGGATGTATGACATTCTATTTACGGTGTGATGGTAGACAGAAAGTGGTGGAGTAATAGGCGACATTTTGGGTTGGGACCATTCTTCAGACTGAAAGTTGGGGAGGAGGAGGGGGGAGATGACCAGGACAAATCAGGGTGGGCAGCAGGTGACCACTAGCAAGGTGGTGCTCTGGTGGGCCAGTCATTGGCAAGGGAAGGTGTGATCTCAAGAGAGATACATTATGACAAACTGTGGAACTGGTTAAACGACTAGGGTGGAGGGAGCGGAAAGGGGAGGAGGGTGTTAGCAGAAGTTGCTTAAAATTAGAGAATTTAACATAAGATACCTAAAGGAAATATAAGTTGTTGATCCTCTAATAGGCCTCACTCACCCGGGATAGAAAGATCAATATAGGAAGGGGAGTTGAAGTGGTTAGCAACATGGAGATGCCGCAGTCCTCATCAGACCAAGCGCAAGTGTGCAGTGAAACAGCCACCGAGTCTACATTTGGTCTTGTCGATGTTCAGAAGCCCACATTGGAAACATCGGATGTAGTAGAAGAGGTTAGAAGAGGTACATGTGAACCTCTGTCTCACCTGAAATGTCAGTCAGGGTTCTTGGATGGAGTTGAGGTAGGCGGTATGAGGACAGGTGTTGCATCTCCTGCGGTTGCAGGAGAAAGTACCTGGAGAGCGGGTGGTTTAGGTGGGAAGGAATGAGTCAAGCAGGGAGTTGTAGAGTGAGCAGTCTCTGAGGAAAGTAGAAACGGGTGGAGATGGGAAGATGTGATTAGTGGTGGGATCACGTAGGAGATGAAGGAAATGTCGTTGCTGGATGCAGAGATTGGTGGGGTGAAAGGTGAGGACCAGGGAACTCTGTCCTTGTTGCAGCTGAGGGGTGGGGGGAGGAGGAATGAGAGCAAGAACTAGAGACACAGTGAAGATACGTGTGATGGTGTTCAGTTTCAAAAGGAGATTGACGTAGGCTGGATTAATGCTGAGGAAGAAGAGGTGGATCGTGGTCTTCCCGTTGTCCTCCATGCGAATCCTTTGCTAGCTAAATTCATAGACCAAAGGCCATGCTTCATATGTTACAAATGTTGGATCTCTGCACTTTCAAGATTTAAAAAAATAACGATTTATTTTATGAACATGATGCCAAGCACAACTCTTGTATGCCTGCACATAATCCATATCCCTCCATTCCCCTGCATTTCCATATGCCTATCCAAAAGTCTCTTAAATGCCATACTCATATCTGCATCAACCACCATCCCTGGCAGCACGTTCCAGGCACTCACCACCTCTGTGTAAAATTAAACTTTCCCCGCACATCCATTTCAAACTCTGCACCTCCCACCTTAAAGCTATGCCTTCCACTATTTGATATTTCAATCCTGGGAAAAAAGTTCTGGCATTCTACTCTGACCCCTAATCCAGGCATCATTCAAGTAAACTTCCACTGCAGCCTCTGAAGCCTTTACATAATTCTTGTAATGGGACAACCACAACTGTACATAATACTCCAAATGTTGACTAAACAAAGTCCTATAAAGCTTCAGCATGACTTCCTGACTCTACTAATGCCCCAACCTATAAAGGCAAGCACACCATATCCACCTTTGCCACTCTATCTACTTGTGTTGCTACTTTCAGTGAGTCATGTAGTTGGAGCTCAAGATCCCTCTGTGCATATGTGCTGCTAAGAGTCTTTCCATTAATTGTATATTTCCCGTCACATTCGACCTCCCAGATTGCAACATCTCACACTTGCTTGGATTAAACTCCATCTGCCTTTTCTCCGCCCATTTCTGTAGTTGATCTACATCCCATCATGTAATTTTACAGCGTTCCTCACAGGCCATGAGCCAAACAAATCTTGTTGTCATTTGCAACTTATTAAACAACCCATTTATATTTATGTCAGTCATTTTTTAATATTTTATATATATTCAGCCTGAAGCACGACCTGCCTCTACAAAGCCATGCTGACTGACCCTAATTAACTCATTCTCTTCCAAATCCTATCTCGAAGAATCCTCATCAATACCTTCCCTATCACTGGGGTGAGGCTCACCCATCCATAATTCCCTGGATTCTCTCTACTTCCCTTCGTAAACAAAGGAATAACATACTCTCCAGTCATCTAGGACCTCACCCGTGGCTAGAGGAGACGCAAAGATCTTCATCAAGACAACTTGTGGTATATTCCATTAGGTCCTGGTGAATTATCCACCTTAATGCTCTTCCAGAGCAACAATTCCTCCTCCTTCGTTATCTCAAACTGCACTTGCATATTAATATTCTCCACACCTATCTCGTTGTCCTCCATGTCCCTCTCCTTGGTGAAAACAGATGTAAAGTACGTGTTTAGTATCTCGCCTCCATTCCCAGACTCCAATGAAATTTCCTACTTTATCCTTAAGCGACTCCCTATCTTCGCCTTCGTTGTCCCTTTGTTTTAATGTAGGTATAAAAAGCCTTGGGACTTTCTGTAATCCAACTCGCCAAAGCAATGAAATTTGTTGAAGTAAGATTTTTAAATATTTATTGAAAATGCCTTGATCAATGTTTTAATAAAGGGTGTTCAGGGTTTTCCATTTTTCAGTAGTAGCATTTATTTGTCCATTTACTAATTTAATTCCCAGAATGTGAGATTATTTTTAATGGTACATAATGTAAATACAGTAAACCCGTGTTTTAATGGACAACTTCATAATGGATTTTGGATATATCAGATGGACTTGCCGATGCCACACCCAGCTCTAACCATCTCACAGGCCGCTTAGAGCCCTGGCTTCTGATGCCACCCATGCCTCGCAAGGTGCACCAGTGAGCTCTTCTTCACCTATCGCACAGTTGACATGGCTCGTGTTGTAGCCCCTGGGGAGCGCTTTGTTCCCTTCCCGCTCAACCGCCTCTTCCCACTACTCCTCCCGTCGCTCTGTCAATTCAACATCTTCCATCCTCGCCCCCCCCCCCCCCCCCCCCCCATCTTCCACCGCCGCCTCCTCCTTCCCCGGAGTCGCCGGCATACTCTACTTTCGATGTGTGGAGCAGGTAAAGTGATAATTTACTCTGTTATAACGGACAATTGGCAGAAACCATTTCCCCCCTCCTCCCCCCCTATGGTCCATTATAACAAAGGTGTACTGTATTTTCAATACAGTTTGTAAGACTGAAGCATTGATTTTTATTCTATTGATGCATAGTTACAGAAAACATTTCACCCATTTAAGTAGACAAAAAATCCTGGAGAAACTCAGCGGGTGAGGCAGCATCTATGGAGAAAAGAAGTAGGCGACGTTTCGGGTCGAGACCCTTCTTCAGACCCTCCCCCTTCCCAGGTCACCCACATAACCTACTGTCTCGGCCTCTTCCTTTCTTCACCCCCCCCATCTCCCGACTTTTCCAGCTCTGCAGTTCCTTCTTAAACATCTCAACCATTTAAGTGATTATTTTGATATGATCCTCAATTTTAGTGAATTAGCAGAGTATGAATAATAAACAGCCAAGCACTTTTATACATCTTCCCAAAAGTTAGATACAAAAAACTACAAACTGAAAACTACTAAACACAATTTTAGAAAATCTCTATCATGTGATAGAAAGTGAATACAGAAAAATGTTTTTTGTATACCCATTTATCAAGCTGGGATATAATTACAGATAATGAAGACAAGATAAAAAGATGGCACAGCCACGTGCGGGCATAAGCATCCCTTTAAAGAGTTTATAGATAAATTAGGGTGGAATTAATTTGAATCCGGATCGCCAGCTGTCGTTTTCAATTGTGCTAGATGCAATGGTTTGATGGAGCTGACCTTCTAAACGTAGGAGGTAGAGTGGTATATCAGATGTGATATCTCAGGTATATATCTCATGGTATATAGAGTGGTATATCTCAGATGGTACATTGCTAAAGTTCTTCAATAGTTAGATGTCCTTAAAAATGATTACATTGGCTTTAAATTGGTAAAAAAATATTTAATTGTTTTAATTAGCATGTTTTAATTAAAAAATGAAAATTACATAAGCAACAATTTCATAGATATTTTTTCTTCCCAGCCTCTTGGCTGACAACTTCCATTGGATGAATAGGAAATAGAAAAATCCCATGACAGGTCTGATGTGTACTATTAAAATTGTGATTTTGTAACATTTTGCTGGGGATCTTAGCATCTGCCAGTGTCCAGAAAAAAAATAATTTTCAATAACTTTAATATGTAAGATTGCATTAGATTTGATATGAAAGAATTTTATACAAGTTAATCAAAAGTTAGCTTTTGAGGTTAGCTTTAAATAGATTGCTCCGACAATTTGTTGATGAAAACACATAAGTCTGGGAAAGGAAAGAGCTGGGATTAACTATGTCAGAGTCATTCAGTTATATAGCACGGAGACATGCCTTTTGGTTCAATAAGACCAAGCTGACCATCAAGCACCTACTTACACGAGTCCTACACTAATCCCATTTTATTCACTACTCTTGATTCTATCGTTCATTTACACAATAGAGATAATTTACAGTGGCCAATTAACCTACCAACCTGTAGAGAGGATGATTAGGGAGAAATTTAAAACCATTGTTAATATAATTTCTTGAATAAGGTTAATACTGACCAGTGGGACAGACATTGGTGTCATTGTAATGAAAATATCTCATGAAGCTTCACCAAAATGTAGACAGTCAAGAATTAACACAGCCGACAAAGGATATTGGAATGGTTAACTAATAGTACGGTGAAATTAAAGACTAACGGTAAAATGGAGAAAGAAAATTTACAAAGTGCTGGAGTAACTCAGTGGATCAGACAGCATCTCGGGAGAACATGATGTTTCGGGTCGGGACCCTTATTCAGACAGATTGTGGTGGGGGGCAGAATGCTGGAAGAGAGGTGGTGCAGGACAAAGCCTGGCAAGCGATAGGTGGATGCAGATGGGGAGGTGACAGGCAGATGGTTGGTCAAAAGGTATGAGACAAAAGGATTGAATAGTTAATAATTGTGAAGCCAGAGGAAGGAATATAGATGGAGGGAAAAAATGGGTGGGCACGGGGTGGGGGAGGGATGTTGTAGGTTGACATATAAAATTGCTTGCGTGTGGCCTCACTCTGGGAATGGACGAGGCCCAGGACAGAAAGGTCAGAATGGAACGGGGAGTTGAAATGGTAAGCAACTTGGCAGACCAAACACAAGTGTAGAGTGAAACGTCACCGATTCTACGTTTGGTCTTGTCGATGCAAAGTCAAAGTTAATTTTATTTGTCACATGCACCCGAAGTTGCAGTGGAGGCCGCATCAGGAACCCCAGATGCAGTAGATGAATATAATCCTCTGTCCCATGTGGAACAAATGCTGGGTGGATGTCAGGAGGTACAGGGAGAGGTGTTGCCAAGAGGATTGAAAGATGTGACTGGTGTTTGGATCATGTTGGAGGTGATCCCAACATGATGTTGGAGAATGATGTGTTGGATGCAGCCACGATTGAAGTGACAGGTGAGGATCATGGGATGCCTATCCATGTTCCACCTTGGGGAGGGGGAGCATGAGCAGAACTACAGGGCACGGACGAAAAGCGGGTGAGGGATCCAAAGATGGTAGCAGTGAGGAACCACAATTACTAAAAAAAATGGAGGACATCTTGATTCTAGAATGGAAAGCCTCATCTTGTAAGCAGATACAGCAGAAATTGAAGTATAGTGAGTAGGGGATTACATCTTTGAATAGGCAGGCGGGAGGAGGTGTAGACAAGATAAATGTGGAAGTCGGAGGGTTTGTGTCTTTTTACCTCTGGCTTTTGTCTAACCATCTGCCTATCACCCACCCCCCTCACCTGTAACCACCCATTACTTGTCAGGCTTTGTCCTGCCCATCCTTTCATCCAGCTTTCTTTCCCTTCCACCACAATCAGTCCACAGATGGGTCCCGACCCGAAACGTTACCTATCTATGGAGAAATGGAGGACATTTAATGGGGAAATTGTAAGAGTACAGAATCTTTATGTCCCTGTTCGGTTGAATGGAAATAGTAAAAATTGGAAAGAGCCATGGTTTTCAAGGGAAATTGGACACTTGTTTCGAAAAAAGAGAGATATCTATAATAATTATAGGAGGCATGGAGTAAATGAGGTGCTAGAGGAGTATAAAGAATGTAAAAAGAATCTTTAGAAAGAAATTAGAAAGGCTAAAAGAAGATATGAGGTTGCTTTGGCAAGAAAGGTGAAAGTAAATCCAAATGGTTTCTACAGCTATATTAATAGCAAAAGGATAATGAGGAATAAAATTGGACCATTAGAGAGCCAGAATGGACAGCTATCTGCAGAGCCAAAAGAGATGGGGGAGATATTGAACAATTTCTTTTCTTCGGTATTCACCAAGGAGAAGGATATTGAACTCTGTGAGGTAAGGGAAAAAATTAGTGTAGCTATGGAAACTATGAGATTCAAAGATGAGGAAGTACTGACACTTTTGATAAATATAAAAGTGGATAAGTCTCCAGGTCCTGACAGGATATTCCCTAGGACATTGAGGGAAGTTAGTGTAGAAATGGGAGGAGCTATGACAGAAATATTTCAAATGTCATTAGAAACGGGAATAGTGCCGGAGGATTGGCGTACTGCGCATGTTGTTCCATTGTTTAAAAAGGGTTCAAAGAACAAACCTAGCAATTATAGACATGTTAGTTTGATGTCAGTGGTGGGCAAATTAATGGAAAGGATACTTAGAGATAATATATGTAAGCATCTGGATAAACAGGGTCTGATCAGGAACAGTCAACATGGATTTGTGCCTGGAAGATCATGTTTGACAAACCTTCTTGAATTTTTTGAAGAGGTTACTAGGGAAATTGATGAGGGTAAAGCAGTGGATGTGGTCTATATGGATTTCAGTAAGGCCTTTGACAAGGTTCCCCATGGAAGGTTGGTTAAGAAGGTTCAATCTTTGGGTGTTAATGGCGGAGTAGCAAGATGGATTCAACAGTGGCTGAATGGGAGATGTCAGAGAGTAATGGTAGATGGCTGTTTGTCAGGTTGGAAGCCGGTGACCAGTGGGGTACCTCAGGGATCTGTGTTGGGTCCACTGTTGTTTGTCATGTACATCAATGATCTAGATGATGGGGTGGAAAATTGGATAAGTAAGTATGCAGATGATACTAAGATAGGTGATGTTGTGGATAATGAAGTAGATTTTCAAAGTCTACAGAGAGATTTGGGCCATTTGGAAAAGTGGGCTGAAAGATGGCAGATGGAGTTTAATGCTTGTAAGTGTGAAGTGCTACATCTTGGCAGGACACATCAAAATAGGGTATACATGGTAAATGGTAGGGAATTGAGGAATGCTGTGGAACAAAGGGATCTAGGAATAACTGTGCATAGTTCCCTGAAGGTGGAATTGCATGTAGATAGGGTGGTAAAGAAAACTTTTGGTGTGCTGGCCTTTATAAATCAGAGCATTGAATATAGGAGTAGGGAAGTAATGTTAAAATTGTACAAGGCATTGGTGAGACCAATTCTGGAGTATGGTGTACAATTTTGGTCACCTAATTATAGGAAGGATGTCAACAAAATAGAGAGAGTACAGAGGAGATTTACTAGAATGTTGCCTGGGTTCCAGCAACTAAGTTACAGAGAAAGGTTGAACAAGTTAGGTCTTTATTCTTTGGAGCGCAGAAGGTTAAGGGGGGACTTGATTGTGGTCTTTAAAATGATGAGAGGGGTAGACAGAGTTGACGTGGATAAGCTTTTCCCATTGAGGGTAGGGAAGATTCAAACAAGAGGGCATGACATGAGAATTAAGGGACAGAAGTTTAGGGGTAACATGAGGGGGAACCCGTTTACTCAGAGAGTGGTGGCTGTGTGGAATGAGCTTCCAGCAGAAGTGGTAGAGGCAGGATCGATTTTAACATTTAAAAGTAAAGTGGATAGGTATATGGACGGGAAGGGAATGGAGGGGTATGGTCTGAGTGCAGGTAGATGGGACTAGGGGAAAATAAATGATCGGCACGGACTGGAAGGGCCGAGAGGGCCTGTTTCCGTGCTGTAATTGTTATATATGCTTCCCAGAGATGCTGCCTGACCCACTGAGGTACTTTAACATATTGTGCCATTTTTTGTAAATCGGTATCTGTAGTTCCTTGTTTCTCCAGGAAAACGGAGAGACGGGTTTAGGTAGGGAATTCCAGAGAAAATGTTCTAATGGACTCAATTTGCAACTAAGAGTCGTGAGCAGTTGAGATACTGTATTGGAAGAGGATGCTGTTGTTTGTAATGCCATAGTGTGTGGAACTTGAGATGATTGAATAAGGATAGTATGCAAGATGTGCATAGTAGTGGGTGTCATTTGTTGCCTTAATTATAGCAATGTTATAAAGACATGTTGCCACAGTCTACAGTGTTTCCCATACCTTAATCCTTTATCTGATAGAAGTTGATGGAGTGAAACAAGTTACTTACATAAGAACAGCTTTGACCAAAGGCCCTAACCATTGTGATGACAGAGGGAAATATAAAGCTCTACATCTGTACTAAATAGGATAACATCAGATTATTAGCAAATTATGGCAGGAAAAGCCTGAACAGGTGAGAATGCACTTATGTCACGATGCGGAAAAAAAGACATGCAGAAAATTTGCACATATTTGTTGAACTGAGATTGGAGGAAAATCTCTGGAGACTGTGATTAACAAACTGGAAAAGCATGAATGGGATAGTTGTCCAGACATTTTAAGAGGAGTCGTCAAAGCATTGTTTTACTGCCATAACAAGATAGAGATTTTGTGACATACAACAGCAGCAAATCCAATGATAAAGATTTGACAGCAGTGGGTTGAGAGAATTATCACAGCTAAATAGATAATCAATACAAAGTGAACTTTGAACATGTCTTCTCTACCGCATTTACAAATTACATTTTCATTATCTTTGAACTCTCAGCTCTCTATTTAAAACATCAAATTAACAATTCTGTCGAGGAAAATATTTTTGATGCAGAATTTCTTCACAACTAGATTGTTATTGTTTTATTTGATATTGAAGGAAGTTTTATTCAGATCTCGATGTAATTAATAGAGCTTCGAGTGTCCAACCTAGACAGCAAATAAAAACATGCAATTGAAGAGGATGATGTGACAAATTACGTTTTGAGAAAATGTTAGAATTGAAAAAAATAGGGAAGGAATGCATCAGGAAAAACACAAAGATGGCTATTTCTGTACTGCAAATGTATTAAAAGTATACCCCCTCAATGATTGGTATTACTAACTACAAAAAATAGTGTTTGATCAGGTGTCAAGTTAAACTTTCTAAATCTTGTAGATCTAACCAGGTTGTTCCAGTAATGTGCTCAGGCCAGACAACAAAAAGATGCAAAGAAATAATTAAATCTAGTTCTGATTTTCCATGGCCCATTTTGTAAAACAATTTCTACCTCAGCCATGAATTTTGCGATGAGCGAAAAAATTAATTTGCCAATATATAATGTCATAATAAGGTGGTTTGGCCTTTTAGTTCAATGAGTCCACGTTGACCATCAAGAACCCACTTGCACTAGTCCACACTACTCCCCATCCTATCAATCATTCTGGCATCCTAAGAACTATTAGCCCAAAAGGCACGGTATTAATAGTGTGAATTTATGATATTCTAAGTTATAAAACTGTGCTTAAAGAAGTGCTTGAAAAAATAAGCAATCAACAAAGGCACTTTTAAAATAGAGAAATTGCATTTTTAACTGCTAAATTTGAAATATTTTAAATCAATTTAACTATTTGAATATATTCATTTCTGAATGTTCTCAATTATATTTCTACCGTTTACTTACATTATCAATTTATTCATGAATTGTGTGCAACAGAATTTTTTAAATGGTTGATACGTTTTGTTGCATTCTACTGTATGTTGCATTGGGGAGTGGCTACAGTGTAGACTGAACACGAAGTTGCACCTTTTTAAATCACATTCTTGAAAATGGTGACGTATAAATGGGTAATATAATGAGATCTGAATCTTTGATAATATTAAGATACTAATCTGCTCGCAATTTTCTAGCTTTTAAGAAACCGTAAATAATTCAAGTAGATCCTCTGTAATTGGCAATATTTCATTTATGCAATAACTTTTAATGATGAATTTTGTTGAACTATTATTGGTATTTTTAAAAGTCTGTTGATTACTATTTTTAAAGCAGTCTCTTAACCATTTTAATTATTCATAATGTACTCTATGTTACAAGAAACAGCCGATACAAGATCTCTTGTTTACAGATAGAATTGATCTCTTTGGCGCATGCATCAGAAAATGAAATTATGGTTGTTGTGAACAGAATGTCTCACAGCATATTACATTTTCTGTTGACCTTTTGATTATATTCTCTAAAGTGGCAGATTCACATCTGGAAATTTTTGGATCTTTCTGTGGCAATATTTTAAACAACTGAAACGAATATCTTCAGCATTTAACAGAAATACAGATTGTACTCCTGATGGAGATACTAAACGGATGTTTGTCCTTGCTTTCTCTGCTCGTAGATGGCACTGGACATGATCTTTGCAGAAAATAAGTACTGGGTGCAGTCGTGTGCTGTGGGGAAAGGAAAAAAACAACAGAAGATAAATTATATTGAATTGATAGAAGTGGCTTTGTTTTTATATTACTGTGGCAAATCGGACAGCAGGCCCAGTTAGAACAATTCTGGCCCTGTATTCCAAATCCAAATTCCTTTTTAAGTAAGAATGACTGCGAGAGGTTGCTATGGTTCTGATCTTAAAAGGCAAATTATTATCATACTGTGTGCCCGCCTGTGCACTGCTTAACTGTTTTGCAAGCACAACCTTATAATTTACCTTATTGTTTGAAAATGAGTAGCCGTTATATTTTTATCTTTATATAAATAGTTTCATAAGTTTACCAAATAAATCATATTTGTAGTAAAAAATGTATTTACATGATACTGAATTTCATAATCTTCTTATCGTAAACTGAAGACTGTGTCAGTTTGGTCAAGAGGGCATTCTGGTGACCTTGTTTTCAATTACTCTTAACAAGGCTCTCATGAGAATGCCTTGTTGAATCCTCCCTGTTGTGAAGTGGTTTCTCTGTTGCTATCCATCTCAGATGGCATAGATTAAAGGTTGAATAAATATTATCTTCTGTATATGGTATTGCCCCACATCTGCGCCCATAGCAGGTCATCGGAGATTTCCTCATTTAGGGCATGGAGTTTCTCCTCTTCCATTGTAGATGAGGCTCTCACTAGGATCTCCTCGATATCCCGCAGCTCCACTCTGCTTCCCCTCTACCCCCCCCTTCACAACAAGGACAGAGGCCTCCTTGTCCTCATCTTCCATCAGCCATCGCATACAGCACATAGTCCTCTGACATTTTCACCACCTCCAACGAGATCTCATTACTCATCACATCTTCCCATCTCCACCCCTTTCCGCTTTCCGCAGAGACCGTTCCCTCCACTTTCTCCCTGGTCAACTCGTCCCTTCCCACCCAAACCACCTCCTCCCCAGGTACTTTCCCCTGCAACCGCACGAGATGCAACACTTGTCCCTATACCTCCCCCCTCGACTCCTTCCAAGGATCCCAACAGTCCTTTCAGGTGAGGCAGAGGTTCCTCCTTGCACCTCCTCCAACCTCTACTGTATAAGCTGTTCCAGGTATGGACTTATGTATATCGGCGAGACCAAGCGCAGGCTCGCCAATTGTTTCGCTGAACACCTATGCTCAGACCGACTAAACCTACCTGATCTCCCGGTTGCTCAACACTTTAACTTCCGCTCCCATTCCCATATTGACCTTTCTTTCCTGGGCCTCTCCATTGTCAGATTGAGGCCCAGTGCAAATTGGAGGAACAGCACCTCATATGCTGCTTGGGTACACCCCAGCGGTATGAACATTGACACCTCTAACTTCAAGTAGTCCTTGCTTTCCCTCTCTCTCCATCCCCTCCCCCTTCCCAGTTCTCTGACCAGTCTTACACAAAAAGCTGGAGAAACTCAGCGGGTGCAGCAGCATCTAAGGAGCGAAGGAGATAGGCGACGTTTCGGGTCGAGACACTCTGACCAGTCTTACTGTGTCCGACTACATTTTATCTCTCTACTGCCCACTCCCTTGACATCAATCTGAAGAAGGGTCTTGACCTGAAACGTCACCCATTCCTTCCCTCCAGAGTTACTCCAGCATTTTGTGTCTATCTTCGATTTAAACCAGCATCTGCTGTTCTTTCCTACACACATCGCCCCACATTGGTCTGGCTGTGGATTTACTGTGTTATAATAGGTAATGTACATTGTTACATTTTTTCTAGAATAATTATAGCTGGTTAAGTTAAACTTTGGTTTTCTTAAATTCTGCTCATTTCTTATTATCTTTGCATTGATATCCTTGCGGAGAGGATACGTAACTAAATAAGTTGGAAATGTTTTGTCTATCTCACTTTTAGCTTTTATTTTTATTGGTCTACAAACTAGTTTTGCTAAAGCATTTTCAGTTCTGTCAAAAAATGAATTAAATATAATTTTAGCATTGAAGTCTCTTTAATACATATTGTGGAGAGCGCTTCCAAGTCTGGCCTCGGCTTGCTCCATCTTGATCTAAGAAATAAACATCCTTAAACAGAATATTTTTATTTTCCATTGCTACCTATCAATTTTTTATCACCTTTGTCCCTCAGTAAACACTTATACAGTAACATTAAAGTTTTGATTCTGAAGAACACCTTTTTTTGCCCTCAAGCCTTTTCATTTTTGACAATTTTTATTTCAATACTCTATCCCTATTCATCAACAACATTTTAGTATTGTAGCCTGAAGAATAACCAAAGAAGGCACTATTCAAGATTTTATTACCTGATCTTAGAAAGGCAGTGGACCTTTGCGAGAGAGTTTAGGTCGGGGGCGTTTATTTTCCCTTGTAGCTGACTGTTTGCATCCTGAACATCGAATGACACGATTTACTGATTGACCAGCATCTTCCCCAGGCTTTATTTGTACCCAACGAGCAAACTGCTGGAGTCCTACCAAAGGAATACATAAATCAATCAAGATTTGTTTGCATACTGTGACTTCTATAACAATAAGAACACAGCTCGTCCCAATCACTTGGCAAATTGGTAGCAATAACTAAAGATTATTTCATAAATTTGGATATATTGCCATTAACTTCCAAAGCCTAACTACTCGCATTACATCTCGAAAGAAGACAAAATACGGTTAAAATGATGTAGGTATTCTTTTAACTTTATACTGTTATCAATTGCTGCCAGTGCGAGCTAGCCACGGGAAGCAATGCATTGAAAACTGGTGTTACTTTGTGACGCAGTAAAATGATTTCAGCACATAGTTTAAAATGCTGTTTATCTTTGTTTGAATTACAATTTGTACTTGACATACTGTAGTATAATTGCATTTAATGTAATAAAATGTAGCACTTACCTTTGCATATTGATGACATTGTTATCAAAATGGTTAGAAAAACAATGAGATACTTAACATTCATTATTTTGATGAATGCATGGGATATATTCAATTACTAATACAGAACGTAAATACACTCAATTATATTTAAATACATTTGTCTGACTTCCTTTGGTTGTGTACCGGGAGAAAATCTCAACTTGAATGTTGATTGAAATGGTCTGCAAGCAATTGCACTATAATGTGAATGGCAGTACAGTCAATCATGCAGACCACGTAAATCACAGCCTATTGAATTAGTGTAATGCACAACAAACCATGCCTCTTGGTTCTTCTTTGGAACTGCAACCCATTAAAACTACTGTGCCTTTGCCTTGTCAGGTTTTGCTGCAGACAAAATGCAACTTAATACTAACAGATTGTTGAAGTAAAATGTCATTGAATTATTCAATAAAGCAACAGGCAGTGAACTTTAAAGAGATATTCTCTGCTGTTGCTGTTATTGAAATGTAACAGACAAAACAAATAGGACACTAAAAGAAAGTACTGTCATAAATCATACTGAAATCACTGGTCTACGTGTTCTGTATTTGCCATAGTTGGCCATAATTAATTTAGCACTAATTGAAATATATATTTCCATTCATTTATGTGGTAAGAGATTGATATGTCTGAAATACTTGCAGTAAATTCTCCCTCTGCATGCAATATTTTCATTATTCTTTGAATTTTAATGATAACCTGTAGTTTTATTCAGATTTGAAATTTATTTCTGAAGTTTTCAGGGATAGAAATTATAAAATGTAGTCAAAGTATTTTTATGATGTGTGCTGGAGGGTATAAATAACAATTATGACTCCTCCAGCACGATACATATTGGACTCGCCCAAATCCCATATAATCTGAGGGGAGGGGAGGGGGCAACAATTTGAGGGAAATCTCTTGCACTCTTCTCTCCTCACAATCCCCCACCTCGCCCCTCTCCATCTCATCTCCACCCACAACCCTCGCCAACTGCAGTGTACTCTAGACATGGCAGGACACGGAAAGGGATTGTCAGGAAGATATCCAAAGTGCACACCATGGACTGATACAGCTGCTTCAAGACATAGTGGAACAGAAATGCAGTAGTAATGCTGCTAAGGATATCAATAACATCTTCTGTGGTCAGGAACCAAATCCATTGTCACAGAAAGATAATTTCTTTAGAGGAATTTTGAAAGAGAGAGGAAAATCCTGTGTTTTTGTCCACGTGGGAATCAAAAGGACATTCTTTTGAGAGTAAACTAAGATATTGAAGCTAAAATGAAAAGTGATATCTTGAGGTTGGCATTGAAGGAGATAGGAGAAGCTTATGACTGAAGGATCGAAATAAGAAAAGGTTTTCCAGTATAGAGAGAAACCCATCGGGTGGGCTGCATTTGAACTGGAATGGAACTAGTCTCCAACCAGAAAGAGGAAACTTTGGTAAATGCTTTAAACCAGTAAAACAGGGAAGGGATCTATCAGAAAAGATAGTATAGAAAATAATAATTAAGTGCATATATATGTACTTTTCCAGATTAAGCATTGTCACTCATCACATTCGGTCTGAAGCAGCTGAACATTGATTACTGTCCTAGAACTTGTACTTGTGTTAGCACCATCTGCAAACATGCCCTAACTAACTAACAATATGCTACAACTAAGTTGTTACTAAACTTAGTTGTTAGTAACATAGTAAGGAAATGTTATTCTGCTTATAGAACAAGCTCATAGTAAACAAATACAACCGGAATGAATTTATAAATTAAATTTGCAACAAAAAGGAAAATTTATCAATACAAGTTATCAACGGCAGAAAAAAATGGTTTATATGGTTTAGTTTCATATAATTTTACGTTCATATAAATAAATGGCTCCCAAAGTGAGAGTTTCCACCCGGTAGAGGGCTATGAGATTACCTAGAGGGTGCTAAGAGGTAAGAATATGGCAGGTGGGTACTGGAGGTGGGCAGGACAATGGGCAAGAGAGGTGTCAATATGCACTTGACATGATTATGGGGCAGTTGTTCTGCCGTGTGTTCCACTGACCTTGCTAAGAGCGTGGACTGTTTTGCTAGATAGTATTTCTTGCAACTTTTTGAAGTTTCAAAACTGGTATCATTTCATGAAGCCCGTCCATCGCATTGAGAATTTACTGAACACTGAAGTAGTTACTAAATGTGGCCTCTAAGACTCTTGCTAAATAACTCAGACTTTGAAAAGCTGGTATCATTGGATCAAATTCATCAACGTTGTTAAATTAATTTAAACTAAGTTGTGATTGGATTTTGAATAAATGTGCAATTAATTGTCACTTTTTTTAATTTTATTGTGTTATTATCTTCCTTACTGGGTTGAGCAAATCGCTATTCTGAACAAGACTGTTTATCGGGTAGGGTAGGGGGCAAGGGGGGTGAGTTTATGGAGCCAAAGGGGCGATGGCCCGAAAGAGTTTGGGTTCCAGTGAAATAAATGATCTGCTTGTTGGTGACAAAGCAAGGATATATTACATCCCTAAATTGCCCTTGAGAGACTAGTGATGAGCTAAGTACTATGCAGTACTTTAGAAACCATCCTAAGAAATCATATTTAAATCAGTGAAATGGGGCAATAGTGTCTCAGCCCCACTTGGGGTTAGCAATGGTGTTAGACAAGGGGGAATTTTGGCCCCAGTCCTTTTAATCTTTATATTGATGATCTCTCCAAGCAATTGAAAGCCTGTAATACTGGGTGCATGATGGGTAATACTTTAGTGAACCATATTATGTATGCAGATGACCTTGTGGTCTTTAGTCCATCCAGCGCTGGTCTCCAGCAGCTCCTTACTACATGTTCTGTGTATGGTGTGGAACATGATATCAAATATAATGCTGGTAAGAGTGCTGTTATGATCTGTAGAATCAAAGAGAATAAATGTCTAAATTTTCCTGATTTTAAATTGGCTGACAATAATCTTAGTGTCTGCAATAAGGTAAAATATCTTGGACATTTTATTACAGAACAAATGACAGATGATGAGCATATTTATAGGCAACGATGTATGCTGTATGTACTGGCGAATATTCTCTTACGTATGTTTGGTGCGTGTACAAATGTGGTGAAGATGTCTCCGTTTAGAGCATATTGCACACCACTCTATACTGCACACCGTTGGTCAAACTGCGGAAATACAAGTTTACAGAGACTGAAAGTGGCTTATAATAATGCCATGAGAACACTGCTAAGGAAACCTAGATGGTGTAGTGCTAATGAAACGTTTGTGGCTGCAGGAGTCAGTACTTTAGAAGCCATCCTAAGAAATCATATGTATAAATTTATCTGCAGGATTAATGACTCTGAAAATATAATTATCGAGGTCTTATCAAACATAAGGTTTAGCACTACACGCTACCAATCCCAGTTGTGGAGACATTGGTATAGTTGTCTCGTTGTAGGACCCTGATCTGTCTTTTTATTCTGGATTTTAAATAATGTATTGTGTTTTTGTATATAATTTATGATGCTCTTATAATAATTTACTAAGCTTTTATATGTATTTTATGGTGTTCTTATATGCAATATATTTTATGTAATGTCGTCTCTTGTCTGGACCTTAAGTCTGAAATAAAATTTAATAATAATAATATAGAATAAAATGATTGTCCATTATTTCGTTACACCAAATAGACAGTAAAAATATGAAATTGTTGGATCTCCAGAAAATGAAAGCTCACAGGTTTATATTTATCTTATTTATATATTACTTATATCACATAGATTTATATATTAAATATATTTATAATTATTTATGTTTATTTGAGATGGAAAAACATGCTTTGTTGAATTCATTCTTAGATATTCATTTGCCGTGTCATTTGTTTAAATAATCATTTTCGTAGAAAAGTTCCCAAATCTCAAAACAAGTATGAATGACTGCATGATATTGAAGCATATTAATTTAGTTTTTTTCTTTCTGCTTTAGATACTTCTTTGGATAAACTAAAGAATACCTGGTTGCTGGGATTAACTTCACTAATTAATCAGCAAGAAGGACATTTAAGAAAATATGGTTTCTTTCATAGCACTGCAACATGGCTGAAAAATCAGGTACAAACATCAGCACTGGATGTTAAAAGGTATTTTTAAAAACAGTATTGCTTTTTCACTTTTATCTAAGATTTATTAAATGGCTTAATATTTTAAGTTAACTGTTGTGCCAAGCTGTAAATGCTTGATCCTAGATGCATGTGTAAGATATTACATTAAGATATTGCATTCTGAAATGAATATGAAATAAACCATATTATATGCTTTATTTGTGACAATACTTGTTGCTGTTCATGAAATCCATACTGGTTGATGTTCATGAAATCCATATTTGGGGAATTATGTACAGAATTCTAACTGTAGCCTGATGATAAGAATGTTGCCCACATCTATGCAGATATCTTATGTAAAATATATCATGAGGGATTTCAACCAATCAATATTAATAAAATGGAAGCGAAGGATAAAAGGGATAAGGATATGCTGTTCCATATAGAATTCCTTTCAAATCTGTCATGTAAAAATTTGAAAAAGCCCCCCTGATATTTGATCTTGAAATGTGCAATTAATACATGTATAATATATATAATAGCGTACATAGATACATAGAAAATAGGTGCATGAGTAGGCCATTCGACCCTTCGAGCCAGCACTGTCATTTAATGTGATCATGGATGATCATCCACTATCAGTCCCCCGTTTCTGCCTTCTCCCCATATCCCTTGATTCCGCTAGCCCTAAGAGCTCTATTTAACTCTCTTTTGAATGCATCCAGTGAATTGGCCTCCACTGCCTTCTGAGGCAGAGAACTCTACAAATTTACAATTCTCTGGGTATAAGAACTTTGAAGAAGTTCTTCTCTCTCCGATAAGAGTTCAGCAACATCCTCTCCCCCTGCTCCCCCTCTGTGATTCCTCCTGCCCTCTGACTCTGTGACCACGTCTTAACCCAGACCCTTTCTGTACCGCCCACGCCTCTGACATCAGTCCAAGAAGGGACTCGACCCGAAACGTCACCCATTCCTTCTCTCCAGAGATGCGGCCTGTCCCGCTGAGTTGCTCCAGCATTTTGTGTCTATCCCCGAATGTCATATTATGAAAAGCACAATTGAGAGACCCCAGAGATGATTTACAAGGATAATTTTGGAAATGCAAGGGAATACACAGGTAAAAATGAATATGTTGGGTACCTTTTCTCTTGGAAAAAGGATGAGGGTTGACCCAAGAAAGCATAAATAAAGGCCACCAATGTAAGATAGGTGTAAGAAAACTGAGGGAAATCAGAAGAAATTTCTTTACACACAAAAGTGAGAATTTTTGAACTTGATGTTAAAAGAACATTTGATGATTTGCATGTTAGAGGAGGATGGATAGGAAATATGATGAGAACACTGTTCTGGTTTAAATAAGGTACCATGGTAGAAGGCTTAAGTGAACCATTTCTATCTGCAGAGACTTGTTTCATTGAACAGCCTGGTTTTGTGTCATCCATCCTATGTAATCCTCCACAATACAAAATAGGCATAATGTGCTTATTACTATAGATAATAAACTCAACTCAACCATTTCTGTCATTTTGGCAAATGCCCATGCTATCTTAATTCAATGCCACCATACAATTAACCTTTTGCGATTATCCCTTCTTCTTTCACGTTACATATCCATAACCCTATTTTCTATGAAGTACCATGTTTTCACCTCTAGCATTACTCATGTATTCATCAGTTTTTAAATAGATAATGCATCCATGTATCTACGCTGAGCAATATGTATTCTGTTGACTATCCACATCTTTGTTATTCATTTACAACTTTCCATCTTATGCTGTAGACCACCAATATGATCTTTGGCTATGGATCAAACTGAAAATGTATTCAAACGTTTTTAAAACTCCAAGCTTAATTTCTCTAATGTCTGCATTGTGTCTTCTACCTTCAGTTCCTACTACCAATATACTTTAAACCCTCATTATAATGGACCCTAGGGGAGGGAATGATGTCCATTCTTGCAGATTGTCCATTATAACTGAGTACGGTATTATTGCATGTAGTTGAAACATGCTAAAGTAACTCAGCGGTTCGGGCAGATCCCTAGAGAACATAGATGGTTGATGACTGGGTGGTTCTTCAGACTGATTCGGTCTTCTTCATCGGCTGCTGCATGGTCCGGTGACCCGACTGTTGGTGCGGATCAAATTGTAGCCCGTGGGGACAGAGCTTCCTGCAGGCCGCTACCAACAACAGGCCACGCTCGGTCACTGTAGAGCTCCCTCCCCTCTGGCCAGCTGCCGCTTCCCAGGTGAAATTTGTTGACGACTCCGGGGGTGAAGGTGGTGGAGTCGGCAGTGGAGGTGTGGCGGGAGGGGAGTGGGTGGAGAAAGAGACCGCGTGGACTGAGTACCAGGAGAAGGAGGAGGTTGTGGCGGTGAGCGACGAGCAGACAAAGCAGATGGGAGGGAGCCCCATGGGGCCTGAAGAAAGAGTTTACTTGCCACATGTACCAGCAAAGGAACAATAAACGTTTTACTCACTGCAGCTAAACGGGTCGGTTAATGCAATAATATGCAAATAAATGTATTATAAAATAAAATAATAACCATAATACTAGGTAACCATCATAGTACAAAAGGATCATAAAATATCATAGTTGTTGAGCTTAGTGTTGGGTGGGTGCTGGGAAAAGGTTGTTTCTTGAACCTGGTAGTCAAATACATGATCTGTTTTCTATTTTCAAATAAGCAAATCATCATGAGTCATTCAATCAAAATAATATGACCCGCCATATGAATTTCTGAAATTTAGATGATATGATGAATTCAATCTGAATGGAAACTGGAAAATTCCCTGGTTTAAAAGATTATTACCTGTAACAGAACTGTATTTTCTCCCACAATTAATTTTAAGACTTGGATTAAATTTATTGATAATTGCTTGTGGAGATTTGATTATTTGTGGCGATGAGATAACATCCTCATTTTTTCTCTTGAAAGTCTGCAGGTGCTTCTTTCCTGTGTTCATACTTTGCTTGAAAAACTCCTGGAAGGAACTCGACCTCAGTCACTCAGTCATCTCAAAATACTAGTTCAATGTATGACTCCAGACAATTCTGAGTGGGAAAATCTGAGGCAGAAACTTACTTTGCAGGTAATGTCTAATTATCCAAGTTATAAACCTGCAGTGGCTTTTTTAATATATGCTTTTTGAATCCTTCCTTTAATATTGTGTGAATTGTTATTAATTAAAAATGTAGCTTTCATCAAGAATGAAAATTATCATGTCTCTTTGCAGTAACTGCATTAAGTTCTAATGTTTAGGTATATTTAGGTACATTTCTTAATAATGTATGAAAGTTTAATGATTTAAAAAAAAACTTTTAATATGTGTTTTATTCACAGTGGCTGAGTAAAGTGTTGCTGAAGGAGCAAATAAGTCTGAACAGGGATGTGGTGTCCACTGGTTCTAACATTTACTCACCTGACAAAATACCAAATCATTTGTGCACCACAACTTTATTATGCCACGTGCTATTGCAGATACAAGAAGACAATATTTCTTTTGAACAGAAGGAAATTTACCCTGTCACATCCATATCACAAAGTTAGTTGGTACATGAATATAAATAAATGTCATTGTGTTTTTTGATAATTCATTAGAAACTTCAGTGTGCATTAACTAATCTGAACTTAAATATGTTGAAAATGTCACTGTCAATTACAAGAAATGCCTTGGTATTAGAAATAGGACAACCTAAAGAGTTTATGAAATGATATTTACACTTGCTAAAAATACTGCAGTGCTCATAGTTTGGCCCTGGTTGATTACAATTAACCACCTCTTTATACAAAGTAAAGCAATTCAAAAGAAAGGAAATGAAAATACAAATTTAACAGTGATTAGTCCCAATGGAATAGCTTTTCTTCTAGTATTTATGCTAAACATTTAAAATGTATTCTAATCGATTAACATTCTTCAGTGTCTGTTCTGAATAAATCTCAGATTTTCTTAGTCAAATCACTTTGATTTATGGATAGAATCAAAATTACTTAACAACATTTGAGACAGCCCTGATCCAGAAGATTCAATATCCTGAAATCTCACAATTTGACTTGATATTTATTTTTCCTTCATGTCTGTCTCTGTCAACTAAACAGAATTATAAAATTCAACTTGTGCAGCATTGTCGCAAAAAACCTTATTGTTGTAAATTGAATCCTAAACCATAAATATGCCACAATATAACATTTCTGCTCATTTTCACTTGTCTTTAGTAAATCCATGCTTACTGTCCTTGATTAAACACATATATCTGGATATACATTAACATTGGACCAATTTGTGCATTAAATTCTCATGTGATATGACCAGCCAATCAAATAAATCATTCATGAAGTTCCTGCTTAATTCGATCATGACAGATAATACCTCAAATTATTTTTAGTGAGTTCCTGGTCATCCTGGTTTTGGCAAATTAAAGTCAAATGAATTCAAACAAGATACTGTAAATTAAATTAAATTATCAATACTTCTGTCCCAATTTAACCCCTTAAGACTAAATCCCGCACTCCCCTGGCCTTGTGCACTGTATGATTTCTCACAGCTGGAGCTGGATCTATCTGCTCAAATCAAATTTCAATTAACAAATCTCCTTGTAGGTTTGTCATAACTGATTAAACATGATAAAATAATCACATTATTATTAGTCATGCATAAACCTTGCCTTTAAGTGTCAATAGGCTGTGCCATACAACGTCATCTCTTATGATTTATAGAATTACAATGCAGACACTTGCATCTCGTAACTCCAACTATTGTGATTTATTGTAATCCTCCTATTACATTTTAAATCTAGCTTTTATGAAGTCAGCTACTTAAATTACAACGAGAAACTCGTATTTCTTTCCATTATTGAAAGCTCAATTGACTTTTTCTTTTTCACTATTACATGTCACCAGATGTATCAAATGGCTGATACCATAATTTTATTTTATTTCTCACACTGATGATTTATATTAATGAAGCAGTTGCTTTGCAAGATATTTATTTGTAATGAATAACAATTTTAAAAACTATTTCATAGGACTTAAAATCTATTTACTATGTTAGAATAAGTATGTCACTTGACTCTATAGTTCTAGCTAATGGTACAAAGCAGGAAAAATACTAATTCCCTTTAATAAGAGCAGTTTAGTGCGTACTTGAATGAATGATATGCTTTATTTTGCATACAGCGGTACACAAGTGTCACCATGTGTCGGCACCAAGAAAGTTACCAAAGTATAGGTTCTTTGTTATTTTAGCATCTGCTTCAACGTACTGATTTAAAAATGAATTACCTTTCACATTGAGCATTGCTTTACGGTCAAAATCTTTTAAAATGTATCTATATTAGTTTCTTAATTTCAACATATAGGGTACATTGATATGAAGTTAGCAGGTTCCATAGCATCCTTCTCAGAGATGCCCCTTTAAAAATTATCTTCTCTCGTTGCTCTTATATTATCATCCCTGTTTTATCTTTCCTTATTTCTGCTTTCACGGGGGCCCTTGCTGTCTTTCTGAGTAAGATAATCTTGTGAACAGCATCACATCAATTTTAATCCTATGAGTACTCAATGAGTTCTATAACAGATTTTGCCGTTGAGTCGTGAAAAATAGACATGTTCCAGGTTTGCTATTACAGAATTTTATTGACCCTGATGTACCATATCTCAGATGGTGAAACAAACTTTATATTTCCCAAAGGTCATTGCTGCAGATGTAAAGGATTTATTCTGCTCTCTGGGATTTAGTTGGCCACCAGCCAAAAACATTCACTAAACAAATATGCCCAACATCTGGCACCACACAAGTGGCCTTATTTTTACAGGCTGCTTTACATTTTAGGGTATTGGCACTTCACGACACCTCTTCATCTGGTGTGTTTACCATCAGTCCCACCTGTCATCATCCCTGATGTTAGCAGTTGATGGAATGGGGAGTATGTGAGCATTCATTTCCAATCACCAGTTCAGAACTTGTGATAGCAGAGATATACATTTCTATGTTCTGCTCAAGGGCTGCATTTGGTGGTCATTTAGATGTTCCTGCAGAGTGTAAACTTTGATAAGCAAAACGGTGATTTCACTTTAAAAATATATTTCCTCACTTTACGGCCAGAATTTCTCAACATTTTTAGTGTTCATGTACAATGGTAAGATAGTAATAAAACATGAAAAGGTAATAAGAAACCTGTTAGTCTCCTAAATAATTAAGTAACTAGCTAAAAGTGGTCAAATTACTGGCTGCAGAAATTCTCATCACGTTTAAACATTATATGAATGTGTGCTTAAAGAGCCAATATGGCCACAGATCTTGGCTGGAAGGTGGGATTAGGTTGGATAGCTCTTTTTCAAATGTCACAGATCAAAAGATCTCCTTAGTCGTATAATTTCTATTATTCTGACATTTAAAGTTACTTGGTGTAATATTTAATTTTGGGGAGGTCATAGATGTAATGTTGATAGATTTGATGTTTTTATGTATGTTTCTTGCTAGTTGCTTGGCTTGTTCTGTAGATTCATGCTGATCTAACAGTTTATTGCTTCAAATATTGTGATAGCATTGTAACAATGATGTAAATTAATAGGAACGGGAATGGGCTGTCTTATTTTACATAAAATATATATTAAAATGTTCTAATTTTGTTTATCATTTTGGTAGTTGCTGCAGAGATGTTCTACGCTTTGCAATGGTGTGAAGAAATGAAAGACTTTTGTCCTACAATTTCTATATATCATGAACTACTACTGAACTTTGACATTATTCAGCAGCTGAAGAAAGTCTGTAGCACAACATGGGAAATTCTCTTTAGCAGGTACGAAAATTGATTTTCGAGTTAAACTTGCCTTTTCATTGCAATAAAATGTAATGAAAACATCAAGATTACAAGCACATAACTTTAAGGGGAACATTTATTTCCCTTTAAAAGAGTTAATATGATATGAATGGTGACAAACATGCCAAACTACACTAATAATCAGTGTATCCACCATGGAGCCATTCTCCATGGAAAATCGGTGTTAAATAAGACTATACTGTCCCTATACTTTTTTAATTCAATATTTCGTGTCACATCTCATCACCAACAAACATTCCACTGGAGAAAGATGTATAACCTGAGATGGCTACACTTCAGATCCAAGTTACCTATAATTCAATAGTTAATCAGCGGTATGCTGACGACATTAATATTTGCTGAACACCAAGCCATTGCTGACACATTTATTGATGAATAGGAGCGGATGGGCATAACACTAGGCATCCACAAAATAAAGGTTGTATGCTACAAGCAACAAATACCTGTTGCTCTGTGCCACTCTGCCTTACAATGTTTAAAGGTTGTGGTGAGATACTGGCAAATCTAGACAAGGTCCTGCATCTCAGAACCCATGTTTTAGTGATGACATGAAATTCATCGCCCACTTCAGTGTGCCCGTACAGCCTTTGAATGATTGAGGATAAGACTGAGTCCTCAAACCTGGCACAAAACTACCTGAAAAAATATTGTCAACGCTTTTCCCCCCCCCCCCGCAAAATCCATGAAATTAATTGGAAGGGCAGGCAAACCAATGTCCATGTTCACTTCCACGCCAGAATCCATAGTTTTGAGGCCCTAGTTTTACTCCGTTGGCTATGTTACTCAGGCTACACCATTCATATGTCCTATACCAGACAACCACTGACAGGGGAAAGATTCAAGAAAAGGTTCAAAGTGATGGAGTGACAGATAGCATATCTGGAGAACATGGATAGTCGATGGATAGGATATAGGAACATGGACAGTCGATGTTTTGGGTCGGGACACTTCCTTGAAGAAATGCAACATCCTCACTGACTCTTGGGAATGGCTGGCCCATGATCAGTCAAAATAGAGAAGTGTCACTTGGTATTAGTTTTAATAATCTTAAGGCCTTGAATTTGAAAGAACAATAAAGCTCTTCCAAGAACAGCATTAGGAATGGACCACTTCATAAACTAACACCCGTTTGGCTATCACCGGCCCCTTCTGGGGAGGGGGGTAGTTCTCATATGTGCCACATTCGCACCTCATAACTCTCAAATATCAAGAAGTTCAACACCATCCAGGAGAAAGCAGTCCAATAAATCACTATCCCCATCCACCACCATGCGCTTAAGGTCCCTGCATCGTTGCTGCACAATGTCCACATTCCAATTGCTCACTGGGCTTCTCTGACAGCACCTTCCAAACTTGTGACATCTGTCACTGCAACCAATGTGGCTTTCCACCATCTCTCGAGAGCAGTTCGGGTTGGGTAATAAAGGCTGATCTTGCCCACTACATCGTGACCCTAACACATAAATTCAGTTTTAGAAACAATCAAGTATATACTTTTGCTTAGGATGCTTCTGATTACCCCTTATAAAAGTGAATTTATTCTCTGTTAATGATCCCATAGACCCATCAAAGTACACTGGTCTTTACAATGGGTTAATTTACAATTTTGAATGGAATATTTGCTGCTTGTTGTATTCTTTATTTGAATTGTTGCGAGAACTATTCCAGGAATCTGACCTATTGACAACATTGCTACGATGATAACATTCCATGATTAGATGGATTATGACATACAAAAAAACTTGGAGGGGACATAATTCCCACCATATTGCTGTTCTTAGTTTTGGCATTAAGGTTGAGCATGGAGCTTTTTTTAAAAACAAAATCATTCCTTGAGTCATTGCTAAACAGAATTCTGCGATAGACAGCAGTCCAATTATAGATATCAAATATCTAATGGGCTTGCAAAAATAGATTTTTTGTTTAATCTGTGATTGCAGAAAGTTGAAAAGGAAATGCAAGAAAACTGGCACTGACAATATAAAGGGCCTCATTTTTCAGCTATGATCCAATTCTGCATGAATAATAGAATAATCAGAAATACTAAACAAGGTTATAGAGTCGTAGTCATACAGTATTGAAACAGGCTCTTCGGTCCAACCAAGATGCCCCATCTACACTAGTCCCATCTGTCTGCGTTTGGCCCGTATCCCTCTTAATCTTTCCTATCCATGTACCTGTCCAAATGTAATTTAAATATTATTATAGTACCTGCCTCAATTACCTCCTCTGGTAACTCGTTCCTTATGCCCACCACACTGTGTGAAAAAGGTGCCCTATGGATCATTTTTATTTTTTCCCCTCTATTCTTTAAACCTATGGCCTCTGGTTCTTAATTCCCCTACTGTGGGTAAAAGACTCTGTGAATTCACCCAATATATTCGCCCCTTAATCTTATACACCTCTATAACATCGCCCTTCACCCTCCTACGCTCTAAGAAATAGAGTCCTAGGCTGCCCAACCTCTCCCTATAGCTCAGCCATCCGTCTTGGCAATATCCTCATAAATCTTCCCTGCACTCTTTCCATCCTAACAACATCATTCCTACAATAGGGTGACCAAAACTGAACACAATACTCCAAATGCAGCCTCACCAAAGTCTTGTACCGCTGTAACATAACATTCCAACTTCTATACTCAATACCCCGACTGATGAAGGTCAATGTACAAAAAGCCTTATTGATCTCCCGGTGTGTAGGTGACACCACTTTCAAGAAACTATGCACCTGTACTCTTAGGTCCATCTGCTCTACAACATTCTCCAGGACCCTGCCATTCATTGAGATGGTCCTGTCCTGGTTTGACTTCCCGTAATGCAAAACCTTGCACTTATCTGCATTAAACTCTATTAACCATTCCTCAGCCCACTTGCCCAACTGATCAAGATACTGCTGACATTTTTGATAACCATTTTTGCTATTTACGATGCCACCTACTTTATCGTCTTCTGCAAACTTGCCAATCAAGCCTTCTACATTCTCATCCAAATCATTGATATAAACTATAAACAGCAATGGGCCTAACACCAACCCCAGAGACATACCACTAGTCACAGGTTTATATTCATAAAACAAATTGCTTGTGCTGACCATTATTCAGTCACAAAAGAGTAAGTAGACATCATTTAAAAATAATGCATTTTATTTTAATGCAATAACATTTGTATATTAACAATGACAAATTTTATAAAATCAATCTCTTGAAGATATGTGATAATGTAATATTTATGTATCATTAAAATAACTCATTTGACATTGAGTAGAACAAGTGGAAGCAGAACAAAAATATTAATTTATCTATAAATGGAATTATTTTGTCAGACTAAATGTTCTTCATCTTTAAAATATATTTGATCAACAGAGGAAGTTAAAGTTGCACATTATAAGATTTTCTCATTGGTTTATATAAAAGAACAGTAAAACAGCAATATATTTTTGCTCCTGGAATGTGTTTCACCATTTATCTCAATGTAATTAATCTGCCATTTCATGTCACACAAATCTACAACAAATATACAAGCACAAGAAATAATTTGGGTTTTTTTTTAAACAGGTCATTAGAGAAAGGGTTACTCTGGGCTTTAACCACTTCTGAGTATATTGCTGAAACCAAATTGGATAATAGTTACAACCAAAAACATCTGTATGGTAATGTGGAAAGGTAAGAATTATTCAAGAACTTTTGTCAGTTGTTGGCTAAATTACATGCATTGTCTCTCCACCTTTATTAGTGCTGGTTCTTTGTGAACTTGAGGGAGTGGCTATATTAGTTATATTGCCTTTTGTTTATTCTGAAAGAAATAATTGGATTCAGAACCTTGACTATTTCACTGAATACAAATCAATTTTACATGGCTTTGCTCATGGCATATATACTTTTTGTACTAATTTGTGATTGTATTGTAACACACCTTCACTTATGGAAAAACTGTTTTTTTTTATTCTAAGAGTTCGAATATCAAAAATATAGACTGAGTCAATAGCACTATCACTCTGCTATTATTTATTGCAGAGGGATATGTTACAGAATCAAACTTGCTAACCTTTTACCTTTTCTTTCTTTAAAAAAAATCATGAATGCAGCTATCCTTGTTATTGTAATACTTAGTTCTAGTAACCTCTTTTTCTTATTGAGCCATTTTTCAGCATACTATAATTGTCACACTATCATATTCCTATTGATTTTACTTATTCTGTTTGCACTCTCTGTGCTTCGGCCCGAATTCATTTGTTGCCAGCTGTTCCATCCATACTTACTGTATGTGGAAGGGATGAGGACTTTAACGTAGCCCAGATTCCTTACAAATGTGATTATTTGTCATTGGTATTCTTTGTGGAGCTGCCATACCCAAAAGCATGTGGATTGTCAGTTGATGTGGGGTGCTTTGTGCCAGCTCCTATGTTCTCAACTTAGAATGTCAGTCATTGAGCATGGTTCTGCCCGTTAAATTTCACTAGACTAAGTGGGAACCGTTGGGTCCCATTCTCACACGGGAGGGCTGGTCCCCCAACACAATATTCCACCTCTCCGCCAATTCTAATATTGGTGGCCAGTGGGGGGGTAGTAAGGTTGTTGTGGGCCGAAAGGACTGGTTTCCAGAGGGCTAGTATGGACATTGTGGGCCGAATGGATTCAGTTCAGTTATTCACGGCTGGTGGGCTCGCAGTTCACTCACGGCTGGTGGGCTCACACATACACACCCTCCATCTCTCACATACACCCTCCATTTAACACACACACACCCTCCATCTCTCTCACCCACACACACACACCCTCCATCACACCCACACACACACTCCATCTCTCTCTCTCTCTCCCTCTCTTGCGCTCTCTCTCTCTCTCTCTCTCTCTCACACACGCACACCGTCCATCTCACACACACACTCACATCCACAGACACCTCCATCACACACATACACTCATACCCAACCACCAACACACACACATACCCTCCATCTCACATACACACACTGACGCACATATACACACAGTCCATCTCTCTCACACACACACACACACCCGCCATCTCACATGCACACCCTTCATCTCTCACTCACTTTCTCACACACACACACAGCGTGAACTCTGGACTGAGCGGGACTTCCGGAATGAGCGCGACTCTAGACTGAGCGGGACTTCCGGAATAATCACGTCCTCTGGACTTAGCCACGGCTGGTGGGCTCACAGTTCACTCAGCACAGCGTAGACTCACAGTTCACTCAGCACGGTGTAGACTCACAGTTCAGTTATTCACAGCGTAAACTCACAGTTCTGGACTCAACTCTCACTCACGGTCTGCCGGGCAGGCTGACTGACTCATGACCGGCCTCCGGGGCTTTATTCTCCTAGCCCCTGGAAGGGGCGTTACCTTCATGGTGTCTGACAGGCGAGAAGACCAATCTGCTGATCTCACGATTTTTAAACCTTCATAACCTTTCTATTATTTCACCAATCGAAACAAAACCTGGTGTCTTGGAGTAGAGGAGAATCGTGAGTAAGATGGCGAAAAAATCATAGCGATATAGGGTAGCGTATTTACAACGTTGACTGGAAGTGGTCAATAAGAGAGTTTTAGTAATAATTTAGATGGCTGTTTCTATGCCTCCTTAGTGCAGCTATGGATTCATGGAAGTAAATACACTCCTTTCTGTGGATGACTACTTTTGGACACAGTTTCAAAATTATAACTGTATTGGAAGTGTAAGCAAAGTTCCTGCTACGTTTGGATATTGGTGTTGTGAGATGATTTACTTTTAATTCTTTACCTGAGAGAATTAAACTGTTTCGCTGAAGTATCTGTAATACTGTATGTACCTGATTTCACATACTTTTTAGTCTTTTCTAAAACATTTGAATTTCCTATTCCAGATTTTTCCCTTTGACTGAAGCAAGTTTGCATACAATTCAAAATATTATCTCATCGCTGCTTCAGGAAGACAAAGAGCTTATTTTGTTCCAATGTATTGCAAAACTTTCTACGAGCGAGGGTTCAGAAATTACAAGTATTGATGGTCAGTAATTTGCTTTATTCTTTAAATATCATAACATACATCTTCAAAAGAAGTTGGAGGGAGGGTGCACAATGGTTCGACCTGCTGCCTCACGAATCTAGGGATCCGTATTTAATTCTGAAATTGGGCTCTCTGTGTAATCACATGGGTTTCCATTGGATATACTCCCATATCCCTAAGATGTACTCTTGGATTACAGTAAAACACCTCGAGTTGGGAGTGTTTCATAACCATGTGCATTTGAAATTCTTGCTGCAGTTTTATAGGAACATAAATGATACAACACAACAGATAATTGATTGTATTATTGATGACTGTATATCAGTTATACTGGGTAATCAGATCAAGACAATGCATTCCAAAGCATATGGTGCAATCTAAACAAAGCCCAGAGTAGATCATTGCTGAAATAGGCTTGCGGTTAGGGTTGTGCAATGTAGTTCAAGAGCCTGATGGTTGTTAGAAAGAAGCAGTTTTTGAACCTGGAGGTCATGGTTCTCAGACTCCCATTCCTTCTTCCTGATGGCAGCAGCGAGATGAGAACGTAGCCAGGGTGGTGAGGGTCTTTGATCTTGGTTTAATTTAGAGGTACAATATGGAAACAGGCCCTTCAGCCCACTGAGTCCGCACCGACCAGCGATTCCTGTACAGTAGCCCTATCCGACACTCTAGGAACAGTTTCCTTTTTACCGAAGCCAATGAATCTACAAGTCTATGGAGTCTGGAAGGAAACCGGGCCACTTGAGGAAAACCCATGTGGTCACAGGGAGAACGTACAAACCCTCGACAAAAAACGTTTGTTGTCACGATCAAACTCGGGTCTCTGGCGCTGTAAGGCAGCAGCTCTACCGCTGCGCTCCCGTGCCGCCCAGTTTCTTCTTTTAGGCAACACTTCCTGCAGATCCCCTCGATGGTGAGGCGGTCAGTACCTGTGATGGACCGGACAACATCTACCACATTCTGCCGCCTTCTTCATTCTTGGGCGTTCGAGTTTCTTAGCCAGGTGGTGATGTAACCAGTCAGTATGCTCTCTACAGTACACCTACAGAAGTCTGTTAAAGTATTCAGCAACATGTAGTGCAGGTAATCCTCTGTACACCTGTAGATGTTCAAGAGAACATTCATTGACATACTGAATCTCCTCAATTTTACACTGAAGTGAAGGTGTTGATGGATTTTCTTTATGATTGCCTTGGTGTACTGGACCCAGGACAGATCTTCATCGATGCCCAGGAACTTGAAGTTATTGACTATCTCTAATTGACTTTCTCAATCGCCAACCTGTTGATGAAGACTGGTTTATGGAACTTAGATTTTCCCCTTCTAAAGTCAACATCAGCTTCTTGATTTTGCTGACATTGAGTGTAAGGTGGTTGTTCAGGCACTATTCAATCATCTATCTCCCTCCTGTACTTTGACTCATCATTACCTATTATTTGTCCAACAATGGTGGTATCATCAGTACCAGTTTTCTAAATATTTTGACAGAAGGGATAATATTGAAACATTTCCTCATGCTTTTTTTTTCGATCCTTGCTGCTTGTTATAACGTTATCTTTAAATTTTAATAAACGTGGTTATCCACAGTTCGAATGCATGTTCATGCTACTATTCCGGTCACTGACGAGCATTGTCTCTGAGTAAACAGTGCTTTGAATTTTTAATTCTCTTCCTTGCATTTAAATGTATTTATTATTCTTCCTTTTCTCTTGCCCTTTATGCTTCAGATGCCTTGATTGTCCCAGAATTTAATTAATTTATTAATTCTTCCTCTTTGAACCACAAGCTCCATAGACGTTCCTTCTTATCCCCACGTTATCTGCTTATCAGTCAATAGCATTCAGCCATTTTCAAAAAGTGCAAATGGCTGTCACCCTCAACTGGTTTCCTGCATTCTTTATCTTCATATTTCACTGATGAGGATAATCATTGTTTCATCATTGCCATGTGTCAATGTGTCTTAGACTTGCTCACAATTATGTGATGTTTAAGCAAATACTTCACACATAGCGATTTTGAATATTTTTAAATCAAGTTCACTGTCAGACCTTTTTAGGGAGGCTGCAATCCTTGTATAACCAGTGAAGAGCATTAAAGGACACAGAGAACTGAATATTGTGATTTTTATTTATTTTTGTTACTTTAATTAAATGTTATACATTCTAGATGTGGACAGGAGATGGCAGCAGTATTTTACCATCCAAAAAGTTTTTCTTTATGGGGAAAATATACCATTGGCGTATTAGGTGGAGATGTGGGGCCTAAACAACATGTGATAAACTTAGCATATATTGCAAAAGGGTGTCAATCCATTGAAATGTAATTTGAAAGTGAGAGATCTAATAGGAAATATTTTATTGAAGTCTCAGTAGAACTTGTAAACTGTGCAAAATGTTAACATTTGTACAGCTATCTTGAGGCATCCTTTCTTCCGTATTTCATGCTTCAAAATATTGGCACTGAAACAATGCAAACTGATGAAAAATTAGGTTATGTTAATAACTAAAGGAAATGAATAATACAAAAAGATTTTCCATCAGGGGCTTCCACAGGATAGTAAACAAAGGTAATATATAATTTGTCTGAACAGAACACGAAATCTAAAGCTCTCATCGGGGCTGTGATAAGCTTTCTCATTTTAGCCACGTAGGAACACCTTTGTTGACCTTTACGACCTTGAGCAGAATATATGAATTAAACCATGACTTCATTCCTGTTTGATACCCAGTTACCCCCTAGTGATTGAAAATGGCAAATGTAAAAAAGAAGAGCTTGGTTGTACTGGCCTGTTTCTTTCACCCAGAACATCAAATAAATGCAGATTTTGTTGGCAGTACTGCCTGATATTACAAGATTATAATACATTAATGAGCAGCATGGGACATATTAGAATCATAGTCATTGTAAATAAATGTGTGCATTCCACAAAGGATTTCTGCAAGTAGATGTAATATGCATTAATTGTTGGTTCACTAGGTAATTTGTTGATAGAATAGCTACCCCTCCCTGAAAGTTGTAACCCAAAAATAATTCTTCTGGATTTTTCTGACTGAGGTGTTTTACAAAAATGTTTGCAAATAAATTATGTAGAATTGGAATACAGAATAGGCATTCAACCCAAATGTCCATGTTAGTATTTATAAACCAGATTTTGTCTTGTAAATATCCTTCCTCTCTTCCTCATATACTTTCCAACCTTTCCCTTACGATAATTGAAATGATTCACCACAGCAACTCCTTTTGTAGCAGATTTCATATTTCTAAGTAATAGAAACAGAATGTGGCCATTCGGCCCACAGAGTCTACTCCACCATTCAATCATGGCTGATCTATCATTCCTCTCAACCCCATTTTTCTGCCTTCTCCCCATAACTTTTGACACCCTTGTTAATCAAGAACCGACCAATCTCTACTTTAAAAATCCCCCAAAACTTGGCTTCCACAGCTGTCTATAGCAATGAATTCCACAGATTCACCACCATCTGGCTAAAGAAATTCCTCGCCATCTTATTTGTAAAGGTACATCTTTTATTCTGAGGCCATGCCCTCTGGTGCAAGACTCCCACTAGGGTAAACATCCTCTCCACATCCACTGTATCCAGGCCTTTCACTATTCGGTAAGTTTCAGCGAACAGAACAATGATATCTGTCCCATCAGACTCAAGCGTGCCTCTTCCCAGGGTCATTGTTACGGAAGTTAGATTGGCCTTCCTGAGGGTAAACCTGCGGAAAGCATCTGGCCCAGACGGAGTCCCTTGCCGTGTCCTTAAGAACTGTACGAACCAGGCACGTGCCGTCAGGGTAGGCAAGGTAGGCACTGCCTACCCTGACTAAAATAATAAAATGGTAATTATTAAATATAAATAGTAAAGGCATGGGAGAATAATGCCCACCCTGGTAGGCATAATTCTCCGTGCCTTTCATCCGCAGTACATGTAACACGCGAAGGTCTGGGCAGCTGACATGCTGTCGACGCTGCTTCAAGCCGTCAATTTCCAGGGGACTGAAGGCAGCTGAAATTCTGCCTTTGCAGTACTGCGCATGCGCAGCGCAAGTTTCGTGGCGGGTTTTTCAAACATGGGCTGCCGTTATCTTAAGAGTATCTTAAAAAACAAAGAGAGAAGAATGGAGTTCGTGTACAAATGATGTGGTAAATACATTTCTTGGTGCCATATGTTTTTAAATACCATATTTCCCGGCAATGAAGACGCTATTTTTTACCCAAAAATAAGGCACGAAAATTTACATATGTCTTGGAAGCCGAAGTTGGAAGGTTGTTAGCCAAGAAAGATAGACTTGGCTATCCCTCAGTACAGCAACATCAAGGACAATGTTGTTGTACTGAGAGATAGCCAAGTCTATCCCTCATTGCTGGCAGCTGATGGGAAGCAGCTGTAAAAGGACAGCACCGCTGGGGAGCGGAGGAACGGGATGGCAGGAGCGTTGAGAAGGAGGGGGTCGGGGATCATGCCAGCAACTCACTTGCCGCGACGCTCTGGGCATGGAGCCACTGCTTTGTTGTCGGGGGGAGAAGTAGTTCGGGTGGCTGCGAGCCACCACCTCAGCTCCTTCTGCCAGCCTCCGCTCACCTCTGGCAGTGCTCTCCGTCTGAGAACCTCTCTCCTGCCGTTTGCCGGCCTCACTCATGTTAGCTGCTTTCCGCAAATCATTAAATTCCGACAGCGCAATCAAGGGACCAATTGAGGTTACTTGGCTGTCGGAATTTAAGGATTTACAGGAAGCGGCTGACCAGAGCGAAGCCGGCGAGCGGCAGGTGAGAGATGTTCAGACGGAGAGCACTGCCAGAGGTGGGCGGGCCGGCAGAAGGCGCTGAGGTGGCGTCCAGTTCCGCTGTCCGGTCCCGAGGCCGCTCACAGCCACCCGGCCACAATGCGGTGGTTCTGTGCCTGGAGCACCGCGGCAGCGGTGAGTGAGTGAGTTTCTGGCATGATCCCCGACCCCCTCCTTCTCAATGCTCCTGCCCTCCCTGCAACTTTACCCCTGGTCAGACTCCCCACACGCTGTGAAAGGAACTCTTCCCCCAATTGGTCCGTTGAACAAGTATTGTCATTCAATAAGATCACAACTGATTCAACTTGTCCCGGTGTGCTCCCATTATTCCCACCATTTCTCCACCTGCCGTCACACTCCACCCCCCCACCAATTCAGTAATTCAGAATTAAGGAGATTTGGAAACGTTGGGCAAATTGCTTTCTTTATTTTTATTTTTTTGTGCGTGAGAAATTCTATGTTCCACCAGCCTTCTTTCAAAATTTAGCAACTCAAAATGGGGGTGCGTTTCCATTGCCGGGAAATACAGTACTTTATTAAGAGATTTGGCTTTTGAAGACTTTATAAAAGTCGACTGTCAGCTTACAGCGTGAACAATCTGTGCATGCGCGGTTTAAGATTTTTAAAAAGCCAACTGACTGCCTACCCTGCCTGCATACTCACGGCACGTGCCTGGTACGAACTAACTAGCGGGAGTGTTCACTGACATCCTTAATCCCTTCCTACTCTGTTCTGAGGTATCCACCTGCTTCAAGAAGACCACTATCATCCCGGTGCCGAAGAAAAGCAAGATCTCATGCATTTAAAGACTACCGTTCAGTGGCCTTGAATTCCACCATCATGAAGTGCTTTGAGAGGCTGGTTATGGAACACATTCAATCCAATCTACCAAGCAACCTTGACCGACTACCACCACTACAGGATGGCTGATGCCATCTCCCTGGCCCTACACCCATCCCTGGAACACCTAGATAAAAGAGACTCCTACATCAGACTTTTATTCAGAGACTGCAGCTCTGCTTTCAATGCCATTTTTCCATTCTCATTTTCCTTCTCATTTTTCCATTCTCATTTTCCTTCTCATTTTTCCATCCAAACTCATCTCCAAACTCATTGAACTTGGAGTCAGCACTCGCTTCTGCAACTGGATCCTCGACTTCCTGACCAGCAGACCACAATCAGTGAGGATAGATGGCAAATCCTCTACGGTAATCCTCAACACTAGTGCCACACAAGGATGCATTCTCAGCCCCCTTCTATCTACCTCGGTACACGGCAATAAACTAAACGAAAGGAATGCCTGTCTCAAGTCAATGAATTTCACAAAAATATTACATTTTCGATAGGATCTTAATATAAATAATGTCTTAATTTAAATCTTTCTAAAAGGTGTCTTATTTTGGATGTTTTATGGCATTTATAAATATTTTTCATGTTTTTGTTGCTGTTTTTTTTCTTTTGAAGTCTTACTCTTTAATTTTTTTGAATGTATTAGAACATTCAGAAAAATTGAGGTTTTAAATCGGCTTTGGCAATTCTGTGTTCCAGAGGCTCGTCAAGGCACATGGCATTGGCGAATGCAGGCAGCTCAACAATAGTAATGTTTGGCCCATTACCTCTGCTGTTTTTTCCCTAGCATCTTTTAAAACATGCAGATACAACAAAGCCATAAATCTTTTCATTTAAGTGTTTCTGGTTTATCAATTATCTCCTTCTTTCTACCTTCAGTACTTCAGTTTTTATTATGTCTTAAAATGTTATGGATACATTGTTACTTCCCCACTAAACAGTAAAGCAAAGTAATTAGTCAAAGTCAATATTTCCACTATTTTACTGTCCTTACCTGTGAGTTTGTCGTGTGTATTATTTAGTGGCACTATCCATGTTGTTTTTCCTCTACTTTTTTTAAAATATATTTCTAACTTGTTTATGTTCCTCATTACCACCTCTACTGTCATCTCCATGTTTTACTTCTGTCATTTTCTCCAATGCCAGATCTTGTGCACATCTACTAAAACTCCCCTCTGGCTTCTTTGCATCAGATCAACCTTTTGGATAAAATCTCTTGTTTATTAATTATTTTGTGCAATCTCTTTATGACTGTCGTGTCTTTCTTAAAGTATAGTGCCCCAACTTAAACTTTGTGCTTCAGTACTCTCAATGATTTTAAATAATTTTCTATTGAATTTATTGCGACTATCTACCTTTAGCTTGATAATCACCTGTATAAAATATATTCTGCTTGGATTCAACTTATAGGAGGGTTTGGAAGCCTTGCTGTTATAAATAGCTATTTAAAGGAAGGAGTCACTGAAGGTGGCCACGTTCTCCATGATCAGTTGTTTTTAGATACGTTAAATATAATTATGGGATGGAGAAATCACGAAGAAGAAATCTTTTTATTTGACAGGTAAGATGGATTTTCTAAGATTTTACTTTTAACTTTTTTTTGATAGAGACATTCTGCCACCTGAAAAAACACTGATTTGCTATTGCAGCCATTTTGTAAAAGTTTATCTAATAATTTGGATATAGTTAATAACATGACATTTAAGTAATATATCAAAAACAGCATATTTTATGTATATGAAGTGCTTTCAATTTTGGTAGTAGCAAAAATAATTGGTGATGAATATACCTGAGAAATGTTGGATTAACTAGATGTTGCATATTAAGGGAATATTTACCATCCAACGAGGAACCTCCTATAAGGCAGATGATATGGATTTTAACAAAATTATCAAACTGGGAAAAGTTATATTCATTCTGGGACGTGTTGTTAAAAAAACATCTTTTGATGATATTTAATTGTCTTTGGGAAGGTAGGGCAAATTCTTGAACCATTGAAAATTTGAATCGCATTCTACCTTCCTGATTAAATATTATTTACAGGCATGGTTTCACTTTCATTAACACTAATACAAGTTCCTATCACTATTCACTTGATATCCATTCCTGTAGAGCAAAAGTGTGGTGGTCCCTGGTGGTTAGCCACTCGTAGTGCGAACCCTCGGCGGAGGGGGTTGGGTCAGGTGACTTGGTATGGCAGGAAGAGCGGGTCACGGGTCCCACCTGGGGTATATATACCGCTGGTAACGCCCTTGCCCCGTGTTGGGGTTCTGAGAGCTGTTTTGTGTTAACTTAACAAAGATCACTTTGTTTGACAACACAATCGCTATATTGGTGACCCCAATGGTCAAAAATGACTTGGATAGTAAAAATGGACGCTGCCGAAGCTCAACCCGCCGTCGCCGTGATCCGGCCCAAAAAAACGTTGTCGCACTTAAGCTGCTGGTTTTCTGGACCTCGCAGCCCCGGGTGTGGATCCAGCAGGCCGAGGCCCAGTTCCACATCCGCCGAATCACAGCCGACAGCACCCGCTACTATTATGTGGTCGGCACGCTCGATCAGGAGACGGCCGGTCGCTTGGTTCCTTACCTATGCAAGCCACCGGCTGCCGATAAGTATGAGGGCCTCGAGGCGCTGCTTCTCCGCACCTTTGGGCTCAGCTGCCTGGATCGAGCGGCGCGGCTCCTCCACATGTGCGGGCTCGGCGACCGCAAGCCATTGGTCCTCATGAGTGAAACACTCACGCTGATGGACGGCCACTGGCCCTGCCTGTTCTTTGAGTACGCCTTCCTGGAGCAGTTGCCGGATGATATACACCTGCTGCTCTCAGGTGAGAGTTTCGATGGCCCCCGGCAGCTAGCAGAATGCGCCGACGAGCTGTGGCTATCCAAGCAGCAGCGCAGCGGTTCGCTCAATCAGGTGTCGACAGCGCCCTGGAAAACACAGGGACTAGGGGTCGCGCCCATGGGGGGCACATCTGAGTCGCCCGCTCCGGGTGAAGCCTGTAAGAAGAAGTGGTGCTTCTACCTCCAATGTTGGGGTTCCACAGCCCGTCAATGCTCGTTTCTGGGAAATGCTGGGGCCGGCAGCCAGTAAGCACCTTGGCGGTCGGCCAGATACACCGCCTGTACGCATGGGACCGGCACTCAGGACGACGATTCCTGGTGGACACAGGTGCGGAAGTCAGCGTTGTCTCCTATTAATTACTCTGAGAACAGATAAATGGAAAAGAATCGAAGAGGAAATGGTGAGCAGGTGAGAAAGTGTAAGCTTTCCCCCGTGTGTGGGGCAGAATGAAGAGAAATGAATTTGAAAGGTTGCTCTTCTCGGATTTGGCATGAACCTAATGGTCTAAAGTGCTTTTTTCTATTCTATAGACTCTTGGAGAACTCCCTGTCATGTCTTTAACACCCACTTGAGAAGACTGACAAGACTGACAAGACATTATTTTATATTCTCAGCCAAATAATCGTACCTTCAGACTTGGTGAATTTTTCAGGAGAAATGGAAAACTTCAGATGCTGGAATCTTGAGCAAAAAACTCAGGAACTCAGTGGGTTAGGCTGCATTTGTGGAGGGAATGGACAAATGATGTTTTGGGTAGGGACCCTTCAGACTGGAGTTGGGGGAAGAAAGCTAGAAAAGGGCGGTGGGCATGGAGCAATGCTTGGCAAATGACACGTGAATGCAGTGCAGAGCAGTGATTGGCAATGGGTTGAGTAAGTGACAAAGGTTAGAGGTGGAAACGTGTCAAAGGGTGTCAGGTAAGGAAAGAAGAGGAGTGAAATGTAAAGTTGGAGGGTGATATGGGTGGAAGGGGGCAAAGGGGGGGGGGAAGAGGGGGATAAAAGGGAAGTGTGTGATGCAAGAAACTGCTGATGTTCACTGTCTGCGAACGCCTGACCATTTTAATTGCCCTTCCCATTTCCAACTTTGAACATGGAATTCTCCAATTTCAAGTAATGTCCCTCACCCCCCCCACACACACACACTGCAAAGAATGAGCCAAGGAGAAATCCAATGGAAATTAGCAAAACAATTGAACAACTGTTTGGCTATTATATTGTCCCTCATTATCATCACAGCATATTCCTGCAGTTTTGAATAAAGATTTAAAATTGAAACATCCTCGTTTCTTGTTCTAAATGTTACTCTATTTGTTTTGTTCTCCTAAAATAAAACTGAGAAACAGAGGGAACCTTTACAGTTACACAGATAAAATGCTTCTTTACCTAGCAGTTGAAAAGCTTAAGTGGTGTTCAATCCAAATCATTGCCTTGTGTACTTCATGCTTATTGATTATAGTTATATATTGATAGGAATGTTCTCCCTGCCCACCATCGTAAAGAAAATTTGCAAGATGTGTATGAAATTGTTTATAAATTTAATAAAGTTTTTAACAGATTAATTTTTTTTGTTTATAACTACTGTAGTGGCCTGGACGCGGTTATAAAAGGCTAGGTTCAAAAGTTCTTTAATGATGGTTGTGAGCATCCACTCACAAGTTCCACTGAAGGGATGAAAAACTCCCAGAAAACCCTGAACCGGAAGCCTGTGGGCAGTCCCTGTCCCTCAAGTGCCGAGGGGGATGACCCAAGGGGTGGCCTAATATCCACACTACCATCATTTAATTTCCAATGATAATTACTTTGAAGAGTGTACCTTTACTAATATTTTGATAAATGTGTGATATAATAATTTTCAAGTGATTCTGTGGTTGAATACAGCAGAAACTTGTGTCACCTTTTCAACATCACTGCTTTCTCTCCAGCACTTTAAAAAATCCAGAACCTCATTTGCTTGGAATCAACGTGGAAATTCTTCGCTTTCTGAGATTGTTGATCAAGTATTTGCCAACTTTACTAACAAATGAACAGTGGGATTTCATCATGTGCTCCATTATGATGTGGTTGGAGGTGAGGTTTAGAATTATAGCACTGCTTCTCAAAAAATATTTTTTTAAATATTGTAGTCCTTTAATTAGACTAATTACAAAGTACGGTACATGGCTTGTTACAAAATGCTGATTACAAATTATATTGCAAATATATGGAAAATGTACTTGTTCTTTAATGTCGTTGTAACTTAAAGGAAACAGAAACATTACTAGATTGCAGTAGGAATAACTGACGATCTTAGCATTCTCTGTTTAGTAATTGGCCAGTAGTAACTAGCATTGTGATTAATTTGTAATTAATTTATTAGCTAAGTATGTAAACATACAAGGAATTTGATTTGCCAACAGTCATATAAAAAAGCAACAAGATACAAAACCACATAAAAATTATACATAGAATTATACAACAGCCACCACAACGGCGTGTGAGAATCCCCTGGGGAACACAGCATAAGCAGAGACCCACAGCCATCAGTTCAATGTCTGGCCACACACACGCTCCTTCACCATGATGTGCCAGAGTAGTACCGACCACTGTCACTCTGTAGTCCCTGACCGCCCGGACAGTCAGAACGGCGTCCACACTCGCACTGGACTCTCGGATGTCCTCATGGAACTATGTTCCTGCAAACATTGAGATCACTGCACTCATGACACTCCCTCGGTCCTCACCAGTGCAAGCAGCATGTCCATCTTGTTTTTTCGGTGACCTCACATTCCCTTCTGTGATGGAAGGCAAATAATTTATACCTTCTTTCCTCCTTTTCTCCTGCGGTCGGGGCAATCGAAATTTCCTTCCGCAGTCGGGGCGATCAAAGCTCCCGCATCAGGGCAATCGAAGCTCCCGCAGTCAATCCAGAACAAAGGGACTGCCAGCTCCACGATGTTAAAGCCGCAGTGCAGATGGAGATGCGATGAAGAAGGCGCATCTCCGTCAAGGAAAGAGTTAAATTTCTCCAGCACTTTGTTTAGTTTAGAGATCCAACACGGAAACAGGCCCTTTGGCCCGCCGAGTCCTGACCGACCAGCGATCCCCGCACATTAACACTATCCTGCACACACTAGGGACAATTTACACGTGCACCAAGCCAATTAATCTACATACCTGTACGTCTTTGGCGTGTGGGAGGAAACCGAAGATCTCTGAGAGAACCCTCGCAGGTGGAGAACATACAAACTCTGCAGAGACAGTACCCATAGTCAGGATCGAACCCGGGTCTCCGGCGCTGTAAGGCAGCGACAATACCGCAGCGCCACCGTGCCGCCCTTAGTCTTTTATATATGATTGCTTTTGTTTTGAGGATTATGTAACTTCCCTTGGGAACATAGTTGTTCTTATTTCAATAAACCATAAATTATCCTCCTTTCGGGATGTCAAGCAAGCAGTGAGACATCAGTAAGTGAGAGTACAACATTACGGATACAATTCACCTAACCTTCTCTTCCTTTGGAAACATCTGACACATTATCTTTCTAACTAAGGACTGATCAGAGTTGAGGGGATATTGAAATTGAAGATCAAAATCGCAATATCTTGTTTTGTATCTCAGAGATTGTGATTAACATTTGCTGCTCGGTAGCATTTTGCTCTCTTTTTTCCCCAACTAGAGTTTGTTATGTGATTTCATTTATGTTGCTACACCCATCATATTGAGATCAAATTAAATAGAAAGACAGAATAGAATAGAAATAAAAATCTGGTTAGATAGTTAATCTGGTTAGATGCATCTACATTATGTCTAGCTCCCTATGCTCGTGCATTTTAATACAAAAAGCACGTGAATATATGAATATAATGAAAATTAATGCAGCTAAAAGGAAAAGTTATATGAATAATGCAGGCCAGATTGTGTCAGTCATTGTTTGTATTAAGGATGCATTTTAGAAGCTGGGCACCAGATGTGTCTTTATTACCAAAATTATAAATGATACGTTTTTAATATGTTAGCTATGATTTTCTTTTATGGTATTTTATCAAAACAATTATTATTCAAAAGCTGGAATTATATTTGATTTACAATGGCTATTTAATTAATATTCAGTGGTATGTAGTGTTTCAAATAAAATATACTTTCAGTTGTGATGCTTTTTTTTGGTTTCCCCTCTGTCATTTCCTTTATTCAATGTATTAAATTTATGCCTGTATTTCATTAACTTTCCTAGATGCTCTGGCTATATTTTTAAATCAATTACAATGACAGTTTACATCCTGTACTAATTTATTTTAATTATCCTCTTTATTTCAGGCATTTAGTAATACTGCATCATTTGATTCCAAGGCCCTGATGCTGCATTTTGTTTGTCAATGTTGTGGCATGCTGTCAGACCTTAGCTACATGTTTCAAACTTTAACACCAGAAATGAGTAAAACTCTTCCTGCTAATCTTCAGAACGAATGGAACAACTTCTTTGTAGAAGGCATCTACAGCCAGCTGTTACCACTGTTTTTAAAAATTGCAGGTAATTACGCATTCTCACACTTGTAAACTTCAGGTACAAGAATAAAAATGCCTTAGTGAGATAATGTCTATATTGGAAGTTGATTCTGTGACTTTTTTCGAGTTAATTCCTGCCCGTGTGCTTTCAGAATAAATGTACGTTGTTGGTATGGAGTATCATGCTAGGCTTGCAAGTATTGATTTCTCTTTGTGCCATGCAAAAAGACTATACCCAGTTGCAGAGGCAATTGTTTTCGCCAATTTGTGAATTAAGCTCAAAAGTTCAAAATATCTGAAGGACATTTTTTTCCAATTGTAAAGAAAGCGTGCAAGAATTTTGCATGTCAGCCTAATGTTTCCAATAGAAAATTGATATTTTCAGCTGTTCCCTTGGTGGGCCATACTCTTATTTCTGAATAGGGCTTCCAACAGTTCTAAACGGAGCAGGATTTCCCAAGGGGAAACCTATGCTCAAAATGTACGATCATGCAGCTTGGTAGGAGGAATAAAGACGTAGACTGATTTCTCAATGGGTAGAGGATTCAGATATCGGAGCTGCAAAGGAACTTAGGAGTGCTGGTGCAGGATTCCCAGAAGGTTGAGTAAGCAGTAAGGAAGGCAAATGCAATGTTAGCATTCATTTCAAGGAGACTAGGATATCAAAGCAAGGATGTAATGCCGAGGCTTTATCAGGTGAGGCTACATTTGGAATATTGAGAGCAATTTTGAACGCTATATCTGAGGAAGGATGTGTGGCTTTGGAGAAGGTCTAGAAGAGGTTTATGACAATGATCCAGGGATGATTGGGTTAATGTCATAGGAGCGTTTGAAGGCTCTGGGCCTGTACTTACTCACTGGACTTTAGAAGGATGAGAAGGGGATCTCATTGAAATCTGTCGGATAATGAGAGGCCTAGATAGAGTGGATGTGGTCCTAGACACTCCCACTACTGGGGACATCCTCTCCACATCCACTCTATCCAGGCCTTTCATTATTTTGTAAGTTTCAATGAGATCTCACATCCTTCTAAACTCCAGTGCGTGCAGGCCTAGAGCTGTTAAATACTCATCATACATTACCCCGACCATCCCCAGGATCATTCTCACAAATCTTCCCGCGACCCTCTCCTATGCCAGCACGTGCCTCAGCCGATAACTGCTCATAATACTCTAAATGGGGTCTGACCAGTGCAGTGCCCTATAAAGCCTCAGCATTACATCCCTACTTTTATATTCTAATCTTCTCCAAATGAATGCTAACATTGCATTTGCCTTTATCACTACTGATTCACCCTGCAAATTTATCTTTTGGGAATCCTGCACCAGCACTTCCAAGTCTTTTTGCACCTCTGAGTTCTGAATTCTCTCCCCATTTGCACAGACCACTGTGGGGGCGTCTTTGCTCATTTTTAAAGCGGAAATTGGTAGGTTCTTGATTAGTAAGGGTGTCAATGGTTACGGGTATGGCTGGAGAATGGTGGGAGGAAGGTGCCACGACCAAACTGCTAAAAAATGCAAATACAAATAATATGTATGTTTAGAAGCGGATGTGTAATATGTCTTCCAGTGCTTTATGCTTCTTATTAAGAAGAAACAGAAAAACAGCAAAATATATCATCGTACAAACAAAACAATGAGTAATTTTTTAAAATAACTCTCTTGTTCATGAATCTTGGTCAAATCTGTAGTTTTCATTCTGCACAGATGCTGAACATTTCCACTTTTATTATGTTGTATTTCAATTAACAAAGTAACCTTTCCCAGAATATATGTTTTTTTGTTGTTTTCTTTTACAGCTGAATACAAAGGAATTATTCTTCATCCAACCTCAGTACATCTTTTAACAGCATTAGGTGAAGCTTCTGCACTTATTCCGTTGAAGCAGCTGATGAATCACAATCTGCCAGCTAAATTTGTTGCTGGGCAAAAGTCCAATTTATCTGATAAACTTCAGTCAGCTATGAATACGTTGGCTCCATTACTACTATCCAGGGTTAGGCCTGTGCAAATCACAGCCTATCATTTGTTATACAAGTAAGAAAATAAACAAGATTAAATATAGGAATTATGTAAGATTTCTATCTTTATGGCTTGTAATGGTTGAGTGCTTTGTGTAAAAAAAAATCTGTCAGTTTAATTTATTCAAATCAGTGAAGTGAAAATTAGTTGTGTATATATATATATAAACATATTTATATTATACACACGCATACACATAATACATTTACATATTTTTTTTCAGATTCTGAACTTAAAGTTAAAGTGGTTATGGAATGTACCACCTACAAGTTGCAATGCAATTACTCACCCAGGCAATTACAGTGCCCCCCCCCCCAAAATGCAAACACTACCACAAAAAGAACAAGGGCAGCAGGCCTATGAAAACACAACTACCTACAGGTTCTCACTTGAGTTGCACATCACCCTGACTTGAAAATATATTTCTGGTACTTATTTGTTGCTGGGTTTAAGATCTGTAATGCCCTCTCTAGAAGCAGCATTGAAAAACCTTCACCAGATGAACTGCAGTGATACAAGGTGACAGATCATCACCGTATTCCCGAAGGATGGGAAAGAACTCCTAGCCTTGCCAGTGATGCCTAAATCCTGAAAATTAATTTTGAAATATACTATTAATCTTGTAGGTCACCATGATAGAAAGTGAATGAGCTTTAATGAGCTAGAAAATAATCCAGACCATGCCAAGAAATGGGCTGTTTAAAAAAAAAATTTATTTATAGCCATCTTTTCTGTAACCTGGATGCTGTGTTAAACCAAGGTCCTGTCTGCCAGCTCAGCTAGACTGAGAAAATCGGTCAGAAAAATTGCTGGGTGTGATGTTGCTGATGCTGGTACATTAATTAAAAGCAGGTAATTCCAAAAAGCTGCGTCAAAGCTGAGACATGCGTATAGCATTCAAACACGTACAATAGATTGATTACAGACATACTGCATGACCTCATCATACAGAAGTCTGCATGACCTCATCAACCATAGTCATTTTCTATTTACTTTTCTTTGATGAGATCACCCTCTGTCAGCCACACTAAGAATTCATTTTGACCAATCTCTGGGGATGTGTGTAACTTTGTATTCAGATGCCAGTTTGATGTGCACAATAATTAATTTCATGGATGAACTGTCTGGTTACATTTCAATAGGAAATAAAACTCATTTGTATAATCAATTTGGCCACGTAAAAATGTTGCAGTGTTTGGCATGGTAAATCCATCAATTTGTAAATTACTGTAAATTAGATGATGCATTTCAGCAATGCAGCCTCCTTAATCAAAAGTAAAATTGCAATTGACCAACTTGTTTCCGATTATCAAACTTTAGGTTAATGCCAGAACTGCCTGCTTTTGATAATGAACATCTGAAATCTGACGATGACAATGGGAATGATGAAGAACATGGTTTGTAAGTAATTATCTAAAAATATTTGTATAACCTTTTTACAGAGATTTTTTTGACCTCCAAGATGTCATTCATTTTTATAGATTTTGCAGATAAACAAAGAAACAACTTGATCTCCTGTTACAGCAGTGTATCAAATAGTTCCAGCTCACCTTAGAGCTACTTTGAATCGCTTCAGACTTTGCTCATGACACAATTACTGTTGGTGTTTTAATCGACAATGTAATTGCATTTCCCCAAGTGTATACACATATATATTGTAATATGTAATAATCTTCTTTATTTCAGGTTTACTTATTTGGGGTGTTTTACAAGGGTATAAATTGATCTTGAGTTACATTTTGTTTGATAAAACATATATTTAGTCGTATTAAAAGTGACATTTATGTGTAAATAGACTTAATATATGACAATTATAAAGTAGAATTCTAATATATTACTACTTAATTTTCTTGTGGAAGTTTTTAACCCTGGTTAGTGCAGAATTTGTTATAGATATCATGTGTAACAGATGTGATAAGTTTGTCGTATCAATCGTTTTACATCAGTTTCCTTAAGAGTTTCCATTGTTGCCTTTAGATCACCACCTGCAGCACTCATGTCAGTGATTAGTGCTCAGGAGAAAGTGTTAGAGAATATGTTCAGTAACATTCCAGTTGGAGAGTACACGGATATTGAGCCACTGAGTGAAGCCTATTATTGTATCCTGGGGTACTTGCTTGGATGGAAATTGCTTCTCATATTTTTCAAGGCATCGCCATCTGAGGTACACACGTGTCTTTTGTGCAAGTTATGCTTAATTTGTTTGATAAACATATTAGTACTGTGTATTATAAATCATATGATTTCCCTTTGTTGTTGCCGACTAATCTATGTGTTCCCATCTTTTTCTATGTTAATGTCATATTTCCTGAATTTGCTGGGCCTTTTGAATCAAACAGTATGGCATCAGGCACTTTGGCCCAACTTGCCCATGGCAACCAAGATCCCCCATCTATATTAGTCTCACTTCCCCACGTTTGGTTCACATCCCTCTAACCTTACCTATCTATGTACATGCACGAATGTCTTTTAAATATTGTTATAGTACCCACCTCAACTACCCCCTCTGGCAGCTCGTTCCATATATCCATCATCCTCTGTGTGAAGACGTTGCCCCTCGGGTTATGATATAAAGCATTTATATCAAGGGGTCTGAAATACAAAAACAGAGATGTAATGCTGATACTCTATAAGGCACTGGTCAGGCAGCATGTGGAGTACTGTGAGCAAATTTGGGCCCCATATCTGAGGAAGGATAGTCTGGCTCTGCAGAGGTTCCAGGGGAGGTTTACAAGAATGATTCCAGGAATGAGTGGGTTAGCATATGATGAGCATTTGACAGCACTAGGCCTCTACTCACTGGAGTTTAGAAGGTTGAGGGGGGCCCTCATTTAAATTTAATAATAATAATGAAAGGCATTGATAGAATGGATGTGGATAACATGTCATAGCCTCAGAATTAAAGGATGCTCTTTTAGAAAGGAGGTGAGGAGGGCAGTTAATCTGTAGTCAGAGGGCAGTTAATCTGTGGAACTCATTGCCACAGAGGATTGTGGAGGGCAAGTCAGTGGATATTTTTAAGGCAGAGATAGATAGTTCTTGATTAGAACAGGTGTCAAGGGTCATGGAGAGAAGGCAGAAAAATGGTATTAGGAGGTAGAGATCAGCCATGATTGAATGGCAGAATAGACTCGATGGGCCAAATGGCCTAATTCTACTCCTATAACGTGAACTTGTTCCTATTAAATCTATCCCATCTCACCTTAAATGTATGTCCTCTAGGTTTTGATTCCCTTATTCTGGGTAAAATACTCCGTACATCTACCCTATCTATTCCCCTCATGATGTTATACACCTCTATAAGATCACCCCTCAAGTCTGCCTGCCCAACCTCTCCCATTAGCTCAGGCCCTCAATTCCTGGTAACATCCCTATAAATCTTCACTGCCTCTTTCCAGCTTAACGATATCCTTCCTATAGCAGGGTGACAAAAACTGAACACTCTAAATGTGGCCTCACCAATGCTTGTACAACTGCAACACAATATCCCAACTTCTATACTCAATATCCTGACTGACATTGGCCAATGTGCTGAAATCCTTCTTGACCTCCGTATCTACCTGTGACACCACTTTCAAGGAACCATATACCTGAATTCCTTGATCCCTCTGCTCTACAACACTCCCCGGAGCTCTACCATTCACTGTTGAGATCCTGCCCTGGATTCCATACAGTCTAGAAGAAAGAGTCACACCATGCCATGATCACCATTGAAATTTTCTTGAAGATAGCATGTGTTCATCCAACTGTTATTATAGTTTCATGAATAATTGAAACAGCCAAAGGCTTCCTGTCTGTGAAAGTAAAATACGGACACTTCCTGACTTAGAGGGTTACGGTTCACAAAACATCATGTAAGTTGGAATTGCCAGACAACTATATATAGATATACAAAGGATTACAGGTGCTGGTTAATACACAAAATGACACAGTGCCGAGGTAACTCAGTAGGTAAGACGGCAACTCTGGAGAACATGGATAGGTTTATGTTTTGGATCAAGACCCTTCTTCAAACTGAATCAGTTTGAAGAAGGGTCCTGACCCAAAATGTACCCATGATCTCCAAAGATGCTGCCTGACCTGCTGAGTTTCTCCAATATTTGTGTAGATTTACCTTAAAACTAGACAACCAACTTAAAACGTTGGTTGGCAAGCGTTTCTTGACCAGCTGCCGTTGACACAGCTGTTGTTGTGGTTCGCGTTGTAGCGGGGCTGGGTGACAATTTTATATTTATGAAGTGGGCTGGATGCCCGGATCATTCTCCAGTTGCTAAATTTGTCTCTCACTTTTATTAAATTCTTGGATCATGGCAAAACCCGCCTGCCCCGCCCGCCTCTCTAAACCTGCTGAGTCCTGACCTGCAAAGCATCCAAATTCCTCTGCGTTGCGAGCCTGGGCATGGCTGAACTTGCCCGATTCTGCATCCAGCTGCAATTTAAAATTTCCCTTCAAAATATAGTTGCCAAGGAGAAGGTTTCAGGAAGAATCAGTGGGTTCTCCATTTAGAAAGCTCTGAAATGATTCTATAAACATGGCTGCAATACAGATCATTCAGGAAACGGGACCACCTATTGCGAATTGCTTATGTAAGTGTGAGTTTACTTAAGTCGCCTATTACATAAGTCGGGAAGTGTCTGTACTTGGGAGAAGTGAAGTGCGTTTTTATAAAGCAAGATGATGAAAAAGGCATGCAAATTCCTGGAGAATAACCTATTGTTGTGTTTTCCAGTTACGGGCCATATATGCACCATATCTTCGTGATAGTAAATGCTTACACAAATTATTACAAAATTTGTTCAGACTGATGCCGGAAAATCCAACTCTTCCTGGACAGTGTACTGATTCTGCTAGCAAAGGCCAAAGGACATTATTCACTGAAAAGCGGACAATTTTTCTTCAAGGTACATATGAACCAAAAAAATATTTAAATCACTTTAAACCTTGAATCATAGAGGCACTGAGATTATTTTATGATTTAAAATTTTACAAATTATTTGTCCCCAGTGACTTAATTAACCAATTGTTAAATTGTTAACGATCAATTAATAATTCTTGACGATAAAGAGCAGTTAACAAAAAAAAATCATGGATTTTTTTGTATGTACAAGAAATTAGATTAAAATTGCATTTGTTCATCCGTTGGCATGGCCACATGTTTAATCTTTTATGTATAAGATCTTAGTAAAATAGAGGAATCAATGTTACCAGTAAATAAATTGAACTCTAGTTATTTTGATATTTTATTTTCAAGTTTTAATAGAATATTCTTGTTTTTTTGATAGAGATAAAAGCTTTACATACAGAGATTCCCAGGTTGGCTTGTGTCGTATATTATAGTGTATTGGAAGACTTACCCGCCACAGTTCGACTTTGGTGGAATAATCAAGACAAGCGTGTATCCAGTATAGTGGATAAATACACCAGCAAATATGTCAGCAACATTCTTTCTTCCCAGGAAATCGCAGCTGTACAAACCAGTACACAAATATTCAAGAGCATGGTGGTTAGTGATCACGTTTGATGTACTTAAAATGTTGTCCTGCTGTATGAAAATTTGTGGTGTTTGCTTTCCTCAACTGAATAGACAATAGGTGCAGGAATAGTCCATTCGGCCCTTCGAGCCAGCACCGCCATTCAATGTGATAATGACTGATCATCCCCAATCAGTACCCCGTTCCTGCCTTCTCCCCATATCCCCGACTCCGCTATTTTTAAGTGCCCTCTCTAGCTCTCTCCTGAAATCATCCAGAGAACCTGCGCTCCACCTGAGGCAGAGGATTCCACAGACTCACCACTCTCTGTGAGAAAAGGTGTTTCCTCGGCTCCGTTCTAAATGATTTACTCCTTATTCTTAAACTGTGGCCCCTGGTTCTGGACTCCCCCAACATCGGGAACATGTTTCCTGCCTCTAGTGTGTCCAAAGCCTTAACAATCTTATATGTTTCAATGAGATGCCCTCTCATCCTTCTAAACTCCAGAATGTACAAGCCCAGCTGCTCCATTGTCTCAGCATATGACAGTTCCGCCATCCCGGGAATTAACCTTGTGTGTAGTATAGTGTTAATGTGCGGGGATCGCTGGTCTGTACAGACTCGATGGGCTGAAGGGCCTGTTTCCGCGCTGTATCTCTAAACTAAACATATCTTGAGGCGTTCCGACTCATCATTGCACTCGCATCAGTGACTGATTTAGTCACTGACGAATATTCCCCAGTGGGCGGACACAAAGCTCTCAAGCTGCAAGCACTATCGACAAAGGCCAAGCATACCACTCGATGGCATGTGTGTCCCTTCATGCCAACAAGAGACTGCAGCTCAGATGATCAAAGGCCTGCTCCTCACAGGCTTTCCGATCGAGGTTTACGATCGAGGTTTCGTTTGGTTTAGAGATAGAGCGCAGAAACAGGCCCTTCGGAGTCCGTGCTGATCCCGCACGCTATCTCTATCCCACACACACACTAGGGACAATTTACGATTTTACTGAAGCCAATTCACCTGCAAACCTGTACGTCTTTGGAGTGTGGGAGGAAACCTGAGCACCCGGAGAAAACCCACGCCGGTCGCAGGGTGGACGCACAAATTCCGCACAGACAGCACCCGTGGTCAGGATCTCTACCGCTGCGCCACCGTGCTGCCCTAAGGTCTCCAAGAGATTAATTTCCTAAATTATCCGAGGATTCTGAATTAATCTCTCAGAGCCTCCAGGGTCCTCAGTTGATCCTCAGTTCTGACTTTGGTCAGGGATATTCCTGGAGCTTTTGTCACCTGTTCTCTTGTGCCCTCAACTCCCCCCCTGCGCCCAACGCATCCATCCTTTGCCACGTCACGACCGGAATGCCAATACAAAAACGACGGGTCAACTCTTGACCGATTCACCAGCCATCCCACGCCTTGTCACAGATTGTTCAAAGAAAGTGCGAAATATATTTGTGGATTTAGTTTGTGGAGATTGTTTAGTAAATCTCGGATGGCTGATTCCACCTTGGATATTGTCCAGTCCTGTTCCAATGGAGACATGGGGACAACAAGGCAGTTTCACATCTAACTTCCACATGGCAAATAAAGGCGCCAACACAAAATATTACAAAATATTAGTTGCCAATGGCAGATCAATGTTCCAGGATTTCAGTGTCTCAGACGTGTTGAAGAGGATTTGCAAAATAGATAGAGTAGTCATGGAGTCATACAGCACAGAAACGGGCACTTTGGCCCACCTTGTCCATGTCGACCCATCTATGCTAGTCCCATCTGCCAGCGTATGGCCCATATCCCTCTAAACCTTCCCTATCCATGTACCTGTCCAAATGTATTTTTAAATGTTGCAATAATACCTGCCTACTACCATTCTGATGGGGATTATATGATAGGCCTCCTAATAGAAGGTGGAAGATAGAGAAACATTTATGTAGATAGATTATGGAGAGACAAGAAACTGTTAGACAAGTACATGGATAGGATGGGTTTGGAGGGATATGGACCAAGCGCAAGCAGGTAGCACTAGTGTAGCTGGGACATCTTGGCCGGAGTGGGCAAGTTGGGCTGAAGGGCCTGTTTCCACACTGTGTCATTCTATGGCTCTATGCAGATACAGGAATCTAAAGCAAATCTAAAGTGCTGTTATAACTCAGTGTGTCAGGCAGCATTTTGTGACAGGTAACATTTCAGATCAGGATCATGCAAGGACCCAACAAGGTTGTCATAGTGGGTGATCTTAACTTCCCCAGCATGAACTTAGACTTCCCAATTGCTATATTTTCATAAATCATTCAGATGCTCTGTATTCAATCAACAATGCACATTGCGGTATGATACAATGACCTTGAATCTTTAAATCAAGTAGCTTTGTGCTGCAATTTGCATTAATCATTGTTGACTCGACCACCAAATGTGTCTTGAAGGGGAAAGTAACAGTCCTCAGTAAAACTTTTGTATTGGATAGACAGTAGATGCAGTGTCCAAATAAACCATTGCAGCCTATCTATCTTGGTTGAACAAAATCTACAGTTAGCTTATAGCAGTAGTATTGATATCAAAGTTCCAACCTAGAAAGAAAAAGCTACAGGGATAGGGGTGAATTTAGGGAGAGGCATTTTTACAATGGTTTCAGAATATGCATGGAGAAATTATTTATTAGACTGTTGCGGTGTAAAATTCGGAACATTTAATTTATTAGCAATGTATAATATTTAACTTCTTGTTTTCTTTTAGGTGAAAGCTCGCCCTGTCGCCCGAGAAGTACTTGCTATCTATTCTGTAGATGACATATTCATAGAGCTTGTTATTCAGTTACCAACAAACTATCCTCTTGGATCAATTACTGTTGAAAGTGGAAAGCGAGTTGGCGTGGCTGTTCAACAATGGCGTAACTGGATGCTGCAGCTGAACACGTTTCTCAATCTTCAGGTAGTATTTGACCGCATTCATCCATTTAATCAGCTAAGTTTGTGAAATACTAACGTGTAGATTTAACAATTTAACTTCACTGCAAATTGTTACATACAGTTCATGGCCATGTGCACAAGTATGGTGAGTTTACAGGTACAATGAAAAACTTGCTTGTAAAAGCATCACAGCCCCATAGACTTAAATAACACAAAATGTAAATAATACAAGACATAAAAAAAATAACTGGAAAAAAAAACTGCAAAACTTAATTAGAACACAATTCCATAGTAGTGGAAGAGGTGGTCTGTAGTGTTTTGTCATTCCATACATCAACTTTTTTTGGTGAAGCACCCTTATTTCCTTGATTTAACAGTCAAACGAGATTCTACACTGTAACTAGAAAAAGAGATTTTTATATTTACTTTGGGCCTAATTTGCATATCATATATGGAAAGCAGCACTATAGTGATTCCTTGCATGCAACTAGTCTGCATACCCTCTTCAGAATGCTAATCGAGTAGAACGGTGAGCTGGCACACCGTTATAAAGCAAATCAAGATGTTGCCAAGACCACATTAGCAAGTGCAGTTCAGGTTGCCCTGCTGTAGAAACGATGTCATTAAGTTGGGAAAAATTGAAGAAAAAAAAACAGGATGGGACTTTTTTCTCTGGAGTGTAGGAGCTAAGGGGTGACCTTCCATACACATAAAATTATGAGATGCATAGATTAGATGAATGGTGAATATGATAAGATGAAAGATAAGTCCCATTCTCAAGGTTGAGAACTCCAGGATGAGAGGGTATAGATTTAAGGTGAGTGGGGGGGGGAATTAAAAGAGACCTGGGGCAATTTCTTCACACGTGATGGTGGGTATATGAATCAACTACCTGTGGTAGTTATAGAACCTGGTACGTTTTATGTGTGTGAGAGAAATTAAGACAAAAATAAAGCTGATCCTGGCTGTTATAATTTCTGTAGACAAAGAGTGTGCCACTACTTGCTGCCACAGTTCTCAGGCAAGGTTTATTATTTAGACAGTAAATCATTTGTTTATCCCTGCAACCTTAACTTAATTACTGTCAAATAAAGTAACTATTTGGCAATGAAACCCCAAGGTATCATAAAAAGTGTGAGGATTGACAAAAAAGAGATTCCATAATCCTCTACATAACCATGGTTATGTTATTCTTTAACCATGTTATCATCTTGGTTAAAAAATTCCTTGATGCCTTGTGGAGACTAAAAAGCGTGCTAAAGCTCTCTGCAGATTAAATAATTAATATCATGTTCTGACCGTGATTTGTACATATGATAAAATACATCTCTAAATCCGTAATCCACTACTTTTTCCAAGCTTTTATTTTGTTTCCCACTTTTTGTTTAGTTTAGAGATACAGCGTGGAAACAGGCCCTTCGGCCCAGCGATCCCCGCACATTAACACTATCCTACTACTAGGGACAATTTACACATACACCAAGCCAATTAAACTGCAAACTTGTATTTCTTTGGAGTGTGGGAGGAAACCGAAGATCTTGGAGAAAACCCACACGGTCACAGGGAGAACGTACAAACTCTGTACAGACTGCACCCGTAGTCGGGATCGAACCCGGGTCTCCGGCGCTGTAAGGCAACAACTCTACCGCTGCGCCACTTCATAGTGATTATTTTTCTTTGTCCCCTCCCATCCCCGATTTCCATTCCAGATTTCCATTCCACAGTTGAGTGAAAACTAATTTTATTGTTGGACACCTCTAGCTTCACTAGGAATGCAGTTTGAATATTTAGGATTTGAACCATTATTTGACTTCAGTAAGCACCAAAGACCAGTTGCACTTGGATTACCTAGAGTAATATAATTGTGGATGTTGCAGCTATAAAAGCATGTAACACCATGATACCAAATATTTTTTACCAGAATATAAATCAAGCATGTATTAAATCTAATAAAGCTAAAACAAAATATTGCCATTTCTGAAAATCTGAAAGACAAACAGACATACAAGAGCTAGAAACCTATGGCAAATGTCATTAGTTGTCAGGAATCAGAGTACATGTTTCATGTCAATGACAAACTCCCATAGGCTACCAGTCTACAGATGCTACTGACCTTCTAAGTATTTTTACTCTTTTTTGCATTTCTCTTCATTTTTTCTTACCCTTGTTAATTGCGAGGCTAACTGCTGTGTGTACAAAGATGATGCAACAACATCATATCATTTAGTTATTTAAATATGTTTTCATACATAAATCAATGTCAGCCAATGGGCATAATTATTTATATTCGTTGGTACTTTGTATGTTGCTCTGTTTTAAATGATTTAAAATGTTGAAAACTATTTGATATTCTGGATAATTTAATTAATTGGTTAAATTTTACTTTTGTGATTTTATATACAGAATGGCAGTATCATGGAAGGCCTTGCATTGTGGAAAACTAATGTTGATAAACGATTTGAAGGAATTGAGGAATGTATGATCTGCTTTTCAGTGATTCATGGTTCTAATTATTCACTTCCAAGGAAAGCCTGCAGAACCTGCAAGAAAAAATTCCACTCGGCATGCTTGGTAAGCAATTTAAACACAATAAAATTAAAAGAATTGTCGAACAATTTTGACAATTATAATGCATAAATAGATCCATTTTGAGAACTGTTGATTTCATATTAATATCACGAAGGCAAGTCTTTGTTTATAACTACACAGTAATCTTGTTGGTAATCTCACATCTCTTAATATTGAGTATTCACAGTAATTATGCATTTTAGATGACATAATACTTAATCAAATTAATAAGGAAACTATTTGTAGTGTTTTACCTTAAATTATTGCAATAAATTACTGTGAAGTACTTACAAGATCATTTTTCATTTTAGTGCATTATAGATGCTTTATGTAAAGGGTTGAGTTACCATTTGCATTGCAAACATAATTACTTCCATTTATTTGTTTCTGTCCTATTCGGCTTCTTGAAGACAAAAGCCTTGCTTTTACCTCCCTCACCTTTTTTGTAATGAGGTGCAATCAGAGTAACACTCCAATTATCCACTATCCATTTGGGCATCTAGTTCATCCAGTTGGTGTTTCCCATATTGCCTTTAAACCTTTTGGGACCCTGCTTTCAGTACTCCATTTAAACTGATCCATTTTAACTGGCTCAGTAATTAGCAGGTTGAAAACCTGGGCAATCAAGATTGAATTGGTCGCACCACTAATTGAAGCAATTCATTTTTTTGTCATGTGTAATCAAAGTGCAAAATTCTAATAATCATCTGACACTGGTAACTGACATGGGAAGGTAATTAAATGTATCAGTTTTAAATTGATTTTATTCAGTAAAAATGTGCATTGTAAACTGATTCGGGAAGTTACTGATTATCCAGGTAGAAGCTAAATGAACTCTTCCATTTATTCTATTGGATAACTATTGAATATTAACAAAGATTTTAAATTGTGATTTCGATTCTTATCACTTCTATCATAATACGGTTGTATCCCTGACTAATTAATTGAAAATAAATCTTTTTATTCTTGTTATGAAAATGTCTACTTTTAGGCTTTAGAATTCTCCAGTTTTTCATTGCATTTTCCAATGATCGTTTAAATTTACTTTGTATTTTGCCTTTTCAACCTACTATTTTCTTTTTCAATAGATTTATCCTCAGTTTTGTTTTCAAATGCTTGTTTCCCATAAGAACATAAAACAATAATAGATGTGGACCTTTCCATTCCTGATAACATCTCAACATTCTGCAAGTCTGTTCCCAGAGCTGCCTAGTTTTGTCAGATCATTTCAGTATTCTATTACCTAAAAATTCGTATTTTGCTGAGGAAATCAATATTTGTTATGCAGTGTATTTTGCTGATTTTATTTTTTATGTGCGTTCATACCCATGTAAGAGTACAAGAGTGCATAACTTTGCTACCAATTGACATGTCTTCTACGCACCTTACTTGACAGTGCATTCATTGCCATCTCTTTGTATACTGCTGTTTGAAAGGCTGCTTCCTGCTTTTACCACCAGATGATGATGTAGAAGCCATTTTGGAAGCCTCCCTCGCTCTCTCTCCCTTCTTCCTCTCTTTCTCCCCTCTCCTTCCCTCTCTCTCTCTCTCTCCCCCCTCTCTCCTTTTTTTTCTCCCTCCCTCTCTTATTCCATCCCTCCTTCTCCCTCTCTCCCACCATGAATGTCTGTGACCCATAGCGCTGTGGCCATAGCAGCAAGATGAAAGAGGAAGTCGGGGCCCATTTAAAAAAAAATCCGTGTTTAATAAAGCAAAATTGTACATCCGTATTCTTATCACATTTCGGTACAAAATATGGAAAATCCGTACTACTTGGCAGCTCTGTGTTCCATTGTGATCAAAGAGTTTTATCTAAAAGCTATCTTCCTTGTTTAAATTGATTAGTAATAATCAATATTACTGCTGGTCCATCCTGCTCCAATAAATACTATGATTAGAAAATATTTTCAGTAAGGAATGCTATAATAAATGAATCCTTGTATTTCACTTATTTCTGTTCTTAAGGTTAAAATTTTCAATGCTCAATATCTACCTGACTAAAAAACTAAAGCAAAGATAAATTAACAAATACTCACATATACCTTTCTTCTAAGCATCTACTAACTAAAGCTGCAGTATATGGAAAACGTTATGATTAAACATTACGTGCTATTGATAGGACTGTGTATATGCAAAGAGCAAATGTCTATTCAGAGCCATTTTTCGATTTCCACTGTGTGGTGACTTTTATTCGACATGTTCTGTGTGAATAATTGTGTTGCTGAAACTTCCTGTCACTCTTTTGTGTGGTTATTTTTAATAATTAAAGTTAAAGTGAAGACGGTCAGAATGGTGTACTCATCAAGCAAAAACGTTAATTCTGAAAGAGGACTGAGTGACTCACTGGCAGCTTATGCTGGATTTTTATATTTTCCTCAAATAGGAATCTGTTTTCTAACTTTTATATGTTTTATATTTACAGTATCGATGGTTTACTTCCAGCAACAAATCTACATGCCCACTATGTCGAGAGACGTTCTTTTGAGGCGTTATGACTTCTATTGCGTGATTGCAATGGCCTTGTGGACCTCAAGAAAATTACATCATGAAGCCGAAGACATCAGTTGATGGCTTTATGACAAGTCAGAAAATGACGGTTTTTGAATATCGCAACAGCAACAGAATATTTTCTGGTCTGGCTCTAATCTGTAATATTGAAATATTTGCATCAGAGTTTTAATAAAGGCATCAGTAATTTTCCACAATTAAATCAATATATTGTATTATGAAGGCAGTATATTGTATAAATATATTTATCCCCATTGTTCCATTGCATTCTCTAATTTACCTCCATTGGTGACTTGCATTCACTCTCAATGGTTCTATTGTGGATCCACTAAAGGAAAATGCATGAGTTGATACAGGATAACTTCCTACAGCTTAATCCTCACATATTGTGGGGCATTCTAGATTTCTACACAAGATTCGATGATCCAAATTGCAAAAAATAACATAAAGCTTGTTGAATTTAAAGTTAATATAGTACATTTCCTTGGAAAAAAACAAAATAGTCTATGTAAGGAAGCTAGTTTATTTTTTAAATTTTAAATAACATAAAAATGTGCAGTGTCCATGAGTTATACTCACACCCGGGAGTTTTGTTTTCCCTTAAGTGTCTTTCCAACCTCATTCAGTAAACACCTATAAACAGTGCTGTTTTTAAGATAATGATGCCCATAATTTTCTAATCTTGATCAGCATTGTAAAACTCTTTCAGCCTTTTCTCCCCCTGTTGATTAAATACCAAAAATATGAATGGGAATGTGTTCCACCTCAAAAAAATGTCTGGATAAGACAGACCTTTTCAGTTTTTTTTAAGGTTTGAGTTAAAAGTCCACTCTTACTGCCTTTAAATCATTTGCATTACACCTATCAGAATTGCATGTGTTAAGCTATCAAATGTTGAAAGCTCGGGTCTATGATTTTAAGGTCTTAATTCCTTGGGACAACAATGGGATTTAAAGAGTAAATATTGAAGTTCTATAGTAATTTCCACACATTTACCATTACAAAACTTGTAATTATGTTGCATATTAAACCTTGTGTGGTAACCAGTTTGTACAAAGACAATTTGATGTTATGAATAAATAACCATTTAATTTTATTTGTTGCAAGCAATTGAGAGACAAAATACTGATCAAAACATTTGGAGAATTAACATCTCCCTTTCTAGGAAAAATCAATAGATTTACTTTAACCACCAAATGAGGATAGATCCGGGTCTATGATTTATGATTCAGATTACAAGAAAATATATATATGGTGTCACCCTGATGCAAGCAATCCCAACCACATACACGTTAATGTATTTTGTTCCATTTAAACAAAATTATAATCCTAAATCTGTTAAAATGTCAATGCTATATATTTGCAAAATATTTTGAAAAATCCAGCAAATAAACCAAAATTGCTGCTCGCTGTTGATTGATTAAAAAATACAATCCTCCCATTTCACAGGAACTGGAAAAATATTTCTGTAATAAACTCTTGCATGTTGTAGTAGACTGAAGGTGTAAATTACATCATGTGGGTCAGCCAAATGTAAGCTCATTTACAAAATGAGGAAAAGTAGTTACTGGTAATTTGTCAATCTATTTAAAACATTTAAATGATTCTGAAATTAAAAAAACTACTGGAAAAAATCAAATTTTAAGAAATTAAATTAAAATTTAATGTTTAAATAGTTTTGGGAATAAATGATTTAGCACAATTTTTTTTAATTATTAATCTATGTATATTACCACGTTCATATTAGAGTCTTTCATTTGCTGTACAGGTAGCTGGTGAATCAATGGATCAGATTCCTTTTGTGTTTCCTCCGGGAATGGGGCAAATCTTCATGGTGTGTTTGCGGATAAGTATTGGGAATTAGCCCAAACTTTATGCCTTAGGAAATATCTTAATGAATGTAGCACTGAAGCACACATATTTGTCCTACTATGAATCACTGTTAGCAACTTGCTTATATATTCATAAACATATGTATTTGATATATATATTCTGTATATTCATAAACAGAGAGCCTAGTTTATCTGCTGTTCTCGGTGCGGACTTCGATATATCGCGAGACCAAGCGCAGACTGGGCGATTGTTTCGCTGAACACTGGGGCTCAGTATGCCTTGGCCTATGCGATCTCCCGGTTGCCAAACACATTAACTCCCTTTCCCATTCCCATACTGACCTTTCTGTCCTGGGCTGCCTCCATTGTCAAAGTGAGCCCAAAGGTAAATTGGAGATACAGCACCTCATATTTTGCTTGGGCAGCTTGCACCCAGCAGTATGAATATTGATTTCTCAAATTTTAAGTGACCCTTGCATTCCCTCTGTCCCTCCCCCCCCCCCATACCTTTCATTATTTTTTTTGTACCTCCAGTTTCCCTTCTCCCTGATTGTGTCTGAAAAAGGGTCTTGACCCAAAACGTCATCTAGTTTCCAGAGATGCTGCCTGACCCCCTGAGTTACTCTAACATTTTGTGTTTATCTTAAGCCTAGTTTACAGTTTAGCTGCTGCTACTCTAAAATATCCTGGTTTATAAAGATAAAAATTAGATGTGCCCTGGCAGAAAATGCATCTATCTATGAAGTCCACACTATCACATGCATTTTCACATGAAGTTTTAGCTTCTTGTGCCTGATCTGCAATTTACTAAGATAATGTATAAACCTTTCCCTGAGTGCATTCTGCTGCACAAGCTCCTTATTTCTTGATTTCCGTCATAGCTAAGGAATCTATCACCTGCTGTATTGTCAGGTGTAGTGAAAGTACATACTGTTTACAAAAGTGAAATGTTATTGCACAAACACAGGGAAAGGCAACATTCTAAACCAGCAAAGCAGGATCTTGTCCAAAATAAATTACCAATAAATTGAAATATCAAATGCAAAATTCTACTTGAAATAATGTTATTTTTGATTAAATGAATTTAATTTGTTTATATATTTCACTATTTTCATTTTTTTTTAAACACCGGAGTTCTTCTGACCTTTTCCCATAACCTGAGTTTCAATTTACTAACGTCCAGATAGATGCATTATCTGGTGCAGAACGTGGTATCTTACCAGATACATGTACTCCCTAATTGGCGAGTGGATTGAAGTAAAATGTAGCATATATCACTCAAAAGACGGCGTTTGATCCATTCGAAACTTCCGCCGATTAATAAAGTCGACATTCAAAACTTAAGGGGTAGCAGGAAATAAACCACGCATGGTTCAAATTACTAGACGTTGCACGATTTCAATTTTTCCCCTTAGATCCCCCGTTGCTCTGTCAAGGTGGAATAACCAGTGCAGGAGTATGCAGGAGTAATCAGTGCAGGACACAATGCTGGAGTAACTCAGCGGGCCAAGCACCATCTCTGAAGACCATTTCGGGTCGGAATCCTGCAGGGTTCCCATCCGAAAGTCACACATTCCTCCTCTCCAGAGACGCTGTCTTACCCGCTGAGTTACTCCATCATTTTATGTCTATATTCGGTGTAAACCAGGACCTGTAGTTCTTTCCTGCACATAATCGGTGCTGGACTCGGGCCGTTTTGAAACATTCACATTCATTGTGCCACATTTCGCGCTTGAGACTGGGCGCCGATTGCTGGATTAGTAGCAATACCTGCTGATCCTGTGTGTGTGTGTGTGGGCTGCCCGACCCGTCCCGTCCCGTCCCGCAGCGCCGCGTGCCCGTTGCCAGGTAACGGCGAGGCGATCATGGCGCCGGGCAGCTCCTGCAGGCCTCTCCTCACACCCACACTCCACGTCTGAGAGGAACATCACCAGCTACTGGCCTCACCACCACTTCTTGCCTTCGGGGTTTTCCGCTGTCGAACAACCGTTTGTAAAAAAAACTTTCTTCTCTTTGAGCAGCTTTCGCTTGGTAATGAGGGGGGACCTCATTGAAACTTGCCGAATAGGGAAAGGCCTGGATAGAGTGGATGTGGAGAGGATGTTTCCACTGGTGGGAGAGTCTAGGACCAGAGGTCACAGCCTCAGAATTAAAGGACGTTCTTTTGGGAAGGAGATGAGCAGAGGATTTCTATCGGAGAGGGTTGTGAATCTTTGGAATTCTTTGCCACAGAAGGCTGCGGAGGCCGTCAATGTATATTTTTATGGCAGAGATAGATAGATTTTTGATGTCCGAGGTTCTGGGGAGAAGGCAGGAGAATGGGGTTAGGAGGGAGAGATAGATCAGCTGTATTGGCGGAGTAGACTTGATGGACCAAATGGCCCAATTCTGTTCCTTTCACTTATGACCTTAATGTTCTGGATTTATTGTCCTAATATTTGTAAAGTTTGCATGAAGGGGAAAAGGCAATAATAGTTCTATCCATTACGGCACTGAAATAAGCTTGTGCAAATATCCTGGAGTGGCAGAGGCCTGAGTGAAGCACAAGTAATTTTGCCATCTAGAAATTGACAAACAGCATTGGTAAAATTGCAGGAAGTAGCCCTTTTTTAATTAAAATCGTTTACATTTGCAATAGTTCGTTGATGTATTTTTATACTATTGACACCCAAAATGTCTAGGACTAAGGAATGTAGATCTAAAAGATTGTTAAAAGATGCGGAGCCTAATTATGATCTCAAATACACCGACAAATAGGAAGATTCAGATTGAATTGTGGCTTTCAAAGGGGAATTTGACAATTATTTGAAATATTTTTAACTCGTTCATTTATGAATGAATAATAACCATTCTCTTAGATGAATGGTGACTATTTTCATTAAAGGATGTTTTGTTTTCCGCTCAGTCTCAGTTATGCCCCAATGAACAATATCACAGAACGTGAATATTGCAAAAGTTTAAAACTCACCCTCAATGTCTGACCAGAGTCACCAACTGCAGATCTAATGGAGTGATCCTGGTGAATGAGCGAACAAGGGCTACTGTTTCACTTAACTGACAATGTGAGCAAAATTTATCTCAGGATGAGAATACAATGAAGATGGACATCTTGCTCTATAAGAGTAGGTATGGTGATCCAGGCTTGGGAAGTGATGCATTGGCACTACTGAAAATGAAAAATGTGAACACTGGGTCAAATGTTAAGCAGGTTGAGTGCCAAAGATACTGATAAAAGATCTTGTGATATAGAATCCCGCACTATGTTGCAATCACATCGTGTAAGACAAAGTGATACTCTCAAACATGAAGAAGTACTGTGGGTTGGCATTATCAATCAATAATACACATTTAAGGAATAAAGAGAATATAAAGAGCTTTTTTTTTTAAACTGAGGTTTGTACTATCTAATGTTCAGGCATCTGCAGCAAGAATGTCATACAATTTTGCATCTGTGAGGATGCTGTGAGCCTGCAGTGAGATATAGGTAGATTAAGTTTGTGGAAAAGTCCAAAAGTTGAAATAGATTTTTGGTCCCTAGTAGAGGCAAAGGTTATGGGTTTCAGGCAGTTAAATGGAGCTGTAAGCAAGATCAAATTAGCCAGCATCTTAAGCTCACCTTAAAGCTATGCCCACTAGCCTTTAATATTTCCACTCAGGGAGAAAGGTTCTGACTACCTGATCTATGCCTCTCAAAATTATACATCTACCAGGTATCCCCTCAGCCTCCAACGTTCCAGGGAAAATAATCCAAGTGTGTCCAACTTCTCCTTATAACTTACTAACCAACCCATCAACATTTACGTCCAAGTCATATATACATACATATCACAAACAACATGGGTCTTAGCACAGATCCCTGCATAACTCCACTGGTCACAGAGCACCAGCCAGGTCAACACTCATCAGACACAAATTTCTGTTGAGTAAGCCTACATCCAAATGACTGAGTTACCGTGGATACCATGCATTTCAATTGTGGATCAGCCTACCGTTGGGGACTTTTGTCAGATGCCTTACTAAAATCCATGTAGACAACATCTACTGACCCTACCCTCATCGATCACATCTGTCACCTCAAAAAACTCAATCAAGTTTGTAAGACTTTACCTGCCATGGACAAAGCCATGGTGACGGTCCATAATTAACTCTTCCAATTATGAGTAAATCATATCCTGAAGAATCCTTGACAATAGTTTCCCAATCACTGGCCTGAGACTCACTGGTCTATAATTTCAACTTAAACAGAAATTAATTAATCGTTGTTGATGAATGAATCTAATGTAAATATAATTCCTGGGAATTGAATATTTAAATGCTTCATCTCTTAGTTTCCATACTCTTCATTTTTTATCCACTGTATGTTTCTTCTATATTTTTCCTTACGAAACATTACTATAATCATCTATATTCTGGTTAATTCCTATTTTCTTCCAAACACTAGGCCACAGCCTTCCTATTTTCACACATTCTACTCACATTTTCCCGTTGAGTCGATAAACATCTTCCTGTCGCATTCCCACCTATATTTACAAACTTCTTAATCGTTTAAAGTTTTAAAAACAGCCCGAAAACAACCAATTCGGGGAAAAAAACCCGAGTGTTGTCACAATGGACTCGCAAAGCAGAACGGGACACTCCGGGAGGGAGGGGCACTCCAGTGCTCATGCGGCGGCTGCCGACGCCCGACATCTGTTGACGAGGGTCTTAGCTGGAGCCGAGCCTGCTGCTCTTCGACCTGGGTAGGTCCTGGGGTAGGAAATGGGAGTGAGGGGAGGAGGATGAGGGAAATGAGGAGGAGGTAGAGAAAGGGGGTGGGAAGTGGGGTGGTAGAGGGAGATGGGGGGGGGGTGGTGTGGAGGAGTGAGATGGGCAGGGGTGGATGAGGGAGATTCCCCCTCCCTATCTACCCTCACTCCCCTCCCTCCCCACAACTCTACCCCCTCCCTCTCCCTCGCCTCCTCTCTGCTCCCCTCCCTCTCTGCCCCCCTCCCTCTCTGCCCCCCCTCCCTCTCTATCACCCCTCCCTATCTAGGGATTGAAGAAGGATTGTGAAGAGGAAGATGAGGGAGTGCTAGGTGATGTGGAGAAATGCGCCGCGCCTGCGCAGTTGGGGACTATGCGTGAGCGGTGCAATATTGCGTTGGGGGGACGGATGAGTGGTGGAATCTTGCGTTGGGGGAGCAGACCCAACGGGATGCATTTTGTCTAGTGAATATTAAATTGCATCAGCCTCTTTATTCTGCTGACCAGTAAATGTATTCGTAATAACCATATAATGTAATTTATAGATCTCAAGATTTATCATGCTGTTAATTTTATCTTGTCAGAATTTCAAAGATGTGCTCCACATGTATGTCCCCATATGAGAAACAACTGAAAGTAAAAAAGTACCCTTCAAAATATATCAATAATATTGTGATAATGTGATTTACATCCCCAGACCCTTTTTTCTTTTCCAGATCTTTAAATCTATTGTCACCTACCAAATATATGCCTTCACTTTCTATTTAAATTTATACATTTGTATAATCATGTTACTTTTCCTGCCTTGACACAAACATGGCTGTATTCAAGCATTAACTATTAAAATGTTTCTGTGCATGTAATTTCCAGTGTTTGCAGCTTTCATGAATTATCAGTGTAATTCCTTAATAGATATATATAATATTGAAAGGACAAAAGATTATAACTGTAAATAATCCCATCAGGAGTACCTTCACCTACATTCCTACCTGGAGATTTGTGGGAAGAACCTCAGTCCCCCCCCCCCAGGGATAGATTTATCCCCTGGGTAGGCACCATGGCGAGACAGGCTCAGAAATGGTGCTTAAATTAGACTAATCTTGGAGAAAATAACACCCAGTAGATACAGTAGCAATGTTACAAAATTTTGAGATTTAAAAAATCAAGTCTGCAATTTATCCCATCAGATAAAGCATAAAAAGAAGTTTAATTTGACACCTAATTTACTTTCATATCTTCAGTATTAAGAAAGTTATGGCCATTTTCATACTCGGAAATTAGCATCTTGCTCCCCATTGCCTTTCAATTGACTTAACTCAAAAGCTGTGATCTAGAAAAGTTAAAAGCCCATAACTTTCTTAAAAATTAAGAGAACTCAATGAAATTTTCAGTTATTATAGATTGAAGCATTCTGAAACAAATATTAAACAATCTTACTTGGATGACCTAAAGTAAAGCATATAATTAGTTAGTTATCTAATTGTAGCTAATTACAAAATTCAATGAGTAGATCTAAACATCTATCCATTTCTTAAGAAAAGATAAACTTTTTTTTAATTGCCTAAGTGTCCAAATAACATTCACACAATAATCCACAATATAACATTATTTTTAAATCTCATTTTCATGAATTTCTGGGCCAAATGGAAGGAATTTAGTGTTTGATTCCTGTAAATTAATGGCCATTTAAATCAACTAGCGAGTGGGTTTTAGTGGAATGCGGTGGATTAGAACGTTGCGGTTAGCGGTGAAGTCGGGAGGAAAAATACTGTTTGTTCATACATTTTTTGGGACCCCATTTCGCAACATAAAAATATTATTAAAGCCTCCCGAAAAACCAACTTTTAATATAAAAATAAACTACCTTTTCTTCTCCCCTACGGAAAATACTTCCGGTTGTTGGTGCTCACGGCTTTAGAAGGTGATTTTTAAATTACTCTAGTTAATAAATAATTTAGAGTAATTTAAAAAAACCTTCATTGATGAAATGTCAGAGCGATTTTTCTTCCGCAACCAAATCGCCCGACGTTCATCGATTTGTCCTGCCTGTTGAAAAACGGCACTTTAAGCCCGCCCCCCTCTGAAAGGCGCCAAAATCGCACACACGGGGAGCGGCAGAAGTGCAGCGCTGCTCAAGGTAAGTTTTACAACATACCTAGATACAGCTTACCAATGCTATGCTGACAAATATATCGAACCTATAAAAAATATTCACAATTTTCCATTTCAGTGGGATGGTTTTCAAAATTCATGAAATGACGACCAGTGCACTAACATGGTTCAACAAGTAAAAAACAATGTTTTACATTTGCTGATCATACTGCCATTTGAAGGAAGTGAGCTGGAATTTTCCGATAATCACAGAGCTCTTTTATTTCAGTAATATAATGTAACTGAAGTGCTTGTGAAAACAACAACTTCACTGGCTATTTTAATCCTAATCTCGTTTTGATGCTATATTAGGTGGCAGACCATATTGTCTCTAAGTTATGTAGTTATATATGAAACTTAATGAGGATATATCATGGTATACAAAAAGCACCAATACCTGAAGGCAGCTGGCAATGCGGTGTTAGAACATCACCTTTGAGATACAGAAGGCTCTTATTGTGAAATGCCATGATAAAGTTAATGACAGGTCATTAACATACTAGTGCAGCTCTTGTATCTTCTCAGATAATTACCAAAAACACAACCAGACAATTAGCGGATTTGATAATCACTGTGATCTCTTTTTGTTTGTCAGAATGATTTGAAATATTGATAATGGAGCCGAATGAACTGAGAAGTATAAGCTCACCATGCTTCAGTGAATTTCTGCAAAGTGAGCATGCATTACTGAATAGTCAAGAAATAAAAAGAGACATGCATGAATCGAAACCAACGGTGTAAGTAATTTGTTCATGTTTTTATTACCCAAATGAAGTGAGGCAGCGGGGGCTAGAGGGGGGAGCGATATAGCTCATTATAATCAAGTGAGTATGGCCATGTCAAGCTGTTACTTGTTTCATCTGTGGAACAGGTTCTCACTGGGCGGGCAGACGGTGTGAGCTGGGGGATGGGTCGGCAGGTCTGTCCGCTATATCCGACATCTGTTATAAGGGGGACATTAAAATGAGGGTTACTGTATAATCTTTGCGAAACAGTTAGGATGCATAAGAAAGTTAGGAATAAGAGCATGGTGAATTAATTCACGACAGATACCGCATAGGCGCCCACCACTCGTAATGCCATCCATGGCCACTCAGGCATTTTCAGATGAGCTCTCGTAATTTTGGGGTGGGCGGAAAAACAGTTGGCGGAAATTCAGTGTTCAACCCATATCACAGCCTGGTTTAACAATGCGAACATCCACTAACAAAGGAGACTACAGCGAATGATAGACACTGCCCAGTTACTGACCTTCCAACCATCCAAAGAGATCTGTAGGAGGTGCTGACTCAGGAAGACAGCCAATGTCCTGAAAGAGCAACACCACTTTGGCTATGCTATCATTTTGCTACTACCATGGGAAGAGGTTGAGGACCCTGCAAACCATGACCACAATGTTCAAGAGCAACTTCTTCCCATTAACTATCAAGCTCTTGAACGCTGCGTAACATGTCCTCAGCAACTAATATCTTCTAAGTCCACAAATGTTTTTGAGAAGGACTTTTCAGAGTTGACGGGGCTTGGTTTTTCTTTGATATAAGCAGTAGACATATGAACGCTCTAGCTTAGTCTGCCTTTCAGTAATGTCTTCACTGATTATATGCATCAGGACCATTTTGCTGACCTAGTCTCATTTCCTCTGATTGTCTTCCCGTTAAAATAATTGTCAATGTTCAAGTAGTATCCACTTTGCCAAAACAAAATGTCCATTGTAATCAGATCATCTTTCTGTTTTTCAGAATTGATCCAAATTCTGCAGCTAGAATTATTCAGACATCATGGTTTTCTTACAGAAATAAACAGTTATTTCGCCTACTCAAGCACACAATCTGTGCCGCAGTAAGTGTGATAGGGTAACCTATTTTTGCCCGCTGCTGTTGCTTTATGTTCCCTTTTCTGCTGTTGCTTTATGACTATTTTTTTAGAACTGGTGAACCAGTGACGGTCATTAAAGTGGGAATTACTCCGTAATTGAACATTGTGCATTCATGTACATCGGATGTTTAAGACATCATTCCTACCCTTCTTGTCATCAGGGATAAAGGTAATAAAAACAGTCCAGGCAAGAACCAGCAATGTACATCCAAAAGTCTAGTGCTTGTGCTTCAAGGAAACCTCCGCCATTCCAATTCCCAAGAAAAATAAAGTGACCCGTCTCAATGACTACCATCCAGTAGCTCTAACATCAGCCACAATGAATCATTGTGAAAGATTGGTAATGACCATTTCTGTTCTAGACTTCCAGTCAATATAGACCCCTTGCAATATGCATGCTGAAAAAAAGATCCAGCATCTCACTTGCACTACATTCAGCTCTGGATCACTCTGACAATAAGAGCACCTATGGTACTGTGCTATTCATTGACCACAGCTCAGCCTTCAACACCACAAAACCAAATTAACTAATTTCTAACTAATGAACGATGGCCTTGGGGCTCCATCTGCAATTGGCTTGTGAACATTCTGACCAGCTGACCCGAGTTGGCTTGAATTGGTCACAACATTTACACCTCCCTGACCCTCAACACAAGTACTCCTCAGGATAGGATGCTTAATCTTCAATAATCAACTCAACATTTACATTTGTAATGATACCACTGTTGGTGACCAGATTGACAAAAACAATCAAACAGACTACGGGAAACACGTCAGAAATCTTGTGTCGTTGTTTCAGTACAACAAGCTCGCCCGTAATGTCAGCAAGACAAGAAAGTCGGTTGCTGACCAAAGGAGGTGAGCAGGTGACATAACCCTGTCCTCATCAATGGAACAGATGTAGAGATGACAATAGATTCCTAGGAATCCATATCACCAGCAACCTCACCTGGTCCCTCACATTGAAGTGCTGAAAACACATAAGCATATTTACTTTCATGGGTGAGAGGATTTGGCATGTCCCCTAGGGTTCTAGCGAACTATCACAGGTGTGCTAAAGTATTCTGATGTCATGTATCTCAGTTTGGCAACTGTTCTGCTCCCGACTGACTGAATTTTCAGAGAGTGGTGAACACAGCCCAGTCCATCACAGGCTCACCACTTCCTCCCATCCAGTCTAGCTTCACTGTGCATTGCATTAGGAAGGATGGATGTGTTGTCAAGGATGTCTGCTACCTTAGACATTATTTTTTCTCTCCTCTACCATCTGGGAGAAGATGGTAGATGAATTAAAAATTTAAGAACAGCATTCGCCCCACAGCTATCCGACTCCAGAATCAATCACCACTATAACACTCCTCTCTGGGAGGTGCTGCCACATATTCTTACTTTCAACACCATTTGAATGAATAAATAAGTTTATTGGCCAAGTATTCACATACAAGGAATTTGTCTTGGTGCTCCGCCCACAAGTGACAACATGACATACAGTGACAGTTAAGAATGATACATTAAACATTAATAATAAAACATTATTGATTAAGTTATTTCATTCAATTATTCCATTAACTACCGCTGTTCTCACTACAATCTTGCACCATTCTTCTGTTTTGCAATTGTTGTTTTTATTATTGATATTGTAAGCATCATGAGAACAAGGAACTTCATTGTACCTTGATATATATGACAACAATCCAATTTGAATCTGAATCTGGCTCCCACAATTTACAGCAAAGGAGTCCTGTGCTTGTTCCCAGTAGATCAATCCCACGTGTCCTGTTCCCTTTTCCTCACACTTTATACATCCCCTTTAGTTCTTTGGTCACATACCTACACTAACGGACTCATTTACAGTATCCAATTAACCAGCCAGCATATTTTAGAATATTAGTGTAAATCAGTGTGCCTCGTGGAAACACACAAACTTCACACAGAGGTTACATTTGAATTGAGATCCCTGGAGCTGTGAACTACAAACACTAACTGCTGAATTACCTTGCTCCTAAGTTTAATATAAGTTAAGGAATCTTTTTTCCAAAATATGACTCCATAAAAAGAAACATATTTACGTTCTACCCTGCTATTTTTGACTATTTCTAGAATTGTTTAGAGGTACAGCGCGGAATCAGATCCTTCGCCCCACTGAATGCGCGCCGACCTGTGATCCCCGTTCACTAGCACTACCCTATGCACTAGGGACAATTTACAATCTTTACTAAAGTCAATTAACTTACAAACCTGTACGTCTTTGGAGTATGGGGGAAACCAGAGCACCCACGTGGTCACAGGGAGAACGTCCAAACTCTGTAGAGACAGACCTAAAGTCAGGTCCCTGACGCTGTAAGGACTGCACTGCAGTGCGGCCCTAACCTTCTTGTGCCAACATTTTCACTTGTGTCAAAATTTGAATAAATTCATCAATGTTATCCTTTATTACAGGAACACTGTCTGACAACTGACATCCTAAGGAAGCTGCAACCCTCTGAGGCTGAACTCCTAAAGGATACTAAGATGGCATATAAAGTTAGATTCAGGTAACCAAACAACTGTCTATAAAAAAAAGAGAATGCAGCGTAAACAAGTATTTATCCCTTTTTGAGAATTCTATGCAGTGTAGTGATTTTAACAGGTGGCTGTAGGACCTTACCCTGCTTGCAAAAGGAAATACTTGAATTTGTAGGATTGGCTTATTCTAACATTGGATGGTGGACCAAGAACACATTCTCACAGGATGGCTTGATTGTATTCATGTATAGTCTTTTCTTTGACTTGATAACATGCAAACTAAAGCTTTTCATTGTACCTCAGTACACGTGATAATAAGAAACTAAAGTAAAACTAAAACCTAGGAGCCCATGGGATTACAGGGAAGGTACTAGCATGGGTAGATGATTGGCTGACTGGCAGAAAGCAAAGAATGAGAATAAAGGGAGCCTTTTCTGGTTGACTGCCAGTGGCTAGTGATGTTCCACAGGTGTCACTGTTGGGTCCATTACCTTTCACATTATATGTTAAAGATCTGGATAATGGAGTTGATGGCCTAGTGACCAAGTTTGCGAATGATACAAAGATAGATGAAGGGGCAGATAGTGTAGAGGAAGCAGAGAGTTTGCAGAAGGACATGGACAGGTTGAAAGAGTGGACAAAGAAGTGGCAGATGGAATACAGCGTAGCAAAATGTACGGCCATACACTTTGCTAGAAGGAATAAAGGCGTAGACATTTTAATATGGGGAGCAGATTCAGAAATCGGAGGTGCAAAGGGACTTGGGAGTGCTGGTGTAGCATTCCCAAAAGGTTAATTTGCAGGTTGAGTCAGTAGAAAGGAAGGCAAATGCTATATTTGCATTCATTTCAAATGGACCAGAATATAAAAGCAAGGATATAATACTGAGGCTTTATTAGGTGCTTGTGAGGCCACATTTGGAATTTTGTGGACAGTTGGGGCACCATATCTGAGGAGGGATGTGCTGGCATTGGAGAGGGTCCCGCGAAGGTTTATGAGAATGATTCTGGGAATGATTGTTCATAAGTTAATTAGTTATAGGAGCAGAATTATGGCATTCGGTCCATCATTCAATCATGGCTGATCTATCTTTGCCTCTCAACCCCATTCTTCTGCCTTCGCCCCATAACTCCTGACACCCCTACTAATCAAGATTGGGTTAATGTGCAGTGAGCATTTGGTGGCTCTGGGTCTGTACTCGCTGGAATTTAGAAGGCTGATCGGGGGAATCTCAATGAAACCTGCTGAATAATGAAAGGCCTAGTCAGCGTGGATATGGAGAGTGTTAAAGAAGGAACTGCAGGTGCTGGAGAATCAAGGGTTACACAAAAAGCTGGAGAAACTCAGCGGGTGCAGCAGCATCTAAGGAGCGAAGGAGATAGGCGACGTTTCAGGTCGAGACCCTTCTTCAGGGGATATGGAGATGATATTTCCATTAGTGGGAGAGTTGAGGCCCAGAGGGCAGAACCTCAGAATAAAATGAAGTACATTTAGAATGATGAGAAATTTCTTTAACCAGTTGATGGTGAATCTGTGGAATTCATTGCCGCAGAAGCGAAGTCATCGGGTACGTTTAAAGAGGAGATTGATAGGTTCTTCATTAATAAGGGCGTCATAGGTTATGGGGAAGAGGGCAGGAAAATAATGGTTATGAGGGAAAAAATAGATCAACCATGTCGAATGGCAGAGCCAACGCGATAGGCGGAATGGCCTAATTCTGCTCCTTTGTGTAATGACCTTTCAATCTTTATAAATTATAATAGAAGTAATCGGCACAGTTTTCTTGGACAGATGACAGCATTTATTGAAATTAGTATTCTTATTTTCTGTCAGATTTGCTGGAGAAGAATTTCCTCCTATCCTTGTGTTTAAAATTTTTCAACATACTGGAAACTACAAGAATCAATATTTAAGTGGGAAAAGAATAATCAGGCCTGCAACTGAGGTAATTACTTACGATATTTTTCCTCTCAATTGTCTTCCCTCGAAATTGTGTTTCCTATCTTTTTTGTTTGCCTGCCTTTTCCTCTCCAGCAGACTGATCAAAATAACAAATATCTGAATAATTTTTAATGTCTTTCATTTTTGCTCATCCTCCAAGCCTTGCTTAACTTAATGAGTGACAATAATTTACAGGTTCATGACAATCATGGGTCATTTCCAGATATGCTGCCCTGTTTAGCATACAGTACACGTGTTGGGTTAATTTAAAGGACTGAATTGACATGAGTTAGGATTATTGTATTTGTAGCATGTTGTACACGGGGAGGAATAGTCGAGAAAAGAACCTCATGAAACAAAGCAACAAGAATATCAACAGGGGAGACACAAGGAACAACAGATGCTAGTTTACAAAATAAGACACAATAGACAATAGGTGCAGGAGTAGGCCATTTGGCCCTTCGAGCCAGCACCGCCATTCAATGTGATCATGGCTGATCATCCCCAATCAGTACCCTGTTCCTGCCTTCTCCCCATATCCCCTGACTCCACTATTTTTAAGAGCCCTATCTAGCTCTCTCTTGAAAGCATCCAGAGAACCTGCCTCCACCGCCCTCTAAGGCAGAGAATTCCACAGACTCACCATTCTCTGTGAGAAAAAGTGTTTCCTCATCTCCATTCTAAATGGCTTACTCCTTATTCTTAAATCGTGGACCCTGGTTCTGGACTCCCCCAACATCGGGAACATGTTTCCTGCCTCTAGCGTGTCCAAGCCCTTAACCATCTTATATGTTTCAATGAGAGTTCCTCTCATCCTTCTAAACTCCAGAGTGTATAAGCCCAGCTGCTCCATTCTCTCAGCATATGACAGTCCCGCCATCCCGGGAATTAACCTTGTAAACCTACGCTGCACTCCCTCAATGGCAAGAATGTCCTTTCCTCAAATTAGGGGACCAAAACTGCACGCAATACTCCAGGTGTGGTCTCACTAGGGCCCAGTACAACTGCAGAAGGATCACTAGGGCTCTGTACAACTGCAGAAGGATCTGTACAACTGCACAAAGTATTGGAATAACTCAGTTGGTCAGCCAGCAGTTCTAGAGAACATGAATAGGTGACGTTTCAGATTAGGACCCTTCTTCAGATTAATTCTGGTGGTACGTTTATACCATTGGGTTGTAAGCTACCTAAGCGGAATACAAGTTACCTAAGCGTGTTAATGTGATTCATCTCCGGTGCATGTGACACAACAATGAAACAGCTGTAGCTTCACAGGCACATTAGATGAAACAACAAAAATAAATATAATATCTATCTATATACTAAACTCTGATCTTGTACGTGTGTGTATATGTGTGTGTCTTTACATCTTCGCAAAAACACCACGCGGTAACGATAACATTTTTACATATTCTGATTCACATTTTTCCTCACTAGGCAGAGATTACATTCACTGAACATTTTATGTTTTATTTCACTGATGATGTCACAATAGCACAATAGTCTCACACACAGAATCTTCCACGCGCTTCGAGTGACATCACCCCTCTGACCACTCCTCTTCTTCCCCGGTTATTCACAATCCCCGGGTTATTCACACCCCCCCTCCCCCCGGGTTATTCACAATCCCCCGCACCTCCGAAAAAGCCGCCGCCGATGGAACAAAGGTGAAGTCGGGGCCTGGACTGGAGACTGCGGCGGCCGAAATGACAGAGAAGAATCGGAAACCCCAGCTCCAAAAGGCAGCAAACCCCCCCGGTTATTCACACTCCCTCCTCCCCCGGGTTAATATAATATCAACAGGGGGGGTTGTGTGTGTGTGTGTGTGTGTGTGTGTGTGTGTGTGTGTGTGTGTGTGTGTGTGTGTGTGTGTGTGTGTGTGTGTGTGTGTGTGTGTGTGTGTGTGCATGTGTGATGCCGCAGGCCTTCCCTCCCCCCCCCCCCCCCCCCCCCCCTGCAACTGCACGTTGAGGGGACGGAACCCAGCAGGCCCCCCTTGGTCTAGTACTAATTAAAAATCTGATCTTGTACCCGTCTGTGTTTATGTGATTGTCATCATAAATGTCATGATGGTTGATGAGAAGTAAGTTCTTGAACCTGGAGGTAATAGTTTTCAGGCTCCTGTGCCTTCTTCTCAATAGTAGCAGCAAGAAGTGAGCGTGGTCAGGGTGGTGTGGGTCTTGGATGATTAGTAGAGTCATAGTCATACAGCATGAAAACAGGGCCATTGGCCCAACTTGCACATGCTGACCAAGGTGATCATTTTACTTCGGAGTCACGTGAGTGACTTCGTGAAGACCCCGCCAGCATGCATGCGCAACATATCGTCGCTCGCATTTGCAGTCGACATGTGGGGGGGGGGGGGGGGGAAGTTGAGTAGCCCCGTAGGAGCGGCTGGCACCGACTTTGCGTCGCATCAATCCCGTACTTCCGGGTCTGGCGGCAAGCCCGCGCGGATGTCGTGTAGCGCCGCTGGAGCGGCTGGCACCGACTCATCACCGCCGCAGTTGCAACAGACAGGCGGAAACACCAACAAGAGGTTGTGTAGCCCCGCAGGAGCGGCTGGCACCAATACTCCACCTCTTCAGTCCGGAAGACCGCGGACAAGCGGCAAATCCACGTGGGAGTCGTGTAGCCCCGTAGGAGCGGCGGGCACCGACTACCTACCTAGGTTCCTTACACATCACCTCGACGAGGTGCGGACTGATGGTAGAAGCCCCAATTGTTCATCAGAACTTGGGGAAGTCGATTTGCCGTCCGCAGATAGCGGCGATGGTCACATAGCTCGTATGGAGCGAATGATGGAACAGCTGCTCGAAAGGGACCTTCTCCATCAAGAGCGTGTGTCTATAGAATCCACAAGACACACAGCAGAACTACCAAACATCTCTCCCCCTCCAATAGAGAGTGCCAGAAGTCAGCCATTAGCTGACTTTGAAGAGGGCTTGGTGCAAGAACCTGTGTTGCAAGAGATGCCTGAAGAGGAACTTCTGGAAGTAGTATCGAAGTTCGCCCAACCAGCACACTCAGGGCAACCTCTCCAGCCTAGACTAGCGGCCAGCATCAACTATTTGACCGCACACCAGCTGCAGGAACAGGTGCTCACGGAGACTACCAACAAATACAAGGCTCCGGAAAATTGTGTGTCGCTCAATGTCCCCACCGTCAACACACCCATCTGGGGTAACATCAGTCCTGGGATCAGGGCCCAGGAATTAAAAATACAAAAAATCCTGAAATTATTGACCTCAGGCATTACTGCCTTTGCCAGGTCCATAGACGGGACGGACATGACGGAGGAGCAGCAGGATGCACTAGCGTTGCTATGCAATACACAATATGAGATAAACTGCTTTTGCTTTTGCAAGAGCTCCATCCATCCAACACTAAACCCAAAATTTGCGGGTTTGTGCAAAGCCAATGTTACTCCGCCACCGAGACAGTAATTCATCTCTCCACATCACCATCTATATCTCTCGTTTCCCTGATCCCTAACCAGTCTGAAGGGTCTCGACCCAAAACGTCGCCTATCTCCTTCGCTCCTTAGGTGCTGCTGCACCCACTGAGTTTCTCCAGCCTTTTGTGTACCCTCGATTCTCCAGCATCTGCAGTTCCTTCTATAACACGATATAATATTACCTGTGATATTGGGGTTGTGTTGTCCCTACTCAGGAGCTGGTCGCCTATGGCGGATTTACCACTGGACAAACTCACCTTCAAAGTGGTGATGTTAATGGCACTGACCACAGCACAACGGGTCCAGACACTACAGAAACTAAAACTGGATAGAATGATCTCGACCCCCAATAAAGTGACTTTCTTTATAGATGAGTTACTTAAACAACACAGGCCTGGATCTACAGATCTGAAATTGGAATTCCTAACATACCCCGTTGATGTACGACTCTGGATAGCCACCTATCTCTGACATTATATCGGTCACACACACCATCAGGAAAATGGAGACGGGTCTGTTTATCAGCCATAAAAACCCACATCACAGGGTGACGGTGCAGACTATCTCCAGGTGGCTCAGGGTGGTATTGGGTGCAGCTGGTACAGAAACTAACATTTTTAAATCTCATTCTGCCAGGGCTGCATCCACATCAGTGGCGAGGACCATGGAGGTACCCATGGATCATGTCCTCGCAACAGGGGGCTGGGCCAGTGAAACTACATTTCAGCGTTTTTAATAACAAACCTGTGGCCGCTCCCGCAACATTTGCGGAGTCAGTTTTAAGTGCTGTTCTCTAAACGTTTGTCCCCGAGTTCAGGGGTTTTTGTTTTGTATTAATAAATACGTTATTATTTTTCAACTTGTTCAAGTCTGAAATACGTTAACATACTTCCTCCATCAGTAATTATGGCAGTGTGTGAGCATGGACATGGTCCAGGGCATGGAATCGCAGAGCTTTGAAATCTTCACAAAGTCACTCACGTGTCTCCGACGTAAAATAGTAAGATTAAACGAGAACTTACCATTTTGAAGTTTGATGCTTATTTTATGAGGAGTTACGATGAGGGATTTTGTGCCATTCGTTCCCAACCTTCTATCATAAGGTCAACTAGTATATTAGAGTCTCTTAATCTTACTATCTTCAGTCATTGTTGTGATCTGTGATTTCACACCGCTGCTTTGAAGAATGTCGCGCATGTGTGCTGGCGGGGTCTTCACGAAATCCCTCATCGTAACTCCTCATAAAATAAGGATCAAACTTCAAACTGAAGCTCTCGTTTAATCTTACTATTCAATGCTAGTCCACCTGCCTGCTTTTGGCCCATATCCCTCTAAACCTTTCCTATCCATGAACCTGTGTTTTAAATGTTGTTAAAGTACTGCCGCAACTACCTCCTCTGGCAGCTTGATCCATATACCCGCCACCCTATGTGTGGAAAAAGTTGCCTATTAAATCTTTTTCCTCTCACCTTATATCTATGTCTTCTGGTTCTTGATTCCATGATCTGTGGAATTCATTGCCACAGATGACTGTGAAGAATTAGTCTTCGGGTATTTTTAAAGTGGAGATTAATAGGTTCTTGATTAGTAAGGGTGTCAAAAGCTATGAGGAGAAGCCAGGAGAATGGGGTTGAGAGGGAAAGATAGATCAGCCGTAAATGAATGGCTGAGTAGATTCGATGAGCTGAGTGGCCTAATTCTGTTCCTATGTCTTATGTTCCTATGAGCTTAAGAATTGCCTATTATTTTGGATTTTGCCATGGTCATTCATAGATATAGTAGTATTTAAAACAAAAAATTAAGGTGACTGTGGACTTCTTTTCTAAACAGGCAGCAGCTGCTTCTTGCAAGATTATGGGAAGAAGAAAGTTTTATGATCTTATCATACAGGATAACCTTCAGTATCAAAGAACCAACGTAGCAGATGAAGTTGATATTGTTACAGCCAAGGATTACATGCAGGTTTGACAAAGTAAAACATTTGTTTAGGTGTTTAGGGGAGAATTCGTCTGTGTTAGCAGTGATACATAAATCCGAGCGTGTAAGCTGCTAATTGCATGCCTGACACCTGGTTCCATTGGCTTCAGTGAAACTGAAATCTGGGATGCGAATTCAGCCAGTGACCAAAACATCTCTTTCAATTGTTTAGCACTAATAACTGAAGAGAAATCCTCCCCCCCCCCCCCCCCCCCCCCCGTCTCTTTTCAGTCTACATTTTCTGCATATTAAACGTTAAGACGGAAAAACACCAACATGAAATTGAATCTTGGACAGCATATCACTGTCGTCTCCCTTGCCTGTCATTTTGCTTTGGCCATTTTCCATCTTCAGTGGGGAATTCAAATGTATTGTTGGAGTTGTTTGAGAAAAAGGCATCACAAAAATTCTCAGAGAAATGCTAATTGAGCAAGAAATACCATGCAAAAATCCTAGATAGTTTAGTTGGTTATTTAGTGAATGTGCATGCAGTGGAATAGCCTCAGTATGGTTCTGGAAGATCGGAAAAGAGAATTCATAAAGCTCTGTGGTCATTAGCAGCAGCAGAAATCTATCACAGTCTGTAACCTGACGGCCTGGCATACTTTAATCTACCATTAGCATCAAGCCAGGAAATCAACCCTGCTTCGATGAGCAGTGCAGAAAGCTATACCAGAAACAACATCTGGCATACTAAAACAACATGAGGTGCCAGCCTAGAAATACTGCCGTCCAGGACTGCGTGTAGACTAACAGCAAAGCCAATGTGCGGTAGGCAGAGCTAAGCAATCTCACAGCTGATGATCAGATTGAAACTCTACAGTCCTCCACATCTAGTCAAGAATGGTGGCGGATATTTAAACAATGGAGGAGGATGATCCAAGAACATCCCTATCCTGTACAATGATTGGGATCAGCATGTTCATCCAGAACTACCAAATAGATTATCCATCACAGCTTTGCCCTGATCCCATCTTCACATTTTCTGGTAAATCTGATTGACCCCAAGTGATATAACAAAATGGTTCAGAGCATTGGATACAGCTGCTGCAAATAACATCCCACTTATGGTACTAAATGCTCAAGCTTCAAAACTAGCTGAGCTTTTATGCAAGCCATTGTAGTCTAGTCATAACACAAACATATACCTGACAATGTTGCTTTGTCAATGACTTTCCTTCCATGATAAGGTCAGCAATACGGATATTCATTAATGTCTGCACAATATTCAGTTCCATTTACAACTCCTCGACAAATAAAGCAGCTCATACCTACACGGAACAAAACCTAGAAAACATTCAGGTGTATGCTGATATGTGGCAAGTGACATTCATCCCACAAAAGTGTCATCTCCAGTGAGAGCTATCCTTGGCATTCAATGACATTACCTTTGCCAAGTCATCTACCATGAATATCCTGGGATGTCAACATCAACTGGATCAGCCATGTAAACACTGTGGATACAAGAACTGGATTTCCTGCAGTGGACACCCCAAGCCCTTCCACCATCTATAAGACATAAATCAGAATATGAAGCATATCACTATCCAAGACAAAGTAGCTTGCTTTATTGACATCTCATCCACCAATCTAAATCTTCATTCCCTCTATCACCAGTGCACAATGACTGCAGCGTGTGCCACATAAGGACACTGCAGTTACACTACAAACTATTTTGATAGTATCTCCCAAACACTTAACCAGAATGACAAGGGCAACAGGCACATAGAAATACCATCAACAGAACACAGAAGAGTACAGTATAGGAACAGGCCCTTCGGCCCACAGTGTTTGTGCCAAACACGATGGCAAGTTAAACTGATCTCATCTGCCTGCATATGATCCATATCCCTCAATTTCATGCACTTCCTTGTGCCTATCTGAATCACTTAATTGCCACTGTCCTATCTGTCTCCACCTCTGGCAATACTTTCCAGGCCCCCACCACCCGCTCTAAAAAATATTGCCCCACACATGTCCATTAAACTTTCCCCTTCTCATCTTGTAGCTATGTCTTCTGGTGTTGGCCATTTCCATCCTGGGCAAAAAGGTCTGACTGTACCTAATCTATGCCTGTCATAATTTTGTATACTTCTATCAAGTCTTCCAGAGAAGGTAAGGCAAGTCTTTCCAACCTCTCCCTGTAGCTGAAGCCCTCTAATTGAGGTAGCATTCTGGCAAAATTGCCTCCGCACCCTCTCCAAAGTCTCCACATCTTTCCTGTAATGGCGTGACCAGAACTACGCGCAATGCAGCCCAACCAAAGTCCTGCAGTGCTGTATCACGACTTCAACTCTTATATTTAATGCCCCTAGCAATGAAAGCAAGTATACTAAATGCCTCCTTTAAAACCCAATCTAATTGTGCTGCCACCTTCAGCAAGCTGTGAACCTGGACTCCAAGATCCATCTACAGGTCAATGCAGCCAAATATCTTGCCATTAACTGTTACCTTCAACCTCCCAATGTGCAAAACGTCAAACATGCTCAGGTTAAACTATCTGCCATTTCCACCACCCATTTCTTCAGCTGATCTGTCTCACGCTGTATCTTCTGACAGCCTTCCTCACTGTCTGCAACTCCTCCAATTTGGGAGTATCAGCAAACTTACTCACCAACCCTTCGGTAGGTTCCCCTTCAGTTTGCATTCTATTTTGACTTGAAAATATATAGCCTGACCATTATAGTTGGACCCGTTGCCCCACACTATGTGGGAGTATCCAGAAGGACTGCAGTTCAAGAAAGCAGCTCACCATCACCTTCTTTAGCGCTAGATGAATCTCTGATCTGTTAAATGAATGTTAACAAAATCAGATAACCACTTTATATGAATGGTACCAACAGATATCATGTACATATTAAAATAATATCATAATAATTTCCTTTAAATACTGCAATAAAACATTTATTTAAATTCCAGTGTAAAATACTTTGTGTTGTCTTGAAAGGGATATGAAAACTGCTATGTAAACGTTAACTCATTTTCTATATAATAATAAAAAATACCAAATGCTTCAACCAGGACATCTCATTCATATTTAATTCAACCATGAAAATTCACATGATGGCCAGTGTGATAGGATGAAACATTCTGGTAAACATTTCAACGCTACAATTAGAACTTGCATACTATTTTCATAATTGGTATTGAAGCTTCTTTTTATCATTGGTTGTTCAGCCTATATCATTTTTGAGTGGATGTAGTGAGGTTCTGATCCGTTCCTTGTAGGCCCATTTATTTCCATTGTTTTTGCTATTTGCAATGCATTTAGCAGCTGCAGTAGCTTCACTAATGTGGAACTAGAACAAAGCCAGGCCTGATGCTTCCTTTAGGAAGAGCCATTAGGTTAAAGATTGTGATGATATCTAATTTTCTGTTGATCTAGATCAGCAGTATAGATGCCCAGTTTTGGGCCACTAGATTGATCCTTAATCTTCCCTTTTGCTATGGTCGTAATTTTACGGTTACAGAATTACTGTGTGGTATATTTTTTCAGAGTATCTTTACAAAGGAAGTGTCACTTAGTCTTAATGTGTTTACTAAAACTTCTTTCCTTCAACATGTGAGTTAATGAGGAGTGCATTTAGATCTACTCAATTTGCTTCCCTTACCATCCAATGCAAATGCACAAGTAATAATACGTTTCAGAATTTGACCAATTTGGTAGAAGGTACTGCCAATTAATGCCCTTCAGCTACACTCTTGCTTCCCTTGGAGGTTCCTCTAAGTAACATTTATTGTGAAGTATGACATAACACTTTGAAGACAACCAGAAGATGGTGTTTAGGTCTTTTTTGGCTTGAAGACAGCAAATTGCATGGGGTTTGAAGTCAAGGGGTCCGAGCCCCTTAATAACCAATTTTCCTGTATCTTTTCTCTACATGGGACAAGGTGCCCCAGGTACACTTATGGAAGAATTTGTATGGTGGCCTATAAATTTACTCTAATTATACCAATGTCAGATTAATTTCTGGTCTGCGACAAATCAAATTTCACAGCTCCTCTGGTAGGACTTTTACAGGTGATTTCTAGGCTGCTAATCCCGTATCAGCGAAATGGTGGCATGACGGTACAGCAGTTATCACTCCTTTCTCAACGGCTTCAACCCATGTTCGATGCTGACCTGTGGCGCTCTCTATGTAGAATGTGTATGTTCTCTCTGTGCTCCAGTTTCTCCCACCCCTCAAAGACCTGCTGGTGGGGTAATTTAGGAGTTGTTAGGCTGATGAGAGAGAACATGTTGCAGCTCTACAGGGAAGTAAGAGAGGAATGAGACTGATGGGATTACTCTGTTGGGAAGCAGCATGGACCCAATTGTCTGAATGACCTTGTTCTCTGTCACAATAATTCTGGAACCATTACAGTGTTAAAGTGTGCCAAAAATTTCTATGTGTCCAGTTAAAAGAATTAGCAGGCCAGCCATCTTGTGGTATCTTATAATTGGTAATATTATTATCCTAAAAATGATGTACCTTTTGATAAATAAATAAAGTAACATCACCATCGTGTCTTTTTCTGGATGAAATAAAATGGGCATCACGTATGTCACATTGTAAGAACTCAATTATCAATGAGATGTTGATTTTGTCACTGTGTTATTCTTCTGAAGTATGCAAGCAATCTGGATGAGACACCAGCCTATCTTGGAGGCAGAGATAACTACTGGAGGATGCTGACTCTTACAAACCTGCCCAGAACAACAATCATGTATGACATAGTGGACTATGCGCACAGCAGAACTTTATCACAGCGTTTGAGGGTGGAATTGCCAATTCTGCTCTCCAAGCCAATTACTGAAAATATTCAGCTTCAACATATTAGAACCATCTCTCAAACCAGGTACTTTTGCTGCAATCTATTTAAATTTTCAGAAATCAGAGTCTAATTGTAGCAAAACAGACTGGCCAGCAATAATGCCACTGTAAACACAGAACTATAAATCCATCCAATACCTTATCAGACAAACAGTTTATGCAAGGATGAATGAAAGGAACATTTTGCATTTGAATGAATGAATAAGTTTATTGGCCGTATTCACATACAAGGAATTTGCCTTGGTGCTCTGCCTGCAAGTGATAACATGACAGTGACAATTAGGAATGACACATAAAACATTAAACATGGAGGCAGTGAATATTTCAATATTGCTTTATTTCTTTATACTAAGGGTTACTGATGTGAGTTGAATCTGTGAATGAGAGGATAGGAAACATTGCCATATTGGAGATTCTTTGTCAAAACAGTATTGATGATGGAGAAAAAAGACACAAAGTACGAGTAACTCGGTTGGATAGTGAGCATCATTGGAGAACATGAGTAGGTGACGTTTTGGGTTGGGACTTTTCTTCATACTGATTATGGGGTGGAGGGAGGGGGACTAAAGCTGAAAGAGAGAAGAGGCAGTACAAGCCTTGCAGCTAATGGATTGATACAAGTGAGGGGGAGGTAGTTGATAGGTAGATGGTAGACACAGGCCAGAGGTGAAAAGACAGAAGGTGTAATACGAAAGGATTGAGGAAATGCAAATTGTGATGCTAGAGGCAGAAACGTAGGGGGAGGGGGAGGGGAGAAATAGGTGGTGCACAGTGGAGGAAGAGGAAGAGAAGTGTTTGGGGGGGAGAAGAGAGAGAGGTTGGGTTTTGCAGTCATCTAAAATGTGAGAATTCAACGTTTATACCGTTGGGTTGTAAGCTACCCAAGTGGAATGTGAGGTGTTGTTCCTCCACTTTGTGTTTGGCCGCACTTTGGCAACAGAGGAAGCCCAGGACAGAAAGGTCAGTATGGGAATTGGAAGAGTTAAAATAGTAGGCATCCGAAAGATCCAGTAGGCTTTGGCAGACCAAGCACAAGTATTCAGCGAAACGGTGAACAAGTTTACTCTTAGTCTCGCTGATGTACAGGAGGCCACATCGGGTACACCAGATGCAGTAGATGAGGTTAGAGCACGTGTACATGCATCTCTTGACTCACCTGGAAGGGCTGCTGGGGTTCCTGGATGGATGTGAGGGAAGATGACTAGGGTCAGGCATTACATCTGTTACAGTAGCCATAGAAAGTACCTGGGAAGGGGGTGGTTTGCATCAGATGGGATGAGGAAACCAAGGATTTGCAGAGGGATCAGTCTCTGTGGAAAGTAGAAAGGGATTGAAGCTTGTGACTGGTGGTGGGGTGATAGAAATGTCAGAGAATGATTTGGATGGGAAGGCTGGTGGGGTGAAAGGCGAGGACCTGAGGAACTCTATCTTTGTCCGTCTGGGAGTAGGTGGAGCGAGAGCAGAACTAGGGGACTTGATGGGAATCCATGCCCACAGTTCTCTATTATTTTATGGGCTAACCACTCAATTTTGTACAGCTTTCATTTGAATTTCAGAACCGGCTTTCAATTTGTCTCATCTTTCATAACTGCAGCTTGCCATTGCCCTATTTATTGATGTGTTCAATACTTTACTTTTATTACCTGACATGAAGTTATCAGTCTCATCATCTTTGTTTTGCTCATTCTAACATGCTTATTAATTATTTAATGCTTATTCATTAATTCCCCCCCCCCCCCCCCAAGGTAATATGTTAAAGCCATTGTCTAAAACTGTCTTAAATGAGCAAAGATGGCGTATTCACATCACCTAAAAGCTCAGCTTTCAGAAATTCACGACAAGCTCTCTGATATATTTATCATTGTAATTTAAGCAGAAACCTATTGGGGAGCTGGGATGTCCAGCCCCCTGATCCCCTAACATCAGTTAGCATGTACTTGATCAGGTTTGGGGTTGCCGTTGTGGTTATGGGCTCCAATACATCATGTTATCTAGCTTGAGCAGACTGGCCATAACGTATAGATGGTGTTTAAGTATTATGGGACTTGCATCAGATGGCCACAGTGCACTAACGTGGTAAAATTGCAATCTACTTGCATCATGTTATAGGTTATGCTTATGACTCATATGATTAAGTATTAATAGCCCTGCATTAATTTTGTGATGACTGTACCAGCCCCAACATTATAAGAAATGTAGCTATGAAGAAAACAGAGTTTGTAAGCCCAAACAGGGAGAAGATTTTGAATTCACTATTAAAGAAAGCAAGTCAATGTGGCATATTTTAAAGCATTGCACCTCAAAGTGAACAATGTTATATGCCCCATCAAAATCAATCATGGCCAAGTATTCAACTGACTATCCTCCTGGATCAAAATTAAAGAAAAACAAGATAAAAGCATGTCCATACAGGTCCAGACCTAAAACCACACCACAAAGATGCTCCTCTCCTAGATGTGCTTCTGTTGCAAACAGGCTGCAAAACAATTCAAACATTTCTCTTCCGATCCATGTCACTGTCACAAGTCCACAGAAAAATAAGATTAACCGCAACCAGCAAAATGTATCTCCGAGATAGACACAAAAAGTTGGAGTGACTCAATGGGTCAGACAGAACCTCTGGACAAAAGGAATAGGTGACGTTTTGGGTCAAGACCCTATGCTCCCTTGAATGAAACTAAAACATGAAATGCTGGACTTGGTGCTAAAATAAATAATCCACAATGTTATCACAAAGAATGCACATAGCAAAAGATGATGTAGCAGTCTATAAACGTTTCAGTGTAACAACAGATGTAGCACTTGCAATGGTGGGAAATAAATATTGGCTCCATCAGACTCCAACACAATCCTATTGCATTTATTTCCTGGAGCCATTCAACAAGATGCCTCGTAAAGTGTTACGTCACGAGAGCCCATGATGTAGGATGCAACATATAATCAGGATACAATTAGTAGGGATGAGGGGGGCATTTTCAGGTTTACAATCTGTGGCCAGTGGGGTACCACAATGATCAGTAATGGGACTGGAACTGATTGTAAAATATATTAATTATTTAGGGAAAAAAGCTCATGTATGGCAGCCAAATTTGGGGATGATATAAAAAATAGTCGGGCAGGTGAGTTAAGGATACACAGTTGACAGAAAAATATTGAAAGGGCAAAACATGGCAAATGGAGTCTCATGTTGGAAAATGTAAACTTGTTTATTTCAGAGGGAAAAAATACAAGCAATTATTTTATGATGAAAGACTTCAAAAAGCTGCACCACAAAGAGACTTGACGTTCCTTGTGCATTAGACATGGAAAGCTAACATGCAAGTGCAGCAATTAGCATTATAGGCTAATGGAATGTTATCCCTCATTTCAAGGAGGTTGAAGTATAAAAGTACAGACTGCAACCGTCAAGGCAATACTCAGACATCTACAGTACCCTGAACAATTTCGCACTCCAATTTTAGGAAGGATCTTACTGCATTGGAGGTGGTTCAGAGAATGTTTAATAGGATGATTGTGGGTATGTTGGATTGAGCACAGAGGAAAGGTTAAATAAATTGCGATTTTATTTAATAGAATTCAGAAGTCGATGGATTCTTACTGAAATGTTTCAGATTGTTAAGGGGGGGGGGGGGTTGTGAGACGGGGTTAATGCAAAGAGGTCAGTAAAGATCCACCAGCCAAGCTCCCAGAGCACTGCGTCCTATAGTTTGGACATCCGCGGCTGAATACAAGACCTGGCACACCACAGCATACAGGGAGAAGCCACTGAAGCAGACCCCTGCGGCCTACAACAGGGGGAAACTGTCGGATTGCGGCTGGAAGGGGGAGGCCGCAGTGCTGGCCCCAGCTTGTCCCCTGAAGACCAGCAAAGATGGAGCCAGCGATGACGACAGACACGACGGGCGAGGAGTGAGGACGGTGGAAGAGGAGAGGGAACTGGGGTCTGGTTTACCACACACTCGAGGTCGACTGCAGGAGGCATCCTCCGGGGAACAAAGGTGGATGGGTGAGGATAGGGACATCGGTTTACAAGTTGTCCTGCACGTCCAAACGACGGTGATGACTGGAGGCCCGCAGCAGCCTGGAGCTTGCCTGGGAAAATTGTGCCAAAACATGGCACTTCTTGCATGCGGGATCAGTAGGCTATTTCTGTACAATTTGCTAATCGGGGATGTGCTTAGGTATGGCAACCCTCTGCTGGACTGATGGTAAGAAAATAATTTCACTGTGCGTTTGCACTTTGCACATGTGATGATAAAAGCACCATTGAACCATCCTCTTGAATGGTTTAGTTTTATTATTGTCACAATACCATACGCTAGAACTTCATTTATCCCAGGAGAGAAATTGGTCTGCCAACAGTCATAAAACACAACAAGATACATGATACATGAAATTAAAGTGAGGAGTGGAAAGGATTGGGGATGTGCACAGATTGGGGAGGGGGAAGGGGAGTCAGTCTACCCCACGACAGAAGGGGGAGGAGTTGTACAGTTTGATAGCCACAGGGGAAAAAGGATCTGTGGCATTCTGTGCTACATCTTGGTGGAACCAGTCTGTTGCTGAAGGTGCTCATCAGGTTGACCAGTGTGTCATGGAAGGGGTGAGCTGTATTGTCCAAGATGCTCCACAGTTTGAGGAGCATCCCGTCCCCCAAGACCATCTCCAGTGAATCCAACTCCGCCTCCAGGACAGAGCCAGCCTTCTTGATGAGCTTGTTAATTCTGTTGGCGTCCGAGGCCTTCGCCCTGCCACCCCAGCACATGACAGCAAAGCAGATGGCACTGGCCACCACCGATTGACAATATGTAGGGAGGAAAACAGATCAGATATCTGGAGTTTAGAAGGATGAGGGGGTATCTTATAGAAACAGATAAAATTATAAAAGGACTAGACAAGCTAGATGCAGGAAAAATGTTCCCAATGTTGGGCGAGTCCAGAACCAGGGGCCACAGTCTTAGAATAAAAGGGAGGTCATTTAAGACCGAGGTGAGAAAAAACTTTTTCACCCAGAGAGTTGTGAATTTATGGAATTCCCTGCCACAGAGGAAAGTGGAGGCCAAATCACTGGATGGATTTAAGAGAGAGTTAGATAGCGCTCTAGGGGCTAGTGGAGTCAAGCGATATGGGGAGAAGGCAGGCACAGGTTATTGATAGGGGACGATCAGCCATGATCACAATGAATGGCGGTGCTGGCTCGAAGGGCTGAAAGGCCTCCTCATGCACCTATTTTCTATGTTTCTATCTGATATGTTTGAAGGAGGTCTGCGGCCACCCCCTTCCAGCCGCAGGGTCTGAAGAAGGTACTCAACCCGAAACGTTGCCCATTTCCTTCGTTCCATAGATGCTGCCTCACCCGCTGAGTTTCTCCAGCATTTTTGTCTACCTTCGATTTTCCAGCATCTGCAGTTCCCTCTTAAAGATATCCCATACAATCAGTTTAACCTCAAATACATTAGATAGAGCAAATATGAGATCAAATGCAGAATATAGTTCTCTATTATAATATATCAATTCCTTGGAAAATATCATTGGAACATTTAGAAATAGTGTTACATTTACAAGTAGAAAAGTGATTCAGAGAATATTGTATTGGATGGTAGTAGATCCTTTTCTGGGAAGAGCAGACAAAGAGTTGCCGCACACCTGCAGCAAGCTTGAGGGATTGAATGACCTACTCCTGTTTCTACTTCCTATGGTCTTGTAGAAGAGTTGAAGTAGAAGTAGATAGCTTACTTTGCCTTGTAAATCCATTCAATGTAATCAACAAAAGCTGTCCCACTCCCAAGATAGAAATTACAGGACCATCTACTTACTGTGCCATTATTATAACTCCTGGAGGAATAGACTCAAAGATGATAGATAAATCAGACAGACAAATTCTCGAAGTGCCAAGAAAAAAGCATCCTCGAATTGTGAAGACCAATGTGTGACTCATTTTAATGTTTGGCACAATGTACTGCCTTCCAGTATTCTGTGATGAAATATGAAACATTGTACAACTGTTACCAACCAACATATGATTGAGCTCTTCGTATTGCCTTGCCAACGCTTCAACCAGTATAGACATTCATGGTGCCCACTCTCTATCACACCAATGATACACGGGGGCTTCAGCTCTGCTGTTAATTAGCGATGGTGCACCAAGTTTCGATTAGATGGAAAATGAACGATACAAGTGCTCGTAAAAAGAAAATCTGAATTTCTTGAGGTTGGAAAACGTGTGATTATTATTGCATGCTCCTCCAAGGGCCAGTTGATTTTGACCTCCCAAATATAAAATTTAATCCAGCTAATTAATTGAAAAGATCAGGTGTTATCTTTGCTCCATACTTTGCCATTGACTCTTTTAGCTTCATGAACACAGCCTCAGAGAAAACAATTTTGCTTACAAGCTTGGTTACTTCCAATGCCATTTCCATTGCAAAGGATCTTCTCCAACCTTTGCAAGGTCTAAACTTGTATCTCACTCTTTTTGCCTTTGTATCTATGAATGATGCCTTATACCCGCTCTTATCTGAATATTCCAAAATTTTTCGTATTGGCCTTCCACCTATTTCGGTCTTTAACCAGAAGGGCAACCGAGCCAACACCTTCTCATGGGTAATTAGGCTTGGGTAGTAAATGCTGGCCTTGCCACCAACACCAACCACCTAAAAAATAAATTTCAAAATCCTAATGCATGTTTAGGAGGTGATAGGATACAGAAAGAGGAACTTTTGGATCTATTTATTTTTCAGGATGTTGGTGCTTGGACATGCTAGAGGCAGGAAACATGTTCCCGATGTTGGCGGAATCCAGAACCAGGGGGGCCACAGTTTAAGAATAAGGGGTAAGCCATTTACAACAAGAGACGAGAAAACACTATTTCTCACAGAGAGTTGTGAGTCTGTGGAATGCTCTGCTTCAGAAGGCGGTGGAGGCTGGTTCTCTGGATACTTTCAAGAGAGAACTAGATGGGGCTCTTAAAGATCATGGAGTCATGGGATAGTGGAGTGGAGTCAGGCAGGAACGGGGTTGATCAGCCATGATCACATTGAATGGCGGTGGTGGCTCCAAGGGCCAAATGGCCTACTCCTGCACCTACTGTCTATTGTCTCTTGCCTCATTCAAATTTGCTCTTCCTTCATATAAATTCTTGCAGGTACTTAGTCTTCCTTATTTCATCATTAAATACCATATCCCTTGCGTGCGTGCGTGTTCTGATGATTCTAGTCAGTTTTCCATCCTACAATTGACAATCATGCTTTCACACTCAAATTCCCCACCAATGTTGCTCAGCAGCTCAACTCCCCTTTAGGATCTAGATCTTTAAGCTTCTCTTCTTCACAAGGGTTTAGTCATCCTTATAATTTCTACTCGGCATGTTATTTTTCATTTTTCTGAAAACAGTTTGACATAAATTGTTTTGGTGTTTACTGGTTGGAACACGATTATTTAGAACTTGATTGGCCACTCTCGAAACACCTCCCAGAAACAAAATGGAGTAGTCTCTCCGAGATACAGTGCATTCAGAAAGTATTCAGACGCCTTCACTTTTTCCACATTTGTTACGTTACAGCCTTATCCTAAAATGCATTAAATTCATTTGTTTTATCATCAATCTACACACAATACCCCATAATAAAAAAGAAAAAACAGGTGTTTAGAGATTTTTGCAAAGTAATTAAAAATAACTGAAATATGACATTTACAGACCCTTTACTCAGTACTTTCTCTTCTTAATGAGAACAATCCCAAATATGGAAAAAGATAAATTCTTAATTTTCCAGGCCACCTTCTCCAGCCTCGTACACCACTCCACAGCGGTCTTCAAGATCATCAAAAGGAGGAAGGGAGTCACAGCGTCGTTCTTACAAAGCAAGAGTGAAAGTTTCCAAAATGAGAAAGATGTATGGTTTGGATAAAAGCAAAGAGGTAAAATTGTGTGGCTTATTTACAAAAGCTTTATTTTCTTAATGTTGGTGGCATATGGTTTAAAGTGCTTTTCTCCTCAATGTTTGACATCCACTTATAAGAATGGTGTCAAAAAATGTTACCATATATGTAAAAGAATAGGTGGTAGACACAAAATGCTGGAGTAACTCAGCGGGACCGGCAGTATCTCTGGAGAGAAGGAATGAGTGACGTTTTGGGTCGAGACCCTACTTCACGCTGATGTCAGGGGGGTAATAAAAAATAGATGAACAGACTGTTTCTTTTCTCTTGAGAAGTAAGTATTGAAGGGTGATCTAACAGTGCTTTTATAACTGAAAGGTCTTGATGGCGAGGATATAAAGAGAATGGTTCCTGGTAATGGACACAAGAGCCCATCAATATAGGACAGCCACCCAGAAATCAAATCAGAAATTCAGAATAACCCTTTTTATCCATGATAAAGATGTAATGATAAAAATCCAAATGGCATTGATGCACTTGTGGAAATAGAGAATATTTTTATGCTGAATAGGATGGCAGCATGGACTATTAGGGGGGTGTTTGAATGGCAGCATGGACTATTGGGGGGGGGGGGGGGGGGGTTGAATGGCAGCATGGACTATTGGGAAGGGGGGGGGGGGGGGGGAGTGGGGAGTGTTCGAGTCACTTAAGGAAACCAGGAGATGAGGGGACATGAAACAGCTTGGTCGAATAAGGTAGAGAAGAATTCAAAGAGATACATTTTTAATATTATTTTCTGTACCTTCTCCAAAATTTTTATATCTGTTCTGGTGTGGTACCCCGAATTGGACATTTTACTTCATTTAAGCCAGAACCAGTTTTTTTAAAGACTTTATATTTATAAAGTCTTTAAAGTGTTCCCAAAGTGGCCTCCATTACTTTGAAGTAGACGAGGCGTCTGTCTTGCTGAACACTTGCGCTAGGTCCACCAAGGCCTGCTGGATCTCCTGGTTGACAACCATTTTAACTCCTCTTCCCAATCCCATACTGACCTTTCTGTCCTGGGCCTCTTCCATTGCCAGAGTGAGGCCACATGCAAACAGGAGGAAAAGCAGCTCATATTCTAATTGGGTAACTTACAACCTAATGGCATGAATATTTAATTCTCCAATTTCAGGTAATTAGCCTCCAACCTGACCCATCCCCTCCCCCATCTCTTTTTATCCTCCTTCTCTTCCTTGTGCCCCACCTGACTCACACCCATTTCTTCCCTTCTCGCTCCCCTGTCCCCTATATTCATTTCTTACAATTAATACTTATTTTATCCTCATCTCATATTTTGTCTCTTCCCCTCTGGCCTTGGTCATTCACCTACTTATTAACCCCCCACCCCTCCCGAGCACAATCAGTCTGAAATATCCTGACCAGGAACGTCACATCCATGTTCAACAAATATGCCATTTTGTGATATATTTGCACCATAATCAGTCTGAAGAAGGGTCCCAACTTGAAATGTCACCTTTGCATTTTCTTCAGAGATGATGATCCACCCAGTTACTCTGACACTATGTCTTTTTTCATTCCTCTTGTATTGTGTGCCTGTTTATAAAAGGAAGGAACCAAATTAATTTTCACTGCTTTCACAAACTATGCACACATCTCAACATATGCCAGATCTCAACTTTCTTGTAATTAATTTAGGACTTTGCCCTCTTGTTTGCATGGCTTTCTCATTCTTCCAACCAATCTATAACTTTTCAGCATTAAATTCCATTTCTGACCTATCCATTTATTCAATCAGACCTGCATAATTGGACTGATCAGTCCATTTCTGTGCTGTGCACCTGATGTCATCCTAAATGGATTCATTCAATTATGGTTAAAATTTCTTGTCATTATTCAGATCTGGTATATTAAACTTTGATGAAGTAAATTCATTAGAATTGTAAGCTTGCTATATATGCACCATAGGTTGCCTGTCATATATATTAGCGATTTGGATGGGAATCTAATAGGCGCAAGTTCGTTTGCCAACGACACCAAAATTGTTTGTGTGATGGACAAAGGTGGTTGTTAAAGGCTACAACATGATCCAGATCAATTGGCAGAGGGATATGGAATGGCAGATGGAATTTAACTCAAGTGTGAAGTGACAAACTTTGGGAAATTAAACCAGGGCATAACATACACAGCATCCTGGAGTGTTGCGCTGAGATATCTAAGATATCAAGTACATTATTCCTTGAAAGCGACATCACAGGAGGACAAGGCAGTGAGAGTGGCATGCTTACCCTCAATGGAGCATTGTGTACAGGGGTTGGGATGCCATGTTGCAACAATACAAGATGTTAGTGAGACCACACCAGGAATGTGGTGTGCAGTTCTGGTCAACAAATAATAGGAAGGATGTGATTGAGCTAGCAAAGATGCAGAAAAGATTCACAAAGATGTTGTAAGGGCTGGAAGGTTTAAATTATAGGAAGACTGGGCAGGCTGGGAGTGTTTCTCCTTGAGCAAAGAAGGCTGCATTGTGACCTTGTAGAAACGCATAAAATCATGACACAAAGGGTGGTGGGTATATGGAGCCATGCCTGAGGAAGTGGTTGACATGGGTACAATTACAATGCTGAATAGACATTTGGTCAGGTATATGGGTAAGAAAGGTTTAGAGTCATACAGCATGGAAACAGGCCCTTCGGACCAACTCGCACTGCTGATCTCAACTTCACATTCAGGTCCAGGCAGCAATCTATCACACTCTTGCTCATCAAGAATCTATCTAATTCTGCCCAAACATTCAAAATCTTGTTTTCCCCTCCCAAGATGGTTGAAGTGAAGTTCCAAAGATGAATGATTCTCTTGGAAAAATTCAAATACAATTTAAAACAAATCTTTCAAATGTGCGTCCTCTTATTTTTAACTCTAAGTTAACTCCGAGATTAATGTGTTCAGTTTTGGTCACCCTGCTGCAGGAAAGATGTTGTTAAGCTAGAAAGAGTGCAGAGATTTATGAGGATGTTACCAGCACTTGAGAGCCTGAGCTACAGGGAGCTGTTGAGCAGGCTCGGACTTTATTCTTTGGAGTGCAAGGATGATGAGGGGTGATCTTATAGAAGTGCACAAAATCTTAAGGGGAATAGAATAGGGGAGATTCACACAGTCTTTTACCTAGAGCAGGGGAATTGGGAAACTTAGGCTTAAAGTGAGAGGGGAAAAACTTAATAGGAACCCGAGGGGCAACGTTTTCCATACAGAGGGCGCTGTGCTTATGGAACGAGCTGCCAGAGGAGGCAGTTGCTCTAAAAAGATTTAAGAGACATTTGGACAGGTACATCTGGATAGGAAATGTTTAGAGAGATATGGACCAAATACAGGTAAGTGGGACTCGTATAGATGAGGCTTCTTGGTCGGGTGGACAAATATGCCACAATATGAGGAAGGGTCTGAAGAAGGTTCTCAACCCGAAACGTCACCCATTCTTTCTCTCCAGCGACGCTGCCAGTTCCGCTGAATTATTCCAACATTTTGTGTCTATCCACAACATGTAAATTAATATGCAGTTTCAGCTGTTTAGGTAATATTGAACACTACATCAATGTTACATTGCTATGGTTAATATTTGCACTTTATGTGCAATTATAGTGTGAACAGCAGGAAAATGTTAATCACCCACATGTAAGTGTACAAAACAGTAATGTGATCTGCATTAATGCCTTTCATTTTATATTTATCACATAATTACCAGGAAGAGCCAGATAAACCAACTCACCATAGTCCTGCACAGGATGACTTTCAGATTGTTACAAGCTCTGAAGAAAAAGATCAAATTACATATTTAACTTCAGAGGAAGAATGGGAGCACGAAGTTGATAAAATCTATGCTTGGACACAGAAACTCTCGCTTGATGCATGTGGGACACCATTCCCTGACTGAAACAAGACGATGTATAAGAAGGGCAGATCAAATGTAACAGTTATTCATTTATGCCCTGTCAAAAAATGTGCTTGCTGTTGCCTTTAACTTTGACCGACACGTGCGCAAATTACATTGTGTGCCTTTACTTTGATATAAAATTAATCTTTCATATAAATGTTGAGTGTATGGGATCATGGTATTTCTACAGACAGTTGGGAGAAAGTCCAATTAACATCCTTTCGATATTTCCCTTTCGTTTGAAGACATGGCTTATGCTGAGCATAGTAGCTCTAATACATTTCCAACAAGCTGTACTATACTGTATGCATGGTTTAACAATGCATGAAGTTTAATCAGTTGCTGTCAAGATCAATTTTGTATCTTGGTACGATAAATCAGAGCAGAGGTACCTGCTTTAGCAGCTACAACACGCTTTACTTACAGATAGAGCACTGCATTTTATGGACAATGGATTACTTTTGAATGCTAATGTAAATAGACAACAGTTAAATTGATCAAAGGAAGGTCCCAAAACTACTGAAATATTTTTCATCTGGGTTGAGGAATAATATTGGCCCGGGCATTTAACTGTGCCGTGGGATCTTTCCATTCTTCCTATTGGGAACAGCAATTGTGTTTAACCCCTTATGCATTTTATATTCTCTATGACAGAGTAGCAGTTTAGGAGATTGCATCTTTTGCATGAAATTGAGTACTGAAGAGAGAAAAAAAATAATCTTTGATCAGTGTGTACTCATATTTTTGGAGACTGCCTTAATCTCCAGGGATGAGCTTGACAACATTGTCTCAACAATTGTTGAAATCTAGTGGGTTGTGGAAGTCCATTTGGGATCAATGACCCCAAAAGGGAGCTACAATTGGGCTTAGTTTCCCTGGGCTTCAGGTGAATATATAATAACGAATATTATATTCAAGTAAGGTATCAAGAGGATATTTATGTGCTGAAAACCACCAAATGGCTTCTTCAAAATAGATTGGAGTTTTTAAAAACTGAAACGCTGCGTAGATTCACACTAGGGGATAAACTGAAAGATGCACTGCCACACTTGTTATGTTGCAACCAGATTATTCCATATTTATTCTGCAATTAGAAACATCAAGAATTTTGCAAAGTTAGTGATCAGGGACTGTAGGTAATATAAATGCATAAGGATTTAGAAGAAAGAGTAAATAAATAGATGCGAATAATACTCGATTGTTTTGACATGCCATGATGCTGGACGAGATCTAGTTTAAAGATGTCTTAAAATTTAGCAATGCAATATGTTGCTATGGGGAAACAATGTCAATCCACCTGTGATTCTTGCTTTTGAATTTTAAAATTAAGATGGAAGTAATTTAAGTGGATAATTCCATTTGAATAAAGATTATAAACACAGAAACCTGACAGAAAATACAGTGTGACTAACAGTTACAAATGATTGAAAAAAATTACTAGATTTGAATTGGCGAAAAGTAACATAGTGTAATACATAATTTGTTACATTTAAACACCAATTATTAATATGCTGCTACAAGAAAACTGGTCCAAGAATCTGTCTAGTAGAACTGTGTTTAGTTACAAATCAGATTTATTGGCAAGAGAGAGAACAAAAACAATACTTGCTATGCACGGGGTCCGTTTTATATCAGCACACTTCCCTCTCTCTCTGCCTCGGCCCGCGACACTGATCACGACTCGACCGTCGGTGAACCCTTCTCGTACATGAACTAACTTATGGCTTACTGCTTTATACAGGCAGAAACCAGCCGTTAAATCCTGGCCAATAGCGCAGCTCCCAAATTTAAACTACACCCAATGGCAGGGGCCTGCATCCGAGCGAGCCCCCTCCCCATTAGAAACAAAGCGGTATCAGTCGCAGATTGGCGCGTAAAGCAATACACACAGTGCCACCGGCCGTACACTTGGCGCCTAAGGTAATACACACAGCGCTGCCGGATTGGCGAGCAAAGATTTAAACAGAACATTAAACAGACCTTTAAACAAAGCGCTGACGGCCACAGCACAATGGCATTTAAATATAGCGCTACTGGCCACAGCGCTATGGAGCTTTAAACATAGCGCTTTGGCCACAGCACTATGGTGCACGGACTGTTCAGCCACAATTCTCGTATTACATTCCACTCCTCATACAGTCTGGTTACCATCACATCCAGCCGGCAGCCGTTAGTAAAGTTGACACAGCCGTTATGCCAATATGCACAGACCACACAGTAATATTATGGCCAACAAGACTGTCCCAATGGTCAGTCCTCAATGCACCACTGTTGCCCACCAGCCTCCAAACATCCCAAAAGGGATTGTAGTCGTGGTATTGTCCTCCAACCCTTCAAATTCTCTCCACGTCTTTCTGGATGTGTTCAGCGAGGTTAGTGATGCTCTCCGAATCACTGGGAATACAAGTACAGCACTTCCACCTGATCATAGCACAACTGCTCCCTTTCTCAGCCGGGACAAAATCCAGGGCCATACGGTTCTGTAGGGCTACGGTGCAAATGGTCACTCTATCCACTGATAGTTCTGTGATGGCATCTTTTACCACACTCGGGGTCAAACCAGTCACCGAGGCTGTATGACCACGCATGGTATAAATTAACTTGTTTTGTCAGAGGTCCCAAACCTTAATGTTGTTATCAATACCACCAGTGATAATCTGATAGTTTGTGTCATGAAACGTTGCTGCCAGTACTTGATACACGTTTCGAAATGTATGGATTGCAGTCGTCTTCCGAATGCCCCATAGCTTCGTCGTCACTCCCTGTGCAGACCAACTGTGGTCCGTCCCCATTGGGCTGCATGCCATGAATTCACAAAGGATGCGTGACCTTTAAACCTCTTGATTCATCCGTTTCACTGTCCCACACTGCTAGTTTTGTCTGTTGATGCTGGAAAAAAGCATTCTGCCATCTGTGTTATAATGCAATTCCATCACTGCCCCACTGTGACCTTTCAATGTAGCATAATTGTCGCAGTCGCCATATACATTCCAAAACAATACGAGTCGATCAAATCCTGCAGATGCCAGTGTTGATCCATTTGGGTGAAATACACAACAATAAACTTCTCCCTTGTGGCCCGTTAAAAGCATTAGAGCTCGAAGACTCGAGGTTCTTGGTCCCACCTGCAGCACAGCCTGCTGCGGGCTCCCCTGCACCGAGGGCAGCAGCTTGTTGCGGGGGCGCTTGGCCTGCACCAGTGCTATTCTTTTTACCATTTTCTATTCTATTCATCAGACTACGCCAATTGTTACAAGGGAACAGGTCCAAGGATCTGGCTAGAACAGAAAAAGGCTCACTCGTCTGTTGAGAGTTTATTGTCTGTTTAGTTACAAATCAGATTTATTGGCAAGAGAGAACAAAAACAATACTTGTCTTTATGCGTGGGGTCCGTTTTACTGCAGCACACCTCTCTCCCTCCCTCTCTGAGCCCGTCGGTGAACCCCTCTCGTACATGAACTAACATGGCTTTATACAAGCAGAAATCAACTGTTGAAATAACTGCCGGTAAGTCCTGGCCAATAGCGCGGCTCCCAAATTCAAATTACAACCAATGGTAGGGGCCTGCATCCGAGCAAGGCCCCCTCCCCCTTAGAAACAAAGCGCTATCAGCCGCAGACTGGCGCGTAAAGCAATACACACAGCGTTACCGACTTGGCAAGCAAAGGTTTAAACAGAGCGCTACCAGCTTAGCACATGGAGCTTTAAACAAAGCGCTGCCGGCCACAGCTTCATGGGCTTTAAATATAGCGCTACTGGCTGCAGCGCTATGGCTCACGGACTGTTCTGCCAAAATTCTCATATTACATATGCACAGTAAACTTCTAATTTATTGTCAATGTTTACTTGAAGCCTCATCGCATCAATACCTGTGCCACTATTTACTACCCCTGATACCAAGGATCAATCTAGGGCAACTCACATTCTGCGCAAGTGAAAATACAAAGGAGTCGACTATCTAACCTTGAAGTCACAGCTAATCAAAATCAAATTAATAAGTTATCTACTCGCATGTAGTTTCCAAGGATAATAGTTAAGATGGTTAATTTTCCAGAACATTCAAAACCAGAGCCATACAGCATACTTTCATCCCCCCCCCCCCCTCACTCGTGCCCATTACACTCTAATCCTGCATAAAAGTTCCTGGAATTATGGTATTTTTCAAAAATTACCCAATGCACTACCAATGCCAGTGCCTAGTTTCGCAAGTAATCAAACTGTATATTGCTTTTACAAGATGAAAATAACTGCACAAAATAGTATCTAGGGTGCTGTCATTTCAAAGTACAAGCATATTTAAACATATTATGTCCATAAACTAATTTGGGTAAACCACAAATACTATCTTCAGAATTGCTTTCACAAATGACTGTTTACAGGATTAAAGCCATTGATTAGTTTTCATATCCAATCACTCGAGTGACATTGACACATAAAATTAGTCAATTTTAAAAGACAATTCTTTTATTTAACACTTTTTACATTTTGTTTACAAATATCTTCAGCTCTAAAAAGTCACAAAATATTTTTTTGCACTGATTAAGTGGGTATTTGAAGTATATTGTACTCTACTGAAATGAGTCCACGTCTGCTAGTGAAGATATCAGTTAACATAAATAATAACACATGAACATTCCATCAGATATGCAAATGCATTTCAACTTGGGTCTGTCTCAGATTGAAAATGTTGCTACCTGTTCTTTCTGGTAAAGGTGGTGTTCAACACCAGAGCAGCTGGTCAGTGACCCAGTGGCCAGAGAGTGGTAAACTTTACATTGAAGAACAAAAATCTAAATTTCTATGGATTTTTACTAATATTCTTCTTGTACTTTAACTGAAAAGTTCCAAGAATGATCTGCTTCAAATGTACAAATGTCTCCCTTTTGCACAAGACCTTGTCATTACAGAAGTTTTGCCTTGCTGTGCTCCCCATGACCCCAAAGAACAAAACCAGGTACTAAATGAATCCTTGTGGACTGGTCATAATCTCTGATTTAGTTTATAAATACAGGCACTTGTATTCCCTGGGACATCAGTCTGAATATCCAGTCAGTTTCCAAAACCATGCACAAAATTGTCTACTGCAAGATTGTAAAATTGTTAAGGAACATGATTGGTACACAAGTTTTCAGACACAAACACGCTACCTACATAAAACTTCTGCAAGACTCAAGGTCTAATTATTTTCAGGTTGATTTCACTGCATTACCCACCACACTATGCTTTCCTTCAATCTTTCGTCAGCTAAATTTATTTTTGCTTCAAATAAAAATGAGGCTACTCAGTATACACATCGAAAGAAAACTGCAGATGATAGAAATAGTTCTGATGATGAGCAGAGACCCAACATGTTGACATTCGCTGCCAAACCCACAGTTTTTCCAACTTTAAAAAAAATCAGTATGGAGATTGTGCCCCCCAAAAATTGATAATTTACATATGGATGCTGTCGAGAAGGAGACCTTTTATCATTGGAAATGGAATTCATAAAACAAGAAAAGTGGTTTGCAATGGTCAGCTTACAGACTAGAACACGTTGTAAAGTGACATGGATGATGAATGAGGCTCGTTTACAATGCCATCCTACAACAGCAGCCTTTAATGTAGATGGCTTCATTGCTGCAACAATGGTATGTTATGGTAATAAATCATGGTTTTCTTAAATACTCTACATTTCCATCACATACATTTTCAAGACTATAGCTAACTAAATACATTTCATTTGAAAACTTAATGCATTGCTTTACGCTCAGTGAAAAATAGGATTCAGTATTTACAAAGCAAACTTTTTACACTTTTTCCTGTCCCTTTACAATTTTATGTTTACAATTAAACTACTTGTTTTTTTTGGTTTCCAGGATAGTTAAAATGGTAAACATGTCTAATATTTTTAAATAGGTTTTAGAGATTATAAAAGAGAAACAAAGTATTACAAATGTGCAAGATAAAATGTTCAGTCTCTGGAAAAGCTGCAAATTGTTTCCTGTCCATTCTGGAATAAATGATTACATGGAGATGGTACTAAAATATACATGCATTGAAAAACGGTTCTTATAACAGAACTTTTTTTTCCTTTTGAAAGATTCCTTTCCAGTGTTTTCACCACCTGAACAGTTCATTTGCACACATATCCACGTTGGAAATATTGACTCAACTCCTGCAATTCTACTGAAAATGTATCCTATCATTTCAAAACCCTCATTTCACACAAAGATGATAAAAATTTAAACAAATAAAAGACTTTGCAGTGACCTAGTGAAGGATTTCCCAGCAACCCTTTCTTAAATTAGTTTGTGTAGTTGGGGCTAGAATATTTGGAATAGTTTTAAAAGCCATGTTTGACTCTAAAATAATTACATTACAAATAAAAGTGACAAAAAAAACTGCACCAAATTAAAAGTGCCAAGACTAAATTTGGAAAGCACAAGATTATACAAAAGAAGAAACTAAACACTTCCTTCAAAAGATTTTAATGTTCATAAAACAATTAATGGATTCTCTCAGCTGGTAGATCCCACCTTAATGTCCCACCACACTCTAAAAATCAGCCTGTACTCATGATCTCTAAAATAATGAAACATTTGCAGAATAAATAAAAATTCTGCATGAAAATTGCAAAAACTAAAAATCTTAAATGGAAACAGGAAATGTTGGAAACACTCAGCAGGTCGGGCAGCATTTGTGGAAATAGAGATTGTATATATCTCATGTTGAAGACCCTTTGCCAGTACTGGGGAAGAAAGAAAGCCGATTACTTTTAACGAGGAATGGTAGGGAAAAAGAGCAGATGGATAGGACAGAGGGAACCCATCTGAAAAAGCAAAGCTGGAGTTGTGGGGATAAATATTTGAGGTAACCTGGTCACTGGAAGGGGCAGTTGGAAGCAGAAATCTGAACAAAAGATGACATGCTCCTGGCTATCCCTCCCAAAATTCTCTCTAAAACCTACAACTAACTTGTTTTCTCCCTTAACCGACTTTGATGAAAGGCTTCAACCTGAAACATGAACTCTGCATGCCTTTCCACAGGTGCTGCTTAACTAATTGAATATTTCCATCATCTTCAGTTTTTACTTCAAGGTACTTTCCAAACTATTTTTGCAACAAGGAGTTGGATCTTTAGTAGCACCACAGATTAAATAAGTAAAATACAATAAAGACAATAAAGGACAAAATTTGTTTACGATATAACTATTCACATTTTTAGATAAAAGGCCAAAGTTATTGATGTAAATGCAAAGAAACAAAGGAAAACCCTAATAAATAAGTTTCTAAAATAGACATAGTTGGTAAACTCTTGAGTGATGGTACAGAGTGCAAGGAAGTGAATGGGCAACTTGTCAAGTTATACAAATGTAAATTTCCTTATTAAAATTAATTAAACTGATGTCAGTTGTGGATTATTGACCAATTAGAATCAATTGTAAAGAAAAACCATTCTGAATTGCATTTATTTTGGCACCTTATTTTTCAAGGGCAATATCTTTACAATACTGTATAATTTACTCTCCCCAAATGTTTAACAAAATCATGGTTTCCCTTCCCTAGTTAATTAGCATCATATAGCCTCAGCAATGCTTTAGGTACATCGCCGAACATGCTGCAGTACAAAATCAGGAAAGTAAAGGCTACAGACTTGTAGACCATCTAGTTTGCAAGGCATCCTTGGATATTCATCTTCTTTCCATTTATTTTCTTCTGGATCGAAGGTAAGGATGGAGTCACTGTATTGACCATTGTAACAAAGACCGCCAAGGACAATGATCTGCTTTTCAACAACTGCCACGCCATGTCCACTTCTCCCGATGGGCATTGATGCTAAGATAGTCCATTGGTCAGAATCAGGATTATAAACCTCCGTTGATGGACAGCCTTGGGACTCAAAAGATGCACGTAAAATTACACACACACCACCAAAAACATAAAGTTTCCCATTGTGGGCAATCATTTTATGAAAGCAGCGTGCATAATTCATTTTAGCCTTGTTCTCCCAGCAAGTTGTAACCACTTGTGTTCTCCTCGTCCGCTGTTCTACAGTGCCTTCTTTACTGGGATCAAAAACACACACTTGCTTGGAGGTTGAAGAGGACATTATCCCACCCGTTATGTAGAGCTTACTGTTAAGAACGGTTCCCTCATGGCCATATTTATTAACTGGATACGGATCAATAAATTCCCATTTGTTTTGCGTGATATCATAACGCTCAGTTGAATAAAAGGTTTCATCTCTTGTCCTGCCTGCCACGGCATAGATGTATTTTCCAATGATGCCAACAGCAAACTCAGATCGTGGGACAGACATGTCCGACATTCTCAGCCAGGAATTTTGTCGAGGATCATACCGGAAGACTTTGGATGAGGCATGAAATTCACCATCAGGACCCAACTCCTCCCCTCCCAACAAGAATACAAAGTTGTTCACAACTGAAAGACAATCAGGTCGCAGTGGAACTTGTGGACCCTCCAATTCCCACCAAACCCGGGGCCTGTGCAGCAGAAGAATCTTGCTGTTCACCATGCTGTGCCCAATCATCCCTCGAAAAACTGCCGTCTGCGCCTTGGCGGAGCGAATGCGATTAGACTTCATCTCCAAGAGTGGTTGCTGATTCATGTTCTGAAAGTAGCTTAAAGCCTGCTCAACCTCAAAACGAAGCTGCCGTGAGTAACGATAAAATTCAGATGTTTTTACCTGAGAAAAATCAGAAGGTATAATAAAATGGTGACAATGATAGAAATTGGAAGAATTAACTACAAATAATGCACTCCTGCTGCAATCAGTTCAGTTCTGGTTAAAACCCCTAACATGGCTATAATGCTTAAAAATAGCAAATTGGTGTCCAAATAATTAACATTGCAGCAAACCACTAAAAGTGTAGGCTTCATGGCTACACAATTTTAGGCTAGAGCCAAGAGGTATTTCAATTGATCAACATTGCAATCCAGCTTTCCCACTTTAGGTAGCAACAGCAATGCAGGATAAACTATACACAAGTATGGTGCCTAAGTAACCAAAGAAAAAGTAATTACACAATACATACACTACACCAAAGTCTGTGTGGTAACATTGAACCACCACGGAATGCAAACATTATTTTGTTACTTTACAAACGAAAATAGTCAAGAGTGGAAAATTGAAATCTGACAACAAAAAATGTATCATGATGAGCAGATGTGGTACCCAACATGCGTTTATATTAATGTCAGGATCATTATTTCCTGTTATAAAAGATCAAGATGAATATCTTTGCCTTAGATTAAACCTCAGGATACTGATAGTTTGATATTGTTAATTTAATAGCCTTCTTATAATATTATTCCGTTATCAATTCACCACAAAGTTGAAAATGTTCCCATAAAGAAATATCAATCGGCTAACCACTTCAACTTAACCTGGGAAAATTAACATTTAAAGAGAAGAAAACGTGTTTCACTGGATCGCCGTTTAATTGGGGATGCTCAAAATGCAATTGTTTTCATGCAAGGTTAACTTTTCCTTTTTAAAACACAACTACAATTATTCTCCACTACAAGCTCAAACTGATAGTGATTCCGGCTGTTATAGTCCAAGGATCACAGGACAATACTGGACTTCATTTTGATATTGAGCAGGACAGTGCAAAATCTATGGGAAACGGAATGGATCACTACAAAAAAACACACCTGTTGATGTTACGGATACCTAACGACTACGAATAGAAAAATGCATTACATGAATTAGACTTCCACTGCTTTTATCAAAGTTTTTTTTTTTTTTCTTTACACATTTCAAGTGGCATCTTGCATGAATCAGTGCTTCTCATTTTTTTTTTTAATTACTTGTGATTGTAATACAATCTCTGCCCAAAACCCTCAAACGGAGGTAGACTACAGGAACTAGCTTTAAAACAAAAGTCACATTAAATCTAATTATTAAAAACAAGAAATAATACAAAATTCAAACACAGAACTTTGTACAATTTTTTATTATTCAAATTGTTGCAGAATAAATAAGTTTGGAACTTTTTGAGAAAATGTGTAAGTATGGGCTGATTTTCCACCTGGCTGGCATTTTTTTTTGCAAATTAACACTCAATGTTCAAACTCATTGTTGAAAATATATAAAACATAAAAGCAATCAACGTATAACCATATAAAGGCAGACATGTCTAACTACAGATGGGAGGATATCAATTTCCCTCTCCTCCTAATTGAAATCAGGCTGATAAGACTGTTGACACCAGCAGCTCTCCCAAAATCCCTCTCGGTTTGAAGCTAGATAGCAGAAACGGTCAAACATCAACTTACTATTACCCATCCTCACATGACGTCCGTGTGCTCATAGCTTCCAGCAAAGACAAACTGATAATTTGTAAAAAACGGAGACACTGATTGATGTTCCCTATCACTTGGCTCAAGAAACCGAGCCTGTGGAAAATAATGATTCCATATTTTGGTAAACTCCTTACTCGTGTTGCATATATACACACCAGGCTTAAATATTAGTTTTTACATCAAGCACCCCCTTTTGAAAATATGTTGCTCTTACTTTATTGTCACTGGGTAAAGATTCCATACTTTCACCACTTGGATTAGAGACCTACCACCACCTTCTCCGGGATAGCCAGAGAAGGGCATTAAATGCCAGGCTTACTAGTGACAGCCACTGCACAATACCAATTTCAAAAAGCACAATTACGTCCCAACCATTACTCTCCATCTGAAAGGTCAGGGCCCAGATAAAGTCTACTTTTGTTTGAAAATAAGTTGGAACAGAAGAGATAAGATGGAGTGGAACACTCCATCGCTGGCTTGTGTAAAGCTTTCCAAAACACCAATGCACTAAAGGATGGGTCACAAAATATGCTACTCTCGTAAAGGATTAAATTTAGAGGATAAGAGAAAACAAAGAAAATTAACCATCATCTCAGATGCATTTACCGGTATGGAATCTAAAGCAGATCACGGAAAAGTCATTTTAAGTCTTCGATTTATAAAACACATTGAAACTGATTTATCAAGATCCTTTATTTCAACTCCAAGACATCCCTAATGTCCCTGGCTTCAAAACTTAACCATACAAATTAATAAGTACCAGTACACCCGAGTGGACAAAACCCTAGATTAATACGGCTGTTCACAATAGAAGCACTGTTGATTTTTGATGGGGTGCAATGCTGAAAACAATAAGGTGAAAGGAAACTATAAAAGTGCAAATCAGTAAGCAATCTACTTCACTGGTTAAAAAACACAACACTTCTAATAGCAAAACATTGCCTCTGGTATTGCTGGTTTTCACCAGATTTACACTGAAATAGGTCAAATATAATACTTACAATACAGGCATCTACAATGGAAGGAAATTAATAGAGCCATTGAAAATTTGAGAAGGTAAAGATTGAACAATGAAGCACATCATCCTGACTTAGTACAGATGCACAACAGAAAAAAGTAAAATGTCCGAATATTTGAATTGCTAATGGCTGTAGTATGTAATTTTGTTCCATTTGAACGAGTAGTAATATAATTCTTGTAAAGACTTGATTGCAAAAGTGTTAGGATGCTCAGTCAACACAGGCAGCTCTGGTTGTGCTTTATTTTGATATGTTTTCACTTGACCCAACTAAATTGAAGTATTGTGTATGTGGAAGGAAAACACATTTAATAAGATGTATTTTTAATAAGCCCAATTTTAAACACACCATTAAGTAACACTCACCACTCAAAGTAAATCTAGTCAAAGTGAAACTGCAGAATAGAATTTACGCTTGCCATGTGCTATCTGGACAGCACCACAAGGAAATAATTCTCCTTGTTAATTAATGAATTCTGGAGTAGTGAAGAAAAGTAAATAAACAGGAAAAAAAATCCTATATGATTCATAGAAGATCTAAATTTAAAGACTGTGGCGTTATGCCTTTCTTCCCGCAAACCACTGGCCAATTGTATTACAGTTTGCGCAAATCATTGTGCTCTCTGATCATTCTTACAGCTTGCATTTTATTTACAAATAAATGCACAAAGACTTACAGGCTAGGATGGTATCCCCAGTGTAATTGCTCTCCACATTGTGTTGTGTGCTGGAAGTATCAGTCCACGCCACACGGCTGGTGTGTTACTGCAAAAGGTGAGCTGTATTAGAGTAAAAGTGTGTGTCCTGTCCCTTTCCCTCCCCCAAATAATAACACCAAACAAAAACCATAAAACATCTCTTTTGCTCAAGAAAGTTTCTGTAATTATATCAATATCACAAGTGTACATTTTCACATACAAGATGGATGACAATTACAGTCGCTAACATGAGCATCATTATTCTGCTTCCTTCGCCTTTCCAAATCAGCAAATCTTGCAAAAACAGCAGCGGTAACAGGTAACACCCATTGATAACTACCGTGGATTGGCGTTAAACCCAAGTCTCTTTTGCTTGTATGAATTCTAACTTTGATCTAAATAGTCTCCAACGGTTTTGCTTAGAATGAGGAAATAAGTAGCAGATCCTACTCTCTGCAGATAAGCAGTCACACTGCTCAGTGTTTGATGCTGCATCAACGGGTACAAAAAGCTCAAGGACAACAGGGTACATGTCATTATCAAAGAGACTATTAAATGTAACACTGAAGCATCAAACTGAGCTTTGTGTTGCACCTATTAATCAATTTAACACAACACGATGTTTCACCCAAAACTACCCTGACAGTCACCCAAGTAGCACAAGTCAAGTTGTCTTGTCTGGACTACAAAACACAAACTGACCACGGCTGATTAAAAAAAAAGGTTGGCAGAAGATACTATAAAATTTATGAATCAACTGGTTTTCTTTAAGGAATAGAAAACTTTACACCAGGCTGGATCCTTAGAACTGTTAGCCTCAGGTGCTAAGGGAAGTGTACTGGGGTTGGGAAGTGGGAAGAACGGCAAGAGTAGGCCTTCTCTCTCAGCCTATCTCCAATTACAATGCACGTCGCTGACAATTCAAAAGGAGGGAGGAGAAAGCAAAAAGCACATTCAGCAAACCAATTCTCAAAATCCACAGCAAAGCTACCCACTTGGTTATAAGAAATGCATCACCCAGCACAAACAGAAAAGTAAACCTTAAGTGAGCTCTATTGTACCTTTCAGCTGAATTTACATTTGCAGTTATAATCAACTCCATTTTGTTTTTGATGAGTGGAATTATGTTAAATTGTGTGGGCACAGATTGGAATAAATTCAAAGCAAGGTGCATTTTCCTTTCAGGAAAGCACCCCATGTAAGATCCCAGTCTCAATTCAAAGGTTTTGGGCATGTAGATTAACTTGTTTCTTCTGAATTCACAAGACTATGATAAACACATAGAATAGCTTCTACAGTTTGTTAACAGCTTCCCAATTCTAACCAAAGTACCTAGACAGTTTCAAAGTAGATGTGCTTGGCAAAAGTTAATGTTCAAAATGGCGACACTTGCAAAGACTGCTAGATTTGAGTTTAAATAAGAAATAAACATACAAGAGCTCACTTCCCGGGAGGTGCCCCATGTCACCAAACTACAGAAGAATAAAGATTATGTGACTATTATAGAGCAATGCTGTTTTGAAAAATTAGAACATTAATTCTAGTTCAACTGCTTTCACAAAAAGCTTAAATGGCAGTAATCCATCAACTCTAGATGAACCAACCAAAGCCAAGAGCCTATTTTTATATAGATTTCATAATTCAATTATCACTCATGTGAAGCGATTCTCTGACTCTTACCCCATGATTGTTTATTTGTCTTTGCCTCCACATTCTACTGCCTCATAATATTTCTAAGGGTAGGTGATAAACACCCAATTACTTCAATACCAGTTCCAAGTAGTGAAAATATCAAATATCAAAGCACTAGATATATCAGTGGTCAAAAGGCTTGCTAGAATTCACTTCTCAATAAACCAGGGTGTTTGTACTGTCATTCACAACCAAGAATGACTCAAAAATGGGAATCCTTCCAGCTTGATAAAAAGCTGAGCATTTGCTATAAAAACTAGGAAATAAAAACACACTGAAGTACCATTCAAAAAAAAGCTATCTGCCTCCCCACGAATATGAATCAGAAATCAATGTTATAAAATGCTGGACCATTTTAAACAATATTCTTAGATTTCATCAAAAAAAAGTCTTCACAGTCCATCACCATGATATCTTTTATAATTAGCACTAGCTAAAGAGTGAAACGTGGCAAAGACTAATTGCTAATTATAATAAATCAAGCTAACTAAAGCAAAGAGTAAATGGGTGCTGACTGATCATTTCCTCACAGCACTTAATGGTCTTGCCCCAGCGCTGTGACTTGGTTACTGCTTTCAAACATACTAACCTTTTCCAAAACGTTTGCTGTATTCATCAGACAAAACCTGACATTTTGAACAATGGCATCTGTGTGCCTCCAACGGCTTCTGTCATGTCGCAGCCAGGCCTGTGCTGCCTCAAAGAGCTCAATCTCTGGGAATCGGCTCAGTTGATCATTCTCCAAACATGTCAAGAGCTTCTCAACACTCAGGTACGACAGAAAATCAGCTCGGGACATGAGTGGTACGAAATTCTCGAGCAGGAACTTGTCCAGTTGTTCTTGGATACCGTCTATATTAACACTGAAATCATCTAAAAGTCGCATGATTTCTGCACAGTTGTCCAAGCAGATTTTTGACAACAGGAAGGAACAGCAGAATTTCACCACCTCAGTTAACTGGACATACATGGCTGCCTGGAGGATCTCATGAACAGTGCTCATGTTCAGTTCAATGGAGCCATAATACATAAATTGTAGGACATGACTAAAGCCCGTTGGAGTGAGTCCTTTAAGGTGAATCTTGTTCTGGTCCCGTTCCCTCATGTCAGCTGTGAACATTATTCGAAAGTAGTCACTCTGTGTAGCCAACAGTGCCTTGTGAGCCTGAAACTGGTGATCCTCAATAACTAGGGTGACATCAAATAATAATCCTTCCTCATATAGGGTTTTAAACCCTGAAGAGACACAGGAGTCATGAACAGAAGAGTTGTACACATCCACATTTCCAGCCATTAATACCCTGAAAAAGACAAAATATTGAATATTAATGTGCATCAAGGTGAAATAAAATGTTTAAGGAATCTATAGAATTATTGGTTTACCCCAGTTCCCCTTTTTTCAGCGAACATTATAAACCATGGTATTCTTTGAAACCTCTACAGTAATGATTACATTTCTGGTGTAGGTAGTGGTAATAGTTACTAATTTAAGTTAGTCATTACATTTTAGGTAATTTACATTAATTCTGTGCCATGCTACAGTATTCAATTAAAGTACGAAATGTTTTTAAACATGATCAAACCACAATTCTCATTGGCTTAATGTCAGCAACTAATTTGATTGTCAAACATCAAAACAAATTCAAGAGTAACATCAGTTTTCATCAACGGTTCATTAGTGTCATCAGTTTGCAGCTAAAGTACTTGTTTGCTGTCATTTGCAGATTTAATGCTCATTTCAGTGCCATCATCAGTTTGTATTCAGATGGCTCATTATCAATATAGTGTTCACTGTCAGTATGTTTATAGTATTCACATTTTTAGCACCACAATGGAATATTTTAACACTCAAATGAATGTTATTTATTCTATTCAAATCGATCACATGATAATGAAGATCAGATAAGGTGCCAATGTACTCGCCAGATTACTAGTGGGGTGGTGGCAATGAAACCTACATGTTGACATTAGTGATATTTCACCCAGGACGTGTACCATGTGCCTTTCTTGATGTACTGAAAAGTAATTACAGAACACATCCCAAAAGGGCAGGTACAATGCAAAAATATCCTGAATAATAAACTCGGGTGCTAAAATCTTCAACCCCCCACTGAAGGATGGGAGATGATCAGAGACAAAATGATAAATAGATAATATGCAATCTCAACCAATTTCTGTCTAGCTGCAGGTAGCTTGGGGGCTTCCACTGAAGAAAAATAGAACACAATCGTAATGTTACCAATGCTCAGTTTATTAGATGTTTAGCAAGCATTGAAATAATATCTTTTATTGTCATTACACATAAGTGCAATGAGATTTGGTGACAGCTCTAATGCCGGCTGAAGAAATGTCCCCAAATATTGGCACAACACCCAGATCTAGCAGATGTTTGCTTCTCTGGTCTCATCACCACACCTGGTGGACGATCTTTCCTGCCCCAATTCTATGCCTGCTGCAGATTCCCATTAGTTGTGAGTTTTTACCGTTTGCTTTCTGGCCCATTTCCCCCAATCAGGCCTGCTGGCAAGTGGGGAACAGGAGCATAAAAAACAATAATTAATATGACCTGCTGCTAAATTTGGGAGGAACTCCATGCTCCTCTGCTGCTTATCTTTGGCATGCTTATGCCATTCAGTAATTTATTTCTTTAACATTGACAAGGGTAATATTTGGAGATCATCCTCTGCCCCCTCTTCTTATGGGCATATATGAGCTTCAGTTGCAAGATGATTGGCTATTCACTCACCGAACACTGGGATTAAGCTCAGTGTTGACATCTGCACAGTTCCGAAATTGTTGTTAAAGAATGGCAATAAGCTGGAGTCCCAGCTGAGATAAGTTTCACAGTTTCAGCATAATCTCAATCACAATTAGCAAATTTACCAGACAGCAAGAAAAGGGCCGAATATCAGTATCACACACTTATCTTAAAGCTGTTGATTCTGGCCAGCTATTCCAATTGAAAGTTAATAAGATTTTAAGATTGACGGAGGTTTCTCAATTATTTAGCGGACCTTATGGAAATTATCAGTACAGCCATGCATTAAGGCTATTAATTTAAGAAGTTAGGAACTTTCACATCTGCAATTGATGCTTCAATTCATTCCTTGAGTCAGACAAACGTTTTAATTGTGCCTGTCTAAAGAATTAGTTTGACGAAGGGCCCCGACCTGAAACGTTGCCTATCCATATTCTCCAAAGATGCTGCCTGGACCACCGGGTTTAGTTTATTTTAAAGATACAGTGCAGAAACAAACCCTCTACCTACTGAGTCCTCGCCAACCAGCAATCCCCACACACTAACACTACCCTACACACACTAGGGACAATTTACAATTTTACCAAGCCAATTAGCCTACAAACCTATACGTCTTCCGAGTGTGGGAGGAAACCGGAGCACCCGGAAAAAACCCACATAGGTCACGGGAAGAACGTACAAACTCTGTACGGATAACAACCGTAGTTAGGATCAAACCCGATTCTCAGGCGATGTAAGGCAGCAACTCTTTCGCTGCACCACCGTGTCCCTCTCTTTCCAAAACCAGTACCTGCAGTTCCCAACGTTTCAATGGGAAACGTTGGTTCCAGTTCCAGTTGGTGCAGAAAGCAGTGTACCTTCTCTAGGATTTAAGACCAGTACCTAAATCTGTGAATTACGACATTTTTAAATGTGTAAAGAAAATGTTATGTTGCAATAATGCATTAATATTTCAGTTTTAAACTTGAATATTAGTAATCAAACGTTGGGAGCGTGCAATGGAAAATTAAAAATACAGATTACGATTTACCAAGAGCCAGAAAAAACTGTTTGATCCTAAACCCTGACAAACAACAAACACTGCTTAATCTGAAAAAAAAATAGCAAATTTGCTGTAATTTTAATTATTAAACAGTTGTTATCCTAAGTAAGCCACAGCAAAAAGCAAGATGGTATTTATGGCTAGAAATTCAGAAATGAATTGATCAACTTCCATCCATTAATTTACCAAGGAAATCATCTCCATTGCTTTTTCATCTTTGCTTTCTTAAAGGAGGTGTGTACTTTCTTTGCTGCTAAATCACAAACAAATAAGGCAATGGTTTTAACAGTGATAAACTGCACATGTTTACATCTAGAGAAGCAAAGTAGTCTTTCTAATAAGGCCTAAAACTATAAGCTTTTAGATACATCTTACTAAACTCCTGAATATTACTAACAACTACTCCATTAATTCTACTGCAAAACAAGTCGCACAATTCAAAGTTACATCCTGATCTCCAAACCTGTTCAAAATGGATTGTTACAGTTGAAATATGTTTGTTTCTGATGAGAATTCCTTCAAATGGGTGATCTCAGAACTGATGTTTCAGCAGCTATGAAAAGCTTAGGGTTCTCTCTTCTAACTAGGGCCAGGAAACAGAACGTGGATCGCCCCAGCTAGGAAAAAGTTGTTCTTCTTGGAGTATATCAACATCATTAGCTTTCAATGCTGCATCAATTAGCAATTATCATAAAGTTCACAATATAGAACACAGATTAAAGAAATATGTATCCTACGATCAAACTAAATGTTCTTTAAAGATTAAATTGATCTCTAGCATTTACACAGGTCATTGATTTGGGCTTAGCAAAGCAGTCATTACTGCACAAATAAATATTCTGCATGAAAAGTGGATCATTGCAACTAAAGTCATTTGGATCATTGCAACTATAGGCAATATAGACAACATTAGTATAGATCTGAATTCTATTTTTTTCCTGAAATTAATCGTTGTGAAATTTAATAACTTCGATTCAATAGGCATTTTAATATCCTATTCCATCTGGGTGTAAAAAAAATGGCCTTCCCCAAATGTTCCAGTAGTAACTATAACATTTGCCTAATTCACATGTGTTTAAACTTTCACAATGCATCCAATAAAACATACCTTAGTGGAGCTAGAAGGTTGCCACCTTATCCTCGTTGCCAGAACACCATCTCATTTTAATCATAACTACACCATTACCTCATCCCTGTAAAATTATATTTGGTATTTCAATGTCTTCAAAACCGTTACCGCAACTTGCTGCGCAGAAAGATCTGCACCATACTCTTTTGAAATTATCCCATGTCATTTTGGCATCATCTTGCTTTAGTAATAGAAACATTGAAGAATTTTTCCAAATCAATTTAACCATTCAATCAGTTCATGGCTAATCTGGTTGTTGGCCTCAACCCCTGATTCCCTTGATTCCCCTACAGCTCAAAAATCTCTTAGCTTTGAACATAATATTTCACAAGTCCTAATGAATGTCCCTCTTTGAAAGTTAGTCCCTTCTTCCTGAGAGTATATTTCCTCATTCTAGATTCCTCTAGCAAATATTGAGTTTAGTTTATCATTGCCAAATATACCAAGGTAAAGTGAAAAGCTTTTGTTTGCATGCTATCCAACAAAGAAAACACTATATATATATATATATATATATATATTATATATATATATATATACATACACACACACACATATACACACACAATCAAGCTGGGTATAACACTTAAAGCAAAGATATAATATTGAAGTCTGATTAAAAATCTAACTGATGAGAGGACCAGTTGCCTGATAACAACTGGGAAGAAACTGTTCCTGAACCTGGATGTGTGCATTTTCAAACTTCTGTACTTTCTGCTCGATGGGGGATGAGGGAGTGACTGGGGTGAGACTGGTCCTTGATTGTGCTGGTGGCTTTACCAAGGCAAGTGAAGTGTAGATTGAGTCAATGGAAGGCAGACTTGTTTGTGAGATGGTGTAGGTTTTGTCCATAACCCTCTGTAATTTCTTGTGGTTTTGGTCGGAGCTGTTCCCAAACCAAGCTGTGGTACATCCCGATAAGATGCTTTCTAAAGAGTATCTGTAGAAGTTAGCGACGTGCCAAACATCATAACCCTTCTAAAGAGGTAGAGGCGTTGGTGTGCTTTCTTGGCCATAACATTGATGTTGCTGGTCCAGGGCAAACCACAGGTGATATTTAGTCCTAGGAACTTAAAGCTATTGACCACGCCTCCTTTGTGCCAATGTAGACTAGGGTGTGTGTACTGCTTCGCATCCTGAAGTCAATCGCTATCTCCTTGGTCTTGCTGACATTGAGGGTTATGTTCTCTCATTACCAACCTTGCCAAGGTACCTCTGAATCTTAGGTTTTGTTGCTCTAAACTCTCATCAGTCAAGTATATTCATCTAGCTCATAAGATAATGCCTTCCCTCCAGGAATCAAACTATTGAACCCTCTGCACAATTACCAAGGTTAGTATATCTTTACTGAAATAGAGACCAAAATTGTATCTGGTGTTTCACATGTATTCTCACCAAATGTCCAATACAATTCTCTGGCAATGAAAAACCCAATTTCAAATTTTCCAAAGCCAGTATTCCTTGCGCCCTATGATATTCTCCCATTCTATTTGAAAGATATACTCTGCTCTCCAAATTCATGGCAGATTTTAGTATTTTTAGCACTTTTCTATTTCATTTGGCGATAATGATTTTGATTTTCTAAATAAAATCATCTCTATTTGCTAACCAGCCGACTTGCAAAACATTTTGCATTCTTCTGCAGGGTTTGTCTGGTTCTTCACCTTTTGCCAGCGCCCAAGGCATGAATTTGGAAGATTACGCCATCCTAACAGAGACGTTAAGAATAGGTTGTCTCGAAGAGGCCAAGAACAATTCTTTCATTCTCGGTTTTAAATGTTTTAGCCATCGCTGGAACATGTAGTATTGGTGAGAAAAACCCCCAAGATGTTATCACTTTGATGCCGCCCCCGCCCCCCCCCCCCCCCCATCCCCGCAAGAAAACATCTGATGGTACTTTTACAAACTGGCAAATGACAAAAATAGATGCACCCAGATTTTCTTATACAACATCTGATCTCTGCAGGAATTAATCAACAGAAAGAATGCATTTTTAATCTTTGACTTCCATATCTTCATCTGTCGTTGACGGACTCAAAATAGGTCAGAAAGTTAAGAAATACTACACATATTTATATTTGATACACAAAAACCCATATACATTGAATCATGTTATTTGCAGTTACTTGATTTCTCATCACCTCACGTTAACCACAGGGAGCTGAGTAGCAAGTCATCCTCAATCCCAAAGGACTATCCAAGGTGGAGCAAGGCAACAGCATCTACAGACCCATGGATTCCAGCTGCCACAAGAGCAAGTAGTAAATAATCAGTGCGTGTCAGGACTGCTAGTAATGTAAAGACACACCATTCTCATTCAGCATAGTTATCTCACCTTGCTGGAGGTGCACTGTCTGTTGGCGTGGGTAGTGACATTGACAGAATTCGTGACGGGGTCCTCAGACCTGACCGTCCCGTGCTCCTGCCTAAAAGAGGCTCCACGCTAGCAAACGGCTCCTGCATTGGAAGAGAAAATTGAAATAAGTTTGCAAATATTTTCTTAGTTTAATGCATATGGCTAGGTTTTAATGATTCCTACTACAGAGAAAAATATCCATGCTTTTGCAACTTATTCTTTTCCCCTTGTCCTTACCACGGGTTTCATACTTGGGGTTACAGACATTTCGATAACCGCGCTTATGTGCCTTTTTACTCCCTTATCTAGAAATGAAATAGAGTAGCAAGCTGATCAACTAAAACGAAAATCACATGGAAACTCAAGCCAATCTGTAACCAATATTCAAGAGTCTTAAAAATCATAAAGCTATAATACCCAGATGCAGAATTACTGACCAGTTAAAAAATACGGTGCCATCCTTTTAAAATTGCAATTTCCTTGAATATTTTTAAGACAAAGATTTAATAGTTTTTGATAAGTAGGGGGCGAAACGTTATCAGTGCTACGCAGGAACATGGAGTTGAGGCCAAAAGCAAACTTGACCTGACCCCACCTCTTTTTTTCCATCCATTTCCATAACCAGACCGGACCGGACCCGACGTGTAATCAACATTACACAGACGCCCATCAGAAACATGGGGAATCAGTTTGTGTTAATAAGTTAAAATTCTGAAAATGAGGAGATTTTTACCAAATAACTTTTATTTTTACGAGGATGTTTCCATATCCGGCTTCCGTCTCCGCACTATTATCCTATGGGATCATTGGTGCGGAGACGGATGCTGGTTACGGAAATGGGGTCTTAAATTACCCATGAATCTGCCCATGACCGTACTACGTCTTTTTCGTCGAGTGGACTATCGTGCTCGCTATAGGATCTTTGATACCAACTGAGCATCTGCAGTTCCTTGTTCCTCCTCTTTACAAACAAATGTCATTGAAATTGGGGAATAGGCTGAGCAGAGTTGCGTACTGTTAATTTGTATACTTGATGTATACATTTAAACTATTGTATGTTTCCTAAAGGAAAAAATGTAGTCACCTGAGTCAAGCTATGCCAATTCAGCTTATTTCCATCTAACATTCTTCATTGTTTGAAGTTGCATTTAATAGTCATTTAATAAAAGTTCTAGCTTACTCGTGATCATTAAGAAAATTAAAAAATGAACACTACATGACCACCATTTTAACCTTCCTATAGACATGATAGAAAGGATACAAGCAGCATGCTGACAATAATTATGTGTATCCACACTATTTAAAAAAAACAATGCCATGTTCAAGGGCATTTGGGATTTACATGACGTGTCTTAATACCTTTCGAGAAACTCGCAGGGTCATCACTGCTGTGTTAGGCAGCATCTTTGGAGAACAAGGATAGGTGAAGATTCGGGTTAGGACCCTTCTTCAGACTGATTGTTGAGATGGGGGGGGGGGAGAGAAAGGTTACAGTCTAGCAATTATCGTTGTGATATAACAGTTCAGTTTAGTTTATTGTCACATGTACCGAGGTACAGTGAAAAGCTATGTCCCGGGATGTGTATTTCAGGATAGCAAATGGGAAATATCATAGCCTAACCATTCACAACCGGTCTTCAACATCTTTTCGTGTTTTTCTGAAAATTATTAAACGGTGCGATGATCACTTATGGTTTAAATCCCAATCATTCTAAATAAACACGTGCTACCGGGGTTATTTGATCTTGGGATATTTTAAGAAATAAAACGCTAGCTTCGGTTATAATCTAGCGCCTTATTTCTTACAATACTTCAATGGTCGACCTCAACAAAGTTTAATTTTTAAATACATACAACACAACCGGAGTCAGGGCGAAGGGGCTTATCAAAAAAAAACTTGTCACCCCGGTTAACACCCCTCCCCTTCCCTCCTCGAATTTCTTTCTTCTTCACGGTGAAACGATGCGGCGTTGTGAATGAAAAAAGGGCACCTTCATCCCGCTTTACTAAGGGTTTAGGTTGAAAAGAGCAACACTTGGCCAGTGGCTGCCGCCGGCTCCGGCGCCCCTCCACCCCACTCACCAACATCAGTAGCCGCCGCCGCCGCTCCACACAACGCAACGCGACCCTCCTTCTAACCGCGGACCATGAGGGGCTATCCCTGCGCTCATGTACCCCCCTCCTTCCCTCTCCACGCTCGGCTTCACTTGGCGCTTGACCGCCAATGAAGCCAACGCCGTTCCTGCCGTTACATTCCCTCCCTTCCCCCCCCCAAGCCCCCCCCGGACTGAGTGTCAGCTCCAACCCACCGCCGCCATCTTCTCCTCCACCGACCCGCTCCGCTCCGCCTCGCGTCACTTCCGGCAGCCCGACCAAAACACGAGGAAGCGCTTCCGGGCCGGCATCTTCCCCCGGTCGCGGGGGCTCGGGGCGGGGCGGGGCAGTGAAGGGGCGGGGCAGGAAAGGGGAGGGGCAGGAAAGGGGAGGGGCGGGGCAGGGGAGGGGCGGGGCAGGGAAGGGGAGGGGCAGGGAAGGGGAGGAGAGAGGAGGGGCGGGGCACGGCTGGGAGCCCGAGCCCGAGCCCGAGGAGGGGGGGGGAGCGGGCGCGGGCGCGGGCGCGGGCGCTGGCGCTGGGGCCCGGAGCGGTTGGTCAACAGGCTGCCGGCTGCCTCGGGAGATCTTGTCTCCGGTCAGTGTTCGTTTCCGCCGCACAATCCCCTGGGGAAATGCTACACAGGCGCCCATCAGAAACGTTCAAGCTGATGAACTGAACTTGTAGGTATTTTGTGTGTTGAAGGTTTGAAAGACACGTTTCCCAAGAGCGCTAGTAAACAGGTTGTCCTGAAAAAGCACAAAGTGCTGGAGTCACTCGGCGGCTCAGGCGACCTCTCTGAGGATAATGGACAGACTCCTGTACCATCTCCTAACGGTAGTAGCAAAACGAGAGCCATCGCCAGAGTCCTGTGGATCTTTGATATTGGCAGTCCTGCAGATCCTTGTTGGACGTTGATGGGCTTGCTTTATGTTGGTATCAATGTGCTGGGTGCAGAACAGATCTTCAGAGATATGCATGCCCAGGAATTTGATTTTTTTTAGCTCCACCAACAACAATCCTGTCGATCACAGGTTTATGGATCTTCTGCTTTCCTCTTCTAAAGTCAACAACCAGTTCCTTGGCTAGACGAAAAATGCTGGAGTAACTCAGCGGGACAGGCAGCATCTCTGGAGAGAAGGAACCCATTCCTGAGTTACTCCAGTAATTTGTGTCCATCTTTGGTGTAAACCAATACAACTGACAGCATCAGTTGTGCAACAGCTGATCCTACACAATCAGTTAGAAACGTAGAAAATAGGTGCAGGAATAGTCTATTCGGCCCTCGGAGCCAGCACCGCCATTCAATGTGATCATGGCTGATCATCCAAAATCAGTACCCCATTCCCGCTTTCTCCCTATATCCCTTGATTCCCTTAGCCCTAAGAGCTAAATTTAACTCTCTTGAAAATATGGAACCAAGTTCCTTGGTTTCACTGAAGTTGAGAGCAAGGTTGTTGCTCTGACACCATTCGTTCAGTCGATCAATCTCCCGCCTATACTCATGCGAGGACAGGTCATAGGATTGGATGATGTTTGTGTAGTGTATGCAGCTGAATGCACTGCATTTTGTCAGTCATCACATTGCAGGCGTAGTACACCATTGAACTAGGTAGGGAACATTTAGGTTACTGGTTATAGTTCGTCAAATGGGTTGCTTTGTTACGGATGGGGTTTCTGCCTGTTGGAGCTGCACTCATCAACGCAAGTGGAGTGTATTCTGTTATAGTCCTGACACCGGGTGGCGCCAGCAATGGCTGCCTCGCCAACAGTCTGTCTGTCCTTTCTTTCCTTTGTGTTTAATAGTATGTGTTAAATGTATGTTTTTAGTGTTTTTTAGTTTGTTTTAGGTGGGGGGGTTGGGGGAAACGTTCTAATATCTTACCTCGATGAAGATGCGATTTTTTAACGTATCGTATCTCCATCTGCACTGCGGCCTAACATCGAGGAGTTGACTGCCTTTTTTGGAGATCGATTTTGAGAGCTCTACCGCGGAGCCTGCCGACTTACCATCGCGGAGTCCGTGATCCTTTAGCCAGCGATCGACCTCGGAGCTCCAACCATGGATGCTTGTGGACTTTAACATCACAGAGCCCAAGGTCTCTGGTTAGAGACTGACATTGGGAACTCCAAGCCGCAGGAGCTTCGATCGCCCCGATGCGGGAGCATCGATCACCCCCAACGCAGGGGCTTCGACCGCCGATGGTGGGAGCTTCGAGAACCCCGACGGATGGCTCGACTGCACCGACTGAGGGAGATAAAGAGGAATTTGCATATCACTGTACCTTAATTGGTACATGTGACAATGAAAGACCTTTGAAACCTTTAACTTGTCCCTTGTTGATGGTCAAAGCTCAAGACATCAGGAGGAGAGGCATTCACTGCTGTACATCCATTCTCTAGAATGCCTTTAAGATATGGTAATTTCATGGTGAATCCAGCATAATCTGGTCAATGATAATCTCAAAAGGGCTGATATGGTGGGACTTGCAATTGAATCTCAAGACTGATTGGTAGAGATTTTCTCGTGGGAGATGGCCATTGTATGCCATTTTTGGGTGTAAATGTTTCTGCCACTAATCTAAATGTTAACTGGGTCTTGTGTGCGGCTCCATTTTCTCAGGAGCTGCGAATGAAATGAAGCATTCAATTCTAAGCTAGTACCATTTGCCCATGTTGAACCCATTTCCCTCTTAACCTTTCCCATCCATGTACCGATCCAAATATATTTTAAATGTTACTGTATCTACCTCAACCACTTTGTTTGGCACCTCATTCCATATTTATCCCACCATTTGTGTGGTAAAAAAATTGCCCCTCAAGTTCACATTGAATGATTTTCCCTCACCTTAAATCTGTACCCTCTAGTTCTAGATTTCCATATCAAATGACTGTGCATTCACCCTATATTCCACTCATGATTTTATACATCCCTATAAGATTACCCCTCTCTCTTGTATACCAAAGTCCTCGACTGCCCAATCTCTCCCTATAACATAGTCTCTTGATTCCTGGTAACAACCTCGGCAATTTTTGTGCACTCTTTCCAACTTAATAGCATCTTTCCTATAGTAGGCTATGTAAACAAAGACCTCTCCATGAGTACAGCACATAGTAGGGAGCCACTTATACTAGTCCTCTGGAAACTGATCATGCAGACAATTATTTGTTCCCCAATAAACCTATAAATATCTTTGTTCAAAAAATAATTGAGAACCGACCTGGGGTTGACTGTGATACAATCAGAGGCCTAGTTTAAGAGGTGGAAATACATAAGGCTTGGTCAGGAGACACGCATGGCAAGTAAGGTTCTTAAATGAACTGTCAGGATCAATTCCATGTACCTCTCTTCCCTATTGGGTCAGTATCAAAAACTATGCTACACAAATGGAAATAAGAGGCGATACTTTGACAGAAAATAGTCCAGCTGCAACTGGATGAAGATGCACAAAGTGAAGTAGACATGAACTGGTCTATTAATATGGTACTGTTTCATTGGAAGAGAACAGAAGATAGGAGGGAGGTAAGTATTGGAAGCAGGGCTTAACTCATAACCAAACCGTAGAAGAGCACCAGAGCCTGGATCACAGAATGACCCTAGGACCAAATAGACAGAAAACCTGAGTCTGGGACATAAGAACAAAAGGGAGCCACAACCTGACCAAGAATAATCATCTAGTTTACTAGGAGTATGCCTTGAAAAGTCTGTGTCCTTGCATGTTGCTATTTGTAATTTAGAGTTCAAAGAAAGTAAGCATACCATTCACCAGTTGTCAGTAATTAGATTCTAATATAAGAGTGAATCCCACCTGGGGCGCCGCACGATTGGCAGCCCCGGCAACAGTTTGTTTTTTCATCTTTTAAAAGATTTTGAGTGTGTTAAAAGTTCGTGTAAATGATGGGGGGGGGGGGGAGGGGGAAACTTATATTCAGTTACTTACCTTGCCGGAGATGCGATTAATTTTCGGATCACATCCTCAGGTCGCTCTGCGGCCTACCATCGATGGAGCTGGAGGCCTCCTCGGACTGACCTTGGGCCCCACCGCGGGGCGTGGACTTACATGGGAGTCGATCCCTTGCCTGGGATCGCTCCAACCGCGGCCTGCGGACTTTACATCGGGAGCTCGCAGTCTCAGGAGAATCCGTGGTTGTCAGGAGCTCCAATGCTGATGAAGGTTTGACCAGCCCCCACGCAGGGTTCGATCGACCGGCATGGGGGACCTAACATTCCCCCGATGCAGGAGCTAATGCCTCAACGTGGAGGGCTTGTCGACAGCTACAGGAGTCAAGATCATCCCGTCAACAGAGGGCTCGAGGCCCCTGACCGCGGGAGAGCAAAGGGAAGAGACTGAACTTTTTTTCGACTTCGCTCACAGTGAGGAATGTGGAGGAGTCACTGTGATGGATGTTTATGTTAAAATGTGTTTTGTGTGTTCCATTGCTTTTTATTTGTATGACTGACTTGGCAAATGAAATTCCTCGTATGTTGCAAAACATACTTGGCTAATAAATTATTATTGTGATTGATTGTGTGTGATTTGGCACAATTCGTGAAGCTGAGTAGACTTTTATACACCGTGTGTAAATATTGATTGAATTATGGCAATTTTACAGCAAAACCTCAGCTCATCCTCTGCAACCTCACTGTCCCTTGTGTTCAGATGCCTGAGTGGCACTTTATGCTACAAGATTCTGATTTGAATTTTATGTTGATATATAAGATTGATGTTGGGGTGGAATAGGTAGACGATTACAATTTAAATCCTCGTCTTGCACACTTTAAAATTTAAAGTCACATCCCAAGTATTGATCAGATTTCTGAGGGCGTTTTGAAAGTCACCATTGAAAGCATGGAGAGATAATAAAACTGACAAGGTGGAATCAAACTCATAGAAACACAGAAATAAATAGTCCTGTTTGAAATAAATATGCCTGCTTGTGGAAAATGCTGAGTTTGCACAACTGCTACTCTTCATTTTTTTTTTTGTCCTTGTGAATCACATATCATGGGAGGGTCCTGGCTGCCTGGGCTGAACATTTAATGAAGAGTGAACTGATTGGATGTGTTGAAGGGTTTCAAGAACCATTTTGAAAAAAGGAATTAACCAGAAAAAAGTCAGAAGAGCAGTGCTCCAGGCGGTTCAGAGTATGTAATAATGTTGACAAAGAGCCATTATCTCCTAGTGGAAAACACGCTCACTATAGGACCCGATGACTGAAAATCACCAAGGCCCTTAATTTTGGTGAGGCCTCCAGCTCCTCACTGATTTTATCAAAATTGTGTCCAGATTAAGTTAATAACTTCAAACGCATTATACAGGCTCCTGATAGGTTATTTGTGGTGGTAATTATATGAAACGTCCTTTAGAGAGACATCAAGGAAACAGGCTGAACATGGGTCACCCCAAAAACTAACACTAGCCTACAAACTAGAGCCGATTTACAATTTCACCAAAGCCAATTAACCTACAGACCTGTATGTCTTTAGAGTGTGGGAGGAAACCAGAGCACCCGGTGAAAGCCTACGTAGTTACAGGAAGAACATACAAACTCCCTACAGACAGCACCTGCAGTCAGGATCGAACCCAGGTCTCTCACAATATAAACAGCAGTTCTACTGCTATGCCACTGTGCTGTGTTGTGATTCTATCAGTTAGGAAAAGGTGGGTGCTCAAGTCTGTGTCTATGGTCAATGTCCTACAGGTGCCAACAAGTGAAAGTGTACATATTCTTAATTTTCCTAGAGTTGCTTGTGAATGATGACCTTGAATCTATGAATGTGCAGCAAAAGTGAACATATTGAGGATATTATAATACACTTCCCATTCAACTGGGCAAGTTTAAATGGTGCATAACAACTGGGGCCTGGTGCTTAAACAAAGAACATGGGACTCTGGTTGATTGCAAGTAGGAAGCAAGTGCAGAAGCTGCAGCCATGGTGAGAGAATGCAGTATACTTTGCCTAGTGAGCCTGAGACCAAAATAATAGGATTTATGAGTATTTAGTGGATTATTGGACATTTACTGTAAAAAAGAAAATACAAAGTATTAAAGGCTTATTTAAAATCATAAATTGTGTTTGTTTCTTTACATTATTAACTCTAAGGGTATTATATTGTCAGTTGCTTTGTTGATTAAGGCACATTTTTCTTTGCACAAACTATTACAAAGAAAATCCAGGTGCCTGTGAATTACGAAAACAGTCTTAAGGAGTGTGTAGCTTCCATTGTTGATGGGATCAACAATAGAGTGGGCCTGTGCATGCCAAATGCATGTGGTGTAGACTTCACAGTGACGTCAGCTTGGCAAGTCCCAAGTGAGCCTGGCAGGCTCGTCATTCAACTCCAGGGGTACATGTGGCCAGAACGACTTGGCAATGGGCAAAGTTTAGGTAAGTAACTTTAAACTGTTATAATCTTTGGAACATTTACAATAATCATATGTCAAGTTAACAAGTAGTGCTCAGACATTTCTGTTACATTGTAATTATAAGTTCTGAATTTGGCTCCCATTGAAATGTAAATACTGTACATGATTTGATGTAAAATCTCTTATCCTTGTATAATGTTCTGTTCTCAAAGTGTGGCATGAGAACTTTGACCCAAACTCACTCGATCCAAAATGTCTCTTGAAATTCCCATCAGCTTGCTTCAATGTCATTGACCTTAAATTTTGATTTTGGGGAGCAATTTGATCTTGATCCAGACTAAAGTTTTAAGCCTTAAGATTTGAAATACCTGATAATAAAAGTATATACAGTCTTGAAGCAATTTTATTGGGACATTGCACTTGTTCTTTTCTGCAGTGATTAAAATAAATTGGGAAGCATTCCTTTGGCAGCAAGTCAAACAGCCATCAATATTATTGAAGGTTTTGAAGATCTTTGGCCCACCGAGTCCATGCTGACCATCGATCACCCGTTCACACTAGCTCTATGTTATCCCATTTTCACATCCACTCCCTACACTCGAGGGACAATTTAGAGGCTAATTAACGTACAAACCTGCACGTTTTTAGGATGTGGGAGGAAACTGGAGCACCCAGAGGAAACCCACTTCCTCATGGAGAACATGCAGTGATAGATGCAATACCTTCCGTTCAATTAATTTGGAACAAAAGATTTGAAAATACATGCACAGGAGTCCTAGATACATTGGCATTTGTAATGGCTAAAAACTGGCAGTTCTACTTGCAACTGTCAACGTTTGTCATTGGGATCCAGTCCATCGTTATAATGAATCACTGTATACTCAAAGTGTCGAAGGACTTAATTCTATTTGCATTTAGGATTATTACAGATGGTCAGTATGTTGTACATTTCCAGCTACTCTTTAGTTATCATTCAGGGTATGGCATATGAGTCAAGCTGAGCAGAACTTAAAAGTGAGACACAAAGAACTGCAGATGTTGGAATCTTCAGCAAAACACAAAGTGCTGGAGGAACCCGGCGAGTCAGGCAGCATCTGTGGAGGGATTGGATAGGCGACATTTTATGTCCGGCTGGGATCTTCCAACGCTTAGAACTCCAAAGGGGATGGTCTCTGAAACTGCTCTGTCTATCTCTTCCCCGGTTGTTAATTGTGAGTCATGTGTGCTGTGATGATACAGCCTCAAACAGAGCAGGATGCTGAAATCCACCGGTCACCAGCGCTCCATCCTCTGTAACTGTTAGTGTGAAATCCGTTCCAAGCCATTTTCAGCGCTTTCTGTTTACGATGGGATAAAGGATAGATCCATGAAGTTGCTAAAGAAATATTTTCATTTGATGGATGCAGTACATTTGATGACAATCAAGATATCTTAAAGCACACTGCCCTCCATAATGTTTGGGACAAAGACCCATCATTTATTTATTTGCCTCTACACAACACAATTTGAGATTTGTAATAGAAAAAAACCACAAGTGGTTAGAGTGCACATTGTCAGATTTTATTAAAGACCATTATTATGCATTTTCACCATGTAGAAATTACATCTGTGTTTATACATAGTCCTCTCCTCACCCCCCCCCCCCCCCCCCCCCCATTTCAGGGCACCATAATGTTTGGGACACATGGCTTCACAGGCATTTGTAATTGACTCCTTAATGCAGGTATAAGAGAGCTCTCAGCACCTAGTCTTTCCGCCAGTCTTTCCATCACCTTTGGAAACATTTATTGCTGTTTATCAACATGAGGACCAAATGTTGTGCCAATGAAAGTCAAAGAAGTCATTATGAGACTGAGAAACAAAAATAAAACTGTTAGAGAGACATCAGCCAAACCTTAGGCTTACCAAAATCAACTGTTTGGAACATCATTAAGAAGAAAGAGAGCACTGGTGAGCTTACTAATCGCAAAGGGACTGGCAGGCCAAGGAAGACCTCCACAGCTGATAACAGAAGAATTCTCTCTATAATAAAGAAAAATCCCCAAACACCTGTCCGACAGATTAGAAATAATCTTCATCTGTGGATTTGTCAATGACCACCGTCCGCAGAACACTTCATGAACAGAAATACAGAGACTACACTGCAAACCACTGGTTATCCGCAAAAATATGATGGCCAGGTTACAGTTGCAAAGAAGTACTTAAAAGAGCAACCACTTCTGGAATAAGGTCTTGTGAACAGATGAGACAAAGATGAACTTATATCAGAGTGATGGCAAGAGCAAAGTATGGAGGAGAGAAGGAACTGCCCAAGATCCAAAGCATACCACCTCATCTGTGAAACACGGTGGTGGGGGTGTTATGGCCTGGCATGTATGGCTGCTGAAGGTACTGGCTCCCTTATCTTCATTGATTACACAACTGCTGATGGTAGTAGCATAATGAATTCTGAAGGGTATAGACACATCCTATCTGCTCAAGTTCATTGGCCGGCGGTTCATTCTATGACAGAACAATGATCCCAAACATACTGCTGAAGTTCGAGGTTTTCGAAGCTATAAAATGGTAATTTCTTGAGTGGACAAGTCAATCACCCCTGAAGAGAAAACTGGAGGGGACTAGCCCCCAAAACAAGCATAAGCTAAAGGTGGCTGCAATACAGGCCTGGCTGAGCGTCACGAGAGAAGACACATGGTGATTGATGTCCATGAATTGCAGACTTCAAGCAGTCATTGCACGCAAAGGATATGCAACAAGATACTAAACATGACTACTTTCATTTACATGACATTGCTGTGTCCCAAACATTATGGTGCCCTGACATGGAGGGGACCTATGTTTAAACACTGCTATAATTTCTACATGGTGAAACCAAAATGTATAAAAATGGCCTTTATTAAAATCTGCACTTTAACCACATGTGATTTTTTCTATTACAAATCTCAAATTGTGGAGTACAGAGGCAAATAAATAAATGATGGGTCTTTGTCCAAACATGGAGGGCACTGTATATCAGGATGGACAGCATTTGAATGGGGGAAAAGCAAGAATGAAAAGAATGTTCATGCTTGCAAGTTGAATTGATGAGGAGTGATACTTTGGAGTAGGCAAAGTGAGGGATGCACGGGACAGATTGTAGTCAAATGTGTAACTGCTCATCATTCTTCAAATGATCGATTAGACTTTATCCACTGAATTCAGGCCTCAGCTTATAGACCACCTCCAACCCAGATTTATTTTACTCATTGTTCCAGACCATGCCCTGACCCAGCAGCGAACCACAGCAAAACTGGCATAGACCATGGCATTCCTAAATTCATCTATTCAAGTTATATAAAGCTCCCGATCTGAAATGTCACCCATGCATGTTATAAAAGGGTCCTAACCCAAAACATCACCAAATCATGTTATAAAAGGCTCCTGATCTGAAACGTCACCTATTCATGCTATAAAAGGAACACACCCTGAAACATCACCTGTTGATGTTATAAACTAACCTACAGATAATCCCCTCCCGCCATCCTATTTTCCCCTCTCTTCCCTGTGCCCCACTTGGATTCATACCCATTTCTAACCTTCCTGTTTTTCCTGTGCCCTTCCACGTATATTCCATCTTCTGGCTTCATAATTCACACTTCTATCCTTATCTCGCACTTCTTGTCATTTTATCTCTGGCCTTTGCCCAACCATCTGCCAAATAAACTACCCCTCACCTGTCCACCTATCACTTGCCAGGTTTTGTCCCGCTCCCACTTCTCTACCAGTTTTCTTTCCAACCCCATCATCACAATCACACTGAAGGGTCTCTACACGAAATATGACCTATTCATGGTCTCTAAAGATACTACCTGACCTGGAGTGACCCACTGAGTTACTCCAGCACTTTGTTCCTTTTTTGTAAACCAGCATCTTCAGGTCCTTGTTTCCGAATTCATCATTGTTTGCAAATGCATTGTCTCCTCATTCTGTTTTGGATCGGACTTTTAAATGCACCATTTGAAATTGCATTATAACGGGTCTTTGTCATAGTTGTTATCATACAAGTGGCATAAAGCCAAGAAGAACATTGATAATCAACTAGCTTTAGCAACTGCAATGGAAGGATATGAAAGAGAGTTCTTTGGATTTCCGTCACCGTCATGGACTTGCAACATGATTTTGAATTAATATTGGGCAATTTCTTCCAGGTCTTCATTTTGGCATTCCACCTTTATTGCCCAGAATCTGTAGGAAAAAAAATGGACAGTTATTTTGTTTAAATTCTTATGTCCTTGGTGCCAATAGTTTTTAACTACTGCAACATGAGTTTGTCACAGGGTCATACACACAGCAAGGGGAACTCACCTGATGGGCTTTATTTCCAATGACAAACAAGATCCTCTAGAATCCTAGTGAGACACAAAATGCTGGAATAACTCAGCGGGACAGGCAGTATCTCTGGAGTGAAGGAATGGGTAACGTTTCGGGTCGAGACCCTTCATCCCACCCGTCCTTATGGCAACTGCTTGTTCACGCTGGTGAAAGGAGTAGAATTAGGCCAATCGGCCCATTGACTCTCCACCAGTCAATCATGGCTGATCTCTGCCTCCTAATCCCATTTTCCTACCTTCTCCCCATAACCCTTGACACCTGCCTATATTTGCCTGCACAGCCCTCAGTGGCATTGAGATCCACAAATTAACTACCCTCTGACTAAAGATTAACTACCCTTTAACTTGTGCAAGATGCTTCTGTCAATTCTCCGGTGCTGCCTCAATGCCCACGACCCTGTCCAACCAATATTCTCTTCTCTTCATTCTGCACATCTCTGGCCCACAGGGCATCTTCAGTCAGGTACACCGTGTGCGAACGACCCTTCCGGGATCCTTGCATCTTCTCCAAGAACGTAGGGTTCGGACCTGCCAGTGGCTGGGGAATGGGTCTTCAAACCCTGGACAGTTGCGTCCAATGAGGAGTGGAAATTGGAATCCCTTAACCACTCCTACAGTGAGTGACCAGCTGTGCTGCTTGGTGGCAATAGACATGTGGGCAGCTGGTACTTGCCGTACATCATGTCAGTGGTATAGTCTCAGATAGCTGCTGGCCTTTTCTGTAACAGTTCTGACCGGACCAGAGTAATGTAGCTGCCTGAGTCCAATAAAGCTGCAAAGCCCCCTCCTCCTTCTTCCCCCACCCACCCTTTCCTTTCCCCCCTCTCTCCCCTGTGCCCCACCTGCAACAAAATGCAACAAAAATAGAATTATTATATTAATTGATGTATTAGCAACTAGCAAAATAATGAAATCAATTCTAAGTAATAGTCTGAAAAATTACATGTGTAAAGATAACAGTTTAAGTGGTAATGAGCACCATTTTAGTAAAGTGCATCACATTTGAAGAGTCATGATGTTATTTTACAGAAGAGATATGGTGTGCCAATCACTTTTCCAAGGAATCAATAAGGAGAAGCACTATTGATCTTTTGGAGAAGTGATATTGGGCTATGGTGTTGTGCCAAGAGCAGTACTGAGTATAGTAGTCCTTTTCCTTATATACTTGAGTATACTGGGGAAAATTTCCCACGGCACATCTCTTGCTTCCCCTCCCCCCATCACAACAGGGACAAACTCCCCCTAGTCTTCACCTTTCACCCCATCAGCCATCGCATACAGCAGCTAATCCTCCAACACTTTGCCACCTCCAACGGGATCCCAACGGGATGGCGACATCTTCCCATCTCCACCCCTTTTTGCATTCCGCAGAAACCGTTCCCTCCGCAACTCCCTGGCTAAACCATCCCTTCCCACCCAAACTACCTCTCCACAGGCACCTTCCCCTGCAACTGCAGGAGATGCAACACCTATTCCTACACCTCCACCATCAACTCTGTCCAGGGACCCCGACAGTCCTTTCAGTCCACTGGGGGGAGGTGCCAAGAAATCTCTATTTTGAAAACAAAGGCAGACCAGGTTTGCAGGCTGCAGCTCAAATGCAATAGTTACAGGTACAGAAGTTTGAAGGCAACTATACAACGTGGACATTGTTATAATATGCAACCAGGACTAGAGTGCAGTGAGTATTGACAGCTCTCTGTGGTAATCTATTGACACCATTCACCAAGTTGAAGAAGCTCAAAGCAGCAATGAGTACCAAGTATTAAACCAAAATGGTCTTGCAAGGAGGTGAGCAAAATGGGTTAAGCATGGAGATGTTGAGAACTAAGATAATCGAGAAGGTCGGTGGGAGTGGGGATGTAAGGGGTATTGTTGTGACATTGGATATTATCAATGAAGTCTGAGTGATTCATTGGATAGTGATTTATGTTTGTAAAACCAAACGTGATATGCTCTTAAAGGTTTTTTTAAAGAAAAAACTGCAGATGCTGGAAAAATTGAAGGTTGACAAAAATGCTGGACTGAAGAAGGGTCTCGACCCGAACCGTCACCTATTCCTTCGTTCCACAGATGCTGCCTCACCCGCTGAGTTTTCCAGCATTTTTGTCTTATTTTGTTTAATTTGTTTTTGTACCTGGGGCTGCAGCTTACCACAATGCTGTTTGTGACAAATGCTTCATGGGTGTCTTATTTCTTTCTTAATTTGTACAGGTGTCAGGGGTTATGGGGTTAGGAGGGAGAGATAGATCAGCCACAATTGAATTGTGGAGTAGAATTGATGGGCCGAATGGCCTAATTCTGCTCCTTTCATCTTTAACCTTATGACCTTATTTAAAGAGAAAACACAAGTAGTATTGATGCATTGGAAACAGAATGTTCTGATTTTAATAAAGACGTACTGATTGCAATATCTATCTGTGAATAAAGTATGGTTTTTGAAATCAACAGAACATTCCAACAGCATTCTTTGATAGCAATGGCTTCACAGTGCTTGGTTTATGAATGCCAGTCGTACGGAACTAGGTTGATGTCTGTGTTTCTGCAGAATAATTTGTGTGCGGCATGGTGGCGCAGCGGTAGAGATGCTGCCTTACAGCGCCCACAGCGCCTGAGACCTGGGTTCGATCCTGACAGGGGTGCTGTCTGTACAGTGTTTGTACGTTCTCCCTGTGACCACGTGGGTTTTTTCCGAGATCTTCGGTATCCTCCCCACTCCAGAGGTTTGTAGGTTAATTGGCTTGGTGTAAGTGTAAATTGTCCCTAGTGTGTGTATAATGTGCGGGGATCGCTGGTGGATTGAAGTTTATGCCCTGTATCTACAAACCAAACAAGTGAGGCACGTATTGCATTATGGCAGCAGCACAACACTGGAGCACGGAGTGGCAATTACACCTGCAGAGGCCAGCATAATATTGAGGAACAGAACAATAAAAGAAAGTAACAAGCTGTTGTGAGAAACAAAATATTTGGTAGAGGAAAATACATTTGGTGTCTGAGGCTGATGCAATTCAAGACAGTGTAAATCCCCAGGGCCTGATGGTCTGCATCCCAGGGCACGTAGGAGGTGGCTCTAGAAATCGTGGATGCATTGGTGATAATTTTCCAATGTTCTATAGACTCAGGATCGGTTCCTGGGGATTGGAGGGTAGCTAATGTTATCCCACTTTTTAAGAAAGGCGGGAGAGAGAAAACGGGGAATTATGGACCAGTTAGCCTGACATCGGTGGTGAGGAAGATGCTGGAGTCAATTATAAAAGATGAGATAGCCGCACATTTGGAAAGCAGTAACAGGATTGGTCTGAGTCAGCATGGGTTTACAAAGGGGAAATCGTGCTTGACTAATCTTCTGGAATTTTTTGAAGATGTAACGAGGAAAATGGACAAGGGAGAGCCAGTGGATGTAGTGTACCTGGACTTTCAGAAAGCATTTGATAAGGTCCCACATAGGAGATTAGTGGGCAAAATTAGGGCACATGGTATTGGTGGTAGAGTGCTGACATGGACAGAGAAGTGGTTGGCAGACAGGAATCAAAAGAGTAGGGATTAACGGGTCCCTTTCAGAATGGCAGGCAGTGACTAGTGGGGTACCGCAAGGCTTAGTGCTGGGACCGCAGCTATTTACAATATACATTAATGATTTAGTTGAAGGAATTAAAAATAACATTAGCAAATTTGCAGATGACACAAAGCTGGGTGGCAGTGTAAACTGTGAGGAGGATGCTATGAGAATGCAGGGTGACTTGGACAGGTTGGGGGAGTGGGCAGATGCATGGCAGATTAAGTTTATGTGAGGTTATCCACTTTGGTAGCAAAAACAGGAAGACAGATTACTATCTAAATGGCGTCAAGTTGGGATAAGGGGAAGTACAACGGGATCTGGGGGTCCTTGAACATCAGTCTATGAAAGTAAGCATGCAGGTCCAGCAGGCAGTGAAGAAAGCGAATGGCATGTTGGCCTTTATAACAAGAGGAATCGAATAAGAGGTTATAACAAGAGATCCTTCTGCAGATGTACAGAGCCCTAGTGAGACCACACCTGGAGTATTGTGTGCAGTTTTGGTCCCCTGATTTGAGGAAGGACATTCTTGTTATTGAGGGAGTGCAGCGTAGATTTACAAGGTTAATTCCCGGGATGGCGGGACTGTCATATGCTGAGAGAATGGAGCAGCTGGGCTTGTACACTCTGGAGTTCAGAAGGATGAGAGGGGCTCTCATTGAAACATGATTGTTATGGGCTTGGACACACTAGAGGCAGGAAACATGTTCCCAATGTTGGGGGAGTCCAGAACATGTGGCCACAGTTTAAGAATAAGGAGTAAGCCATTTAGAACGGAGACGAGGAAACACTTTTTCTCACAGACAGTGGTGAGGCTGTGGAATTCTCTGCCTCAGAGGGCGGTGGAAGCAGGTTCTCTGGATGCTTTCAAGAGAGAGCTAGATAAGGCTCTTAAAAATAGCGGAGTCAGGGGATATGGGGAGAAGGCAGGAACGAGGTACTGATTGGGGATGATCAGCCATGATCACATTGAATGGCTCGGAGGGCCAAATGGCCTACTCCTGCACCTATTGTCTATTGTCTATTGTTTAAATAGCTGAAGTCAAATACATCAATTTGAGAGTTAGGGAATAATGAGATCATTCACAAATCTTAATGGCAAATAGTTCAAGGGAGTCCATAATTGTCTTTGAACAGATTGGAAGCTATGACAACAGAATTAAACAAACTCGCCATAACGAACAGGTGGCCTACTAATCCGACCTGAGCTCGTTCGCGTCTCTCCCCCTTCCCCCGAAAGATCAGAAGGAACCGGAGGCTGCGAAACAGCTGGGGAACCAGAGAAGGGCAGCGGGGTGGGGGAAGCAGGAGAGTCAGAACCGCGAGCGGCAACAGGTGACCCGCGCAGAGGGGAACAGGGCGCGTGAGATGGGGACTGAGGCATGCAGGGAACACTGGCCGGGACGGCAGCCGGCCGTAGGTATGAGAGTGGCGGGGCATCGGGGCCCGGAGGCTGCGGCTTCGGTTCGTTCACCGCAAGCAGGTGTTGACGGCTTCTTCGGTAGATAGTTCCCTCAAAGTCGACCAGGTACGAACGAGGTGAATCAGCCACCCAAACTACGGTAGCCAGACAGGAGTAACCACTGGCGGTTTGCAACCAAACAACCTGTCCAGGCAACAGAGGATCGAGTGGTCTGCATGACCGATGTTTCTGCTGAATGCGCCTCTGCACGGAGGCGGGCTCCAGCACCCGAGGTTGCAGCTGGCGCTGGGCAATCGGGATAGTGGGTCTGCTCGTCCTGGACATCAGGCGCTGAGCAGGGGACCCCATGGCCGGATACCTGGAAACGTTCCTGAGGTTCAGGGGATCCAAATACAAATCAGAGTTAGACAGTCTCGCCTGCTCCATCAGAAGCTTGGCGCTGCGGACGGCCCGTTCAGCAAAGCCGTTGCTCTGTGGGTACTCTGGGCTGCTGGTGAAATGCACGAAGTTCCACTTATCGGCAAAAACCTTGAACTCTCGGCTGGTGAACTGCCTTCCATTGTCAGTCTGCAACCGGACAGGAGACCCAAAGGTGGAGAAGTGTTTTCGCAGCTTACGGATTACCATCGCCGACGAGAGGGATGTCAGCAAATCCACCTCAAACCAGTTTGAGTACAAGTCAACCAGGACTAGGTAGTGGTTACCACGCCACTCGAAGATGTCGGCAGCCAGCGAAGACCAGGCCAAGGCAGGAGCAGGTTGTTACAACAGGGGCTGTCGCTGCTGGTGTGGTGCAAGACTGTTGCACGTGGAGCAGGCAGAAACGCGGTCCCGGATATACCTGGACATTCCGGGCCAGTAGAACTGGCACTGAGAGTGGGTGAGTGTTGCATCGACCCCGGGGTGCCCGCTATGGGCTGCGCGATAGTAGAAATCAAACAGGGATGACGGGACCACAACTTTATGTCCCTTGACGATAACGCCATTCTGTAGCACCAGTTCGTCGCGGACCAGGAAGAAAGGCGGTGTTTCAGTCGGTGCGCTGAAGCGCTTCGTTGACCACCCCGATTTAATCACAAAGGCAAGCCACTGCAAAACTGGATCGGTAGCGGTGTGCTCGGCCAGAAGCTGTAACTGCTTGGTGGGAACAAAGTCAACACCCAGTACTAGCAAGTCTTCTGTTTCATAGGGGTGGTTGGCACAGGAGGTCCGCGGGGCGCGGGATAGGGTGTCCATAATGTGCATCTCGGTGCCCTTCTTATAGACGATATTGAAGTCGAAACGCTGGAGCCGCAGCATCATACGCTGCAGCCTGGCGGGACAGCATGAATCAGTTTGTTCAGAATTGTCACCAGTGGCTGGTGGTCGGTTTCAACCGTGAATTTGTTGCCAAACAGGAAGTCTCTGAACTTGGAGCAGGCGAACACTACCGCGAGCAGCTCCTTCTCAATCTGAGCGTACCGCTGCTCGGTGCCCTTCATGGTGTGGGAGGCATAGGAGACAGGATGTAACGATCCATCGACAGGCTGAAGGCAGGCCGCACCCAGACCGAACTTAGAAGCGTCACAGGTGACGGTGATGGGGCGGCTCACGTAGAAAAACCTCAATGTTGGTGTGTTAATCATTCTGGACTTGAGACAGTCGAAAGCCTGCTGGTGCTGTGGGAGCCAGGCCCAGGCGATATCCTTTTTCGTCAGCTGCCGCAGGGATGCACTCAGCTCACTGAGATTTGGTATAAACTTCCCAAGGTAATTCACCATGCCCAGGAAGCATTGCAGACCTGGCACGTCGGTGGGGGCTGCCATCTCGGAGATGGCAGCAGCCTTCAAAGGGTCGGGTTTTAGTCCGTTAGAGGTGAAAACATGTCCAACATACGTGACTTCTGAGACACGAAACTGACACTTCTTGGGATTCAGTTTCAGGTTGGCCTTTCGCGCCCGATCCAGGACGCGGCGGAGGTTCAGGTCGTGCTCAGCAATGTCTTTCCCATAGACCAGGATATCATCCACGATGATGGCACATGGCAGGTCTGAGAATATCTGCTCCATCGTTCGCTGGAACACCTCGCTAGCGGAATTGATGCCGAATGGCATTCACAGAATCTGTCAAACGGTGTGGAGAAGGTCGTCAGGTCAGAAGACGCTTTGTCCAATGGAATCTGCCAAAACGAGTTCTTAGCGTCTAGGACCGAAAAGACGGTGGCCTGCCTGACCTGAGCCGCCACATCCTCAACGGACTGCATGGGTAGTGGGGTCTCCTGATGGCAACGTTTAAGTCCTTTGGGTTGATGCACACACGTATTTCATTCTTGTCTTTCTTTAGCGTGGCAACCATGGTGGAGACCCAATCGGTGGGCTTTCTAACCGCTTCTAGCACCCCCATTTCGTCCATGTTGTTGAGCATTGCCTCGACCTTGTCTTTCATGGCGTGAAAAACCCTGTGAGGTGCGCGGACCACAGGCGTCACATTTGGGTCAGTGGAAATACGGTAAGTCAGTGGTAACTTTCCCAGGTCGTCGTTGAACAGGTCTTGTTATTCTGTTACTGGGTCAAACGACAGTTGCACTTTGTGGACCGTGCATTCGAAGGACACCAGGCCAAGATCCTGGCACGCATGGTTGCCCAGCAGAGTCACACAGTCAGAACTCAAAACGTAAAAAAACAGGTTTTGCGTGGCCTTTTGCAGCACACAAGTTAAAGTGGCCCTCCCTACTAGCCTTAGAATCTCTCCTCCATAGGCATGCAGAGTTGAACGGTCAGCAATCAAGGCCTCATTATTCCTTATCTTGTTGAAAAGGTTTATTGACAAAACATTCACTCTCACCCCCGTGTCTAACTTAGTGAGGAAGGTTGAACCATTGACAGTTATTGATACGGTAGGATCGTTACGCTGGCCAGGTGCGTGGAGGAGGGTAAACACGCTCGACTCCTCTGGAGAACTAGTTGGTTCCTCATTGTAGGATTCTGCAATGGAAGGACGTGAGCCGTAGCAGTTATCAGATTGTGTCAGCCTGTTTAGATTAGGTCTGGAAGGCTGTGCAGCTTTCCCACGGGAGCGACAGACTGCAGCAAAATGGTTTAACTTTTTACAAAAATTGCAGGCCTTACCATGGGCGGGGCACGTCGACAGTCTGTGGTGCATGTAGTTACAGTTCGGGTACCTCTTAGGGGGAATTTCACCAGGACCTGGGTTGGCACGCGGCAGGAAGGCAGTATTTCCCATCCAAGGCTGTGGTCTCTTAAAGCCAGCCAGGTTGATAGATTTAGTGCCCGAATCACGGTGGTCTTCTGGCAGTTCAACGACCTCAGACATTCTGGAGGCATGCATAGCTTTGACTAACGTTAGATCCGAAACCCTTAGAAGCTCACAACGCAACTTCTGGTCACGCATGCCAGTTACTAAAAGATCAATAGTGAGCTGGTCTGTCATGTCACCGAAACGGCACCACTGGGCCAAATAACGCAAATCAGCAATAAAACATTCGACAGGTTCATCAGGCAACTGTTTCCTTCTAAAAAACCGTGCCCTCTCTAGAATGCGGTTCGAGGGCAGGTCACAAATCTCCCTGAACTTACGTAGCAGGCATGTGGGGTCACTGTCTGATTCTGCAGGAGTAATCACCACGTTATTTGCGTCCAGGACCACTGGAGTCAGCTAACGTGGCTTATCCACTGCTCTCATTCGGAAGAATGGCTAGTTAGACAATATATGGGAGGGTAGATCACAAGATGCTGGATCAAATCAGTGGGTCAGGCTGCATCTCTGGAGGACATAGATAGGCGACATTTCAGGTCAAGATCATTCTCCAATCTGAAGAAAGTTACCGACCCGAAACATAGCCTATCCATATCCTCCAGATACTGCCTGACCCGCGGAATTATTGCAGCACTTTGTGTTCTACAGGATTCCAGCATCTGCGGTTCCTTGTGTCTCGATATCATCGATGGAGAAGTGTTGACTGTGGAAGTATACGTAGAAACATAGAAAATAGGCGCAGGAGGAGGCCATTCGGCCCTTCGAGCCAGCACCGCCATTCATTGCGATCATGGCTGATCGTCCCCAATCAATAACCCGTGCCTGCCTTCTCCCCGTAACCCTCGATTCCACTAGCCCCTAGAGCTCTACCTAACTCTCTTAGATCCATTCAGTGATTTGGCCTTCACTGCCCTCTGTGGCAGGGAATTCCACATATTCACAACTCTCTGGTTGAAAACGTTTTTTCTCACCTCAGTCTTAAATGGCCTCCCCTTTATTCTAAGACTGTGGCCCCTGGTTCTGGACTCGGCCAACATTGGGAACATTTTTCCTGCATCTAGCTTGTCCAGTCCTTTTATAATTTTATATGTTTCTATAGTTTGGTCATAGTTAGTAACAAGAGAGAGAAAAATTGTCTCAGTGACAAATTAATAAGAAAGAACAGATGAGAAGGCCTCGTATACTATGGAGTTGTATGAGCACTATTTAGTGAGAGGCAAATTCAGCTGTGGAATACTTTAGAAAATTAATTTTATGTTTTAATCAAAATGGGATAATTAAAGACAGACAGATCAAGTAATATGGTAAAAAAAATGTATTTAAAATCTTTGAGGAATTATAATATATTTTGTATAATATATGATTCTAATATATGTTTAATTAAATAAAATGAACAGCATAAATGATAAGGCTGAATTATGTTAAAAGTATAATAAGATGTTAAATTGTTTCCTGGGCCAGTTTACAACATATTTAATCTCAAATCAGGCTTTTCTCCAGTAGATTAATATAGAAAGGCAAGTCTAGGCTTGCCTCAGGTTGCTGTGTATTGAGATAATGAATGGCTATAACATTTGTCTACCATTTGACGCGAGAGGAAGCCAGATTCATCTCACTAAGGGGTATTGACAAATGGCCGATGCCTTTAATATGTAAGATATCTTGTACCAAACGTCCGATGCCTTTGATATGCAAAGTCCTTGCACCATATGACAAGATGCCTTTGATGTGATGCATCCTGTAGTAACCTTTATTCTCTGTACCTCTGACCATGACTAATGTTTGTGGAATGTGCTAAGGTGACAAAAAAAACACTATATAATACGATGTAATTCTGTTGTTCGGAGAAGTGGAATGAGGACAGTGAAGTGTTTGTATTGATCACTTGACTGGGGTTTCAGCCACTTCCATCGGCCGATAATAAGTAAAGTTTTGAACTGGTCTACCAAGCGCTTGTGAGTTGTCTGTTTATTAAGAAGCGAACCTGTTTGATTGTGATAAAAGTAACTTTTTCATTGGCGTAGTCATGCAGGTCTCGCTGGGACCCCATCAACAGCTGACTGTGCAAGAGGTTGCAGAGGTTGCCGGGATTGGAAGGGAGACAACTGAGCTCTATCGGCCCCCTTGTAAGACCGACTCCCCTAGAAACTTCCGGGAACACCTGTGATCCTTCATCAGACGTTGAATTGGTTCCCTGCCGAGGTTCTTAGAAACAGACAAACGTAAGACCAATTGGGCTTTGTGTAGGTATTTCTTAAGAAGGAATTGTATATGTATTTTAAAGAAGGGTCTGTGTATATTTCTAAGAAGGAACTGAGCAGTTTCTCTCTTTTTATCTCTCTATATTTTTTCCTCTCTTTCTGGGACATCCAAGGAGTTACCCAGTTGAGAAATAAGCGGTGGTGTTTCTTTTAAAGGGTCAGGGAGTCTGCCAAGTTGAGAAAGTTGGGTGTCGATTTGCGGCTCTGCCTGGTTGAGACATTTGGGATGGTGTTCGCTCTCGCTCTCGCTCTCGCTCTCTCGCTCTCGCTCTCGCTCTCGCTCTCTCTCTCTCTCTCTCTCCCCCCCCCCCCTATACCTCGACGTTCTGACCCTACAAAGCTCCCCAGAATTGGGAGCACGGGAATGCCCTTTCTGTGCGTAACTTGCTTGATGCTCCCAGAACAGCTGGCCATTATTAAATGTACTGTCCACACTGGTGCTGGGGACCCTATAACCAAAGGCAATGCATTTGCCGATAGAACAGATACTAAAATAGAACGGTCCTGCCAAACATGAGGGAGGTATGTACATTACAGAGGGACGGCTTTCAAATCCAAAAACAACTATGGAAACGAGAGGGCTGTGCCATTTATTCGGCTCACCCCGCTTGGACAAGTTGTGTACCCGATGCATTTTTATCTGTCGTACTATCATATATTCACTCCCTTACCCATGCTGGTAAGGTGGTAATGATAAGGCAGAAATAGAGTTGAAGAGGTTGGAAACTGTTGCAGTTGGTGGACAGACAGAAAAGAGAAAAAAAAAAAGCAAAGGATTGGGTTGCAAAATGAAGTGACAAGTTTTTTTTTGAAAGAGGGGGAAGATATCGCACAAAACAACATTACCCTGGGGGAATCCTTTTTCTGGCAAGCAACTATGTTATGAACAATTGGGGATGAAGGAAAATTTGGTGGAGAAATGAGGATAGGATAGGGAGACTCAAAAGTCACGGGGAGTCTGACTAATCACGATCTAGATCAATGTCCAATCACAGCGTAAGAGTTTTTCAAACTTAACTCTCTCGCTTCAACAAAAAGACTATACCTCAGTCCTCCCACTGCAATGACTACATAAGTGACCCGACAGAGCATCAGTCTCCCTGGGGAATGTCTGAGCTAATAAAACGTAACAGCTTTAAATTTTTTCTGGTAAATTATTTGTAACCAGGATTCTGGTAAACAGAAGTCTTGTCAGAAGAAGGGAAAGTAAATTACAAAGAGACATCTTTGCAGATGAAATATTATATACTGCTGGTAAAACAATGTTTTTTTGTATATGTACTGCTTGTAAAACAATGTATTTTGTATGTGGAATGTGTGAAATTTGAAGCAATGAGCAAAGGTGTGTGTGTCCCTTTAAGAACAGTTTGTCCTTTAAAATGCAAATGAACAGACAGGTTATGGTGTGTCCCTTTAAGACACTGCGATGAATGGGGGGGGGGGGGGGGGGCAGATCTATACTCGAATGATAAAATGTGTTGTTTGTTATAAATCTTTTGAGCCAAGTTCCAAAAGAGACTCATCCCGATTAAAGTGTTAATTGAGATTGAAAATGTCAAAATTACAGAGAAAAGAAAATGTATTATTGATTACTGATTCTGAGTGAGTTCTTTTGGGAAAGATTGTTTAGATGTGATAACAGAGGTTGTCCTTTAAAATGCAAATGAAGCAAGATTACTGTCTGCAGACAAACAAATGTGTTGAAGAAGGGTCTCGACCCGAAACGTCGCCTATCTCCTTCGCTCCTTAGATGCTGCTGCACCCGCTGAGTTTCTCCAGCTTTTTGTGTAACCCCCCACCAAATGTGTTGAAGCATGTGCTGTGTATGGGAAATGAATGTACATGAAACATTGTCTTATGGCTTACAAAAGGGGGTTTGAGGGAACTCACAATGAGGGGTAAAAGGTGAGAAGATAAAGTAGATTGGGGAAGAGAACATATTTGGAGAATTTAATATTTAGGTGGGGAGAGCCTCTTCAGAGATAATCGGATTAAAGAATAAGTTCACAGGGAAGTGTTTAAGAAGGAACTGCAGATGCTGGAAAATCAAAGGTAGACAAAAGTGCTGGAGAAACTCAGTGGGTGAAGCAGCATCTGTGGAGCGAAGGAAATGGGCATCGTTTTGGGCCGAAACCCTTCTTCAGTTCACATTTCCAAATCACCTGCAGAGTTTTGGTGGAATGAATAGAATGGGTCATTCAACTGCAATTAGAGAAACAGGATTTACAACTTTTAATTGATACAGGACAGGCTGCTGTGCCCACCCACTGGAGAGTGGGGGGAAGCCACCTACAGGCCCTGGGCGATTAACTAATTATTTATGGACAGCAATTAACCCATGTCTTGCCAGATCTGCATTCCCAGGTACGTGGAGCTGTGCTGAACACCAGTGAGCACAGGGACAAGTCCATAAAGGCTACACGATGACGGAGTGCTGGGACAAGAAGAAATTGAGACTGTTGAAAGGAACAACCAAGTGCTACCAACAACATAAACTGCCGTGACGATTGGAGATCATCGTCATTGGATACATTTGATTGACTGTGAACAGTTCGTGGAAACAAGGAAGGACAATGGGCTATTGACCCTCCTTTTAATCTGGGGTGGCCCACATGGACTAGACTTAATTCAGAATGGCAAACTTGAGGACTAACCCACATTTAAAGGATGGTACACACCTCCCTTTAAACAAGATTGGAATCAAACATGACAAGCGCAGCAGAGATACCCCGACTACAGACAGTAAGAGATCCGCAAAGGCCAGTTAAATCTACCTGGTTTTGCCACAACCAAGGCACTGGTGTATTTTTGGAAAACTGTATGTTTGTGACAGGGCATTGTTATGTTGCATATGCAGTGCCACACAAGAGAAGCATGAAACAGTTACACCAGTACATGGGGTGTTCCAAGCGAAGCCTAATGAAGGCTGAGCATTTTTTTATGATCCTCTTCCCGTCCCACGGCAGTATAATAGTGTCACGGGAACTAATTAGGATGGCCTCCGCATTAGAGACACTTGCTAATGACACTGCCGTCTCCTTGAGTGCAACCCAGGAGGAGAGAGAAGGGGTAACAGTTGAGATGGTAGCTATGAGAACTAGTATTACAAAACAGAATGGCCTTAGATGTTATCCTAGCAGAAAAAGGAGGGACATGTGTAATAATGGGTCAAGAATGTTGCACTTTTATTCCCGATGCTTCCTCCAACATTACCAACTTGGCTGGCTACATCTAGCAATGGTACAACATTTTGAGATTTTAAAAATCAAGCCTGCAATTTATCCCATCAGATAAAGCATAAAAAGAAGTTTAATTTGACACCTAATTCACTTTCATATCTTCAGTATTAAAAAAGTTATGGCCATTTTCATATTCAGAAATTAACATCTTGTTCCCTATTGCTTTTCCATTGACTTAACACAAAAGCTGTGATCAAGGACAGTCAAAAGTCCATAATTCTCTTAAAAATTAAGAGAACTAAATGAAATTTTCAATTATAGAATAAAGCACTCTGAAACAAATATGAAACAATTAAAGCATATAATTAGTTAGTTACCTAATTGTAGCTAATTACAAAATTCAATTACTAGATCTAAACATCTATCCATTTCTTAAGAAAAGGTTAACATTTTTAAAAAGCCTAAGTGTCCAAATAACATTCACACAAGAATTCACAATATAACATGAATTTTAAATCTCATTGCCATGGATTTATAGGCCAAATTGAAGGAATTTAGTGTTTAATTCCCGTAAAGTAATGGCCATTTAAATCATCTTGCGAGTGGGTTTTTGTGGAACGCGATCGTTTGGAACGTTGCGGTTTGCAGTGAATTTAACCCCCAGTCGGCAGGAAAAATACTGCCGGTTCGTATATTTTCTATGTCACCTTTTTGCAACATGAAATTTTGATTAAAGGCATCCTAAGAAGCAAGTTTTTATGTTGCAAAAAGGTGACACAGAAAATATACGAACTGTGTACCTTGTTTTGTCCCCTACGTGAGATCCGTCCCGTTGTCGGCGTTCACGGCTTTACAAGATGATTTTTAATTTACTCATGCTAATAAATGATCCAGCGTAGTTTAAAAATAACTCCATAAAACAAATGTCGGAGCGATTTCTCTTCAGCAACTAAACCCCCTGAGATTAATCGATTTGAATGGTCTGGGGTAAATGGCATTTTAAACCCAACCCCCTCTCAAAGTCGCCAAAGCCGCGCACACAGGCAGTGGCAGAACTGCAGCGCTGCTAAAGGTAAGTTTTGTAACATACCTACTATATCAGAATGGAAGTAGCTAAAATAAGGATGGTAGGAGCTGAATTCAATGATTATAGCTCCGAGGGAGGTTGGTGGCCATTTAATATGTTTGGAAAGATTTGGGAAACTATTGTCCACTATGGATTGATTGTATTACTAGTTGTATTATTAATTTGTCTGATGAGATGCTTATGGTCTTTCGTATGTACTCGGCAAGGACTGTAGTTGTTATCAACATTTTGATAAAAGGATGGAATGATAAGGCTGAATTATGTTAAAAATATAAGAAGATATTAAATTGGTTCCTGGGCCAGCTTACAGCTTATATTTAGTCTCAAATCAGGCTTTTCTCCAGTAGATTAATACATAAAGGCAAGTCTAGGCTTGCCTCAGGTTGCTGTGTATTGAGATAATGAATGACTATAACATATGTCTACCATTTGACGAGAGAGGAAGCCAGATTGATCTCATTAAGGGGTATTGACAAATGGCCGATGCCTTTAATATGTAAAATACCTTGTACCAAATGTCCGATGCCTTTGATATGTAAAGTCATATGTAAAGACCATATGACAAGATGACTTTGATGTGACGCATCCTGTAGTGATCTTTATTCTCTGTACCTCTGTCTAATGTTTGTGGAATGTGCTAAGGTGACAAAAAACACTATATAATATGATGTAATTCTGTTGTTTGGAGAAGTGGAATGAGGACAGTGAAGTGTCTCTATTGCTCACTTGACTGGTGTTCCTGCCACTTCCATCGGCCGATAATAAGTAAAGTTTTGAACTGCTCTACCAAATGTTTGTGAGTTGTCTGTTTATTAAGAAGCGAACCTGTTTGATTGTTATAAAAGTAACTTTTTCATAAACGTGAGATCTTGGATCCAAACAGGCCGTACCAGATTTATACTCTATTTAATCTACCAGCCATTTTCCTCTCCTATCAATATCAGTGTGAGTGTTTAACAATTTATCTGTAGCCTCAACCACCTCTGTGGTAGGGAGTTATATATTCTCAGCACTGGGGAAAGAATTTACTCTTTGATAACTGAGTAAATATCTTGATGACTGTATTTAAACATATGTCTCTCTTTATATATCTACCTGAGCAAAAGCTTTCCGGCATTTTAAATGTGTCTATTTCTGGTACTAGCATTGGAAAACGTATTTGTTTATTGTTCATTTTACATTATGCCAACCAGAATTGTTTCCAGTGGTCTTTAGTTTCTAAATCCTGGCATTTCATTTGATTCATTTATCATCTTCTTTACCCTACCGTAATTGTACCCAATTGTGCATTTACCCTGAAAGGACCTTTTTTCAGTCTACCCCATTCTGATTCTTCTCTCATATATCACTATCTCACATCTACTGGTTTATAGTTTACTTGTGAATGATGTGCCCACTCTGCAATGTTGTCTAGTAACTTGCAGTACCTGTCAGCATTGATTAATCACCAATAATCTAGGATCATCTGAAAGTTTTGAACTTTAAAAAAATTACATAATCCAATTTATATAATCCACGGCAGCACAGCGGTAGAGTTGCTGCCTTACAGCGCCAGAGATACGGGTTCAATCCTGACTACGGGTGCCGTCTGTATGGAGTTTGTACATTCTCCTAGTGACCACGTGGGTTTTCTCTGGGTGCTCTTGTTTCCTCCCACACTCCAAACACATACAGGTTTAGGGTAATTAGCTTTGGTAAAATTGTAAAACTGTCCCCAGTGCGTAGGATAGGGTTTTGTGTATGGGGTGATCGTTGGTCAACGTGGAATCGGTGGGGCAATGGGCCTGTTTCTGCTCTGCATCTATAAAGTCTAATTGTTTCTTATAGTTTCTTCCCAGTACTGATTCTCATGGGACTTCACATTCCACCCTCCACCACCGGGAATAGCTATTCTTTATCTTAGGCAGTCTGACGAAGGGTACCAACACGAAACGTTAAATGAACATTCCCTCCACAGACGCTGCCTGACTCACTGAGTTCCTTCAGCACTTCATGTTTTGATCAAGGTTCCAGCATCTGTAGTTCCTCGTGTGTCCATTATACTACTCCAATCACTTCAAAGTATGCCTACTTTGAAGAACTTCTCTCTCTGAAGGGAGTTCTGAGAACTTCTTTCAGTGCTCTCCTTCTGTGATTCCTGCTGCTCTCTTGCTCTTTGACTATGCTCTGACCCAGGCTTGTTACTTAGGCCAAGTATGTTTCCTCAGCACTTATCTTTACTGCCATCCTGGTACCACATGTTTCCAGGTCACTCAGTTCAGACCCAATCATGATCTAAGGTATCTATACTCCATCCATGGGGTCTTGCAACAATTCCCCCTCCACACAAAGTGTTTTACACTCGCCACCATGTGCTGGTACCTTCCATCCCTTGCTCAGTCACTCCCACAGCTCCAAGCTTCACTCACCCAGTCAGGAAACAGGCTCTTTGGCTCACTGACCATTGATCACTCATTAACTTGTTCTACGTACCCCACTTTTGTGTCCAACACCCGAGTGGCAATTTACAGAAGTCAATTAACCTGTAAGCCTGCATGTCTTTGGAATGTGGAAGGAAACCAGAGCACCCAGAGGAAACCCACATGGTCGAAGGAAGAATGTACAAACTCTGCACAGACAGCAACTGAGGTCAGGATCAAACCCGGATCTCTGACGCTGTGAGGCTTCCCTTATTGTGGAGGGACAAACAGATTTAATGTTTTAAGTTGCCAATCATTTATTGGAGCTAACAGAAAATGCTGCACATTAGGTTCTAGCTGCAGAGAAAGGGGAAAGCAAAAAGAAAAAAAGCAAGGGACAACATCACCTGTATGGCAGACAACAAAGGATAATATGGCCAATAAAGATACAAAATATGCAAAGGGAATTATATTCATATTCTTAAAGGGACAGTACATTTTATTCTTCGTGCTAACAGTATGCATTATTCTAGTACAACCAACTATGGTTTTGCCTCCTCCACTGCATGAGGTATTCCTAAATTTGATCAAAAGCCCAGTCCCAGTCCCGCAGGCATCAATATTCTTTGTCTCTCATGGCAAGAAATTTCAAGTGTGACTCCCATCCCAATATAGTACTTGTATCATTGATGAATCTTAATGTTCCCACTGCCAAAGACACTGGCCTATATTTTTGGTTTCAGTATTACTATTACTAATTCCAGCCGATGATTTTCCCCATCTAAATGTCATTTTCGGTCTTGGTATAAATTCCGTCAATATTTAAGTGTGCCCTGTCATAGTGTAAAAAATGTTATTAGCAGCCCAGTTGACACTAAAAGAGCTCTTCAGAGTCCATAATATTTCCAGCTAAAGTCACTGTTGACAGTAAGGCCCCTGCAGTGATATTCCCAGTACCATGGCAACAATCTGCGATATTCTTAGTCTCAAATGCAATGGCATTGACAAGTTCACAGTCACTCCCTCTCATTCTGATTTCTGCGGAGAATCAGTATCATTGATTGCTTTCAGATCTGTGTGCCTCTGATTTGCCAGTCCTGGTGGTTAAACCAGTGCCAGGGTTAACGCTCGTTATTTTCAGTCACAATATCATTACAAAGTCCAGCGTCACTGTCTGCCATTCTCAATTTTAATATCACTGCCATTTAATCCTTCTGCCCAGCGGTTATCCCAGTTCAAGTTTCACCACAACCATTCCCAGGACCACTGTTTGATGTTTCCCATTTCAATGGTAATCCCAAATCCAGTGCCATCACATATTCCTTATTAGACACAAAATACCGAAGTAACTCAGCGGGACAGGCAGCATCTCTGGAGAGAAGGAAAGGGGGGCTTCAGGTTGAGACCCTTCTTCAGAAAGGTCTGAAGAAGGGTCTCAACTCGAATAGTCACCCATTCCTTTTCTCCAGAGATACTGCCCAGGCCACTGAGTTACTCCATCATCTTGTAGCTATGTTACAAAACTTACCTTCACCGGCACTGTAGTTCTGCCACTGGCCGTGTGCACGACTTTGGCGCCTTTGAGGGGGGGGGGTGGGGGGGGGTTTGCTGAAGAATTGTTCTTTTGCTGAAGAATTGTTCCAACTGCCGTTCTGTGAATTTTTTTTTTTTTTTAAATCACCCGACAAGTTCAGCGCTGGAGTAATATAAAAATCAGTTTCTAAAGCCAACAACGCCAACAACGGGGACGGATTTCACGTACGGTACAGGTAAAGAAAAGCCATTTAGTTTATGTATAAAAGTGCTTCTTAAGATGCCTTTAATCCACATTTTATGTTGCAAAACGGTTTCTATTCCCCATACGAACTGGCAGTATTTTTCCTGACGATATGGCGTTCAAATTCACCGCAACGTTTCATTGATCGCGTTCCACAAAATCCAACTCGCAAGATGATTTAAATGCTCATTAATTTACGGGAATTAAACATTAAATTCCTTCCATTTGGCCTATAAATGCAGGACAATGAGATTTAAAAATCATGTTCTATTGTGAATTCTTGTGTGAATGTTATTTGAACACTTAGGCTATTTAAAAATGTTATTTTTTCTTAAGAAATAGATGTTTAGATCTAGTAATTGAATTTTGTAATTAACTACAATTGGGTAATTAACTAATTATATGCTTTAATTTCAGGTCATCCAAGCAAGATTCTTTCATATTTGTTTCAGAATGCTTCAATCTATAATAACTGAAAATTTATTTCAGTTCTCGTAATTTTTAAGAAGGTTATAGGCTTTTGACTGTCCTTGATCACAGCTTTTGTCTGTCCTTGATCACAGCTTTTGTGTTAAGTCAATGGAAAAGCAATAGGGGAAAAATATGCTAATTCCCGAGCATGAAAATGGCCATAACTGTTTTAATACTGAAGATATGAAAGTGAATTAGGTGTCAAATTAAACTTCTTTTTATGCTTTATCTGATGGGATGAATTGCAGACTTGATTTTTAAAATCTCAAAATGTTGTAACATTGTTACACCTTGTGTCTTTCTGCAGTTTTGTGAATCTTGTGAATCTGCAGTTCCTTCCTACACTTGTTCCTAATTGTCTGCCTTCTCCAATCCTGGCATCATTGTCTGTTATTTCTTTGACCAATTATAATTTAAATTCCAGTACTAGATCTGTCACTGTCGCAGTGCCTGCAGCCACGGTGAGACAGCGTGTGCTGCATTGCCTGCAGCCACGGTGAGACAGCGCGTGTTGCATTGCCTGCAGCCACAGTGAGGCAGCGCCTGTTGCATTGCCTCATTTGCCTGCAGCCACGGTGAGACAGCGCGTGTTCCATTGCCTGCAGCCACGGTGAGACAGCGCGTGTTGCATTGCCTGCAGCCACGGTGAGACAGCGCGTGTTGCATTGCCTGCAGCCACAGTGAGGCTGTGAAAGTTAGTGTGGTTATCTTTTTGATTTATTCTACCATCGAGTGAAGTGAACTTTAACATTTGACGTAGTTGGCAGGATACCTTTGGGATAGACAGCACGAACGTATAAGTGGCAATAGTGCAACTGAGGTTCGGAGGGGGATTTTTGTGCACACTCCTGGCCCCTTGAGCCAGGTCCCCACATCTGACTTTTTTATTTATTCTACCATCCGAGTGAAGTGAACATTAACATTTGGCGTAGTCGGCAGGAACTTTGGGATAGACAGCACGGACGTATAAGTGGAAAAAGTGCAACCGAGGTTCGGAGGGGGATTTTTGTGCACACTCCTGGCCCCTTGAGCCAGGTCCCCAAATCCGAATCCCTGGAGCACTGTGGTCCCATGCCCGTGGTCTGATCAAACTCCCAACTGGTATCCGGACAACAGAGAATTGAGGTGAGTATATTTTGGATTTTTATTCGTCGGTCTGGTTGAGAGAACCAGAGTGTGCTGGATTGAGAAACAGGGACGAGGTGTCTGTTTATTTGGTTGAAGGATTGTCGGATTGAGAAACAAAGGAGGAAGGGCCAGGGCCTTGATAAAAGTGATGGTACTTCACTGGTGCAGCACATGTGTTATATGTATCCAGCTAGCAATAGAGCTTTTAGACAATTTTCGGCAACATTAACTAAGCATTTAGGGAACAATCATGGCCGATTGGTGGAACAAGGAATGTAGAAAGACGAGCAGAGCAATTAATATGGGAATGTGATGCGGGTAAAAAATGGAAGAGACAAATTAAGAAATGGAAGGAGGCGGCGGTCAAATGTCACAAGGAGGCGCGCGAAAGTAATTGGATGAATAATGCATGTAGTAGAGGGATTACAGTATGTGGACCCACCGGGGTCACAAAGAGTTGGAAGGTATTGCAAGCTGAATGTACGGCCTATGATAAGAAAGTAAATGTTAAAAAATATATGTCTTCAACTCAAAACAATGTAAAACCTGGATTAGAAGTGCAATTTGTTGAGGATAATGGAGGGTAATATCCAGTACTGGATGAGGAGGACCTGCTGTCTGGTGCGGCCAAATTATTTGCTTCCTCGGACCGTGAGTCCGAGGATAGCTTGGGACTTAAACCACCCCTTATTGTCCCGCAGTCAGCTCAAGCGCCACCCTCATACTCAACTGCCACAAGTCCTGTTGGGGTAGAAACCCCAACAACAAAGTCAGCTACAGCTCCTGTCCCGATTGAAGTGATAGCTCCACTACAGCATTGGCAAAATGATTTAACAACACCACAGACCATTAGTGATAGGGTAAAACAGCGTATTGGTAGACGACTTGTAGCATTTTATGGCATAGAACCAGGTGCATCTAATTTTCCCATACGAATGATACCTAATCCGAACGGACAGCCAGTCGTTATGGCAGTTCCTTGGAAACCAGCAGACATGGCTTTAATGGCACAACAAGTCCCTGATAAACAGACCCAAGGGATCCAATCTGCAGACTATTTCGAGACAATGATGCGTGCTTACACTGCAAGTCCTTAAGACTATTTTTTGGCCCTTTCTGCTCTTCTTAACGGCACTGAATTTGAGAAATGGACCACCCAAATGTCTCTAAATCAACCAGCTCAACCAGTCATGAACACCTGGGCTGAACTAATAGCCGCTGAAGCAAATGGTCCCGCACAAATTACCTTAATGAGAAGAGCACTACGGCAAATCTTACAGCTCCCTCTAGACATAGCCCGGGTACTGGAATGTAAACCATTGCCCTATCAGACATGCAGGAAACCTTACAAATGCAGGGGGACGCCCCGATTGAGGAACTTCACAAATGGCGCCAGTCAAATTGCCATCAAAGATCCACAGCTTCTATTTGGGTCACTTCCACTGGCAAAGTTTGTGTTCCTGACACCTTATTCCCTATTCTGTTGCATTATGTACACTCTTGGTGCATTATGTACACCCCCTTACCATAGTGGTAAGGGGGTAATGTAAGCAAATTGTAAAGCCACATGGTGCCATCTGCGGTTAACAAAAGAGATATTGCAAATTGTTTCCCAATGCCAGGTTTGCCAGAGACACAACCCTGGGAAACCTGTGCGAGTTGAACCAGGCCATACGCCTATGCCACAACGGCCTTTCCAGAACATTCAAATTGATTTTATTGACTTACCTAGAGTCAACCATTACAAACACTCTTTAGTCATTATTGATCTTTTTAGCCGATGGGTTGAAGCAATTCCCACAACCAACGGGACAGCACAGTCTACTGTTTCTGTTTTGCTCCGTGAAATCATGCCGCGATTCGGACTCCCTACTGTTATCAGCTCAGATAACGAACGACACTTCTCGGCTCAACAGTTCCAATGTGTGCACCATCCACAAGCTGCAGGGATTGTGGAAAGAGCTAATGGAACTTTAAAAAGCAAGCTTGCTAGATTAACTGAAGAGACAAAGCTGAATTGGGTACAAGTTTTGCCCATAGCCCTATTCGCTATGCGAATCACACCACATTCTACCACAAAATTAACCACTGCTGAGATAATGTACGGAAGACCCCTCAGGACCCCCTGGGGGGCTGAAGAAATTGCAGAGACAACCTATGATCTTCATGCCTTGGATGAACGGTTGTTGACCTACATGAAGTTACTAACAGATTTGTTGTCAATTTTGCATTCAAAGGTACGAGAGGCGCAGTGTATTGCTGACGAGCCACCAACAGAGGGATTGCTGGGGGCCGGCGACTACGTGCTATACGCAATTGGGATCGGAAGAAATTGGACAGGATTTGATTATCTCGCTTATGTCATCCCCGCCATGCGCTATTTTAAACAAATAACTGATCATCCCACATTTAAAAACCCTGTATCTGGATCTCAGCTCACGAAGCGAAATATTTCATCAGTTGAGAATGTGGGCATGATTATGCTCCGCTGGTATGGAACAAGCCGGAATGCATTCAAAATTGATCACCTTACTGGGCTATTGGAGGAATTGGCTAACAAAACAGAAGTTGCACTGAGAGAAACACAGGTCCAGATTGGGGCACTGTCAGCCGAAGCGGTTGCTATGAGGATAGTGGTGCTACAGAATCGTATGGCCTTAGATTTCATTCTGAGCGAGGAGGGAGGCACCTGTGCTATCATTGGGCAAGACTGCTGTACATATATTCCTGATGAGTCCTCCAATATTACTGATCTGGCAGCCCATATCAAGCAGGAGATAGCTGAGATCCAAGGTGTAGGGGAAAGTCTGGTTGGTGATCATGACCAGGGGATGTGAAGTTGGTTTAATGGATGGGGCTCCTTTCGGGGTCTCGTATGGCATTATGGGATTACTATTCTGATAATTATAATTGTTGCTGTATTGCTTTACTGCCTGGTACCATGTATTCGCCAATGGCTGGCTTCTTGCTGCATTATTTGATAAATTGATTGATACAATCAAAAAGGGGGAATGTGAAAGTTAGTGTGGTTATCCTCCATCTTATTGAGCTTATTTAGTTGTATTTGCTATTAACCTCCATCTTGTACACAGCATGCTGGTAACAGTTTAAAATATTGGCCAATTTAGAAGGCTGCAAAAGCCTGTGAATCCTGAACAGAGCTTGTAATAAACGACCTTTGCTGGCTCAATGAGAATAGAGGTAAGGGATGTTCCCGGGCGTCTGGAACTCCAATATGACACCAGCAAGCTGTAAGAAGAACAATAGGCCTGTTCTTAACTTTGCAGCTGTATTTCCCAGACTAATAGTTTATACTTTGTTTCTTCCCCAATGTAACTGAGGGAATTCATTGTGTTTAACTGAAGCTTCTTTGTTGATAACCATGTGCTTATGGCTGTTTTATCAGTATAAAGATGTGTGTAAATCCTCTGTATTGTCAGTCTGAATAGCGCAAGCCTTTGGTGTGGACGCTCTGTCAACAGCACTGGTCGTTTTTCTACTTCACCTTGGTGACGTAGTAAAGATTTTTGACTTATGCTACCATCGGAGTGAAGTGAACTTCAACAAGGCAGCGCCTGGTGCTTTGCCTGCAGCCACGGTGAGGCAGCGCCTGTTGCATTGCCTGCAGCCACGGTGAGGCAGCGCCTGGTGCTTTGCCTGCAGCCACGGTGAGGCAGCGCCTGGTGCTTTGCCTGCAGCCACGGTGAGGCAGCGCATGTTGCATTGCCTGCAGCCACGGTGAGGGCAACGCCTGTTGCATTGCCTGCACCACGGTGAGGGCAACGCCTGTTGCATTGCCTGCAGCCACGGTGAGGGCAACGCCTGTTGCATTGCCTGCAGCCACGGTGAGGGCAACGCCTGTTGCATTGCCTGCACCACGGTGAGGGCAACGCCTGTTGCATTGGCTGCAGCCACGGTGAGGCAGCGCATGTTGCATTGCCTGCAGCCACGGTGAGGGCAACGCCTGTTGCATTGCCTGCACCACGGTGAGGCAACGCCTGGTGCTTTGCCTGCAGCCACGGTGAGGCAACGCCTGTTTCATTGCCTGCAGCCACGGTGGGGGCTTCCCCCAGGCGGCGCGGGGAACCCCGTTGCCACAGCGACGCCATGGCGGCCGCTGGTCATTCGCGACGTATATTACGTGTGGGTTTCCCCGGCAACGGCCGCCATCTACAGTAACTCCGAGCGGACAAAGTAGGGGGCGGGTGTCGGGGATGCGAACTGTCCCAGACGCGCGTTTCGAAAATACTTGGCTTTGATATTCCTTTTCTTGCGGCTTGTGGAAGAGAGTGCGGAAATCCGGGGGTGCAGTGATGAGCGAGGTAACCGCATCCCCCTCTGTGCATTCATGGTCAGTCATGGCTCTGGGTGTCTCGGCGCCACCGGCAAGATCAAGGCATCAGCCCCGGCTCCTCTCAACCCGGACACTGCCCGATAAACTAACCCCGGCGCTGCAGAGCGCGGTAATCCCAGCTAACACGGTCCCCTTCCCGCCACAGATGCTGCCAGACCCGCTGGGTCGCTCCAGTAGTCTCTGCATGTGTGCTTAGTTTCTACTGGAAACACTCAGCAGGTCGGGCAGCAGCTGTGGAGAGAGAAGCAGGGTTAAGGTCGATGAGCTGTCTCCAAACCTCTCTGGGGTGGGTGTGTGGGTGTCATTTACAGGAAGAACGTTTTCATTACTTTGCAGTGGGAAGATTTGCCTGTGGATCAGTAGCACCAACAGCCTGGTGGGCAGTAACTTCAGGAACTAGAGCTGCAGTACAGACATTGGTATTCCTGCTTCACCCCCTGCAGCTCAGCAAATCCGTACCTGCTGAACTGGCCTTGAGCTCAGTAGGCAGCAGGCCAACGCCTCCCATTTTCCATATGCACTATAGCAATGCCGGGGACAACATACAGAGTTGTCTGCCAAATCCCCAGAGCTCAGTAGTTTATCATAAATTATCTGATTCTATGTATAATGTTTAAAGGTAATGCTGAGGTATTATGGAAACAGCCGAAGGAAAAATGGAAATAGCCCAACGAATAAATTACAGCACAAGAAATAAGCACGGAAAATAGAAACAATGTGCAGATGCAGGAATGAAAATCTAATTGAAAATATATGTAATGTAAAAAATACCACGCATTTATGCACATATAATGTTAACATTAGGGTGACCACTACACCCTGTCTCCATTTTATGAAATTGTTGAAAAACACAGCAAACATACACCTACCATCCACGATGAAAACATTAAAACAACTTGACTATCATCACAGCATTAATAGTATGTAAATTAAAACATGGCAGTACTTACAATTAAGCGGCAAAAGCCCCTGAGAATGGCCCATCCTCTCATCTTGGAGGAGTGTAATGTTTCCCTGGTATGTATTTTTCTTTTGTAAGGTTCTTCTGTCTTTCAACAACAGTGCAGTCAAAGCCAAAAGTTACCAGCTGAAATATAACAGCCTTCTTTGTAGTTTGGTTCACAAAAAATGTGGAATGGATGGAGCTGCACATTTACTTTATTCAGCAAAATCCCCTCCCTGCTAGCACCAAATCAGTGTCATGCTGGAACATCCCAGCAAATAATGTACCTTATTAAACACACCTTTAATTACTGAGCACTAGAGGTGGAAAACAAAGAAAATGTATAAGAAATTCCACCCTCTGTAACTTCAAATTCTGGGACTGGTGGTCTGTCACTGTAAAACTGCCTGTAATATTACCTTTTGTCTATGCCAATGCTAAAAGAGCTAAATTTAATCAACTCTGTTTTTACATAACAAAAACATCAGTGTAAAGCGACAATTCTAGCAAAGTTGGATTTTTTTTCTTTAATTGATAAAAATAATGCCTGGTCCATTTTTCCTATGTCATTCAAGAGAAAAAAATGTAGGAAATTTTGATCATTCTAATTTCCCACAAGTTCTATAGTTGTTATATAAGGACAACTTCTGTCAATAACCATGTAACCAATTTTGTGGCTTCAAAGTTTGATAAAATGTCATTTTATTAATTCCTTAGAAAATTAATTCCTATAGAGTAACCACTCGGCAACCTGCACCTCACTGTATACAACTCATTATATTAATAATTTAAAAAAACCCAAAAGCTTTTTGTCCACTATGTCCTGCTTGGAAAGCCTAATGGTATGTTCCTGCATCAGTTAACTTGTTCAGTTACTTTGACAAGATATTTTCTCAAAGACACTTTGAAAAGCTATTCAAATATTTTTTTTTATAGATAACATGAATTAGCCACCAAAATATATTTATTCTTCCTGTACTGTGGCTTCCCTTCAACCATGATAGGCCCTTTGGCCACTTCCAAATTATAGGTGGGTAAACCTGGAGAATTACTAGATTTGTGCCTAATCCTCATCTAACTCAATCAAGATGTCCTGTTCAAGCTTTTTTTTAAAATATCATTCACCTCAACTAATCCAGATGGTTCCACATTCCCTATTTTTCCTCACAGCAACAATCCTCTGAATTGGTCTCTTTTTATTGTGTTAGACCAAATCCCGTGGGACACAACATCTAAATTTAATTTGTCCTTAACTCTTGCCTTTCAATCAATGTAATACAGATTACAACTCTCCAGTTCGGCATTTTATGGTCCAGCAACCCCCAACAACCTGCCATGCTGTGGTACAGATCTGTACTAATTAATTTATCTTAATAATATCAAACTAGAATCATAAATTAACTAAGACCTGCATTAATATACCTCATTAAACTACCAGAACAACTTTTGTGATCTAGCTGACAGGGATTTCAGCCAATCGTGTTTCTGGGTCACTGAAACTTCCGGTTACCGATGGTTCTCACAAACCGAATCCTCATGTAACCCATTCAGCGTTCTGTACCCCAAAAAGAACACTTCTCCTTCTCAGAGGGGGGTGATCAAGGGAAATTCCTGCAGTCTGGATTTTATGTGGTGTTGCGCCAGTCAGGTCCCAAAGATGCCAGATTAGAACGTTTCAACCTGCGCAGGCTTAGAATGGTGAAACTACTCAGAGGTTGGGTGGCATCTGTGGAGGGAGAAGTTGACTTAATGTTTCAGATTGATAATAAACTTTGCTTGATTATTTACACAACAGAAGTTCAAATAAATAAATAAACTGATAGTTTGGAAGCATACAGTCATAGAATCATACAGCATAGGGACAGGCCAATCATGCCAACTCATTCATACCAACCATTGGGCACTTTACTGTATTAATCCCATCTTGGAGCATTTACTCCATAGCCTTATATGCCCAGGTAATTCAAATGTTCCTAAATTCTGTCAGTGACCCAGCTTGAACCACTCTCAGTCAGTGCATTCCAGATGCTTGCCACTCTCTGCATGAATAAGGTCTCACCCATATCCTCTATACATTCCCCCCCTTTACCAAAACTCCATGTCCTTTAGTTTTAACTATCTTTGATATTGGGGAACATTTCCTGCAATCTACTCAATGTATACTCTTCAAAATTTTATATACCACAGCCATGTCCTCAGTTCCAGGCATAATAGTCTTAGCTTCTCCAGTTTCTCCTGAACTGCTCCACCTCGGGCAACACCAAACCCAAACCAATTAGGAGCAGACAAGGGCATTCGATCCAATTTGAGATACCAGCTACCAAGACAGATGTGTACAGCAATTCATTCTTCCCCCGCACAATTAAAGCATGGAATAGTCTTCACCCTACCATAGTTACCCAACCGGATGCAACTAAATTTAAGGTAGCTCTTTTTTCCCCAAGAACTCTTTCTGGCTTAAGTCCTCCCTCCACCACCTCCAGTTTAAATTCCATTTGGAATATTTTGGAGGACTAGGAAACCAAGAACCAAGAACATCTGGTAAATTTTCCCTTCACTTCTCCAGCACTTTCACATCCATCAGATAGCGAGATGACCAGAATTGCCTGTAGTGCTCCAGCTGTAGTCTGACCAAAGTTTTATAAATTGTAGCATACTTACCCCACTTCTGTATTTCATGCCCTGACTTAGGAAGATAAGAATCCTGCATGTATTTCTAGCCATGTTATCTAACTGGATTACCCCCTTCAAGGATCAATGGCCTTCTATTCCAAGGTCCTTCTTTTCCTCAGTACTCTTTCAGGTTGAACAAGTTGGGTCTTTATTCTTTGGAGCGCAGAAGGTTAAGGGGGGACTTGATTGAGGTCTTTAAAATGATGAAAGGGATAGACAGAGTTGACGTGGATAAGCTTTTCCCATTGAGGGTAGGGAAGATTCAAACAAGAGGGCATGACATGAGAATTAAGGGACAGAAGTTTAGGGGTAACATGAGGGGGAACTTCTTTACTCAGAGTGGTGGCTGTGTGGAATGATCTTCCAGCAGAAGTGGTGGAGGCAGGATCGATTGTAACATTTAAAAGTAAAGTGGATAGGTATATGGACGGGAAGGGAATTGAGGGGTATGGTCTGAGTGCAGGTAGATAGGACTAGGGGAAAATAAATTGTCGGCACGGACTGGAAGGGCCGTGGAGGCCTGTTTCCGTGCTGTAATTGTTATATGATTATATGGTTAATTTGTCATTCATGGTGTATGTCCTAGCCTCACTAATGCTTCTAAAATGCAGTACCTCATATTTGTCTGAATTAAATTCTATCTGGCCTCATTCAGCCATTTCTCCAACACAGTGATAACACAGTGCAGCATAGGACTATCCTCTATAGCAATTTCCAGCTATTTTTTGTCATGCATGAACGTACTGATTTTGCCTCCCACACCCACACATCAATGGTATTACAAATAGCAAGGCTCCAGGCTTTATCCGTGTGAGACACCACCAATCAGAGGCATCCAACCACATAAAATAATCCTCTACCATCCTTCTCTGTCTCCTATTGCCAGGCCAGATTTGGATCCTGCTTGCCAACTTGCCCTGGATCCCATGGGCCCCAATGTGTTGAACCAATCTCCCATGTAGGGAGCCTTACCAAAGTCGATGTGTAACATATCTACTGGCCTGTCCTAATCAATATACTTTTTAAAGTCTTCAAATAATTCAATCAAATTGGTCAGACTGGATCTGCCCTTGACAAAACATAAGGTGATAAGTGATTGAAGCAGAATTAGGCTATTCAGCCCATCAAGTCAACTCCGCCATTCAATCATGACTGTTCTATCTCCTAACCCCATTCTCCAACCTTTTCCTCATAACCTCTGACACCCGTACTAAACATGTTGGGTGTCTCTAATTAATTCCTGCCTTTCCCATTGAACATTACTCCTACTCCTCTGATTTTTTCCCCCCAGTATCTTCCTGCAACCGATATTAGACTCACAGGTCTGTAGCTACCAGGCTTGTTCCATTGGGCTTTTCTTGCAAATGGATATCATGTTAGCTGTCCTCCAATCATCTAGTACTTCACTACTGCCCAGCAAAGATTTTAATATCTCGGCCAGAGCATTAGCAATCTATTCCCTTGCCTATTTCTGTGCCATTTTGGGATGAATCCCATCTGGTCCTGGAGATTTGTCCACATTCAAGCTCGTTAAGTCATCAAGCACATCAAATAGATCCAATCTATGACTAACAGTGCAATACTTCTTCCTCTCCTTTACTCCGTCCATTCCTTTGCTTGAATATTCGATGTCCTAGGATACTAACTTGCCAGTGCTGCCTGTCATTCAACCATGTCGCATTGATGACTACTATATCGTAATCCTCCATTTAATTAAAACTTTGAGTCAATTTACTTTGCTAAGATAGTGCCTGCATTAAAATAAATGCAACTTTGCTTTGTATTCACTTGATGTTCACTCACCCACTTGTTTTACCAACTGGACTTACTATTTCTTCTCTAGGTCATTGTACCTTTCCATCTCATTAATTACCTTGACCTCCCTTCCCTGTCAACCCAGTTAAACCTCCCCAACAGCACTAGCAAATCTCCTAGCAAGGGTGTTGGTTCCATTCTGGTTAAGGTGCAACTCATCCCCCTATACAGATCCAATCCTCACCTGAAATGGTCCCATTGATCTAGGAACCTAAAGCCTATCCTCTTTAGGTTCCAAAGAGGAACCAACCATCCATTCAGCCAGGCATTGATCTAACCTATCCTCTATTCCCATACTCATTAGCTAGTGACACCAGAAGCAATTCAGAGATCTCACCTTTGAGGCCCTGATCCTTGAATGGCTACATAGGTCCACAAACTCATGTTCCAGGACCTCAGCCTGTTCTCTTCCCGGTATAATTGGTACCTACATGTCCATAACCTTCGGCTGTTCACCCTTTCCTTCCAGACTGCGCTGTAGTCAGTGCAAGGCAATCTCGACTCTCGCACCAGAGTGGCAAGATACCAACCTTCAAAAAGGTTTCTGACCCCTTTTAATATAGAATGTCCTACCTCACTATCACACACCCAGTCCTGCTCCACTCTTTCTGTACAGCATCACCCTCCCTGGTGCAACGGACTGGGTTCTTGCTGCTGTTCTTCCCAGGGTGTTCCAACATGGTCTACTTGTTAGAGAGGAGTGTGTCCACAGAGGACTCATGCACTACCCCAATGCCCTGATGCCCTTCCTGCTGATCATCCAGCTTCCCCCCCCTGTCTGTACATGTGGAGTGATTTACTCACTTAACAAGCTATCTCGCCGTTCTCTGCACCCGGATACCTCCATAGCAAGTCCACCCGCAGATCCAATCACATTATTTGATCTGTCGGGGGCTGCAGCTGGACACACTTCCTGCAGGTGTTGTCATCAGGGACATTAGAAATGTTTCTTGTATAAAATGCTGTAATTGAGCATCCATTAACTATATAACCTTACAGAATGATGATCAGAAACCTACCGAAAGGGAAACTGATGGATCTGCAGTCAATCCTGTTGATGAACCAGAAATTCTCCCCCGCATCCCAGAAATGGAGTCAGCAGCAGTACCAGTGGCAGAAAATTCAGCTGAAGAAGAGCCTGCAGCTGAAGAAGAACCTGCAGCTGAAGAAGAGCCTGCAGCTGAAGAAGAACCTGCAGCTGAAGAAGAACCTGCAGCTGAAGAAGAACCTGCAGCTGAAGAAGAACCTGCAGCTGAAGAAGAACCTGCAGCTGAAAAAGAGCCCGCAGCTGAAGAAGAGCCCGCAGAAGAAGAAGAGCCCGCAGAAGAAGAAGAGCCCGCAGCCGAGCAAGAGCCCGCAGCCGGGCAAGAACCCGCAGCCGAGCCAGAACCCGCAGCCGAGCCAGAGCCCGCAGCCGAGCCAGAGCCCGCAGCCGAGCCAGAGCCCGCAGCCGAGCCAGAGCCCGCAGCCGAGCCAGAGCCCGCAGCCGAGCCAGAACCCGCAGCCGAGCCAGAACCCGCAGCCGAGCCAGAACCCGCAGCCGAGCCAGAACCCGCAGCCGAGCCAGAACCCGCAGCCGAGCCAGAACCCGCAGCCGAACCAGAACCCGCAGCTGAACCAGAACCTGCAGCTGAACCTGTGGCAGAGCCTGCAACTGAACCAGAGCCTGCGGCTGAGCCTGTGGCAAAGACTGCAGTTGCACCAGGGACAGAAACTGCAGGAGAACTGGTGGCAGAGACGGCATCTGAACGAGAGGGGCAGGTCATTAATGGATCTAAAGCTGAACCAGTAGGTAAATCTGAAACATCTGAACCTGCAGCTGGCACTTCTGATCAAACTGCAGCTGCAGCCGAGATTTTAGCTTCAGCTGTGACAGTTCTGTCTGCAGACTTTGAAGGAAAAATTGGAACCTGTTTTGAAGATCCATATAAGCGATCTGTGCTGTACATGGAGAAACATAATATTCTACAGATATTTCAGGTTGGTGAGCGCTTCAAAGGTTAATCTAATCCTTATCATTATAAGGATCTTAAATTTACTACAGGGAAAGATTTCCTTTTGCTGGTGCCAGGTTAATAATGCATGGTTCTTCTCGGGGAGAAGTGCAGTTGTGTATTATAAATTATTAGAAGTTCTCCATCATTACTCGCCTTCTCTGCCACATTACACATATTCAGGCGCAGGTGTGTAAATATACTGCTGCCACCAGGGTATAGCCTCTTCACTTGGTCTCTGCTGAGCTGGTTGAAGTCAGCCAGGGATGCAGTAAGAATCCTTCCAACTGCCATCGATGTCCCTGAAGGAAGAAGAGATCAGTAGGGGGTTCCCACACCAAGTTGTTTTCTGTTGACTTCTGTAAACAACATAGCTGTGGAGACACAAGGAATTGCAGATGCTGTAATCTTGAGCAAAAACACCAGGTGCTGGAGCAACTCAGCGAGTCAGGCAGCATCTGTGGGGGATAACGGTGATGGGATAAGGCCACGATTTTCCCCATCTGTGGTCTTGCAGAAAGGGAAGTAACCGACTGGGACATTGTTCAGATTCACCATCAACCATCAGCCAACATAATTAGAAGAGGAAAAAACAGGAATAAAAATCTGAGAATAGCTGAGTGATATAGCACCCAGGGAGTAATTTGACTCATGGCACGTGTGCAGCTATTTCATTTCGGAGTCACGTGAGTGACTTCGTGAAGAACCCGCCAGCACGCATGCGCGACATATCGTCACTACGCATTTGCAGTCGACGGCTGGAGGTGGAGCGCGGCTCACCACCAGCCCTTCATAAGGGCCACTCAGGTAAGTACAGGCAACCTTGAGCTGGTTGGCCCTGCTGTTTTGAATTGTTTTTTCTCCAACAGAGACATGGATAAGAGGAGTACAGGCCGCAGGACTTCCGAAAGGAGTCGTCGGCCGTTAATCCCGGAGCTCTCTTCAACGACAGCACCCGCTAGACGGGCCGGGAAAAAGGCGCGAAAATCGGGGAGCCCTGTGTTTACAGGACCCGACCCACCGACACAGTTGTGCACAAGCGGGGTTCCCGCAGAGCAGGAAGTCGGTACGGCGCCGGAGCAGGTAGACCCTGACTCCATTTCATTATCGCCAACAGGATCATTGGCTGATATGAGCAAACGGGTTTCACGTGCTGTTGCACGGCCCGTCTCCCTGAGCCCTCGTGAAAGAGCCAGGGATAGAGCTCAACAACAAAGCCCTTTTAGGGCAGAGATTTCACCAGAGACCGCTAGATTGCGGACTGGTGGTTTAGCGAGACCCGAGTCCACTGGCAGACCAGGGAGGGCCAGTGTAGACTCACCACCTAGTTGGACCAGGAGGAGTCATACAGGTGGAGTCTCGCCACGGTCACCGCATTCCCCTTTGGCGGCAGGACGGGACCGTACGCCGTCTGAGTCCAGGAAAAGGACAGTCGGCAAGCCCGCGCGGATGTCGGGTCACCAAGCTGCAGCGTTGGGTGCCGACTTCACACCGCATATGCCCTTGGAGGCAGTCGGGCCTAGCTCAGCCAAAAGGAGGCGTATGAGCAGATCCGTGCGGGAGTCGTACAGTTTCGCTGAGGCGGCTGGCAGCGACTTTTCGTCACGGCACCGAGATTACCTCGATGAGGTACGGGCCGATGATAGGAGCCTCAGGAGCTCCTTCGGGCATGAGGGCTCTGACCTCCCATTCACGCACGATGAAGGGCGCATTGAACGGATGGAGAGGATGATGGAACGGATCCTGCAGCAAAATCAATGGCGGGAAACATCCAGTTCCAGGGGACTCTTGGACATATCCCCATCATCAATGGATAGCATGAGGCAGCCAGAAGAAGAGGAGATCTTGGTACACGTACCAGTGGCACCTGAGGTCCCTCAGGAAGAACTTTTGGACGTGGCAGCCAAGTTTGCGTTACCCGAATGATCGGGACAACCCCTCAATACTACACTGGCCGCTACCATTGATTTCCTCACCAACCATCAGCTACAGGATCAGGTCCTTGCGGAGGCCATGAACAGACACAAGGCACCGAGTAATTGTAACTCGCTCAATGTGCCTATTGTGAACATGCCTATTTGGGGCAATATTAGCCCGGGCATTAGAGCACATGAAGTAAAGTTACAAAGAATCCTGAAACTGCTCACATCTGGGATTACCGCTTTTGCGAGGTCGGTGGACGGTATGGACTTGAACACCGAACAGGAGGATGCTCTTGCATTATTATGCAACACGCAATATGAAATAAATGCATTTCGAAAAAGCACCATCAAGCCTACGGTAAACCCCAAATTTGCGGGGCTATGCAGAGCATCCCCAACACCACCATCCAGACAGCTATTCGGAGAAGACCTTCCGAAGCAGGTCAAGGATTTAGATGACCATGCCAAGACAGTGGGTCTTATGAGGTCACACACCTTGACCAGACAAACGGCCAGGAAAACATAATATTTCAGGCCATGGGGTCAAACCGAAAGGCCAGCAAAGACCTACATACCGGCGCCTCCACAATACCAATATTTTCAACAGCCCAGTCCTTTTTTAGGGCAAGGCCCGCAGCGGCCAGCATGGAAGATGCGGTTTCCGCATCACCAGCACAACCCAGCACCTCCACGTCCCACCAAACATGTCAGGGACCGCCGATAACCATGAAGGTATGGCGGTCTGGATTTCATGCACTTGCATGTCTAACCTCACATGTTGGGGGTAGACTACGGTTTTTTAAGGAGGCATGGGAAACCATCACCTCAGATGAGTTTATTTTACAAAGTATTCAAGGCCATGAGTTTGAGTTTATAAATGGTCAACTTCCTCCACCTCAGCATATGCCGAATCGCAAATTTGCACTTTCCAGCAAGGAAGTAGCAGAAGGCTATGCTGAAATCTTGAGATTACAAGGGAAAGGCGTGATAGAAACAACTATACACGAACCAATTGAATTTGTTGCTAACATATTCACAAAAACCAAGAAAGATGATGGATGTCGGGTTATTATAGATCTAACCCATTTGAATACTTTTGTAAAATATACCCATTTTAAAATGGACACGTTCGAAACAGCCAAATCTTTGATTTCTAAGGGCTGCTTCATGGCATGCATTGATTTAAATGATGCATACTATTCAGTATCCATTCAGAAACATCACAGGAAGTTCTTGAAGTTTACCTGGATGGATCAACTTTGGCAATACAAAGCTTTGCCCAATGGGCTTACCACAGCCCACAGATTGTTTACTAAATTACTCAAGCCAGTGCTAGCAACACTGAGGAGGCAAAACCATACGGTTATGGCTTACCTGGATGATATCCTAATCATTGGAAAAACACTGGAATCAGCAAAATTGGCAGTTTCAGCCACTGTGGAAATATTTCAAAAAATGGGATTTATTATCCATCCAGATAAATCAAAGTTCTGTCCTTCACAGATCATGGACTATCTGGGATTCACGGTTGAATTCCAATCGCATGATTGCCACCATACCAACTAACAAAGTTGGGGATATCATTCAAGCATGTAAGAATCTGGTCTGCGCCAGTATACCATCAATCAGACAAGCTGCTAAGGTGATTGGGAAAATCGTAGCAGTTTTTCCAGCTGCTCAATTCGGACCTTTACATTATCAAAATTTGCAAAGATCCAAGATTTCAGCGTTAAAATTGAATGCTAGACATTTTGATAGACCCATGCAGATGCCATTTAAGGCAAAAATTGAGTTACAATAGTGAATTGATAATATCCGCAACTCACTCAAACCCATCATTGTGCCTCGTCCAGTGGTGTACTTACAAACAGACGCAAGCTCCCATGGCTGGGGAGCTATGGACAACAACACAAGTTGTGGAGGCAGATGGGACACCCTTGAATCTACCCTGTTGTTATCACAAGGGATAAATTATTTGGAGATGCTAGGAGCATTCCATGGACTTAGAGCTTATTGTTCAAACTTTACTGACACTCATGTCCGTCTCCAAATAGACAACACCACTGCGGTGGCATATCTAAATCATATGGGCGGTACCAGGTCAATTTCATGTGATGAATTGGCAAATACAATTTGGCTCTGGTGCATACATCGGAATATTTGGATTTCAGCTACCTACTTACCAGGTAAGCTCAATACAGTGGCGGACACCAGGTCACGTAAATTTAATGACAACATTGAGTGGATGTTAAATCCCCAAATATTCGCCAAAAACAGCCAAATTTGGTAAACCAGATATTGACCTTTTTGCGTCATGGTTAAACCATCAGGTACCAACATACGTATCATGGGAACCAGATCCTGGGGCAATGGCGATGGACGCTTTCTCGCTAGACTGGGGGAAATGGTTTTTCTATGCATCTCCTCCATTTTGCCTCATCAGTTGGGTATTGCGGAAAATCCAGTCAGATGCTGCTAAAGGCATTCTTATCATACCCGACTGGCCTACTCAGCCATGGTATCCGGTGGTCCTTGGAATGATTAGTCAACCATGGGTCCTCTTAGAGGATTGCCCACAATTGGTGATGAACCCTGTTACAGGGGAACATCATCCCTGCCATAGTCACTTGAAATTATTGGCTTGCAGGTTCTGAATATACCATTACTGCAGTATGGTCTCTCATCAAGGACAATGGTTACAATTGGAGCATCATGCAGGGAGTCCACAAGACGGCAATATTTAACGCATATCAGGAAATGGGAAACCTACTGCGGTCGCTTGAACATTGCATATGACTCCGTTTCAATCACAGATGTGCTGGAATTCCTTGCGGGGTTGCATCATGACGAACACCTCAGCTACAGTGCCATCAATAGCGCCAGGAGTGCGCTATCATTCTACCTCAATATTGAAGTAGGATCCAATAAACTGGTGTCCAAATTGATGCGGGGAATATTTAATTCCAATCCGCCAAGACCCCGTTACAACGTCACCTGGGACATTGGGAAAGTATTAACCCTACTCAGGACGTAGTCGCCCATGGTTGGGCTTGAATTGGACAAACTCACCCTGAAGCTGGTGATGTTAATGGCACTTACCTCAGCACAAAGGGTACAGACACTTCATAAGGTCAAGATTGACAGAATGATCTCTACCCCAGAGAAAGTAATTTTCTTTGTTGATGAATTACTAAAGCAGCATAGACCTGGGTACACAGGGCTGCAGCTGGTGTTTTCAGCATACCCCACTGATGCTAGGCTATGTTTAGCCACCCATATCCGCCACTATATAAGAGTGACGCGGAAATTAAAGGAAATGGAAAAATACCTGCTAATCAGCCACAAAAAACCTCACCATAGAGTGACAGTACAGACGATCTCCAGATCGCTCAGGGTCGTCTTGAACGAAGCAGGTATTGACACTAATGTCTTTAAATCCCATTCCACCAGGGCTGCATCAACGTCGGCGGCTAAGGTCATGGAGGTGCCCATGGACCATATTCTTGCCACAGCGGGATGGGCTAGTGAAGCCACCTTTCAACGGTTTTATAACAAACCTGTTACTGCTCCTGTAATGTTCGCAGAGGCCGTGCTGAATGCGGGTCAAGAACATACAACTACTCCCCAGTGAGGGTTTTTTCTTTTTTGTTATAATTAATAAATTTTATTATTTTTCAGTACAAGCAGTCTGAAAATTTGATTACTCCTATCCATCCTTACAGTGGCGTGTGTGACAGCATGGACGTTGTCCAGGGCATGAAATCACAGAGCTTTGAAGTCATCACAAAGTCACTCACGTGACTACGAAATGAAATAGTAAGATTAAACGAGAACTTACCAGTTTGAAGTTTGATGTTTATTTTATGAGGAGTTGCGATGAGGGATTTCGTGCCCTCCGCTCCCAACCCTCGATCATAAAGTCAACTGGTAATTAGAGTCTCTTCAATCTTACTATAACAAGTCATTTCTTTGTTTGTTGGTTCTGTGATTCCACAACACTGCTTTGAAGTATGTCGCGCATGCGTGCTGGCGGGTTCTTCACGAAATCCTTCATCGCAACTCCTCATAAAATAAAGATCAAACTTCAAACTGGTAAGTTCTCGTTTAGTCTTACATTTCTCTGCTGTTTCCCATGCCCCTAGAATTATTCTTTCAAACGTTTTGATCCAAAATTATTAATCTCGTTCACTACCCTTTCATGAGGATGATCACTACAGGTCACTGCAAAATGCAAAGGTTCCTGATGTCTTCTCTGCTTGTTGGTTTGCCTAAACCATAATCAAGAATCACATATACGAACATGCCTGAAGATCACATGTTTAAGAAGGAACTGCAGATGTTGGAAAATCGAAGGTAGACAGAAATGCTGGAGAAACTCAGTGAGTGAGGCAGCATCTATGGAGCGAAGGAAATAGGCGACATTTCAGCTCGAGACCCTTCTTCAGACTGATGTGGGGGTGGGGGGTCGGGAAGAAGGAAGGAAGAGGCGGAGACAGTGGGCTGTGGGAGAGCTGGGAGGGGGAGGGGGAAGAAGGAGAAAGCAAGGACTACCTGAAATTGGAGAAGTCAATGTTCATACCGCTGGGGTGTAAACTGCCCAAGGGACATATGAGGTGCTGCTCCCCAATTTACGGTGGGCCTCACTCTGGCCATGGAGGAGGCCCAGGACAGAAAGGTCAGATTCGGAATGGGAGGGGAAGTTGAAGTGCGGGAGATCAGGTTGGTTATTGCGAGCCGAGCGGAGGTGTAGGGTGAAGCGATCGCCAAGCCTACACTTGGTCTCACCAATGTAGAGCAGCTGACACCTAGAGCAGCGGATGCAATAGGTGAGATTGGTGGAGGTGCAGGTGAACCTCTGCTGCACCTGGAAAGACTGCTTGGATCCTTGGATGGAGTTAAGGGGGGAGGTAAAGCGACATGTGTAGCATTTCTTGTGGTTGCAAGGGAAAGTGCCAGGAGAGGGGGTGGTTTGGGTGGGAAGGAACAAATTGACCAGGGAGTTCCAGAGGGAGCGGTCTCTGCAGAAAGCTGAAAGGGGAGGAGATGGGTAGATGTGACCAGTGGTGGGATCCCGTTGGAGGTGGCTAAAATGTCGGAGGATAATTTGTTGTATGTGACGGTTGGTAGGGTGGAAGGTGAGGACAAGGGGATCTCTGCCCTTGTTACGTGGGGGGGATGGGGAGTGAGAGCAGAGTTACGGGATATAGAAGAGACCCTGGTGAGAGCCTCATCTATAGTAGAAGAGGGGAACCCCCATTCCCTAAAGAATGAGGACATCTCCGATGCCCTGGTTTGGAACACCTCATCCTGTGTGCAGATGCGGCGTAGATGGAGGAATTGGGAGCAGGGGGTGGAGTCCATACAGGAAGCAGGGTGGGAAGAAGTGAAGTCCAGATAGCCAAGGGAGTCAGTGGGTTTATAGTAGATGTCGGTCAGTAGTCGATGGAGATGAAGATCACATGTGATCAATTATGTAGCTATGGCACAAAAATAAATATTTCAGTCTGAAGCACAGACTTATCTGTTATAATATATAATTTTTCATAGCTTGGTGCTTGGTAATGACTTTGAAACGTGTATTATGTAATGACCACAGCAATGGAATACCCTTGATTTGTTTCCCTGCTCACCCTTTATAAAGGCCAGTCATAAATCACACTTAAATACTTTATCTTTAGCACATTACTAGACTAGGTGGGACCCATTGAGTCCCAGGATCACACAGGAGGGCTGCTCCCCCAATTCCAATGTTGGTGAGCAGTTTGGGGGGGGGTGGGAGGGGCTTTCTGGAGCACTAGTATGGGTGTTTCCAGAGGGCTAGTATGGACATTGTGGGCCAAATGGATTCTTGGGCTGGCAGCTCAATCACTCACGGCTGGTGGGCTGGCAGTTGATTCACGGCTATTCCTTGAAATTCCATTTCAAGCAGGGTGCAAGGCCACCAAATTCAAGTGCAGTTTCATACCATTTCAAGCAGGGTGCTAGGCCACTAAAGACAGCGAGTCGTGACCTCTCCCTCCTCCATCTTGCAGAGACTGAGCCATGCCCAAACTTCTGGGTTTTATAGTCCCTGCCCCCCTCCCACCAGAAGGGGCGTGGCCTTCATGACGTGATTGACGGGAGAGAGAATCTCAACATTTTTTAAAACACTAATAACTCTTTTATTTTTTATCGGTGGGAATAATCCTTGGCACCTAATGAGCAGAAGGGGACTCTGAGTAAATGGTCAAAAATCACAGCCGTACCTGGTAGCGAATTTTCTAAAATCAATATAAAGCGCAAACAGGAAGTGGCCAAGATTAGACTTTTAATTATATAGAAGGCAAGGCAACTTTAATTAGGCAAGGTAACTTTAATTAGGCAATGCAACTTTAATTAGGCAAGGCAACTTTAATTTAGCAAGGCAACTTTAATTAGGCAACACAGCTTTAGCATTTCCAAACCAAAGCAACACACCTTTAGCATTTCCAAACCAAAGGCAACACAGCTTTAGCATTTCAAAACTATATTTTCAAACCACATTCAGGGCACAGACAGGTCAGTAAAACCACTCACAGTTTAGTTGACATGCGTTAAGTGTTAATCACAGCTCAGACTGAGAGATGTAGCCCTCTCGCTCCCCCATCTTGCAGAGGCTGCCTTAGGCACTCAACACATCCGGGTTTTATAGTCCCTCCGGAAGGGGTGTGGCCTTCAGGAGAGAATCTCAACATTTATTAAACACTAATAACTCTTTTATTTTTCATCGTGGGAAAAATCCTCTTGTCCTGTGTAGCGGAGGGGGACTCTGAGTAAGATGGCCAAAAATCATAGCCGTAAGTGGCAGCGTTTTTTCCAAAATCAATATACAGAACAACAGGACGTGGTCAAGATCAGACTTTTAGTAATATAGATGTTGCATTACTGGGTTTCGTAGCACAAATAATGGATACGAATTGGATGAGGTGGGAAGAAAACATATCACTAGAATCTCTCACACAGTATATACTATGGCAATTTGCAATAGTTTAGAAACATAGAAATTAGGTGCAGGAGTAGGCCATTCGGCCCTTCGAGCCTGCACCGCCATTCAATATGATCATGGCTGATCATCCAACTCAGTATCCTGTACCTGCCCTCTATCCATACCCCCTGATCCCTTTAGCCTCAAGGGCCACATCTAACTCCCTCCTAAATATAGCCAACAAACTGGCCTACACTACCTTCTGTGGCAGAGAATTCCACAGATTCACCACTCTCTGTGTGAAAAATGATTTTCTCATCTCGGTCCTAAAAGACTTCCCCCTTATCCTTAAACTGTGACCCCTTTTTCTGGACTTCCCCAACATCGGGAACAATCTTCCTGCATCTAGCCTGTCCAACCCCTTAAGAATGTTGTAAGTCTCTATAAGATCCCCCCTCAATCTTCTAAATTCTAGCGAGTACAATCCGAGCCTATCCAGTCTTTATTTATTTGAAAGTCCTGCCATCCCAGGAATCAGTCTGGTGAACCTTCTTTGTACTCCCTCTATGGCAAGAATGTCTTTCCTCAGATTAGGAGACCAAACCTGTATGCAATCCTCCAGGTGTGGCCACACCAAGACCCTGTACAACTGCAGTAGAACCTCCCTGCTCTTATACTCAAATCCTTTTGCTATGAATGCTAACATACCATTCGCTTTCTTCACTGCCTGCTGCACCTGCATGCCTACTTTCAATGACTGGTGCACCATGACACCCGGGTCTTGTTGCATCTCCCCTTTTCCTAATCGGCCACCATTCAGATAATAGTCTACTTTCCTTTTTTTTCCACCAAAGTGGATAACCTCACATTTATCCACATTATACTGCATCTGCCATGCATTTGCCCACTCACCCAACCTACCCAAGTCACCTTGCAGCCTTCTAGCATCCTCCTCACAGCTAACACTGCCCCCCAGCTTCGTGTCATCCGCAAACTTGGAGATGTTGCATTCAATTCCCTCATCCAAATCATTAATATATATTGTAAATAGCTGGGGTCCCAGCACTGAGCCTTGCGGTACCCCACTAGTCACTGCCTGCCATTCTGAAAATGACCCGTTTACTCCTACTCTTTGCTTCCTCTCTGCCAGCCAGTTCTCTATCCACATCAATACTGAACCCCCAATACCGTGTGCTTTAAGTTTGTATACTAATCTCTTATGTGGGACCTTGTCGAAAGCCTTCTGAAAGTCCAGATATAACACATCCACTGGTTCTCCCTCATCCACTCTACTAGTTACATCCTCAAAAAATTCTATAAGATCTGTCAGACACGATTTACCTTTCATAAATCCGTGCTGACTTTGTCCAATGTTTTCACCACTTTCCAAATGTGCTGCTATCCCATCTTTAATAACTGACTCTAGCATTTTCTCCACTACCAATGTTAGACTAACTGATCTGTAATTCCCCGTTTTCTCTCTCCCTCCCTTTTTAAAAAGTGGGGTTACATTAGCTACCCTTCAATCCTCAGGAACTACTCCAGAATTTAGAGTTTTGAAAAATTATCACTAATTTTGTTTTGTTTAGTATAGTGTGCGAAACTAAATGAATTGCTTATCAAATGTTCCATCCTTGAAAAGCTAATTTTATAAGTGCGGATTGTAATTCCCTGAGATAATTGTTTTAAAGATCTGAACTTTATCAGAACTTGTCTGAAAAGTATAAAAACATTTATTTAATTTTAAATATATATTTTGATATGTCATCTTCTATCTTTATCTCATCAATATGTTTCAATTTAGCTTCAACCTGTAAAATATGTAACACGTTAGTCAAAAATTATGCTTTTTATTTCCTGGTTTGCTGTTTTTGAAATTTAACCACACCCTTACATTAAAATAATATCTCAGTGGGAAGATGAATGGCCCTTGATCTATGCTGGTCATGTGATACATTCATTTACCTGGGGCAATATAAGCTGCTCTTTTGATTTTGATTGGAAGAAATACTGGTGTGTTTGGATTGTAGTAATGGCACTAACAGTACAAGGCCAGCTGAAGCAAAGCCGAATCCTACATAGTCACATCTCTTAAAGTTGGGTTATAATTTTTTTCTGACATTTTGATCAGGTTAATCTTTGTAGTTTGCCTAGAAATGTCTCTATTACTAATAGTTGGCATTAAAACAACATTGTATGTCATCCTCATGGTGTTTTCGAAAGTGCCACAAATAATACAATCTTTAGGTGTAAGGTTAGATGACGCAAAATTTGTAGTTGTGGTGAATTGTGAAAATAGTAGAAATGGGGATATAGACGTGCTGTAGAATGGGTGACAAACAGAGTACATTTTGTTGGAGGAATGAGAAAAAGTAATACGAACTAGAAGGTACACTTCTAAAAAGGACACCGGAACATTGAGACCTGTGGTTTTATGATCTAATTGACATGTCACTATTAAACCGATATAGACAGGCTGTGTCCCTACAGGATCTGGCTTTGTTTCAGCTGACTTATTTCCAATAGTGCACAGCAGCTTGAGAAAGTGTTTGAGAAAGCATATTGGATTGCGGCTTTTATAAATGGATACCTCGAGTGTAAGAGCAAGGTTGTCACAATGCACTTTTATAAAATGCTCATTTTAGGTTTTAGGTGCTATCTTTTTGGAAAGGTGTAAAGGTTTTGGGATGAGAGAAGCCAGGATTGTTCTCTTGGAACAGGGAAGGTAACAAGGAAATTGCACGAATGATTTAAAATAATGAGGGGCATAGGCAAGAGTAGATGGAGATTAAGCTTGCTGTTGCTGCATTGGGCACGATCCAAAGGGAAAGAGTGAAAATGATTGACAAAAGAGCCAGAAGTAACATGTGGAAAAGTTCTAACTTTATCAAGGGTGAAAATGGAGGCAGATTTAATAGTGGTGTTTAGAAAGGAGCCGGATGTGTATTTGAAAGGAAGAAATCTGCAGGAGTCTGTGGAAGTAGGCCAAGCTGGATGGTTCTTACACAGAATCAGTTCAGAGGCAATTGGCCAAATCGCCTACTGTGCTGTGACTTCTTTAATTCTATTTATCTTGTCAGTTATCCCCACCTTAAGCACAACTCTATTGATTTATTGTTAGTTCACGCTGCTGTTGGCACTTAGCCCAGCAACTGCAATGTCAGTAACAAGCTCGAAAAGGGATCCAAATTCAATATAAGCTTCATTCTTCCAACTACTGGAGAATTATACTGGGCTGAATAATGGATGCTGTAATGCTGAGAGATTGATTCCAATGAGTCTGAGGGATTTTTAGATCTAGAGACATCGAGTGAAAGTGATTGAAGAAACTGTAAAAAGTAACGTGGAAAAACTTTAACATTGCCAGGGGTAGTAATGGAGGCAGTTTTAACAGAAGTGTTTAAAAACGGAAGGGGATATGTATTTGAAAGGAAGAAATTTGCAGGACTGCGGAAATATTAGGAGAGTAGGCGAGATGCCAATAAAGTAAACACCTGCAGAAGGCATTATCTTTATGTAAAAATGTGAGTGTGGTGGCCTTTCACTCTATGATTCAGGTTTACATTCATCACAAATTCTGCATTAAGGATCTTAAATAAAGAATGTTGCAGAAACATCACTAAGGTTCTGACATATTTACCCTAATGCTAAACAGCATTTGCAAGTATCATTGCCAGAGAATGGACGTAATATGACTTCCAAGCCCTCATACTACAACAAGTATTTATCTGGAGTCAGTCTGAAGAAGGGTCTCGACCTGAAACATCATCCCTTCTCTCTAGAGATGATGCCTATCCCACTGAGTTATTCCAGCATTGTGTGTCTATCTTTGGTTTAAACCAGCATCTGCAGTTCCTTCATACACATTAATATGGAGCCACTAGTTTCAACCCAAGTATAGGAATTGAAGCATAAAAGTGCTTGGAAAATGTACATTACATTTAAATTATATGTAAAATACAGCAACAAATAAAAAAAATAGATTTCCCGTAGACTAAATGGAAAAGGTATAAATAATTATATTAAAGGATAACAGCATGCTGGATTTCACTGTGGTTATATACTAATTAGAAATTAATTAGGTCAAGTAAACTATATTTTTTCCCAAGTAAACATTTCTTTCAAATGACCAAAATGAAAATATTAATATTTAAGTACCTATATAACTCAAGTAAGAATGCTTGCAATTTATTAACTACATTTTTAATTAGAAATAAAGGTCACAGATTTTAAATATATTCTGTTTTACAGAAAATGACTGAAAATTTGGTGTATGAAAGACCAGATGACCCCCTTGAATTTATGTTGCAGCAGGTACAGTATGTGGACTCGCACAAAATAATTTACAAACCCATCTGCATGAATTAAAAGCAATAAGTAACTGGAGGAACTGAGCAGGTGAGGCAGCATCTGTGGAGGGCAATGGACAGATGATGGCCCCGATCGAAACCCTTCTTCAAGACTAGATTTGGAGGAAATAGTTGGTAGAAAGAGATGAGGGGAAGGGATGGGGCACGAGTTAGCAAGTGACAGTCACTTCCATGTAAGAATGGGTTGAATGCCAAAATTAGACAAATGGGGGAAGAGAAAGATGGAGATAGCAATCAAGCAATGAGTGAAGACAAACAACCCCCTTTCTTTCCAATTTCCCTGCCTCCTGTCACCCAGTGTATTTCCCCTCCTCCACCGTTTCCGTGTGCTCCTTCCCCCCCATTGATAAATATGCTGTGAAAGCTTAACTGAGGTGAACAGGTTAGGGCATTTCCATTTAAATCTCTGATCTACGATTCTCAGTTGAGCAGTTGACCTCGTAACAGTCATCTAGTAGAATGCAGGTTTCTACCATTCCTGTTGAGAAAATAACTCTGTACATTTCCTTTTCCATTCCATTTCCCTTTCTAAATTGACCTTTATTACCAATAATTAAACAAAAGCAGGAACTGCTGCAAAAATTCAGCAAGACTGTCAGCAGTTGTAAGGGGGACATCTTTAAAATCTTTTGTATAATCAATTGTATATTTCCTACATAACTCTATAATCCGGCTGCAAATTTCCTATCATGTTTTTATCCCACCATTAGTTTCCAACTTTGACCCAAAGCTTCAACTATACCAATATGTTCCAAATGTCTTTATATCAAAATGAACCCTCTCAGCAGAATGTTTTCACTTTCACCAATATCATTATATTTCTCAACTGATCTTTGGAAATAAATTATATCTTAATATCTTTAATTTCCATTGTGTCCAGCTCGCAGAAAGGTGTGTTAGTATCATTTCACTATCATATCCATATCTCTATAGTTATAAAACTGTCATCTTGTATGTTGATTTGTGTGTGTATAATCACATCTTCTCGAAAAAACGACATGCAAACAGTTAAAATTTACATATTCTGGTAGAGATGTTTCCTGTGGAGTCCAAAATCGTCTTATCTGAAAATTTAAAGCTTTATTTCTCGAGTTATTAGTGAAAATATACAAAAATCTGAACAAACGTTGAATTTAAAAACTGGCGTCTTTCGCTGATGACGTCACAATGGGTCTGCTCCCTGCGCCATTCTTCATCCCACTGCGAGCGGCTGCCTTGGCTGGGCTCGGCTGGGCTGCCTCGGCTGGGCTGCCTCGGCTGGGCTGCCTCGGCTGCGGCTGCCTCGGCTCGGCTGGCCTCGGCTCGGCTCGGCCCGGCTGGGCTCTGCTGCTTCGGGTGGTTCATTTTTTTGCTTTAACTTCAAAAAATTTAATACATTAACCTTGCATTTATTGTTCTCTAAAGACTTCCCGGTTTCACAATTAATTGTACTAATTCTTAAAGATAACATTTTAATTCAAAGACAGCGGTTTTCTACACGATTTCCATGCTTTTTAACTTTTAAAATAATTTCTTACGCTGCTTTTCCCCGTTTTTTACTTCCTTGTATTTCACTTTATTGTACTAATTTCTTTATTATTTTAAAAGTTGAACTTCGCGGTTATTTACTCAGCGATTTTTGGTAGATTTTTGACAGCTTTCAAAAGACGGCGATTTTTGACAGGTTTTTGACAGCTTTCAAAAAATGTTGCTGTTGATTTATTTTTGTGATTACTGTTTCAATAATACTTTGGCCTCTCTTCAATCCCCCTCCCCGACCCTCACTTCCACCTCCCCCCCGCTCCTCACCTCTCCCCCCCTCTCTCGCCTCCCTCTATCCCCCCCTCCCCCCCAGCCTCTCTCTCTCCCCTGGCCCCTCTCCCCCTCTCTTCTCTACCCCCCTTTCCCCCACCTTCCCCCTCCCTCCCCCTTCCTCCCCCTGCATCTCCTCCCCCCTCTGCCCTCTCTCTCTTTCTGCCCTCTCTCTCTCTCTCTGCCCCCTCTCTCTTACTCTCTCTCTCTGTGCCCTCTCTCTCTCTGTGCCCTCTCTCTCTCTCCTCCCGACCCCCTCCCTCTCCCTCTCTAGCCACACCTGCGTGTTGGGGGCTATGCAAATGAATATTATCAAGGGGGGTGTTTAGTGTGTGTGAGGTTGGTTAGTGTGTGTGGGGGGGGAGGGTGGTTAGTGTGTGTATGACACAGCAGGCTGCCCCCCCCCCCCCGCCGCCACTTGGTGTAGTAACTATTAAAAGTCTGATCTTGTATGTGGATGAGTGTGTGTATGTGTATAATCACATCTTCTCGAAAAATCGACGCATTAACGGTAACATTTTTACATATTCCAGTAGAGATTTTTCCCCTGGAGTCCAAAATCGCCGTATCTGAAAATTTCATTCTTTATTTCTCGAGTTATTAATGAAAATCGGACAAAACTTTGAAGTAAAAATGACTGCCTTTCGCTAACGTCACAATGGATCTGCATGCCTGCCGTCTTCCACACGCTGCGAGTGATGTCACCCCCCACCTCCCCCTCCTTCCCCCATTATTCAAAAGACGCAGCCCTCTCACCCCACCTCACCCTCTTCCCTCTCCCCCTTCTCTCCCCCTCCCTCTCCCCCCTTCCCATCCCTTTCTCCCACCCTTCTCTCTCCCTGCCCCACCCCCCCTCTTCCCCCCTCCCCCCCTCCCTCCTCCCTCTCCGCCTCTCTCTCTCCGCCCTTCTCTCTCTCTGCCCCCTCTGTCTGTCCTCTGCCCCTCTCTCTGTGTCTCTGCCCCTTCTGTCTCTGCCCCCTCTCTCTCTGCCCTCTCTCTCTCTACCCCCCCCCCCACCTCTCCCTCTCTAGAGGCGCCTGTGAGTTGGGAGCTATGCATGAGTAGATATGGCGGGGATGGGGTAAAAGGAGCTAATGAATAATATTAATATAATATCAAGGGGGGCGGTTAGTGTGTGTGTGTGGGGGTGGTTAGTGCATGTGTGGGGGGGGGGTGGTTAGTATGTGTGTGGTGCCGCAGATAGCCTCCCCCCCCCCCCCCACAACTGCGCAGTGAGGGGATGGGACCCAAAGGGGTCCCACTTGGTCTAGTATAACATAAAATCAGATTCACCCAACATACTTTCCACATTCTGGACATTTCAATTAATGCATTATTAATTTATTGTCTATTTTTACTACTTGTTTATCCAAGGGTAAACATCAATTGTGCCAACATTTTCCCCAATTTAAATATATTCTTCCATATCCTTCTGGCTAAATTACTTGTGTGAATATAATGTTCAAGAAGGAACTGCAGATGCTGGAAAATCGAAGGTAGACAAAATTGCTGGAGAAACTGAGCGGGTGCAGCACCATCTATGGAGCGAAGGAAATACTCAACGTTTCGGGCCAAAACCCTTCTTCAGACTATGTGTGAATATGGTGCTCACCTATGTCCCTCTACCTTTAGTTGATCCTGATTAGTTTTGCTTTCCCATGTTCCCCTTCCAGATTTGAATCTTTGCCACTTCTGTAATTAATCACTTTTAAAACGTAGCCCATCCCTGTAGAAAAGCTCCAACCTATCCCAAATTTGAGATGAACTAAGTGGAATACCACTTCCTGACACTCCATTTTAACTAACACAAAGGATGATCTAGAGTACGTTTTTATTATTGACTACAGGTGTGTGGAAAATCATGAGATATCTTTGCCCCTAAATTGATTTCCATCCAATAAAATTATAATCTTTTACCTTGTTGCCACTTTCCTGCACGAACCAAATATCACTTGATTTTCTTGCCTACTAAAACATATCTACATATGTTGCGAATCCTGACCCCTTTAAACAGCCTGATATTTGTAAGTGTCATTGACATTTATTTGGCAGCACAAGGAACAATAGATGCTGGTTTCTAAAAAAATCCACAAATTGCTGGAGCAATTAGGTTAGGCAGCATCTCCGGAGGACATGGATGTGCAATGTTTTGCGTCGGGACTCTTCTTGCAGAAGACCTGAAGTCTTCCTATCCTTGTCCTCCAGCTTTGCTGCCTGATCCACTGAATTACTCCAGCACTTTGTGCTTTTTCCATATTTATTATTTAGGATTTACCATATGAGGTAAACTTTCCCAAAGAAAGGCTGGACCTATAAATTAGCTTATTGAAATTAAATGTTTCCATGTCCTCCTCATTTGAATCTTTCCTCTTGCCTCTCCCTATCCCTTAAAAGTTCCCCTTATCTATCTTCTCCTTCCACAGTTTTCTCCTTAATCTCATTGCTGTGACCACTCTCCCAAATGCTTATCAACAGAAACCTCTTCCTGTCCTCCATCCCTATGCATTGACTGTCTCAAACACGTTCCCAATTCCTGATGTGTTAAACTGCAGCAGAGAGAGTTCCATTCCTTTGAGTAATCAAAGTCATTATTGGTGCTTATATTCCCTGTGGAATACATTAACAATGTTGAAAATATGTGCTACAAAAACTCTTAAAGTGTCCCTAGAACTTGTTGAGTGTTGATAATACATCAACAAACTTGTTTATGTATTTGTTTAAGAAGGAACTGCAGATGCTAGAAAATCGAAGGTAGACAAAAATGCTGGAGAAACTCAGCGGGTGAGGCAGCATCTATGGAGCAAAGGAAATAAGCAACGTTCAAGTCGAACCCCTTTTTGAGATTGCAGAAAGGTTTTGACCCGAAACGTTGCCTATTTCCTTCGCTCCATAGATGCTGCTTCACCTGCTAAGTTTCTCCAGCATTTATGTCTACCTTTTGTTTATGTATTTGATCATTTGAACTGAACTATTCGGCACAGAGTATATTATTTTAATCAAGTGCTGTCTTAGGTACAGGCCCCACTCCCTGGTTTCCAGCAACCTGATATGCATAAATCAGAATTCACACAAATTCACCTGACATTTTTCAAGCTAGCAATAACAATAATCTTTCATGGTATTTTTGGATTAGTTTTGAGACACAGTGCAGAAACAGACCCTTCAGTCCACCAAGTCCGCACCGACCTGCAATCCCCGTACACTAGCACTATCCTACACACTTCGGAACAATTTACAATCCTTTACCAATGCCAATTAACCTACAAACCTGTGCGTCTTTGGATTGTGGGAGGAAACTGGAGCATCCAGAGAAAACCCATGCGGTTTTCTGGAGAATGTACAAACTCCGTACAGACAAGCATCCGTCGTCAGGATTGAACCCGGGCCTACCGCTGAGCCACAGTGCTACCCATTCATTAATGTCCGGATACAGCATATATTTCAGAGTTTAATTATGGGTAATATAAGGTTAATTATTTAATTTAATTAAATGAATGAAATGTAGCAAATATGGTTAGCGGTAGAAAACAGCCATTTTTGATTAATGGAGAAATCCTTCTGTAACCTGGGGACTGCCTGAATTTGCGTGTCTTATAATGGACACAGGAATGTGAAAATTACACATAGGCACAAAATGCTGTAGTAACTCAGCGGGACAGGCATGCTGCCTGTCCCACTGAGTTACTCCAGCATTTTTTGTCTACCTTCGATTTAAACCAACATCTGCAGTTCTTTCTTACACAAGGTGTAAATCCCAATGCATAATTGATAAATTGTTATTTCTGCTCCCCGACAGATACAAGCAATGATCTATATGCGAGACGAACAAGAAATCTGTGTGGAATAAACTGCACCAGAACATACAGTGTTATGAAAACATTATGTAGGAGTTGATGTATTTTGATCTTTAATCAAGTCTCCTCTTATTGTTTCTATTACTGTAATATCATGTAAAGTGCAGTGTACAAATAGAGAAAGCACGGCAGGTGAACAATGGCAAAGGTTAAATGGGTGAGATAGTTCCACCTTCCCAAGCAGAACCAAGAAGATCAGGTCACTATTTCCAATCATGTATATTTTGCATGTTTTTGATGTTAAGATATACAGTAACCCCAAGTTTTTTCTGAGACAATTAAACATCTGAACGCATCCCTTTTCACATCATGTTTGCATCCATTATTAAGGACACGTTAACCAGGCACAGGAAACCATTAAAATGAAAATGGTTTTAAGAAAGAGTAGTTGTGTTTGACAAATCTGACGCATATTTTTGAGGATGTGGTTAGAAGGGTGAATAAAGGGTGGGGAAGAGGCTAGTGTATGAGGATTTTAAAAATACATCTGAGAAAAGTACCACACAATTTTTTTTAACATAAAATAATAGCTTTTGGGACAATAAACATGCAAACGTGGATAATGAGTTGATTAAATGATCAAACAAATCTTTTTTTAGGTCGACAGGTGTTACTAGTGGGCTGATGCAAGATTCAATACTGGGTCCACTGAGATTACAACATATAGACATAGAAACATAGAAATTAGGTGCAGGAGTAGGCCATTCGGCCCTTCGAGCCTGCACCGCCATTCAATATGATCATGGCTGATCATCCAACTCAGTATCCCGTACCTGCCTTCTCTCTATACCCTCTGATCCCTTTAGCCACAAGGGCCACATCTAACTCCCTCTTAAATATAGCCAATGAACTGGCCTCAACTACCCTCTGTGGCAGAGAGTTCCAGAGACCCACTACTCTGTGTTAAAAAATTCCTTCTCATCTCGGTCCTAAAGGATTTCCCCCTTATCCTTAAGCTGTGACCCCTTGTCCTGGACCTCCCCAACATCGGGAACAATCTTCCTGCATCTAGCCTGTCCAACCCCTTAAGAATTTTTAAAGTTTCTATAAGATCCCCTCTCAATCTCCTAAATTCTAGAGAGTATAAACCGAGTCTATGCAGTCTTTGTTCATAAGACAGTTCTGACATCCCAGGAATCAGTCTGGTGAACCTTCTCTGCACTCCCTCTATGGCAATGATGTCCTTCCTCAGATTTGGAGACCAGAACTGTACCCAATACTCCAGGTGTGGCCTCACCAAGACCCTATACAACTGAAGTAGAACCTCCCTGCTCCTATACTCAAATCCTTCTGCTATGAAAGCTAACATACCATTCGCTTTCTTCACTGCCTGCTGTACCTGCATGCCTATTTTCAATGACTGGTGTACCATGACACCCAGGTCGCGCTGCATCTCCCCTTTTCCTAATCGGCCTCCATTTAGATAATAGTCTGTTTTCCTATTTTTGCCACCAAAGTGGATAACCTCACATTTATCCACGTTATACTGCATCTGCCAAACATTTGCCCACTCACCCAGCCTATCCAAGTCACCTTGCAGTCTCCTAGCATCCTCCTCACAGCTAACATTGCCCCCCAGCTTAGTGTCATCCGCAAACTTGGAGATATTGCCTTCAATTCCCTCATCCAGATCATTTATGTATATTGTAAATATATATCAATGGCTTAATAGAATTCACTAAATTGAAGTATGCCAATGATACAAAGCTGTACAGATAGTTGAAATGATTGATCAAGGTGGCAAATTGTACATAAGATGGGGAAATATGGGATATTGTACTTCAGTGGGAATACTATAGCAGAATTATTTTCTTAAATGGTGATAAAATGTTCAGGGCTTAAGTGAGACCTCATTTGCAATGCTATGCAATATGTGTGAACAGGAATATTGTGAGAACAGCATCTGAAAACAGGCATCCACTGGGTATGTAACATTATCAGATGCAGGACTGCAGGTATCACAATCTGTAATCCCGTGGACTTGCATTTCATTTACTCTACCATTACGATCAGGCCAAGCGGTCAACTTCGTTTCAGTGAGGAATGCAAAAGGACATGCCAAGAGCAGCATCAGCTGCACCAAAAAAATTGCTGAATAGCAAAAAAAGCAGGCAACAGACGGAGCTAAGCAGTCTCACAACCAATGGATCAGATGAAAGCTTCACAGTCTTACAACACTTTGCCGTGAAGGATACTGGACACTCAGACAGCAAAAGAGAGGAGAAGGCCCCAAGAATATTGCCATTCTCATTGATATTAGGGCACAACATTTGTGACCAAAACTCAAGGCTGAAGCATTTGCAATTATGTTCAGTCAGAAATGTTCGATAGAAGGTCCATCGCTGCTTCATCTTGTGATTCGCATCTCCACCGAAACCAATCTCCAACCAATTCAATTCAAGCGATCCTATTGAGAATAGCTGACAGCTTGAGAAACAGAAATGGCACCTGAAAACAGTACTTAAGATGGGCTCTATGCAATTAGCTCCACCTTTACCCAAGCTGCTCAGATACAGGTACAACAATGCCATTTACCCGACAATGTAGAACATTGCCTGGGTATGTTCTGTTCATGACAATCAAGACAAATACAGGACATTCAGGACAAATACTAATTACCGCCCAATCTATTTACTCTTAACCATCAGTAAAGTACTGGAAGTGGCTGACAATGCTACCAAGTAGCACTTACTTGCCGATAATATGCTAAATGGTGGCCAGTTTAAATTTCACTCTGCTCAGGTCTGTTCTGCTCCAGATCTCATAACAAAGTTGGAAGAGCTAAGTTCCAGAAGTGAGATGAAAATGGCCTACCTTAAGCAAGGCAGCATTTGATTGAGTGTGGGGACAAGAAGCCCTTCTAAAACTGGGTCCACTGAGATTACAACATATATTAATGGCTTATTAGAATTCAGTAAACTGAAGTATGCCAATGATACAAAGCTGTACAGATAGGTGAAATGATTGATCGAGGGTGGCAAATTATACATAAGATGGGGAAATATGGGATATTCTACTTCAGTGGGAATACTATAACATAATTATTTTGTTAAATGGTGATAAAATGTTCAGGGCTTCAGTGAAACATCATTTGCAATGCTATGCAATATGTGTGAACAGGAATATTGTGAGAACAGCATCTGAAAACGGGCATCCACTGGGTATGAAACATCATCAGATGCAGGACTGCAGGTATCACAATCTGTAATCCCGTGGACTTGCATTTCATTTACTCTACCATTACGATAAGGCCAAGCGGTGAACTTTGTTTCAGTGAGGAATGCAAAAGGACATGACAAGAGCAGCATCAGCCACACCAAAAAATTGCTGAACAGCAAAATAAGCAGGCAACAGACAGAGCTAAGCAGTCTCACAACCAATGGATCAGATGAAAGCTTCACAGTCTTACAACACTTTGTCGTGAAGGATGCTGGACAATTAAACAGCAAAAGAGAGGAGAAGGCCCCAAGAATATCGCCATCCTCATTGATATTGGGGCACAACATATTGTTTGTGACCTAAACACGAGGCTGAAGCATTTGCCATTATGTTCAGCCAGAAATGTTAGATAGAAGGTCCATCGCTGCTTCCTCTTGTGATTCCCATCTCTACTGAAGCCAATCTCCACCCAATTCAATTCAAGCGATCCTTTTGAGAATAGCTGACAGCATGAGAAACAGAAATGGCACCTGAAAACAGTACTTAAGATGGGCTCTATGCAATTAGCTCCACCTTTATCCAAGCTGCTCAGATACAGGTACAACATTGCCATTTGCCCAACAATGTAGAACATTGCCCAGGTATGTTATAGACAATAGGTGCAGGAGTAGGCCAATCAGCCTTTTGAGCCAGCACCGCCATTCAATATGATCATGGCTGATCATCCACAATCAGTACCCTGTTCCCGCCTTCTCCCCATATCCCCTGACTCCGCTATCTTTAAGAGCCCTATCAAGCTCTCTCTTGAAAATATCCAGAGAACTGGCCTCCACCACCCTCTGATGCAGAGAATTCCACAGACTCACAACTCTCTGTGTGAAAAAGCGTTTCCTCATCTCTGTTCTAAATGCCTTATTCTTATACTGTGGCCCCTGGTTCTGGACTCCCCCAACATCGGGAACATGTTTCCTGTCTCTAGCGTGTCCAAGCCCTTAATAATCTAATATGTTTCAGTAAGATCCCCTCTCATCCATCTAAATTCCAGAGTATATAAGCCCAGCCACTCCATTCACTCAGCATATGACAGTCCCGCCATCCCGGGAATTAACCTTGTGAACCTATGCTGCACTCCCTCAATAGCAAAAATGTCCTTCCTCAAATTAGGGGACCAAAACTGCACACAATACACCAGGTGTGGTCTCACTAGGGCCCTGTACAACTGCAGAAGGACCTCTTTGTTCCTATATTCAACTCCTCTTGTTATGAAGGCCAACATGCCATTCGCTTCCTTCACTGCCTGCTGTACCTGCATGCTTACTTTCATTGACTGATGAACAAGGTTACCCACATCCCATTTTACTTCCCCTTTTCCCAATTTAACACCATTTAGATAATAATCTGCCTTCCTGTTTTTGCTACCAAAGTGGATAACCTCACATTTATCCACATTAAACTGCATCTGCCCACTCACCCAACCCGTCCAAGTCACCCTGCATTCTCATAACATCCGCCTCACAGTTCACACTGCCACCCTGTGCATGAAAATCAGGCCAAATACTAATTACCACCCAATCAATCTACTCTTAACCATCAGTAGAGTTCTGGAAGTGGCTGACAATGTTATCAAGTAGCACTTACGTGTCGATAATATGCTAAGTGATGGCCAGTTTCAATTTCACTCTGCTCAGGTCTGCTCTGCTGCAGATCTCGTAACAAAGTTGGAAGAGATAAGTTCCAGTAGTGAGATGAAAATGGGGAATGGCCTAGTAAAACGTCTAAAGTTCAAGAAGCCCTTCTAAAACTGGTCAGTGAGCATCAGAGAGAAAGTATTCAATGGTTATAGTCATTTCATACACAAAGATGGTTATGTTGCCAGAGATCAAATATGTTTTTTTCCCCCTCTCTCTAACCTTGCTTCATTAACCTATCAGCCAGATTGCTTCATCACCAGCTTATCACAATGGTAACCCTGGCCTCACCCTACCAGATATATTTATTGTATTATTCAAACCTTCCTATCCTGGTTGCAATTAAGAACAAGTCTCTCTCGTTTGCAGTTTTGACAAAGGTTCACTTTTGCTGAATCGTTCCCAGCATTACCCATTTTACATCACCATCGGCCCAACAATCTTCAGCAGCATTGCGTATCGATTGACCATGATCTCTACGCATTGCATGTTTCCTGCAGGCAAGCATGTACATGCACGAACAGCCAATCCAAGATGCTATTATTAATTTCCCTGTTGCACTGTGATTTTTCATGTGATTTTGTGATTTTTGTCCAATCGTGCAGCGTTTTGGTACTAACAGGTGCTAATCAATGGCTCAGTAATGAAATGTTGTCTGTGATGTTTTACTGCATTTCTCAGGTCAAAACTGTTCCAGAATTGCACTTATCTGACCAGGGCTGCAACATTCTGTTTTAAATTGAGCTATCTAGCATTTTAGTTCCAGGAGACACTACATTTATCTGGCTTTCAATAAATTGTACAGTAATATATTATCTAAATCTTTTTAAATATTTGGTGGATTAATAATCAGATATTTTTACAGTCTGGGATTTAAGTTATTGGGCTGGTGAGTATTGGAGAATTGGTGCTTGGGTTAGCCAATTCCACAGCAAATACTGCTTAATTTATAAAGGTAATTAGGCAGTATTTGTTAGGCTAGGCTTCTATGGTTATAGTTCTAGGCTTCAAATGGACATCCCACCAAAAATCATATCATTTTGAGATGTGATGCATAGATTCCTGTATCTGTCAGGAATACATATTGCATTATTTTTAAGGGGTAAAAGCAGAAAGGAAAAAATACCCAGCATTTCCCTTTCAATTGGTCTTAAACCATCCTCGAGGCTCCTGTACACCTGGCAAGGTTACATACTATACAGCAGATGCCAATAATCCAGGAAATTTAAGATGATACAACAGTAGTTTCTATTCCTGGCGCCTGAAATATTGTCCATATTGGTATCTCCCTATGCCTTGTACTTCAGCCTCACTGCTTATTGTATTTACAACATGTAGGTAGTTTTGCTCTGTTGGGGGCTAACCACCCCATCTAACCAAGTAGCTTGGAACAGAACACATTCCATGTGATTGCAATGAAGAATATCACACTCAATCACTTCCACACATTCCAAGCAATCTTATGATTAAAACTTGTGGATAGTGCACACAGTGTTCTTATGTCCTTGTATTAAGAGTTTAATTGGAGATTCAATACATATTCAATGTATTTGAATAAAATTAGTACTCAACATCTGATTTCCAAGATCATTTTGTGCCGCCACAAATCAATCTTTCCAGTTGGCAATCTGGAATGGATTAAATTGCTCACTTGGCCTTTTCTGTCTGTGGTATCTGTGACTGCTGCTGATCTCTGATTAACTAGCTTGCTGATTGATCAGATCGGGAGGTCTGATCTGTTGGCTGGGATTCTTAATATTTGGCTGAAATATTTAAATGGATATGTTCATATTCCCTGAATGTTTACCAGTGGTTGAAAAGGGCTTCAAATGTAGTTGTGCTTAAACAGAAAGGTACTTACTTTTATAGCAAATATTAAATTTAATATATATGCAAATTTGTTAGTAAATAGGCTACTGTGGATTTCCTGTCATTTTGAATTTAGATTTTTTTTTCAAAATTGTAAAATTCTTAGAAAATAATAGCCTTTTTTTTCTCTCATTTAATGAGAACATTTAGATAAAGTATATGTAAGCTAGAGTACTGTGCGGTATCTCGACCCCCAATTATTACGTTGAACTTTATTTAAGGAACTGATGCCACACAATGCTGAGAACTATATTCTGCACTCTATCTTCCCTTTTGCTCCTATTTATTGTATGAGTTTAAACTGATTGTATCTATGTAAGATATATTTGAACTATTTCGGTAGCATGCAAAACAAAGCTGTTCTCTGTACCTCAGTGTGTAACAATAATAAACCTAAACCTAAAAAAGTTTGCTGATATTACAAAACTCATCAATGTAGTTCAAAGTAGAGGGGAGATATGCACAACTGTTGTCACTAGTAAGCTGACAAGATCAGAAGTGCATTCGCTGAAATGGCAATAAAAATGATTCATATAATTTAATTGGTGGAGAACAAAGAACACCCAGGATTATGAACAAAGGGACAGAGATGTGGGAACTAATCATAACCAGTCCAACAAAGACCCAGCATTAACATACTGAGCTAAATTGATTATTTAGTGCTATGCACTGTTTTATAAATGTTCTCATCTTGCTCTGTAAGCAAGTGTGATATTTAAGACTAGCATAAGTTCCTTTCACCTCCAGCTGAGTTAGGGTCCTTTATAAAGATGATGAGATGAAAGTCTACTTTCACATTCCATCATAGGTTCTGTACAAAATTAATTTACACGGGATCAAACACTTTCTACTTCACAAAAATGGTTTGGATGGGCAGTCTTGTTTGGGAAATGGGAAAATTGAAAATGCACATTAACGCTGATGTTCTGAGATTGTGTATTAAAAGGGAACGCATTATCCGATCCAGAATAATGTTGACACTGGCTGTATATAACCTATCTGGCATCAGACCCTACAGTGTGCAATTATTTTTGTATAAGAATCATTGATTGGATTACTTCATTGCAAATACAATTTAAAATACGTTATTAAAGTGTACTTCTTGCTTGTGTACGGGATTATGAAGTGTCATGAAAATTGTTGCACTAAAACAACTGATAAACATTCAAATTAAAATAATTCAGGCGCTGAAAGTGTGTACAAAAACAAAGAAATGTCGAAAAAACAGTCAACGGGAGAGGCAGCATCTGTGGAGAATGGAAAAGAGAGAGAGATTTCACAAGGTGATGGCCTATTAAGTTTAATATCAAAACACAAAATGCTGGAGGAATTCAAGGGAAGGGAATGGACAGACATCGTTTCAGTTCTGAAGAAGGATATTGACCCAAAACGTCGCCTGTCCATTCCCTCGACAGAGGCAGCCTGACCCCCTGAGCTCCTCAGTTGATCCTGAGTTGCATGTATTTACTGATTGTGGCCATCGAGTGTCACTGTGGAACAGTTCAGTATTTTGTACTTGCATTGTCTTGGCTCTCAGTCCTGCAACTGAGGGCAAGCGTTTTAGGGAGTCATAGAACATAGAACATTGTAGCAGAAGAACAGGTTATCTGCCTATGATGCCAATTTAAACTGCATATCTGCCTGTACATTGGCTTAAGGGCCTGTCCCACTGTACGAGGTAATTTAAGAGTTCTCCCGCGTTTCCCGATTCGAACTCGGAGAATTACGGTAATAGCCGCTCTCGTGGACATTTTTCAACACGTTGAAAATACTTCACGAGCTTACCATGTATCCCGAGTACCTGCCGTTAGTGTTACGAGCCTCTAAGAGACGTCCCAAGCTCCGACATACCTGTTACGTACATTCTATGTACTTACCACGAATTTGATTTTTTTTTTAAACTCGGGAGAGCTCTTGGGTAAACTCGTATAGTGGGTCAGGCCCTTCATCCCTCCATTCGTAGCTAGTTCAGGTGCCGGTCTTAATGTCTCTAAAGCATTGCCTTTGTACTTCTATCCACCATTTTCCCTGGCAGCTCATTCCAGGCATTCAGCACTCTGTAAAAAAAAATCCCTCTTAACTACTCTCCCTATCCTCATGATAAAGCCCTGCCCTCTGATAATTAACATTTGCACACTGGAGAAAAAACTCTATCCAATCAGATCAGATAATACTATACATGAACAAAATCAAGTCAGACTCAAGTACAATAGTGAGATTAAACAAGAACTTACCAGTTCGAAGTTTGATCTTTATTTTATGAGGAGTTACGATGAGGGATTACGTGAAGAAGCCCCGCCTGGCGCTGGATCGGCATACTTCAAAGCAGCGGCATGAAAAACACAGAACCAATAGCCGAAGTAAAATAGTAAGGCCCAAAATAGACTAGAACTACCAGATGATCATTTACATTATGAGGGTTGGGAGTGGAGGGCATGTAATCCCTCATCGTAACTCCTCATAAAATAAAGATCAAACTTCGAACTGGTAAGTTCTCGTTTAATCTCACTATTTTACTTCGGAGTCACGTGAGTGACAACGTGAAGATTTTGAAGCTCTGTGTTTTTTATGTCGTAAATTCATTTCATACGACTCTCTGTTTAGTCAAAACAGTAGTGAGTAAATAGTATTTTAGGACATTGTTACAATTTATGTAATAAGTCCTAAAAAGAACAACTTTTTAATAATAACCCCTCTATCTCAGGGGAAAATTACAAAATAAATTGATAAATGATGTCAATGGTAACATAAATCGATAATATAAATCGATAATATAAAACAAAGCAAGCATTTAAAGAGAACCCAGTACTGTGTGTCCAAATCCTGGCACCGTGACAACAGGTTTATTGTAGAACTTTGAAAAAATCTCTTCTCTAGACCACCCTGCGGCCTCTAAAATTTGATCGAGTGGTACGTCCTGTACCTTCGCCACGGACGTAGCTGCCGCCCTAGTGGAGTAAGATTTAAACACATCAGTGTCTATTCTTGCTAGACCCAAAACCTGTTTTAACCATCTAGAAATGGTTTGAACTGAAACTTTTGTATGTGGCTTTTTGTGTGTTATCAATAACGCTTTCTCAGAACCTCTGAGATTTTGGTTACCTCAATATATTGAGTTAAATGCTTAACTACACACAATGTTTCATCAATAGGATATGCTTTAAACATTACCTTCATTCCAGTTCTTCCTGGTCTGCTTTGTTTGATCAAGTCATAAACATAAAACATAATGTTATCTGTAGTCACATGCATGCAATCCAACCATTACAATTGCAAAGTTTGTACTCTTTGAGCTGATACCAATGCCATTAACATTACCACCTTGAATGTTAATTTCTGCAAAGACATTGAATTAATTGGAATCCATTGTTTAAGCAAAGTGAGAACAATGCTAACATCCCAAATTTCTGTATATCTGGGCTTGGGAGGATTTTTATTGAAAATTCCTTTCATGAATCGGGATACTAATGGGTGAAACCCAACTGAATCCCGATCCGAAATTTGTCCTAAATAGGATGACAATGCACTACGAGCACAATTAATGGCACTATAACTCAAATGCTCATCAAAGTGTAACCCAGCAAGGAACTCCAATACATTTGAAATGTTTGCAGTATGATAAGATATCTTTGACTGTGTACAAAAACTTCCCATTTCCTTATATGCGACATATATTGTTTTAGTGCTATTCCTCCAAGCTGCATCTATAACATCCATGGTCCTGTCTGACAGTTCAAACTCTTGCAATGGTGTGGTCAGAACCTGCAGATTAACAAATTCATATGATCATGCAATGGATGAATTTCTTTTGTTACTGGTTGTGTCAACAGATTGTCGCAACTGGGAATTGTCATGCATGGTTCAATAATCATTTTAGCATCAATGGGTCAATGGGAACCATGACTGCATGGGCCAATTTGGCACCACCAAAATGCCTTTGGCAGCGTCTTGCGCTATTTTCTTGAGACATTGCCCACTGAGACAGAATGGGGAAAAAGCATAAAAGAACGTATTCCCCAGTGTAGCGAGAAAACATCCACCGCTACTGCCCCTGGATCGTGTTCCCAAGACACGTATTTGGGCAATTGGTGATTCAATCTAGATGCAAACAGATCAATGTCCGGTACTCCATACCGACTGACAATATTTTTGAAAATTTGTGGATTTAACATCCATTCTGTATTGTCTTAAAATATTCGTGATCTTTTGTCTGCCACAACATTGTCTCTCCCCGAGAGATAAATAGCTGAAAGCCAAATATTTTTTGCCATACACCATTGCCACATCTGGTTTACCAGATGATCACATGATATTGATCTGACACCACCCATGTGATTGATATATGCCACAGCTGTGGTATTATCTATTTGTACTTGGACATGCAAATCTTTTAATGAAGAGCAATAAGCTTTTAATCCATAAAATGCTCCCAGTAGCTCCAAATAATTAATACCATATGTTTGGAGCAATAAATCCTCTTGGACAGCCCATCTGCCTCCACAGCTGGTCTCATTATCCGTAGCCCCCCATCCGAGAGAACTTGCGTCAGTTTGCAAAAACACTACTGGCTGATGAACTAAAATGTTCTTAGCAGCTTGTGGAACATTCTCAATCCACCAATGTAATTCTGATAAAGCTTCCTTAGGCAATTGCATTGGCCTATCAAATGGCCTGCTCGCTGAATAGGCACTTGAGTTTTTGCCCTTTGAAGATTTTGGTAATGTAGACGACCAACTCTACTGCTGGAAATGCTGCTACCAATTTACCAATAACCTTGGCAACCTCTCGGATGGAGGGATAAGGTTTGTTAATCAGGTTCTGACACACATTTGTCAAATCCAACACCTAATCCATTGGTAAAGTTACCAACATGGTAACTGAGTTAATCACAAACCCCAGATATTCAATGGTTTGGGATGGCTGTAACTTAGATTTGTTGGATGGATCAGGAACCCAACTTCTCAAACAAACTTGTAGTTGCTGAGACTAATTTTCCAGCTGACTCCTAATTAGCATTGACAATTAAATGTCATCTAGATAAGCCATAACGATGTGCCCTTAGCAGTGCAAATGCTGACTTAATCCATTAGGCAAAGCTTTGTATTGCCACAGCTGTCCCATCCATAACTTTAATTACCTGCGAAACTATGGTGAATTGGGACCGAAAATATGCATCCTTCAATCTATTGTAGCCATATAACAACCTGTTGATACCAGCTGCATTGCAGTGTTGAATGTGTCCATTTTGAAATGTTTATACTGGACAATGTATTTAATTGTGTGAGATCTAAAATGATTCTACAACCCCATCTTTCTTCGGTCTGGGGAAAATATTTGATACAATTGTTGTCGATCCTCGCCTGTTTCTCAATAACTCCTTTCTCACACAAATTCTTAACCTCTTTGTCAATTTGTATTCTTTCAAGACTGAAAACATGAAAGAATGATTAGGCTTATTGGGTCCGAATGGATCCATACCTCCCTTTCATTATAAACATTTGGAGTCTACCACCAATCTGAGGTTCATCCAAACATCCTTCTTTAATAGGATAAAGTTTTGTACCTCTCCAACTGGACGAAATGATCTCCTTACCCAATAAATGGGTGTACATTCGGCTGTGCTGGCTGGTAATTCTTCCTTATCATACTCCTGCCTCGGCTCGTTCCAGCTCCAAAATCAAATCCCTTTCTCATATGACCAGCCTTCTGGCCAAACTGAAGGATTTCACAAGACCAACAGTTTTTGCCTCTTCATCCATTTCTTTAATTTGTTTAGACAGATTTCCTCCGAACAAATAACCAAGAGCTTGAACATTGCTTGCCCTGTAAATCTTGGATGTAAAAGAGGCCGAATGGCAATCTTCCATTTTACATAATTTATCTCAAAATGAGTTGCAGAATAAGCCCAACATATTTTGTTTATTCTGAACTTTGGTCATTCCACAACCTTCCAGCTTGTCTTCCAAAAGACAGTGATGCCAAAATTAGCTTGAGGATTCTTTAATCGTAATTCCTGCGCCCGCATTATTGCTGACATTGGCGCCCAAAAAGCCGGATTTACCATAGGTACCTTCTTTATTTTAGGTGTTTGGAACGCTTCATGAATTTGCGTGTCATCCTTGCGCATGCTAATCTTCTCTGTATCGTTCCAATTTTAGTATATGTGCAGCCGAAGCGAGCACTTTTACAATAAATAGGTGTTTAAATCCAAATCTGCTGTCTCAACCATAACAGCTTTTTTGAGGCAGGTGAGAGACCATATAATTAACATTGGCCGCCAGGTTTCCTTCCATGGCCTCACCGCCTCCTCCAGGTATAGTAACTTTGTGCCCCTCAGACACACCTGGATTTGTATTGTGGTGGGTACTTCTGACCACAACACCACTTTCAGGGTCAGTCTCATACAGCCCTGGTACTCCTGAAACTTGTTCAAGGAGACTTCCTCCAGCCCAATCCCAGGCACTGGAGTTTCAATTCCCATTTCAAACTGGCACCATATTCATGTATATGGAACCCCCTCAGGGGCTGCCTGGGAATATTCTGGGTACTTAGACCCTTGGTTGATATTGTTTGGAGTATTTCCTCCATTAGATCCATACTTAGTCAAAGGCTTACCTTTCAGGATCTTTCAGAAACCTCAGGCCTTTCAAGCTTCTTTTTACATTTTAGGCACTGGGTTTTCAAAGTTTTTGTTTGTGGAGCAACCAAAGGCTCACTAACAGGTATTTCAACGGCCACCGGTATCGGAACCGGCTCCGCAATAATCTGCTGTCCCGACTTTTCTACACCCCGGGACGCACGTTTTACCCGCGATTTTTTAAAACATTTTAATTTTTATTTTAACTCCTCCTGGTTTACCTACCAGCCTACGGAGTTTTTAGAAAACGCCCTGGAAGTAAAATAATTTTACTTACCTGCGGGCCGTTTCCTTACCGCTGTGTTGGAGCTGCGCTCTGCAGCTCTTCCTCTGCCGATAGCGTCGACGTAATGCCGATCCAGCGCCAGGCGGGGCTTCTTCACGTAGTCACTCACGTGACTCCGAAGTAAAATAGGTAGAGCAAAGGGGAAGATACAGAGTGCAGAATATAGTTTGCAGCATTGTGGCACATCAGTTTCTTAGACAATCAATCACAATCACAATCAGTTTTATTCGTCACATTGCACATAAAGTGCAAGTGAAATGAATTTGCCAGCAGCGGTACAATGATAAAGAACACACAAAAACACACAAAGCATTTTTACACCAACATCCACCGCAGCATTCATCACTGTGGTGGAAGGCACAAAAATTGTCCAGTCCACCTCCATTTTCCCCCGTGGTCGGAACCTCCACCCTCCGCAGCCGCCGCTGCGGGCGTCCAGATGTGCAGACATGGTCAGTCCAGGTAAGTCCTGAATCGGTGCCTCCCCACCGGAGACCGCGGCTTCAAGTTGGTGTAGGCTGCAGGCCGGCGGTCGGAGATTTAAAGTTCGCGCCGCAGCCAGAAGCACTGCAGACTGCAGGGCCGGCAGTCGAAGCTCCCCTCATGGGATCCCTGGCGAGGGACCCCGCTCCTGATGGTAAGTCCCCGCCACGCCCGTGGTACAAGTTGGTCGCGGGCCGGCAGTTGGAGCTCTTCTTCCCCCGGGTCCCCACGAGGGATCCCAGGCCCATGATGCCGCGCCGGCCGGCCGCAGCTCTGCAGACTAGTGTCTGCAATGGGGAAAGGTGAACCAGACAGTGCCCTAGTTTATAGAAAGACCATTCAGGAGCTTGATAAAAGAGGCAAAGAAGCCGTTCCCGAGTCTGGTGCTACGTGCTGTCAAGCTTTTGTATCTTCTGCCCAATGGGAGTGGGGAGAAAGAATGGGACAAATCTTTAATTATGTTAGCTGCTCTTCCCAGGCAGCGTGAAGTGTAGATGGAGTCAACAGTGGAAGGTCTGGTCTATGTGAAGTACTTGCTACATCTACAACTCTCTGCAATTTCTTGCAGGCTTTGGGCAGAGCTGTTCCCAAACCAAGCAACCTGTGATGCAACCTGACAATATGCTGTGTACAGTACATCTGGAGAAGTTTGTAAGAGGCATTAGAGACGAGCCAAATTTTGTCAGTCTCCTCAGGAAGTAGAGCCATCGGAGTGCCCTCTTAGCTGTTGCATCAATGTGGTTGGTTCATGACAGCACAACGGTTATACTAACTCCGAGGAACTTGAAGCTCTCAACCATTTCCACTTTGGCTCCATTGATGCCGATTGGGGCATGTACTCCACCATGCTTCCTGAAGTCAATAACTAGCTCCTTCATCTTGCTACCATTGAGGGAGGGGTTATCTTGACACCATGTTACAACATTCCTCTATTTCCTTCCTGTGTTCCATCTTGTCATTGCTCATGATCCGGCCCACCATCTGCAAACTTGTAGACGGTGTTAGAGCTGAATTTCAGGTCACCCATCAGCCTCTGATGCACCAGAGAAAGTAATCTATATTTGTATGACCTTTCCTAATAGCTAATACCCTCTAATCCGGCCTTCACCCTGGTGAAGCTTTTCAGCATCCTCTCCCAGGCACGTGCCGTGAGTAATTACTCAGGGTAGGCACTCAGTCCGCTTTAAAAAAAATGTAAACCGCGCATGCGCAGATTGTTCTCCCTGTTAAATAAATAAATAAATAAAAACAGTGACATTTCAATTTGCCCAAGGCTTCCTAGTCCTAGACCAATTGGGGGGACAGTTCCTTTCACAGCGTGTGGAGAGTCTGTGCCAGGGGTAAAGTTGTGGGGAGGGCACGAGTGTTGAGAAGGAAGGTGTCGGGGATACTGCCAGCGCTGGAAAGGACACAGAGAACATTTACGAGGAAGGTGCCAGGACTAGAGGGTCTGAGCGATATATAGAGGTTGTAGGCTGGACGTGTGAGGAGCAATGGTGAAAATCGCAAGAAAGTACTTATCACAAAGTACTGGAAGCTTCACTCCCTCAATGCTGCCGCAGCTCTCCGGGCGCGAAGCCACGCACTGTAGCTGGGGATAGAAGCAGCTCGGGGAGCGGCCACCGGGTCCCGACAGCTGAACTGGCCGCCACTTCAGCGCCTTCTGCCGGCCCGCTCACCTTTGGCAGTGCTCTCCGTCGGAACACCTGTCACCTGCCGTTCGCCGACTTCGCTCATTTCAGCGGCGTCCTGCAAATCCTTAAATTCCCACAGCCGAGTAACCTCAATCGCGCTGTCGAAATTTAAGGACATGAGTGAGGCCAGCGAGCGGCAGGAGAGAGGTTTTTAGATGGAGAGCTGCCAGAGGTGCAGAAGGAGCTAAGGTGGCGGCTGGTTCCACTGTCCGGCCCGGCGGCTGCTCAGCCACACAAGCTACTTCTCTCCCCCCCCCCCCCCCCCCCACCCCCCGGCCTCAGAGCGGTGGCATTCCACGCCTCCGTGCAAGGAGCGTCGCAAGTGGATGCCCCCGACCCCTCATTCATAACATTTGTGCCCTCCCCGCAACTTTACCCCGGGCCAGACTCCCCAAACGCTGTGAAAGGAGCTCCCCCCCCCCCCCCCCACACCCCAGGAAATATGGTATTTTTAAAAAAATCACAAAATGTACTTACCACATCATTGGTACATGACAAACTGCGGTTGAAAACCCCGCCAAGAAACTTGGGCTGCGCATGCGCAGTAGACTGATGTGCATGCGCAGTACAGCAAAGGCAGAATTTCAGCTGCCTTCAGCCCCGCTTGTCATTGACGGCTTCAGGCAGCGCTGACGGCACGTGGGCTGCTCAGAGCTTCCCGTGCCACAAGCGCTGCGGATGAAAGGCACGGAGAATTATGTCTACCTAAGAGATCGATCTCTTAGACAGGCATAATTCTCCCATGCCTTTACTATTTATATTTAATAATTGCCATTTCATAATTTTAGTCAGGGTAGGCAGTGCCTACCTTGCCTACCCTGACGGCACATGCCTGTCCTCTCCATACCCTCCACATCTATTCTATAATATTATGAAGAGGACTGCACATAATACGTCAAATGAAGCCTAACCAAAGTTACGGTAAATAATACAGCAACATGATTTCCCACTGCTTATACTCATCACCCTGACCGATGAAGTATGCCATATTCCTTCTTTAATAGTCTAACTGTGTCTATTGTGGTATCATTTTGAGGTAGCTATGGACTTACCCACAAGATTCCTTCTTACATCTATGTTCCCAAGTGTTCTACCATTTACTGTCTAGTTTCCTCTAACATCCGACCTCCCAACATGTAACACCCCGCCTTTGTCCAGATTAAAATCTGGCTACCATTTCTCTGCCCATATTTCCAACTGGTTTAGGTCCTGCTGAATCCTTTGACAATTTTCCTCATTATTCCCAATTCTGCCATTTTTGTGACTCTGCAAACTTACTAATCAATCCATCGACATTTTCATCCAAACCATTTATATATATCATAAACAACAGAGGTCCTAGCACTGATCTTTTTGGGGACACGACTAGTCACAGTTCTCAAGGTAAAAATGACACCACCTCACCACTAGGCTGTATCCTCCATGGCCAAATCAATTTTGAATCCAATCTACCAAGTTTCTGGATCATTCTAAAATGAGGGACCTTGTCGAAAGCTACAGTATATAGCTTCTACAGCAGAATTGTATTGTCTTCAGTACACAAAACTGAATTACAGTATTATCTGATGCAGTGCAGTAAGTATATCACACCATGGTGCAGTGAAGTGGTAAGTGCATTATTTTAGACTATGTAGGGAACTGCAAGAAATATTTACCCACCGCTTCCATATTCTGTTGATTCAAGACTCAAGAAAGATCAAAATTCAAATACATTGTGCATAATCCATCCAATCAAATCCAAATCTGTAAGTATATTAAACACTATTATCTATATTACTAAAAGTCTGATCTTGACCACTTCCTGTTGTTCTGTATATTGATTTTAGAAAAAACCCTGCTACTTACGGCTGTGATTTTTGGCCAATTGTCCCCCTCCGTTGAGCAGGACAAGAGGATTTTTCCCATCAATGAAAAATAAAAGTGTTATTATTGTTTAAAAAATGTTGAGAGTCTCTCTCTCCTGAAGCCCACGCCCCTTCCGGAGGGACTATAAAACCCGGAAGTGTGGAGGTGCCTCAGTTTTCTGCAAGATGGGGGAGCGAGAGGTTACAATTCCCAGTCTGAGCTGTGAATAGCACTGAACACATGTCTACTAAACTGTAAGTGGTTTTACTGACCTGTCAGTGCCCTTAAAGTGGCTTGAAAATGTAGTTTGAAAATGCAAAAGAGTGTTTTGGTTTGAAAGTGCCAAAGCTGTGCTGCCTTTAGTTTTGAAAGTGTTAAAGCAAGCTGTGTTGCCTTTGGTGTTGAAAGTGCTAAAGCGAGCTGCCTTGCTTAATTAGAGCTGCCTTGACTAATTAGAGCTGCCTTGCCTAATTAGAGCTGCCTTGCCTTCTATATAATTAAAAGCCTAATCTTGACCACTTCCTGTTTGCGCTTTATATTGATTTGAGTAAAAACGCTACCACGTACGGCTGTGATTTTTGGCCATCTTATTCAGTCCCCCTCCGCTCATCAGGTGCCGAGGATTTTTCCCATTGATGAAAAAGAAAAGTTATTAGTGTTTAAAAAATATTGAGATTCTCTCTCCTGTCAATCACGCCATGAAGGCCACACCCCTTCTGGTGGGAGGGACTATAAAACCCAGAAGTGTGGGCGTGGCTCTATCTCTGCAAGATGGGGGAGGGAGAGGTCACGACTCGCTGTCTTTAGTGGCCTTGCACCCTGCTTGAAATGGTATGAAACTGCCCTTGAATTTGGTGCCCTTGCACCCTGCTTGAAATGGAATTTCAAGGAATAGCCGTGAATCAACTGCGAGCCCACCAGCCGTGAGTGAGTGAGCTGCCAGCACAACAGGCTTGAGTGACTAAGCAGCCAGCTCAAGAATCCATTCGGCCCACAATGTCCATACTATCCCTCTGGAAACCAGTCCCTTCAGCGCACAACACCCATACTAGCACTCCAGAAAGCCCCCCCCCCCCCCCCCCCCCCCAGCCACCAATATTGGAATTGGTGGAGAGGTGGAATATTGCGTTGGGGGACCAGCCCTCCCGTGTGATGCTGGGACCCAACGGATCCCACTTTGTCTAGTATTACGTATTTATCAAATCTTCACATTCCGGAGAGTTAAATCTCTTCATTCCAAATTCCCCCAACCTACTGTTATCTGTCACAACATGCTGCTGGATGTGACTGTGTTACATTCTTTATCATTTTCAACTACTGCACACAATGCATAATATCATTTCCTACAGCTTCTTTGTAATTTTTTGATTTCTTTCAGTACTCTGGATTTCTCGCAAACTTGAATGGTTTTTTTGAATGCATAATGTCCAGTGGGAACTGACCTGTCTCCATCAGTGGATCCTACATTAGTATAATGCTGGATACACTCACCTTACTGCTCATCTGGGCCACAGGTTCTTGTGCATTCCGTGTCTAGTCCTTATTTCTTGCTCCCTTGGGCCACACCATATATGTATTTTCCTCTTTGGAACTGATATTGATACTTTACATTCTCCATCAGCATTGTGGCCGCTTGTCCTGCAATTTACCTGGACTTTACCCGAGGCAACCACCATCTCATATCCCCAACCTCCCTTGCTTTCCCACTGAACTGAATTGAACGAACTCCGAGGTTGCCATGCTTTAGGGAACGGGGTTTCCCCTCTCCCATCATCGATGAGGCCCTCATGTGTGTCTCCTCAGTACCCTGCAGCTCTGCCCTTGCAAGAAATGGCAGACAAGTTGAACAAGTACTTTGGATCCGTCTTCACTAAGGAAGACATAAACAATCTCCCTGATGTACCAGTGGCCAGAGGATCTAGGGTGACGGAGGAACTGAAGGAAATTCACATTAGGCAGGAAATTGTGTTGAGTAGACTGATGGGACTGAAGGCTGATAAATCCCCAGGACCTGATGGTCTGCATCCCTGGGTACTTAAGGAAGTGGCTCTTGAAATTGGTGATCATTTTCCAATGTTCTATGGATTCAGGATCAGTTCCTGTGGATTGGAGGGTAGCAAACAGGGAATTATAGACCAGTTAGCCTGACATCAGTGTTGGGGAAGATGCTGGAGTCAATTATAAAAGATGAAATAACGGCACATTTGGATAGCAGTAACGGGATCGGTCCGAGTCAACATGGATTTACGAAGGGGAAATCATGCTTGACTAATCTTCTGGAATTATTTGAGGCTGTAACTGGGAAAATGGACAAGGGAGAACCAGTGGATGTAGTGTACGTGGACTTTCAGAAAGCACATAGGAGATTAGTGGGCAAAATTAGAGCACATGGTAATGGGAGTGGGGTACAGACATGGATGGAAAATTGGTTGGCAGACAGGAAACAAAGAGTAGGGATTAACGGGTCCCTTTCAGAATGGCAATCAGTGACTGGTGGGGGACCGCAAGGCACAGTGCTGGGACCGCAGCAATTTGCAATATACATTCATGATTTAGATGAAAGGATTAAAAGTAATTAGCAAAATTGCAGATGACACAAAGCTTAGTGGCCGTGTGAACTGTGAGGAGGATGCTATAAGGATGCAGGGTGACTTGGACAGGTTGGGAGAGTGGGCAGATGCATGTCAGATGCAGTTTAATGTGGATAAATGTGAGGTCATCCACTTTGGTGACAAAAACAGGAAGGCAGATTATTATCTGATGCTGTCAAATTGGGAAAAGGGGAAGTACGAGAAGATTTGGGGGTCCTTGTTCATCAGTCACTGAAAGTAGCCATGCAGGTACAGCAGGCAGTGAAAAAATCGAATGGCATGTTGGCCTTCAGAACAAGAGGAGTTGAGTATAGGAGCAAAGAGGTCCTTCTGCAGTTGTGCAGGGCCCTAGTGAGCCCACACCTGGAGTATTGTGTGCAGTTTTGGTCTCCAAATTTGAGGAAGGACATTCTTGATGTTGAGGGAGTGCAGCGTAGATTCACGAGGTTAATTCCCAGGATGGCGGCACTGTCATATGTTGATAGAATGGAGCGGCTGAGCTTGTATACTCTGGAATTTAGAAGCATGAGAGGGGATCTTATTGAAACACATAAGATTATTAAGGGTTTGGACATGCTAGATGCAGGAAACAGGTTCCCGATGTCGGTGGAGTCCAGAACCAGGGGCCACAGTTTAAGAATAAGGGGTAAGCCATTTAGAACGTAGATGAGGAAAAACTTTTTCACACAGAGAGTTGTGAATCTGTAGAATTCTCTACCTCAAAGGCAGTGGAGGCCAATTCTCTGGATGCTTTCAAGAGAGAGCTAGATAGAACTCAAAGATAGCAGAGTCAGGGAATATGGGGAGAAGGCAGGAACGGGGTACTGATTATGGATGATCAGCCATGATCACAGTGAATGGCGGTGCGGGCTGGAAGGGCCAAATGGCCCACTCCTGCACCTATTGTCTATTGTCTATAACACTAGCCACATTTTCCCATCTCCACCTCTTTCCGCCTTCCGCAGAGACAGTTCCCTCTGCAACTCCCTGGCTAACTCATCCCTTCACACCCAAACCACCTCCTCCCCAGGCACCTTCCCCTACAACCGCCGAAGATGCAACATCTGTCGCTATACCTCATCCCTTGACTCTGTCAAGGGACCCCCAACAGTCCTTTCAGGTCAGGCAGAGGTTCACTTGCACTTCCTCCAACCTCATCTACTGTATCCGTTGTTCAAGATGTGGACTTTTATACATCGGCAAGACCAAATGCAGACTGGCCACTCAGCCCGCATGAACCAACCTGATCTCCGTGTTTCTGGACACTTTAATTCTCCTTCCCATTCCTACACAGACCTTTCTGTCCTAGGTCTCCTCCATTGTCAGAGTGAGGTTAAACGCAAATTGGAGGAACAGCATCTCATATTTTGTTTGGGCATCTTACAGCCCAGTGGTATGAATATTGATTTCTCTTATCACTTCAGGCAACCCAGGCATTCCTTCTCTCTCTATCCCTCCCCAACCAAAGTCGCACCAGCTTCTCATTTTCACCCTACAATCAGCTTACAATGGCCTGTTTCCTTTATCATCATTACTTTTTTGCATATCTTTCATTCATTGTTCTTTTTCTCTCCACATCACTATCTCTATCTCTCATTTCCCTTATCCCTCACCAGTCTGAAGAAGGGTCTCGACCCGAAACGTCACCCATTCCTTCTCTCCAGAGACGTTGCTTGTCCCTTGTTGGAACAAGGACATGGCAGACCAATTGAATAACTACTTTGGTTCTGTCTTCACTAAGGAAGACATAAATAATCTGCCAGAAATAGCAGTGGAACGGGGGTCAAATAAGATGGAGGAACTGAGTGAAATCCAGGTTAGCCGGGAGGTGGTGTTGGGTAAATTGAACGGATTGAAGGCCGATAAATCCCCAGGGCCAGATAGTCTGCATCCCAGAGTACTCAAGGAGGTAGCCACAGAAATAGTGGATGCATTAGTGATAATTTTTCAAAATTCCTTAGATTCTGGAGTAGTTCCTGAGGATTGGAGGGTAGCTAATGTAACCCCACTTTTTAAAAAAGGAGGGAGAGAGAAAGCGGGGAATTACAGACCAGTTAGTCTAACATCGGTAGTGGGGAAACTGCTAGAGTCAGTTATTAAAGATGGGATAGCAGCGCATTTGGAAAGTGGTGAAATCATTGGACAAAGTCAGCATGGATTTACGAAAGGTAAATCATGTCTGACAAATCTGATAGAATTTTTTGAGGATGTAACTAGTAGAGTGGATAAGGGAGAACCAGTGGATGTGTTATATCTAGACTTTCAGAAGGCTTTCGACAAGGTCCCGCATAAGAGATTAGCATACAAACTTAAAGCACACGGTATTGGGGGTTCAGTATTGATGTGGATAGAGAACTGGCTAGCAGACAGGAGGCAAAGGGTAGGAGTAAACGGGTCCTTTTCAGAATGGCAGGCAGTGACTAGTGGGGTGCCGCAAGGCTCAGTGCTGGGACCCCAGCTATTTACAATATATATTAATGATTTGGACGAGGGAATTCAATGCAACATCTCCAAATTTGCAGATGATACCAAGCTGGGGGGTATAGTTAGGTGTGAGGAGGATGCTTGGAGGCTGCAGGGTGATTTGGATAGGCTGAGTGAATGGGCAGATGCATGGCAGATGCAGTATAATGTGGATAAATGTGAGGTTATCCACTTTGGTGGCAAAAACATGAGGGTAGACTATTATCTGAATGGTGGCAGATTAGGAAAGGGGGAGATGCAACGAGACCTGGGTGTCATGGTACACCAGTCATTGAAAGTAGGCATGCAGGTGCAGCAGGCAGTGAAGAAAGCAAATGGTATGTTAGCATTCATAGCGAAAGGATTTGAGTATAGGAGCAGGGAGGTTCTACTGCAGTTGTACAGGGTTTTGGTGAGGCCACACCTGGAGTATTGCATACAGTTTTGGTCTCCAAATCTGAGGAAAGACATCCTTGCCATAGAGGGGGTACAGAGAAGATTCACCAGACTGATTCCTGGGATGTCAGGACTTTCATATGAGGAAAGATTGGATAGACTCGGCTTGTACTCGCTGGAATTTAGAAGATTGAGGGGGGATCTTATAGAAACTTACAAAATTCTTAAGGGGTTGGACAAGCTAGATGCTGGAAGATTGTTCCCGATGTTGGGGGAGTCCAGAACAAGGGGTCACAGTCTAAGGATAAGGGGGAATTCCTTTAGGACCGAAATGAGGAAAACATTCTTTACACAGAGAGTCGTGAGTCTCTGGAATTCTCTGCCACAGAAGGTAGTTGAGGCCAGTTCATTGGCTATATTTAAGAGGGCGTTAGATGTGGCACTTGTGGCTAAAGGGATCAGGGGGTATGGAGAGAAGGCAGGTACGGGATACTGAGTTGGATGATCAGCCATGATCACATTGAATGGCGGTGCAGGCTCGAAGGGCCGAATGGCCTACTCCTGCACCTATTTTCTATGTTTCTATGTTTCTATGTCCCGCTGAGTTACTCCAACTTTTTGTGTCTACCTTCTGAACAAACTAATCTACAATAATGAAGAATTTCAACTCTAAGCACTGTGTTTGCTTCCTGGTCCCTTTCCCCTGCCTTTACTATTTCCATTTACTTTCTCTTCACTCACACCCCACTTCCTCTTGCTCTCCCGACCTCATGGTTCTCATTTCCTCCTCTTCTCACTTCCTTTGCCCAAATGTTATCTTTCTTCTCCCTCCCTCTGTCATCTTACTCTCCTTATTCTCCTCTCTTTGATTCTTCTTTCCCTCTATGCATGCTTCTCTATCCATCTGCTTCCCCCGTGTCTGATGAATAAAGCAATCAGTCTCTGTTGCTGCGATAACACATGACAGTGGCCAAAAGTTAAACAATGGCCGTTATATGTCTGGGAAAAGAACATGGTGGATGGTGTTAAATTCATGATCAGTGAAGGATTAGTTAGGTGATAACTTTATCGATAGCATTCTTAAGTTATTTTCTGAATGCACATGCTAATATTGATGGGTGCATGCTTATCAATTGGTTATTATTTTACCAGGAAGTAGAGATTGGAGTATCATCTTATTTTCTACAGGGCATTCCTTGAAGACTATTGAAACCTTTTGTTATTTGGATTGACCATTTCAGTGCATTGCCATCTGACATTGCTATGGATTATACAAAAGACATTCTGAAGTCTGAAGAAGGATCTCGACCCGAAACAACATCCTTCTCTCCAGAGATGCTGCCTGTCCCGCTGAGTTACTCCAGCTTTTTGTGCCGGTCTTAGGTTTAAACCAGCATCTGCAGTTCCTTCCTGTACATAAGTAAGACATTGTTCTCCTCCTTGATTAGTTGCTCTCAGAGTAATGGTTGTGACCTATCGATGCTCTTTGAGATCAGCTGTCTCAGAACAAACCAGGGCTTCCCTCTCCCGACTTGCCGAGCAATGGGATGATTTCCTCCTCTGTTGAATATGCCTAAATACAAACTCATTAGGATTTCTATGTGATTCTGTACTATCATATTCTGTGTTACTTTCCAAAATTCCTATTTGATGTTTGATATCTTTTAAATTTTCACAGGTTCAAATTATAAATACACCACCCAAGGTACATCCTAGTCATGTGGAATGGCAAAGATTTTAACCAAGGTTTAACCCCCCACCCACCCCTTTCCTCAAGATAGCCACAGCCTCAAACTCCTGCTGAATAGTAGTCTATACTTTGTTCACTGCTTCATCTGACTTGAATACTTACCACTTTCCACCCCCCATTCACCCAACACCTTACCTCCCTTGCTCTCCCTCTTCAGTTGTATTTTCCAATCTGACCATTGTTTCTGAATCTGGTCGTAGTGTGGAGCAGTGCAAGTTGAGGGACGCACTGAAGCTTGGTGCAGCCAAGGCCAAGGCACTGTGGGTGAAGGACCGTGGTCTAAGGTGCTTCTGTTGCTGGACATTGGGGGGGGGGGGGTAGGGTGTGGTGGAGGCGCCTCTCAAATGAAGGAAGGGATATCACCCCAGGGTGCCACATAAATGGCAAGGATGTCGGGTAAAATATTTGTGAACACTACGATAAGACGCAGATGAACGTATGTATTGCCTCTGAGAAAGTCAGAAGAATGTTTGCAGAGTTTTTGTTTTGTATATATATTTTTTACTCTGAATAAAGTTTATTTTGGTTATTAAAAAAAAGATGGGGACCATTTGCGCACTCTTACGGCCATCTATTCAGTACATTTATCCAACAATTTACCTTTACCTTTAACTATTTTTTTTGCTGTTTTTCTTTTTTCAAACATCATCCAACCAATTATTTTCCTCTGGTTATAAAGGAATTTAATTAGGATGTAAGTCTGGAATAATCAAAAAGTCTGAAATCTGCCATAAAACTAATAATGTTGGATATACTCATTGGGTCAGACAGCATCTGTGGAGAGGGAAAAAAATCAGGTGGATGGTTAGCAACATAAAATAGTTTTACTTTCCACAGATGTTACAAAAAATTTGTAGGTGGCACAGCCAGTAAAGTAGGTATGTTACAAAACGTACCTTTACCGGCGCTGCACTTCTGCTGCTCCCCGTGTGCGTGACTTTCGCGCCTTGCAGAGGGGGGCGGGCTTAAAGTGCAGTTTTTCAACAGGCAGGACAAATCGATCAATGTTGGGCGATTTGGTTGCTGAAGAAAAATCGCTCCGACATTTCATGAATGGTGGTATTTTTAAATTACTCTAAATTATTTATTAACTAGAGTAATTTAAAAATCACCTTCAAAAGCCGTGAGCACTGACAACCGGAAGCATTTTCCGTAGGGGAGAAAAAAAGGTAAATACTTTATTTTTATATTAAAATTTGGTTTTTCGGGAGGCATTAATAATATTTTTATGTTGCGAAATGGGGTCCCCAAAAAATGTATGAACAAACAGTATTTTTCCCCCCAACTTCACCGCTAACCGCAACGTTCTAATCCACCGCATTCCACTAAAACCCACTCGCTAGTTGATTTAAATGGCCATTAATTTACAGGCATAAAACACTAAATTCCTTCCATTTGGCCCAGAAATTCATGAAAATGAGATTTAAAAATTATGTTATATTGTGGATTATTGTGTGAATGTTATTTGGACACTTAGGCAATTTTTAAAAAGTTTATCTTTTCTTAAGAAATTGATAGATGTTTAGATCTACTCATTGAATTTTGTAATTAGCTACAATTAGATAACTAACTAATTATATGCTTTAATTTCAGGTAATCCAAGTAAGATTGTTTAATATTTGTTTCAGAATGCTTCAATCTATAATAACTGAAAATTTCATTGAGTTCTCTTAATTTTTAAGAATGTTATGGACTTTTAACTTTTCCAGATCACAGCTTTTGAGTTAAGTCAATTGAAAGGCAATGGGAAGCAAGATGCTCATTTCCGATTATGAAAATGGCCATAACTTTCTTAATACTGAAGATATGAAAGTAAATTAGGTGTCAAATTAAACTTCTTTTTATGCTTTATCTGATGGGATAAATTGCAGACTTGATTTTTAAAATCTCAAAATTTTGTAACATTGCTAATAAAGTCACCTCCTCATAGTGTCACGGTCCTGGGTTCAGTCTTGACCTTGAATGCTGTCTGTGTGGAGTTTGCATGTGGCCCGTCCCCGGGTGCTGCATTTACTTCCCACGTTACAAAGAGGTGGTTGATCGGTTAATTTAAGTGTAGGTGAATGGAAGAATCTGAGGTAATGGAAATTGATAATGGGAGAATATAAAAAATTGATTAATACACATTAGTGTAAATGGATCATGGTTAGTGTTTACGGGCTGTAGGCCCGTTTCTGTGCTACATTTCTCTGTTGCCCACTGAGTATTCCTGCAGTTTGGGGCTTTTCTTTAATAACAGTGCAGTCAAGAGTCCAGAAGGCAACAAAATCATAAACGATTTTGATCCAAAAAGAAATCGCAACTAGTTGTAAGCAGAATACCATGAACATTAGCAAACTGAAGTACAACTGATGAATATAATTTATATGCATCACTTCTAGCAGCAGAATTGGGCCATTCGGCCCATCAGGTCTACTCTGCCTTTTCAATCATGGCTGATCTATCTCTCCCTCTCAACCCTATTCTCCTGCTTTCCCCCCATTACCCCTGACACCCGGACTAATCAAGAATTGCTGGAATTACTCATAGAGAAGGGCGGTGACTCCGGAAAGGCCACTCTTCTCCGATAAGCAGACAGGGTGCGCTGAGATGCGGCGGGTGGGGCGGCTGCGAGCGCAGGTGCTCAGCTGACCTGACCTATAAAGCCGTGAGCGCGGCCCCTCCCGGAGCAGTCTGTGGGCGGAGAGGACAGGAGTCGTTGTTGCTGGTCGTGCTCAGGTACTGGGGGACAGAGTTGCTGGTGTTCAGATACTGGGGGCAGGGTTCGGCTATTGGTAAGAGAGGGGGTACAACATGCTTCTCTGGTACTGGGGAGGGAAGCAGGAAAAAAAGTAGGTATTCTTTAGGCGCTGGGGGTGAAGTGAGTGTAGATCATGTACTACACTCGAGAGAGGAGACTAAACGGGTGTTTTGCTTTGAACGAGCCCTAAACCAAACGGGATAATGCAAGGAATACTATTAGCGTCTGTCTCTTTGGATGACTCTCCGCCTCCCCACCTGTACATTGTATCCGCGTGTATCATGTTGGGGTGGGGAGCAGTCCAGCTTTGAGTGTTGCAGTTGTTTGAGGATACTTCATGCAAAATTAGATACAATGAAACTCTGGCAACATCAGCTGACGAGGTGTAGTTTGAACGCTGAACGTTTTTCTTACTTTTTGCCCGACTCATTCGTGATTTTGTTGTTGTTAGAATTGCCACTCTACTTTTCAATGCTAAACTTCGTCTCGGCACACTCCTGCCGCATGTGACGGGTGAAGTTGATGACACCCATTGGGTGTGTCGACACTGCATCTCGGGTTGTCACTGTGACAAGAGATTTGGGGAACGCGGAATTTGGACGAACATTTTTAAGATCAAACCATGTACACCCCCCCCCCCCCTTGTGTAATAATTAAATGGGTGTGTTAGTGACGCTGTTTATTGATGCCCCTCAAGTTGTTAACTTGGAATGTTGCATTTCATCTCTTTAAGAATGTCGTTGAACCTGTTTGTTGCTCCCGCCCTGTTTTGGCATCGCCTGCAGCCTCTCGTGATAAAACCAACCAGTGTGCAGGGAAGGGGTGGTGGAATGTTTCTCTGCATGTTTACCATTCATGTTCCACATTTGAAAGGAATTATATGGTCTGCAAAATATCAATATCTTGTCTAATGGCAGTTATGAACTGGATGATGGTTGATTTTTTAAAAGCTTGTTTTTCCTGAAGGTGTTAGTAGACTCATTGGGACTGGTTGCTGACAGTCCTATATCTCTGTTATTGTGTTTTACTTTAATGCTAGCTGACCTTTATCAGGTACCCACTTCTTTGTAGAATAGTGGATAATAATGACCTGCTGACTGGATTCTAGTTAGGTGTTCTGTGTGTCACAGCTATGAAGAAACCCTTCACTTATTCATGCAGAAGCTTGAGGGTTAAATTTTTGACACAAATCCATGCAATCTTTAATGAAGAATTAATGATGTCCTAATTAGCTAGTGTTAGATTGTCTACCATGCAGGGCCATTGCTACAGGAAAAGCATCACATTGCTGGCCCTCCTGTGAAATACTGTGGTATTGTTGCATTTACCATATTGTAAATGTGGCATTTCTTAAATACTCAATTTCTAAATGAAGTTACATTATTTGTAGGATTGAACAAGTCCTGGTTCTTTTCTATATGGTCTTGTTTGCTAAGCTATCTTTGGTGTGCACTTGCAAAACTATAGATGTGAATACCAGTATCCCGTTTTTGAAACTTTGTGATTTCTTACAAATACAATATACAGTACAAATTGCCTTTAATGTCATTCAAACAGACTGTTTAGAATGAAATTTAGTTCCCTGCAGTCATAACAATAAAATAAACATAACGCACATTGCATATTTTCACACAAACATCCATCACAGTGAATCTCCACTAACACCTCACTGTGATGGGAGGAGATAATACTTTTGCCTTCCATCACAGTGAGGTGTTAGTGGAGATTCACTGTGATGGAAGGCAAAAGTCTTATCTCTTCCCTGTTCTTTATTCTTCTCCCGCATCGAGGCTCCTAATGTTCCAACCCCCGGCGGGCGTTGGTAATTCCCGTGGCCGATTAAGCTGCGGCGGGTGATGTAAGGCCCTGCAACTGGCCAATTTAAACCCCGCGATTCAGGGCAGGTGAAGATTAATACAAGTAACTAGTCTAGATGTGAATTTTCTCCTCCCGAGGGTAATTTTTCAAAACTTTATTGCTAACAGATAAAACTACTAAAGATTGACAATGCATGCCAATCTGTGAAGCAGCTGCATTTTGGAAGACCAGGCTCTCTGTTTGTGGTTACAGTCTTTACTATGATCCTTGCTGTAATTGTTTGTAGCAGAAAGAAGGATTAATTTTATTTCTTTTTTTCTAGGTGATTACAAAATGTCTCAAAGTACGGGAGTGAGGGTTGTCCAAGGAGTACTCATTTTTGGGAATGTAATCATCATGGTGAGTTAACTAGAATTTGTGTTTGTATTACTCACTTATCAATTGAATATCACCATAAAAACAAACTTCGCTATGGATCATATTTTCTACTGGCAGGTTTGCCAATGGTGTGCCTTTGGGTTGTGATGTTTCTTATGGAGTGTAGGCTTCCATTGGCAGATTGATTCCAAGTTTGCTGTAAGACCTGGTGTTGCATCATCAAGGATCCACACCATCCTGGCCACTCACTCATCTCCCCGCTGCCTTCAGGTAGAAGGTACAGGAGCCTGAAATCTGCAACATCCAGGTTCAGGAATAGCTACTTCCCCACAGCCATCAGACTATTAAACTCAACTCAAAACTCTGAACGTTAATAGCCCATTGCACTTTATCTGATTATTTGTGTGTGCGTAGATATAGATATTTATTTTCATTCAATGGTATATGGTCACACTGATCTGTTCTGTATTTATTTATGCCTACTATATTATGTTGTGCTGAAGCAAAGCAAGAATGTCATTGTCCTATCTGGGACGCATGACAATAAACTCTCTTGAATCTTGTTCTGGTGACTAGTCATGTCCCAGGGTAGTGTTTACTGTTATCTCACCATCTGCCAAAGCCCAACTGTCTTGGAAATTGCCAATGACTGATAGAGTAAGGCTTAAGCTGTACTTTAGAGTAACCACCTGCATGTACTTGGCTAAATGGGTTCTGTTATTTTATTTAAGCTAAGTAGGTTTTAATTTGCTGTTGAAGAAAGACACAATGCTGGAGTAACTCAGCAGGACAAGCAGCATCTCTGGTCCGAGTGGTCTGAAGAAAGGTCTTGACCTGAAACGTCACTCATTCCTTCTCTCCAGCGATGCTGCCTGTCCTGCTGAGTTACTCCACCATTTTGTGTCCATCTTCGGTTTAAACCAGCATCTGGAGTTCCTTCATACACATTTAATTTGCGGTCTGTGCAACACTTTACTCGGGTCCTAAGTATCTCTGAGACGTGGGCAACTAGATATTAAAGGACATAGCGTCAGTACAGAGAAGCAGCCCTGTGATTAAAGTTTGGGGATGAGGCCCAAATAGTAGTCGTCTTATTTCTGGTAATTGCAACATAAGTACAATTAATGTTGGATCTTCATGCATCATGGCAACCAAGGTAATCATGATGCAAAGCAAAATCCATTAAGCAGTTTAATATTTCACAAGTTCCTTCACACCGAACATCGGTGGAAAATTAATAATACTTCAGATGCCCCTGAGCATTTTAATTTATTTTTTCCTTTGGAACCCCTAATCTACAGTTCAAAAACATTGCTAATTTAAGTCTGCTGTTCCCAGATTCTGTCAACATTCTCCAGAACAATATTGATATTGCAGCATTTCTTTCCCTTTTTAATTTTCAACTGATATTTGAATTTTCTTTCAATCCGAAATTCTGATTTTGGCAAGTGTATCTTGAGGACGTTGCCCGAGCTGGCAGTGGTTGTAATCTGGGTGAAAAATATAATTCCCCTCTCTGATCAGCTTTTTTGACCATGTCATTCGGGGAATGTGATTTTCTCTTTTGGGCAACATTTTTTTTCTAAATGGGATTCATGCTGTTTATTAATTTGAAACTGTTCTCGGCTTGGTAATGACAACTCTTTCTGATTTAACCCTTTACTTTTGTTTTGCAGTTGAGTGGCATTGCATTGACGGCTGAATGCATCTTCCATGTTTCGGATCAGCATAACCTCTGGCCCTTCCTTGCAGCTACTGATAATAGTGATATATTCGCTGCTGCATGGATCGGGCTTTTTGTTGGCTTTTGTCTGTTTTTGCTGAGCATTGTTGGTATATTTGGAATCATGAAATCAGCCAAGAAAGTTATTTTGACGGTAAGTTTAAATTCCGCTTAAGTTTGCTTTTGCTTTTATAATGTGGTATGCTGTCCCATGTAAAAGAAACAAGTCTAGATTTTGTGACGGTAACTAAAACAACATACTTTTTTGGAAATTCAACTTGTTTTTAATTTTAAAAAATGCCTAGTTTATAAATTGTTCAAATTGAAGAACTATTTTCCGATTGTAGAAGGAACAGTTATATTCCAGACAAATGAAGTCTGTTGCATTTCTTCCTCTGTGATTAATTCAATTAAACATTTAAGTACATACTATTTTGGTAATGAAAATGCCACAAGATGGCTTAAAGGTCTGCAGAATTCCCAATTGCCAAAGTACTACTCGACTTGCTAATCAACAGCAATTCTGTTGACCAGGAAACATTCAGGCAATTGAGTACCAAATAAATATTTATTACTGTGTAACCACTGTGCTTAATTAATATATGTTCTGTTTCAGTACCTAATATTGATGCTAATTGTCTACATATTTGAAGTTGCCTCCTGCATCACGGCTGCAACACAAAGAGACTTTGTAAGTAATTGCTCAAGGGTTCATGCCATTATCATTAGTAAATAAGAATTTGACTTCATGACACAGTTCTGTCTGACGTGCAGCATGTTGCACCCAATATATTTTTATTTGATATAATTTGCAATACTACATTGAATATTCTGTGGTAATAACCATGCTGTGATAATGGCACATTGAGTATCGATAAGATTTAATCTTGCCATGTATTAAAAAAAAAAAAAAAATACCATGAATAATGGGCCGCAATGAATCTAAAGTGAAGTTCTATAACCTATTCACGATGAAAATAGTAGCAGACAAAAAGCACAATGCTGGCAAAGCCTGGCAAATAGAGAGCTTCTAGGAAAATAAAAATAATATTCAATTTGCATACCCTTCAAGAAACTTGTATGTGGTGTGATTTTAAAGGCTGTTTAACTCTGATTATTGACAATAAATCAAACTACTCTTGCTGCTAGATATAGATATAGATGTCTCCATTCTAATCTTTGCATAAATCCATTTCAGTTCCAGCTATGGTTTAATACAACTTATCTCATTGCTTTTATTTATACATCTTAAATTATAAACTGCTAAATTAAATAATTTTTCAAGCCTTGAATGAAAGAAACTATTGAAATTTTCTTCAGTGTCTAAATTAAAGTTAACATTTGAAAAGTTAAACCACTCTTCAGACGTCAAATATGATTGTTGCCTTTTTGGTTAAGAATTATTCATGGATTAGATGGGAGGGGAAGAAAATTATTTTAGATTTGGATGTGTAATTTTTAATTATGAATTGGCTAATGTAATCCATATGTTTTCCCATAGTTTGTTCCGAATTTCTTCCTCAAACAAATGTTGCAGACGTATAGTATGGCAAACCCACTGACTGAAGCTGAAATCCGAAACACTGTCGGCCTTACAAATGCTTGGAATCGCCTCATGCCTGATGTAAGTAAGCAGAAGTGGGAAGATTACTAATGGAGTAGCTATTTAAGTGCTGCTTTTGTAGAGTAATTGAAGCACTGAGGATAGCAGTTCAGAGCTGTGCTATGAAATAATTGAGCACGGAAATAGGCTATTTGATCTGGCTCATTCATGCTGATCAAAAATGCTTATCTATACTAGTCCCATTTGTTTGCATTTGGCCCATAACTTTCTAAACCTTTTCTATTCATGTACATGTCCAAAAGCATTTAAAATGTTTTGTATCTGCCTTGACCTCTTCCTCTGGCAGACTGTTCCATAAACCTACTGCCTCCTGTGTGGAAAAGGTTGCCCCTGGTTCCTATTAAATCTTTCCACACTCTCCTTTAACCTGTGCCCCATGGTTCTTGACTCGCCTACCCTGGGAAAAAGATTGTGCCATAATCATAGCTATTCCTCTTAGATGTTATACATCTCTATATGATCACCCTTTATATTCTGCACTCCAACTAATAAAGTTCTATCCAGCCCAACCTATCCCCCTAATGCATTCCTTCAGCCCTGGTGATGCCCTCAATTTTTTTTTCTGCACCATTTGCAGTTTAATTGCATCTTTCCAAAAGCAGAGTGAACAAAACTGAACACATTACTCCAAGCACTGCTGCACCTATGCCTTGTACAATTGTAACATAATTTCCAACTTCTATACTAATTTCCCTGATTGATGAAAGGCCATGTCCCAAAAGTGTCCTTTACCACCCTGTCTACCTGTGGTGCCACTTACGAGGAACTACTTTTACTCTCAACTCCTCCTGTCCAACAACAAACCATTGGGGCCCTACTGTTTGCTGTTTAAGGTCCTGACCTGGTTTGTCATCTGCAAACTTACTAACCATGCCTTGTGCATTCTCATCCAAATTGTTATACATCACAAACGACAATGGGCCTAGCACCAATCACTGAAACACACCACAAGTCATGGGATTCCAGTCCAAAAAAAATCTCCTATCATCACCCTGTTCTGCTTGCTGTCAAATCAATTCTCTATCCAATTAACTAGCTCTGCTTGGATCACATATGACGTCGTTCCAGAGCAGCCAATCATGCCCAACCTTATCAAAGGGTTTGCTGAAGTCCATGTAGACTCTGTCTGCCCTCATCAATCTTACTTGCTTCCAAAAAAGCAAGTCTAATTCGTGAGACAATGTTCAAACACAAAACTGTGCTGCCTATCCCTAATCAACCCGTCTTTCCCAATGCTTGTTTATCTTATTCTTTTGAATCCCCTCCGTAACTTACTTATTACAGGTGTCAGACTTGCTGGTCTATAGTTCCTAGGTTTGTTCACATCCATTAAATAAAGTTGAAGTAATAGTCACTCCAGTCTTCAGCCACTTCTTGCTACCAATGATACATACCTCTATCTCAGCCAGAATTCCTACAATTTTTCAGAGTTCTTGGGTATACCTGAAGTCCTGAGATTTATCTAGGTTTATATATTTTAAAGCATCCAACACCTCTACTGGAATGTGGATATTCCCAAATACCTTCTGCAAGTTCACTGGTCTTTGTGTCTTTTTCTGTGATAAAATCGGGTGAAATATTCACTGTGATCCTCGCCCTGAGTCTCCCCAAAATATGTCCGATTTGGTCTATGAGGGGGCTTATTCTCTTTTTTCTCCCCTGAATATACTTTAAATATATTTGGCTGAGAAGATTAAGGAGAATCCAAAGCTATCCATGCCTTATTTGGGCTTTTCGACTTCCTAAAGTATAGTCCTGCATTCCCCATACTTGTTGGGATTTGCATAATCCCAACAGCCTTTGTCAGACCCCTGCCACTTTTCTAACCATTACCTCTATCTCTGGACAGCCAGCATTCGTTACTCTTGCTAGCTTTGCCCTTCACTGGAACAGGCTGTGGTTTGAATGAAGATTTTGGGAATTTAGCTAAATGGGTAACTCTCGCTGGGCTGGCCCGGAACTAAATGGTTTTCTCTTAAAATACATGGAAACAAAGTGACACGTCTCATTTCTTACAGAACAACTGTTGTGGTGTAAATGGACCTCGGGACTGGATTCAATTTAACTCTGAATTCAGATCAAGCCGTTCCGATTCTGAGTTCCCCTGGCCTCGACAGTGTTGTACAACGGACCAATTTGGCCAAATGTTAAGTGTAACTGGCTGCAAACTCGGTGTTCCTGGCTATATTTATGAACAGGTAAACCTGTGTAAATATAAATTATTTTTTATTTTCTGAGCATTTTATTTGAGGTGGTATTAAATGAGTGTAAAGTACAATTGGAATATTCTGATCTTGGGCAGGCTTCAGTGGAAGATGATTTGCTTCAACACAGAGTTGAAGCTGCCTGTGGGTATTCTCTAAGCTTGGATGGTCATAACACACCAGCCACTAGTCGTGTCACAAGGCTGCCCCATTAGTATTTGGGTTTACTGTTGGAGAGCAGGCTCTATTGCTGGGGCACAAAAGGTTGCACTTTCTGACCCCACTTCTTGGAACCCATGCACCTCTCCCTTGCAACCTCCAGTCCTCTGCTTTCTCCAGTTGGTTTCTACCACCATATCCTCATCCACCTGCCTTATCTCTCAACTTCCCTCTTGCCTCCACGGGCATGACCATCCTCATTTTCCCTAGTCATCATCCTTTGGCCTAGTTTGAGAACCTTTATCTTCAGCTGATAGAGCACCATTGGTTACCCTATCAAGAAATGATTTATAGGCAGTTAGAATGTCGATATGGATTTTACAGGCAGATAAACCCAGCACAATCTTGATAATAGAATGTACTGGTATTTTGAAGGCGTGGTCAAACTTTATCCACAAGGGTACAATAACTTTGAGTGCACCACTCCTGTAATGGAAGGTTCGCTGCACTTTGAGTGCATGGGAACAAAGTCTGCAATGATTTCCTGTGGGAAATGTAATCTTGACTGTCACTGGTAAACTATTCTCCAATAAATAAGTGCATGACTGCAATGTAGTTGGCTGTAAAAAGAAATGACAATGTTAACAACTTTTCCCCTAATGTGAGGGAGGGGGGAGAAAGAGAAATTCTTAAACCATGTACATCCACAGGCTCGAAAAGCAATCGTGTATGTTGGCTATCTACTCAGAAATATTGTCTTGCCAAGTTCCACAATTCCTTGGTCTTTGTGTGGTCCACTGAGGCATAGCTCAGATTGACATCATTAGTCTTCAGAGCCGAGCCTGGTGGGTTTCTCTGCTTATTTAGTCTTTTGCATGCAGAAACATTTTTTTAATTTCTGTAACTGTTGGGTACAGCATGTATAACTGAAGAAATGACCTAACTTGCCATGTTTCAAATGTTATTGAAAGCACCTTTAATAGGGAGCAAACCACCTTGTTGATTATTAACAATCCTGATGTTGGGCAGATCTCGTTTTTAATTTATTTTTTCTTGTTGGGGGGAAAATTAGTAAATGCCAAGTGGAAACTACTTTTGATTATAATTTCAGTATAACTTCAGTAAGAGAAAGTAAATGGTATCCTGATTTCTGCACTTGTAATCAGTTGGTATCAGCTACTAAAAAGATGAAAATCCTTTTTTGGAAATGCATACAAAAATACCAAAATTGTTTATTTGGCTTTGGGTTGCTTAAAGCGATAGCTAAACAAAGGGGAGTGAGTGCCAGCAGCAAATCCAAAACCGGCCTGTGTGGCATTTCCCCTGTCGACAAAGTTTGTTGCTGTGCAGCCAAAAAGATCTCATGATGCAATAACATACCTCTAACCTCCTTATTCTCTATTAATGAAATGCATGTTTGACTAAATTAATGTAGAGTAAACAATATTGATTTGTAATGTTTTTAGGGTTGCTTTGATTTCATCGCTGGACCTATGGATAGACATGCTTGGGGTGTAGCATGGTTTGGATTTGCCATCCTCTGTTGGACAGTAAGTCTTCATCTTTAATGCTTTATTCTCTACTGTATGTGATGCAGTCCATAGAAACGCCATTTTTCAAGTGGTGTGAAATCTATTCCCTACCTCCCAGTACTGCTTCCTCCATTAATTTAAACTGACTGCTTCAACCCGTGTTATTGAGTTTACAAATTGCTGCTGTAGAAAACATCAATTGGTTCAGCTTTTAATGCAATTCCTCTGCTTTCCAAGAATGACTCGACAAATGCTCTGTTAGTAGGATTAGGTCAAGACTCTGTTCCTGTCTATAATACCAATCTATAAAATGGGGTACAATAATTGAGTATGGGAGTGGAGGTTATGTGCTTTTATATTCCATTTGTACTTTAGGGATCATTCCATTTGCACAAACTGGAGGGATGAGTGGGAATGGTTATCCCTGGTGTTCTGCTAAAGCTTTATATCACTGGTAATTGTACTTTAATTTGATTAACGAGTTTGAAATAATTATGGAATAACATGCTGACATTTTCTTGTTTCAGTTCTTTGTCCTTGTTGGAACAATGTACTATTATGCTGTACTGGATAATTGAATCACATTGTGGGACTTGCATCAGAATGGAGTTCAATGATTTCCAGCTGTCTACCACTTGGCAATACTGAGGAGAGCACACTTAAATTGCACCGATGATGTATTGGGAATTGTAACCGTTCGTGTATAAAATTTATTTTACCTCTCCCCTGCATCTTGGCCTGATGAAAGATCTCTTGGAATAATTCTAATTCCCACTTGCATTCTTACCAAGCAATATTGTGGTCCCTTTTCTATGGAATGATGAATTTCGGCCCACTTCTCCTCTAACCCTGCCATGAACAAATGATATCTGTTGAAAATTGTATATATTCCACCTGTATCTTGCTTATTCGTTAAGAGAACATGTTTTAACCATATTTCGGAGTCACAATTGTTATAAACTGTATCCTTCCTAGATTTATGAATATATGTTCCTTTCGTTGCTCCTTGTATGGTGGATTAGTTTGTCAACTGGTAATAGTGGACACTGCTTTTCTGATTGTTTTTTAGAAAGAACTTGTTCCTTGACCATTCCACAAAATCATATTTAACATTGTAATGTTCCTACCCTTAATTAATCAAAAATTGATCTTGTTCTTTTCACTTAAGTAGTGGTGGGACTGTATGAACAATAAAATGAGTGGCAGAAATCCTGGTGTTTTGGACACAGTGTAACTGGAGATGTACTTGCGCAGAGAGATAGTAGGTAAATCTCAGTGCACATGAACCTGACTTGGAAAATAAATGCAGGTATATTTGGAGATTGTCTTCGTCTTTCCACCTGTAAACGAATCGTGTATTAAGCATGTAATATACATTATAGGGCTTTTGTATCTAATGTATGAAAGCATTAATTTTTAATAAATTATGAATCTTCAGAACAAGGAGTTGGTTCACACAATTTTAAATTGAGAATAAGAATGATACAGAGTACAAAATGACAATGGGCATTAATCGAGTTGCACCCTATTAAGCATGAAGCCATAATGGAGCTAAATAAAGGCTTGTCCTGAGGGAAGATTTGAAGGGCAGTGTGGTGGCAAAGCTGGTAGAGCCACTGCCTTGGTGCCACAGACCCCCGTTTAATTCAGACCTTGGGTGCTGTCAATGTGGAGTTTGCACAGTCCCCCTATGACAGGAAGGTTTCCTCCCACATATCAAGGCCACGTGGGTTGGTTAGTTAATTGGCCTCTATTACATTTATTTTGTATGGAATCTGGGAGATGCAAATCTTGGTGTGGGGGGGGGAGTAAAAGATTGGTGCGAATTGGTGTATGATTGTCAGGTTGGGTTCATTGCGCTGAATGGGCCTATTTCTGTGCTGTATGCGTTGATTGTTCTCAATCTTTAAGCATAGACTGCAATGTTACACTTAAAAATATTGATGCAGTTACAAAAATTTAGTCTAACAAAATTGTAATACAACAGTCTGATCATGCTCTTTCAAAGGCCTTGCTTTGTAAAATCACAGGCTTGCCAAGATGATTGATGCAGTTTCCTGTTGCCTTGAGCTGCAGTGAAGGTCATGCCCATTGTACATACATGTGGCTTCCAATTTGCCAAGTAGCATTTTGGCTAAGTGATGTGGTTAAGGGTGACTGACTTTCCTGTGACGGGAAGACCTGTCGTATTCTTGCCAGTAGATTTGTCTCCCTGTTGATCATGATGCCAAGCACATGTTCAATTATGTCCCTTCCAGACTAGGCCAAATTTGTGGTCGACTTGAAGGGGTACTTTCTGTTCTGAGGACTGGGACTTCTTAAGGTGGTGTATCGCCAATACAACTTGGTCAAGGGTGGCAATGAGGCTTTATGGTCAGGTGTTCTAAAGATCACATCCAGGCAGGTGGAGAGGGTTCTATCTCGTGCCTTGTTAAGTTTTTTTGACATCACAGCAGATGAGTCACTCGCCACAGGATATCCAGATACTGACAGCTCAAAGTTGCAATACTTATTGCTGGTCTACAACCCAGTCTCCTTCCTGGCTGGTTAGGATCCAGTCGTAATTATTTATTATTGAATGTCAAGGATAGGTGCTTATTTGTCCTTGTGGGAACAAGGATACTTTCCAGACTGGCCCAATTCCTCAATACTGATTATGAAGAGTATCTAATCCCATTGCTCTCCTTTCATGTCTGAGTAACTGTCTAGATACTTTTTAAACTATGTATTTGTTTCTGCCTCTTAGTTAAGCTCATACTGGATAACCCCTACCTTGTGTGTGGGGGGGGGAGAAAAATGCTTAAAACCTTATGTAAACCTTTCTCTCCTCGCCTTAAACCTTCGTCTCCCACACTCCAAAGACATATAGGTTTGTAGGTTAATTGGTGGGGTATAACTGTATACCATCTTCTGGTATGTTACGTGATGTCAGAACCCCAGAGGTCTCATTAATTTCCCATAACATCCTGGAATAGATCCTGGGGATATGGGTGCTTTGATGTGCCCTTCCCTTTAACACGCCTTCCTTGGCACCAAATGCATTCCAGAATATCAGTGTACTCTCTCCCCTAACTCTTCCTCCAGCGTGTTCTTCATGAATATCAATGAGAACGACTATTTATTCAAAACTTTGCTCTTATTCCTTAGTTTACTTGTATATTTCCCTATTATTCCTCATGGATATCTACTCCTTTCCAAGCTACCTTGTTTCTAACATATTACAAAAGGTTTGGGGATTTTCCTTAGTCCTGCTTGCCAAATGTTCCCTTTTTAGCCCATCTAACTTGTTTTTTTGTAGACACCCCCATCCATATCAATGGGACGGAGGTGGAACGTGTCTCCAGCTTCAGGTTCCTGGGGGTCAACATCTCCGATGACCTCTCCTGGACCCACAACACATCCTCGCTGATCAAGAAGGCTCACCAGCGTCTCTTCTTCCTGAGGGGACTTAAGAAGGTCCGTCTGTCTCCCCAGATTCTGGTGAACTTCTACCGCTGCACCATCGAGAGCATCCTTACCAACTGCATCGCAGTATGGTATGGTAACTGCTCTGTCGCCGACCGGAAAGCTCTGCAGAGGTTGGTGAAGATCGCCCAACGCATCACAGGCTCCTCACTCCCCTCCATTGAGTCTGTCCATAGTAAACGATGCCTGCGCAGGGCGCACAGCATCGCCAGGGACAGCTCACATCCCAACCGTAGACTGTTTACCCTCCTCCCATCCGGGAGAAGATACAGGTCCCTCCGCTGCCGTACCAGCAGGCTCAAGAACAGCTTCTTCCCTGCGGCTGTCACACATCTCAACGCTGCACCTCAATGACTGCCTGTCTCCATCCCTCCCCCCCCCCCCCCCCCGGACACTGTATATGTATAGATGTATATACTCATACTACGGCGCAATTACATTCGTAAGTTCGCCCTTCGGAGATACCAACTGCATTTCGTTGTCTCTGTATTGTACACTGCACAATGAAAATAAAGATTGAATTGAATTGAATTGAACTTTCAGACTGAATCAGTCTGAAGAAGAGTTTCGACCCGAAACGTCGCCCATTTCCTTCGCTCCATAGATGCTGCCTCACCCCCTGAGTTTATCCAGCACTTTATCCACCTTTGATTTTCCAGCATCTGCAATTCCTTCTTAAACAACTTGTTCTTTGTAATATCTCTTCCAAACTTCAAAGGACTCATTCGATACCAATTTCCATTCCTGACATAAACATTCTTTCACCTGATCAAACCTTCCATGATTACCATCATTACTTTTTTGCATATCTTTCATTAATTTGTTCTATATCTCTTTTACATTTATATCTCTAATTTCCCTTTCCCCCGACTCTCAGTCTGAAGAAGGGTCTCAACCCGAAACGTGATATGAAAGGAGTTAATAACATTATGAAGGCATGGATAAGGCAAATATTCGGGTTATTTTTCCGCAACTTGGACATGTCAAATTCTAGCGAGTGAAGGGTGATTTGCAGGTTGTATTTTTTTACACAGAGAGTGGTAGGTGTTTGGAAATTGCTGTAGAGTAGGTGGCAGAAGTAGATACAATAGGAAAAGCTAAGACTCAATTAGTTAGTCGTGTGAATAACCAGGGAATAGAGGGATACAGACCATGCGCAGGAACATGGTATTAGTTAAGCTTCTTCTTTCGTGTGGCACGCACAGCCTAAAGTTGTAGGACTACTTGTTCTATTTGATCTTCTGTTTGTGCACGTCAAGTTGATTGCATTAGTCGAAACGGCAGACCACGTGAAGGTTGCAATCTTCCACCCCGTATTAGTTAAGCTAACATTGACCATAAATCTACTGATGCCCACAAAAACCTCGACTAGCTCTTCCAATCCTGTCTCTGGCAAGGATGCCATCCCTTTCTCCCAGTTTTTCCATCACTGGTGCATCTGTTTTCAAGATTCCAGGTTCCATACCCAGAACCATATTCATCATCATTTCTGCCAGCTGCAACAAGATCCCATCACCAGTCATGCTATCTTCTCTCTACTCCTCTCCTCCTTTTGCATGGACCACAAGCTCCTGACCCACACCAGGGACAATTTACAATTTTTACCAAAGCCAATTAACCTACAAACCTGTACGTCTTTGGGGTGTGGGAGGAGACCGGAGCACCCATAGGAAACCCACACGGTCACAGACTTTGTACAAACTCTATACAGACAGCATCTGTGCTCAGGATGTAACCCGGGCCTCTGGCGCCGCAAGGCAGCAGTTCTACCGCTGCACCACCGTGACGCTTCTATAACATGCTAATATTGCAGGGATGCTGTTGGGGCTAAGCCAGGACTCCATTCCATTCACATGGTCGTGTTGTTGAGGACCATCTTAAATGGTACGTGGAACTGCAAGACCCTGGTATACATTATAGATTGGGTAGATCTGTCACTGTACATACTTTGAGACAGCAACAATGAACACATCTTTCACTGCAAAGATGATCCTGTGACTCATAGAAACATAGAAAAATAGGTGCAGGAGTAGGCCATTCGGCCCTTCGAGCCTGCACCGCCATTCAATGTGATCATGGCTGATCACCCAACTCAATATCCCGTACCTGCCTTCTCTCCATACTCCCTTATCCCTTTAGCCACAAGTGCCACATCTAACTCCCTCTTAAATATAGCCAATGAACTGGCCTCAACTACCTTCTGTGGCAGAGAATTCCAGAGACTCACCACTCTCTGTGTAAAGAATGTTTTCCTCATCTCGGTCCTAAAGGAATTCCCCCTTATCCTTAGACTGTGACCCCTTGTTCTTGACTCCCCCAACATCGGGAACAATCTTCCAGCATCTAGCTTGTCCAAACCCTTAAGAATTTTGTAAGTTTCTATAAGATCCACCCTCAATCTTCTAAATTCCAGCGAGTACAAGCCAAGTCTATCCAGTCTTTCCTCATATGAAAGTCCTGACATCCCAGAAATCAGTCTGGTGAATCTTCTCTGTACCCCCTCTATTGCAAGAATGTCTTTCCTCAGATTTGGAGACCAAAACTGTACTCAATACTCCAGGTGTGGCCTCACCAAAACCCTGTACAACTGCAGTAGAACCTCCCTGCTCCTATACTCAAATCCTTTCGCTATGAATGCTAACACACCATTTGCTTTCTTCACTGCCTGCTGCACCTGCACGCCTACTTTCAATGACTGGTGTACCATGACACCCAGGTCCCGTTGCATCTCCCCTTTTCCTAATCTGCCACCATTCAGATAATAGTCTACCCTCATGTTTTTGCCACCAAAGTGGATAACCTCACATTTATCCACATTATACTGCATCTGCCATGTATCTGCCCATTCACTCAGCCTATCCAAATCACCCTGCAGCCTCCAAGCACCCTCCTCACACCTTACTATACCCCCCCAGTTTGGTGTCATCTGCAAATTTGGAGATGTTGCATTGAATTCCCTCGTCCAAATCATTAATATATATTGTAAATAGCTGGGGTCCCAGCACTGAGCCTTGCGGTACCCCACTACTCACTGCCTGCCATTCTGAAAAGGACCCGTTTACTCCTGCCCTTTGCTTCCTGTCTGCTAGCCAGTTCTCTATCCACATCAATACTGAACCCCCAATACAGTGTGCTTTAAGTTTGTATGCTAATCTCTTATGCGGGACCTTGTCAAAAGCCTTCTGAAGGTCTAGATATAACACATCCACTGGTTCTCCCTTATCCACTCTACTAGTTACATCCTCGAAAAATTCTATCAGATTTGTCAGACATGATTTACCTTTCGTAAATCCATGCTGACTTTGTCCAATGATTTCACCACTTTCCAAATGCGCTGCTATCCCATCTTTAATAACTGACTAGCAGTTTCCCCACTACCGATGTTAGACTAACTGGTCTGTAATTCCCCGCTATCTCTCTCCCTCCTTTTTTAAAAAGTGGGATTACATTAGACTCACCATGTGTACACATGTCACATCACATCCAAGACAAGTATGTCATTCTCTAGGCACAGGTAGTAAAAGTGCACATAATACATCAGAGGGGCGGCACAATGGCAGCGGTAGAGCTGCTGCTTCACAGCACCCGAGACTCTGGTTCGATCCTGACCACGGCTACTGTCCGTGCGGAGTTTGCACATTATCCCTGTGACTGTGTGGGCTTTATCCGGCCGCTCGCACATCACAAAGACATGTGGGGTTGTAGGTTAATTGGCCTCTAAATGTTTAGGATGTGAAAGTGGGATAACATGTGCAGGTGACCAATGGTCGGCATGGACTCGCTGCGCCAAAGGGCCAGTTTCCACTTTATTGTTGGTGGAGTCAACATGTCTGATAGCTGATTCTTTCTCATTTGGATTCAACGGTTAGTTCCTTTAAAGGTTAAAATATTTGTAACCATTCTTATCTGTTTCCTCATTTTTCATAAGTTTGGTACAGTCCTAATTACTGCCTTCAGCCAATGTCTGGAGGTATCTTCAGGATATGTGTTGCACCAGGGATGGGCTGAGATTAACTGGACATCAACATAATCAAGTCACTTTATTTATTTTTAGTCACTTTTATTTATATAGCACATTTAAAAAACAACTCTCATTGGCCAAAGTGCTTTACATTGGTATAAGAATAATTTAACAAACAACAGTGGTTCATAGATTAAATACAAACATCACTACATACATATAGCCCGCACTTAGAGGACGTCAAGAAATGCTTGGGAATAGAGATGAGTTTTTAATCTCGACTTAAAGGAGTCGATGGAAGGGGCAGTTCTGATGGGAAGAGGGATGCTGTTCCACAGTCTAGGAGCTGCAACCGCTAAGGCGCGGTCGGTCGCCCCTGAGATGCCTAGACCACGGGATGTTCAGCAACCCCAAGTCGGCCGATCTGAGGGGCCTGGAGGTGGTGAGCAGACTTTTAATGTAGGTGGGGGCAAGCCCATTGAGGGCTTTGTAGACTTAAAGGAGGATCGTGAGATTTATTCGGAACCGCACAGGGAGCCAGTGGAGAGAGGCCAGGATCGGGGTGATGTGGTCCCTTTTTCAGGTGCCCATCAGGAGTCTCGCTGCGGCGTTTTGGACCAGTTGCAGGTGGGACAGGGAAGATTGGCTGATGCCAGTGTAAAGGGAGTTGCAATAATCTAGGCGGGAGGTGATAAATGTGTGGATGATCTTTTCGAGGTCACCAAACTGGAGGAATTGTTTTATTTTAGCTATCGTCCGAAGCTGAAAGATGCTAGCTTTTACCACGGCATTGACTTGTTTGTCAAATTTCAGTGCTGAGTCAAATATCACGCCAAGGTTTTTGATGTGAGGTTTGAATAGTGGGGTAAGGCTTCCAAGGCTGCCTGCTATCATTTTGATTGAGTCCGAGGGGCCGAGAAGGATGACCTCAGACTTACTCTCGTTTAGTTGGAGGAAATCCTGGGCCATCCAACACTTTATATCCTCGAGGCAGCAGGTAAGGTTAAGCAGATTTGATTGTTTATTGGGCTTCAGGGGGAGATAGAGTTGTGTATCGTCTGCGTAGCAATGGAAGGAAATGCCGTGCCTTCCAATGCCTTGGCCTAAGGGGAGCATATACAGGGAGAAGAGAATGGGGCCAAGGATGGAACCTTGTGGAACCCCACAGCAGAGGCTAGCTGGGGAGGAGAAAGAGTTGCCTATGTTAGTAGAGAAACTCCTACCTTTGAGGTAGGAGATGAACCAGCTCAGGGCAGTGTCATCAATACCAACCCCGTACCGGAGACGGTCAATTAGGATGGTGTGGTCGACTGTATCAAATGCTGCGCTGAGGTTGAGAAGGAGCAGGATTGCACAGTCGCCGGAGTCAATGGTGAGCAGTAGGTCATTATGTACATTACTGCTCATAATCATAATCATAATTTATTAGCCAAGTAAGTTTTGCATCATACAAGGAATTTGATTTGCTGTATAGTCATACCAATAAAAAGCAACAGAACACGCAAAATACATTTTAACATGAACATCCACCACAGTGACTCCTCCACATTCCTCACTGTGATGGAAGGCAAAATAAAAGTTCAACTCTTCTTAGAGTACAAGAGTAGAAACAAGGAACTGCATATGCTGGTCAATGTACAAAAGGTCACAAATTGCTGGAATAACTCAGCAGGTCAGGCAACATCTCTGGAGAACATGGAATAGTGACGTTTCTGGTCAAAACCCTTCTACAGACTAATTGTGGGGATGTGGGGGGTGGGGGGGTGAAGAAAGCTGGAATGGGGGAGAAGCGGGACAACGGTTGACACAAACGAGGGGGGTGGGGGGGTTGACAGGCAGGTAGTTGGAACAAAGGTTTGAAATAAGAACAATAGTAGCGAGACCGGTTTGAAGAGTTGCGGACTGTGAAGCCAGGGAGAGGAAAGCAGTGGGAGGGGGAGGGGACAAATAGGTGAGAGTCCAGGTGAGGGGAGGCGGGGGGGGTGGGGTGGGGTGGGGGGGTGAGGGGGTGGGGGGGTGGGGGAGGGAAGAGAAGGGAGTGTGTGGGAGAATAGGGGAATTGGGTTATTTAGAATTAGTTAGGGTTAGTTAAAATTTGAGTATTCAAATCTATACCATTTGGCCGTAAGCTATTCAAGTGGAATAGAAGGCAGTGGAGGCCAATTCACTGCTTATTTTCAAGAGAGAGCTGGATTTAGCTCTTAGGGCTAAAGGAATCAAGGGATATGGGGAGAAAGCAGGAACAGGGTGCTGATTTTGGAGAAGGGTTTCGACTCGAAACGCTGCCTATTTTCTTTGCTCCATAGATGCTGCCTCCCCTGCTGAGTTTCTCCAGCAGTTCTGTCTACCTTCGATTCTACCTACTGATTTTGGATGATCAGCCATGATCATATTGAATGGCGGTGCTGGCTCAAAGGGCTGAATGGCCTACTCCTGCACCCATTTTCTAAAATAAGGGTGCAGGATTCTAAAATAAGGTGTTGTTCCTCCGTCACTCTGACATCACTCTGGCAATGGAAGAGGGCCAGAACAGAAAGGTCAGTGTGTGAATCAACAAGAGTAGATGTTCTTGTTGATCCCCAGGTTATATAATTGACTTCAGCACCTTGCGTCAAATGGGGGAAGGCTTCTTGTCCCTGCCCAGTGAATCAATGCTATTCCTTTGCTTTTTACATACAGTGCTGGAGATGCATCCCTTTTATGCTTTCATGAAGTCTCAGTAAGTCTTATGTCTGTGGAATCAAACTGACATTTAGCAAAAGAGGGAGTGGATTCTTTATGGGGTGGGAAATATTGTGCAAGTGCAACCTTTTCCAAGAGAAAACCAAAACCTGCCAACGTCATGAAATGCAGAGTTGAATGGGCGTTATCGCCCATTACATTCTCCTCCCTTTGATGAGCTGGAGGATGTGAATCGGAACGCAGTAGGTAATTTTAAGCAGTGCAAGGTTTGCCAGCACCACACTGACAACCAACTTTATGCTGCTGGACAGGCCAGACTGGTTTGGCAGAAACTATGCAGCGAGCTTGATTGCTTCATAACAGCTTCCTCATGCATGGCTTCTTTGCATTACTCGTTTTCCACATAGAGCCTGATCAAACTGGCTGTTGCAGTATGGTACTTTTTTTTCATTTTATTACTAACAAAAATAAATTTTATTTTTATATCGTCATTCATTTATAAATCCATGGTCAGAAAGCAATCTCACTGGACTGAATCCAATGAGAATATCTAAGAACTGAAGGCATTAATTTTAACCACTCAGCTGCCAAAAATATGCTGCCATTATTATTGTGTAGGAAGGAACTGCAGATGCTGGTTTACACCGAAGATAGACACAAGTAAAATGGATGACCGCGAGCAAGTGGATGTAGTGTGTCTGGACTTTCAGAAAGCCTTTGATAAGGTCCCACACAGGAGATTAGTGGGTAAAATTAGAGCACATGGTATTGGGGGTAGGGTATTGACATGGATAGAGAATTGGTTGGCAGACAGGAAACAAAGAGTAGAAATAAACAGGTCCCTGTCAGAATGGCAGGCAGTGGCGAGTGGGGTGCCGCAAGGCTCAGTGCTGGGGCTGCAGCTATTTACGATATATATTAATGATTTGGATGATGGGATTAAAAATAACACTAGCAAATTTGCAGATGACACAAAGCTGGGTGACAGTGTGAACTGTGCAGAGGATACTAGGAGGTTGTAGAGTGACTTGGACAGGTTGAGTGAGTGGGCAGATGTATGGCAGATGCAAAATAATGTAGATAAATGTGAGGTTATCCACTTTGGCGGCAAGAACAAGGAGGCAGATTATTATCTCAATAGTGTGAGATTAGGAAAAAGGGAAGTGCAACGAGACCTGGGTGTCGTACACCAGTCATTGAAAGTAAATATGCAGGTACAGCAGGCAGTGAAGAAGGCTACTGGCATATTGGCCTTCATAACAAGAGGATTTCAGTATAGGAGTAAAGAGGTCCTTCTGCAGTTGTGCAGGGCCCTGGTGAGACCACATCTGGAGTATTGTGTGCAGTTTTGGTCTCCTAATTTGAGGAAGGCCATCCTTGCTAATGAGGCAGTGCAGCGTAGGTTCATGAGATTGATCCCTGGGATGGCAGGACTGTCATATGAGGAAAGATTGGAAAGACTGGGCTTGTATTCACTTGAAATCAGATGGATGAGAGGGAACCATATAGAAACATATAAAATTATAAAAGGGCTGGACAAGCTAGATGCAGGAAAAATGTTCCAAATGTTGGGGGAGTGCAGAACCAGGGGCCACAGTCTAAGAATAAAAGGGAGGCAATTTAAAACTGAGATGAGAAAAAGAAATTTCACCCAGGGAGTTGTGAATTTGCGTAATTCTCTGCCACAGAAGGCAGTAGAGGCCAATTCATTGGATGAATTTAAAAGAGCTCTAGGGGCTAGCGGAATCAAGGGGTATGGGAAGAAGGCAGGCACGGGTTAAATATTGTGAATGATCAGCCATGATTACAATGAATGGCAGTGCTGGCTCAAATGGCCTCCTCCTGCACCTATTTTCTATGGTTCTAAAATGTTGGAGTAACTCAGCAGGACAGGCAGCATCTCTGGAGAAAAGGAATGGGTGACATTTTGGGTCAAAAGTCTGAAGAAGGGTCTCGACCCAAAACGTCACCCATTCCTTCTCTCCAGAGAACTACAACACATATTGCTGGAAAAATCAGCAAGTCATTTAACATCTGTGACCCTTTCTCAGAACCAGGCAGTTTTCCAACATCTGCAGATCTCTTTTGTGAACATTTATTTAGGTAAGATATTTGGCAAAATTGCACTTGAGTTAGCAGGGCTTTGAGCTGTCACGACTGAAGCAATGACTAAAACAATCAACTTACTGCTGATGCCTTGATTTGGAACCTGAGAAGAAAGCAATAATATTTGTATATCACCTCACCCGTTCTCCAAAATGTCTAAAAGTATGTCATAGAATGATCCACTTTTAAGGTGGAGCCACTGGAGTTGAGCAGATAAATAGAGCAAACAGTTTCATACAACAATGTAACTGCAACTCTGATAGATGGCCTAGTTAATGACTGATTTGTTCGTATTGCTTAAGGGAGGCTAATGGAAGGACATAAGGGAATATTTTTTTCTTCTTTGGAGGTGTCCTATGTCCTATGATTATCCTTTGTGTGAAAAAGTTACCCCTCAGAATCCTTTCCCCTTCACCTTAAACCTATGTCGTCTGGTCCTCGATATACAAAGTAGCAATGTTACAAAATTTTGAGATTTTAAAAATCAAGTCGGCAATTTATCCCATCAGATAAAGCATAAAAAGAAGTTTAATTTGACACCTAATTCACTTTCATATCTTCAGTATTAAGAAAGTTATGACCATTTTCATACTCGGAAATTAGAATCTTGTTCCCCATTGCCTTTCAATTGACTTAACTCCAAAGCTGTGATCTAGAACCGTTAAAAGCCCATAACTTTCTTAAAAATTAAGAGAACTCAATGACATTTTCAGTTATTATAGATTGAAGCATTCTGAAACAAATATGAAACAATCTTACTTGGATGACCTGAAATTAAAGCATATAATTAGTTAGTTATCTAATTGTAGTTAATTACAACATTCAATGAGTAGATCTAAACATCTATCCATTTCTTAAGAAAAGATAAACTTTTTAAAAATTGCCTAAGTGTCCAAATAACATTCACACAATAATCCACAATATAACATAATTTTTAAATCTCATTTTCATTAATTTCTAGGCCAAATGGAAGGAATTTAGTGTTTACTGCCTGTAAATTAATGGCCATTTCAATCAACTAGCGAGTGGGTTTTATTGGAACGCGCTGGATTGGAACGTTGCGGTTTGCGGTGAAGTCGGGAGGAAAAATACAGCCGGTTCATACATTTTTTTTGGACCCCATTTCACAACATGAAAATATGATTAAAGCCTCCCTAAAAACCAACTTTTAATATAAAAATAAACTGTGTACCTTTTTTTCTCCCCTACGCAAAATCCTTCCCGTTGTCGGCGCTCACGGCTTTTGAAGGTGATTTTTAAATTACTCTAGATAATAAATAGTCTAGCGTAATTTAAAAATACCTACATTAATGAAATGTCGGAGCGATTTTTCTTCCGCAACGAAATCGCCCGACATGGATCGATTTGCCCTGTCTGTAGAAAAACAGCACTTTAAGCCCGCTCCCCCTCTGAAAGGCGCCAAAGTCACACACACGGGGAGCGGCAGAACTGCAGCGCTGCTCAAGGCAAGTTTTGTAACATACCTATACAAAGGTATAAAAAAAAGGCCAAAGACATCCACAGGCAAAGGGTGGAAGACCACTTCAACACCGCGGACACCAGAAGCATGTGGCAGGGTGTCAGGGACATCACTGACTACAACAGCAGCCCCTCCGGCCCCCACAGTGATATCACACTGGCCAATGAATTAAACACCTTCTGCACACGCTTCGAAACTGGCAACACCACCAGGAGAGGAACAACCCCGGCCATGGCGGAGGGACAGGCCTTAACACTGAGCACCCAGGAGGTACATTGCGCTCTGCGTAGGATCAATCCACGCAAGGTTGCAGGCCGGGATGGAGTCCAGGGTAGGGTACTAAAGGACTGTGCTGTACAGCTGGCGGAGGTATTTAAGAGGATCTTCAACCTGTCTCTATCTCTGGCAACAGTCCCCATGTGCCTGAAGACAGCTACCATAGTACCGGTGCCGAAAAAGTCTAAAGTCACCAATCTGAATGACTACCGCCTGGTTGCCCTAACTCCAATACCAATTAAGTGCTTTGAAAGGCTGGTCCTCTCCCACATCAAATCCAGCATCCGTGCATCATTGGACTCTCATCAATTTGCATACAGGGCAAATAGATCCACGGTGGATGCCATCTCCACCGTGGCATGCAGATGATACTAAGATAGGTGGTGTTGTGGATAATGAAGTAGATTTTCAAAGTCTACAGAGAGATTTGGGCCATTTGGAAGAGTGGGCTGAAAGATGGCAAATGGAGTTTAATGCTGATAAGTGTGAGGTGCTACATCTTGGCAGGACAAATCAAAATAGGACGTACATGGTAAATGGTAGGGAATTGAGGAATGCTGTGGAACAGAGGGATCTAGGAATAACTGTGCATAGTTCCTTGAAGGTGGAATCGCATGTAGATAGGGTAGTAAAGAAAGCTTTTGGTGTGCTGGCCTTTATAAATCAGAGCATTGAATATAGGAGTAGGGAAGTAATGTTAAAATTGTACAAGGCATTGGTGAGACCAATTCTGGAGTATGGTGTGCAATTTTGGTCGCCTAATTATAGGAAGGATGTCAACAAAATAGAGAGAGTACAGAGGAGATTTACTAGAATGTTGCCTGGGTTCCAGCAACTAAGTTACAGAGAAAAGTTGAACAAGTTAGGTCTTTATTCTTTGGAGCGCAGAAGGTTAAGGGGGGACTTGATTGAGGTCTTTAAAATGATGAAAGGGATAGACAGAGTTGACGTGGATAAGCTTTTCCCATTGAGGGTAGGGAAGATTCAAACAAGAGGACATGACATGAGAATTAAGGGACAGAAGTTTAGGGGTAACATGAGGGGGAACTTCTTTACTCAGAGAGTGGTGGCTGTGTGGAATGAGCTTCCAGCAGAAGTGGTGGAGGCAGGATCGATTTTAACATTTAAGTGGATAGGTATATGGACGGGAAGGGAATGGAGGGGTATAGTCTGAGTGCAGGTAGATGGGACTAGGGGAAAATAAGTGTTCGGCACGTACTGGAAGGGCCGAGAGGGCCTGTTTCCGTGCTGTAATTGTTATATGTTATATGTTATCTCTGTGGCTCTTCACACTGTCCTGACCCACCTGGAAAGACAGGGCACCTACGTGAGGATGCTCTTCATTGACCATAGCTCTGCCTTCAATACGGTAATCCCCACCAAGCTCACCACCAAACTCCACCAGCTAGGCCTCAGCTCACTGATATGCGATTGGATCCTGAATTTTCTGACGGAGCGACCGCAGGCAGTGAGACTGGGGCCGCACCTGTCCTCCACTATCACCCTGAGCACCGGCACACCACAGGGCTGTGTACTGTGCCCCATGCTCTACTCCCTCTTCACCCACGACTGTGTCCCTGCATTTGACAACAACACCATTGTCAAGTTTGCAGATGACACAACGGTGATCGGGCTGATCACCAACGGTGATGAAACAGAGCGGAGGTGCAGAACCTGGCGGACTGGTGCTTCCGGAACAACTTGTCATAAACACATCCAAGACCAAGGAGCTGATTATCAACTTCAGGAGGTCACAGAATGGGGAATACGCCCCAATCTCCATCTACGGGAACAGTGTGGAGAGAGTCTCCAGCTTTAAGTTTCTGGGCACTCACATCTCAGAGGACCTCACATGACCTCACATGGTCCACCAACATGGGCTGCGCTGGTCAAAAAGGCACAGCAACGACTGTTCTTCCTAAGAACATTGAAACGGACTAGTCTGCCCCAACAGCTGCTGACGACCTTCTACCGCTGCACGACAGAGAGCATACTAACGTATGGCATCTCTGTGTGGTATCTCAGCTGCACGGAGAGGAGAGGAGAACTCTTCAGCGCGCAACAGATTATTGGGACACCGCTACCAGCCTTGGAGGGCATCTACCACACCCGGTGCCTTAGGAAGGCCGTCAGCATACATAAAGACTCCTCCCACCCTTATAATGGACTGTTCGAACGATTCCCTTCCGGCAGACGCTACAAGGCCTTCTACCCCCGCACCTCCAGACTCGGGAACAGCTTCATTCCCAGAGCTATAGCGGCTCTGAACCGGCCCTGCTGAGTACCCCCCCACCCCCATGGACTGTCTCCCTCGGATGGTCACGTCGCACAGACACAACTGCACTTTAGTCTGTTTTGACTTTACTGGTCTAATGTTCGTTTTACAAACCTTGTTCTCGGGATACCTAAACCTAAATTTTATTTGTCGATTAAGTTATGACATCAGATGGAAGTTGCAAACCAAATCTCATTGCATTTATGTGTAATGACAATAAAATATATTATTATCATTATTATTATTATTATTGTTCACCTGCTCTCGGCAGGAGACTCTGTGCATCTACCCAATCAATTCTTCTCATGATTTCATACACTTCTATAAGATCACCCCTCATCCCCTGTGACCCAAGGAACAGAGTCCCAGCCAATTCAAGCTCTCCCAATAGCTCAGACACTCAATTCCTGGCAAAATCCTCGTAAATCCTCTCTGTACCCTTTCCAGCTCAACAACATCTTTCCTAAAGCAAAATTAAGGAGACTGAAAATAGATTGGATTTGCATTTACCTGATACATTTGTGAGTTTAGAATACCCCAGGGAAGTAAGGCAATCAACGTGCACTTACTATATGAGGTGACACCGGATAACACCACTGTTCGAAAGGCAAGACATAGCAGGATAGTCCAGTTTAATGTGTGTGGTAAAATAAATGGTGGAGGAGGGGAGGGCTTCAGATGTATGGATCACTTGTCTCTCTTCCAGGGCAGGTGGATCCTGTACAAGAGGGACATTTTGCATCTTATCTGGAGAGGAACCAATATTCTTGCAGGAGTTTCAAGAGTACTAGTCGAGAGTGTTTATACTTGAGTAGTAACTAGAGAAGCAGGTCAACAAGTGGAGGGACTGATAGGAAGGTAAAGGTTATCAAGTATCAAGTATCCTTTATTGTCATTCAGACCTTTCGGTCTGAACGAAATTTCATGCTTTGCGGTCATAACACAGAATAAAACAAAAACACACAATGAACACAGATTTAACATCCACCACAGTGAGTCCCCCAGGTCCTACTCACTGTGATGGAAGGCAAAAAGTCTTCAGTCCTTGTCTCTTTCCTCCTTTTTCTCCCTCTGCGCTGAGGCGATCCAGGCCTCTGATGTGACCCCGCCGGGTGATGGCACGTCCCGCGGCCAAATCAGAACGGGCCGGTTCAAACTCCGTGGCCCGGGGAGGTCAAACCTGCCGAAGCTGCCGCCCTCCAGTCCAGCGGACGTAGCTGTTGTTGCGGGAGCTCCGGAAAAACGGGTCACCAACCTATGACCTGCGATCTTCCGACGATGTCGTCCACTGGCCCGCGCCGAGCCTCCAAGGCTCCGAAGTCGGGTCGGAAGTCGGGTCGCAGCGCCACCACTGCCGTGAAGTCGGCCAGCCCAGCGTTGGTAAGTCCTGGCTGGCTCTGCCTCCGGAGCCTCGAGGTCGGTCCCAGTTGGAGGCCGCCAGCTCCGCGATAGGCCTCAGCGCAGACGGAGACGGAGACGGGGGATACGGCAAGAAAGGTCGCATCCCCCCCAAAGGAAGAGACCAAAAACATGTTTCTCCCACCCTCCCCCCACACATACACAACCCAATAAACTAAAATTAACTAAAACAGGACAAAAGAAAGAAAAAAAAAGAAAAAACAGACAAGTCTGAAAGGAAGGACAGGCAAGGACAGGTTCATATGATAATGTAATAGGAGCAGAATTGGGCCATTCGGCCCAATAAGTCTTCTCCGCCATTCAATCAATCCTCCTAACCCCATTATCCTGCCTTTTCCCAATAACCTCTGACACCTGTACTAATCAAGAATCTCTCTATTTCTGCCTTAAATATATCCACTGACTTGGCCTCCACAGCCTTCTGTGGCAAAGAATTCCACTGGTTCACCACCCTCTGACTAAAGAAATTCCTCCTCATCCTCCTAAAAGAACGTATTCATATATTCTGTGCTGCAGCAAGTAAGAATTTCATTGTCCGATCCAGGACATATGACAATAAAACATTCTTGACTCTTGACTTCCTTTAAGTCTGAGGCTATGACCTCTAGTCCTAGACTCTCCCACTAGTGGAAACATCCTCTCCACTTCCGCTCGATCCAAGCCTTTCATTATTCTGTACGTTTGAAGGCACTGGACCTAAACTCCAGCGAGTACAGGCCCAGTGTCGTCAAATGCTCATCATATGTTAACCTACTCATTCCTGGGATCATTCTTGTAAACCTCCTCTGGACCCTCCCGAGAGCCAGCACATCCTTCCTCAGATATGGTGCTCAGAATTGCTCACAATATTCCAAATGTGGCCTGACCAGTTCCTTATACACACCTGTTTTTCGCCCTCTTGAAATAAATGCTAGGTTAGTGACCATGTTGATGCAGATGGGGTGCAGTGCATTTATTTCAATGCAAAGAGTATTTTGGCTAAAGCAGATATATTTAGAGTCTAGATTAGTGCACAGAATTATGATGCGACCATTATGGAGATTTTGCTGCAAGAAGGACAGAACAGGCAGCTCAATGTTCCAGGGTTTTGATGCTTCAGATGTGATAGAGAGGGAGATAGAAAAGGTGGAGGAGTTGCGTTATCAATCGAGGAGAATGTCACAGCTGCATTTGGACCATAGCATTTGTTCAGTGCATCATAGATACATAGATACATAGACACATAGACAATAGGTGCAGGAGCTGGCCATTCGGCCCTTCGTGCCAGCACCGCCATTCAAAGTGATCGTGGCTGATCAACCACAATCAGTACCCTGTTCCTGCCTTCTCCCCATATCCCTTGACTCTGAGAGCTCTATCTAACTCTCTTTTAAATGCATCCGGTGAATTGGCCTCCACTGCCTTCTGAGGCAGAGAATACCACAAATTCACAACTCTCTGGGTGAAAAGGCTTTTCCTCATCTCAGTTCTAAATGGCCTACCCCTTATTCTTAAACTGTGGCCCCTAGTTCTGAACTCCCCAACGTTGGTTCATGTTTCCTGCATATACCCTGTCCAATCCCTTAATAATTTTATATGTTTCTATAAGCCATCTCATCCTTCTAAATTCCAGTGAATACAAGCCCAGTCGCTCCATTCTTTCATCATATGACAGCCCCGCCATCCTGGGAATTAACCTCATGAACCTACGCTGCACTCCCTCAATAGCAAGCATGTCCTTCCTCAAATTAGGAGACCAAAACTCCACGCAATACTCCAGGTGTGTCTCCATGATGATTTTTTGAACCATAGTCCAATTAGAGGAAGGACCACACTAGATCTTGTACTGGGAAATGAGCCTGGCCAGGTGGCTGGTGTTTCAGTGGGAGAGTATTTTGTGAATTGTGTTCACAACTCCTTAAGTTTTAAGAACATTATGAATAAGGTTAAGAGTCATAGAGTGATAGAGTGATAGTGTGGAAGCAGGCCCAACTTTTCCACACCGGCCAACATGTCCCAGCTACACTAGTCCCACCTGCCCGTGTTTGGCCTATATACCTCCAAACCTGTCCTATCCATGTACCTGTTTAACTGTTAACTGTTTTTTAAATGTTGGGACAGTCCTTGCCTCAACTACCTCTTCTGGCAGCTTGTTCTCTACACCCACCACCCTTTTTGTGTGAAAAGGTTACCCCTCAGATTCCTATTAAATATTTTCCCGTTCACCTTAAATCTAAGTCGTCTGGACATCAAGCCTGCACATTGGGAGAAAGTACTAAATGTAAGAGGACAGACTACATGATTATTAGGTTGGAGCTAGGGAGAGTAATTTGGCCTTCATTGGGTCAGTCCACATGTGGGAGCGATTTCATGAGCAGCTTGTTCCAGCAAGGGCAAGGATGGCAAGGTAAGGGAGTCATTGATGATGAGAGGGGTTGTAAAGCTGGTCAATAAGAAAATGGAACCAACCATAAGTTTTAGGAAGATGAGATCAGTCAGGGCCTTTGATGAAAAAAATGCAAGCAGGAAAGAACTCCAGCAGGAAATTAGGAGAGTAAAAGACCAATGAAATGTAATAAAAAGGAATTGCAGATGCTGGTTTATACTGAAGTTAGACACAAAATGCTGGAGTAACTAAATGGTTCAGGCAGCATTTCTGGAGAAAATAGATAGGTGACGTTTTGGTTGGGTATCGTTCTTCAGACAGATTGAAGGGTGTGGGGTGGTGGGGGGGGGGGGGGGGGAGGAAACAGGAAGTGAGAAAAGAATCAGGTCAAATCAGGGCCACAACAGATGGCCTCAGGCAAGGAGGTTCTCTGATAGGCCAATTGTTGGCTAGAGATGGTGTGACTCCAAGAAGGATACATCGTTGTGAACCGTGGAACTGGTTAACTGACTGCTACTTGGGCGAGGGGGGAAAGAAGGTGGGAAGTGGAGGGAGGTGTTTTCGAAGCTACGTGAAATTGGAGAATTCAATGCTCATGCTGCAGGTTTGTAAGCTATCCAAACGAAATATGTGGTGCTGTTCCTCCAATTTGCATGTGGCCTCACTCTGGCAATGGAAGAGGTCCAGGATGGAAAGCTTAGTATGGGAAGGGGATTTAAAGTGATTATTAGCAACCAGTAGATCCAATAGGCCTTGTTAGACCAAGTGTAAATGTTCAGCGAAATGGTCGCTGAGTCTACGCTTTGTCTCGCTAATATACAGGAGCACACATCGGGAACACTGGATGCAGTAGAGGAGGTTCGAGGAGGTGCGTGTGAACCTCTGTCTCACCTGGAAAGACCGTAGGGTATCTTGTCAGGGCGATGAAATGTCCTTGACAAGTAGGAATAAAGGGAATCCAGGGCATTTCATACATACATTAAACTCAAGATGATAACTTGGGAGAGGGTAGGACCATTCAGGATTATGGAGGTAATTGGAGTTACTCCAACACTTTGTGTCCTCTTGTGTATTGTTTTATATTCTGTTTGAAGTTATTTGTTTGAAGAAAGATCTTCGTGCCCTCAGGTGATCCCAGAAGGACTGGAGATGAGCCAGTGTTGTGTCTTTGTTTAAATATGGATCTCGGGAACATGCAGGAAATTATAGGCCGTGAGTTTCACGTCAATGGTAGAGATTTTTAGGGATAGAATTTACTAATATTTGGAAGAGAATGGGCTGATCAAGAACAGTCAGCAGGGCTTTGAGTGGGGCAGGTCGTATCTTATGAACATGATTGAGTTTTGTTGAGGAGATGGTAAAGGTGATTGATGAAGATAGAGCAGTGGATGTTGGCTATATAGACCTTAGTAAGACACTGGGCAAGGTAGCATAAAGTAGGCTGCTGCAGATCATTAAGATGCATTGGATCCGTGATAGTTTAGTTTCAGAAATGGTTTATCCATTGGTAAATTCTGTGTTCAATAATCTTCTTATGTGACATTGGCTGATTTATCAATATTGTCCAGGTTGCTGAAGGAACTACGAATAGAGGTGTGGCATTTTTTTACAAGGTCATGTAGAGTTATACAGCACAGAAACAGGCCCTTCAGCCCAATTCTTCTGTGATTCTAAGTTTGTCCCATTTGCCTGTGTTTCACCCATATGCTTCTAAATCTTTCTTATCCATGTACCTGTTAAATGGTGTAATTGTTCCTGCCTCAACTACCTCATTTGGTATTTCATTCCATATATCCACCACTCTGTGTGTGAAGATGTTGCCCCTCAGATTCTTATCCCACTCACTGCCCTGTAGTTCCCCACGCTGAGAAACCGACTCTGTGCATTCACTTTATTTATTCCCCTCGTGATTTCAGCCACCTCTGTAAGACCACCCCTCAGTCTTATGCGGTCCAAGGAATAAAGCCCTAGCTTGCCCAATCTCTTCCTTAGCACAGGCCCTCGTAACATCCTCATAAATTCTCTATGCGCTCTTTCCAACTTAATGGCACTTTCCCTGTAGCAGGGTGACCAAAACTGAACACAATATTCCATGTGCAGCCTCATCAACATCTTGTACAACTGTAGCATAATGTTAACCATATAACCATATAACAATTACAGCACGGAAACAGGCCTTCTCGGCCCTTCCAGTCCGTGCCGACCATTTATTTTCCCCTAGTCCCATCTACCTGCACTCAGACCATACCCCTCCATTCCCTTCCCGTCCATATACCTATCCACTCAGTTCTGCTTCTTCAAAGCCCCACAAAGAATGATAGAATCATCAAGGCACAGAAGAGGACCATACAGCCCATTAAGTTTACCTCAGTTCCTGGCAGAGGAATCTCTTCAGTTGCAAATTATTTCCCTCATGCCTACCGATTATCTTTTGTAAATGTTGGCTAATTGTGTTTCCACCACCCCAATGGGGGCAGTAAAGTCCCAGTCGTATTCACAGTACAAGGAATGTTTTCCCTTAATCTCATGTGTCTTTTGTGTCTTTTGCCTTCCCTGGAAACATTCCAGGGAATTCCTGTCCTGCCACAGATCCTCATTCTTGGTATTGGCATTGGTAATTATAGGTATTGGTGGGTATTTGTTTATTATTGTCACATGTGCCAAGATAATCATGAAGAGCTTTTGTTTGTGTGCTATACATGAATACAATCAAGTGAAGCACAGTGCAATGAGGTAGAGCAACGGGAAAAATACCAGCGTACAGAATATAGTTTCCAGCACTCCATCATTGCAGTTCCAGAGCAAAAGACCGTTGTCTGCAATGAGGTAAACTGGAAGATTGAGACTAGGGATTGAGGGGTTGGACAGGCTAGATGCAGGAAGATGCAGGAAGATTGTTCCCGATGTTGGGGAGGTCCAGAACAAGTGGTCACAGTTTAAGGATAAGGGGGAATTCCTTTAGGACCAAGATGAGGAAAACATTTTTTCACACTGAGAGTGGTGAATCTGTGGAATTCTCAGCCACAGAAGGTAGTTGAGGCCAGTTCATTGGCTATATTTAATATTAGCTTGTATGTAGCCCTTGTGGCTAAAGGGATCAGGGGGTATGGAGAGAAGGCAGGTACAGGATACTGAGTTGGATGATCAGCCATGATCATATTGAATGGCGGTGCAGGCTCGAAGGGCCGAATGGCCTACTCCTCCACCTATTTTCTATGTTTCTATGTTTCTATGACACTAGTTTATGGAAGAACTGTTCAGAAGTCTGATAACAGAGGGGAAGAAGTTGTTCCTATGTTTGGTGGTACGTCCCTTGAAGACAGACACGGGTGAAATTATTATGGGTTGCAAGGAAATGGCAGAAGAGTCGAACAGGTACTTCGGATCTGTCTTCACTAACGAAGACACAAACAATCTCCCAGAAGTATTGGAGGACAGAGGATCTAAGGGGTTAGAGGAACTGAAAGAAATTTTCAATAGGCGAGAAATAGTATTGGGTAGGCTAATGGGACTGAAGGATGATAAATCCCCTGGGCCGGATGGCCTGTATCCCAGGGTCCTCAGGGAGGTGGCTCTGGAAATAGTGGATGCATTGGTGATCATTTTCCAATGTTCAATAGATTCAGGATCAGTTCCTGTGGATTGGAGGATAGCTAATGTTATCCCATTTTTCAAGAAAGGAGCGAGAGAGAAAACGGGGAATTACAGACCAGTTAGCCTGACTTCGGTGGTGGGAAAGATGCTGGAGTCAATTATTAAAGAGGTAATAATGGGGCATTTAGATAGCAGTAAAAGGACTAGTTCAAGTCAACATGGATTTATGAAAGGGAAATCACGCTTGACTAATCTTCTGGAATTGTTTGACGATGTGACAAGTAAATTGGATGAAGGGGAGCCAGTGGATGCAGTGTATCTAGACTTCCAGAAAGCCTTTGATAAGATCCCGCACGGGAGATTGTGACTAAAATTAGAGCACATGGTATTGGGGGTAGGGTGTTGACATGGATAGAAAATTGGTTAGCAGACTGGAAGCAAAGAGTAGGAGTGAACGGGTCCTTTTCAGAATGGCAGGCAGTGGCGAGTGGAGTGCCGCAAGGCTCGGCGTTGGGGCCGCAACTGTTTACCATATATATTAATTATTTGGAAGAGGGAATTAGGAGCAACACTAGCAACATTGCAGATGACACTAAGCTGGGTGGCAGTGTGAACTGTGAAGGGGATGTTAGGAGGTTGCAGGGTGACCTGGACAGGTTGAGTGAGTGGGCAGATGCGTGGCAGATGCAGTATAATATAGATATATGTGAGGTTATCCACTTTGGCGGCAAAAACAAGGGGGCCGATTATTATCTCAATAAGGTTAGGTTAGGTAAGGGGGAGGTGCAGCAAGACCTGGGTGTTTTTGTACACCAGTCACTGAAAGTTGGCGTGCAGGTACAGCAGGCAGTGAAGAAAGCTGGTGGTATGTTGGCCTTCATAACAAGCGGATTTCAGTATAGGAGTAAAGAGGTTCTTCTGCAGTTGTATAGGGCTCTGGTGAGACCGCATCTGGAGTATTGTGTATAGTTTTGGTCTCCTAATTTGAGGAAGGACATCCTTGTGATTGAGGCAGTGCAGCATAGGTTAACGGGATTGATCCCTGGGATGGCGGGACTGTCATATGAGGAAAGATTGAAAAGACTAGACGTATTCACTGGAGTTTAGAAGGATAAGGGGGGATCTTATAGAAACATATAAAATTATAAAAGGACAAGTTAGATGCAGGAAAAATATTCCCAATGTTGGGCGAGTCCAGAACCAGGGGACACAGTCTTATAATAAATGGGAGGCCATTTAAGACTGAGGTGAGAAAAAACTTTTTCACCCAGAGAGTTGTGAATTTGTGGAATTCCCTGCCACAGAAGGCAGTGGAGGCCTCTTCACTGGATGGATTTAAGAGAGAGTTAGATAGAGCTCTAGGGGCTAGTGGAATCGAGGGATATGGGGAGAAGGCAGGCACGGGTTATTGATTGGGGACGATCAGCCATGATCGCAATGAATGGCGGTGCTGGCTCAAAGGGCCGAATGGCCTCTTCCTGCACCTATTTTCTATGTTTCTTTCAAGCTTTTGTATCTTCTGCCCCGCAGAAGTGGAGAGAAGAGGGAGTGACCGGGATGAAAAAGCTTTTTGATTATATTGGCTGCCCTCTTGAGGCAGCGTGATGTGTAGATGGAGTCGATAGTGAGGAGTAAGTAATGTTGTGGATCGGAGATGGGGCTCTAACATTTCCGGGCATGTCCCATAACTTGAGTCCTTCGGTGGCCAGGCATAGGCCACATCTGTAGAGAGAGAGAGAGTGAGAGAGAGAGAGAGAGAGATGACGCTAACGTTCCACGATAATCATCTTTCATCAGAAATCATCACTTGGAAATGGTTATTCTGCATTAAAATCATTGAAATTAAATGATGGTTGAGTCAATGAAGTAAACAATAATGTGTTTTCAGGTGAAGTTGATAGTTTTGGATGATACTATAATAAATACCCCAATCTAAAATTTGGCAAGTAGAAATGTTTGTATTAAATATTGAAGAATTTCTAAGTGGTGATTGTTCATTTGGCCACCCATTTCATTTAAAATGAAGGCTTTGTTGACTTCACCTGACTTCATCAGCTTGCAACACTGCACACCCTGTAGGCAGTGTCAGGAGACAGGTTTGGCTACATTCCTCCCATTCCTCTCCAAAAGAAAGGGAACTACTGTTCAATAACACTCAGGGATCTGTTGAATATTCCAGAGATGTCCTTTCAGTTGATTGTTGAGATACCGGGTCGACTCCATTAAAAGTTAAGAAAGGAAAAGAGGTGAAAAAAACACAGTGAATGTTGTGAGCCTGAATCCCACATGGAGATTGCCGGAAGCACTCAGTCAGTCAATGAGCAACACTTGCAAAGAGCAAGGACTTAAACATATTGGGTGTTACCTGTCGTCGCAACTAGTCCTCCCATCTTCTGTTTAGTTGAGAATTAACAAATTATCTCCACCCAATCCAGCCCACAGTTCTATGATCATGTGCAAACGAATTCTTTACTGGTTCCAGATTCATGGCCCCTCAAGTCTGCAATCAAGTCTACAATTTATCCCATCAGATAAAGCATGAAAAGTTTAATTTGACACCGAATTCACTTTCATATCTTCAGTATTAAAAGAGTTATGGCCATTTTCATACTCTGAAATTAGCATCTTGTTCCCCATTGCCTTTCCATTGACTTAACTCAAAAGCTGAGATCGAGGACAGTCAAAAGCCCATAACTCTTAAAAATTATGATAACTCAATGAAATTTTCAATTATTATAGATTGAAGCATTCTGAAACAAATATGAAACAATCTTACTTGGATGACCTGAAATTAAAGCATATAATTAGTTAGTTACCTAATTGTAGCTAATTACAAAATTCAATTACTATATCTAAACATTGATCCATTTCTTAAGAAAAGATGAACATTTTTTAATTGCCTGTGTCCAAATAACATTCACACAATAATTCACAATATAACATGATTTTTAAATCTCATTTTCATGAATTTATAGGCCAAATGGAAGGAATTTAGTGTTTAATTCCAGTAAATTAATGGCCATTTAAATCATCTTGTGAGTGGGTTTTAGTAGAACGCGGTGGATTGGAACGTTGCGGTTTGCGGTGAATTTAACCCACAGTCGGCTGGAAAAATACTGTCGGTTCGTATATATTTTTTGTCCCCTTTTTGCAACATAAAAATTTGATTAAAGGCTTCCTAAGAAGCACGTTTTAATGTAAAAATAAACTGTGTACCTTCTTTTATCCCCTACGTAAAATCCTTCCCGTTGTCGGCGTTCACGGCTTTAGAAGATGATTTTTAAATTACTCTAGCTAATAAATGATCTAGCGTAGTTTAAAAATACCTTCATAAAACAAATGTCGGAGCAATTTCTCTTTAGCCACGAAATCCCCTGAGCCATATACTTCCTTTAGCCTCTCTATCATAATTCTAAATTATGCCTGCTCTTATGATTTTGCACAGCTGGTGATTCATTCCATTGAAAGGTCATGTTCAAAAGTTATAGGAGTAGAATTAGGCCAATCGGCCCATTGAGTCTACTCCGCCATTCAATCATGACTGATCTCTGCCTCCTAATATCATTTTCCTGCCTTCTCCCCATAACCCTTGACACCTGTTCTAATCAAGAATCTATCTAACTGATCTAATTGAAATATATAAGATTGTTAAGGGCTTGGACACGCTAGAGGCAGGAAACATGTTCCCGATGTTGGGGGAGACCAGAACCAGGGGCCACAGTTTACGAATAAGGAGTAAGCCATTTTGAACGGAGATGAGGAAACACTTTTTCTTACAGAGGGTCGTGAGTCTGTGGAATTCTCTGCCTCAGAGGGCGGTGGAGGCAGGTTCTCTGGATGCTTTCAGGAGAGAGCTAGATAGGGCTCTTAAAAATAGCAGAGTCAGGGGATATGGGGAGAAGGCAGGAACCGGGTACTGATTGGGGATGATCAGCCATGATCACATTGAATTGCGGTGCTGGCTTGAAGGGCCGAATGGCCTACTCCTGCACCTATTGTCTATTGTCTATAGTTATCTCATAGTGTTGCTTTTCTGGTTTCTATGGTGCATTCCACAGATGCACCATAGAAAGCATTTTATCAGTGTGCATCACAGATTGCATCACAGTCTGGTTTGGGAACAGCTCCATCCAGGACCATAAGAAATTGCAGCGAATTGTGGAAGCAGCCCAGGCCGTCACATAAACCAACCTCCCTTCTGTTGATTCCATTTACACCTCACGCTGCCTCGGCAAGGCCAGCAGCATAATCAAGGACGAGCCGCACCCTGGCCGCTCCCTCTTCTCCTCTCTCCCAACACGCAAAATTTGTAGAAGTGTGAAAATGCACACCACCAGATGCAGGGATAGTTTCTTCCCAGTTGTTATTAGGCAACTGAATCATCCTACCACAACCAGAGAGCAGTGCTGAACTATTATCTATCTCTGATGTCTCTCGGACTATCCTTGACCGGACTTTGCTGCCGTTATTTTGCACTAAACGTTATTCCCTTATCATGTATCTATACACTGTAAATGGATTGATTGTAATCATGTATTGTCTTTTTGCAGACTGGTTAGCACGCAATAAAAGCTTCTCACATTACCTTGGTATCAGGCACGTGCCGTGAGTAATCAGCCAGGGTAGCAGTGGCTTTTAAAAAAAAAAGAAAAGGCAGGCAATACTCAGCAGAACAAGTTGCATCCATGGGAAGAGTACCAGTGTTAATGCTTTATGTGGAAGATCTTTCATCAGAAACAGCAGGATTAGGCTATCCATTACTTCAAACCTGCATCACCATTCATTAAGGTCATGGCTGAGCTACTAAATTGTTACCATTCTCAAATATTATCCCCATGTCCCTTGGTTTTCTTAATATCCATCTGTTTTTTGATTTAACACAGTGACTGAGGCTCCACTACGCTCTGGGTTGGAGAATTCCATAGCTTCTCTACCGTCTGAGTGAAGACATTTTTCTTCTTCTCAGTCTGAAAAAGCCTTCCGGTTATCCTGATAATGTGACCCGCCCAATTCTAGACATCCCATCCTCCCTTTGTCCACCCTGTTTGGCCCTAAAATTATTTTGTAACTTTCAATAGTATCTTCTCATTATCTTCTAAAATCAAGAAAATCCAGGCCTAGCGAACTCTCCTCATCCGTAATCTCAGTCCAGTGGTGTGTAAGTCTAGTTTTATCATTGGTTATCTAACGTGAATCTGCACAGCTGGCGAGTTTTGAGGGCAGCACTTATACAAGATTGAAGGTCATGGTGAAATCAAACTAAAATGAGCTCAGGCTTAATAGAAAAAAAACACCGACCAAAGCATTTCCACCTTCTCCACTCTGTCATATTGTTATTTATCATAGTTGATAATATATTCTAAACACTTCTGGCCAATTGAGCAAGGATTATAACTTCTAATTATAGGCTAGCAGTTACATATTTATTCTTCCATTTTCTCAGTTTTCTCCCTAGGGTAATGGTGTATGTGTTGGTTAATTCTGGTCAAGTGAAGGCTGGGGTAGTCATCACTGATTTTAGGCTAATGGTAAACAGGGTGTGTGCCTAGTAAACCTCTTATGTTGACCACTGAAGTGTGTATGTGGCCATCTAATGACCTCCCTCACACGTTCAAATATTGTTTTCATGCGGCCACGGTGGCGTAGCAGTAGAGTTGCCGCCTTACGGTGCTTGCAGCATCGGAGACCCGGGTTCAATCCCAACTATGGGTGCTATCTTTACAGAGTTTGTACGTTCTCCCCACAACCGTGTGGGTTTTTTCCGAGATCTCCAGTTTCCTCCCACACTCCAAAGACGTACAGGTCAGTAGGTTAATTGGCTAGGTGTATGTGCACATTGTCCCTGATGTGTGTAGGATAGTGTTAATGTGCGGGGATCACTGTTTGGTGCGGACTCGATGGGCCGAAGGGCCTCTAAACATGTCAAAACTGGAGCCCATGGAACTTATTGCTTTCAACATATGAGGAGGAGTGTTTGGGAACAGTAAGTGATTTATCTTGTGGGAGAACAAATAGTTTGGAAAGATACACCTGCCTGAGCTATGCCACAAGCAACGAGCCATGTGCAATTCTGGATCATGGTCTCATCTTCTCGGTAAGATTGTGCGAGCAAGTTTTGTTCTTTTCCTTCATTTATTCATTTTTAAGAATGTGAGTATTACTAAAGGTCATGTTTATTGACCATCCCTGAGAAGATGCCCTTAAGAAGGTGATGGTGAGCTGTCCTCTTGAACTACTGCAGTCCTTCTGGTGAAGTTACACACATGGTGCCATAATTTAAACCAAGAGACAATGAAGGTGATACATTTCCAAAACAGAATCATGTGCAGTTTGATGGGAATGTGCTTTCTGCATAATTTGGGCCGGTAAATTAGGTGCATTTTGTGGATGGTACACAGTGTAGTTATGTTGCTGCAGGGAATGAATATTTCGGATGGGTGGCATGGTAGCATAATCAAGGACAATTGCCACTCCAGTCATTCCCTCTTCTCCACTTCCCCGTCAGGCAGGAGATACAAAAGCTTGATAGCACGTACCACCAGATTCAGGAATAGTTTCTTCCCACTATTATCAGATTGCTGAATGGTCCTGCCATAAGCTAAGGTGTATTTCCGATCCTCCAGCCAACCTCAATGCGGAACTTGCAATTTTTAGCATCTGCACTTCCTCTGCAACTACAAAGCTATAATGCTGTAGCACTATATTCTACACTCTGGTCTTTTTCTCTTCCCTCTTCCTGTGTATTTGATTGTATCCATCTTGATTTGACTGGATAGCACAAAACAAAGCTTTTCAGCGTATCTTAGTACATGTGCCAATAATAAACCAATACAGGAATCAACCAAGTGGGCTCTTTGAACTGAATAGTATGGAGATCAGTCCGTGTTGTTAGGACTACATCCGTTCAGGCTAGTGGAGCTCCATCGGGTTTGAACTGAACTCTGTACATGGTGGAAAGGCTTGGGTATGCAGTGACTTGCTGCAGGACTTGCTGCAGGAAACCCAGCCTCTGACTTGCGCTTGTAGCTATACGATTAATGTGGTTGGCCTACTTAAGTTTTAGATCAACCATGGTGCCTCTCCTGCATCAATCCTCCATGCCGAATGCTAATGTTGTGGCAATGTATTCAAATTTCATTTGTGGGTGGTTAGATCCTTCCTTGTTAGTAATGGATGTTAATGGGAGCTTGAGTGTTGAGAATGTTAATTGTCGACACCAGGCCATCCCTAAATATTGTCTCATCATTCCGGCTTCCTGGGATACGGTATAAGCAACTCCTGCTGGTCTGCTCTCAGATCTATTTCTCAGCCAGTATAGAAAGCACAATCCTGAATAAGGGACCAGACCCAAAACGCCACCTATCCATGTTCTACAGGTATGTGGCCTGACCTGCTGAATTACTCCAGCATTTTGTGTCTTTCCTTGGTAAACTGGCATCTGCGGTTCCTTGTTTCTACGGTCTGAAACCAAAGTCCGTTGTGCAACCAATGACACATAAAAGATCATAGTTGCTGAGGCTTGCCAATGGAACTGAATTCAGATGCAGGAATAGATCTCAACTGGAGGGTCGATGTATTTTTGGACATTCATTAATGGACCTTCCTTACCTGAGGTGCTGTTGTGGTGACCAAGACATCAATATCCCTCAACAAAGGGTGATTCAAGATGGCGGCAGCAGCGGATGCAGGGAAACAATGGTGTCAGTAAGCGGTGGGGCTCTTAACCCCCATGCCATCGTAGATTTTCTGGATGCTTTGAGATCAGTTGCAGGTGACGCCCCTGGGCACGGATGCTGGATGAAGGCCTCGTGAGGCAAGGGACGCATATTCGCGGGTCGACAGGATTGAGGTGTCGGTGGAGTGGGCCGCCGGAGGCCCTGCAACTGCCTCGGGCTCAAGAGGATCAGACTCCACTCCAAGAGGCCAAGCGAGTGGAGTGGATGCGGCCTGCAGCGGCATGGAGCAACAATGGCAATGGAGAATGACAACGACATTGCGTGGCCAGGCTAACCCCGCAACTCCGACGCAGTGCCATCGCCAGGACAACCGGCCTTTATGACCCAGTTAACACTTCACATTTTTACAACTTTGGACCCGAATCATACAAAATGGCACAGAAACATGGCGACTCATTTACTGTTTCAGAGTCATCTACACTTCCTGCACTCCTGAACTTAATTATGACTGCGCATTTGTAAAGTAAGATTTGCACTGAACTCTATGCAAAAAAGAGGAACGTCACTAGGCACACTTGACAATAAAGAGCCATTGAATAACCCAGTTACAGTCTGAAGAAGGGTTTCGGCCTGAAAAGTTACCTATTTCCTTCGCTCCATAGATGCTGCCTCACCCGCTGAGTTTCTCCAGCACTTTTGTCTGCAGTATATAAGAATTGTTCTGAAATCTAAATTAAAGTTAACCCATATAGGGTGTGAGGAGAAGTATATTTGTAGCAGTATTACAACCATCTTAAGTTACTTTGAGTCACAATTTTTTAATCAAAAATCCACTTAATAACAGGTGTGGTTTATAATTCTGACAGTAGGTATAACAATTTAAACAGTGCCACCAGGGTAAAGGTGGTACAGATATGGTTTGATTCTCACTCGATTAGTTGCTGAATTTTGCAGAAAATGGGATGTTGATTCCGCCTTTGTATTCATTACTTCCATCTAGTAAGTCTAATTGGCTATATTTAAGAGGGCGTTAGATGTGGCACTTGTGGCTAAAGGGATCAGGGGGTATGGAGAGAAGGCAGATACGGGATACTGAGTTGGATGATCAGCCATGATCACATTGAATGGCGGTGCAGGCTCGAAGGGCCGAATGGCCTACTCCTGCACCTATTTTCTATGTTTCTATGTTTCTATGTCTAATGGCATTTTGTGAAATTCTTGTGCATGTTTTTTCAGCTAATCACATATTTGGAAATATTTAAAATACTGATTGTTACCCAGATTGTATTTTAGTTGTAATTGTTTAAATGATAATTGTTTTCCCGTATCATACAAATCTCCCAAAGTTTTAATTCCTGCTCTTTCCCATTGTATAAATGCCTTGTCTATAATTGAGGGTTTATACAGAGGGTTTTTAGCAATAGGAGATAGGAGAGATAAGTTTCTTAATTTTAAGTTGTATTTTATTTGTTTCCAAATTCTGATTGTACTATGTATAATTGGGTTTTTGTTGTAGTTTGTATTATTCACCGTCATTGGTGAAAGAAGGATCGCACCAATATTAAAGAGGGAGCAGTCCTCTTTCTCCATAATGATCCATTCCGGTTGATGAAGAGAATTATCCAACAAGTGAATCATATTTCTAATATTTACCGACCAATAATAATACATAAAATTAGGGAGTGCTGATCCCCCGACTACTTTGGGTTATTCAGGTGTGGCCTTTGTATTCTATGGGACTTATAATCCCAAATAAAATTTGTAATATCTGAGTCCAAATTTTAAAAAAACTTTTAATCAGCAAATTTAATTTCACATATATATATATATATAATATTATACTAAATGCAGTAATACCAACAACGGAAGGTATCAGAGGTGAGTGGGAAAACGAACTAAGCATAACAATTTACAATGAAAGGTGGAAAGGCTACTTATTAAATGTGCACAAATGCTCAATTAACGTAATACACACTTTAATACAATTAAAAATTTTACACAGATTATACTACTCAAAAACTAAATTAAATAAATGTTTCCCTAACGTTTCACCAATTTGTGATAAATGCCAGTGTCAAGAAGCTACTATAGCGCACTCATTCACAAAAATTCAAAGGTTTTGGATTGAAATCTTTGAAATTTTCACAAAACTGTTTAAAATAAAAATGACACCAAAGCCAGAATGGATTATTTTCGGAATGACAGAAGGTAGTTCGGAATTAAATGTGTATCAAAAGAATCTATTTGATTATGGCTTAATAATAGGAAAAAAGCTAATCTTAAAATTCTGGAAAAATGCTCCTATACCAACATTAAATATGTGGATTTCAACTATGTTTGAAACACTACATCTGGAAGATATGAGACTCCGCCTGGAAGGAAAATCAGAACGTTTCTATCAGACGTGGTCTGCATTTATAGAATTGCTACAAAGATAGGGTGCAGGAGTACCTCGGGCCTTGGTGGGGGGGGGGGGGGGGGGATGAAAAACTATCGAGTTGGTGGATTCCTTTCGCGTGATATATATAATATAGTAACTGGCTTTTTTTTGCATTTTCTCTCTCTTTGTCTCTCTTTCTTTTTTCTTTTTCTTTTCTAGGGTCTATCTCTTAACCCCCTTTCTCTAATTCTTTGACCAAGGGTTTTTTTTTCTTCTTCTCCCCTTTGGCACGCTCTTTCACTTTCACAACTCTTTTCACCTACTTCACTCTCTTTCTTTCTATTCTTTTCCTTTAAAAGCCATAAAATTATGGGGTACAATGATTGTAACAATATATATGTGAAGTACACTGATGTATTTACCTCTAATAAATAAAAATATATTAAAAAAAAGAAAATGGGATGTTAATGCCAATGTAACAGCAGTGAAGGGGTGGAAGACTGCAACCTTCACATGGTCCGCCCTGTTTCGACTAATTCAATCAACGCGACGTGCACAAATGGAAGATCAAATAGAACAAGTTGTTCAACAACCTTAGGCTGTGCACGCCACACGAAAGAAGAAGACAGCAGTGAATACATTTCAAATAAATCATTATGCATGCTGGACTCAGAGATGTTGCTGGAAATTGGTATTATCGCTCCAAGAGGACTTGAAACTTAATGCCATCCAGGACAGGTCTGCTTGATTGGTAAAAGCAAATACTTTTAACATGTGTGTCGATGCAATGACTTTTAGCCAGTTATTTAATACCAGAAACATTATGACCTTACCTGATATCTACTGGCCCACAGAGATTGCCATTGTTGGTCAACCTTAAAATGGTAACTTTGGGTAATGGAACTGGGACATGCAATAAAGTGACGGCAGTCGTAGGCATCAGCTGGATGCTACATGCAGCTCTGATGGATAGTTCTGAGTGGATGAGCTAAGGTGTCTGTGCTGATCTGTTACCTTGAGAGGAGGGAGAGTGTCCCATTGCATCCCCCTGCTTTGTGATTTACAAGAAGGCTCATCCTGAAATATTAACTTTGCTTTTTCCTCCACAGATGCTGCCCAACCTGCAGAGCAGTTCCAGGATTTTCTGCTTTTAGGAATGATGAAACATTTGACGAGTACATTTTTGTTCAAACAATTTAATTCTCTTACTGGACAAAAAATACTTACATTTAATATTTGACATTATAGAAATAATTTCAATACATATGAGAGGTACATAAACATTGAAACTGAGATGGTAAAGAATGTACAGGGTCACTGATGTTGTCTATTCTCTGAGATGGTTGTATTTAGATAAATATTACAGTAGTACGTCTAACATAAATTTTCTGCTTTGGTCAGAAGTGACTGTTTAATTCTTAATTTGTCATTCTTTGCTTTTATGTGAGGTATAAAGAAATCAATAAAATTTTGTAAGGAGATATAATTTGAATTTACATTGCTCTATTAGTATAAGTAATAGAGTAATAGGTACAGTAAGCAATAATAAAACAAAATGGTTTGCAATGATCATGAAAGTCGATCATTAAGTGCATTAACCATCAACAATGCATTCTCCACACTTATAATACATCAGGTAAAATCTTTTTCTTACAAGGCTTGCTACAAAATATAAGAAATATTATAGCAACGTACCCCTTGTAGAGATCAGGCTAAAATGAGAGATGATTCCTCAGTGGGACTGATTTTGTTCTCTGTTATCAGCTCCCACAGATTCAAGGCACAGTTTTAATTCTGAGAGAGCTTACAAAATGTTCTTTTTAAGGAACAACTTGGCTGTTAATTAGCATATTTTACATTTCCTCCACTCACTTTGATTTGATCATAGATATATGTTGCATTGCAAAGTTAGAGGGAAGCACCCTTTATTAAAGGCTTAGCAATTGTAACATCTAAAGCTGGTTCACCTGCTAAAGTAAATATTCTTTACCTTGTCCAAGTTTGGATATTTATACATTCTCTACCTCCATATTTTGAAGCATATTTTAAAACTGTGGTGGGCATTTGAGCTTGGGAGGAAGAATATGAAAAGAGTCAAAACAAATAAAATCTTATGTAAGCTGTCTGAAATATGTGGATCATTTAAAATTAGTCATTCAATTTGCCTGCCACCTCTATTTTCAAATATCATGGACCTCCGCTGAGGTTGGTAGAAACAGCTTGTTGAGGTCTCCAACCTTTGCCCACTTTTAGGCATGCTCATGTGGTTTCGGAGGGTGACACCCTCTGGCCCTTTCTGACTGTCAGTAAGCTGATGGGAGTAGCTGCCTGGAGCTGAATGATCCAGCTCTGATGTTGTATGTGGCTCAGGGCTGGATTTCACTGGACTGAGGGGCGCTCTGCTGGGTTCGCCAGGGGAAGAGCGTTCCATGCTTGGCCAGGGAGGGCTGAAGAGGATGAGGCTTTGTGGCCTACTTGCCTTCGATCTGTGCTGAGCGTGGCGTATAAACCCAGGCTTCTGCTGCACCACGGATCTATCCGTTTTTAAAGATGATGGGCTATCAGGTACATCTTCTCCATTTGCCGTGGAGGTTTTCTTCACGACTGGTGCTGCTTGACTGGGTTTAGACTGTGTGATGGATGTATCTGGAGAGACAACACACCTGCCATGCTCTGGTGATTGAGACTTTGGCAGGCCATTTTCTTTCCCGTCTTTAGATTCTGCCGGTGAAGAATTGGTTACTGTTGAATCCAGTCTTTGTTTGCTGTCATGCCAACCTGGTTCAACAGGTTGCAGAACGGTTAGAACTTTGTCCAGAGGGAGGGAAGAGGATGGGAGGCTCTTCTTTGGCAAAGGCTTGGGGACCTGGGTAAACTGCACCTTTGGTGGAATGACTGGGATTGCTTTGACTTGACATGTCTTTATCATGTAGGTTGTTCGAACTGCAGTGACACCAACTGGGAATGATTGAACTGGGGATTCATCAGACACAGAAGGTTGGTTATTGTCTGTGGAGTCTGGAGCAAATAATGGTGTCTTATCTTCAGACACAAAGCAGCCTTCCTCAATTGCACCAGGCGTTACTGCCGTGGATTCTGCACTGGCTCCAAAGTTTCCAACATATAGGCTATCCAGCTTAGAAGATGCCAATGAATTATGTTCAGCTGATGCAACAGTTTGCTGGCTATGTCTGGAGATTGCCTCCATTTCATTGAGGGAAGTTACAGATTTGCTCAGAGGCTCATCATTGCAAATTGATAACGCAGTCTCTGGGTTTTGACTGATCCAATCAATATTTTGGTTATCAGACTGAGATGATGATTCAGGAGGCTCGTCAGGAGATACTTTATCTGTACAAACATCAGGGGACCATATATCCTGAGCAGCAGCATATCGCCACTCCTCTGGCCTTATATCTGGTGACATCTTCGCCAGACATTCTTCCTCATCCTCTTTGACTTCGCCCAGCTGGAATGAAGGCGAGTTACGTTCATTAAATGCATCGTTGTCCATCCAGTGTTTGGGAGCGAGGAGCTCACTAGCATCGGTTATCAAAGTTTCATCTTTCAGATCGGACTGAATGACTGCCAGATGCTCCTCTTGATCTCTTTTCTCATCAGACAGATTGCGCGTTGAATGTACTGTCACCTCGTGCAAAGCATCTGAGCATTGTTCTGGGGAATTATTATCTGATTTTGAGTTTGGTCCAGGTTTCTTAATGCAAGGTTCTGAAGACTGAAATTCATGTGAAACAATTAAATATTGATGCTTTACATCTGAATTAATATCGACTAATTGACCTGAATCTGCAGATGCTGCAAAGCACTCTGTTGGTGGAGTCTCCATTTTCACATTCAAACTAGTTTGATCCGTTATTGGTTGTATAAGTTCCATCTTGGAGGAAGCACCTTGTAAGGACTCCAAAGATTTAATGTCCTGAGTCTGGCTATGATCAGGTGTCTTGATGTTCTTCCCTTCACTGGAACATTTGTTACTTGTGGAGTTTAAGTCCATTTCTTCATGAGCAGTTTCAACCATTAGAGGGGAGCTTTGTAAGAACAGGTTGGGGAGACTGTGAATTCTGTGCTGTCCGATAATATTTACCGCTGTTGAAGCATCAGGCAGAGACATATACTCGATCTGGCTGTCGTCATGAGATTGATCCAATTTTTCTTCCATCTTTTCCAGAAGGAAATTAGGCCCAGCGGTCTCCTCAGTTTCAATGATCTCAAGCTCTTTGGCTTGCGGCCACAGATGCTCCATAAATAGCTTGGCAGAGGAATCGGCATCCTGCAGAAATACACACACAATAACATTTATGAAGCCTGCATTTACTACAACGAGATAGCTCATTTATTGTATCATATTTATTGACTAGTAGCGCACTGTGCCAATGGTGAAGAGGTATAATGTGTAGGAAGGGAGAGGTATAATATGGGTAACTTGGACACATAAGAAATAGATCAATGTGATAAATGCACTATATAATAAAAAAAATAGAAGGTTCATTACCACAGGAAACTCTTAGCTGAAGGATATAATTGACCTGAGTAATCCTAGAACACAAAAAAGAAACTTAACCAAGATTCCTGCTCCTCATTGCTGTCCATTCACTCCTGTTGGACAATGAACATGGTCATGTGAGATGAGGGCATGGTTATTACTGGCCATGACGTTACTCCAGACTGAGTTTGATCTTTTGCTGCAGTAGTGAGAGTTCTGCAGCGGCCTGAATGCCAGCTCGCATCAAAAATCCTGTCTTCCCTCTTTGGTGACAAAATGAAACAATAGTAATATTTAGAAGATGAGGTGGGTGGGGGGGTGGGGATTACTCTGAGGTACGCATCAATATCTCTCCCGTGACCATTATCAAGCCTGAGGAATGCAAATCTTTATCTTCTTGCAAGTACATGTAAAATTACCACATGATTCAGGTGCCAAAGGGTTCAGTGCAAATGCAGGTGTTCTACTGTAAGAATCATTCAAAAGAAAGAGGGAACTTGCATTATGTAGTGCCTTACTATCGCTTCCCTGAGATCAGCTGGTTTATAATTGCAACCACTGTGAATATGTCAGTCCATAATACAAAATCTCATAAAAAAACAAATCCATGTAACCTGATAATCTTTGTTCATTCTTTGTTCATAGGGAATGGAGGAATATGGAGGGGCAAAGGAGATTAGTTTAACTTGGCATCATGTTTGGCACAGATGTCGTGGGCCAAGGGGCAATTCCTGTACAATCACAGGGCAGGGACAGAAGGCTCACGAATTTAAGATATGAACTAAAACTGGTCCCATCACTGTGCCCATTTTCATGACCTGCTTTAAATCTGTATGCAATTTATTTGTGGATTGACAATGCGCATCTAGTATATATGGGTGTGTTTGACCTGTGAATGGTACTAACGTAATAAATGGTACTAACGTAATACGACCAATACATGAGTCATCAGTGCGTCTTCCAAACTGCTTGTACGTGTCTGGGATAGTCACCTAAAATGGCAACCATAAATGTGGTAGCTCAGGATTAAGGGCTCCATCAACTTCATGGATCCAACATCATTTCCCTCTACCCGCCTCTGGAATACTGCCTGAAGCTCGGGTGATGCTCCTCCTGCAGCTACATTATCATCAAGGATTGTTGTCATCCAGAAACAAAAATCTCAACCTAAATTTCATTATTGTTATTGTAAGATGATCAACTTTGATAATTCATAGTTGGAAGTGATGATGTGCTACAATCATCTCCACACCCTTTCTATTCACTTTTATTTCCATCAGTCGTAACAAAAGTCATTGCCGCCAAATGCTCTAGGGCATTTTGCAATTTTAGGAGTGCCTTGCAAATGCATCTTGCTGCATTGATTTACACACTTTCACCAATGACTTCGCCCAAACCCAAGTTTTAAAAAAATGTTTTACTGAGAATGAAAATAATTTTGTTGAGAGTTCTCTCTCCACTCATTCAGTCATGTTGTGTTGGCCTTGGACTCACCCTTCACTAGTTAAGACCATTGGCAGTAGGAACCATACAGCTCCTGATCCTGCAGTTTCAATGTTTTTCATTCACATCACATGGGCAACAGTGGAAAGACCAGGATCTTCAGTTTGTTTTCCTTTCAACTGAATAGTTCATAGGGCATTTTAGAGGACAGTTTGGATGGTCTACTTTGCCGAGGGTCTGCAATCTCATCGGCCATATTCCAAACTCCCCTCCATCATGGTGAAGGGTTTTTACAGCAACCCACATGTTCTGGTGATCGCCATGACTGACAATTAGCTTTTTAATCCAGATTTATTTCAAGAATTCAATATAAATCCTGGAGCTTTGTGATGTGTCATAATTGTTACCATATTGTTTGCAAGCTTTCAGCTCTTACCCTGCAGTGTTTGCATTAAGGTTGTGAAGGTTTTGTTGGTCGGCTACAATAATCATGTGGTACCCACCTTAACTTTTGCTCAGCCTGGCAGAAGGAACATTAGGACTTCCTAGTGCTCATTGTTCCAATGTTAAGATCTCCACTGCTCAGCATTGAGCTCTGCCCAATACTGCAAAAAGTTGCAGAGTTGTGGACGTAGCCCAGACCATCACATGAACCAGCCTTTGTCCCATCAACTTCATCTACAATGTCCGCTTCCTTGGAGAAGCAACCAACATAATCAAGGACCATTTACACCTTGGTCATTCCCTCTTCACTCCTCTCCCATCAGGCGGTAGATACAAAAAGCTTAATAGCACATATACCAGATTCAAGAATAGCTTATTCCCCGCTTTATCTATGGAAATGATGCACTACAAAGCTGAATCTCTGTATCTCCCCCTTTGCTCAGCCTATTGTACTTGAGTTTGACTTGATTGTATTTATTTATAGTGTCATCTAATCTGGTTGGATTAGATGACAGATGGCAAGCAAAACAAAGCACAGGCCAGAATTCGGTCATGCCTGTCTGGAGTTTGCACATTCTGCTTGTGGTCACATGGGTTTCCTCCCACATTCTGAAGACATGTCGATTGGTAATTTAAAACAAACTACTGTCACTTGGTCCTGGTGTGTAGGTGAGTGGTATCATCAGGTGGAGTGTTGATGACAATGTGAGGAGTGTAAACGTGGTTATGGTCAGTGTGGACTTGGTGAACCAAAGGGCCCATTTCTGTGCTGTCCTCTCCACATCCCTCAATCACGCCGAGTTGAGAATCAGAGGGTTTTTGGTGGATTTTGAGCATTATCTGCTGCATAGCAAAGATGCACAAAGTACTCTTATCCCTGCAACAATATCCAGCGCGGTGTCAAAGTGCCCTCCCTGCGCAAGGGTGATGACTTGGAGTGGGGGCAGGGAGGGTGCGGAGTTTTCATTAGAAAAAGTGGATGGATGGATAATTGAAATTTGAGAGTCGACACATTTTCCAGTTACAAGTGTGGCACAGCAAACTGGTGTGGGACCCAAAACAAATAAAGGTAATGTGAAGTGAATTTGGCATTTCATTGTCTATGTGGTTTATCCTGTATAATACAGTAGGTGGACAATTTTACCCTTCTGTAACATTCTACAGGCACCTCACTCTGTTTTCTGGAGGGGTGAAAATTGACTCACTTTGGCCATATTGAATTATTGCACAAAATGAAAAATTATCTGCAAGCTCTTGATGTTAACCAATTGAATAATTAGGTGAAAGATCGCTGCTTTACAATAATACCTGGGCGGTACGTTGGCACAGCGGTAGAGTTGCTGCCTCACAGCGCCAGAGACCCGGGTTCAATCCTGACTAAGGCTACCGTCTGTACGGAGTTTGTACGTTCTCCCTGTGACCTGCGTGGGTTTTCTCCGGGAGCTCTGGCTTCCTCCCACACTCGCAAGACTTACAGGTTTGTAGGCTAGTTGGCTCGGTAAAATTGTAAGTTTTCCCTTGTGTGCATAGGATAGTGTTAGTGTGCGGGATCACTGGTTGGTGCAGACTTGATGGGCCGAAGGGCCTGTTTCCACGCTGTGTCTCTAAACTAAACTAATCAAAACAGTTGTGGTTAAATCTACAACATGGATGGTGCATGATCCTCCAATCTGCATAAAACATTGGCCTGGCCAAACCTGGACTATATGTGCAGTTCTCATCAACACACTATAGGAACGATGTAATTGCGTGCAGAGATTGCAGAGGAGAGCCACGAGGATGTGGCTTGGCCTGGATCATTTCAGTTATGAGGAGAGACAAGGTTTGTTTTCTCTGAAGTGAAGGAGACTATGGGGGTAATCTGATAGAATAACATAGAATTATGAGGAGGATAGATAGCATAGAGAGTAGAAATCTCTTTAACATGCTAGTGAGCAATAAAACAAGAGGGCATAGGTTTAAGGTGAGACATAGGAGCCTTAGAAATGATCCAAGGAGGATTTTTTTTTCACACAGAAGGTGGTTGCAGTATCGTACCACCGGATTCAGGAACAGTTTCTTCTCCCCTGTATCTATGGAACACATGCACCACAATGCTGAAAGCCTGCATCTTCCCCTTTGCTCTGCTTGTTGCACTTGAGTTTGATTGTATTGTATTTATTTATAGTATCTGATCTGACAAAATGCAAAATACAGCTTTTCACGGTACCTCAGTGCACATGACAATAATAAACCTAAAACTAGACCGAAAATGTAACAGACTGCTGAACAGTCCTCTCATAATCTAATGATGTCGTCCTAATCTCCCAATCAGACTCATGTGGCCCATGCACTTTAAAAAAGCTGCACTTTCCCTGCAGCTGTAATACTCCAATGCTGTAATACCACAGTGGGGCAGCACGGTGGCGCAGCGGTAGAGTTGTACGTTCTCTTCTTGGCAGCGTGGGCTTTCTCTGAGATCTTTGGTTTCCACCCACACTCCAAAGACGTACAGGTTTGTAGGTTAATTGGCTTGGTATAAGTGCAAATTGTCCCTAGTGTGTGTAGGATAGCATTCATGTGCGGGGATCGCTGGTCAGTGCAGACTCGGTGGGCCAAAGTGCTTGTTAACTCTAAACTAAACTAACCTAAACTATATTCTGCTTTCTGGTGTTTTTTCTCTTTGCATTACCTGTTATACTTGTGTATGGGCTAATTGTATTTATGTATGGTAACGTTTGAATGGCTAGCACGCAAAGTTTTTCTCTGTACCTCAGTACATGTGGCAATAATGAACCAATAGGATTAAGTATCCTGTTTGTATGCTGCATGATTCTGATTTCATAATCTATAATTAACACTGATGTGACACCTTCTTTTCCATTCCATGAATCAATTGCGCAGTAATTTGTCTAACCTGTTTAGTTGCTGGATGCTCTTTGATGCTCCCACTTTGATGTTCATTTTCACATGGATTCTCCGCTGAGGGAACAATTGGAGGAGGCACTTCTTCTTGCTCTGTATTTTCACAGGGGTTTGGAGATGCAGATGAGATGGTCACGGAGTCTGAGGAAGAGAAAGGCTGCAATGGATCAGAGTCCTGGTGTGTTGGGTTTAGGGAGAGCTCTGCTTGGTTCTGTGATGATGAATTTGTGGAAACAACAAGCAGTTCGGGCTTCAATCCATCCTGTTCAATATTCTGGTCAACTAAATAACAAGAACATGATATTCCTGAAATTAGATAAATAGTGTCGGCAGAAACCCTTACCAAATAAACAATTTTCTCCCAAAATATGAAAATTTCCATTGAATTCCAGTGGAAAATTTCCAGTGAATCTGACATCTTGAAGAAAAGGAAAACGATGAACCATTATTAATTAATGTAATTTTCTGAGACGACATAATTTCATTGATACTGTCTTCCACTGGTCCATTGCCTGCATTTTTGTTCTCAGCCTTTCTCAAGCTCCCAGAACCAGGAAAGCCTTGATCTAAACTTGCATGTCACCTGCATTTACATTCAGAGGATCATCCTCTACAAGGGATGACAGTTCCAAGGGAATTATACCACTAGACACACTTCCCCCAACAACAGAAGTGTGATAATGCACACCACCTGATTGAAGTGTGAAAATGCACACCACCAGATTCAGGGACAGTTACTTCCCAGCTGTTATCAGGCAACTGAATCATCCTACCACAACCAGAGAGCAGTCCTGAACTACTATCTACCACTTTGATGTCCTTTGGACTATCCATGACTGGTCTTTGCTGGCTTTACCTTGCCCTAAACGTTATTCGCTTATCTTGTACCTTTACACTGTAAATGGATTGATTGTAATCATGTATTGTCTTTCTGCTGACTGGTTAGCACACGACAAAATGTTTTTCACTGTACCTCAGTACATGTGACAATAGCCTAAACTAAACTGAACAAAGTGAACAATGTGAGATTTCTGGTCGACTGCTCTACCTCCAGTAACTACTTCCTTCCCCATGGCAACCACAATATTATCCCGTTTAATCTCTTCTTTCTCTCTTACTCAGGCAACTAATGGTCTTTATAGGTGCAGTAACTTGTCTCCACTAATTTCTATTTAGTATATGCTATTTGCTGCACTCGTTATGGTATCCTCTATATGGGGAAGACCAAATGCTGGTTGGGTGATTATATAACTTCTATATAAACGACCACTGTTGAGCAAACATGACCCCAAGTTTCCAGTTGCCTCCATCCCAATACTACACGGCTTCAGTGAAAATCAGCATGAGCTTCCAGCACCACATCATCCACCCGGCTACATTACAGCCTTTCACAATCAACATTAAGTTGAAGAATTTCAAAAAAATTCCTGAATGTTTAATTTAGACTTGCAGCATTCGTACCATTTTCTTTTGATAATTTCAGATAATAACTCTGCTCCACACATATTGTCCAGATAACTTTTTTTTGTTTCTTTGCTTGCTGCAGTAACATCTTCTTTCACCTTTCAATGTTATCCCTTATCATCTAATCTCCAGCCTTCCATTTTAGCAGAAAACTTGACTTCTGATCTCTGCCTCCCACCTCCCGCCCCCTGTCCCAAGATCCCTAAATCTGGAGCAGTAGAGTTGCTGCCTTACAGCGCTTGCAGCACCGTGAACCCGGGTTCGATCCTGACTACGGGGGCTGTCGGTACGGGGTTTGTACGTTCTCCCCGTGACCGTGTGGGTTTTCTCCGAGATCTTCGGTTTCCTCCCACACTCCAAAGACGTACAGGTATGGAGGTAAATTGGCTTGGTAAATGTAAAAAAATGGCCCTAGTGTGTGTAGGATAGTGTTAATATGTGGGTATCGCTGGTCGGCGCAGTGGGCCTGTATCTCTAAATACTAAAACTAAATCTGATGAAAGGTCATTAATTGGAAGCGTTAACTGCATTTTCCTATATCCAGATGTTGTCTCACCTACTGAGTATTTCCAACATCTGCAGTGTTTTTCTACTAGTTTCTTAAAACTGTATTGGAAATTCTAACACATATTCACAGACAGTAGGTATCCATCATGGTTTATTGGAACATACCCTTCTGTTCATGCTGGTCTGAATCAGTTTGCCCACTGAGTAGATCTTCCTTCTCTTCACTGGCGTTGTCAAAATTGCTGCATTCAGTAGGCGATGGTCTGTCCATTGACTCTTGTGATCCTGTGTCATTCAGATGTTGTGCATCTTTTAGTGCTTCCTTACAAGGTGTGGCACGGGGATTGATGATCCCTGAGATGTGTAATGGCACGGATGTGGAAAAAGGCTCAGAAATATTCACTGCCATTGGTTTTCTACGATGCCGTGGCGATGCTTCAAGGGGAAACAAGTTACCCGGGAAATTAGACTTTGGTGACGAATCATTGAAATTTGCCGAGTAAAACAACCGTCTTGTCTTCGGTGATGGCTCCGATTTGTTGAAGGCATCTCCACAGAACACCTTCAGCTGCTCCGGCTGCGCTCTCAAAATCCCAGGCTCTCTGTCTGACGTTCCCGGGCTAATGTTCCCCACACATCCTCCAATCGCACCCACCAGCTCTTCCTGATCCCAATCGCTGTGCCTCCGGCTTAGGTTGTAAGAACTTCCTGATCCAAGAGTGTGCGATTTCATTGATCCTGAGAGCCCTCCTCCGAGAGTTGCTCCATGTTTAAATCGAACACCCTTTTCATCATCTAGAACAGCAATGATATACTTAATAATAAGGCTTGAAGGACAATTCCGCACAAATTAGACATTTGAGGGCTTGGCTCTGTCAGTTATAACACATTATGTTTCATTTCATTCCTCTTTAGCAAATCTATACAATTTCTTACTCTATAGCAATGAATTATTCTCTGACTAAGAGATAAAACAGATGGGATGCTGAAACCTCTTTATCATTTGAGCAAAATACAAATTGCGGGAAGAACTCCACGGATCAGGCAGCATCTGTGGAAGGTAATGGACAGACTGTGCTTGGTGTTAGAGAGAGCATTTCCAGCAAAAATACAAAAGAGGAACTCAGATGTTCAAGGCAGCAATTAAAGACACAAAGTGCTGGAGTAATTCAGTGGGTCATGAAGCTTTTATGGAGAACATTAAGGTAACATTTCGTGTTGGGAACCTTCTTCAGACTTGTGGGGGGGTGGTTGGGGTGTGAGAGAAAGAATTATGGAAGAGAGGAGGGGGTGGGACAAAGCCTGGCAAGTAATAGGATATAGGTGGGGGGGGGGGGGGGGTGATAGGCAGGTAGTTGGACAAAGGATAAAATGACAGACAGTGTGATGCAAGAGGATTCAGCTGGTGCCAGCACAATAACCTGGCTCTCAACACCAAGGAACTGATTGTGGACTTTGGACGGGGTAGGATAGGGACCCACATTCCCATTAACATTAGTTAACAACTAACTTGTATTCTCTCTTTCCCAGTTTCCAGCATTCTTTCTTTTATTTCACATTTCCAGCATCTCAGATTTTGATTTTAGCCAAAAACAAAATCTCCACAATTTTGAGAAAACATCTGCCATGCAAGGGTATATTCAATAACAGATAGTACAGACATAGCAGGTACAGAACAGTTTCAAATTGAAACAAGGATGCGCAAGTTTAAAGAGTCAAAAAGTACATTTAGGACCAGTCTAAAGCAATAGTTTGCAACATGGTGCATTTAGCCTGGAAATAGACTTCTAGGTATAGACCAGGACAGACATAGAAAATCTTAGAATCCTTCAAGAAACAACTGGATAACTCAAGGTAGACTTGGTCTGTAACAAGTTGCATCCACTGGCATCTCATGCTATGCTTTACCTCTAACATACAACTGTAATTCATTTAAAAAACGTTCCCACTTATTTGCTTTTATCTCGTTTCCAAAATGCACAATTTAGCACAAATTGAAGTGTGTTATGTTTTGGAAATCTTCTGCTAATGGCGCTTCCTTCCAGAGGCACTAATACAGCTTAAAGACAGTTCTATTCTCACACAATGCTTAGAGTCATAAACCTTCTACAGAGATCACCAACCAATACTCCAATTTTGAGCACATCTCTGTAGTTATCCAAGAGATATTGAGTCTGTTTGGCTACCCACTGCTGCCTTTATAGTGATCAAGAGGCAAGGTTCAAATGTGGGACCAGTATGGTTGGGTGCATGAATATTTCAGTAGGTGACTTATTTACTCATGGCGATGTTAAATGTTAATTTTACTTCGGAGTCACGTGAGTGACTACGTGAAGACCCCGCCAGCACGCATGCGCGACATATCGTCGTTCGCATGCGGAAGCGACAGTCGGGAGGAGCGGGGCTCCTCCAGCGTAACTTACGAACGGTAAGACTCACCGGAGTGGTGAGCGCGGCGAGAGTAGCGGCAAGAGCTGCTGCTATAGAGAGCAGCCAGCAGCGTGCCGTTTTTCTCCGAGCTGCAGGTGCTACCTGCAGCTCCCGAATTCCGCCCGGGAGGGCTGCTGGTTCGCCACGGACAGGCGGTAAATCCACCCGTTTTTTCGCCGAGCTGCAGGTGCTACCTGCAGCTCCCGAATTCCGCCCGAGAGGGCTGCTGGTTCGCCACGGACAGGCGGTAAATCCACCCGTTTTTTCACCGAGCTGCAGGTGCGACCTGCAGCTCCCGACTTCCGCCCGGGAGGGCTGCTGGTTCGCCACGGACAGGCGGTAAATCCACCCGTTTTGACTCCGAGCTGCAGGTGCGACCTGCAGCTCCCGACTTCCGCCCGGGAGGGCCGCTGGTTCGCCACGGACAGGCGGTAAATCCACCCGGAAGCCGATCGGGACCGCCGACTCAGCTGGGTCCTGTCCCGAGGACACCCCGTTTGCTGTTAGCGACGGAGGTCCTCTTACCCGCATGGAGCGGATGGTGGAGCAATTGCTCCAGCGTGACCTGCTTTTGCAGGGGCAGGGTCACGGTGGGCCTCTTCGCAGGCCCACGGCAGGATCCTATTATGGACTGCCTAAATGTCTCACCCTCTTCGCAGGGGAGCATTGGGGGTCAGAACTGGGCTGACCCTGAAGAGGGGGAGTTGGCTGAACAAACCAACAGTGTCAGGGGTGCAGTGAAGAGTTTCTGGATATGGTAAGTAACATGCAGTTCCTTCTAAAAAAGGTTACCTATCCACCCTAAGCTGGCAGCTAGTTCAATTATATGACTACAAACCAGCTTCAGGAGCAAGCCATCAATGCTACAGCTGATAAGTATCTTGCTCCTGATAATTGTAACTCGCTGATTGTTCCCGCGGTGAATACCCTATTTGGGGGATCATGAGCCCTACGATTAGAGGGCAGGAGTCAAACTTCAGAGGATCCTGAAGCTTTTGACCGCCGGAATTTCGGCAGTACCAGTACTGCGGTGGGTATAGAACTACCGGGAGAAACAGGATGCTCTGGCCTTACTGTGTAACACAGTTTGAGATAATAACTACAGGAAGAGCAACTCAACCCCAAATTGCGGGGTTATGCAAACCAGGTACGCTCAACCACCAAATCTGCTGTGCGGAGCTCCCCAAATAGGGGAAAGACCTGGACAAAGAGCTGCCAACAGCAACAGCACCCCTACACACCCACCGGACAGAGATATCACTACAGATCGTCCGGTGGTGAAAGCTCGAAGGCCGGCCCACCTGCACAACAGCCTTTTTTAGGCCATGGCCCAGCCCGGCTTTCTTGGAAAATGCGCCACCCCTACAACGCAGCAACTCAACAGAAGAAATAACGGTGGTATTGGACCGCAACACCGGCAATACCGTGGAGGTAGGTGGGTCTGCCTCCCCCAGGAACATCATATGTCTAAAATTCATCTTGTGGGGGAGGCCGGTTGCACTTGTTTTATAAAGTATGGCGCACTTTTACCTCTGATCCTTACATACTCGGAAGTATTCAGGGCTATAAAATTGAATTCATTTACGAACTCCCTACCCCGGTCCAGCATACGCCTAGCCGAAAGTTTATACTTTCACAAAGAAAGAACGGCGGGCCTTGCTGAACTATTAAGACTAATTAGCAAGGGGTAATTGAGAGATGTTGGCACACCCTGTGACAGGTAAGTCATTCGTGCCATGATCGCATTAACCTATTGATGCTGTTTCTGAACAGGCCATTTCTGGACTTCGGATACTCCGACAGGACGATCAATGTCATCACTTCGTCGTGCAGGGAATCCACCAGGGACAGCACTGACATATGTCAGCAGATGGGAGTGTTTTCTTCTTCAGAACAAACACTTCATATGACTCGGCCACCATCACTGGATTGCAGGAGTTCTGGCCACCCTTCATTCCATGAAGGTTTGAGCTACAGTGCCATTAAATTTGCAGGAGTGCCCTACCTACCAACCTGGACCGAGGGGGTGATCACCAGCGTATAGGATCACACCCTCTGGTATCAATCTGATGAGGGGTATTAATTCTTTTTCCCCTAGGCCAGATACACCCATACATGGGACTTAGGCATAGAATTTACTATGCTTCGAGGATGGACACCAATATCGGGGCTCTCTCTGGATAACTACATATAATATGGTTATGTTTATGGCACTTGTAACAGCACAACGGGTCCAGTCTTATAAAGCTAAGGCTGCATCCACGTCAGCGGCTAGGATGATGGGAGTTCCTATGGACCACATCCTTGCTACAGCGGGTTGGAGCAGTGAACGGACTTTTCAGCACTTCTTTTATAAACCCGTGGCCGCTCCTGAGACGTTTGCAGGGGAATATGTTAAGTTTCTGTTACATGATTTACCCAATGTGGGGCATATCATTTTAGGTATGATTAAATACCTTCTTTGTTTTTCAGCCAGTGTTATGTCTGAATTACGTTCATCCTCTTATCCCAGCATAGCGGTGTGTGAGCATGGAGCTTCCAGGGCATGAAATCACAGAGCTTTGAAATCTTCACGTAGTCACTCACGTGACTCCGAAGTAAAATAGTAAGATTAAACGAGAACTTACCAGTTTGAAGTTTGATCTTTATTTTATGAGGAGTTACGATGAGGGATTACGTGCCCTCCGCTCCCAACCCTCTACTATAAAGATCACCTGGTATGAAAGTTCTCTCTTATCTTACTATATTAGTCATTGTGACTGTCTGTGATTTCACACCACTGCTTTGAAGAATGTCGCGCATGCGTGCTGGCGGGGTCTTCACGTAATCCCTCATCGTAACTCCTCATAATATAATCTTACTATTATATTTTAAATATGCATTTCGTTGTCTCTGTACTGTACACTGACAATGACAATTAAAATTGAATCTGAATCTGAATCTGAATCTAAATCTTACCATCTCGGTCATCCTTTCAATATTGTTTTGCAATAGTGAATGCCAATGACAAAATGGCAGGCACTGAGTTTCACTGCCTGATAGGGAAAGGGAATTAATTCACTTCTACTTCATGTTGATATTTGTGCCTCTACCAAAGTTAGTTTCCCTTCTTTACATCATGAAACACAGCAGATTTTCAATGCACCATTGCACTCAATTATAGCACTGACATTTGACTTTACAGAAGTAGAAGATAATTCAGAATTCTTTAATTTATTTTTAAAAAATGGTTTTCATGGTAATTCTTTCTAATGCTCCTCAGTGCTGCTCTGTTGCCTTCTTTTTAGGGACCCATGGGTGTGTTAATCTGGTGTAAAGCTTCTCACGCACATGGAACACATGTTGGATTTAGCACCAGATTACATTTAATTTTCTTCATCAAAAGAATAATGATACAATGTCTTACCTTCCAATGGCAAGGAGCAAAGGGACTCCATACTCTTCGCAGGTCGAATGTTGCCTTTTTCTGTTTACAACAAATAAAACAGAGGTGAGCAACGAATTTGTCTTGCGTGAATCAAGATAACCAGTTAATAAAGATTTCCCCCCATTGCACACAGTGAACAAAGATAAGCTTTCTATCAATGCCGTGCAAACACCAACCTTTCATGATCAGCCTTGGTTTACTGAGAGCATTTACTTGTCTCTGAGTCAGAAGGTTATTGGTTCAGATTTGACTTCTGAGGCCAGAGCACATGGTGTTGGCTGACATAAGTGCAGTGTGATGGGACCTCTGTATGTTCAGAAGTGACCTTTTTGTATGGGGCATTTAACCAAGACATCACCTTCACTCATCGTAATTGTTTGGCTTGCTACACCCTTTCAGACGGCAGTTAAGAGCTATAGGTTAGGACTCATATTTAGTAAATAACAAATATTCCTCGTACAAGAACACAAAAAATAAGAATAGGCATCTCAGCCCTTCAAGCCCACCCTGCCATTCAACATAATCAATGTAATTTGCCCCAGACCTCAACTCTTGAGTTCCCCAGTTCCCAATAACCCACAATTACCTCATCTTTCACTTAAAACAAATCTTTTCATCCTTAATACCTCCAAATAATACCTCCAAATAATACCTCCATACACCTCTTGGGTAGAGAATTTTACAGATTCACCGTCCTCTCCCAGCAGAAATTCCTTAGCACCTCATTTTTTTAATGACAGCGCCGTTATCTCATAACTATAACCTCTTCTTCAAGGCCCTCTCACTGTGGAAACATCTCAACATCTACCCTGCCATGTCCTCTAGGATCTTATACATCTCATTAAGATCACACCTCACTCTTCTAAATTTCAAGACGTTTACATCCAACTACTTTAGCTTTTTTTGATAGGATAACCGTTGCACCTCTGGTATTCGCGTAGCGAGTCTCTTCTGCTTCCCTTACTAATACACCCTTCGGTAACTAAGGATCCTAGTTAGTTCCCCGGGTGTGGTCTCACCACACCATTCACTATTGTGACAACCCTTCTCTGTTTCTAAATTCCAGTTCCCTTCTAAAAAAGGCCAAATAGCCATTTGCCTTCCTAACTAGTTATTGCACCTGCCTGCTAACCTTATGTGTTTCAAGCACAAGAACAATTGCATACCTTTCCTCATTTGCAATTTCTTGCTATTTAGATATTAGTCCGATGTCTGCCACCTCTCACCACGACTTCACAATTTCCCACATTAAACTCCATTTGAGAAGTTTCCACCCACTCGTTAGCCTACCCACACCTGTGCTGTAGAGGACAGCTTTCTTCACTGCAACATGCTCTCCCTCCTATTTTCATATCATAGTTACACTTTGATATCTTATGCCCTATCCCTTATCATAAATGGGTGATTTATATAATTGTGGGCCAAGTAAGTAACAGAGGGCCGGAAACTGATCTTTGGTTGCATCAACCCTGAAAATGACCTGCTTATTCCATGAAGATTAGTAATAAAGGTGGTTCCATCTCCTTTTGTACATATAGCTAATTCAGGAGTCAGACAATGACGCTGGTTTATACCGAAGATAGACACAAAGTGCTGGAATATCTCAGTGGGTCAGGCAGCATCTCTGCAGTAAAAGGATGGGTGACGTTTCGGGTCGGGGCCCTTTTTCATATTCTATCCGAGTCTGTAGAAGGATCCCCCCCCCCCCCCCCCCCCCTCCGAAACATCACCCTTCCCTTTTACTGCAGAGATGCTGCCTGACCCGCTAAGTTACTCCAGCACTTTGTGTCTAATTCAGGAATCATTTATTGGTCCTCCAGGAATATATCTTTATTCAATAAACTAGTAAAACATACAATACTTTCTTCTCCATCTCTTCTCCAGAACCTGTTCAAATGCACAGATATTCAGAACAGAGATTTGAGTTTGTTCATTCTATACTTGGATTTTATTCTTTTTGGTCCCTTCCTTTCACATAGCCCACCTGTTCTGTAACCCCAGAAAGATTGAAGCAAAGTTATTATTTAATATAATATCAAGGACTTGCAGATGCTGGTTTATTCCAAAGATGGAATAACTCAGTGGGTCAGGCAGCAGCCCAGAGAATGTGGCAAAGTCTACTTCAATCTAAAGAAGGGTTCTGAGCTGAAACGTCCCCTGTCCATGTTCTCCAGGCATACTGCCTGACCCTCTGAGTTACTCCGGCATCTTTTTATATTACTAGTATTGGTGTTTGATCTGATTTGTTTCATGGATTTTGTACTTTTTATGGCTTTTGGCAGATCAATTTCTCTCCTGGGATAAATAGAGTTCTATCATATTGTATCGTATCGTATCGTTTTTCCTGATCACCTCTTTGTGGAACTGCCCCATCATTTTCTTTTTCATATTTATGTGCCCATTTAATATTTCAGTTTTTGTCTTAATCTCCTTGGTGACACTACTTCATGCGTCATCTTTCTGGTCCTGGATTTTTGGTGCAAGTTCTCCAAACTGAATCATAGCCTGCCGTGCCTCGCTGCCTCCTGCTGTTCACTATCTCATCCTGTAACGTCAGTATTTTCCCACATGCCTATAATTCATCTCTGGAGTCTCCCAGATGCTCAGTTTGTCCTCACTTCTTGGCAGAATATATATATTTCCTGGACTCTGTTAGAAATTTATTTCAATGACTTCTGATTACTGTTTGCCAATATGCTTACCCATTATATTTTTCCAAATTCCACTCTAAGCTCCTCAGTACCAACTTAATATTTAATAATCTGTGTGTTTTGGAGTCATTGTCGAGAACTGTTTTAGAAACATAGAAAATAGTTTTGGCCCTTCGAGCTAGCTCCGTCATTCAATATGATCATGGCTGATCATCCAAAATCAGTTTCCTGTTCCTGCTTTCTCCCCATATCCCTTGATTCCGTTAGCCCTAAGAGCTATATCTAACTCTCTCTTGCAAACATCCTGTGAATGTCCTGCAAACATCCTCCACTGCCTTATTTTATATTATGACCATTAATGCTAAGATGTTCCTCTCCTGTCACGGTCTGTCACTTCATTCCCCATTATTAGAACCAGTGATTGATTGAAAGATACAGTATGGAAACAGTTCCTTCAGCCCACCGAGTAAGCGCTGACCATTGATTGCCAGCCATACTGGCTCTGTGTTATTCCACTTTCACATCCCCCTGCTACACACAAGGGCATTTATGTGGAGGCCAATTTACCTACAAAGCTGCACGCCTTTAGGATGTGGGAGGAAACTGGAGCACCCGGAAAAAAACAACATGGCCATGGAGAGAATGTGCAAACTCCACACAGACTGCACCTGAGGTCAGGATTATCCTCTTGCCCTGTGTGGCAGCAGCTCTACCAGCTAGATATTACCTAGTGGTAAACCTTCTCTTGTCAGGCTTCTTAAGCATTGGTGTAGAAAGAATGTCTGTATAAATTCTAGGAGCATCATGTCACTTACCCATCCCTACTGACTTGTGAATTTCAGGACAGATGATAGCGTAGCTAGATGGCAGCAGAGGTAGCTTTAGTACAGTGGCAGTGCTCTCCCTGCTGAGTTAAAATCTTATTTATTCCCAACCAGATTGAGGGATTTGAGCATATAATCCTGTCTGATAATTGCATGCAGCACAAAAGGATTGCACTGCAGATGCTATTTTCTGTTAACCCATTAAACTGGGCACCACCCATTGTCCCTAGTTCTCATAGAGTCATAACCTCACATAGCATGGCAACAGGCCCTTTGGCCCAACAAAATGCCCCATCCCAGCCAGTACCATTGCCCACATTTGGTCCATATCGCTCTAAACCTTTCCTATCCATTCTCAGGCACATTTATACACAAAACCTTGGAAATTATTTCCAATTCTTAGTGATGTTATTTTTCTACTCTTTTCTCAAGTCTACTCTTTGTCAAATCTTATCTCAAGATTTCTCCTTCATTTCCTTCTTCATACTTTATTCAGGGGGTTGGTTTCTTTCTTTCAAGAATATTTCCATAGATTATTTTATCCCATCTTCCCCTTTTGCCAATGTTTTCTCCTATGTATCTTGTCTTTGCCTCTTTTTTTTCTTCGATGCTGCGGGTTTTTGCTGCCATAGACTGAAACTCATCAGTTTGGTCCGCAGCATCTGCAGTTTTAATCAGTCGTGGTGAGATTTACGATATGATACGATACAATGTTATTTATTCGGGAGGGAAATTGGTCTGCCATCGGTCAAAAGATGCAGTTACAAGGCATTGAAAGTGTCGTGTGCATTATAATAAGAATGACATTTAAGTGACCAGTTATAGCACATGTGTAATATTGCACAAGTAGGAAATTAAATTATTGAGTGGAAAAGTCCAGGATGAGGGATGTGCATAGATGGGGGGGGGGGGGGGGGGGGGGGGGGGAGTCAGACTACCCCACAACAGAAGTGGGAAGAGTTGTGCACTTTGATAGCCACAGGGAAAAAAGATCTCCTGTGGCATTCTGTGCTGCACCTTGGTGGAACCAGTCTGTTGCTGAAGTTACTCCTCCGGTTGACCAGTGTCATGGAGGGGGTGAGATGTATTGTCCAAGATGCTCCGCAGTTTGAGGATTTGCCCTCATATCTCATCTAGCCAAGGCACTGACTGGATTATTAGTCAGTGCAGCAGTTCAACTCCGCCGCTGTTAACCCAATACGAGGCAGCAGTTCCGAAATATGGATCTGTACGGAAGACTGACTTGTCTAAAGGGCCTGTCCCGCTGTACGAGGTAATTCAAGAGTTCTCCCGGGGTTTTCCCCTGATTCGAACTCGGAGAACGTCCGTAGCGGGTCCGTAGGAGTTCGTGGATGTCTCGGAGCGGCTCGTACGAGTAAAAAGTCAACGTTTTTTTCATCATGAGTATTTTTTTTACTCGTGGACATTTTTTATGGTGTTGAAAAAACGTCACGAGTTTACCGGATTTCCCGAGCACCTACCGTTACTCGTACGAGCCGCTACGGGACATTCACGAACTCCTGCGGACCCACTACGGACATTCTACGAGTTTGAATCAGGGGAAAACTCTTGATTTACCTCGTACAGTGGGACAGGCCCTTTACAGCTATGATAAAGTAATATGACAGTGACTAATTAATTAATCCCCATGCTGTTAATGACTAGCTACTCAAAGATCGAATTTAAACAATGATAAAATAAAGACAAGGGAAGTGTAATGTATTCATACATATTCATGTGTATGTTAATGAGCTGGTGTTCAATATAAGCAGGGAATGCTAAGTAATAAATCTCTCTCTCATGATCCAGGCAACCAGCGTGTAAGTTGTTCTTCATTCTGTCGTCCGGAATAAAACAAAATTGGTGACGAGGATGGGATAGAGTTTGCGAACTCATCCTTTAAATACAGTGCAGGACTGTTTTGCAACATGCAGTATTGTTTAACATTTTAAACAGCAAATACAGAGCTGTGTGTGTCGCAGTTGTTTGCGAGCTGGACATGATAGGCCGCAGATCGTTCTATGCATGGGACTGTAGTTTAAAACAGCAGGTGTACAAATCGTCGAGAGTTTATCAGGCTATCTCTGTGTTGTGTCTACGTGGCAAGATGGCGCCCTTAGGATTGTATAGGATTTTAGACTGAGTTTTTTTTTGTCGAGTTCCTTAAGCTGGTATAGCCTTTGTACAGCTAAGTTTTAGTTGAATTGTTACACCAGAACAGACAGGAAATCGGGGTTGTTGAATGGACTTAAAAAAAAGAGAACAACACGATGGCAGCGTCCGAGGGGTACATCGGAATTCTTGGCACTTTCGACAAGAGCCATTCAGCTCCTATATGGAGAGAGCAAACATGTTCTTCACGGCAAACAACATAATGGAGATTAGCGGTGAAGGAGAGATAGTGACTGAAACAAATAAGGCCGTTTGCGAACGCATGAAAGCGATTCTGCTCACGGAGATCGGTCCTGAAGTGTACGGCACACTCGTGAATCTCCTTGCGCCTATAAAGGCAAAAGACGTGCCATTCAATGATATTATGAAGAGATTGGAGGAGCATTTCAACCCAAAGCCTCTGGAAATTGCAGAGAGCTATAAATTTGGCACTAGAAACCAGAAGCAGAATGAGACAATCAATGACTACATTGTTGCCTTGAAAAACATATCTTTGCACCGTAACTTTGGAACCTTTCTCGGTCACGCACTACGAGACAGATTTGTTTGTGGTCTAGTGGATGAACAAATTCAGTCCAAATTCATGAACACTCCAGATCTTATATTCGAGAAAGCATGCAAGATTGCTACCACAATGGAGATGGCATCAAAGAATGCTCACAAGTTTCGTCCGCCACAGACTGCAGTGGCCATTTACAGTCACAAGGCAGTGCCAATGGCCAAACCAAGAGGCACTAAACCAAAACCATGGCGGGGAGCCGAGTTCAGACAGTTGTTATCGTTGCAACGGTAATCACTCATCCCAATTTTGTCAGTTCAAAATGACCAAGTGCTATAACTGCCAGAAGAAAGGCCATATCACCTCAGCATGTTGGGCCAAGCTTAAAACGGGAAACCAACAATCTGCGGGAATCAAGCGACAACACCAGAAAGGAGTTCACAACTTGGAGATGAGCCCAGATGGAAATGAACTTGGGTTGTACACCATTTATGCAACCAACATCGATAAGCCTACAACCAGCCAAGACAAGGACTTTCAAACAAAACTATTGATTAATGAACAGTTAATTGATATGTGTATTGACACGCCAGCAGATTGTTCGGTCATGAGCAAAGACCTGTACGAACCAAAGTTCCCACAGTTACCATTGTTTGAGAGTAAGGTCAAACTGAGAACCTACTCGGGCGAAGTTTTGGAGACATGCGGACAAATTAACTGTAAAGTTCAGCATAATGGTCAGTCAGTAACAATGCCCATCATTGTGGCCAGCTACAGAAAAAAAACAACCCTCTTTGGAAAGGATTGGCTGAGTAGAATGGAGTTAGGCTGGAAGAACATTTTCAGCGTCGATTTGTCCAAATCACGTCTTGAAAACGTCATAGGTAAACATGCATAAATTTTTGCCGACAGTTACACGGGAACAACAGGGTACTCTGCACACTCTGAGACCTGTGTATTGTCGACCAAGACCTGTACCATATGTAATAAAGCAACAAGTGGAGGAAGAACTCGACAGGTTAGAGCGGAATGGAGTACTCATGAAGACAGACCAGAGTAACTGGGCAACGCCAATTGTGGCCATACCCAAGGCCGACAAAACTGTTCAACTATGCGGTGACACAATCAACCAAGCCGTTGACGATGAATAATATCCGTTACCAACCTCGCAAGATCTGTACGCAGAACTTAATGGAGCAAGTGTCTTCGTTAAACTGGATTTGTTTCACGCTTATGCCCAACTCAATGTCGACAAGGAAAGTCAGCAGTACTTGACGAGCAACACACATAAGGGCATGTATTCATATACAAAGCTGCCCTATGGTATGAAATCCTCCCCGAACATCTTCCAGTCTGTCATGGACAAAATGTTACAAGGCATTCCGCACTGTGTGCGCGACCAGGATGACCTACTGATATTCAGAGAGGGCATGGTAGAACATCTGGAAATCCGTTCTCACACAACTGAACTACCGCAATGTCAAACTGCAACAAAGCAAATGTGCATTTGTTTTTTGGAGTTGGAGGTGGTCTACCTTGGACTCAAAGTAAACGCCAACGGACTTCGCCCTGTGAAGGCGAAAGGTGAAGCAATAGTGAATGCTCCAAAACCCAACAATGTGTAGAAGCTACGATCATGCCTTGGGATGGTGCAGTTCTATGCTCGATTCCTTCCAGATTTAGCAACTGTGCTAAAGCCACTTCATCATCTGCTACAAAAAGATGTGAAATGAACGTGGGGAAAGGAACAGCAAGGTGCATATGACATCTGGAAGGAAAACCTGACAAGTGACAAACTGTTTGCTCACTACGATACGACACGCGAGATGAAACTTGTTTGTGATGCTTCAAGCTATGGTGTAGGTGCAGTGATCTCCCACATAATGAATGATGGATAGGAAAAATCTATTGCTTTTGCATCCCACACCTTATCACCGAGTGAGCGCAACTCTGCACAGATAGACAAGGAAGCACCCAGCATCGTGTTCGGAATCAAGAAATTCCATCAGTTTCTTCTCAGCGGACCATTCACCCTAGTGACTGATCACAAGCCACCACTAGTGATACTTGGTCCCAAGTCAGCTATACCTTCCACGGCAGCATCAAGGATGCAGCGCTGGCCAATTCTGCTGTCCCAGTATAACTACAAAGTTGAGTACGGAGGCTCCAAGTGCAACGCAGTTGCAGATGCGTTGTTCCGGTTGCCCCATGAGAACTCTGACGTGATTCGCTGTGATGGTATTTCAGTCACAGTCACAGAGGCTGATGCCAGAAAATCCTTCAGAGGGGTGAACCCTCGAAAAGCGTCTGGACCTGATGGTATAGCCGGCCGTGTTTTAAAAACCTGTGCGAACCAACTTGCTGGCATTTTTACGGACATTTTCAACCTCTCACTTCTGAGGTCAGAGGTTCCCACCTGCTTTAAAAGGGCATCAATAATAAACTCGGCTCGGACAAAACTCTGAACATTAATAGCCCATTATCTGTTTATTTGCACTTCATCAGTTTATTTATTCATGTGTGTATATATTTATCTAATGGTATATGGACACACTGATCTGTTCTGTAATCATGCCTACTATGTTCTGGTGTGCTGAACAAAAGCAAGAATTTCAATGTCCTATCAGGGACACAAGACAATAAACTCACTTGAACTCTTGAACTCGAAGTGCGAACTCGATCCTACACACTGCAAGTTGTAGATGAAGACTTTCCAGTGACTGCAACAGAAATTGCAGCAGAAACAGAGAAAGACACTGTGCTGAAGAGTGTCCATGAACAGACATTGAACGGTTGGACTGAAATCGATAGTGGCTTTGACTCAGTTCTGAACTCAGAGCTGAAGCCTTTCCATAATTGACGCCATGAATTATCATGTGAGCAGGGATGCATTAAGTGGAGTTACAGAGTCTTTGAGAAACAGAATTATGAATGAACTTCATGCCGAACATCCTGGCATAGTAAGCTTGAAGTCAATTGCTAGAAGTTTTGTGTACTGGCCTGGTATTGACAGTGACATTGAGTCACTGGTGAGCAAATGTAACATCTGCCAAAATTGCCAGAGTTAACCACCAAAAACACCACTGCAACCCTGGTCATAGCCAAGTAGACCTTTTCCGAGAGTTCATGTAGATTTTTGAGAAAAAGGTAATGATCACTTTCTGGTACTAGTAGATAGTCATTCCAAATGGATTGAGGTTAAGCATATGGGGTTAAACACAACTACTGAGTGTACCAAAGATGAGTTGATATCAATTTTTGCATACCATGGTTTACCGGAATAACTTGTTTCTGATAACGGGCCTCAGTTTCGTTCAGAGCGGTTCAAAGAGTTCATGCAGCGGAATGGTGTAAAACACACACTTGTTCCCCCTTACCACCCAGCCTCCAACGGGGTGGTGGAAAGGTCTGTTAGAATTGTCACAGTTGCTCTCAAGAAACAGGGTTTGCAGGGTAGTTCAAACCTCAGCATGAAACATCGTTTGGCTAGTTTCTTGCTGAAGTACAGAACCACACAACACACAACAACAGGTTACTCACCTGCAGAACTGTTGATGAAGAGAAGGCTAAGAATACACCCAAGTCTAGTTCAACCCAATTTGGCCTTGAGAGTAGAGCAAAAACAGTTAAGTCAAAAACACCATTTTGACTCCTACAAAAAGGAGAGGAACTTCAAGCCAGACGAACAAGTTTGTGTTCTCAGTCCTCCCAACAAGTCAAGTCGAGACAAATGGGCTGTTGGGAAAATAGTGGAGGTGTGTGGAACAAAAAGATACTTAGTTGAAGTTGGAGATAGGATCAAAAGTGTTCATGTTGATCAAATGATTCTAGCAAAGATTAACCAAAAACTGAGCATGAAGTTCTAATCCCTGAGTTTTTATCTGAAAGTGTGTTGGAAGAGATCACTGTGGTTGAAACACAACGTTCAGTTAGTACAGACAAAGAAACAGATTCCTCTGGTCAAAGTCAGGGTACTAAAACTGAGCCAAACAAGCCTCCAGTTGACTCAACACCTAAACCTGTTACACCTGTTACTGTTAGACGATCAGGCAGGATCCGTAAACCAGCAGTCAGGTTAGGTTTGTAAGTTAAATAACTCACTGCACAAGTAAAACAAAAATGTGTATATACGTAAAAATAAATACTGGTTTAAATCCAGTATCACAACAACAAAATTGTAACTGAGTACTTAGATTTAATACTTTTATAAAAGGGGATCAGTGTAATTTATTCATACATATTCATATGTATGTTAATGAGTTGGTGTTCAATATAAGCAGGGAATGCTGGGTAATACATCTCTCTCTCGTGATCCAGGCAACCAGTGTGTAAGTTGTTATTCATTCTGCAATCCGGAATATAACAGAAAGGAACTTCAGATCACCAGGCCAACTGCCAAAAAGTATCCCTCCCACCCTCCTTCCCTCCTTTCCTCCCTATCTCCTTCCCTCCCTCCCTCCGTCCCTCCCTCTATCATCTTTAGCTTTAGGAATGATCTTGTTGTTATTCCCTGTACCTACGTGCCAATGTCAGCAGAACACTTCTCAAGGGTAGTAACCAGATATTCACTTTGGCCAGTTTAACCCGGCCATTCTAAAATCACAACCTCTGAAAGACTGATACTGTATGACTATCTTGGCAGTGATTTGTATATACTTTTCATTGCTTTGATATTAAAACAACTGGGGTCCATAGTGACTATGGTGTAAAGCTATTGTAATTGGATATCAGGTCAGCTGCAAGTTATGCATGTCTCACTGAAAAAGAATGGAATTGAGAATAGGGACAGATATAGATTGGTCAGCTGAGACAATAGTGGCTGCACTATGCTGTGGCCAGCAATAGCACTGAGTTTACTGTGCAAACCAATCTCGTTCTTTTCTCCCTGTGCTAAATATATTCCGCACACTGAATAAAATACCACTCGCCTTTTACCCGTCACGTATCCGCAAGTATAAAATGTCCATCCTTATTTGTTCTGTGGGTCGACAGAACAGCACTGTTTCCTTCTGTAAAACTTGCTCTCTCTGCACTTCCAGTGAAATGGTGGGAAGGAATAAATGTGAGACTGCAAGGTGTATAAAGTGTGACTAATGCACCACCTCGATGCTATGAGGCCACGCAATAATTATCTTTTATTCCCCCAAAAGATGTTTGAGAAAAGGATTTGCAAGGCGGCACAGCGGTGGAGTTGCTGCCTTACAGCGCCAGAGACCCGGGTTAGATCCTGGCTGTACGGAGTCTGTACGTTCTCTCGTGACCTGCGTGGGTTTTTCTCGGAGAACTTTGGTTTCTTCCCACACTCCAAAGACGTACATGTTTGTCGGTTAATTGGCTTGGTATAAAAGTAAAAATTGTCACTTATATAGGACCTGTTAATGTGCGGGGATCGCTGGTCAGTGTGAACTCAGTGGCCCGATGTTGCCTGTTTCCCGCACGGTATCTCTAAACTAAACTAGACTAAAAAGCATTGCCACCAGGTGGCAGTATACTCCTTACCTGCAAATGGTGGTGCTCGCACAAACACACTGCCATTCCTGCTTAGTTTACCCTTGGAATCATTTCCCGATCGTCCCAGGTTGAATATGGATTTCCACTTCTTAGTCTTTGCAGACAGCTTTCTCCTAGAAAAGAGGCAAAATTGACACATTTTAACTACAAACACTGGAACATGTTCAGGCTGAACATAGACACAAAAAGCTGGATTCACTCAGCGGGACAGGCAGCATCTCTGGAGAGAAGGAAGAATTAGTGGCATATTAACACCACTAATGAATGGGTGACTTTACGGGTCGAGACCCTTCTTCTCAACCAGTCTGAAGAAGTGTCTCGACCCAAAACATCACCCATTCATTCCTTCTCTCCAGAGATGCTGCCTGTCCCGCAGAGTTACTCCAGGTTTTTGTGTCTATCTTCGGTTTATACCAGCATCTGCAGTTCCTTCCTAAACATGTTCAGGATATAGGTTTAACCTCTGAGCCAAATTGCATCATTTCAACTCAACCCTGAAATCCATGGTACCTGAACAAGCCAAACACATGTGAATATTTTATATCGAGAGCAAAAGGCATCTGGCAGGAGAGGGTTGGAGTGGATGTTGTGGTGAACTAGAGCAGTCCCATCTCACAGGGATGATTCTTCTCTGTCGGTTATGACTTATCAGCCACCCACCCAGTCCCACTGCGCACTCAGAGCAACAGACCTCACAAACCATTCCCCAGCCTATCAAACCCATCTCTCTACCCAACAGCACTCCCCGGAGACGCATATTAACACCACTAATTAACCGTCCACTCCTCAAGGACTATTCTCCAGACTACCAACAGTTTCCCCCCCAACCCTAAACCCCAATTCCCACAAATATCCAAAGCACATCTCAGGACTGCAGCACTCCTGAGAACTACTACACAAACAGGACCGCTCCCAAGTCCCACTTCCCAACACTACGAGTCCACACACAGGTTTTGTGGTACATTCAGCCACCACGGCTATTCCTCAAGAACAATTCCCAAAACCACGCAATGATTCCTGGGATTCATTGCACTGGGAATGATTCCATTCCCCCATACCATCTCGACCCAGGCACTCAATCCCAGCACCATTTCCTGGAGCAATTGATCCTGAAGCCTATTTTCTGTGACTTGACACTAATTCCATCATTCTTCAGGACACTTTCCTGTAGATACAACCCACCATTAATGTTATTATCAAAGTACAGTATTGCCACAATGGTAGCAAATCTTCAGCCCAACTCCCAGACTAGTTTCCAGTATGAGCCCAGTTCGCTACCCACTTGGAAGATAGTTTTCACATCATTTCCCTGTGTCAGCTTCATTTTTACCAACTCAACTAAAAAAAACTCAACTCAACTCAATAGTGACTAAATATGACTCTACATCATCAGTCCTGCTGACGTCAATATTGTTATAACACAGCTAATCCTCTGACTCACCAAAAGCAAGTGTGTTGTTAGAAATGGGAGCAGAGACTAATTATTTTTCCTCCCTCCTTGCCCCATGGGGTGCAGAGGCTAATTGCAAATCTTCTCCTGGGAGCTACGCTGAAATCAGTCCACTCTGATTAGCTGTGGGTTGAGGGGAGTGCTGGTGGGGAGGGTAATGTTGCTGTGGTTGTGGGAAGCAAGGTGGGTGCACGATTAAATCAGAGTCATTGCTATGTGCTTCGGTATAAAACAGGAGCGCCTCTCACTGGGGAGTTGCTGGATGTGGATGTCACTCAATGAACTACACCAAGCAGACACTTTAATTGCAACTCAGCCGTTGGTACGTCAAGTGTTGTCAAACAACAATTGCTTCTATTTTTACTTCTTGACGTGCACGGACATGGGGATTTTTAAAATTATTTTTCTGGTTCCAGGTGATGAAAGGAGTCAGGTCGACTGCCAGTGTAACTAAGCAACGCAATTAAATGTTGACTGCTACATGAACTCATTGAGTGTGCTTTTCACCGTGAGTCATCCAGAGTCTGCTGCCCCTCTCATACCATTCTCTATTCCTCTTTCCATCTGCCTAATTCACTTTAAAAGTTCACGGATGCTACCCGAGCAAGAGTTTGTGGCAGAAGATTTAGCTCTCTGACATGCCTCGATGTGACGGTGGTACGATTTTGCCCGTTGCTAACCTGGCGATATGCAAACCCAGAAACTAGTTGGCTGGAGGGGGGGGGGGTGAGAGGGATGGGGGACGGGGTGGGAGAAGGAGGGGGTGAAGGGGAGAAGGGGTGGGGGAGGGGGGGTGAGAGGGATGGGGAGAAGGGGTGGGGGGGGATGAGAGGGATGGGGAGAAGGGGTGGGGGAGGGGGGGTGAGAGGGATGGGGAGAAGGGGTGGGAGAAGGAGGGGGAGAAGGGGAGGGAGGGGGAAGAAGGGATGGGGAGGGGGGGTTAGAGGGATGGGGAGAAGGGGTGGGGGAGGAGGGGTGAGAGGGATGGGGAGAAGCGGTGGGATGGGGGAGGGGGGTGGGAGAAGGGGGGGAGAAGGGGAGGGAGGGGGGAGAAGGGGTGGGGAGTGGGGGTGAGAGGGATGGGGAGAAGGGGTGGGGAGGGGGAGGGGGAGAGGGAGGAAGGCGTGGGGGAGGAGGGGTTTCTGGAATAACTGATGTAAATAGATTATAAATGGTAATCAATTTAACTAAAACTCAACTGAAAACTTCAATGTTATCCATGATACAGATGGCGATTGGCTGCCCAGCAGATTTTTAAAACATTAGTTATTAGTTTTCGAGATACAGCATGGAAACAGGAGCTTTGGCCCACTGAGTTCATGCTGACCATTGATCACCCGTTCGCACTAGTTCTATGTCACCTCGCTTTTGCATCCACTTCCTGCACACAAGGGGCAATTTGCAGAGGCCAATTAACCTTCAAACCCGCACCTCTTTGGGATGTGGGAGGAATCCAAAACACCCGATAGAAACCCACGTGGTAACAGGGAGAACTTGCAAACTCCATACAGAGAGCACCCAAAGTCAGGATCGAACCTGGTTCTCTGGTGCTGTGAGGCAGCAGCTCTACCAGCTGCGCCATTGTGCAGCCCATAAAGCTGTAATATTTCAGCTGTGAATTTGGAATACTCCAAGTAAGTACTAGGATTTACCTGGGATCTGGCAGATCGATGACGGTGTGATAAATAGTCCCGGCGGCAGGTCCAGTGTTCATCGGAGCACTGTGTATTTTCTCCAGTCGAGCAGGATGGTCTGGTTTCAAGGTCCTGGCCTGAGCCTCCTCCAGGGATAAAAGCTTCATGGACGGTGATACAATCGGAAGTGACTTGCATTTAGCAACAGGATTGTGTCCTGCGGGGTAAATTATTTCAAACAGTGTGCTGATTGTTACCAAGATACTACTTTACTTATTCTCTATTCCTGCACATCAGCTGGGCCCAGTGCAACTGTAGTTTAGTTTAGTGATACAGCGCAGAAACAGGCCCTTCGGCCCACTGGGTCCGTGCCAACCAGCGATCCCCGCATATTAACACTATCCTACACACACTAAGGACAATTTTTCCAATTTTTACATTTTACCAAGCCAATTTACCTACATACCTGTACGTCTTTGGCGTGTGGGAGGAAACCGAAGATTTTGGAGAAAAGCCACGGGGGGAACGTACAAACTCCGTACAGACAGCACCCGTAGTCGGAATCGAACCCGGGTTGCTGGCGCTGCAAGCGCTGTAAGGCAGCAACTCTGCTGCTGCGCCACCATGCCACCCGTAGAGACCGAAGAATTATTCCGCACACCAGTGAAGACTCATGAGGGTGCAGGGGAATTCAAACAGAAGCCTGAGCTATATGTGGTCGGGAACTTGTAGCATGGCTCTCAAAGAGAGCTATGCTTTCCATCTGTCTGTGCCACACTTATACCTGGAGACATCCAGTCATGTAGAGCGATATAATGCACAGTATAATCACACACTCTCCATCCAAACTGGACTTTCTATTCCTCACCAACATTTGATCTCCCTCCTGATCCTCGGACTCTTCACCATATTCCTCTCTGCTTCTCAAACATGACAGAATCTATGCATTCAGTGTTTCCCACCAAAACTACCCACACCCCCCCCACAATACCCTCCCACTCCCAACTCCAACCCCCTATTCCCTCCCTCCCTTACCCATATTCTTAAAGGTTGATGTGTCAAGGTAGGCAGCAGGTTTACCCCACCTACGCAAAGACACTTGTAACCAGTTAGAATATTTTGCAATATAACAGAAATCACTGTATTTCATAAATACATGCAGGAAATGGTGCAAATAGCAGATCAGGTGGCATCTGTGCAAAGATTATCAAGGTAAAATGTTCAGGTCCCAGGGCCTTTGTTAGACGTCTGAACATTGCACATGAAACATGGACTGTTTCTCTTTCCACTGATGCTGCCTGACCCGCTGAGTGATTCCAGCATTTTCTGTTCTTATTTCAAATTTCCAGCATCTGCAATTTTTTGGATTTGCATTTCACAAGTGAGTAATTTGGCAGCAAGGTGCTATGCGTGTCCTGAGGGTGTGATAAGATTCTAAGTAAATTACAAGCTTGTTCCTGACTTGTTCTGCAGGGATAGACACAAAATGCTGGAGTAACTCAGCAGGTCAGGCAGCATCTCTGGATAAAAGGAAAGGGTGACGTTTCAGGTCGAGACCCTTCGTCAAGCCGGGTCTCCACCCGTGACATCACCCATTCCTTCCCTCCAGGGATGCTGCCTGTCTCGCTGAGTTACTCCGGCATTTTGTATCTATCTTCAGTTTAAACCAGCATCTACAGTTCCTTGCTGCACACTTGTTCTGCATGGGTTTGGGCTGAAAGGCCCAGTGTCGCAACAGACGGCACATTGAGACACGGTGCAGCAGGGACCGGGGTCTGGGCCGGAGACTGCGTGTAGACTATAGTCCTCGCTTCAGTCCTACCTTCAACTTCTTGCTTGATCTGCGTGGCGTTGCTGTTGAACAGCTGATTGACGTGATTCAGGATGAACTCAATAACAATGGACTGAACTCGCACCTCCAGAAATGCAGCATCGTTGTTATATCCAGAGTTTTCTATTTCTTTTGACCTGTGAATAAATGCACCGTTGGTCAGATTAAAGAGTTGGTGTTCCTAATGCATTTTGGAAAGAACATAAATCCAGTAATAATCTGCTCTCACTTTTCCTCATTTAAATCTGTTTTGGAATTGCATTTCTGATGTGATTCTCACACTTCCAGAGAAGATTATTTTTTAATGATTAGTTTGATTGGTAGTGTATTTGGGCCATGATCTGATATATCCTGCTGCAGTTTACATGCACAGGTGTGTGGATGTAGGTGTTATTACGCTTTCCCTACCTTTTCCAATGGCTTAAGTTGCCGGGTGCAGCAGGAGACGTTTTGCACACAGATGTTTGACGTGTGTTTTCAGGCAATATTAGCCATAACAATTCATAAATCTTCTCTGCACCCTCTCCAACTTAACAACATTTCTCCTATAACCTATCTCCTATAACCAAAACTGAACACAATATTCCAAATGTGGCCTCACGAATGTCTCGTACAATTGTAACATAACATTCCAACTTCTGTACTCATGACTTTGACTGATGAAGGTCAATGTGCCGAAAGCCTTCTTGACCGCCCTACCTATGTACTTGCACTCGATCCCTCTGTTCTCCAACACTCCCCAGAACCCTGCCATTCACTGTGTAGGTCCTGCCCATGTTAGACTTTCCAAAATGCCACACCTCGCACTTATCTGCATTAAACTCCATTAACCATTCCTCAGCCCACTTGCTGCAATTTACGATACCATCTTCTCTATCTACGAGGCCACCCACTTTAGCGTCAACTGCAACTTTGCTAATCATGCCTTGAATATTCTCAAGCAAAGCTACAAACAGCAAAGGATCCCTTACGCACACCACTAGTCCTAGGCCTCTAGTCCGAAAAACAACCTTCCACCGTCACCCTCTGCTTCCTTCCATGAAGTCAATTCTCCATCCAATTGGCTAGCTCTCCCTGGATCCCATGTGATCCAACATTCCAGAGCAGTCTACCATGCAGAACCTTATCAAATGCCTTGCAGGTCCATAAAGGCAATGCCTATGGCTCTGTCCTCATAAACTTTTTCAGTTATTTCTTTAAAAAACTCAATCAAATTTGTGAGACATGATCTCCCACATTCAAAACCAGGCTGACTATCCTGTCTATCCAACAGCAGATATACCTTATCCCTCAAAATAATCACCAGTAACTTGTCTACTATAGATACTAGGCTCGCTGGTATAGTGTTCTGGGCCTTTTCCTTGCAACCCTTCTTAAATAGAGGCACAACGTTAGCTACCCTCCAGTCTTCTGGCAGCTCGCCATATCTAATGATATAGCTCAGCCAGGGCGCCTGGAATTTCTTCAGCTGGCCATGGTGTCATCAGGTCCAGCCAACTTGTCCAGCTTCAAATGTTTTTAAACGTTCAGCACCTCCTTGACTGTAATATTGACTGTCTGCAAGACAATTCCATTAACTGTCCCAAGTTCCCCAGTCTTCATGTCTTTACCCACAGTAAACTTTTTATGTACCTCTGTATCAAATTCTGCCCGATAACATTAATATCAAACATCTGGCTATGTATGCAAGGTGTTATCTGGGGGCAGAGAACAGGCACAAGGAGTCCCCAATCTCACATCCTTCCACAGTAAAATCTGGAGCCCTCATAACTCTAGCAAAATCAGCAGATATTTTGGAGATGGAGTCTTTGTGTGTGTGTCAGGGGCAGGGAGCTTCGCACACCGATTGGTAGGAAAAGTGTAAAGGGTAGGGACCCTGCAGAGACACACCTGAAGGTGTAAGAGTTTGTGCAAAGCAGAGGTCATGTCATAGAAGTTACACATTCACACAGCATAGAAAAAGGCCATTCGACCCAACTCGTCAATGTCAATTGAGTTGCCCATTTAAGCCAGTTCCATTTCTCCCATGTTTGACCCAAGGCCTCTGAATCTTTCCTGTCCTGGTACCTAAGCAAATGTCTTTTAAATGTTATTGTAACTGCCTCAACCACTTCATCTGGTGTCTAGGAAGCGCAGTCAAAAGTGAAACGGCACGGAAACAGGCCCTGCAGCCCAACTGGCCCACGACGAACAAGATGCTCCATCTAAGCTAGTACCATTTGCCCATGTTTGACACAAATCCTCCTAAAGTTTTCCTATCCATGTATCTGCCTACGTAAGTGCTGTTATAGTACCCGCTTCAACCACTTCCTCTGGCAGCTCGTTCCATACACGCACCACCCATGTGTGCAAGTTCCTGGTTGAAGCCTCTAGCATTAACGATGAAGGTTAAAGACGGTGGAGTGATACAATACAATGCAGTCAGCAGGGCAGAAGAGCTCTTGGGCCACTGGATGGGTGGGTTCTCTGTTCACCACAGCTGTTGCTGCTCATTGAGTGTGGATCAAATTTGCCCATGTGGTGTTTGACGGGCTACATGCAAGGTTTTGCCGCTGCCTGAGTGGGGTCCTGGGACAGCGAAGATTTGAGTTTGTGTATTTTCAGACCACACGTTAGTTGTTCCTGTTTATAAACATTGCCATAGCACTGGCCTAACCGTTTACTCTAACATGTAGAATCAACAAGAACTTGAATTAGTCCCCTTGGACAGGTTTGGGTTTTCAAGCCAGTGAAACATTTCTGAAGGGAGCTTGGCTGCTGGAAATGGTCTCTTTTTCATGTTTGCTTTGGACTAATGCATGGTAAATTTCAACGTTGTACAACAATGCTCTCTGTAAGTGTGCGATGGCTTTTCCAGTTCAGAATTTCAGACTATTTATATTCAACAGTGAGTGGGAGCAAACTAGCACAAGGAATGAATGTGGGTAATTTGATTCTCGATAATGGGGAGAACGAATGTACTTTGGGTGAACACTACAAAGCACATTTCCATTCAGACCACCGGTGTGAGCCTGAGCTTCCTATTATTCACCAAATTACTTTCCTGCCCGACTCCCACTCTGAATTCGCTGCCTTTTTGACCCAACATGGTACCAATGTAAACTTGAGGAACAACAACTCATTTTCAGAGCTGCAGACTCAACATTTGAATCCAACAATTGCAGATCCGAATCTCGGCTTTATTGGAAATAATTCTGCTTCTGCTATTTACACCTCCTCTAGCTCCATATGAAAGCAGAAAATAAGGGAAGGCTGTCAGTAGTGGGCTTCAGCTAGGATCTTGCAGGCAGGACTGCTCTTCCTAAACACCAGAGCAGCTACAATAGTGGCAAGAGCTTACGCGGTTTGGAGTTTACCAAATGTGTTCAGGAACATTTCCTTGGGCAATATGTAGAGGGCTCTACAAGGGAGACAGCAAAACATGATCTACTCTTAAGGGGCTGTCCCACTGCGGCGACCCAATTGGCGAGTTTGGAAGAGCTTAGGAGAGTTTGAAAAAAGTGTAATGTTGAAGACTAGCTATGACTAGCTTTGGGAAAAATGGACACCGAATAGTGGAGGGTGAAGACGACCTCCTTCGATCTCCTTCGACCTCCCTTCGACTATGTTGAAGACTATCTACGACTACCTTCGATTACCTTTGACTACCCTCGATTACCTACGAATAACATGCCGACCTACTACGAACAACGTCGACTAAACCTACGAGTAAAAAAAGTATCGATTTTTTCCATGGCGACCTTTTTATACCCGCGGGCATTTTTCAACATGTTGAAAAATACGCCGCGATCTAGTTGAGGCCTCGAGTGGGATGCTTTGAAAAGTGTGGCTGACTGGAGTTCAGGGGATACATGTTCCTGTTAGAGTGAGGACCAAGGCAACTGGGGGCAAGGAATCATGGATGATGTGGGAAATTGAGCAAAAAGGAAGGAGGCATGGGCCAGATATCGGCAGCTGGGATCAAGTGTACTAGTCTGAAGTCTGAAGAAGGGTCTTGACCTGAAACGTAACTTATTCCTTCTATACAGAGATGCTGCCTGTCCCGCTGAGTTATTCCAGCTTTTGGTGTCTATCTTTGGGATCCAGTGTATCCCTGGAGGAGTTTAGGGCACTGAGGAGCATACTTAAAAGGATATCAGGAGCACAAAAAAGGGACAAGTTATAGTCTGCCAGATCCTAAGAGGGGAATCTTACGGAGAATCGTAAGTGACTTTATCTACATGAAGGAAAATAAAGTAACTAGAGAGAGACTAGGCCCCTCAGAGGCCAAACTGGTCATCTCTTTGTGGAGCCGCAGGAGATGGGCAAGGTCCTCCACAAGTAATTCTCCCCCGTTTTTACCTTGGAGAAAGACATGAAGACTGGGGAACTTGGAACAGTTAGGCGAGATGTCTTGAGGAAAACACATATTTGTTCTTTTATTGGTCCCATCACTACTAACAATAATAAAGGGCGGGCATATGTTGTTTAACATTTGGAAGAATAACCTCATTAAAATATCCAAAATGCTGAAGGTGTTTGCCAGGGTGGACATGGGGAGGATGTTTCTCCTGGCTGAGGAGTCTAGAATCAGGGGTCAAAGTTTCATGATAAAGGGAAGGCCTTTTGGAAATGAAATGAAGAGACATTTCTCCACAAAAGGTATTACATTTTTGGAACTGTCTACCCGGGCGGAGGGTGGTGAATGTCAGTGGTTGATTGTGATCAAAACTAAGATCAATGGCTTTCTGAATATCAATGGAATCAAGAGATCTAAAAGTAGCTCAGGATCACACGTGCTCTGAATGGATGTCTTTTACGTGCCCACTTCCTCTCCCTCTGTACCCTGTTTAAAACCTGCATGTGTATAAGGTTTGTAGGAAGGAACTCCAGATGCTAGTTTACACCGTAGATAGACACAAAATGCTGGAGTAGCTCAGCGGGACCGGCAGCATCTCTTGATAGAAAGAATAGGCAAAGTTTCGTGTCGAGACCCTTCTTCAGACTGAGAGTCAGGGGAGAGGGAGCCACAGAGATATGGACGGTTAAGGTGTGAAAATGGGAGATCAAAGGGGACAAAATTCAAGAAAAGTGGATTCGATCATTAGCTATGGGAAGTTGAGAACAAGGTGAAAAAGATAAAATCTAATCAGGACAGTCAGACTGGTTGGAGAACTAGAATGGGGGAGGGATTTATGTAGTTTTCTGGGGGAGGGATTTCTATAAAGTTCCCTTTTTCTGTTGGGAGATCTTTGACCTGAATTATTGGCCCGGAATTTGTGGCCAAGGGTGAACCACCTGCAATGTGACTCGCCTCTGTGGATCTCCCACGTACCTTGTGCAATTCTAACCCCTTCCATCCCAGAGCACCCCTGCATAGTAACAGGGTCTTCCACAATGTGATCGGACCCTATGGTGGGGAGAGCGACAGGGCAGAAAACGTCCTGCAATCAGAACTACTGAACAACAAATGGCAACTAGTTAAGTCTCGAACTCTTTGGTTTAACCTACTGGCACCGTGATTGATTCAAAATGTCACTTTTTTTGTAACATCTGTTGACACTGAACCACATAATAATATGTCAGGTCAGAAGAAACATAATGGTCAATGAGGTAATGTTAAGGAGTGAGCAGAGAAAAGTTTCAAAGGATGGAATCCAGTGTTTATGGCCCAGATAGCTGAAAGCATTTCCATCATTGTGCATGAAATGGGGATATAAAGGGTTGGAGTGCTGGAGAAATAGTTCAATTGAGCCAGGATATAAGGAGACATTAATGAAAATGTTGGCTCTGGGGAGCGCAGGTCAGAGGGCCAGTGCAGGACAGGGGCGATGGGTGCACAAGTATTGGTGTGAGCTACGATTCAGACAGCAGAAGTTAGGATAAGTTCAAATTCACAGAGTAGGAATCTTAAACCACTATTTCCACACTGATAACCATTCAGAGAATCAACGAATGTCAAAAGAATATCAAAGAATATCAAAGAGTGTTTTGCTTGGGCAGCTTACAATCCAGCGGTATGGATATTTCCCCAACTCCAAGTAACCCTTGCATCCGCCCCCATCCACCCCACCCTTGCATTAGTTTCACTGTCACCCTGGTGAGTTTCATTATCTGTTTAACTTGTTTTCACCTAGCCCACATCTAACAATGGACCACTTCCTTGATCATCATTACTTTTTTGCATATCTTTCATTCATTTTTCTATATCTCTCTACATCATCGTCTATATCTCTCATTTCTCTTTCTCTTAAATCTCAGTCAGAAGACGGGTCTCGACCCGAAACGTCACCTATTCTTTTTCTCAAGGGATGCTGGCTGACCCTCTGAGTTACTCCAGCTTTCCGTGTCAATCTTTGGTTTAAACCAGCACCTGCAGTTCCTTCCTACACACTCAAATATTGTTTCTCTCTTCGCAGTTGCAAGCTGATGTGCTGAATGCCTTTGGAGTTTTCTGGTTTGATTCCAAATTTCCAGCTTCATCAGTCTGTTGCCTCTTGGTACAAAATGATATTTCCATCCACTATGTAGCCCCTCCTGTACAACGAAACACATGTTTGTAAATAAGAATGAGTTAACTTTAGTAGCCTACCTCAGGAGATTGGGAGCCCATACAAGGGCCAGGTTCCTGGAGTGCATGTTTGTCTTGCTGCTAAAGGAGGCTATTTGTGTTAAATGTTTGCTCAGGTATTCCAAAGTTCTGTGGGAGGAAAAAGACGGGGAGAAATTTATAAACAAGTTTACCGGCATCTTATTGAAAAAAAGGATGATGTTTGATTAGTGCTAAAATACTAAAAGATGTAATGAAATATGAACCGATCCACAAACACAGGAAAAATCAATAGAAAATCTCCGCAACCCATATATTATGTGCAACATTTTCATTCAGTCATAGAGTATGGAGTTTGCTGACATCGGTGGATGTGGAGTCACATGGAGCTCAGAAGTAAAGACAGCAGATTTATTTTTCTGAAGACAATTTGTTACTTGATGTGGTTTTATGGTATTCTGATACTTTTATTGTTACCTTTACGGAGAGTCAAATGTTTTTCTTTAGTAATTCCATAGTAATTTAATTATTTACCTTGATATTCCTCCGTTGCCACGATGGGATTCGAACTTGTGTCTTTGATCCAACAACCCAGCCCCCTCTGGCTGTCAGGCTAAAAACTTGATCATGAATGCCACAGATGCTACCAGTGTAACAACACAAACACTGCAAGACTTCAGCAGAACAAAGCCAGATATAACCCATTCCTTCTCCCCAGAGATGCTGCCTGCCCCCTGTGCGTTACTCCAGCATTTTGTCTCTATCTTCTGTTTAAATCAGCATTTGCAGTTTCTTCCTGCACAAAGCCAGATATAACTGGTTCAAACTCTCTCCTGTTGATATTGAACCCTGAGTCTGTCCAATGCATCATTAAGAAGCGGGCTTGAGAATTCCTCCCTTAACATACTTTCCAATAGAAAATATGCACGATTGACAGATCTTTCAAAGCTGCATGACATTCGGGGGCCAAAGGGACACTAATAAGTGGGAAAAGCATCTTGAGAAAAGGATGTCATTATTATTTTTCCTACTTTTTAATGCATTTTCGCCTGTGCTTCCAATTGGCATTGCTTCATTGCACAGACGTTTTTTTAGTTGAGAGTTTCCTTGCGTGCTAGTTGCCTGAAAAGATCTTAGTGCAGCAAAAAGCACATCGGGCTTGGGTTTGACTGATCACCCACAGAGCCCGGCGGTGATTTATCGAGTGTGACTGTCGGCTGGTTTTATTACCTGTAATGTGGGGGAGGTAGCTCTTTGATGACATCTTGGATCCTCGCCAGCTGCTCCTCCTCAGACTGAGCAGCAACAGCCTCCTGAAGGTGAAAACAACAGGACTTGGTGAAGTGGAACAGCACACCCCTAGTCTGCCCATTTACATTGGTGAAACGGAACTGCTTGTTAGATGAAGAAACACACATCTAGTCTGTCTCAGTAAATCATGAGATTGTAGAAATCCATTGCAGAAGAGTCTCGACCCGAAACGTCACCCATTCCTTCCCTCCAGAGATGCTGCCTGTCCCGCTGAGTTACTCCAGCATTAATATCTATCTTCGGTGTAAACCAGCATCTGCAGTTGCTTCTTATACAAACTTTATTCTATTATCATTGCTGTTAAACCAATTCCATTTGGTTTCAGAACTTCATGTTATTGCAAAGTAAAAAAAATATGATAATGAAAATTACAAACCAGACCTCTGGCTATCAAGCAAAAGATTTAATCGACAATGCTATTTGATAAATTTTTACTCATGGTCCAGTTCTTTGAATTGAAAAGCTACTCAGTGACAGGTATAAAGCATAATATTCAAGCTTAACAAGAGGTGGCACGGTGGCACAGTGGTAGAGCTCCTGCCTTACAGCGCTTGCAGCGCTGGAGACCCGGGTTCGATCCCGACTATGGGTGCTGTCTGTACGGAGTTTGTACGTTGTTCCCGTGACCGCGTGGGTTCTCTCTGAGATCTTCGGTTTCCTCTCACACTCCAAAGACGTACTGGTTTGTAGGTTAATTGGCTTGGTATAAATGTAAATTTTCCCTAGTGTGTGTAGGATAGTGTTAGTGTGCGCCGAAGGGCCTGTTTCCGTGCTGCTTCGTTAAAGTAAGTAAAGTAAATGTACATTTATCTAGGTATGTGTTTACTGATGGGCAAGGTGAGGAAAACTAGTGGGGCCCTGCCATCCTTCCCTGCCATCCCCACTCACCATCCACTCATCTCCCTTCCAGAAGCTGGAGCCAAATGGAAGTCTCAAAGCTTCATGTCTTGGCTGTGTATCAAGGGACATGGAGCTAGACTGTATAAATGGAATTGAGGGACAGATGAATCAATCACAGCAGCCACAGTAGCTGATTGGCCTTCACTTACTTCTAAGTTTGCACTCTGTGAGTGGCTCTGTGGGTATGTTTGGAAAAAGTCTAACAGTGCAAATATTTGTGTGTGAGCACATCTTTCTTTCTATACATGCATGTGCGCATGCCTTTGGAGATGCACTTCTATACATTCATATACATTCTTGCATTACATTTGATTCATGCATCACATTTCATTCTATACATTGGAGATTTGGAGATGCATTTCTATACATGCAAGTGCTCATGCCTGTGGACATGCGCTTTATTTGTACAGATGAACGTATGTCTGAGAGTTCATGAAGCTTACATTTATGTGTATTCATAGACTCAAAGAAAATATACAGCACAAAGCAAGGTAATTAGGCTTAGTGCGTCTCCGCAGGTTGAACAAGAGCTCTCCTAGCTAATCTCACTTTCCAGCATCTGGGTCATAACCTTGCGGTTATGATTCTTCAGATAGACACAAAAAGCTGGAGTAAATCAACGGGCCAGGCAGCATTTCTTGAGAAAATTAATAGGTGATGGTTTGGGTCGAGACCGTTCATCACACCTGATCCGAAACGTCACCTATACCTTTTCTCCAGAGATGCTGTCTGACCCGCTGAGTTACTCCAGCTTTTTGTGTGTATCCAGTTTGAACCAGCATCTGCAGTTCCTTCCTACATGTTACGATTCTTCACGTACACATGCAGGTTACTGCTTAAACGTGTCTCGAGCTTCTGCCTCAACAGCGCTTTCAAACCGCACTTACGGTGGCTCAGTGGTAGAGTTGCTGCCTTATAGCGCTTACAGGGCTATAGCTCTTACGGGGAACCCAGACACCTGGGTTCAATCCTGGCTACGGGTGCTTGTCTGCACGGATTTTGTACTTTATCCTCGTGACCTGCGGGGGGTTTTCTCCGTGAACTTCGGTTTCCTCCCACACTCCAAAGACGTACAGGTTTGTAGGTTAATTGGCTTGGTATAAATGTAAAATTGTCCCTAGTGTCGGGTAGTGCTAATGTGCGGGGATCGCTGGTCGGTGCGGACTCGTTGGGCTGTAGGGCCTGTTTCCGCACTGTATCTCTGAACTAAACAATGAGTTCCATACCCTTACCAACAACTGGATGAAAAGCTTTTTTTCTTATTCCTCCCCCCCACCCTAATTCTTCAATCAAATGCAATAATTCTATACATTCTATTTTTGTCTCTTCTGCTTGGGGAAATATATTCACCCTCTTAAATAAATCAGGTCCCTCATAATTATAGAGCCCTAAGCCTAGCAATGTTACAAAATTTTGAGATGTTAAAAATCAAGTCTGCAATTTATCCCATCAGATAAAGCATAAAAAGAAGTTTAATTTGACACCTAATTTACTTTCATATCTTCAGTATTAAGGAAGTTATGGCCATTTTCATACTCGGAAATGAGCATCTTGCTTCCCATTGCCTTTCAATTGACTTAACTCAAAAGCTGTGATCTGGAAAAGTTAAATGTCCATAACATTCTTAAAAATTAAGAGAACTCAATGAAATTTTCAGTTATTATAGATTGAAGCATTCTGAAACAAATATTAAACAATCTTACTTGGATGACCTGAAATTAAAGCATATAATTAGTTAGTTATCTAATTGTAGCTAATTACAAAATTCAATGAGTAGATCTAAACATCTATCAATTTCTTAAGAAAAGATAAACTTTTTAAAAATTGCCTAAGTGTCCAAATAACATTCACACAATAATCCACAATATAACATAATTTTTAAATCTAATTTTCATGAATTTCTGGGCCAAATGGAAGGATTTTAGTGTTTTATGCCTGTAAATTAATGGCCATTTAAATCAACTAGCGAGTGGGTTTTAGCGGAATGCGGTGGATTGGAACGTTGCGGTTAGCGGTGAAGTCGGGGGGAAAAATACTGGGGGTTCATACATTTTTTGGGGACCCCATTTCGCAACATAAAAATATTATTAATGCCTCCCGAAAAACCAACTTTTAATATAAAAATAAACTATTTACCTTTTTTTCTTCCCTACGCAAAATGCTTCCGGTTGTCTGCGGTCACGGCTTTTGAAGGTGATTTTTAAATTACTCTAGTTAATAAATAATCTAGAGTAATTTAAAAATACCACCATTGATGAAATGTCGGAGCGATTTTTCTTCAGCAACCAAATCGCCCGACATTCATCGATTTGTCCTGCCTGTGGAAAAACGGCACTTTAAGCCCGCCCCCCTCTGCAAGGCGCGAAAGTCGCGCACACGGGGAGCGGCAGAAGTGCAGCGCCGGTAAAGGTAAGTTTTGTAACATACCTACTAAGCCTCCTATGTTTCAAAGAAAGAAATAAAGACCATTGACTTCTCTAACTTCAGATAGCCCTTGCTTTCTCTCTCCATCCCCTTCCCCTTCCCTGTTCTCCCACTAGTCTTACTGTCTCAGACTTCATTCCATCTTTGTCTGACCCCCTCCCCTGACATCAGCCTGAAGAAGGGTCTCAACCCGAAACGTCGCCCATTCCTTCTCTCCAGAGATGCTGCCTCACCCGCTGAATTACTCTAGCATTTTGTGTCTAACCTCAAAGAAAGCAACCTTAAATCTTTCCTCAGAGCTGGCAACACATTAATAATGTTTAATGATAAACCCTCCCCAATGTGGCTATAATTTTTCCATAACCACCTTGTCCTCTTTCTCATCCTGGGTCAGTAATTCCCTGTCCTTCCCCAGGCACACGGCATGCAACATCACAGCCTAAGTGTCATATGCTGAGAGAATGGAGTGGCTGGAGTTTAGAAGGATGAGAGGGGATCTTATTGAAACGTATAACATTATTAGGGGTTTGGACAAGCTAGAGGCAGGAAACATGTTCCCGATGTTGGGGGAGTCCAGAACCAGGGGCCACAGTTTAAGAATAAGGGGCAAGCCATTTAGAACGGAGACGAGGAAACACTTTTTCTCACAGAGTTGTGAGTCTGTGGGATTCTCTGCCTCAGAGGGCGGTGGAGGCTGGTTCACTGGATACTTTCAAGAGAGAGCTAGATAGGGCTCTTAAAGATAGCGGAGTCAGGGGATATGGGGAGAAGGCAGGAATGGGGTACTGATTGGGGATGATCAGCCATGATCACATTGAATGACGGTGCTGGCTCGAAGGGCCAAATGGCCTACTCCTGCACCTGTTGTCTATTGTCTATTGTCTAAACGAGAGGAGGGCATGTAATTTTAAAAAAAAAGTAAGGCTGCAGACGCAAGAACCTGCAGATGCTGGAATCTTGACCAAAACACGATGTGCTGGGGGAACCCGGTGGGTCGGGTCAGACAGCTTATTTGGAAAGAATGGACATTTCAGGTCAGGACCCTTCTTCAGACTGTTTGGACTAGTGGGGAGAAAGCTGGAAGAGAGAGGTGGAGCTGGGCAAAGCCTGCCGAGTGATAGGTGAGTACAGGTGAGGGGGAGGGGCTTGATAATCAGATGGGTGGAGTACATGACAGAGGCTAGAGGTGAAAACGAGACATACGGGTGTCAGATGTAAAGCCAGAGGGAGGGATGTAGGTGGACGGAGACATGGGGAAGGAGAAATAAGATGGGTAGACGGGTAAGTTGGGGATTCTAAGATGGGAGACAAGTGTATAAAGGAGGGCAAATGAGCAGGGTGGGCTGGGGTGGAGATGGTTGGAGAAATGTGTGCACATTGAGGTGGGGGGAGAGGCAAGGGAAAGAGGCGGTGTTTGAAGAGGCATTACTTGAAATTGGAGAATTCAATGTTCAGACTGTTAGATAGACAAAGAAGGGTTCCGATCCAAAACATCTGCTGTCTGACCTGCCGAGTTACTCCAGCATGATGTGTCTTATCTTCGGTATAAACCAGAATCTGCTGTCCCATCCTACTTATGTTACCCCAGCTGAGTATGAGGTGCTGCTCTTTCAGTTTGATGTGGGCTCGCTCTGGCAATGGAGGAGGCCACGGACAGAAAGGTCGATGTTGGAATGGGAAGGGGAGTTAAAATGGTTCTCAGTCTGGAGATCCAGCTGGGCTTGGCGCAAGGAATGTAAGGCTGTCCACTAATAAAAACGTATGAGCCAACACTAGAGATAATGTATATAACACCAATCACACTGGATGCATAACTAATCTTTCCTTTGTAAGGTCTACTTGCACAGGCCAGATTTCCAGGACTATGGAGTAGCAGGTTTTATTGGCACCCTTTGTGGTGCGTTGAATCTCTATCAAAGTTGTAAAATTCTGATCCAAGGCAATCATATTAGGATTAAATATTATAATGCAACTGTACATGCCAATAGCCTGGCCTTGCTTGTTCAGCCTCAGATCTGGACACTTCATAAATCTGACACATAAAGGGGTCCATCTGCTTATGTTGATCGCGCATTTACCCTGGTGTGCACTTTTGGAGCGCTGTGTTCATTTTCCAGTCTCTAATGGGACCACGAGCAAGCCAATTGGACATGGATTACTCACAGTTCTAAAGTGAAAGTAAAAGCCTTTGCTTTGCAATAAGTAGCTGTTGAGAAAGTCAGTAAGCCAGCTGGCCATGAGACATAAATCTTTCATATTTGCCAAGATCTCCAGCATCTTACACTCAGCACCATGTGAACCTCAATGTGGCTGAGCTTCAGCAATGGAAGTAAGATGGACTTTAATGAGTTCAGGACTGCTATTAATGGTTGAGCCATAAATTTCCAATTTGTCCTTTGTCATCAGGTGCTGGCCCCTCATTCCTCAGGGAGACTTCCTCTGCACACCAGGAGTTTGGCTTCCTTGTTGAGACAGTGTGCCTCCTCTCCAATGCACACAAATGCAAAACCGAGTGCGGCATCCAGCCTGAAGTCAGACTGATTCCAGCTCAGATTTCGCTGGGCAGCAAAAGCCAATGTAAACAATAGCAAGTTCTGCAAGATGGTGATCACTTTTTGCAAACCAGGTGCAAGTGACTAATGTCAGGATTATTTGTAGTCCCTCCATCTCCCCACAGACAAAATATCCTGTCAGTACACACCACCTGAGGTTGCATAAGAAGAAGGGTGAAGTAGGGTCTCGACCCAAAACATAACCCAGTCCTTCTGTCCCGCTGAGTTCCTCCAGCATTTTGTGTCTGTCTTTGGTGTAAACTAGCATCTGGAGTTTAGTTTAGTTTACAGAAACAGGCTCTTCGGCCCACCAAGTCCGCACAGACCAGTGATCCTCACACACTAACATACACACACTAGGGGCAATTTACACTTATATCAAACCAATTAACCTATAAACCTGTACGTCTTTGGAATGTGGAAAGCCACTGAAGATCTTGGAGAAACCCCACTCGGTCACGAGGCGAATGTACAAACTCCGCACAGACAAGCACCCGTAATCAGGATCGAACCCGGGTCTCCGCCGCTGCAAGGCAGCAACTGTACCACTGCGCCAACAGGGTGAAGTTTAGTTTAGTTTTGTTCATTGCCACGTGTACCGAGGTACGGTGAAGGGCTCGTGGGCAGAGGTTACAATTGTACCTTGACACAAACCTTCATTCTCACCCGAGGAGGAGAAAGGAGCAACATTTCAGAGATAGAAGAGAAAGCGTACTCACTGTGAATTTTTTGTAGAGTTCATATGTGAGGAGAGGATTGGGTAGCTCTCGGAAATAGAGCTTGCAGAGGGAACCCACACAGTGGATATCTTGCAGATACACTTCCTTCGTCAGGTCAGGCTGCTGCTCTGTGCCAAACTCCTGCCTGCAACACCGGTAACAAAAGGTTGTGATGGTGAGATCTTGAGATGGACCAGACATTCACAGTGAAAATGTGGGAAATCTGTTTTCCTCACAACATGATTCAAATCAGACAGAAACCCAATACGCTGGAGTAACTCTGCGGGACAGGCAGCATCACCGGATCGAGGGAATGGGTGACGTTTCGGGTCAAGGCCATGCTTCAGACTCGACCCGAAACGTCACCCATTCCTTCTCTCCAGAGATGCTGCCTGTCCTGCTGAGTTTCTCCAGCTTTTTGTGTCTATCTTCGGTTTAAACCAGCATCTGCTGTTCCTCCCGACACAATCACACAAAGTAGGTCTCTTTGCTTCGGTGCTGAAGGCAGAACAGGCCTGTCTTTGATAGATTGCTGCTGGCAAAGGTACGTTTGTATATTCTGGGACCTCTATAATGTATACAAAGGGGACAAATTAGTTATATCATGATGTGTCTGCTCTGTATTATTTTTATGAATGTTTGCACAAGAACTAGTGAATGTTTGTAAAATGCTTCAAGATTTACCATAATATTACTTGCTAATATCTGGGTGTGGATTCTCTTTGTCTCCATCATTAATTTTCTTTCAATACTGTAGTCTCTGCGGGGATCGCTGGTCGGGGCGGATTCGGTGGGCCGAAGGGCCTGTTCCTCGCTGTATTTCTAAACTAAACTACTGAAAGGAGGCATTGGACTGTTGCAAATAGTTTGTGTTCTTGCTGTGCCTGGCTCTGCATGATGGTCACTACCTGAGAGAACAGCCAGGCTAGAGGGTGGAATGTATAGATTATTGCTCTCATTATCCCTGTGCAATAATGCAAACCAATATCAGGCCAAGATTAATGGTTGATTCTCCCTGAAGAAGGATAGGGAGGTTTGGACAGGTTTTGGAGGGGAACACTATTATAGATGGCTACCCATGATTCTGGTCTATAACAGGAGGCCAATCCGATAAAACCTATCATAACCCAAAATGAAAGACATCTCATTAAAGTCAAATATAAATTGTGGCGGTCATGGTGGTACTGCGATAGAGTTGCTGCCTTACAGCGCTTGCAGCGCCAGAGTCCCGGGTTCGAACCTGATTGTGGGTGCTGGCTGTACGGAGTTTGTACGTTCTCCCCGTGACCTGCGCGGGTTTTCTCTGAGATCTTCGGTTTCCTCCCACACTCCAAAGACGTACAGGTATGTAGGTAAATTGGCTTGTAGGTAAAATGTAAAGATTGTCCCTAGTGTGTGTAGGATAGTGTTAATGTGTGGGGATCGCTGGTCGGTGCGGACCAGATGGTCCAAAGGGCCTGTTTCCGCGCTGCATCTCTAAACTAAACTAAATTAAAATGAAGACTGATGAAGCTTAAGCCAAGATGTATCTGTGACATCAGAGTCAGTCTGAGCAGCCCGCAGAGACTCAGGTAAACACTACAATAACTGGGGCCATAATAGATGGCAAACACCAAGAAGCACAGAGAAAAAAGTGACAAATGTTTAATGTACAAACGGGCCATTCTTTGGAAAGTGAACCAAAATGTCACACACGTGACCAGATAATCATCACATAAAGTAACACATTAAAAAATTCTTGTAAGAGATTAATCTTATTCATTGCTATTTTCCTACCTACACAACTATAATGCATGTCTGCTAAAGATATGAACATTCTAGCTTTTTAATATTCACAGATTGTCAGGTAAAACTGAGTTATGAACAAAATGCTTCCGTGTGAGGTCACATACGTGACCAGTCGTATTTAACCTCTGTCCCTCAACAAACATTGTCTGCATAACATATAAAAGATTCACTTGATAAACTTCGAAAAAAATATGAATCATATATATAGAACAAAACGATATACCTGCAGTGCTTTCAGAATTAGAAGAAATGTATTCCACAATTTTTTATATTTTGTGGTCACACACGTGACTAAGGATGGCCCAACTTAATAATAACCATTACCTTATTTGAGTGGCTGTTATCTCAGTTGCAGCTGCAATAACATAGGGATAACTATTTTCCCAGAACAACAAAGGGCATCTATGCTAAACTCTTATTTATCAACGACCGCTCCACCTTCAACACTACAATCCCATTTTAATTCATCTCCACACTCCTGGACCCAGGAATCAGGAGCATTTCCTCCCCTCTCTCTGCCACTGGATCCTCGACTCACAGACCACAATCACCGAAGAGAGATGACAACACCTCCTCCATAGTAATTCTCAACGTAGGTTCCATGCAAGAATGTGACCTCAGTCACAGCCCGGTAGCGGAATTTGGCTCAGAGAGCACCATTGTGTTGGAGTGCATCACAAACAATGACGAGACATTGTAAAGGAGGGAGATAGAATACTTGGTAACATGGTGTCTGGACAACAACCTCAGTGTCAACAAGACCAAGGAGCTAGTTATTGACTTCAGGAAGTGCGGGGAAAGCTCATGTTCCTATCAGCATCAATGGTGTGGATGTATAAATGGGTAAGGGTTTCTTGGGGTTAATATTACCAACAAACTGTCGTGGTCCTACCATATTGATGTAACAAAGGGGAAGGCACTTCGACGCCTCCTCATCGTTAAAGACTGAGAAAATTTGGCCTGTGATACGTATAAACCTCTACCGATGCACCATAGAAAACATACAGTGGGATTCCACCACAGCTTGGTTTGGGAACAGCTCTGCTGAGATCGCATGATATTGGAGAGAACTGTAAATGAAGCCCAGTCCACCATACAGACCAGACTTCTAACCATTGAATCCATCTCTATCTACAATTCACGCTGCCTTGTAAAAGCAGCTAACCTAATCAAAGATGTATCCCACCCTGGTTATTCCTTCTCCCTGCTCCTGTTGGGCAAAAGGTACAGAACCTTGAAAGCGTGCCATACCAGAATCAGGACCAGTTCTTTCTCTTTTGGTATCAGAGGCTGCTGAACTCTTCCAGAAGCTAGATTACTGTCTGAATCACTGCTACCCCATTATTGGACTTTGTGGAACTGTCGTGCTGTAATGCTGAGAATCATATTCTGCGGTAGACAAAAATGCTGGAGAAACTCAGCGGGTGAGGCAGCATCTATGGAGCGAAGGAAATAGGCAACGTTTCGGGCTGAAACCCTTCTTCAGACTGAAGAAGAAAGGAAGAGGAGGAGCCAGTGGGCTGAGGAAGAGCTGAGAACGGGAGGAGAAAGTAAGGACTACCTGAAATTACAGGTCAATGTTCATACCGCTGGGGTGCAGACTGCCCAAGCGAAATATGAGGTGCTGCTCCTCCAAATTACGGTGGTCCTCACTCTGGCCATAGAGGAGGCCGAGGACAGAGAGGTCAGATTCGGAATGGGAGGGAGAGTTGAAGTGCTGAGCCACCGGGAGATCAGGTTGGTTATTGCGGCCCGAGCGGAGGGGTTCGACGAAGCGATAGACCCCAAGCCTATGCTTAGTCTCACTGATGTGGAGCAGCTGACATCTAGAGCAGCGGATGCAATAGATGAGGTTGGAGGAGGTGCAGGTGAGCCTCTGCCGCACCTGGAAAGACTGCTTGGGTCCTTGAATGGAGTCGAGGGGCGAGGTAAAGCGACAAGTGTAGCATTTCTTGCGGTTGCAAGGGAAACTGCCCGGAGAGGGGGTGGTTCGGGTGGGAAGGGACAAATTGACCATGGAGTTACGGAGGGAGCGGTCTGTGTGGAAAGCAGACAGGGGTGGAGATGGGAAAATGTGGCAAGTGGTGGGGTCACATTGGAGGTGGCGAAAATGACGGAGGATTATTTGTTGTACCTGACAGCTGGTAGGGTGGAAGGTGAGGACAAGGGGGAGTCTGCCCTTGTTACGAGTGAGGTGATGGGGAGTGAGAGTAGAGTCACGGGGTATAGAAACATAGAAAATAGGTGCAGGAGTAGGCCATTCGGCCCTTCGAGCCTGCACCGCCATTCAATATGATCATGGCTGATCATCCAACTCAGTATCCTGTACCTGCCTTCTCTCCATACCCCCTGATCCATTTAGCCACAGGGGCCACATCTAACTCCCTCTTAAGTAGAACCAATGAAGTGGCCTCAACTACCTTCTGTGGCAGAGAATTCCAGAGATTCACCACTCTCTGTGCGAAAAATGTTTTTCTCATCTCGGTCATGAAAGATTTCCACCTTATCCTTAAACTGTGACACCTTGTTCTGGACTTCCCCAACATCGGGAACAATCTTCCTGCATCTAGCCTGTCCAACCCCTTAAGAATTTTGTAAGTTTCTATAAGATCCCCCCTCAATCTCCTAAATTCTAGCGAGTACAAGCCAAGTCTATCCAGTCTTTCTTCATATGAAAGTCCTGACATCCCAGGAATCAGTCTGGTGAACCTTCTCTGTACTCCCTCTATGGCAAGAATGTCTTTCCTCAGATTTGGAGACCAAAACTGTACGAAATACTCCAGGTGTGGTCTCACCAAGACCCTGTACAGCTGCAGTAGAACCTCCCTGCTCGTATACTCAAATCCTTTTGCTATGAATGCTAACATACCATTCGCTTTCTTCACTGCCTGCTGCACCTGCAAGCCTACTTTCAATGACTGGTGTGCCATGACACCCAGGTCTCGTTGCATCTCCCCTTTTCCTAATTGGCCACCATTCAGTATAGAAGAGACCCTGGTGAGAGCCTCATCTATGGTAGAAGTGGGGAACCCCCGTTCCCTGAAGAATGAGGACATCTCCAATGCCCTGGTGTGGAACACCTCATCCTGGGTGCAGATGGGGCATAGACGGAGGAATTGGGAGCAGGGGATGGAGTCCTTACAGGAAGCAGGGTGGGAAGAAGTGTAGTCCAGATAGCCAATGGAGTCAGTGGGTTTATAGTGGATGTCGGTCAGTAGTCTATCACCTGCGATGGAGATAGTGAGGTCAAGAAATGGTAGGGAAATGTCGGAAATGGTCCAGGTGTATTTGAGTGCTCTGTTATTTTAGCTTTGCTCTCCTTAATGTACGTGTTTGACTTCATTGTATTTATGTAGGGTATGAACTGATCTGCTTGGATAGCATGCAAAACAAAGCTTCTCGCCATGCCTCAATACACGTGACAATAATAAACCAAAACCTAAACTAAGCCAGGAACTGATGCGGTTCGTTCACGCAAAGCTTGGATGCAGCCTGGGCTCACGTTTCTCTGTTTTCATTTCTCCTGGATAACTATACAAACTTCCATCAAAATGTTCATTGAATGAGCAACTCAGTGCTGCATCTGCCAATTGTTGACTGTGGACTGTGGCGCTGCTTTGAGATTTCAATCAATGCATCCCGATCGTTGTTTTATACAACAGCAGCAATGCGAGTTCCCTTCATACCTTTTAATGGATACTTTAACAATGTACTTTAACAATGGCTTTAAGCCAGCTCAATAAGGAGACACAAGGAGAAGATGCTTGGTTAATGAGGTGAAGAGGTTTAGGGAGGAATTTCAGTGCATAGGGCCCAGAATGGTTACTGACTGATTCTAAATATTTTCACATAAAAAATATGTTGTTCTCTAGGGGGGAAATCTGGGACTGCCATTCTCAGGATGACAACACCAACCTCCAACATGGAACAGCCAATGAATTTAGATTTGATTTATGTCACTCAATGTGCACCTAGAAATGAGAGAAACAGTACAAAATACTGCTTTTCCTGAGTTTAGAAAATACTTATATGTTTGCTTTTCCTATTCGACACCACAGAGTGGTGGGTGCCTGGAATGTGTTCAGGCTGGTGAGAGAGGTCATAATGTCATAAGGAATAGTAGAATTAGGCCATTCGGCCCATCAAGTCTACGCCATTCAATCATGGCTGATCTATCTCTTACTCCTAACCCCATTCTCCTGCCTTCACCCCATAACCCCTGACACCTGTACTAATCTAACATTTTATCTCTGTACCGCCCACTCCCCTGACATCAGTCTGAAGAAAGGTCTCGACCCAAAACGTCATCCATTCCTTCTCTCCAGAGATGTTGCCTGTCCAACTGTTACCCCAATATTTTGTGTCTACCTTAAATTTAAACCAGCATTTGCAGTTCCTGCCGTGCTGTTTGCGTCTTTTGATTAAAGCATTTACTGAACGCAACGTATTGCTCTAAGGTGTAGAGATGCAGAAGATAGACACAAAAAGCCGGAGTAACTCAGCGGATTAGGCAGCATCTCTGGCGAGAAGGAATGGGTGACGTTTTGGATTGTGATCAGTCTTCAGATGCAGATTCAGTATGGAGTGGAGAGGCAAAATCCACACGTTTTAACTACAAACACTGGAACATGTTCAGGCTGAAGAGAGACACATAAAGCTGGAGTAACTCAGCAGGACAGGCAGCATCTCTGGAGAGAAGGAATGGGTGACTTTTCGGGTCGAGAAACTTCTTAGGGTCATTCCTTCTCCAGAAATGCTGCCTGTCCCGCTGAGTTACTCCAGCTTTTTGTGTCTACGGTTTAAACCTGCATCTGCAGTTCCTTCTTACACAGTATGTAGTGGAATTGGATTCCAACCGAATAAGGGGCTGGAGGACTATGACGAATATATGGGGGGGGGAGGTGTAATTGGGAAATTTCTACAAAATTGACACAAAGTTGATGGGCTGGATAACCTCCTTTGGTGTTTGGTGAAAAGAGACGGATGGGCCTACAACTCGCAGCTATTTTCAGTTGTGACTCTGTGAACCCACCAATGATGGAATATTTTGGTGTGACGCCCACCTGCGGATATGTGTTCAGCGTGAAACAGTGGGTGTGGGAGTTAGTGAGATGAACCACACCGCAGCTTGTTATTTGTGAACACGCACAATTTGCATCAAGATATGCTAAAAGTAATGTGACCTGTTCATGGTTAAATGCAGCTCCCACTGCGACTTATTTACTCGAGGTGTTTCTTGGCTGGTTGCAAGTATTACCGACTCAGAACACCAATTAAAATATCTATCAAACAATATCCTCAAAATACAAAATGTGTCATACACAATACTGGTCCACAAACAATAATTCATGTTTTCACATTGTTAATGATTAATCCATGTGACTGACTGCTGGCTGCTATTGGACTAAGGTTTGATGAAAGTAAGATTGGTGTTTTAGTGTTTGAAACACATGGAGCAGTCATAGCAGCTATTGGCTCTTTGTTGCTTTGTAATGAAGGCGAATGGGTGCTGGAATAACTGCATAACTTGGGTTACTTAAGAAGGAATGGATCTGTAAGTGTTAATAGCCAAGGGGATGACATTAGTCAATGTTTTAGTTCAGTTTAGTTTAGTGATACAGCGCAGAAACAGGCCCTTCAGCCCACCGAGTCCGCACCAACCAGCGATCCCCGCACATTAATACTACCCCACACACGTACGGGACAATTCACAATTTAATCAAGCCAATTAACTTACAAACCTGTACATCGCTGGGAAGTGGGAGGAAACAAGAGCTCCCGGAGAAAACCCACGCAGGTCACAGGTCAAGATGGGACTCTGGCGCTTTAAGGCAGCAATTCTACCGCTGCGCAATCGTGCCATTTTATTGAATTTGTATTCAAAGGGGGTTTGAACCAATCAATAATGTGTCTCTATTATTTCTCAGTACAATTGCAGTTCAAGAATTTGGCAGGATGAGGTGAGGAATATTCCTGTGCTAATTCTGTGCCACCTTTTCAGTTCTGCTGTTCTCTGCCATGTATCTGAAAGTGGTGGTGGTGTGGAATAGAATAGTGTAAACAAGTGTACTCCACCATTCAATCATGGCTGATCTTTCTTTTGCTCCTAACCCCATTCTCCTGCCTTCACCCCAAAGCCTCTGACACCTGTACTAATCAAGATGCTATGTATCTCTGCCTTAAAAATAGCCACTGACTTGGCCTCCACTGCCTTCTGTGGCAAAGAATTCCATAGATTCATCACCCTCTGACTAAAGACATTTTTCCTCATCTCCTTCCCAAAGAAACGTCCTTTAATTCTGAGGCTATGATCTCTAGTCCTAGACTCTCCCATTAGTGGAACCATCCCCTCCACATCCACTCGATCCAAGCCTTTCACTATTCGGTAAGTTTCCATAAGGTCCCCCCCTTATTCTTCTAAACTCCAGCGAGTGCAGGTCCAGTGCTGTCAACTGCTCATCACATATTAACCTACTCTTTCCTGGGATTATTCTTGTAAATCTCCTCTGGACCGTCCCCAGAGCCAGCACATCCTTCCTCAGATATGGTGCCCATAATTGCTGACAATACTCGAATTACGGCCTGACCAGCGCCTTATAGTCTCAGCTGTCACAACATTACCGAGAAGGAATCCTTCTGGAACCATTTCAAGTTCACATGTTGGTTCATCCTTTGCACTCTATAATAGTAAGATTAAATGAGAACTTACCAGTTTGAAGTTTGATCTTGATTTTATGAGGAGTTACGTTGGTGATTACGTGAAGAAGGCCAGCCAGGCCGCATGCGCAGCAAACATCAAAGCAGCGGTATGAAATCACAAATAAACAACACCGAAGTAAACAGTAAGACCAGTGACTAGAGAACTACCAGATGATCTTTTATGAGAGAGGGTTGGGCGCGTAATCGCCAACGTAACTCCTCATAAAATCAAGATTCAACTTCAAACTGGTAAGTTCTCATTTAATCTTACTATTTTACTTCGGAGTCACGTGAGTGATTCCGTGAAGAGTTCAAAGCTTTGTGATTTCATGCCGCAGATTACAATCTCGGCATCCCACTGCATTTGATTGACTCGAAAGAGAAATAAATGCATTAGTAATAACATTGTATTGAATGTAATGATAGGGTTTATTTAACAATGTAAACAAAGAACAGTACCCCTAAAATTTAGGTACTTAAAATGTCATTGGCAAACAGCCCTGGATTGACTGTTGGCCGATGAAATTCTGAAACATCAGCTCATTTGCCCATCCGACGGCCGCTAAAATTTGGTCGAAGGACACATCCCTTCCTTTTGGCCGCAAACATAGCTGCTGCCCTAGTATAATGAGATGTAAACACACTATCTAAATGATATACTGACGTTGATGCTGACCTGGTGGAATGAGACATACAATCGTCAATGCTAATAACTGTTGCAGCCACCTTGAAATAGTCTGAACCCAACTTCTCTTGTGTAATTGTTTATTAACTAACACACAGTGCTGAATCCATACTTCTAAGGATTCTGGTGGCCTTGATAACATAAAAATGAGACCATGGGGTATTCGAAATGATCTTAAAAATCATGCCAGCCCTGTTCTGCTCTGCTAGTGTAGACCAGAATGAAAAATGTAATGGCATGAACAGCCAATTCCATCCTGTCCGGCCACAGCATTTGCAATGTTTTGCTGTCGTTGTGCTGATATTAGAGTAATGACTAAGGATGTAGCTGGAACCCCTTGGTGAAGTAATGTTTACACATTTACAATAACCAACTGCATAATCTTGTGATGTGAATACTTGTATCAAGATCTTTTTAACAACTTGATATCCGGGTTGGACCCGACAATGTAGTTCTCTTATATTGCAGCTGTAATTTCTCTATAACTGAACTATTGTCAATATCACTTAAAATGGACTAGAAATGTCAGTAATTTGTATCGTATCAAATGTATCATTAATATTTAACAATTATTTCTGATCCCCTCAAAAGAGATGTACTGCTTTTTTGGATGCTATCCATGCATACTGCAGTGAACACCCTCATGGCTAAATGTGACAACCTGAGGCAAAAGTCAATCCATTGATAATGTGTAAGTCAATAATCGTTTTACTGTGCAAAGACCAGTCTCCTGAACCACAGTTTAAAACAACAAGTTCTTGCTTTTTGGCATAACTGTACCGTTGTGCCATAATGCCTGATGAAGCAGGCAACACGGACGCTTGGCCAATCCAATAGTACAAATCCAAACAAGGTCTTGCTGACTGTTTTAAGACCCAGCTAATGAGGAAGACATAAAGTCCATTCCTCCTATTGAAGCGAGAATGTATTTCTCCACACTGTTGTGTCACATATTTTTGCAAACAGTGAAACATGCATAAACATGACGAACATTTGATGAAGTATTGAATCATGCTTTCATCATACTTTGAGATCCAACACTTATTCTGTGTTATCATCAATCTAAACTGGACGATAGTGGCAAGGAGATTAATTACAGGATATTTTTCCTAATTACCATGAGACTAACATATGTCACCATTGTAGAGTAGCAACTTAATTTTGTGCATGAAGAATATGTATATTCACTCAAAACCTTACTCAACGGTGCGTTTAGTGTATATATTTAGTTGATACTAACAACTGAAGAATTGGTAACTCATGCAATCTCCACTACCTTTGAGTAGGTGATGGTATTTGGAACTTCTCATCTTAGAGTTCTAAACATCAGTTCATAATAACTGAATTCAACCAACCACACTACTGTAGCGAGTTTCAAGTTCAAGTTCAATTACTTATTGTCATGTTCAGCAATGCTGAATACTGTTACTTCATCATTGTGGCTGAAGTAGCCTCAGCTGACAATAGCACATGGTTGTTAGCAACGATCTAATTGCTATTTACACAATATCAGTTCCTTGATTTGCTCAGCTGCAACACAGCTGCTATATTGCCAATTACTCTTAATGAAAATAACTCAGTTTTGTAACAGATTGCTATAACCCCAATCTCTTGCAACAAGGCGGAGACAAGGCTAATAATAATTAAAGGTAAATCCCAATGACCAACAAGCAGTTTATCCCATACTGCAAAGCTTTACTGTTATAGTACAGTTATATTGTCTTTGATAACCTTTGTAATGGGATTTGTATAACCTTATGAATCGGAAGTCAGGAATAAGTTTTTACATTCGGAAAGTTCATATGCCCGATACTCTCCATTCTTCATAATAACATGCCAATCCTGCCTTATTGCATGGGTGGTTTGCATGAGAACTTCTGCCCAATTTTCAAACCCTGGCCATAATCCAACTTACTTGGAATGCTCCGGCTGTGCCTCAACTAAATATTTTTACCCTTTGTGTGTTGTACAAACAAATGTAAATATTACAACTTGTGAACGGTGCACTACCCAAATTTTGGAAGTGTTAGACCCATTTAGTTGAGCATGATTGGAAGGTGCATGGAATTTCTGCCCCCAGCTTCAGTGAACCGCTACTGCCGATGAGCACTTGCGGTGCGTTCTGAACGATGGCATTTGCCCATTGTTGGCCGAATTAATTCATCTGCCAGGCTTCTTCCCCTGTAGAATAGACCTACCTGAATAACTGATTCAGCGGCTGGCTCTCACATCCCCTGTTGGCGTTGTTCACTGCCGGCACATATGTGCTTGAGTTTGTTCTATTGACATCTTTAGAGCCTGGAGTCATCTTGACCTTTTGCTCTTCCCTCCTCAGAGAGGGTGCTTCGTAGGCAACTCTAACAGGCGCTGCCGCAGGCCGTAGGATACAAATACCGATACGAACCCATTGGCCTTAACCCAATAGAATATTTTACTGGGATGGCAACTGATTGTCAGGAAAGGTAACTCTGACACGTGCCCTTCATCCCTTTGGGTATCCCACGGCCATACCCTGAGACTCAGTGTCAGCAGGATACTGATCCATCTTGGTCTCTGGCTCCGAGAGGGAGACCTTTGCAGCACTGTATACAACAGTTGCTGTATTTAGGATAGTCGTTTTAACACACTATCCTGCCCCGGTGAGGAATTCATGCCCCGACTCCGTGGGCCTTGCTCTCTGGCCCTGGTGGTGAATCATCTCCCGACTCCGTGGGCGAGCAGATATGTATGAATTTGAGCAACCCTGTCCCATTTGTCGCTGGCGCCGCCTTTCATAAAGGCCGGCGCTATTTGACATGAACAGCCCTGCATCAGGCGCTGTTGGCACGGCTCTCCCGTAGGCCGGCATTTCACACATGAAGCAGCCCTGTCAGGCGCTGCTGGCACAGCTCTCCCAAAGGCCGGTAATGTCACAAATGAAACAGCCCTGTCAGGCGCTGCTGGCGCGGCCTGTCCCATAGGCCTGCATATTTTACACATGAAGCTGCCCTGTCAGGCGCTGTTGGCGCGGCCTGTCCCATAGGCCCGCGCTATTGCTGTGTAAGCTCACTAAATCAACATTTAGTGTACAGCTTTACCAGTGAAGGGTAAAGATAAATCATAGCAACCTGTGCTTAAACAATTATAACATTGTCGGAACATATAACAAACTTTTTACTTTGCCTTTAGCTTTTACTTAAAGAAAAAACACTATAAAATACAAACTTTTTATTATAAGGAGAAACCCTTCATAGCCTGACTCACCTGAGTCCAAATAGGGCTGAATGAGTCCCAGTAATTTCTTGACTGGGGACCAACGTCTGTGAGCCACTGACCCCACTGTCAGTGGCTCCAGCGTTGCTTACATGCCGTTCCAACGGCATCCCCACAGGCTGTGGAGCCGCTGACCCCCCTGTCAGCGACTCTGCACAAATTTCTTGCCGTTCCCATGCCATCCCTGCAGCTGGGGAGCCGCTGACCCCCCCTGTCAGCGACTCTGCATAAATTTCCTGCCGTTTTTACAGCATCCCTGCAGGCTGGGGAGTCGCTAACTGCACTGTTAGCGGCACCTTATGTTGCAACCCGATCAATTTTGCCGGTTTATCCGCTTTTGCGGTCGGACTGGAATTTCCCCACAGTCCATAACCGGCAACTTGTCGGGCTGCGAAACTGGCAGGAAAAACCTCTGTAAAAAGAGGCTCCTGCCTAAAAACCCCTGGTAAGTAAAACCAAACTTACCTTTTAAGTTTAACTTACCATGGCAGGAGCTCTGTCCTGCCAGACTGGTGCTTGCGCCAATGCGACTGACGGGCCTTCTTCACGGAATCACTCACGTGACTCCGAAGTAACATTTTGTAATGATAGTTTATGTGTGTTCTTTTTGGAAAATATTTCTTAATTGATGCTGGGATTTGGATATCAAAACGAAGGCTGGAATGTTGCAATCCTTGTGGACAATGCCATCCCACGATGGCTGAAGAAGGGTCTAGACCCGAAACGTCGCCCATTCCTTCTCTCCAGAGATGCTGCATGGCGCGCTGCGTTACTCCAGCACTTTGTGTCTACCCCACAGTGTCATAGCGTTCAGACATGGCTTTAATGCAGTGGTCATGAATAAGCAGCCGTGCATATTGAAGTCAGGAGGCTAACCACCCCCCCCCCCACACACACACACTAACCACCCCCCACACACACTCACGCTAACCATCCCCTTTGATATTATATTAATATTATTCATTGGCTCCTTTTACCCCATCCCGGCCCTATCCACTGACGCATAGCCCCCACCTCGCAGGCACGTCCAGAGAGGGAGGGGGAGGGGTAGAGAGAGAGAGGGCAAAGAGAGAGGGGGCAGAGACAAAGGGGCAGAGACAGAGAGAGAGGGGCAGAGAGAGTGGGGTATAGAGAGAGAGAGAGAGAGGGAGAGTGGGGGGAGGGAGACGGGGTGGAGGGAGATGGGGAGAGGAGGTGGAGAGGGGGTTGGGGGGGGGAGTGGTGGGGGGATGTAACTCACAGAGCGTGGAAAAAAATGCCCAGCAGGCTGCGCGTTGAAAACAGTGCGCAGTGGGCCGCGAGGAGCAGAGCCATTGTGACGTCAGCAGCTCGTTATTTTTTTTAAAATCATTTTTGTGAACAATTTTAATAAATAACTCAAGAAATTATGAATCATATTTTCAGATGAGGAAATTCTTGAGATCATGAGGTAAATTTCTATCGGAATATGTAAAAATGTCACCGTTAGTGCATTGTGTTTTCGAGGAGATGTGAATCACAGACAAACAAGACACACATACACAAATAAATACAGCCACATCCAAGATCAGAGTGTTATAATTATAGAGATGATCTTAATAAGTGCTTTCAGACTCTGGTGACTACAGCATTCTTTGGCCCCTTCCCAACAATTTGCGAAAGGAGGCATGACAAAAATCAATATACCTTACTCGATTTTTGGGTAAGAACTAATGTCTCATCACAATTGCAGTTCAGATGCTTGTTTCAAGCCTACAGTATCAATAGGGTCTCGACCCGAAACATCACCCATTCCTTCCCTCCAGAGATGTTGACTGTCTCGCTGAGTTACTCCAGCTTTTGGTGTCTACCTTCATCTTAAATACATTCTAAAGTTTTTTCAAGCTTATTTCTGAACTGGAGGTGAGAGGAAACAACCGACCTAATTGATGGGTGAATTATTCTTCAAAGGGTGTGGTGGGCATTTACTTTACTCTGTCCATTGCAAAAAAAAAACAATTCATGGTATATGATGAAAGAACCATTAAGGGGTTGAATTTGTTCCATGCACTGGGATGGGATTATAGGGAAGTTAAATCAAGTGGAATCCTCACTTGAAAATGTGAGAAAGATCAGCTGAGAAAATGTTTCAATCAAAAAATCGACTGAGTAACATTTTGAAGACTTGCTTAATGTCACATTGTGTGCTGCATTTGATCACCCGGTTCCAATTATAAATACTAAACGTTATTTATACTTGCTTAATGTTTTAAACATGAACATGAGATCTGGTACTAGATGTACTATCAATTTTCAAGATTGAATTGAAAGCTTAATAATAATATCTCGTGTGCACAAAACAACCTGATGATAATTACCTTCAGTTACGTTATCGAAAGCATTCCTAAATTCTAACGGAAATGTTTCAAGAGCATGGGTAACTTGAAAGCAAGCACCAAAACTGAATTCATGAAGGCTTTACAGAATTAAAAGTTAACAATATACAAAACAAGACAAGTTAAAAAACTTTTCAACAAATAGTGTTTCCTCTGAACTTTTTTCCCCAGGGTAGAAAGGTCAAGGATTAGAGGGCACAGATTTAAGATAAGAAGTGCAAAATGTAAATGCAATGTGCATGGCAAGTTTATTACGCAGAGAGTGGTGGGTGTTGGAAATGCACTGCCAGGGGAGGTGGTGAAAACATATATACGATAGTAGCATTTTAAAAGGCTTTCAGATAGACACATGCACTAGATGCACAGTCTCTTGCCCAGAGTAGGGGAATCGAGGACCAGAGGACATGGGTTTAAGGTGAAGGGGAAAAGATTTAATAGGAATCTGAGGGGTAACTTTTTCACACAAAGGGTGGTGGGTGTATGGAACAAGCTGTCAGAGGAGGTAGGTGAGGCTGGGACTATCCCAACGTTTAAGAAACAGTAAGACAGGCACATGGATAGGACAGGGTTGGAGGGATATGGACCAAGCGCAAGCAGGTGGGACTAGTGTAGCTGGGACATGTTGGCCGGTGTGGGCTAGTTGGGCTGAAGGGCCTGCTTGCACACTGCATCATTCTATGACTCTATGACATGGATATGCAGAGAATGGAGGAATATGGATCGCATGAGGCAGATGAGATTAGTTGATCTTGGCATCATATTCACCACAGATATTGTGGGGCTAAGGGCTCATACCTGGGCTCTACTGTTCTATGTTCTATTAACAGAAGATCGACAACACATTCCAATTTTAAACAATCGTGTAATATGGCAATGACACTTTGATTTCCATTGTCTTATAATAAGCACATCCAGTATTAAAATCAACTTTCCACTACACCTGCTTCTTTCTTTTTAATTTCATAACCCTGATCCATTGATAAGCCAAATTTATGCTCTGAATAATAATTCTGTTATTATGGAAGTCACCAAGCACGTTCTCCTTACTAATTCAAATAGCAGAAGTTCTGCACAATGCCATACATTTGCACATAGGCTAAAACTAATTTCCAGATGAATGTACTGGTAAAATGATAATATAAATGCAACAGGGTAGAGCAAGATACTAAAGAAAGTAAAGCTTACCGTTAATTAAAGACGATACTTAGTGATAGCAATGGAAATGTGTCGGCTGGAAGTATTCTCACTTCTGAGACAGAACAGACCTTAAGATGTCATTTTGGCTGAGACAGCATGATCAGAGGGAGGGAATCCCACATTGCCAAGAAGCTAAAGTGTGAGTTCTAGCTGCCTGTTTGTTTTATGTAAAATATTCCATTACGCTATTTAAAAGAGAGTATCTCCGGGTCACATTCTTCCCTTTGTTAACAATTAGTATAGTCATTCAGTTTTCTGTCACTAGTGGGAGTGTGCTAGATTTTCACTGCAGTTACCCAAACAAGACGTATCCGTACTTTATAACAGACTTGGTGATGGGGTTGGGTGCTTTGTCCCAGGATGCCAGTGACTCAGATTAATTTCATGACGAGCTGGAGCACATACATATAATTCAAACATTTCCTTGCCCGGGTCATTTGGCCCGTTGCCCCATAGTTAGCAATTGTTATGCATCAATTGTCCTGACAGCTTCCAAACCATGAACTGCAAGAGAGGGTTCCATTTCATCAAAGCTAGTGCTCGTGTCAAGAGGTGAATAAGCAACTAACCCCATTTTGTATCTTATCCCTCTTGGAGTTGAAATAAAACAGAAATCAAGTATTTTCTACCTCCATATAAAAGATTTGGCAAATAAGTGGGGGAACTTTTGTTTTAAATCAATTTTTATATTTATTAAATGAAAATCAAAAGTTTATCAGATTCAAAATCTTGATTATCTGTCTTTCCGCCTATATTGTTGATGAGTTATTCCAGCATTTTTTTTGGGGTGGATGGGGAGGTTGGTAATTATTAAGATGCTTTTTAATATATCAAAAATAATATAAAGCATTTTACCTTATAACATTTCAAGCCCTTTAGTCAAGAATTGTTAGTTCTAAGGACTAGGTCAAGATGGCATTAGTTTAGAACTAATATCCTGAAGAAAGATACAAAAAGCTGGAGTAACTCAGTGGGTTAGGGAGCATCTTTGGAGAAAAGGAATAGGTGATGTTTCGGGTCGAGACGTCACCTATTCCTTTTTTCCAGAGATACTGCCTGACTCGCTGAGTTACTCCAGCTTTTTATGTCTATCTTCGGATTAACCCAGCATCTGAGGTTCCTTCCTACACATTACTAATGGTCAAACAGGAACCAGGTCAAACACAATGTAATTCCATTTCTTTAACTCCTATATATCAGTGAGACCAAGCGCAGACTCAGCGATCGTTTAGCTGAACGCCTTCGCTCAGTCAGCCTAGGCCTAAGCGATCTCCCAGTTCCTAAACACTTTAACTCCCCCTCCCATTCCCATACTGACCATTCTGCCCTCCTCCACTGTCAAAGTGAGGCCAAACGCAAATTGGAAGAACAGCACCTCATATTCCGTTTGGCCAGCGGTATGAATATTGACTTCTCTAACTTCAACTCTTACTTTCCCTCTCTCCCTGTCCCACCTCCACCATAGTTCTCCGACTAGTTTCATTGTCCTGCTGATTAATGTTACTGTTTGTGTGCCACATTGTCACCTTCCCCACAGCCAACAATGAACCATTCTACATTTCCTCGAGCATCGTCTGCTTTGATCTGTCGTTTTCACACCTTGACCTTCCTCGCATATCGCTCCTCCTCTTTCAGTCTGAAGAAGGGTCTCAACCCGAACGGTCACCCATTCCTTTTCTCCAGAGAAGGTGCCTGTTCCACTGAGTTACTCCAGCATTTTGAGTCTATCTTCTGAAGCCAAAACAATGTGCGTTCAGCTTCTCATTAACATTCCTTGGCATCTATTTTTTCCAATATGGCATCTGGACCATGAGGGAATGACACCAGTAAAACATATGGCACTTGGTAACTTTCATTTCTGCCAATTGAAATGTGGACTGTTGTCTTAAACCCGTGTCCCTCTCTTGCATTGTCACACTGTTAAATCCAAATGGAACTGGTGCAAGTGATGCCTTACCTTAGCTTTTGAATGTTGGATGTGATCCCTGAGAGTCTGTATACACCATCTACAATGCCATGTTTCTCAATGAATTCGGCACAGCTTTTGAGGACTTGAGGAACTGTTTAAAAAGAACAGGTGAGAATTAGCTTTAATGCTCATGCATTCAACAGCTTTCTCCTTAGAACATAGAACAGTACAGCACAGGAGCAGGCCCCGCAGCCCACAATGTTTGTGTCGAACATGATGCCAAGTTAAACTGATCTCATCTTCCTGTACATGATCCATATCCCTCTATTCCCTGCACTTCCAAGTGCCTGTCCAAAAACATCCTAAAACGACACTATCGTATAAGCCTCCACCCTCTCCCCTGGCAGTGTGTTCCAGGGCCAAAACACTCTGTGTAAAAAACCTGCCCTGCACCCCTCTCCATTAACCTTTCCCCCTCGCACCTTATAGCGATGCCCTCTAGTGTTGGATATTTCCACTCTGGGAAAAGGATTCTGTCGACCCTATTTATGCCTCTCATCATTTTATATACTTTATCAAGTGTCTCTTCAACGTCCGATGTTCCAGAGAAAACAATCCCAAATAGCTTGGGTGAGGGAGGGGAGATGGGGCAATGTGTGCCATCACACTCCCCCTCTACTCTCATTCCACCAAGCCATCTTAATAATATCAATGGTGTAAGGACCTGTTTGTCTTTTCAAATGCTGAGAAATGTAGTTTCTGTGTCTGGGGCTGACCACTTCTTCTGGTACAGTTTGTAAATAGTTCCATATTTACTGTGCAATAATACACCGAGCAAATAACAGAATGAAACGGTGTTTCTCGGGCATGTAACTTATTTGCAAGCAAACTGTTTCTTTTGTCAGTCTATTCAGGAATATTGCAACAACATATCAATATGACAGTGTAAATGGGAGGAGTAAAGAGACAGGAATCAGAATTTATTGGGATATGGGTAGGATGGGTTCTTGGTTGTGGATCTGAATGAATACAACATTGTCATGGTCATGTACAGTGGTGGTTGGCTGTGCAAGGGCTGAAATGCAAAACCTCCCCAGCACATTGCTAAAGCATATCTTTAAATAATTTCAAATGCCCTGCGGACTTTGTTTCTGATATTAACTGAATCCTACATTTGTAATGAATTCCCCTTTCAATACATGCTATGTTCCGTTTGCTTTCCAGTTTACTTTATCTGCAGACTGGTCTTCACAGAGTCATGCACAAGGTCGCAAGGTCTCGTTACACTGCCCAGCTCTGAAATCCTTTGCCCTTTAGATAAAATGCTTCTTCTTAATTTTCTTGCCAAACAAAAAAAAGCTTTTCAGTGTGTGTGACGATAATAAACTAAAGTAAAATAAAAACCTTCACATTTTCATTTGAAAATTGCTCCCTCAACAACCCACCAATGTCTCCTTGTAACCTCCTCATTTTGCCTTTACAACTAACTTTCTTGCCTGTCCTTGTGCATACTTGAGGAAATGTACACACCAGGCCTTCCTATTCATTATTTATATAAATTGTAAAAAGTTTACCCTGTTAGCACACCACCATTGCCAACAGAAAAAGACCACTAATGTCTGAAGAAGGGTCTCGACCCGAAACGTCACCCATTCTTTCTGTCCAGAGATGCTGCCTTTCCCGCTGAGTTACTCCTGCTTTTTGTGTCTGACTAATGTCATCCCACTGTTTCCCGTGTTAGCCCGCCAACCTTCCGTACTAGTAAGTTAATTCCTCTGGCGTAAGCTATTATTTTCCATGCAGCACCTACTGACCACCCTCTGGAAATCTACCGTATGTATTTCATATTCCCCCAGTTAGTCTACTTAGTTTTAATTTAGTTTAGAAATACAGCATGGAAACAGGCCCTTCGGCCCACATCGACCATTGATCCCCCCGTTCGCACTAGTTATCCCAGTGAACACTAGGGGTAATTCACAGAGCCCAAATAAACTACAAACCTGCACGATTTGGCGATGAGGAAGGAAACCCACGCAGTCACAGGGAGAGCATGCAAACTCCAAATAGACAGCACCCGAAGACAGGTAGAATTCGGGTCTCTGTCTTTGGAGGGTCATGCACACAGATCCCTTTATTATTATCTTCCCAATGGCATAATCTTATAACACCACACGCGTAGAATTGAGGTGTTACATAAAGTAGACCTTTTGCAAAATATTCCTGCTTGAATAGTTTGTCCTGTTTCCACCAGTAAGGTAGCTAAGCTAAGCCACCTTTATGCCGGTTTATCTTTCTGCTGAAATTTGCATGGAAAAATCATTGGCATTTACAGATTCCAGACCTCATCCTGGCACCTTGCCTTGAAAAACCGAAATAATTCAGTCTGTTCAGTGCTTTGAATTCTCCTTCAATAATGCAGTGATTCAAATTAAGCTGCAAAAATGATAAAATGATAATCCGGTGCAAAATAAGGCTTTGAAACTTTAGATAGTCTGAAATAAAACTCTGAATGAACAGAAAATGTACAGGCTGTAATATGAACATTTTTTAAATGGGTGCATAGGTCACACTTAGATTGTCCCAGAAGAATGTTTAATTTCGGCACGGTGGCGCAGCGGTGGAGTTGCTGCCTTAAGGTGCCAGAGACCCAGCTTTGATCCTGACTACGGGTGCTTGTCTGCATGTAGTTTGTACATTCTCCCTGTCACCTGTGTAAGTTTTCTCCAGGTTTCTGGTTTCCTCCCACACTCCAAAGACGTACATGTTTGTAGGTTAATTGGCTTGGTAGAACTGTAAAAACTGTCCCTAGTGTGTGTAGGATAGTGAATGAAGGGATCGCTGGTCGGCGTGGACTCAGTGGGCTGAAGGGGCTGTTTCCATGCTGTATCTCCAAAACTAAAACTTAAAAAGCTTGGATACCGGCCCTTCGGCCCATTGATCACCCATTCACACTAGTTCTGCTACCCCACTTTCTCATCCCCTTCCTGCACACGAGGGACAAATTGCAGAGGCCAATTAACCAACTAACTTGCACATCTTTGGGATGTGCGAGGAAAGCAGAGCACCCGGAGGAAACCCACACAGTTACAGGGAGAACGTGCAAACTCCGCACAGACAGTATCCTAGGTCAGAATTGAACCCGAGTCTCTGGCACTGTGAGGGAGCATCTAGACTACCAGGTGCACTACTGTGCTGCCTGTTTTTAACCAGCGAGAAAAGTTTAAGAGAAAAAGTTTAAGAGAAAATCTCTTCCTGTTGGCAACAATAGTATTTGTCCACTGCCCATCACAGGTATGTATAGTAAGATGTTTTCGCCGACACTGTCCAAGTGTGGCTTTATCGACTGCTGGGTTTGGCACTTTTAACACTAACTCATTGCTTGCATTGTGTAATTGCTAAATCGAGGGTTTGAATGGCTGTTTCCACTGCAAGCAGCAAGGTTGAGGTCACAGGAAGTGAAAGCTGGTTGTTTGTTTCAGTGAAGAAAAGGCAACACACCCAACGCACGAGTGTTCTTGTTGTGTTGAAAATGTAACAGACGTAGGTTCTACGCCTAGAATGGTGCAAAGCACAGCCTGGGAAGAGTATAATTCAGAGCGGCTGCTCTCACCATTTATAGACAGAGGTCAGAGTGGAGTCTTGTGGAAAGAGAAAAGTTGGCTCTGCATTCTGTCAGATAGATTTCCAAATGTGTAGGAAGGAACTGCAGATGCTGGTTTAAATCAAACACACACACAAAATGCTGGAGCAACTCAGCGGGCCAGGCAGCATCTCTGGAGAGAAGGAATGGGTGACGTTTCGGGTCGAGACCCTTATTCAGACTGAACTGGAGAATCTTAAGTCTGAAGAAGGGTCTCGACCCGAAACGTCACCCATTCCTATTCTCCAGAGATGATGCCTGGCCCGCTGAGTTACTCCAGCATTTTGTGTCTGTCTTAGATTGATTTCCAATCTTGGTGAGCAATTACATGAGTGGCAAGGGTGTTCCCTTTAAAGACAGATGCAAACACTACTGGCTATGACTGGTGAATGTATAGAGAATGTACAAAGAGCTTTTGCACCATTTTCTGTGCTACATATATTTTTATTCTGAATAAAGTTTAGTATTGAAATTTACTAAATTCTTCTGACACACAGTCTACATTTCACATACAACTTTATTGTAGAAACATAGAAACATAGAAAATAGGTGCAGGAGTAGGCCATTCGGCCCTTCGAGCCTGCACCGCCATTCAATATGATCATGGCTGATCATCCAACTCAGTATCCTGTACCTGCCTTCTCTCGATACCCCCTTTAGCCACAAGGGCCACATCTAACTCCCTCTTAAATATAACCAATGAACTGGCCTCAACTACCTTCTGTGGCAGAGAATTCCACAGATTCACCACTCTCTGTGTGAAAAATGTTTTTCTCATCTTGGTCCTAAAAGACTTCCCCCTTATCCTTAAACTGTGACCCGGAAGTGTTCTGGACTTCCCCAACATCGGGAACAATCTTCCTGCATCTAGCCTGTCCAACCCCTTAAGAATTTTGTAAGTTTCTATAAGATCCCCCCTCAATCTTCTAAATTTACCCTAAATTCCAGGCACCCACCACTCTCTGTGTAAAAAACTTGCCCTCACATCTCCTTTAAACATTGCCCCTCTCACCTTAAAGCTATGCCCTCTAATCTTGGACATTTTGACTGGGAATGAGGTTCTGACTGTCTATGGTATCTATTCTGCCACTCATAATTTTATATACCTCTATCATGCCTCCTCTCACCCTCTGATGTTCCTGAGAAAACAATCTAAGTTTGCCCAACCTCTCCTTATAGTTAATACCCTCTGATCCGGACTGCATCCTGGTAATGTCTTCTGCACACTCTCAAAAGTCTCCACTGTCTTCCTGTAATGTAAGAACTGTAAGAACTGCACACAATACGCTAAATGTGACCTAACTAAAGTTTTATAAAGCAGGCACAGAACTTCCTGAAACAGGCTCAGTATATATTTAATGTGATTCTTACATCCATACATTGTAATGTATTACATATGAAGAAAACGTTCTTCAACGCATTCTAGAAGGTAATTGTATATCTCGTAGTTTTATGATCGGGTACATTGTCAAATTTAATTTGTTATAAAAACTACCTTCCGGCATGAGAGAGTTGTATAACCACATATAGGCTTCCTATGTGCCAGGATGCTGAAGTAAAGGGGCTGTCCCACTTGAGCGACCTAATTGGCGAGTTTAGAAGAGCTTAGAAGAGTTTGAACAAATGTAATGTTGAAGACCTCCTTCGACCTCCTTTGACTATGTTGAAGACCAGCTTCGACTAGCTACGACTAACTTCAGGAAAATTGGACACCGAATAGTGGAGAGTGAAGACGATCTCCTTCGATCTCCTTCGACCTCCCTTTGACTATGATGAAGACTATCTATGACTACGTTCGACTAACCTCGATTACCTGCGACTAATATGCCGACCTACTACGACCTACTACGACCTACTATGACAAAACCTACGAGTAAAAAAAGTATCGATTTTTTCCATGGTGACCTTTTTTTACTCGCGGGCATTTTTCAACATGTTTCAACATTTTTCAACAAGTTGAAAAATACGCCACGACCTAGTTGAGGCCTCGAGTACACGGGGACTACTCTCGAGCATGAAGGAGAGTTACAAAGACCTCCTACGACATTGTGTTGACCATGCTGCAAGTATGAGTCGAGGGCAAACTTGCCAGAACTCGCGGATCAGGTCGCCCAAGTGGGACAACACCTTAAGGATAGACACACAAAGCTGGAGTAACTCAGCGGGTCAGACAGCATCTCTGGAGTAACGGAATAGGTGACACTTCTTCAGATCCTGGCCTTGACCCGAAACGTCACTTATTCCTTTTCTCCAGAGATGCCTTGCGGATGGTTAAACTCCCGTGTTGAAATGGCCATGCCTGGGACTTAGTGGCACTAATGTTATTTGCCGCTCATCATGCTATGGGTTGAATGTTTTGCTTTGCAATAACGTGTCCTGATGCATGTGCCCTGCTTATTCTTCTGGATGGTCTGCTCACTGAGGCATGTGCCGTGTATAAGAGTGGGTTAGGGAGACACACAGGGTGAAACACAAAATGCTGGAGTCACTCAGAGGGTCAGACAGCATCTCTGAAGAAAAGGAACAGGTGACGTTTCGGATTGAAACCCTTCTTCAGACTTCAGAATGGAGACCACGGATGGAAAGGCAAAAACATGGAGACTGGGGAAAACTGGGGACAATTAGAAGGAAGGGCTGGAGATGGAGCTGAGGAGGGAGGAAAGGGACATTAGATCAGAATAAGAAACTGGGGAGAGAGTGAGTGTGAGAGAATGAGAGTGAGAAAGAGAAAAAGTGGAGAACGAGCAAAACTGATGTGCAGCTCCCATGATTCTACTATGATCGCTCCACCTGCCTGCCTGGCTACGGGAGATTGGATATGAGCAGCACTCACAAGCTTTGTCAAATGAGAACATTAACGGGTGCAGTTGTCTGTGGGGAAAGGCCGGCTTTACTGATGTGGAAGACTGTGATCGACATGTCACAATATATTTCTCTACCTGCTGCCATTCTGCACGCAGGCTCTGTTCCAACAGTGCAGCAACAGGAGAGCCGGTTACTTCTGTCAAAAAATCAACCATTAGCTTTATTTTCCTAAGTACGAAACAACGCTGGTTTCTCTGGCCCAGCTTGTAAGGAGGAACTGCAGATGCTGGTTTAAATCGAAGATAGACACAAAAAGCTGGAGTAACTCAGCGGGTCAGGCAGCATTTCTGGAGTCTATTCTCTGGCACAGTGTTTTGCAGATTGTCCCTCTGGGTATATACTAGCTAAAGATTTGGGAGATAGTGTTCATTTCACAATTCTACCAGCCAACAGTGCATCTTTTCGGCTTTGCTACAGTTCCTGGTGTTATGTAGCTCCATCAACAATTCTGCCCACCCAGGGGACTCCATTGAAACATGCAGAATAGTGAAAGGCCTGGATAGAGTGGATGTGGAGAGGATGTTTTCACTAGTGGGAGAGTTTAGGACCAGAGGTCATAGCCTCAGAATTAAAGGGCATTCTTTTAGGAAGGAGATGAGGACACGTTTCTTCAGTCAGAGGGTGGTGCATCTGTGGAATTCTTTGTCACAGAAGGCTGTCGAGGTCTGGTCAGTGGATATTTTAAGGGCAGAGATAATAGATTCTTGATTAGTACGGGTGTCAGAGGTTGTGGGGAGAAGGCAGGAGAATGGGGTTAGGAGGCAGAGATAAATCAGCCACGATTGAATGGCGGATTAGACTTGATGGGCCGAATGGCCTAATTCTACTCCTATCACTTATGACCTTATGACCCAGCAACCCGTCCCTTTGAAACTGGCTGCAGTTTCACCTTCCACAGCATTACATCCCCACAACTCCCAAACTTTCCCCAACTCTGGACAGATATTCACTGCAGGTTCCATATGTGAGTCACGCTGGCTGTTGTGGTGATATCTATAGTAACCCAGCTCTAGACTGGATTCAGTCCACGCTTACCACTGTCTGCAAATGTTTTTTTACTTCGTTTTGGAGACGGCCCAAATAGGATGAATGAAAAACCCAGAGACTCACCCAAAACGAGTCCATGAATTGCTGTATTCATAACTTTAAACAGTATGAGACTGTACATTGATGTGCAAGTTTGAATTATATTAAAAAGGCACAGTATTTCAATTTTGGCCGTTAATTATCAAAAGTTACCATCAGTTGAATTTTTTAAATCTCCATGGATAGTTTTCTGAATACTTTCACTCATTTTACATCTAAACACTGTTGCTGCCTGTGACAGGATAGTTTTTGCACTGGCTGGTATGTCAGCAGCGTTAACATTCTTGCCTCTTCCGTTCACATTTTCACTGCAGTTCAAATCTAACCCTGACAGATGCAGCAGCCAGTCACACACACATTTATTGAAGTTTACCAGCTACGGTTTTAAGATCTCGGCAGCAGAATCTGATTTGTGTCTCCATAGATGCAAGGTGATGGACAAGGTGATAGACCCTATCTGTATAATTCATCCAGTTTGGCTTTAAGTGTGTAGGAAGGAACTGCAGATGCTGGTTTATACCAAAGATAGACACAAGATGCTAGTGTAACTCAGCAGGTCTGACAGCATCTCTGGAGAAAAGGAATAGGTGACGTTTTGGGTAGAGACCCTTCTTCAGACTGAGTCTGGGGAAATGGAAAGGAGAGGTATAGACTGTGATATAGATAGATATAAAGCAAATGAATTAAAGATATGCAAAAAAGTAATGATGATCGAGGGAACGGTCCACAGTTTGCTTGGGCAGCTTACAACCCAGCGGTATGTGAATTGATTTCTCTAACTTCAAGTAACCTTTGCATCCCCTCTCTCTCTGTCCCTCCACCACCCTAGTCGTTGTACTAGTTTCACTGTCATCCTGGTGAGTTTCATTGTCTGTATAACTCACTAACACCTAGCCCACAGCCAACAATGAACCATTTCCTTGTGCATCGTTACTTAAGGATGGGTCGGCAGCTATTTCCATTATAAGAGGGTCGTTAAAACGAAGGTTTACTGTATTGTCTTTGTGAAACAGCTAGGGTAGAAGGTTGAGAGCATAGCTGAAAAGGGGTTTTGGGAAGCAGCCTTTTAGAGAAGGCTTGACAGGAAATTCAGTGTTCCAGAGGATAAGAGGAAGATTGGATGAATGTTGGGAGGGTGCGTCGTGGGGTGGTGCGTGTGGGACAGGCAGAGTTGAAACACAAGAAACTTCAACATCAAGCCAGCAGAGATCGAATTAGAGAAGGAGGGATTTCAATGTTCAGATGTAAACAACTCATTCTTTCATGACGGAGGGACAGGACAAAAAAGGGCGCTCACCGTTCGCAACACCCCCTGTGGCCGCTCAGGCAATTTCAACCGAGCTCTCGTCATTTTGTCCGCATTATAGGGACGGGTAGAACTCCAGTTGCCAGAAAATCAGTGTTCAAACTATATATAATTTTGTACCATTGTAACATTATAGATTCATAGAAAAAGTGCATTGTCCGCAATGAGGTAGGTTGGAAGATCGGCACTACACTCTAGCTTATGGGTTGGACGGTTCAGTAGCCTGATAACAGAGGGGACGAAGCTGTTCCTAAATCTGGTGATACCTGATTTCCAGCTTTTGAATCTTCTTTCTGATGGGAGAGGAGAGCAAAGGGAATGACCAGAGTGAAAGTAATCCTTGAGTATTTTGGCTGTATCCCCAAGGCAGCAAGAAGGGGTGGAGGAGTGGGCTGCTGGATGTTCTGTGTGAATTGGGTTCCACGTGAGATATAAATGGAGTCAATGGAAGGGAGGTTGGTTTGTGTGATGAGCTGGGCTGCATCCACAATTCGTTACAATTTCTTGCGGTCTTGTATGGAGCTGTTCCCAAACCAAGCTATGATGCATCCTGATAACATTAGCACTACAACATTAACACTAGTGGTGTATTAAGCCCCTGTTTCACTTACGTGTCCTTGGCACGCTAATTACGTGACCTCGTGGTCATGTTGAGGCGCGACGGTCCCGCGAAGGTCGCGTGCGTCATCGTGCGCCTGCACAGCCGTCTGGAGCGCATGACATCATTTGAAGATGGACACAAAATGCTGGGGTAACTCAGCGGGACTGGCAGCATCTCTGGAGAGAAGGAATGGGTGACGTTTCATGTCAAGACTCTTCTTCAGTCTGAAAGAAGGGTCTTGACCCGAAACGTCACCCATTGCTTCTCTCCAGAGATGCTGCCGGTCCCGCTGAGTTACTCCTGCATTTTGAGTCTATCTTCAATTTTCTTGGCCCCGCTCTGGGAGTAGAAGTGGGGGTGGATCCGGACCGCAACGGCCGTGAGCCCCAGGCGGAGCTCGGTGATCGTTTGCCTGCTTCTGTTTCTTTTTTGGGTTGAGACGTTGTGTCGTGCCAGGGTCTTGGGCCTGTCCCACTTTGGCCATCAGTTACGCGACAGGCCGTTGGCGTGCAAAGATTTTGTTTGCTACAAAATTTTGGAGCGCCGTGCGATACCGCGCACAACTCCATACCCCTCCGCGCTTCTCAGTGGGACCGGCCCCGCGCGGCCACACGATGCCCGTGCACCGTAATTTGCATGCCAAGGACACGTAAGTGGGACAGGGTCTTTAGAGTATAGATCTGTTTGGTCTCAGCTCTTTCGAGCGCAAACTGTGGGCAACTGACTGTAATGATATTAGACGTTACCTACAGGTTGAAGCCGCTGTCGCCTGTGAGGCCAACTTAACAAAAACAGACAGCTTACAAAAAAAGCTGATTTCATTTACAAGCATTCTTTATTAGCCAATGATGTTGCAACTCTGGTGAAAGATGAGGCAACACTCTCGTCCGCCACAGAGCAGGAAACCACAAGGTGGAAGTTCACAGTAAACACACACTAATACGAATATTCAAAAGGAACAGATGTACTTACTTAAAACTCAGTCTTAGATGTGGGCTTGCTGGCAGTTATTGGCCACCATTAATAGCCTTGAGAAGACAGCGGTATATCAGAGGGCACTTACAGAGGCAAGTCAATCTCATTGGTTGGGAGGCTGAAGTCAAAGCATTGGTCAGACTGGGTCCAGATGTTGTCTTTCTAGCCTAAAGGACATCAATCAACCGGCTGGCTTTTTTTTACCACAGGTTAATGGTCACTTCAACCAGGTTTACAAATTGTGTAGGAACGAACTGCAGATGTTGGTTGACACCAAAGATAGACACAAAATACTGGAGTAACTCAGCTTGACAGGCAGCATCTCTGGAGGACAGAAATGGTCTCGACCTAAACGTCACCCATTCATTCTCTCCAGAGATGCTTTCTGTCCTGCTGAGTTCCAGATTTTTGTGTCTATCTTCGGTTTACACATTTTTGGAAAACCAAACTGATTTCCAATTCTTAACTTAACAAGTTGTGGAATTAAAAGCTTATTTGGCAACTTACTCCTGCAGTGGCCTGGTGACAACTCTCGGATACGGACACGGACCCTGAATGACCACTTGTGCACAGACCTCTGAGCTGACCATTCGTGGTCCTCTTGTACACGACCCAGTGCAACCTTATCTACTCATGGCAAGATCTTGAAAAGGTATCATAGGGTAGAGGTTGAGTTGTTGCCCGCATCGGTATTAGTTTATTACTGCCACGTGTACCGATATGCAGTGAAAACGTCGTTTTGTATGTACTCGGGGCAAATAGATCATACAAGATGGCATCTGGTAGTGCAAATAAAAAAACAATATAGTGTTTTATCTACAGAGAAAATGCTGATTTTAAAAAAGTACAAGGACCACAATGAGGTAGATTAGAAGATTGGTAAATTCATCCCTAACATATGAGATGTCCACCCAAGAGTCTGATAACAGTTGTGAAGAAACTGTTGTTGAATCTGGTAAAATGAGCTTTCATGTTTTATAGCTTTTTCTGGACCATAGAGGGGAAAACAGAGAATTAAGTCAGAAGGTTATAAGTGATAGTAGTAGAATTAGGCCATTCGGCCCAAGTCTACTCCGCCATTCAATCATGGCTGATCTATTTCTCCTTCTACCCTCATTCTCCTGCCGTCTCCCCATAACCTCTGACACCCGTACAAATCAAAAATATATCTATCTCTGCCTTAAAAATATTCACTGATAGCCTCCACAGCCTTCTGTGGCAAAGGATCGCACAGGTTCACCACCCTCTGACTAAAGAAAAATGTCCTCACCTCCTTCCTAAAAAGAACATCCTTTAATTCTGAGGCTGTGACATCTAGTCCTAGACTCTCCCACTATTGTAAACATCCTCTCCACATCCACTTTATCCAAGCCTTTCACTATTCTGTATGTTTCAATTAGGTCTACCTTCATTCTTCTAAACTCCAGCGAGTACAGGCCGAGTGCCAACAAACGCTCATCATAGGTTAACCTACTCATTCCTGGGATCATTCTTGTAAACCTCCTCCAGACCCTCCTCAGAGCCAGCACATCCTTCCTCCGATATGGGGCCCAAAATTGCTCATAACATTCCAAATGTGGCCTTACCAGTGCCTTATAGACCCCCAGCATTGCATCCTGCTTTTGTTTACAAGCCGTCTTGAATACTGTTTCCCCAAGGCAACATGAATGTGAAGTCTAGATGGTGTGTAGTGGAGAGGGGGGGAGGGAAAGTTGGGTTGGCTGGTTTGTGTGACGGACTGGGTTGTGCTCACAACTGCAATATCTTAACGTCTTGTACTAGAGCAGCTGCAATATCAAGCTGTGATGCATCTGAATAGGATGTTTTCTATAGTACAGCTAAAGAGGTTGGTATGATTCATTGGACACATGCTGAATTTCCTAAACCTTCTGAAGAAGTAGAGGCATTGGTATGCTTAATTAATCATAGCGTCAATGTGGTTGGACTAGTCAAGTTGTAACGTTTACTGCTGGGAAGTTTTAGCTCAAAACCATCTCCACTTTGGCACCACTGATGTATTTTTGGTCGTGTACTCCGCTCTACTTCCTGAAGTCAATGATCACCTCCTTGGTTTCGCTGATATTGAGGAAGAGGCTATTGTCTTGACACCATGTTATATAGCTCTTTATCTCTTTCCTGTACTCCATCTTGTCTTTGTTTGCGATCAGTCCCAGTGCAGTGGGTTTCATCTGCAAACTTGTAAAGGGACTTGAAGCAGAATTTAGCCACACAGTGTATAGGCATTGTAGTAAGGGGCTGAGAACACAGCTCCGCAGGTCACTAGTGTCGAATATTATCCTGGAGTATATTTTGTTATCTAGTGTAAGAATCTTGAACAAAGAGAAGTTTTTATGAGACTAGGGGGTGTTCATTTAAAACTAAAGTGTGCAGGAATTTCATCTTGTAGAGGCTGTTAAATAGCTGGAATTCTCCGCCATGTAGAGCAGGGTCAGCAACCTTGTTGTGCATAGGGGCCGGGTCCCATGTCTGTGAGCGGTTAGAGGGCCAAATCTATCGCCATTGTTAATAAACTTGGACATATTTATATATTTAAGCAATATTATGTCTATTGAACATAGGAATTAGTTTGAGACACTGGTAGATCAGCTTTGCTTTTATTGTCGCTTAACCAGTGAAATTTGAGATCGTATTTCCCGGCGACGAAGACGCACCCCCATTTTGAGTCGCTAAATTTTGAAAAAAGGCTGGCGGGACAGGATCAAGGGTTTGGTTCAATCAGTAGAAAGGAAGGTGTGAAACTCCTTCAAGGAGGCAATGAGGACCGGGGAGCCTCCATCTTTGCCTGTCCCACAATGCGCTGTGTGGTTCAGGTCTGAGGGACGGGGACTTCCTGGCTCAGGGAGATCACATAATGGGGAGAGAGAGAGAGAGCGTAGGACAGAGCAGCCAAGCGTAGGACAGAGCAGCCAACCTTCCGCCCAGTAGCGACCCGTCAACCACCACCTCCACTGGTTGCACCGGTGCTGAAGGACACCGTGTCTGGCTGGCGGGCGGGCCTTCAGAAGGCGCTGTGGTGGCGACATGTTCCGCTGTACAGTCCCGGCAGCCGCTCGCAGCCGCCCGAGCTACTGAGTGAGCAAATGAGTTGCTCGCATGATCCCCGTCCCCCTCCTTCTCAACGCTCCTGCCCTCCCCGCAACTTTATCCCCTGGCAGCCCAGCCAAGGTTGCTACTTTGAGCATCCCAGGCCGTGCTGACCCGGGCCAGACTCCCCACATGCTGTGGAAAGGAACTCTCCCACCCCCCCAGCGGCGCTGTCCTTTTACAGCCGTTTCCCACATCACACAGTTCCAGAGTCGAAGGCGTGGCAGGTTCCGCGGAGCAGTCGCTACGAGAATGTCATTGCTCGGCCAACTCCACTTCGGGAGATAGCCCCTGTCCCTGCTACCCCGGCGGTAGCTGCTCCGTCTTCCCGCCCTGGGGACCGGACCTGAGTCCTGGTAGAATGTCGCCATCAGCAAAGTGTCTGCAAGGGTGACACTGGACGTAGTCACCCAACCAGAGAATGTAAATCAGCTGCCAGCGATTTACATAGCGCTTGGCGGCTCTGCAATTGTGGCCGCCAGCGTAGGCCTCCTTGCGTCCTTGCTTCAAAGCACCTGGGTGCCGCGGCCTCGGGCCCGGGGATGACGGACATCTGCAGGCCGGATGATTACGGAAAGAAAAAACACGCCGGATCATATCGGGTTACGGGCCGCATTCGGCCTGGGGGCCGTAGGTAGCCGACCACTGATGTAGAGGCTAGAAGCACATTTAAAGATAAGGTAAATACATTTTTGGAGGAGCAGGGAATTGAGGGATCTGGAGAACTGAGGGATAGAGGAGATGAAGCCTGGGGCAGATAAGCCATGATATATTGAATGGCTGGGCAGGCTTAACGGGCATGTGGCCAACTCTTGCTCCTATTATGAATGAGTTTCAGTGACCACTTTAGCTGGACTTGATGGTTGGGAGCAAATACCGGTCCTTTAGCAATTTCTGATATGCACATTGACAGAAGGAGATTCAGACTAGTTTTGTTTAAGAAAGAACTGCTGATGCTGGAAAATCTAAGGTAGACAAATATGCTGGAAAAACTCAGCGGGCGAGGCAGCATCTATGGAGCGAGGAAAATAGGAAATCTGTACCATCAGATTTTACTTCGGAGTAATGGTAGAATGTTGCCATCGGCAAAGTGTCTGCAAGGGTGACACTGGACGTAGCCACCCAGCCAGAGAATGTAAATCAGCTGCCAGCGACGCTCCTCCAGCGGTAAGTTAAAAGACCCATAGGTAAGTTCTCGAACTTAGTCTGAGGTTTGTGTGTTCAATAATTCTTGTTTGCAGTATTGCTCCAAGTTTGAACACTAATGGACAGGTCAAGGGTGAAGTCCAGACGAGCCGCGGAGAGACATGCTACAGAAGACCGTGGGGCTGCGGGGAGCGGGCAGCCGTCGATTTCACCATCCAAGTCGCTGACGATTCTACCAGCGACTTCAGACGTGGTGCCTCTGGAGAATACCATGGCTACCCCGAGAGGTGGGAAAGCAAAGCAAAAGTCTGTGAGGCCCATTGACACAGACGAATCAGGCCAGGAGGGTGCACCTTCTACAATGGATACCATCTTTGGACGTCTGTCCCAGATGGAGCACCTCATGGAGAGGATGCTCCACCATGATATACTCCTGGACACGGCAACATCTCTGTACCTGGTCCAGCTCACTTTCAAGGTAGTGATGCTCATGGCGCTGGTGTCAGCGCAACGGGTCCAGTCATTGCATAAGCAGTGGCTGGATAAGATGATTATATCTGCTAATAGTATCATATTTTATGTGCATGATCTAATCAAGCAAAGTAGACCAGGTACTTCCGGTTCAAACTACATTTTGTGGCATAGCCCTTACACCTTCAGTTATGTGTGGTCACACACCTCCAACAGTATATTAAGGTCACTAAGAGGCTCAGGGGCTTGGAACTAGCACTACTTGTTAGTTTCAAGAAACCTCATAAAAAGGTTTCAGTACAGACCATCTCCAGGTGGTTACAACGGGTTCTGGCTTATGCAGGAGTAGGTACTGACATTTTTGAATCTCATTCCACCAGGGCTGCATCTACGTCAGCAGCAAGGGTTATGGACGTCCCGCTGGACCATATCCTTGCGACTGCAGGATGGTCCATGGAGCGCACTTTTTAGACTTTCTATAATAAACCTATCGCCAGACCGGGGGTATTTGCCGACATCATTTTAAGTTCCATTTTATAATTTCCCTTGAATGAGAGGGTTCATTATTGTTATAATTTGTCCATTAAAGCATCAGCATGTTCTAAAAATCTGTCATGTCTGAATGCATTATTCTCTCATCCTTGGTCAACCAATACAGTGTGTGGCATGGACTTGTGTCCACGGCATGAAATCACAGACCTTTAAAATCTTCACAAAGTCACTCACGTAACTCAGAAGTAAAATAGTAAGACTAAACGAGAACTTACCAGTTTGAAGTTTGATCTTTATTTTATGAGGAGTTACGATGAAGGATTACGTGCCCTCCGCTCCCAACCCTCTTAAAGGTCAGCTGGTAGTTCTAGTTTCTCGTATCTTACTATATTCAGTTCAACAACTGTTATTCTGTGATTTCACACTGCTGCTTTGAAGGTTGACGCGCATGCGGGGTGGCAGGCTTCTTCACGTAATCCCTCAAACTTCAAACTGGTAAGTTCTCGTTTAATCTTACGATTATCTGTTGTACATTTCAAGCATGCGCAAATGATAGACATAAACATGTATCCTTTTCAGATGGCTCCCAGAGATGAGTGGATTGTGCTCACGTGCCAGAATTTCTGAACTACTAGAAACATAGAAAATAGGAAAGCAGGAGGAGGCCATTCGGCCCTTTGAGCCAGCACCGCCATTCATTGCGATCATGGCTGATGGTCCCCAATCAATAACTCGTGCCTGCCTTCTCCCCATATCCCTTGATTCCACTAGCCCCTAGAGCTCTATCTAACTCTCTCTTAAATCCATCCAGTGATTTGGCCTCCACTGCCCTCTGTGGCAGGGAATTCCCCAAATTCACAACTCTCTGGGTGAAAAAGTTTTTTTTCACCTCAGTCTTAAATGGCCTCCCCTTTATTCTAAGTGTGGCCCCTGGTTCTGGACTCGCCCAACATTGGGAACATTTTTCCTGCATCTAACTTGTCCAGTCCTTTTATAATTTTATATGTTTCTATAAGATTCCCCCTCATCCTTCTAAACTCCAGTGAATACAAGCCTACTATCTCAGAGTTAAATATTTTCTGAATCCAGGCACTTGTCCGTTTACTGGATGGCCATAAATCAGTGCTAAACTGAAAATGTTCATTTTGTCATTAGATTTTTTTTCATTGTTAGTAAGAAACAATGAGGCAGTCAAACGAATATTGAACAAATATCCCAGCAGTGGCTCCTTGGTAGCACAATGACAAAGGATCACAAACTGACGGAAATATGTTGATCATATCCTGTGGAGTTTTTCAACTTCATTCTAGCACTCCACAATGTGGATTTGTAAGTGCAGCATTCTTGATACTTGTAATTTGGTATACCAGAGTATCAGGAATTGGCTGCTGCCAGTGGGCCTTTAACGAGTGCGATGAGAAACGGATTAACGAAGGTCATTATGAATCAATGGAATTTTCCATTTGGAAGGCTATAAAAGGTTCATTGGAACATTCATCCTCTTTTATTTTGTGTCCTACCTGGAACTAGTGACTGGAGAAAAACAGCAAGGAAATAATCACATGCTTCGTGACCATCTCTGAATGATTTTCTGTTAACTTAAATTTCTCTCTAACTGAATTCCCACTTTGTACACTGCCCAGGCGAGTCAATACTGCTGGCATCAGGCAGAAAGACCACCGTGAAGTGCTTTGGGAGGCTGGTGATGATGCACACTGACTGAACCCCAGACAGCCTTGATCCACTGCCGTTTGCCTAGCGTTGCAACAGGCCCACAGCTAACACCATCTCCTTGGTCCTATACTCATCTCTGGAATGTCTAGACAACAAGGACCTGCATTAGATTCCTATTTATCCACTATAGCTCTGCCTTCAACACCATAATCCCATCTAAACCCATCTTTGGGGATCTTATAGAGACTTACAAAATTGTTAAGGGGTTGGACAGGCTAGATGCAGGAAGATTGTTCCCGATGTTGGGGAGGTCCAGAACAAGGGGTCACAGTTTAAGGATAAGGGGGAAGTCTTTTAGGACCGAGATGAGAAAATCATTTTTCACACAGAGAGTGGTGAATCTGTGGAATTCTCTGCCACAGAAGGTAGTTGAGGCCAGTTCATTGGCTGTATTTAAGAGGGAGTTAGATGTGGCCCTTGTGGCTAAAGGGATCATGGGGTATGGGGAGAAGGCAGGTACAGGATACTGAGTTGGATGATCAGCCATGATCATATTGAATGGCGGTGCTGGGTCGAAGGACCGAATGGTCTACTCCTGCACCTATTTTCTATAATTCTATGGTCTTCAAACTCCAGGTCTTAGGAGTCAGCACCCCCCTTTGCCACTGGATCCATGACTTTCTGACCCACAGAACGCATTCAATGAAGATAGATGACAAAACCTGCTTCATGATAACTCTCCACACCGGTGCCCTGCAAGGATGCATCCTCAGTCCCCTACTCTATTCTTTATACACTCATGACTCTGCAGCCAAACTCTGCTCTAACTCCATGTCTAAGTTTGCAGATGACACCATTGAACAAAACGCATACAAAACAGCAAGGAGCAGTACACCGTGGCTGCCATCGTTGGCGCCAGCAGCAGCAACACTGCAAGCAGCTACACTGAATTGATGTGAGCTGGATCACGAACCCTGGTGAGAGGAGTAGAGGAAGTTGGGAACTATGTTCTGCACTCTGTACCTTTCCCTTTGCTTTACCTATTGTACTTGAGTTTGGCTTGAATATATTTATGTATTGTGTTTCTGATTGAATTAGGTAGCATGCAAAACTTCTGTACAGGTGGAAATAATAAACCTAAACCTTCCTTCCTAAATTAAAAGACAGATCTGAAACGCCCATCGCCTTGCGGGGCTGGGGATCGATGCTGATTCTCATAATCTCCAGAGTGCAATCAAGTGCAAGGGGTTGGCAGCCGTGTGGTACCTGATTGACTCTGCCCCTGACGGTGCAGCAGGGAGGATGCTTGGGTCCTCTCTACAGGACACTAAGTGTTAGCAGTGCCAGTCTTCACACGGGCACATTTTGGGGCTGGAATGATGCCAACATGACCAGACAGATGACTTTGACACTTACGAGTTTCCATACCCATACTGCCAGAGTTTCGGCTTAGTTTTGGGAGTTGGGTTTGGAGAACGTATCCGTGCTCCTCAACCACTATCCAGCGGTGATGGGAGCAACAGCATGGACAGCAAATGAACTCCCCCCCCCCCACCACCACTATCCCCCACACACTGCAGCTGCCACCTGGTAATGAGAAGACTGAGGAGAAACAGAAACTGCCACTGGGGTACAGGCCCGGTGAACACATCTTGAAGGACAAAGCATCCACCAGTACAGAGGATAGACACAAAAAGCTGGAGTATCTCAGCGAGGCAGGCAGCATCTCTGGAGAGAAGGAATGGGTGATGTTTCAGGTTGAGACCCTTCTTCAGACTAGTTAGGGATAAGGGAAACTAGATATATATACGATGATGTAGAGAGATAAAGAACAATGAATGAAAGATATGCAAAAAAGTAACGATGATAAAGGAAACAGACCATTGTTAGCTGTATGTTGGGTGAAAACGAGAAGCTGGTGGAGGATGGAGAGAGAGGGAATGCCGGGGTTACTTAAAGTTAGAGAAATCAGAGAGTTGACTTTGTCCTGCAGCATGAACTGAGGTAAATCACATCCATGTATTAATCTTCCTTGGGATTCAATGTGAAACAATCAAATATGTAAGCAGTTCTCACAGGTAGCAATGATGGTCGTTTTATGTTGTTTTTAATCACAACTTGTTTGACGGATAAAACAGCTGAGCAAAATGTTTTATTGAAAAACAGAGTTAAAGCGCGAGGATGAAGTCGTGGCCTGACAACATTCCGTGAGGTTGTGTTCAGTCGGTTGTGTCTCCTCCAATGTAGATTGAGGATTGGTTATACAAAGGAAGTGCAGATTTCAAAGTGTCTGTCTTGCCAGTACTCATTGTTCGCAGCAGATCTAAATTTAGTGGTGCCCAGTAACAATACACTAAAGCTATAAATACTTCAGATGTATTTTATAAAACCCTACTGTTATTTTTATGATGTTATTTAGTTAAATGCACAATTATTGATCATGGGAATGAAAGGCACGATGAATCGTTTGCAACAACATGCCATACTCAATATGATCTAGTAACAGAATAATTGCAATGATGCAATATCTATATTTCTAAAAGTCTGATCTTGACCACTTCCTGTTGTTCTGTATATTGATTTTAGAAAAAACGCTGCCACTTACGTGGCTGTGATGTTTTGCAATCTTACTCAGAGTCCCCTCCACTGCGCAGGGCAAGAGGATTTTTCCCATCGATTAAAAATTAAAGAGTTATAAGTGTTTAAAATATGTTGAGATTTTCTCTCTCCTGAAGGCCACGCCCCTTCCGGAGGGACTATAAAACCCGGAAGTGTTGAGTGCCTCAGGAATAGCCATGAGTCAACTGCCAGCCCACTACCCACGAGTGAGCTGCCAGCAAAACAGGCTTGAGTGACTGAGCCGCCATCCTAAGAATCCATTTGGCCCACAATGTCCATACTAGCCCTCTGGAAACCAGTCCCTTTACCCCACAACACCCATACTAGTGCTCCAGAAAGCCCCCCCCCCCCCCCACACCCCCACTGGCCACCAATATTGGAATTGGTGGAGAGGTGGAATATTGCGTTGGGGGACCAGCCCTCCCATATGATGCTGGGAGGGCCAAAGGGACTGAGTTCCAGAGGGTTAGTATGGACATTTTGGGCCAAATGGATTCTTGGGCTGGCAGCTCAGTCACTGAGACCACTCACACACACACTCACACTCACACACACTCTCACATTCACAAACACACGCACACTCACACACACACATACACACAAACACACACAGCAACACACACACATACATACACACACACTCACACACACACAAGCACACGCACACGCGCACACACACACTCGCTGACTCACACACCATATATATGGCAGTAAATCTTCTTGAATACTCTCCACTTTGGGGCTCCGCAGGCAGCGGCACTTCCGGAATCAGCGTGACCTCTGCACTCACCGGAAATTACACAATCAGCGCGACCTGTCCACTAAGCAGAAGTCACGAAATGAGCGGGACTTTTGAACCAAACACAGTCGGACCTAATAAAGCATTTATTCCTTCCAAACACAGTCGGATCTAATAAAGCATTGCAGTTTCAAGCACAGGCAGGGCAGCAGGCCAAACAACTCATGGCATTGTCATTAAGGGCTAACAAATCATTTATTGCAAGTACATGGCAGACTCACAGTTCAGTGGATTCACAGCTTAGAATAGGAGTCGTGGCCTCTCCCTCGCGATCTTGCAGAGAGACTGAGTCACGTTCAGGCATTCTGGATTTTATAGTCCTGCCCCCCCCTCCCCGGAAGGGACGTTACCTTAATCACGGTGATTGACAGGCGAGAGGATCTCAAGGTTTTTTAAACACTCATTATTGTTTTACTTTTCATCGATGGGAAAATTCCTCGGGGCCTGCTCAGCGGAGGTGGACTGTGAGTAAGATGGCCAAAAATCGTAGAGATATATGGGGTAGCGTTTTTTCTAAAATCATTATACAGCACAGCAGGAAGTGTTCAAGATGAGACTTTAATTATATAGATGTGAAAACACACACCTCCAGATTCAGGGACAGTTTCTTCCCAGCTGTTATCAGGCAACTGAATCATCCTACCACAACCAGAGAGCAGTGCTGAACTACTATCTACCTCAGGGGTCGGCAATGTTGTTCTGCATCGGGGCCAGTACCCATGAGCGGATGGCAGGCCCCATCCATCGCCATAGTGTGACACTTGGTGTTGTTTTTCGCATTAGTTTTCACGTGTTTTTCAATTAATTTTCTGCAATTCCCAGGTCCCTTGCTGTTGTTCCCAGATCAGCTCACGAGCCTGGGACTAACTGCAGTTCCCAGGTCGGCTCACCTGCCCCGTGCTGGCTGCGCTGGCTGCGTGCGCCTGGACTGGCTGCAGTTCCCAGGTCGCAAAAACTAATTGGAAAAAAAACCGCTTGCGGGCCGGATGATTTCGGGTTACGGGCCACATCCGGCCCATGGGTCGTAGGTTGCCGACCCCTGATCTACCTCATGGGTAACTCTTATACTATCTTTGATCAGACTTTGCTGGCTTTACCTGGCACTAAACGTTATTCCCGTATCATGTATCTACACACTGTAAATGGCTTGATTGTAATCATGAAGAAGGGTCTCGACCCGAAACATCACACATTCCTTCGCTCCAGGGATGCTGCCTGTCCCACTGAGTTACTCCAGCTTTTGTGTCTATCACATATTGTCTGTCTGCTGACTGGATAGGATGCAACAAAAGCTATTCACTGTAATAATCCTGATTTTGTAATTAGCATGAAGAGAGTCAGTGGAACCTGCGGCAATCTAAAGGGTTTGTTAACTCTCATTATATCTCTTCGTGGCTTAGAAACTCAGATAGAGATTTTACAATTAACGAGACTTATGCCTGTGCGGACTTCTTGTGAAGCTGATGATGTTACACAGGTGATGTTACACCTAAAATGCTTGGCAGACCATTTGCCCTTTTTTTAAATGACTTCTAATTCTGACTTTCAATTTAAACCAATTGATAGCTAATTTCTTTTCCACTTACAGTACATTTACGTTTTTTATAACTCATGTCTCCTTTTCAGATATATTACGGTTGCAAGACATGACAGGCAAAATAATCTGATATTCAATTCTATTATATTTTTTGTATTTTACTAGTTTACTAGTTTACTAGTCTTCCAATGGCTCATTTTTGTCACGTGTGACCAAAAAGATTGTTTTGCGCTGTATATATGATTCAGATTTTTTACGATTTATCAAGTGAATTTTTAATATGTTATGCTGACAATGTTTGTTGATGGTCAGAGATCAAATATGACTGGTCACGTGTGTGACGGCGCATGGAAGCATTTTACAAACTCTGAATTTTAAAAAGCTAGAATGTTCATATCTTTAGCAGACATGCATTATAGTTCTGTAGGTAGGAAAATAGCAATGAATAAGATGAATCTATTTCAAGAATTTTTTAATGCATCATTTTGTGACGACATCTGGTCACGTGTGTGTGACATTTCGGTTCACTTTCCAAAGAATGGGCCAAATGCACAATATTACAAATGGTTTATAATATGATATTCCTAATTTCTTTTTGGATGGGTGATACTGCTATTCTGAATTTAAGACATTGGAAGTTGCTACACTTCTCAAAGGTTAGCCAGCACCGAAAGCTTCAGAAAGTTTGACTTATGTGAATAGGTTGTAAAGGTTTGTATTTAATAGGTGATTCTGTACAGTGTAAGTTATTGGGGCAAATCCTCCAAAATTATGGAAGAACTCGGGGACAAGGACATAGACATTTTAAAAAACAGACTTGCTGGCTGCAAAGGAATAACCCCCAATCCACAAAGGAAGAACCACTAAAAAACCTGTCTGTGGGCCTGGGCATTACATGACTATGCGAATGGTATGGATAGGAAAGGCCGGGACGGAGATAACAAGATTATCTTGGAGAGACAAAGGAAGGTACCGAGCCTCAGCAGACGGCGGTAAACAGCCCAGCACCATGCCAATCACCATCGTGGATGACCCATCCATCGGGACAATGGGAGCCCATCGAGGCGATGGGATAACGATCAGGCTGAGGTATCATGACATCAGCAAACCACATTATCATCGAAAGCATATTGTTCATGCCAGATTGAAACGGGGAAGCATCGAAAGACCCTTTTGTCCAGAGGACCACCTGGGAGGTTTCAAAGGAGAAACTCGGGTATAAAGGCAGGAGCCAAGCAAGGACTCGCTCTCTCTTTTCTCCTCTGCTGGACGGCTCCGGACCCTGCATCAAATCTAAGCTGTAAATACCCAAGTGACCTGGTGAAGTTCCCGAAATCAGATAGAGGTTGAGGGAAGAAGGGGAAAGGGGGTGTACTGTAAGTAAAATTGTGTAAAGTAAGTTTTTACGATATGCCCGATAGTTTTCTTTCCATAGTCTTAGTTTAAAGCATAAGCTTAGTCGCGTATTATGTAGTGTTGGTGAGATTCGATTTCTTATTGTTTAATAAAGCCTGTAAATTTTAGACTTGCTTTGAGTCCGTCTTGGTTTCTGTTTTCTCTCATCAGCACGCTCTGGTCAAGTCAACCTTTTATCATATTCCACCATAATTCCGAGGTCTAGAACCCGGGGGAATCCCTTTTGTTGTATTCTCTCTCTTGGAAACCGCTCGAGTGGAGCGGTGGACCATTGACCCACCGACAAGGGAGAGAATAACTTGGGCAATTGCGCTCGAAGTGGAGTAAAGGGAACCAAAACCCCCACTATAGGTCAATAAATGTAATGTAGCACACCCACCAGTGGGATTATATGATATACCATTACAGCTGGTCCACTCAGATATTTAGACTGTAAAACGCTACATTCCTAAAATGCAAAACACAGTCTATTTTATCTGGTCTACATTTTTAGAAATTTATAATGTATATTAGACAGAGAATTTTGTATGGCTTTGATTGGTAATTAAAAACTTGAGCTTCTCAAAAATACTATTTAAATTTTATTACATAATTACTATTTTGCTTAGCAGCTAGTTAAAAAAGAGGTTATTAATTCTTTCTCCATAAGTAAAGTATCAATCAAGGGTATGTTTGAAGTGGCTGAACAGAACCACAACTAACGGGTAAACATTCAGATACATCGCTCTTGATGTACTTCAGCAGAGCAATGTGTATTCCCAGTGTACTTTTATACTTGTTGTCTCTAATGAACACTAACCCACAGTCATGCATCTATTTCCCATGTGAACCAGCTGTCGATTTTATTGAACCTCAACATTTTTAAATCAGCCAGAAGGCTTTATGAGCCAACCGGCCCAACAAATAGTTTTGGACAACAGAAACACTCAGTAAACATACCACACTGCGCAAAGAGTTTCCTGTATGGTATTTATAGGTGGAACATCACAAGGTGGAGCCTGCACGGAAAAAAAGTTAGCACTTTCAATGAGGACAACTAATTATGTATGGCCAAATATCTTCATTAAACTTGAACCATAATTCAACTGGAAGGAATCATATACAGCTCATTTAAAATAAACTGCTGGAGGAACTCAGTGGGTCAGGCAGCAACTGTGGAGGGAATTGGACAGATGACGTTTCAGGCTGTAACCCTAGGTCACAGCTTAAGGATAAGGGGGAAATCCTTTAGGACCGAGATGAGAAGGGTTTTTTTCACACAGAGAGTGGTGGGTCACTGGAACTCTCTGCCACAGAGGGTAGTTGAGGCCAGCTCATTGGCTATATTTAAGAGGGAGTTAGATGTGGCCCTTGTGGCTAAGGGGATCAGAGGGTATGGAGAGAAGGCAGGTACGGGATACTGAGTTGGATGATCAGCCATGATCATATTGAATGGCAGTGCAGGCTCGAAGGGCCGAATGGCCTACTCCTGCACCTAATTTCTATGTTTCTATGTTTAAACGGATAGGTCTGATTTGAACAAATGCAGTATTTATTTGTTTTTAGGAATTTTTAAATCAAGGGGATAGAGCATTGCAGAACAGATTTTAAAGTAGTTGAACTCAGCAGAATCAAGGGATACCAAACAAAAATAGTTTCAAACACTATCCTGTTATACAACGGATACAAAAAAAACACATGGAAATGAAGTATACTTTTTGTCAGAAATCCAACTGCAGTCCATTGTTTTTCCAAAGCAAGTGTCAAAGGTTAACAGTTATTCCACAGCAAACATGGAATTTTTAAGGAAACATGTTAAACGTTGCATCACGGCATTCGACACAAACCTAACAAATACAAGATTTGTTTTGTATATGAAGAGAAAGATCGGCAAAAGCCAAACAGGAAAAGAGATGTAACTGACGCAATAAAGTTCCCTCCAGGATGTATGAATGAAACGGCATTGTCTCAATCAAAGTGGTAAATTGGTGTAGGAAGGAACTGCACATGCTGGTTTACACCGAAGGTAGACACAAGTTGTCGGAGTAACTCAGTGAGACAGGCCGCATCTCTGGAGAGAAGGAATGAGTGACGTTTCGAGGCGAAACCCTTCGTCAGACAGAGTCAGGGGAGAGGGAAACCAGAGATATGGAAAGATACAAAGAACGTGTAAGGCGTGAAAAGAACAGATCAAAGCAGACAGTGATAAGGAAATGTACAATGGTTCATCATTGGCTGAGGGGAAGGTGGCAACAAGGCACCAGACAGAGAGCCTAAAACCTCCTATAGCAGCATCAGTCTAAGGACAGTCATCCAATCCGTTAGACTTCTCCATTTACAACTAGTACTACTTGAATTTTATCAACATCCTTGAATAGCACGTGATTCTCAGGAGTATTAATATACAAACGTTGACGCTGAATGACATAACCAGGGAACCAGACGCATAGCCCAAGATGCCAGCTTTAGAGGGCTTCTCAAAGAGAAAAAAGGGGAAGAGTGGTTTTGGGAAGAGAATGCCAAAGCTTAGGTATGGTCAGAGATAGTGGAGTGATTAAATCCAGCGAAGGACAAAAATGCCAGAATTGGGGGAGCTCTGTTTTCAGAGGGTGACGTTGCGGGGAAAGGCAAGATTTCAAAATAAGGATGAATATTTTAATAGCTACAATATTAAAGACCTATCATCTTGCTGCCATTACTGAAATTACGTAATAAGAATTGCTAATCTTTAAACAAGTCCTTTGGCGTCCTATCTACATAAGGCCACCACCTAAATGCAAGGGATTTCTCGCGTCCCGCACAGTGGGACTCGCATACAGAAGTGAATCGCTATTAATTATTGCTAGTTAGGCCAAGGTGGAAGGAGTGTATTTGCCTCACTAGGTTCACCAATACAATATTTCCCAAAGTGCTTCCCAGCCATTAAAAAACTTACCAGTATGGCCAAATGGCATAGTAGGAAATGCAGCAACCAAGTTGCTAAGAGCCAAAGATAAGACACAAAATGCTGGAGTAACTCAGCGGGCCAGGCAGCATTTCTGGAGAGAAGGAATGGGTGACGTTTCGGATCAAGACCCTTTTTCAGCCATTCTTCTAATAGCCAGTTCCCATAAAAAGCTTTCTGAAGCAAAGAACCTATTTCACGTGGGTACACAAAAAGCTGGAGAAACTCAGCGGGTGCAGCAGCATCTAAGGAGCGAAGGAGATAGGCGACGTTTCGGGTCGAGACCCTTCTTCAGACTCCAACCCCAATCCTCCTTCGCTCCTTAGATGCTGCTGCACCCGTTGAGTTTCTCCAGCTTTTTGTGTACCCTCGATTTTCCAGCATCTGCAGTTCCTTCTTTAATACAACCTATTTCATGTGCTGATTGAGGGGTACGGTTTGGGTAGCAACTGGGATTATATCAGATAGACACAAAGTGCAGGATTAACGCCGCTCGTCAGGCAGCAAGCATGATTTTGAAAAGATGGGCGACATTTTTGGTCGGGATCCTTCTTCAGACTTGCAATATCTCTCCTGTTTGTTCACATTGTTTACCATCAGCAAATGGGGCCTCATTTCAACGAGAGCCAACAATCCCCTCACCACTGCACTGGAGTCTCAGCGGGGATTTTGTGCACAATGTAGACAAGAGTGCTATTATCCGAGCTACTGCGAACATTCCTCAAACAATGGGAAATCGATATTTGCTCTGCTGGAATACCTGAACCATTGCTCAGAGTCCTTTGCCCCCAACATTGACGGTTGTAATATCTGTATCACGGGTCAGATGCCAATGGTCGTCCCGATTGCAGCAAGAGCAAATAAACCCAAACAACCCCTCCAGAAACCTCACTATAGGAAAGACTGTCTGGTGGGACCTAATATCAACAAAAGCGTAATGTCAAGTTTATTCAACACACACAGACACGCACTTCCATCTCAGAATACTGTGCAGTGAAGATAATTAAAGAACTATAAAAACACAAGCTGGATTTCCATGCAGAAGGTCAAATGCCTGGTACATGAGTGGGATTGCAAGTGCCTTTGTGTGTCTGTCACATCCGTTAGATTATTTGGCTGGCATGGCCTCTTTCCACTGATTGACGATGCTAAAGTTAGAAATCAAATGACAGGACTGGCAAAGAATTAAAAGTCTGTATTTAAGCGGATAAGTAGTAGTATTTCTCCCTGGTCATCCGGTGTCATTAAAGTGTACAGGAAGGAACTGCAGATGATGGTTTTAACCGAAGGTAGTTACAAAATGCTGGAGTAACTCAGCGGGATAGGTAGCATCTCTGGAGAGAAGGAACGAGACCTTCGAAGGGTCTCGACCCGAAACATCACCCATTCCTTCCCTCCACAGTGCTGCCCGTCTTGCTGAGTTACTCCAGCATTTGGTGTCTATCTTCATTATGAATGTACTGCGGGGAAATTACTATTTACCTGGGGGATTGATTATAATCAAATAATTCTGATTTATATAATAATTCTAATTCATAGAATAAGTAAAAATTAGTTTGCATCACAATTAAAAACGTTTTTTTTACCTGGTCTTCATTATTTAGGTTCATGTTCATGTTTGAGATAGTTTCGCCTTTTAAGAGATGCATGCGTTCAATAGGGGAAATAATGGCAGTCACAAAATGCTGGAGTGAGTCAGCGGGACAGGCAGCATCTCTATATAGAAGGAATGGGTGACGTTTCGGGTCGAGACCCTTCTTCAGATGGGATCTCAACCCAAAACGACACCCATTCCTTCTATCCAGCCTGTTCCGCTAAGTTACTCTAGCATTTTTTGTCTATCTTTGGTGTAAACCAGCATTTGCTGTTCCGTGTTACACATAATGGTGGTCAGTTATGTTAAAATCATCAAGTGAGATGCGACAAGGAAAGGACAGAACGAGAGCAGCAAATTGTCTCTGATTACATGATGATTTATGTTTTTTTGAAGTTTGCCTTGTGAAAAAGACAGCTCAAACTCCCTTTGAGTTTCAATTCATTACTGCGCTTGTGTTATTAAAATTAGTTAAACTCACGGAAGAAAGTCTCACAAACTACCCGAGAGCCATTCTAACGACAATTGGTCATTCCAATAATGCCACAAGGCATGCAGCCCAGCAAGGGAATCATTACAACTTTGGAGACTCATTTGTAAAGATAGGAAATAGTTCACAGGGCAGTACAGTGGCAGTGGAGCCCAAGTAACACAATGTACAAAGTATCCTTCAACACGAGTCACTGGGAAAATATGCAAGTGCAAACGGACAAATAGTGTAGGAAGGAACTGCAGATGCTGGTTTATACCGAAGATAGACACAAAAAGCTGAATTAACCAGGCCGGTCCGACAGCATCTCTGGAGAATAGGAATAGGTAATGTTTCAGGTCGAGACCCTTCTTCAGTTGAGTTACTCCAGCTTTTTGTGTCGATCTTCAGGACAAATAGTATGTTGGCCTTCATTGAAAAAGGATTTGATTGTAGAAAATTTGGTGAGTGAGCTGTTTTGGTCACCTGACGTAAGGACAGGTAGACTCGAATGGATGGAGTGAAGAGGTTGGTTCACCAGACTGATTCCAGGGAAGGCAGAATGCTCTATGAGGAGAGATCGGGTTGTTTGGATTTGCTGTAATTTGGAAAAATGAGAGGATATCTCATGCATATAATGCTGACAGGGCTAGACGGCCTGGATGCAGAAATGATGCTTCCCCTAGCAGGGAGAAGGGGTCTAGAACTGAGACGCCATTTCAATGGTTCAATAGTTCAATGGTACTTTATTGCCACATGCACCAGGTACAGTGAAATTCCTTTTCTGCAATTCAGTAAAAACCTTACTTTACATAGACACAATCCTACTGAAAGTACAAGAGTGTAGGAAAAGCAGATTGCACTGAGACAGTATGCAAGAGTTGCCACGTTTCTGGCACCATTTTGTGTAATTCAAGTTCCAAGTTGTGACAAATGTAGAGTCTTACCCTGGCCATTAAGGTCCACTGTGTATGAAGGAACTGCAGATGCTGGTTTACAACAGAGGTAGACACAAAAAGCTGGAGTAACTCAGCGGGACAGGCAGCATCTCTGGAGAGAAGGAATGGGTGACGTTTCGGGTCGAGCCCCTTCTTCAGACTGATGTGAGGTCCACTGTCCTTCACAATACAGGAGATGAGATTTTGGACTAAGAGGAAAAATTTGTTTATTTGTATAATGTGAAACTCTTGCAATTCTTTACCACAAGAGGGCAAGTCTCCAAAACTATTTATTTGATATTTGGTTTATTATTGTCACGTGTACCGAGATACATTGAAAAACGTAGCCTGCTGTCCAGGCAAATTGTTCCGCACACGTGTACAGTCAAACTCTACATGAGCACAGCAGGGAGTGCAAAAAGAGAAGGGAAACAAGATGTAGAATATTGTGCTGCAGGTACAGAGAAAGTGACGATAAAAAATGTGTAAGGGCCGCAACAGATTCCATCACGTGTCTGACAACAGCGAGGCGGAAGCTATGAAGAAGGACGCATCAACTGGAGTGACTCAGCGGGACAGGCAGCATCTCTGGAGAGAAGGAATGGGTGACGTTTCAGGTCGAGACCCTTCTTCAGACTCTGTTCTTGAAGGAAGAATGTAAATAGATTTCGAGACACATCGAAGTGTGAGGGGGAAAGTGGGGATATGACATTGAAGTAAAGGACATTGAAAAGGATATTGAAAGGCAGAGCATTTGAAGGGTGGGACAGCCAACTTTTGTTCCTTTATTTTATGTTTTTTTCTGTTCTTATGATGCATCAAAGTAAAAGCTGAGCTGGAATGCGACCTGACGTTAAAGTAAATTTGCATTACATGTAAATTCTTTCTCCGGGATCTGATCCAGAATCAGTGACATCTCACAGGTAAACAATTTTTCTATGCCTAGAAAATGGAACCTAATCGGCTTCCCTTTAAGAGAGTTCAACCAATTTCCAGAATGTCGTACAATAAAACATTAGTCCTTCTGTAACATTCCTGTGTCGGTGCAGATGTTGCACATTAGGGAGCAGCAATAAAGTTGTAATCTGATTATGGGATTTCTGCTGGTGACTTTATTAATGCTTGATCTTTGAAGTTCTGACTGATGTGATTTAGTGGTATTATCCAGGATTATGGTGCAAAGATGATTAATGAACACTGCAGCTCAGGAACCTGCTGGTTCAGAGGTGACAGCCCGAGGAATGTCTGCATTTTGTAAATTATTTGTTATTCTAGGTGCTTGATTAAAGCAGCCAAAGCCCACACTTTTTGTGATTTCTGGATTATATTACAGACTGAGGACTCCCAGTACGCCGACTCACACTCTGAGTGTAATTCAGAAATTAATCTCTTGTGAAATGATTTCCATTTCCATCACATTTTGCAATGAATAGGGCCTTCGAGCCAGCACCGTCATTCAATGTGATCATGGCTGATCATCCCAAATCAGTACCCCGTTCCTGCCTTCTCCCCATATCCCCTGACTCAGCTATTTTTAAGAACCCTATCTAGCTCTCGAAAGCATCCAGAGAACCTACCTCCACCACCCTCCGAGGCAGAGAATTCCACAGACTCACCACTCTCTGAGAAAAAGTGTTTCCTCGTCTCCGTTCTAAATGGCTTACTCCTTATTCTTAAACTGTGGCCCCTGGTTCTGGTCTCCCCCAACATCGGGAACATGCTTCCTGCCTCTAGTGTGTCCAAGCCCTTAACAATCTTATATGTTTCAATGCGATCCCCTCTCATCCTTCTAAACTCCAATGTGTACATGCCCAGCTGCCCCATTCTCTCAGCATATGAGAGTCCCGCCATCCCGGGAATTAACCTTGTAAACCGACATGCACTCTCTCAATAGCAAGAATGGCCTTCCTCAAATTAGGGGACCAAAACTGCACACAATACTCCAGGTGTGGTCTCACTAGGGCTCTGTACAACTGCAGAAGGACCTCTTTGCTCCTATATTCAATTTTCGAGAAGGAATTGGCGACGTTTTGGGTCGAGACCCTTCTTCAGTCTGAAGAAGGGTCTCGACCCGAAATGTCGCCAATTCCTTCTCTCCATAGATGCTGCCTCACCCGCTGAGTTTCTCCAGCAATTTGTGTCTACGATTAATACAGTTCTTTCAAAATATCTCTCAAAGGCTTTAACTACATTTACCAAAATTTACCTCCCTCTTCAAATGCTGATCAATGTTCATGAAATGTTTATTGTTGGAAGAAATGGCTGAAATTTATACAAGAGTTTAACACTGCCAATAGACATGCTGGTGCTACATTTCTTACAATATTTAGTTAAGGTTTATTATATTTCCTGCAATAAATGTTTTCAAATGTTTACATGTTTAACTTTTTCAGGAAACATTTGTACTTGGAAGTTAAAATTTCTAGTTATATTTTACCGACCATTCCAAATAGTTAGGCCATAAAACTGTCCCCGAAGACAAAATTGGCCACACATGATTCTCCTTTTCCTTGTGTTTAATTTCTGAAGGGTTTTTCATCATTGCATCAAACTCAAAGGCACAAGCATTCCCTGGCAAGTGTAAGTTGGCTATGAGTAATGTGAAGCAGCTTCACTCGGGGCATGTGAAAGCAAGGCACTACCCCACAGAAGTGGTAGTCATGGTATGGTCTTCTTCTCGCCGAGTCACATGCAGTAGGTCAGAAACATAGACATGGAAACATAGAAAATAGGTGCAGGAGTAGGCCATTCGGCCCTTCAAGCCAGCATCGCCATTCAATATGATCATGGCTGATCATCGAAAATCAGTACCCCATTCCTGCTTCCTCCCCATATCCCTTGATTCTGTTAGCCCTAAGAACTATATCTAACTCTCTCTTGAATACATCACACGAGTACAAAATTGGGAGGTCCAGTGGGTGTAAAAGAGACGAGATGTTGGCAGGAATGTTATGGTTGCCACCCAACTTTGGACGGTCCATGAAAGATGGCATGGTGCTGCAAGCATCACAGATGAAGGTATGCTAGGTGCTAAAGAAAACAAGTTCCGGTAATAATGATAGTCATTGCTTCGGATACGAGGGAGTGAAGGTGTGGAATGGTCTAACTGGAAAACAATCCACACACTGGACTCGGACAATACAAAGATACAGAGACAATAGGTGCAGGAATAGGCCATACGGCCCTTCGAGCCATTCAATGTGATCATGGCTGATCATCCACAATCAGTACCCCGTTCCTGCCTTCCCCCCATACCCCTTGATTTAGCTAGCCCTAAGAGCTCTATCTAACTCTTTTGAATGCATCCAGTGAATCAGCCTCTACTGCTTTTTGAGGTAGAGAATTCCACATATTCACAATTCTCTGGGTGAAAAAGTTTTTCCTCATCTCAGTTCTAAATGGCCTACCCCTTATTCTTAAACTGTGGCCCCTAGTTCTGGACTCCCCCAACATCGGGAGCATGTTTCCTGCCTCCAGCATGTCCAATCCCTTAATACTGTAATTTCATATGTTTCAATGAGATCTCCTCTCATCCTAAATTCCTGTGAATACAAGCCAAGTCACTCTTTTCTTATATCATTTGACAGTCCCACCACCCCGGGAATTGATCTCGTGAATCTACGCTGCACTCCCTCAATAGCAAGAATGTCCTTCCTCAAATTAGGAGACCAAAACTGCACACAATACTCCAGGCGTAGTCTCACCAGGGCCCTGTACAACTTCAGAAGGACCTCTTTGCTCCTATACTTAACTCCTCTCGTTATGAAGGCCAACATGCCATTAGCTTTCTTCACTGGCTGTTGTACCTGCATTCTTACTTTCAGTGACTGATGTACTAGGGCACGCAGGTCTCGTTGTACTTCCCCTTTTCCTAGCATTCAGGTACGAATTTGCCTTCCCGTTCTTGCCTCCAAAGTGGATAACCTCACATTTATCCACATTATACTGCATCAGCCATGCATTTGCACCCAACATGTCCAAGTCACTCTGCATCCTCGTAGCATCCTCTTCACAGTTTACACTGCCACCCAGCTTTGTGTCATCTGAAAATTTGCTAATGTTACTTTTAATTCCTTCAACTAAATCATTAATGTATATTGTAAATAGCTGCGATCCCAGCACCGAGCCTTGCGGCACCCTACTAGTCACTGCCTGCCATTCTGAAAGGGACCCATTAATCACTACTCTTTGTTTCCTGTCTGCCAACCAATTTCCTATCCATGTCAATACCCTACCCCAAGACCATGTGCTCACTAATTTACCCACTAATCTCCTGTGTGGGACATTATCAAAGGCTTTCTGAAAGTCCAGGGACACGACATCCACTGGCTCTCCCTTATCCATTTTACTTGTTACATCCTCAAAAAATTCCAGAAGATTTGTCGAGCATGATTTCCCCTTTGTAAATCCATGCTGACTTGGACCAATCCTGTTACTGCTATCCAATTGCACCGCTATTACATCGTTGATAATCGACACCAGCATCTTCTCCACCACCGATGTCAGGTTAACTGATCTATAATTCTGTGCTTTCTCTCTCCCTTCTTTCTTGAAAAGTGGGATAGCATTAGCTACCTTCCAATCCTCATTAAACTGATCCAGAATCTATAGAACATTGGAAAATGTTCACCAATGCGTCCACAATTTCTAGAGCCACCTCCTTGAGTACCCTGGGATGCAGACCATCAGGCCCTGGGGATTTATCAGCCTTCAGTCCCATCTGTCTACCCAACACCATTTCCTGACTAATGTGAATTTCCTTCAGTTCCTCCTTCACCCTTGGTCCTCTGTACCCTAGTGCATCTAGGAGATTGTTTGTGTCTTCCTTAGTGCAGACAGAACCAAATTACCTGTTCAACTCGTCTGCCATTTCCTTGTTCCCCATAATAAATTCACCTGTTTCCGTCTTCAAGGGACCCACATTTGTCTTAACTAATGAAGAGGTGACGATAGGTGTGTTAAATGGAATTGACTGCACATGTGAAGGCGAGAATAACAATAATACATTCAGATCCACACAATCATTCAGAATGCCTTGATAAGAATATATGTTGATTTATCACAGTGTCAGGGCAACAGCTGTGCCATTTGCTAGGATTCAAAAAAATATTGGTAAGGTAACACAGGACTTAGACTTAACGAAGATAGACACAAAATGCTGGAGCAACTCAGCGGGACAGGCAGCATCTCTGGAGTGAAGGAATGGGTGACGTTTTGGGTCGAGACCCTTCTTCAGACCTGAAACCTCACCCGCTCCTTCTTTCCAGTGATACTGCCTGTCCCGCTGAGTTACTACAGCATTTTGCGTCCATCTTCAGTGTAACCCAGCATCTGCAGTTCCTTCCTACACACTTAGACTTACCGATGTTGGCTCAATAAGGAATGGTCCCAGTGAAGCTGGAAATAATTATCTCCAATAGTGCAAGAATTGGAAGAAAGCCACGAACAGAGGCAATGATTTTCTACTGTCAACAGGAACAGCAGGACAGAGAAAAGATTCAGTGCCTGTAGGGAATACAGATGCAAAACAGTGAAAGCAGAGGAGTAAAGATGAGAAGGAATCAACGCAGTAAATAATATGCTTGGCTTTAAGGTGTTTTTTATGATGGCATTATGCTCAAAACAATGTAACATTTTTACTGCTGTAGTAATTAACAAAAACTATTTGACTGGTATTATTTGGATGGATGTTCAGAAAATATGTTGCACTACGAGTTTATAGTTATGCTTATTTAAGGTAATCACTGCAGTAAGGGATGAGGTTAATGTGCATCAAGGAGGAATATTTTATGGGAATTAACTATTCTTAGAATGGATAGTGTACAAGTGGTAGGTTTATTTTATAGAGGATGATTTGTACAGAACAGGGCAGTGCAGCACAGAAATAGATCGTTTATCCCACAATGTCTGTGCCAAACGTGATGTCAGGTTAATCTCCTTAGCCTGCACGTGATCATATCCTTCAGGGGCTGTCCCACTGTGGCGACCTAATTGGCGAGTTTAGAAGAGTTCCCCCCCCCCCCCCCCCGACTCATACTCGCAGCATGGTCGACACGAGGTCATAGGAGGCCTTCGTAACTGTCCTTCATGCTGGAGAGTAGTCCCCGCGTTCTGGAGGCCTCAGCTAGGTCGCGGTGTATTTTTCAACATGCTGAAAATTGCCCACGAGTAAAAAGAGGTGGCCATGGAAAGAAATCGAAATTTTTTTTACTCTTAGGTTTAGTCGAAGTAGGTCGTAGTAGGTCGGCATGTTATTCGTAGGTAATTGAGGGTAGTCGATGGTAATCGAAGGTAGTCGTAGATAGTCTTCAACATAGTCGAAGGAAGGTCGAAGCAGATCGAAGGAGGTCGTCTTCACTCTCCTCTATTCGGTGTCAAATTGTCCCGAAGCTAGTCGAAGCTAGTCTTCAACATAGTCGAAGGAGGTCTTCCACATGACATTTTTTCAAACTCTCCTAAACTCGCCCCTTTCCATTCCCTGCATATTCATGTGCCTACCTAATAGCCTCTTAAACACCAATATTGTATATGTTTGTACCACCACCCTGGCAGCATGTTCCAGATACCCACCAATCTCTGCTTGAAAAAAGCCGACCACATCCACTTCACACGACGCACCTCTGAAGTTGAAGCTGGGCCTCTTGGTGTTTGATGTCTCTGGGAATAAAAGGTTCTGATTGTCTACCCTATCTATGCATCTCATTATTTTATATACTTCAATCACACCTCCAACCTCCACAACCCCCAAGGAACCAATCCAAATCTCTCCAATCTCTCCTTATTTCTAAAGGGCCTGTCTCACCAGCATGCAACTCTATGCGATTAGCGCGACCTAACGTGGTCGCTTGAGCCGTCCGGCGTCGCGGGGCCGGTCCCACTTCGATCGCCGGAGCCGTGCGGAATTGTGCGGAGTTCGTCCCGAGTTCATCCCGACACCGCGCAGGGCTCCGAAAAACTGACAATGTCCAAAAATTCCGCGCGGCAACGACTTGTCGGCTCGCAGTCGCCTCGACATTACAGAAACCGCCCGGACATCGTGCCTCCGTGAACCTATTTGTAAGTGCCTCCGTGACCCTCTATGTGTGTGGCTCCATGGCCCTGTGTGTGTGTGTGCCTCGGTGCCCCTCTCTGTGTGCCCCTCTCTGTCCTGGCGAACTTACCTTAGACTTCGCTCCAAGTTTGCCTAACTTTGCGCCGTGTTGCGCCACTCACCCAACCTCCGCGCGGCCTCGACTGGCGGTTTGGTCGCGCTTGCCGCATGCAGGCGCATGCTGGTGGGAACGGCCCTGTACAGGGGATCACCCGACCTCCGCGCGGCCCCCGCTTCTAGTTTGATCGCGTTCATCGCATAGAGTTGCATGCTGGTGGGACAGGCCCTTAACGCCCGCTAATCTAGGCAGCATTCCAAAGCCTCCAAATTCTTTCTCCAATGGACCAACCAAAACTGCACCCAAATACCCAAGTTTTAGAAAGCTGCAACATGACTCCAGGACTCTTGTACTCAATGTCTCGACCGGTCACACCAAGCACACAATGCACCTTCTTTACCACTCTATCCACTTGTATTATCACTTCAAGGGAGCAATGGATTCGGACGCCAAGAAATTTTTCTGTGTGCATGTGTGTGTCTGTATATGTATATATATATATGATCTATATATATGTGTATTTGTGAGTATGTGTATATCTACAAACACTGAACCTTTTTTTTCCTCTCATTTATAATATTGTTTACAGAGTACTATGTCTGCGTATTCTGTTGTGCTGCTGCAAGTACGAACGTCATTGGTCCATATGTGACACATGGCAATGAAACACTCCTGAATCTCTTGATGAAGTGTCCAGTCCTGAAACGTCACCCGTTCCTTTTCTCCAGAGATGCTGTCTGACCCGCTGAGTAACTTCAGCTTTTTATGTCTATCTTTGGTTTAAACCAGCATCTGCAGTTCCTTCCTACACATGGACTTAATCAAATGCCTTACTAAATTCCATGTAGACAAACATCCACTGCCCTACCCTCATCAATCAACTTTAGCACCGTAAAAAACTCGAATGAGTAAATATTTCTGCCGCAGACTATACTATGCTGACTGTTTTCATCCAAATGCAAGTAAATCCTACCCTGAAACACTTGCTCCCCTGCCACTGATGTGAGGCTCACTGGCCTATAATTTCCTGCATTATTTCTACTTCCCTCTTTAAACAAAGGAACATTGGCGACTCTCCAGTCCTCAGGGAATTCGCCTGAGGATCGAGAGGATACAAAGATCTTCATCAAGCTCCTGCAATCCTTGCCGCTCTAAATAATCTGGGATAGATCCCATCAGGCCATGGGGATTTATCCACCTTGGTGCTTTTCAAGAGACCCAACACAACTTTATTTCAATCTCAAACTTCCCTCACTGATCTGAGTATACTCCATGTTCTTCATTTTGGTGAGTGCCGATGCAAAGAACTTGCCTCCAAGCATTAATTCCCTCCTTCATCCTTCTCCCTTGTGTTTTTAATATTCATGTAAAAAACGGGGATTCTCATTAATCTGATGCTGAGATATTTCATGGCCCCTTTGGCTCGTGTAATTACCTGCTTGAGTTCTTTCCTGCTTGCTTCATATTCCTAAAAGCCTCTGTTTGGTCTCGTCATCCTAAACCTTACAGATGCTTCCTTTTTATTTTTGACCAAATTTACTACAGCTCTGGCAATCCTCTGTTCCCAAACCTTGCCATCCTTATCCCTCTTGCTCACCAGAACAGGCCCGTGCTGAACACTGATCAGCTGCTCTTTAAACGACTCCCACATGCCTGATGTAGACTTACTCAGTAACAGCTGCTGCCAATCCACTCTCCTTGTCTCTTGCCTAACAATGTTAGAATCTGTTTTACCCCCTTGAGTACTTTCCCCAAAGGTCTCCAGGTGGAACTAGGCTAGAATTAGGTTCAAAATTGAGTTATAATAACTGACATCAAAATGGTCACCCTCTGAGATAGCAGTAACCTGGCCTGACCTAAACGTTGCCTATTTCCTTCACTCCACAGATGCTGCCTCACCCACTGAGTCTCTCCAGCATTTTTGTCTACTTCGATTTTCCATCATCTGCAGTTCCTTCCTAAACAGTAACCTGGCCAGGCTCATTTTCCAATACAAGCTCCAGTGGGTACAAAGTCCCCACCACAACAAGCCTGTTGTTTCCACACCTTTCTGCAATCTGCTCCTCTCTTCCACCCTCTCCCGCTGGCTATTGGGAAGCCTGGAGTATAATACCATTAGAGTAACTGCATGTTTCTTAGTTTTGAGCTCTACCCATATTGCCTCAGTAGGTGACCCCATCAGTATGTCCTCCCTGACTGCGACATGCTCCCTGACTAATAATGCAACTCCTCCAACTTTGTTACCTTTCTCTCTTATCATGTCCAAAACGTTGAAACACTGGATCCCTGGAATGCTAGATGAGGGTTCTGGACAATAAGTACATTTATAGGAATGAACTGCAGATGCTGGCTTACACCGAAGATAGACACAAAAAGTTGGAGTAATTCAGTGGGACTGGCAGTATCTCTACAGAGAAGAAATGGGTGACGCTTCAGGTCTGAAGAATAGTCGATTTAATAAATTTTACATATACATGTCGTTTGCTGAGTTAATTCAATATTTGTATATAGCTGGTGGTTTGCATGGAGTAGAGATCTGTTCACAAACACCTTTAGTATATATGAATGTAACTCTTTAAGGCCTACAGGTATCATGTGGTGCAAGTGTTCTTGTACCAGCTCCTGCTTGCTGAGTGATGACGGTTGTAATTTCCATTCCTGTTGCTTGCCTCAGTGAACAGCAACACCTCTGAACTAAGGAACACCACAGGGCAAACAGTATCTGGCAAAGTGCCAATTGGATTTCTTGTCTGGGTTGGAGAAAGACAGTAAAGATTTACAGTGTGACAATGGCAATAGTGTCCCTAGAAATACTGACCGGCACAAACTTTAAATATTTGCTCAGAGCTCCATGCAGGAAAAATGTTCCCCATGTTGGGGGAGTCCAGAACCAGGGGTCACAGTTTAAGAATAGCGGGTAGGCCATTTAGGATTGAGATGAGGAACTTCTTCCCCCAAAGAGTTGTGAATCTGTGGAATTCTCTGCCACAGAAGGCAGTGGAGGCCTATTCACTGGGTGTTTTCAAGAGAGAGTTAGATTTAGCTCTTCGGGCTAACAAAATCAAGGGATATGGGGAGAAATCAGGAACTGGATGATCAGCCATGATCATATTGAATGGTGATATTGGCTCGAAAGGCCGAATGGCCTACTCCTGCACCTATTTCCTGTTTCTATGTTTCTTGCCTGAAAATCAGTGCTTTAAATCAGGGGATTAAATGGACTGAAATTTTGGACAGAATATATTTCCCAGTTTATAAAATGTTCTTTTGCGCAGGGTATTAACTTTTTCTCCAGATTACACCTGCCGTAGTCCACCAAGTACACAGGAAGTCTTGTCCCCATATCTGTACAATAACTGGCTGACATCCAAGTCCACTTCTTATAAAGCAGAATTTATTAAAACTATAAATGTCAGATCTGCTAGGTTTAAAAGACAATTAATTTCTCAGAGATGTTCTTTATGAGTGTGTCAATGGTGTTTCCTGACTGGGATGGTAACTCAAACACAACACACAGTTCATCCCGGATTTTAATGCAGTTTATTTTAAGAGGTTGGCTGGTGGGAGGGGAGGGGGGGTGGGGGGTAGGGTGGGGGGGGGGGGGGGGGGGGGTGGAGGGGAGAAGCGGGCTGGGAGGGGTTTGTTGATGGGGAGATTAATTGCTGTGACTTTTTAGTTCTACATCTGAAATGGTTAGTTGGAGAGAACAGAAAGTGTGTGGGATATTTCTGAGTGGCCAGTCACATGCGCGGAATCCTCAGGCTTGGACCGAAGGGGGACTGGCTCAGAGTCAGATGAATGGAGCAAAAGAAAAGACGTTCAAACATTAAGAATCAAATGAAGAAGATAAATCAGTCTTTCTCCTTTCACTGGCTGGGTAATCCCCGATTCCCCAAAATAATCTGGCTACATTTCAAAATGTCCGTTGATTCCCACATCTCTGTAGTTTAACCCAGACCAGCTGCCCTGTAGTACAAACTCCTCCGTATCTCTGCGTTCCCATCTGCACATTAATCTTGGCAGCCCATTTGTCATGTTCAGATGTGACTAAATTTGGCCGTTCTTGCGCTCAGATGGTGGGAGAATGAGATCCATGTAGCAGCTCTACTTCTGCTGTTATGCCGATCACATTTAAACTGGTGCCAGATTCGCAGACATGCATTTCATTGGGCTCTGCAAGTCCTATGGGTTGAGGGGAGCTTTACATAAAATACATGTTTACACTGAGTCTGCAGGAAGTCCAAGCACCTGATCCTGGCACTGATGAGAATTTAGAATCCATTCAGTCAAGTCTAAAGGTTGGAATAGTCCACTGCACATCGTTTTGAATTGTCCGCGGCCCCCATTTTAATTCATAAGCCTGGAGACTTCTCAGTGGGGGATTTGAGGCCTTGCATCTACAGAGGTCCAACAGAGGCACCTGGCAACTTGCATGAGTTTGTGCTGAGGTAGGGATGAGGGAAGGTTGTTGAGGAGGGGAGAATGGTGCAGGTCAGGAAGTTGTGAAGGTCATGAGGGAACGAGCAAACAGGGTTGGCCCCGCAGCTGATGGTGTTGGAAAGCTGAATTATTCTAGGTCTGCCCAGTTGCTACAGGCTCACTGCTTGACAATCAGAAGAGTTTGGGCTGTAGAAATGCTTGGATGCATGGGGTGCTGACGGGGTGTTGACTGAGAGATAAATAGACTCACAGAAGTCATAGTTTTCCTGTTGAGCTCTTAAGGGCCTGTCCCACTTGGGCGTCATTTACGCGGCATCATTTACGCATTACGGCGCACGACGCGCACATGGCGTGCATTAAGCGTGCATGGTGCGTGGTGACGTAGGCAGTGACGTGCGGTCGCGCGTGGCGCCCAAGGATTTTAGGATTCACAAAATCTCCGCACGCCACCTGTGTGACGTGCAAATGACGCCCAAGTGGGCCAGGCCCTTTAATCTGCACAACTCCAATTTGAGTGTAAAAGCTAGAAATTTCCAAGAAACACAAGACTTTAATTCTTGCGAGCAGTATGATTATTGATTTCTCTGAAGTAACCCTTGCTTCCCCTCTCTCTCTTGGCAGAAGGCAGGAGAATGGGGCTAGGAGGGAGAGATAGATCAGCCATGGTTGAAATGGCGGAGTAGATTTGCTGGGCCGAATGGCCTATTTCTGCTCCTATTACTTATGGCCTTTTAACCTCTCCGTCCCTCTCCCACCTTAGTTCTCCAACTAGTTTCACTGTCCTCCTCATTAAGTTTACTGTTTGTGTGCCTCATTGCCACCTTCCCCTCAGCCAACAATGAACCAATTCTACATTTACTTTTGATCTGTTGTTTTCACACCTCCCATTCTCTTTGTATCTCCAGTTTCCCTCTACCCTGACTCTCAGTCTTAAGAAGGGTCTCGACCAAAAACATCGCCCATTCCTTCTCTCCAGAGATGCTGCCTGTCCTGCTGAGTTACTCCAGCATTTTGTGTCTATCTTCGGTGTAAACCAGCATCTGCAGTTCCTTCCTACATTTTAATTCTTGGGCACTTTTAGCCCTGGTATAATTTGTTGTTATTTTGCTTTTGATTAGGTCTGTCTGAGGAAGTCAGTGATTTGTTGAATCAGCCATGGATTCATGAACGACTGGATCTACGAAAGGTGTAAAACCCAGCATCATTTTTAATTGAAGGGCCTTTTATCTCATTTTGGATTGTATAACAGCTCAGCTGAATACACTTCCCATTTAATGGCTTGCACACGGCAGAACTCTGAGAATCAATGTCACATGCAGCCAAACCCCCATCATTTTTGGAATTTTAGTTTAGAGATACGGCAAATAAACTGGGGCAGACCCATTGAGTCCATGCGGAACGTCGATCATTTGTTCACACTAGTTCCATATTATCCTATATTCTCACCCACTCCCTGCACATTTAGGGTGATTTACAGAGGCCTATTAACCTACAAACCAGCACGTCTTTGGGATGTAGGACGAAACCGGAAGGCCTGGAGAAAACCCAGGCGGTCCCAGGGAAGAACATACAAATTCCACACAGAGCATCTGAGATTAGGATCGAACCTGGGTCTCTGGCGCAGTGAGATAGCAGCAGCTACCAGCTGCACCACCATTGTGTGCAGTTCTGGTTGCCCGATTGCAGAATGCATGTGAAGCATCAATCTAAGGTGGACTGGGTGAACTGGAGGAAGGCAAACTTCAATGGGATGATAAGACTTGCCAGTGTAAAATTAATAGACAATTGACAATAGGTGCAGGAGTAGGCCGTTCGGCCCTTCGAGCCACCACCGCCATTCAATCTTGGCTAATCATCCCCAATCAGTACCCCCCCGTTCCTGCCTTCTCCCCATATCCCCTGTCTCAGCCATCTTTAAGAGCCCTATCTAGCTCTCTCTTGAAAGCATCCAGAGAACCGGCCACCGCCCTCTGAGGCAGACGGGGCTTGCTTTTCACAGAGGCCCGGGGAGCCGTTGGAGACAGAGGGTGGAGCTACCTGCGCTGTGAGTATAAACCTAGCGCGGGGCTTGCTTTTCACAGAGGCCCGGGGAGCCGTTGGAGACAGAGGGTGGAGCTACCTGCGCTGTGAGTATAAACCTAGCGCGGGGCTTGCTTTTCACAGAGGCCCGGGGAGCCGTTGGAGACAGAGGGTGGAGCTACCTGCGCTGTGAGACCAGCAGCTGCAACGTTCCATCTTCCAGTGAGGAAATCTGGTGGGGAATCTGTGTAGCCTCTGATTGGTTGAAGAGGACCAGAGGAAGCAGCTGATTGGCTGCAACGCGGGGTTTACATTTCTCCATTTCTGCCTTCAGGTTTAAGGATTCTGGGTGCTAAGGACTCTGGGTGTTAGGGATTCGTTATTTATTAGTAAAGTTTAAAGAATAAAGTTTTGTGTTTAATAAAAAAAAAATAAATAAAATAAAATAAAATAAAATTTAAAAAATATATATATATTTAATAGAGTAATTTGGGAGTAAGATGTCAGTGGAGATTCACCCCATGGTTTGCTCAGCCTGCAACATGTGGGAGATCAGGGATATGGTCGATGTCCCTGATGACTACATTTGCAGGAAGTGTGTCCAGCTGCAGCTCCTGGCAGACCGCATTGAACGATTGGAGCTGCGGCTGGATTCATACTGGAGCATCCACGATGCAGAGAAAGTCGTGGACGGCACATACAGCGAGTTGGTCACGCCACAGGTAAAAGGTAAGAGGACAGAAAGGGAGCGGGTGGCCAATAGCCAGCAAAACAGTAGGCAGGTAGTGCAGGAGTCCCCTGCGGTCATCTCCCTACTCAACAGGTTTACCATTTTGGATACTGTTGAGGGAGATGGCTCATCAGGGGAATGCAGCAGCAGCCAAGTTCATGGCACCATGGGTGGCTCTGCAGCACATGATGGGGGAAAAAAGAGGGGAAGGGCTATTGTAATAGGGGATTCAATTGTCAGGGGAATAGATAGGCGTTTCTGCGGCCGCAAAAGAGACTCCAGGATGGTATGTTGCCTCCCTGGTGCAAAGGTCAGGGATGTTACTGAACGGCTGCAGAACATTCTGGAGGGGGAGGGTGAACAGCCAGTTGTCGTGGTGCATATTGGCACCAACGATATAGGGAAAAAAAGGGATGAGGTCCTACAAGGTGAATTTAGGGAGCTAGGAGATAAACTCAAAAGTAGGACCTCAAAGGTAATAATCTCTGGATTATTACCAGTACCACGGGCCAGTCAGAGTAGAAATAGGAGGATATTGCAGATGAATACGTGGCTTGAAAAATGGTGCAAGGGGGAGGGATTCAAATTTTTAGGGCACTGGGACCATTTCTGGGGGAGGTGGGACCAGTACAAACAGGACGGTCTGCACCTGGGCTGGAATGGAACCAATGTCCTTGGGGGAGTGTTTGCTAGTGCTGTCGGGGAGGATTTAAACTAATGTGGCAGGGGGATGGGTACAAGAGCAGAGAGGCAGGTGGGTGTAAAACGAGGGTGGAAGCAATAGGGAGCAAGGTGAAAAGTAAAAGGGGTAAGAGCGTTGTAAAAACAAGCCTGAAGGCCTTGTGTCTCAATGCAAGGAGTATTCGTAATAAGGTGGATGAGTTGAACGTGCAGATAGCTATTAATGAGTATGATATAGTTGGGATCACGGAGACATGGCTCCAGGGTGACCAAGGCTGGGAGCTGAACATCCAGGTTAGTCGGGAAGTGGTGTTGGGTAAATTGAATGGATTAAAGGCCGATAAATCCCCAGGGCCAGATAGGCTGCATCCCAGAGTACTTAAGGAAGTAGCTCCGGAAATAGTGGATGCATTAGTGATAATCTTTCAAAACTCTTTAGATTCTGGAGTAGTTCCTGAGGATTGGCGGGTAGCAAACGTAACCCCTCTTTTTAAGAAGGGGGGGGAGAGAGAAAACGGGGAATTACAGACCAGTTAGTCTAACATCGGTAGTGGGGAAACTGCTAGAGTCAGTTATTAAAGATGGGATAGCAGCACATTTGGAAAGTGGTGAAATCATTGGACAAAGTCAGCATGGATTTACGAAAGGTAAATCATGTCTGATGAATCTTGTGGAATTTTTCAAGGATGTAACTAGTAGCGTGGATGGGGGAGAACCAGTGGATGTGGTGTATCTGGACTTCCAGAAAGCTTTCGACAAGGTCCCACATAAGCGATTAGTATATAAACTTAAAGCATATGGCATTGGGGGTTCAGTATTGATGTGGATAGAGAACTGGCTGGCAAACAGGAAGCAAAGAGTAGGAGTTAACGGGTCGTTTTCACAATGGCAGGCAGTGACTAGTGGGGTACCGCAAGGCTCAGTGCTGGGACCCCAGCTATTTACAATATACATAAATGATCTGGATGAGGGAATTGAAGGCAATATATCCAAGTTTGCGGATGACACTAAGCTGGGGGGCAGTGTTAGCTGTGAGGAGGATGCTAGGAGAATGCAAGGTGACTTGGATAGGCTGGGTGAGTGGGCAAATGTTTGGCAGATGCAGTATAATGTGGATAAATGTGAGGTTATCCACTTTGGTGGCAAAAATAGGAAAACCGACTACTATCTAAATGGTGGCCGATTAGGAAAAGGGGAGATGCAGCGTGACCTGGGTGTCATGGTACACCAGTCATTGAAAGTAGGCATGCAGGTACAACAGGCAGTGAAGAAAGCCAATGGTATGTTAGCTTTCATAGCAAAAGGATTTGAGTATAGGAGCAGGGAGGTTCTACTTCAGTTGTATAGGGTCTTGGTGAGGCCACACCTGGAGTATTGCGTACAGTTCTGGTCTCCAAATCTGAGGAAGGACATTATTGCCATAGAGGGAGTGCAGCGAAGGTTCACCAGACTGATTCCTGGGATGTCAGGACTGTCTTATGAACAAAGACTGCATAGACTCGGTTTATACTCTCTAGAATTTAGGAGATTGAGAGGGGATCTTATAGAAACTTACAAGATTCTTAAGGGGTTGGACAGGCTAGATGCAGGAAGATTGTTCCCGATGTTGGGGACGTCCAGGACAAGGGGTCACAGCTTAAGGATAAGGGGGAAATCCTTTAGGACCGAGATGAGAAGGAATTTTTTCACACAGAGAGTGGTGGGTCTCTGGAATTCTCTGCCACAGAGGGTAGTTGAGGCCAGTTCATTGGATATATTTAAGAGGGAGTTAGATGTGGCCCTTGTGGCTAAGGGGATCAGAGGGTATGGAGAGAAGGCAGGTACGGGATACTGAGTTGGATGATCAGCCATGATCATATTGAATGGCGGTGCAGGCTCGAAGGGCCGAATGGCCTATTCCTGTACCTAATTTAAAAAAAAAAAAAAAAAAAAAAATTCCACAGACTCACAACTCTCTGAGAAAAAAATATTTCCTCGTCTCCGTTCTAAATGGCTTACCCTTTATTCTTAAACTGTAGTTCTAGATTCCCCCAACATCGGGAACATGTTTCCTGCCTCTAGCGCATCCAAACCTTTAACAATCTTATATGTTTCAATAAGATCCCCTCTCATCCTTTTAAACTCCAGAGTGTACAAGCCCAGCTGCTCCATTCTCTCAGCATATGACAGTCCCGCCATCCCGGGAATTAACCTTGTAAACCTACGCTGCACTCCCTCAATTGCAAGAATGTCCTTCCTCAAATTAGGGGCCCAAAACTGCACACAATGCTCCTGGTATGGTCTCACTAGGGCACTGTACAACTACAGAAGGTGCTCCTATGGACTCCTCTTCTTATGAAGGCCAACATGCCATGCGCTTTCTTCAGTGCCTGCTGTACCTGCATGCTTACTTTCTTAGACTGAAAGATCCCGTTGTACTTCCCCTTTTTCCAACTTGACGCCATTTAGATAGTAATCTGCCTTCCTTTTTTTGATACCAAAGTGGATAATCTCACATTTATCCACATTAAACTTCATCTGCCATGCATCTGCCCACTCCCCCAACCTGTCCAAGTCACCCTGCATGCAAAGATTGACAGGAAAAAATTGAAAAGAACAGTCCTGTCCTTAAGAGGAGTCTTCAGGTATAGGCTAGGTATATTCATACGAGAAAAACACTGAGGAATCAAAGCCAGGAGTCCTTGAATGATGAGGGAGGTCAAGCATGTGATGATACTGAAAATTGTTATTGCATATCAGATGAACATAGACCACAGAAGAATGCAGCACAGGAACAGGCCCTTCAAGCCACGATTACCATGCTGAATATGATGCCATGTTAAACTAATCTCCTCTGACTAAATATTACTCATATCCCTCCATGTGCTGGTCTAAAAGCCTCTTCTGTATCTGCCTCCCTCACCATACCTGGCAGTGTGTTCCAACGCACACCACTCTCCGTGTAAAAAATGGATCCCGCACATCTTCAGATGAAGAATACGACTGACTGCTTTGCTCCATAAGGGGTCGTCAGTATGTACTCAATGGGCTGAATGGTCACTTCTGTTAAAACTGTATTGAGAATGTTTTGATGATTGATCCAGGCACATGAAATAAATCTGTATGTTAAAAAGCCACTGTAAAACTGCGCAGCTTTCAATTTGTACCATGCCATGGGAATTGACAATTCTTTTGAAGCATCACATAAATTGCCTGTTGGCATATAATCATTTTCAGAATGATGAAAGTTAAACAAAACATTAATCCTAATCTCTCGAAGAGACAAGAAATTACTTTTCTGATTTAATGCTGCGGCTCTGTTCCTCAGCAGTGCAGTAATTTGTAATAAAAGCTGATAATAGTACAACTTTATTAGAAACACAAACACTGGTGGCACAGTGGTGCAGTTTATTATAACTGGAGCCACAGGGCTCCAGAAACCCAGGTTCAATCCCGACCTTGGGTGCTGTCTGTGTGGAGTTTGCATGTTCTTCTTGTTCCCTCCAGGTGCCCCAGTTTCCTCCAACATCCCAGAGACTTCTGGTTGTCATGTTAATAGATCACTGTAAAAGCCCCCTAATATAACGGCGAGTGGTATAGTATGGGGTGGGGGGAGGGGGTGGGATAGTGGTAGAATTTGGGTGGGGGGATTGTGGGGAGAATAAAATGTAGTACAAGATTGTTGCAGAGGAGGCGTTCTGGTTTAGTCACCAGTATGGCTGTTTCAGTGTGACGCTGACTCTCTCTTGCATTGATGCAGATTTCTCTTTACTTGGCCGATTCTGAAATAGCTTTACTACTCAATATTCACCTAACAATTAAGGGCTACATTAACATTTCTTTGGTCATCGTGAGTAGTGGATGTGCAGATTGAAGGTCCCAATTATAGACCAAACAGCAGAGGTACACAACACAGAGTAACATGTTTCTTCAACTCTACAAACTGCCATTAAAGCGCATATCCACACTGAGTGAAGAGATAGTTTTGTGATATCCAATAGCTCAAAAGCACCTCATATTTCACTTGGGAAGCTTAAGCCCCTGTCCCACTTAGGAGACCTGAACAGCAACCTCTGGTGACCTTGCCCACCACCCAAAAAAAAAGTAACGGTCGAGGTGACCTGCAACCTCCTACCACCTTCCATGCATATGTTGAAAACCTTCCTCGACTATGAAGAAAACCGGCTTCGACTAGACCTGCGACTAAAAAATTATCCAATTTTAAAATGGCAACCTATTTTTAGTCAAGGCCAGTTTTAATCATGATGAAAAAATAGCAGCAACCTAGATGAAGCCTCGACCACGCGGAAACCACTTTCGACCATTAGGAAGAGTGACCAAAACCTCCGGTGACCTCATGGAAACCTTGGGTCGCGGGCAAGGTCACCAGAGGTTTCCGTTCAGGTTTCCTAAGTGGGACAGGGGCTTTACAACCCAGTGGTATGAGAATTGATTTCTCTAACTTCAAGTAAAACTTGCATCCCCTCTCTCTCTATCCCTCGCCACCCTAATCATTGTACTAGTTTCACTGTCGTCCTGGTGAGATTCAATGTCTGTATAACTGGTTTTCACCTAGCCCACAGCCAACAATGGACCACTATCATCGTTACTTTTTTGTATATTTCATTCATGTGTTCTATACATCACCATCTATATCTCTTGTTTCCCTTTCCCTCGACTCTCAGTGTGAAGAAGGGTCTCGACCCGAAATGTCACCTATTCCTTTTCTCCAGAGATGCTGTCTGACCCGCTGAGTTACTCCAGCATATTGTGTCTATCTACAGCACAAATTGTTTGTTTGAAAAAAACCAAGAGGAGTAAAAGACTGCAGATACTGGAAATTCAAAAAAAAAAATCTGAAAGATTTTGGAGACAGAAACAAAACTGTTCATTCTCCTCACAGATGCTGTTTGACCAGTTGAATGTTTTCAGCATTTTCTGTTTTCCTTTTAGAGAAACTGCATCCATTTCACAAGATACCAAGAAGAACCATTTATTCTATGGATTCATATTGTACTTAAACCTTCTCTGCAGAATTGCATTTAAAAAATAGCAGGTTAACACACTAGACAGCCCTGTCCCCACATAACGACACACAAGGTCTTCATGCACCACAGTGTAAAGCAATTGCCAAAGAAAAACTTAAATTTAGAGATCATTGCATCTGAGGAACACCCCCCCCCCCCCGTTGGGAAAGATTATAGCTATGTATAATTCTCACGAAAACTAAAAGGTTAAAATTCTTCCTCAAAATCTTTTTCCATAGAATTAAATTTTGACATTGGAAATAAAAACAACATAATAATAGCTACAATGCACTTTTAACATTTCCCAGGCAGCTGAGAATAGCTTAACTATCTGTGGTTCTTACATCCCACTGTTGAGGGAGAAAGAATTGACGACGAGAAGGGTCTCGACCCGAAACGACACCCATTCCTTCTCTCCAGAGATGCTGCTCATTCCGCTGAGTTACTCCAGCATTTTGTGCATCTATCCAATGTTGCTTCCTATCCAAAAATTCCATGTTGGATATCACTTAAGGAGCTGTCCCACTTAGGCAACCTAATTAGCGAGTTTAGGAGAGTTTGAAAAAATGACATGTTGAAGACCTCCTTCGACTATGTAAAAGACCTCCTTCGACTATGTTGAAGACCAACTTCAACTAGCTACGACTAACTTCGGGAAAATTGAACACCGAATAGTGGAGAGTAAAGATGACCTCCTTCGACCTCCCTTCGACTATGATGAAGACTATCTACGACTACCTTCGACTACCTACAACTAACATGCCGACCTACTATGACCTACTACGACTAAATTTACAAGTAGAAAAAGTATCGATTTTTCCCATGGCAACCTTTTTTTACTCGCGGGCATTTTTTAACATTGAAAAAAATGCCGTGACCTAGCTGAGGCCTCGAGTACGCGGAGACCACTCCCAAGCATGAAGGCGAGTTACGAAGGCCTCCTACGATCTCGTGTCGACCATGCTGCGAGTATGAGTCGTGGGCAAACTCGCCAGAACTCGCGGATTAGGTCGCACAAGTGGGACAGGCCCTTTACTGACCATTAATGATACGAGAGTGCTTTGATTAACAAAGTGAACAGTACAACTGAAGTGTAGGAAGCAACTGCAGATGCTGGTTTAAACCGAAGACAGACACAAAATGCTGGAGTAACTCAGCAGGACAGGCAGCATATCTGGAGAGAAGGAATAGGTGACGATTCGGGTTGAGACCCTTCTGGAAAAGCAGGAGACAGCACACAAGACTCAGTGTAGTAAGTGTTAAGAATGAAGAGCTTCATGGTTGAGTAAAAGAGCATTGATGAGGAGCTAATCGATCGGCATCTGAGTGCTGCATAGTGTCAGAATGATACAGAGTGGAAACAGGCCCTTCGGCCCAACTTGCCCACACCAGCCAACATGTCCCATCTACGATTGTCCCACCTGCCCATGTTTGGTCCATATCCCTCCAAACCTGTCCTTTCCATGCAACTGTCTAGCTGCTTCTTAAATGTTGGGATAGTCCCTGCCTCAACTACCTCCTCTGGCAGCTTGTTCCACACACCCACCACCCTTTGTGTGAAAAAAGTTCCCGCCCAGACTCCTATTAAATCTTTTCCCCTTCGCCTTAAACCTATGTCCTCTGGTCCTCAGGTCCTCAATTCACCTCCTCTGGGCAAGCGACTCTGTGCATCTGTCCGATCTATTCCTCTCAAGATTTTATACACCGCTGTAGGATCACCCCTCATCCTCCTGCCCTCCAAGCAAGTGGCACCCAGTATTCCTGTGGAATCTTGATATAGGCATCTGCAGTTTTAATGCTGTCCACCCATTGCAACCCGCCCTCTGCAACTGGGTTTCCGAGATGAATTGACATGTACAAGGAGGCCAAAACATCTAAGCATCACGAGTTTTCAATGAGGCCGCCAATTTAAAACTTGGAGAGATTCACAGCTACTAACATGAGCGAAGCAAAGAAATCAGCCCTTATTTATTTGCCACCTGAGCAGCACTTGAAAAACCAAAAACAAATCTCAAAGATACTAGAAATGAACAAATAAATGAGGAAATGTTGGAAATACTTCACAGGTCTATCTGACCTGCTGGGTATTTCCAGCATTTTCTGATCTGTTCTATGCTATGTTGGTTTCAGACAGCAGTCAGGACTGAGGCGATGCAGCGTTACTTGTGGTTGGGGCAGAGAGGACCTGAACCCTGGGACAAGTAGACATTCAGGTTTATGACAAGCTTTTGCGTCCCAACAATAATAAACAGGAAACAATGCCGAATGATGGTAAAGTGTTGACCTAAGCAGCTCAGTGGAGCACAGCGCCACAGGTCCAGATTCGATCCTGACCTCGGGTGCTGCCAGTGTGGAGTTTGCACATTCTCGCTTTGACCGCGTGAGTTCCCCTGCGTGCTCCAGTTTCCCCCCACGCTGGTTTGCAGGTTAATTGGCCCCTGTGAATTGCACCCAGTGGATTCAAAGGTGGGATAATGTGGAACTGGTGTGAAGGTGTGATCGATGGCCGTTGGATTTGATGGGCCGAAGGGCTTGTTTCCACGCTGCATCTTTAAATCAATCAATCGATAAGCCATTCTATTTATTCTCTACCCAACAGATACATTAACCCACGTTGTCAATGTACTTTTAAAAAAGATCAATGCGAGCAAAATGAACAATTCATGACTCGTGGTGTACTTGCCAGGCGGGGCAGGGGCAGTGTTCCTATGGATATCGATGGGGAAGAGATGGTATTTATACTGATTTATGGATTCAAAAACATAAAGAACACCAAGCAATCTCTCTCTCTCTCTGCATCGCGTTCCACAGGCAACACCCAAAGTCCACGGAACCTCCTGGTTTCACAGAAACTGTTATTTTTTCCACCTGCCAGTGGCTGTGCATTTTCAGCCATGGAATTCCTTCCACCGTTACACGATGCAGTTACTTGAGAGGAAAAAAATCTGCTCGCCAGCTGTTTGGGAACTCGCCCAAGATCTCAACCTGTGGTTTGAAATCAGTCCCCAGCTTTCGTGCAGTAAACGCGGCGGAGCTTTCCACAACGAGAGGCTATCCCTCCCATCCCCACATCCTGCCCACCCTCTCGCTATCTCGGCCACATCCAGTCACTGGACAACTCTGACCCCCACTTCTTGCACGATAGCGATCGAAATATCAGTACCACAGTGTCACAGAAGGCGTCAGTTTAAAACTTTCAAAGACTGCTACAATGGGTTCCGGCTTACACACATTACCATTTAAGGCTTGCACTGTGTGTTAGTGAATGCACCTCGTTGACTTGCATTTTATTCGGCAACAAATGCTGTCCCGTTACAAGCACGATAAGATTATAAATACACAGTGGTGTTTGGTACCTACCAAAAACTCACAGAGCGTTTCTGAGTTGATCTAACACCAGAACACCGAAACTGAGTGCACAATACTGATATTAACTTCAAAGCTTCTAAATGCACAGGCTTTCATTTGAAATTACACTTGTTTTGACGTTATAATCGGACAGTGTAAAATGCAGATGTTTCATTTCACGTTCTGTCATTTCCGATATTCAGTTGAAATAAATGTTCCTTTCACTAGGTTAGCCGAAGCCTCTGTGATAACAGAAGTGGGATCAGTGGCGAAGCGCAGGGATTAACTAATCCCCCCGCCGTAAAGCAGCTGCTAAAAACATTGTTAGACAATAATAAAACGTTTACTTTACCATCCTGGCTGGAGCTGTGCAAGTATTCGCCCAGGTCACAGCCAAACGCAGTGTCCTTAGCACCTTTCCGCTTTCCCTTCTGCTTGGCTGCCTTGTTCTTCATTAGTGAACAAGTTGACTTCAGTAATCCCCGGCTCAAAGTGCTCTGTCGCGGGAGCTATCCCAAAACAACCATGGGGTTTGTCTTTTTGTTTGAAACAAAAAATAAACAAGCAGAAAATCCCAGCAAATCTCTCCTGGGCCAAGTGCAGACTCACATCCTGACACGACTTTTTTGTTTAAATCAGTAGCTTCTGACACGAAATGATTTCTGCAGAGTCCACATTGTGGGCGAAAAGAAACGACAGGATTCCTGGCTTGTCCTTTTCACTGGAGACTGATCCGCCTTTTGCCAGCCACTTGGTGAAGTTTTACACCGCTTCAAGTGTGTAGGAGTTTTCCTCTCATCCAGGCCTGTAAAACGGGGAGTTTAAACATCAGCTTCCCGTGCCTCGCTTAAAAGTTTTAAAATATTTTTTTCCCCTTTCCAGAGCATGTCAGTGGTTTATCGATTTGTGCTCAGGAAATGCTGTAAGAAACCAAGGAAGTGAGGCACGAAGGGCAAGCTTGGCTCTTCGGCGGGGCTGACAGCGGGGAGATAACGGCTCCAGCCTTCAACAGACGCAGCTTGACAGGAAACCTGCTGTAGGCCAGACTTGGTGCACTGAGCTCAACCACATCCTGTTGCAAAGTCTCTGTTTCAAAACACACATCTAGGCGCTGAAGAAGTAAAAAAGCTGCATGGTTTTCATTATATGAATACCGACACGTTAGAGCACCAATATAATGATGTAAGGTCTATGTCACAAAGCTGGCGAATTGGATTCTTGGCAGAATTAATTGCTCTTTTAAAGCGCCCCATTTCACAGGCGGTAGTATTAGTCACAACATGTTTATTTTTAAAGCCAGGGCTCCACTGCAAAATCAAATCAATGTTTAATTTCCTGCAACATGTTCCTGTTTATTCTCCCCTAAGCCCTGATACGGTGTAAAGTGAACAATTGGATAAAGACAAGAACCCGCACTTACGTAGCACCATTCACAGCCCCAGGATGTTGCACGCAGCTTTACAGTCCACCGAATCTTTTGATGTCTGCTGGCTAATGCTTATTGATTATACATAACTCTCCGCATAGCATTGGGCTTCTCTAGGTGGGTCTCAGCATAGAAGGCAAACCACCTAACAGAACAAGTATCTCTTTTTCTGCCCAAAGGGCAATCTCATAACGTCATAAGGTCATAAGTGATAGGAGCAGAATTAGGCCATTCGGCCCGTTAAGTCTACTCCACCATTCAATCATTGTTGATCTCTCTTAACCCCATTCTCCTGCCTTTTTCCCATAACCCTTGACACCCATACTATTCAAGAATCTATCTATCTCTGCCTTGCAAAATATCTATTGATTGGCCGCCACAGCCTTCTGTGGCAAATCATTCCACAGATTCAACACCCTCTGACTAAAGAAATTTATCCTCATCTCATTCCTAAAGGAACGTCCTTTAATTCTGACGCCATGACCTCTAGTCCTAGACTCTCCCACTAGTGGAAACATCCTCTCCACATCCACTTTATCCAAGCCTTTCACCAATTCGGCAAGTTTCAATGAGGTCCCCCATCATCCTTCTAAACTCCAGCGAGTACAGGCCCAATGCCGTCAAACGCTCATCATATGTTAATTCTTGTAAAACACATCTGGATCATTTTCAGGGCGTCAATATAGTCCTCTCTTTCAATTTGTTTTCAGAGGTATTGGTTTCTTTATCTGGTGTCTTTCATTTTTATGCCCTGGGTGTCGTAGCCTCCTCCTTACTGGAGGTGCCCTTCATGTAATGAAGGGTATTCTCCTTTGGTCCTGCAGATATCACTTTACATATTAGCATTAAGATCTAAGTTTAAATCTAAGAGAGGTAGTAAGTGCCGCACTGCTTTTCAGATGAGATACTAAACTGAGGTCCCGCTTGTCTAATCTGGTAGATATGAGAGATCCCATGGCACTATTTAAAGGATTCGAGGAGATTTCCCCCTGTTTTTAGCCAATATTTATTGTTTAGCCAATATCACTGGAAGAGATAAATTTTACATTGTTGCTTAGTTGGAGCTTGCTGCCGTGTTTCCTGTCTTGCAAAACTGTTGATGATATGTTTTTACATATCATTAGGCCAGGAAGTGGTATGAAGAAATTATTTTATTTTTCCAGTGTGCAATTGATATCATTCCCCCCTCAATCCACATTCTTTACTCATTTGCAAGTGCGGAGAATGTAAGCAAAAATCTTTCACTATCAGAGCCCTTTCTCCTCTTGACTATCTGGAAATGAGGTGAGAGTATAGTAGTGAGAGAATGAAAATTAAGTTGCAGCATCAATGGGGAAGTAGATATGAAGGTGAGGATTCCCCTAGAGTGAACCTTCAGAATCTGGAAGAAAGAGGGACCTCGTAGGGGGAGGGGGACAATCACCGAGAGAACAAAGAGGGACCCAGCGGGGTCACAAGGTCATAAGTGATCATAAGGATCACTAAAATCTGAGCTTTAATCTAAGAGAGGCAGTAAGTGCCGCACTGCTTTTCAGATGAGATACTAAACTGAGGTCCCGCTTGTCATAAGGAGCAGACTTAGGCCATTTGGCCCATCCTGTCTACTCTGCCATTTAATCATGGCCAATCTATATCTCCTTACTATCCCCATTTTCCCGCCTTCTCCCCATAACTACTGACACCCATACTAATCAAGAATCTATCTATCTCTTTTAAATTTATCCACTGACGTGGCCTCCACAGCCTTCTGTGGCAAAGAATTCCACAGATTCACCACCCTCTGACTAAAGAAATTCCTCCTCATCTCCTTAAAAGAACATCCCTTAATTCTGAACCTATGACCTCTAGTCCGAGGCTTACCCACTAGTGGAAACATCTTCTCCCTGTCCAAGCCTTTCATTATTTGGTATCTTTCTATGAGGTCCTCCCATATCCTTCTAAACTCCAGTGAGTACAGGCCCAATGCCATTAAATGCTCATCATACATTAACCCACTCCTTCCTGGGGGGAGGGGGTCTGCTGAGAGAAGGGAGGGACCCAGATGGGCAGGGGGGAGTAGGGGTGATCACCGAGAATGAAGAGGGACTGTTGAGAATACTTTTGTAACCCTTCGATGCCCTTTAAAAGGCGACTCTTTGCATACTTTGTGGATTGTATGTAAAACAAAGATTTCACTTTATCAAGTACATGTGACAATATCATCATCATCATCATTATCGTGGGAAGTTACAAGTCTCTGGAGTCTCAGTCACTGATTATTTTCTTGGTTGAGGTTTGAATGATCTGAGGGAAACAAGGCTTCTGGAGTCAATTCAGGAAAATAGCCCTAGGGTGGCAGATCAGCCATGACCTCGTTGAATGGCAAAATTGGCTGAAGGATCTATTGTTGCATCTATTTATTTTGTTGTTGTGATACATGCAAGTTAGCAGCTTGGACACAACCATTTTGCATGATCTAGAAGCTAGCGTAGAGGTGGGATGTGCACACGCTGTGTTTGTGGATGTGTGAACACAAGTAGGCAATTAGGAGCAGATGGCAGCTATTTAGCCGTTGCTCCAGTATCCATCAGCATCATAGACACACAAAGCTGGAGTAACTCAGCAGGACAGGCAGCATCTCTGGAGAGAAGGAAAGGGTGAGGTTTCAGGACGAGAAGCTTCGTCAGACTTTTCAATTTTCTAATTCGCAGACGATACCACCACTATGGGCCAGATATCTCATAATGATGAGATAGAGTACAGGAAGGAGATCGAGAACCTCGTGTCCTGGTGTCGAGACAACAAATCTGTGTTCCTTGATCAGCATCATGTCTGGTCTGCTCTTTGGCACCTTCTTCCTGCATTGTACCATATCCCTTGATTCCTTTAAAATCCCTATGACCCTGTGGCTTTCTTCCAGTTCCTCCGGTTTCCTCCCACATCCCAAGGATGTGCGAGTTGTAAGTTTCTTGGCCTCTGGAATTTACCCCTAATGCACAGGCAGTGGGTGCAAAAGTAGAACTGGTGTGAAAGGATCAATGGTTGGTGTGGACTTGGTGGGCCAAAGGGCCTGTTTCCATGCTGTATCTTTCAATCAAGCAATCAAATAGTCTATATTTAGTCTTGCACCAGCTTAGCAGGGCTGCAGTCTTGATGTGTTACACTGCTGAGATCACATTTGTGGTTTGCAATGTGATACGAATGTGTACAATGGCACGACCTTTTCTATTTTATATATTCCTTCAACAATTGAGAAACACAATGTCTTGGTAAATCCACAAGCATGCCCTGGAGTCATGCAGGTAGAACAGGGCTGCCAACCCTCACGCATTGAGCGTGAGAATCATGCATTTCGTCCAATCCTCATGATCTCACGCTGATCACGAATTTCACATGCTCTGTCGTGAGAAATTCTGTGATCAACGAGAATTTCAAAACTAATATCAACTGCATGGGCCGCGGGTGTTGGAGAGCCAGGGTGGACAGAGGGATGGAAGCAGAAGCAGCGGCGGGAGCTGATGTGGACGGGGAGCCGGGGATAGCGAGTGTTTACGGGGCTGGCAAGCTGCTCACTGCAGCTCCGGCCATGGAGCAGCCTCAATGTAAGAGTCCCGGGCCGTCGGATGCCTCGGAACATTTGCGCCGCTGCCATGAGAGTCTCTGTGCCGAATTCGCCATGGTGACCGGCATGGACCAGGCTGCGGCTCGGTGCATCCTGGAGCACAACCAATGGCTGGTGGAGGTAGGTACCAAGCACTGGGTAGAAACGGTGGAAGATAGCTGGCCTTCAAATGTGGCTGGTTGGAGAAAGCATACTGCTTGCCTGCTAGATTTTCACTTCATGCAACTGCAGGAAAAATGTTCCCGATGTTGGGCCAGTTCAGAACCAGGGGTCACAGTTTAAGAATAAGCGGTAGGCCATCTAGGACTGAGATGAGGACAAACTTTCTTCACCCAGAGAGTTATTAATCTGTGGAATTCTCTGCCACAGCAGGCAGTGGAGGCCAATTCACTGGATGTTTTCAAAAGAGGGTTACATTTAGCTCTTGGAGCTAACAAAATCAAGGGATATGGGAAAAAACAGAAAAGAAGTACTGATTATAGATGAACAGCCATGATCATATGGAATGGCAGTGCTGGCTCGAAGGGCCAAATGGCATATTCGTGCACCTATTTTCTATGTTTCTATGCTTGAGTATATGGCAATAACACTCGGCCACTTGGTTTTGAAGCATTCATGCATGGTGAAGGTATAATGTAGTCATAGAGTGATACAGTGTGAAAACAGGCCCTTCGGCCCAACTTGCCCACACCCGCCAACGTGTCCCAGCTACCCATGCATTTGGTCCATATCCCTCCAAACCTGTCCTATCCATGTATCAGTTTAACTGTTTCTTAAATGTTGGGATAGTCCCTGCCTCAACTACCTCCTCTGGCAGCTTGTTCCATACACCCACCACCCTTTGTGTGGAAAAAGTTACCCCTTAAAAAGTTACTTCTTAAAAATACTTCAAACAAAAAACATTGAAATCATATGTCTATAATGCACTAAAACATGATTTTAATACATCAAATTTAAAAAAGTCCCTACCCTGGGAGGGGGGTCTCTGAAGATTCAAAGTTTAATATAGTAATTGTGCTGATACTGACTCCATAATGAATATCATCCATTCCAGAGATTTTACATTTCTGATGCCAGTGAAACTTCACTTGGATTTCAATCACTTCAATGTAAAAGTAATTGTGAATGGGGATCATTGGAACAAAAATTTGCCCTCGGTACATATTAACTGTAATGTAATAATATATGCATGTTGGTAGGTGCAACCAAAACAAAGATCTTTTGATCATTGTTGTGTTATGAATACCACAGAAAATATTATGTACTCTCAAGATCACATTGAATAGAATATTATTGCTTAAATATATAGTTATTGGACTTTGCATTTCGGAAAAGCCCCAGCTAAGAGGAAGACAGCAAAATACTGAAAATATTGGGGGTTGAAAATGACTTCAGGACATTCTGTTAGGAAAATTAAGGAAATGGTAACAGAATATTTATAGAGCTGAGTGTATATAGATTTATGGATGAGAAATTGTGTTCAACCAATTAATGACTTCTTTGACAAAGTAACTAGCATGGTAGATAACAAGGAAACCAATGGATGTAACAAATTTTGTTATACAATATTTGGTCTGTGAAGTGCCCCATAAAAGATTACCGCATTAGTTAAGCACCTGTGGACTTGAATGTACTAGGTTAAGTCCAGGGAGTCAGATATGGGGCTTTATGTGTGGGCCAGATATATTGCCAGATATAGTCTCTGGAACTCTCTGCCACAGAGGGTAGTTGAGGCCAGTTCATTGGCTATATTTAAGAGGGAGTTAGATGTGGCCCTTGTGGCCAAGGGGATCAGAGGGTATGGAGAGAAGGCAGGTACGGGATACTGAGTTGGACGATCAGCCATGATCATATTGAATGGCGGTGCAGGCTCGAAGGGCCGAATGGCCTACTCCTGCACCTAATTTCTATGTTTCTATGTTTCTATTGTCAGTGCACAGGGGCTAGGAGCTAGGCCAAATGTGCATCCTGAGTCAAGGTCTGGAATCGTGCTAGGTGTGCAGTCAAAACTGGGACAATGGGACCGTTCAGCAATGTGAACCTAAGCAGGTAAGCAGCTATGATCAGGGTAGAATAGGTGGCCAGGTGTAAGGTTGGACTCGGGGTCAGGAATGAGAGAAGGTATGCAACTGGAGTCAGGGTCAGGATTAGTACCAGGTGTGCAGTGAGACCCAGGTTGGTCAACATGGGCCAAGTGCTTGATTATAATCTGATTTCCATACATGAATGCACTAAGACCATTCATGTGCTGCACCTGTTGATCAGAGCCTGGCTCTACTGTGGAATCTAATTAGGAATGTAATGTAGCCTAACCTTATTCATAACTAATCCAATTTAAAGCATAAATATTGCATTCAAGTGTAAGTTAAAAGACTCGCTATAGCATGCACCACATTGCACAATTTCAAACTGAAAAATGCAAAAGCTCCGTACCAATGGGAGGGGGACACCCCCACCTCCCACACCCTCCCTCCACCTCGGTCGCTACGCTCCCTCGGGCTTGGTCTCTCGCAATTTCTCACTCCAAACTCTCACCCAATGTTGGCAGCCCTGAGGTGGAATGAGGCGTACTCAACTGCCTTCGTATAGAGAACATCTATCAAACTCCCTTGCACAGCAGAAACAATGTCTGAGCATTATTTGCATTTCCAGCTTCAGCCTCGAAAGAGTCAGAGTGGCCACTATAACCTGAGCAGCTACCATTTCTAGACCTGGTGTGCCGATGTAGGTGTGACTGGAGCATTTAGTATATCCCAGTAAAATCTTTCCATTGAATCACAGGTTGAAGATGACGAGTGAATGGGGTCTCCAGTAGAGGCACCTTTCTTTTTCCTGATATCCACCACACAGTTCTTCTCCACAGTGGTTGACTTGCTGCCTTTGAGCCCCAGAGACCCGAATGATTCTGACTATGGGTGCTGTCTGTATGGAGTTTGCGCGTTCTCCCTGTGACCGCGTGGGTTTTCTGGTTTCCTCCCACACTCCAATGATATACAGGTTTGTAGGTTAATTGGCTTCTGTAAATTGTCCCTAGTGTGTTGGATAGAATTGTCCCTAGTGTGTGCGGGTGATTGTTGGTCAGCATAGACTCAGTGGGCCAAATGGCCTGTTTACATGCTGTAATCTCTAAAAACCACAACCTTGAAAAATGAAAAGTCCTATCCTCATTCTCTGTTATGCTGCATTTCTAGCGGAATCCTCCTAAAGCTCCTCAAAGTGATTGAGAATGGCAGAACCCATGTAACCAGCACCGTCTCCTAGCTAACAATGATCTATTTCACATGTTCCTTGATCCACATCCCTGCTGATGTCTCATTTTCACACCTTGCACTTCCTTATTTCTGTGTCTCTCTCCCCACTGACTCAGTCTGAAGAAGGGTCTCGACCCGAACCATCACCCATTCCTTCTATCCAGGGATATAGCCTGCCCCGCTGAGTTACTCCAGCATTTTATTGTCTATCTTCTGTGTAAACCATCCTTCCTACACAAGCTATATGAGCTTACTGGGTCAACTCAAAAGAAGTCTAGAAACACCATACGCCAATCTAACCAACCATCAGCAACTAGACTGCAGGTAAACGATGAACCCTATAAATAGCAATACATGTGGGGAAGTGGTGGGAGGGGTCCTTCCTGATTCAAATACCGCATCCTCCATGTGTGTTATACAGGGCGCTGGATACATCATGAATGATGCACTTGCCAAGTGCACGTTCATGGACAATAGGAACTTTGCATTAATGTTGTACTCTTTATCCTTTAACTTTGCATTGCGGACAGCTTGACTGTATTCAAATGTAGTCTTTGTTTGACTGGATAGCACACAAACAAAAGCTTTTCACTGTATCTCAGTACTCGTGATGATAATAAACAAACAGACTGCTCTACACGCGTCTCGCAGACAGAGCATTGCACCTTCCAAATGCACTAGTCTGCCTCCCGCTGCAAATACGGGGTTGTCCCAGGGACAGGCAACATCTCTGGATAGAAGGAATGGGTGACGTTTCGGGTCGAGACCATTCTTCAGAATGTCAGGGGAGAGGGAGAGACAGGGAAAAAGAAGTGTGAGGTGTGAAAATGAGACAAAGGGGATGGACATGAAAGAAGATGGAGAATAGATCATTGTTAGCTTGGAGAAGGTAACAACAAAGCAAACAGATAAAATGTATTCAAGGACAGTCAGACTGTTCGGAGAACTGGGAAGGGGGAAGGGATGGAGAGAGGGGAAGCAAAGGTTACTTGAAGTTAGAGAAATCAATATTCATATCGCTGGGTTGTCAGCTATCCAAGGGAAATATGAGGTGCTTCTCCTCCAATTTGTCCTGGCCCTCACTCTGACAATGGAGTAGGCCCAGGACATAAAGGTCAGTGTGGGAATGTGAGGGGGAGTTGAAGTGCTTAGCAACTGTTTATTCCTCATATAACTCATACCAGCAATCAGGGGAGTAATTTCAGAGTTCTGGTGTAGCCAGTACAATTCTAGAGGCTTGACAACTTCATTTAAAGGGGAGCTGCGCTCACGTAACTTAGCCAGGCGGTGACCTGTCCGATCCAGATATTGCTTTAAATGAAAGAGGAGCAAATGCATATGTGGTTTTCAAATGAATCACCAGCAGGCAAGAAAGCTGATACAGATGCTGCAATTCTCACACATACCCCGCTTGGATTTGCATGAATTAAAATATTCCAGTAAATGCCAGTTGCTTCGGCAACGGAAGATTGAAATTGGAGGTTGTCTGTTTGGGCCAGTTTTGTGCAACAAGTTCTCGGGATTGGTGTGGTGAAAACACTTGTTGTTCTCTATTTACTCTGTTGGTAAGAAAATCCTTCTTGACTTGGAACAGAGAGATTCCATTACCAAACTCATCTTCCTCGCTGCTCTCCTTTAGTATTCCTAAGGGACTGTTCCCTCAGCAACTCTCTTTCACACTTCCAACTGTTCCAATCCCATCTCAGGGTACTTTCCTATGCAGGCAGTGGAGATGCACCATCTGGCCTTTCATCTCATCTCTTCCCAGCATCTAGGGACAAACAGTCCTTCGAGGTGAGTCACCAATTCACGTGCACTTTTTCCAATCTAATATATTACATTCAGCGTTCACAATGTTGTCTCCCCTGCGTGGGAATTATATATTATATGACTTCTGCCTTACTTCTAGTTGCCAAGCATTTTAATTCTTCTTCGTACTCTCACTCCCACTTTGACATCTATGTCTGAAGAAGGGTCTGAGGCAGGCAGTCTTATCAAATCAACCAGATTCTTTGTCCCACCACCCTAAACATTCACACATTCAACACTACCACGCTGCGGCTGCAGGGTGTATAGGGCGGCAGAAACCCAGGTTCGATCCTGACTATGGGTGCTGCCTGTACGGAGTTTGTACGTTCTCCCCGTGACCGCGTGGGATTTCTCCGGGTACTCTGTTTTCCTCCCACACTCCAAAGATGTACAGGTTGTTAAGTTAATTGGCTTCGGTAAAGATTGTGAATTGTCCTTAGTGTGTAGGATGGTGTTAGTGTACTGTGATAGCTGGTCGGTGCAGACTTGGTAGGCCGAAGGGCCTTTTTTTGCGCTGTATCTATAAACTAAACTAAATTATCCACAACAAGTACTACAGTAATTTACCAAGACTAATTCAATAGCACCACCCAAATTGTTTTTACGGTACGCAACAACTTGGAAATACATTTACAATGTGTTTTCTTTGTTAGATGAAAATGGTGCAGATACCTACCTGACCTCACTGTGGGAGTAATATGCCCACAAGGACTGCGATGGTGCAACAATTCAGCCTTCTGGGAAATAAACACTGGCTTTGCCAACCGCAATAACATCCCAGGGAAAATAAAACCAAATCCATGACGTCTCTCAACCTAAATCTGGCTCTGAGTATTTTAGGATCTAATTTAATCCTCTCTGCCCAGCAAGTAGGTTTTGATTAGAGAGTTAACATCAAACATTCACTGCATTCCCATTCCACTAATGTTATCTCCTACCATCAGACACAGAGGAACCTCAGCTCCTGAGAAGGACGGCCAAATTTAAAAGCAGCATTTCAACTCTACAGCCTGGTATGCACAGTCCTAAGATCAACCCCAAAAACCAAGAACCAGCCACATTGATGTTTGAATGTTGAATGCTGAACTGGTGAACTTGCCCCTACAAATGATCATTTTAAATCCCTGTGAATGCCACTGGAGCCGCCATGGGCCAGCAAGGATTGATTACGGTTGACAGAGGGACAAGGCGAGTTGTAGAGTTTGGATGGACTGAGATTTACAGAGGGTGGAGACTAAAAACGGATCGATTGTGCAAATTATGAGAGTGGCACAATTCAGCATTTGGATTTGTTATCTTGGAAATGATCAACTGGGAACTCTTTTATTAATTTGCTACCATTTTGCTAATGATAAATCCATTCATCTCCCATATATGAGCCAAACGCAGGCAGGTGGGACTAGATGGGGCACCTAGGCCGGCATGTGCAAGCTGGGCCGAAGGGCCTGTTTCCACGGTGTATAACTCTATTCTTATATGTATGAGAACTGAAAATGATAACCTTAAATGATTCCCTGAGATAGTCATCCAGTTAGCTTTTGCCAATGTCGAGGAAGGAACTGCAGATGCTGGGTTACACTAAAGATAGACACAAAATGCTGGAGTAACTCAGCGGCACAGGCAGCATCTCTGGATAGAAGGAATGGGTGACGCTTCGGGTCAAAGGTTCCAAAAGTTCAAAGGTTCAAAGGTATTTTGTTGTCACGTGTACCAATTAAGGTACAGCGAAATTCGATTTACCATGCAGTCATACTAAAAAAAGCAACCAGACACACAATTACATAAAAGTTTACATAAACATCTACCACAGTGGATTCCCCACATTCCTCACTGTAATGGAAGGCAACAAAGTCTAATCTTCTTCCTCCTTATTCTCCCACGGTCAGGGCAGTCGAACCATCCGCAGTCGGCCCGATCGAAGCTCTTGTGATCGAGGTGATCTAAGCTCTTGTGGCCCGGAGCTCCCGAAGTCAGTCCCTAACCAGGGACCGCGGGCTCCACGATGTTAAAGTCCGCAGGCTCCCACGGTTGGAGCTCCAAGGTTGTTCCCCGCCAGGGAGCGGCAGCTCCACGATGTTAAGTCCCACAGGCTCTCAATGTCGATCCCCAGCAAGAGGCCGCCAGCTACTCAATGTTAGGCCGCAGTGTGGGTGGAGATAAGTTACGTAAAAAAATCACATCTCCGTCGAGGTAAGAGATTGAAATGTTTCCCCCAATACAACCTCCCCCACCCCCACCCCACCCCACCCCCCACATAAAACAAGCTAAAGAACACTAAAACATACATTTAACACATACCAAAAAAACAACTAAGGAAAAAAGGACGAGGCAGACTGTTGGCGTGGTAGCCATAGACCTTTCTTCAGTCTCCAGAAATGCAGCCTCTCCCGCTGACTTACTCCAGCATTTTGTGTCTATCTTTAGCTTTTGCCAACTCTTGGCATGGAGGCTGAATGCACATTTTCAAGTTGCAAATAGCAGACAGGAACCCAGAGGCAGTTCACGGGAGCCTGGACCGAGAAAAGTTGGGTCTGAAGTTCCTCGTGTTTTCCTTCTTTCCCAAATAAAGTTGTTTCAAATAGTTGCCCCACATTTTATGTTTCAACCTGCCATATAGTGCAATACTGCTCAAACCTTTAAGCAAATAGGGATCACTGAGAGAATGCTCAGAGTGAAAATCTGCAACTTCATCTTTGCAATTTGGTGTGTGAATGTGCGTTTAATTGTTTCAAGAGTTGATAAATAGGCAGGAATAGAAAGGAAATTATCCAAACAATGAAAAACCTGGGAGTGAACACAACTTTCCAAAAATAACCACAACGTCGCCTGTGTCTATAGTTGTCAGAGCTCCAGATAAAACCGTGCCAAGTATCATTCCACACATCACAAAGTCACCTTAACTGAATAGTGGAGAGGCTGACGGAAGAAATGTACCTGTTTATGTACAGCCACAGAAACGTATGAGCATCGCCCTTACGTCTTCTGCTTGTCTTGGGAGACACCACACAAACCCGCCAGCGTTTAGTTTAGAGATACAGCACGGAAACAGGCCCATCAGCCCACCGACCAGCGATCCCCACACACTAACATTATCCAACACTCACTCGGGACAATTTACAATTACACCAAGCCAAGTCACCTACAAACCTGTACGTCTTTGGAGTTTGGAAGGAAACCGGAGCGCCCAGAGAAAACCCACGCAGGTCATGAAGAAACGTGCAAACTCCATACAAACAACCACCCATAGTCAGGATCGATCCCGGGTCTCTGGCGCTGTAAGGCAGCAACTCTACCACTGCACCTATATTTAATAGTCCTGAGTTTACAAGATTTAAGAAGTTGGATGTTGAATTAAGAACATCTACCCCAGTCAATCTCTGTCAATTTCTTTCTCATGTCCAGTTTTTATTTAGTAAAAATGCCTTGAAATGGGATATGAACATTATTTATCAACAGGTTTACTTTTGAATCTGTAAAATGACATGTTGTGGGAGAAAGGACCAAATATTTTTCTTCTGGCAAAAGACAGAATTGCATGCATGTGGCTGCTTTCCAAACTAAACAAGCTGGTATAATTTGTAGGAAGGAACTGCAGATGCTGGTCCCCCCAACACCTCCTATTCCTTCTATCCAGAGATGCTCTCTATCCATTCCTTGACCTCACTATCTCCATCGCAGGCGATAGACTCCTGACTGACATCCATTATAAACCCACTGACTCCCACGGTTATCTGGACTACTCTTCGTCCCACCCTGCTTCCTGTAAGGACTCCATCCCATATTCCCAATTCCTCCTTCTACGCCGCATCTGCTCCCAGGATGAGGTGTTCCACACCAGGGCATCACAAATGTCCTCATTCTTCAGGGAACGGGGATTTCATTTCGGAGTCACGTGAGTGACTTCGTGAAGAGCCCGCCGGCACGCATGCGCGACATATCGTCGCAACGCATTGCTGCCGACGGCTGGCGGTGGGGTGCGCTCCCCGCCAGCCCTTCATAAAGGGCCTGTCCCACCAGCACGCAACTATATGCGATGAACGCGATCAAACCGGCAGCGGGGGCCGCGCGGAGGTCGGGTGATCCCCTGTACAGGGCCGGTCCCACCAGCATGCGCCTGCATGCGGCAAGCGCAACTAAAGCGGCAGTAGGGGCCGCGCGGAGGTTGGGTGAGTAGCGCAACGCGGCGCAAAGCGAGGCGAACTTGAAGCAAGTCCAAGGTAAGTTCGCCAGGACTTAGAGGGGCACACAGAGAGGGGCACCGAGACACACACACATACAGGGCCACGGAGCCACACACATAGAGGGTCACGGAGGCACTTACAAATAGTTTCACGGAGGCACGATGTCCGGGCGGTGTATAAATGTCGCGGCGACTGCGAGCCGACAAACCGTTGCCGCGCGGGATTTTTGGGATATTGTCGGTTTTTCGGAGCCCCGCGCGGCGTCGGGACGAACTCGGGACGAACTCCGCACAATTCCGCACGGCTCCGGCGATCGAAGTGGGACCGGCCCCGCGTCGCCGGACGGCTCAAGCGACCACGTTAGGTCGCGCTAATCGCATCGAGTTGCATGCTGGTGGGACAGGCCCTTAAGGAACCACCTGGGTAAGTGATACTAACCTTCAGTTGGTTCGTCCTTGTTGTCTGTTTTCTTTCAGCAAGGGCGTGGATTGGGAGTACGGAGGAAATGTCCGGTCGAAGTCGTCGGCCATCTGTCCCGGCGCCCTCATTATCGACTACACCTGGGGCCGGGAGGAAGGCGGGGAAACCGGAGAATCCTGTTCCTGCAGGTCGGGACCCGCTCACTCACCACAGCTCCGGGGAGGAGTTCATGGAGGCGGACAGCGGGGTGCCACCAGAGCAGGTGGACCCTGCTGCAGCATTCAGGTCGCCAGCGGGCCCGTTGGCGACCTCGGGCAAGGGGTCGCGTGCAGCCGCACGGCCCCCCTCCTCTAGCCCTCCAAGGAAGGGCAGGGGAGGAGCCCGTAAGCCTAACCCTTCACGGGCTAAGGCATCACCTGCCGCCCAGCTGCGGTCTGGTGCAACGGCGGGACCCAGGTCTATGGTGAGGTCTAGCATCCAACCCCCAAACCCCGAAGCCGGGACGGGGGGCTTGGGTAGGGTCCCGCCTCGGTCGCCGAGTCCACCATGGATGGGAGGACGAGACCATGCGTCGGCAAGGTCCACGATGTGGGCAGCCGGCAAGCCCGCGCGGGCGTCGGATCTCCATGCTTCTGCTGGTGCCGACTCCCAGCCGCTTTTGCCCTTCGTGGCAGCGGCTTCCGCTCCCGCTAAATGGAGGCGGTTGAACACATCTCCCGCGCGGGAATCGCACGGTTTCGCTTCGGCGGCCGCAGCGACATCTACCGGCACCGAGATCGCCTCGACGAGGTGCGGGCCGATGACAGGAGCCCCGGCAATTTTTCTGAGCCGGAGGACTCCGACCACCCGAGTGTTCAGGGTGGCGGGCGTATTGACCGGATGGAGCGGCTACTGGAGCTTCTGCTTCACAATCAACAGCAGCAAGCGTCCAGCATCGACAGGCACAGGGCCGTCTCACCAGCCTCCATCACCAGTTTCGAACAGCCAGAAGAGGAAGGGTTTGTTGACCCTGCACCACCTCCGTCGGAGCCGCCGCCGGAAGATCTTCTCGATGTGGCGGCGAAGTTCGCTGCCCCACTCACCACTGGGCTTCCTCTCAACCCCAAGCTGGCTGCCACGGTGGATTTCCTCACAAACCATCAGCTCCAGGAGGAAGTCCTTTCTCAGGCTATCCATCGCCACAAACCTCCGTCTAACTGCAATGCCCTTAATGTGCCTGTGGTCAATACGCCCATATGGGGCAACATCGGCGTGGCTATCCGACATCAGGAGCTGAAGCTCCAGCGGATCCTGAAACTTCTCACGGCCGGTATTACCGCCTTTGCGCGATCGGTCGATGGGGAAGATCTTAATCTAGACCAGGAGGATGCATTGGCGCTGTTATGTGCCACCCAACATGAGATCAATGCCTTCCGCAAACACAGCATCCGCCCGTCACTCAACCCAAAGTTTGCTGGGTTGTGCAAACCACCACCGCCACCGCCGCCCCGACAGCTCTTCGGAGAAGACCTCCCGAAGAGGGTCAAAGAGCTTGATGAGGTAGCCAAGACGGTGGGACTCATGCGATCACAGATCGCCCCCAGGCCGTCGGCCCCGAAAGCTCCGCTTGCCCGACCACGAGGCTCGGTTGCTCCAGCAACCAGAACATATACTTCAGTGCCACATCGTTATCAACAGGCCCAGCAACAGCGGTCTTTTTTGGGGCCAGGACCGCAGCGGCCCCAGTGGAAAATGAAGACACCCCAATATCAGCCCAACCCAGCACCTCTGCGACCAACCAAACATGTCAAGGACCGCCGATAACCATGGAGGTGCTGACCAGGCCATTGCTGCAGTATGGCCTCTCCACCCGAACTATGGCCACCATTGGGGCATCGTGCCGAGAGTCGACCAGGCGAAGATACCTCTCCCACATCGCAAAATGGGAAGCCTACTGCAGCCGCTCTCGCATCACATATGACGATGTCTCCATAGCCGACGTCCTGGAATTCCTCGCGGGGTTGCACCACGATGAACACTTAAGTTACAGTGCCATCAACAGCGCCAGGAGTGCGCTGTCATTCTACCTCAAGATTGAGGTAGGATCCAACAGGCTAGTGTCCAGACTCATGCGGGGTATATTCAACATGAATCCGCCTACACCACGCTATAACATCACCTGGGATGTCAGGGATGTACTAACCCTGCACAGGACGTGGTCACCCATGGAAGGGTTACAGCTGGACAAACTCACCATGAAACTGGTGATGTTACTAGCGCTGACTTCAGCACAGCGGGTACAGACGCTCCATAAACTCCGTATTGACAGGATGATCTCTACCCCTGGAGAAGTAGTATTCTTTATTGATGAGCTACTAAAGCAGCAAAGACCTGGGTGCACAGGGCTGCAGCTGAAGTTCCCGGCATACCCCGCAGATGCTAGGCTATGTTTAGCCACTCATATCCGTCACTATGTCAGGGTGATGAGACGCATCAGAGGAATGGAGAAATACCTGCTTGTCACTCACAAAAGACCTCACCATCGAGTGACAGTCCAGACGATATCCAGGTGGCTCCGGATCGTCTTGGGTAAGTCAGGTATTGACACTAATGTGTTCAAGTCTCACTCCACCAGGGCTGCATCAACGTCGGCGGCGAGGGTCATGGAGGTGCCCATGGACCATATTCTCGCCACAGCAGGATGGGCGAATGAAGCTGTGTTCCAGCGATTCTACAATAAGCCTGTTGCTGCTCCCCTACAGTTCGCGGAGGCCGTGCTGAACGCCGGGCAAGAACGTGGGGATGTCCCCGAATAAGGGGTTTTGCTTTGTTGTTAATAAATATTCTTTTGTTTTTCAGTATAACCTGGTTTCAGCAACTTGTTTACTCCCATCCATCCTTGCTAGTGGTGTGTCAGCATGGACGTGGTCCAGGGCGTGTAATCACAGAAGCTTTGAAGTCTTCACGAAGTCACTCACGTGACTCCGAAATGAAATAGTAAGATTGAACGAGAACTTACCAGTTCGAAGGTTGATCTTTATTTCATGAGGAGTTGCGGTGAGGGATTTCGTGCCCTCCGCTCCCAACCCTCGATCATACTCAACTGGTAATTAGAGTCTCTTCAATCTTACTATGCCAAGTCATTTCTGTTGTTGTTTCTGTGATTCCACACCGCTACTTTGAAGAATGTCGCGCATGCGTGCCGGCGGGCTCTTCACGAAATCCCTCACCGCAACTCCTCATGAAATAAAGATCAACCTTCGAACTGGTAAGTTCTCGTTCAATCTTACTGTTCCCCTCCCCCACTATAGATGAGGCTCGCACCAGGGTCTCCTCCATACCCCGTAACACTGCCCTCTCTCCCCACTCGCAACAAGGGCAGAGTCCCCCTGGTCCTCACCTTTCACCCCACCAGCCGGCACATACAACACATAGTCCTCCGCCAGTTTTGCCACTTCCAACGTGACCACACCACTCGCCACATCTTCCCATCTCCCCCCCTGTCTGCCTTCTGCAAAGACCGCTCCCTCCGCAACTCCCTTGTCAATTCTTCCCTTCCCTCCCGCTCCACTCCTTCTCCGGGCACTTTCCCTTGCAACTGCAAAAGATGCTACACTTGTCGCTTTACCTCCCTCCTCCACTCCATTCAAGGGCCCAAGCAGTCATTCCAGGTCTGACAGAGGTTCACCTGCACCTCCTCCAACCTCATCTATTGCATCCGCTGCTCTAGATGCCAGCTGATCTATATCGGTGAGACCAAGCAGAGGCTTGGCGATCGTTTCGCTGAACACCTCTGCTCGGTCCACATTAACCAACCCGACCTCCCGGTGGCTCAGCACTTCAACTCCCCCTCCCATTCCATATCCGACCTCTGTCCTGGGCCTCCTCCACGGCCAGTGAGCAACACCGCAAGTTGGAGGAACAGCACCTCATATTCCGCTTGGGGAGTCTGCATCCTCTTGGCATGAACATCGAATTTTCTCAATTCTGTTAACCCTTGTGGTCTCCTCCCCTTCATACCTCTCCCTCAGCCCTCGGGCTCCTCCTCGTCCTTTTTCCTTTCTTCCCTCCGCCTCCCCCCACATCAGTCTGAAGAAGGGTTTCAGCCCGAAACCTTGCCTATCTCCTTCGCTCCATAGATGCTGCTGCACCCGCTGAGTTTCTCCAGCATTTTGTGTACCCTGCTCTCTACCCTGCTGAGTTTAGTTTAGAGTTACAGCACGGAAACAGGCCCTTCGGCTGATCGAATCCGTGACCACCAGCGATCGCCGCACATCAACACTATCCTACACACTTACTAGGGCCAATTTACACATACAGCAAGCCAATTAACCTACATACTTGTACGTGTTTGGAGTGTGAGACGAGGAAACCAAAGATCTCGGAGAAACCCCCCCCCCCCCCACAGGGAGAACGTACAAACTCCGTACAGGCAGCACCCGTAGTCAGGATCGAACCCGGTTCTCCGGTGCTGCAAGCACTATAAGGCAGAACTCTACCGCTTCGCCACTGTATCACCCCTGTAACTTCAGCATTTTGTGTCTACTAAGCTGGTATGAAGCAAGCATTACCCCTGTGCCTTTTCTGAAAATGACAAAGTCTTAACATTCAAAATGTGTTGAAAGGATCTGCAGATGCTGCTTTATACCGAAGATAGACACAAAATGCTGGATCTTACCTTACACATAATTCCTTAAAAAAAAACCCCAGGCCATAAAATGTAGCTCTCCATGGCCACTCTTTGGATGTCAGGTGTGTCGCTTTGCTTCCAACTTGCCACCCCTTGGACAACGTGCAGGAAGGAACTGCAGTTGCTGTATTAAACTGAAGATAGACATAATGTGCTGGAGTAACTCAGCAGGATACCCCAGCGGTATGAACATTGACTCCTCTAACTAGGCATGTTACAAAACTTACCTTGAGCAGCGCTGCAGTACTGCCGCTCCCCGTGTGCGCGACTTTGGCGCCTTTCAGAGGGGGGCGGGCTTAAAGTGCCGATTTTCCACAGGCAGGAAAAATCGATCCATGTCGGGCAATTTTGTTGCGGAAGAAAAATCGCTCCGACATTTCATGAATGAAGGTATTTTTAAATTACTCTAAATTATTTATTAACTAGAGTAATTTAAAAATCACCTTCAAAAGCCGTGAGAACCGACAACTGGAAGGATTTTGTGTAGGGGAGAAAAAAAGGTAGTTTATTTTTATATTAAAAGTTGTTTTTTCGGGAGGCTTTAATGACATTTTCATGTTGCGAAATGGGGTCCAAAAAAATGTATGAACAAACAGTATTTTTTCTCCCGACTTCACCGCTAACCGCAACGTTCCAATCCACCGCATTCCACTAAAACCCACTCGCTAGTTGATTTAAATGGCCATTAATTTACAGGAATCAAGCACTAAATTCCTTCCATTTGGCCCAGAAATTCATGAAAATGAGATTTAAAAATTATGTTATATTGTGAATTATTGTGTGAATGTTATTTGGACACTTAGGCAATTTAAAAAAAGTTTATCTTTTCTTAGGAAATGGATAGATGTTTAGATCTACTCATTGAATTTTGTTATTAGCTACAATTAGATAACTAACTAATTATATGCTTTAATTTCAGGTCATCCAAGTAAGATTGTTTCATATTTATTTCAGAATGCTTCAATCTATAATAAGTGAAAATTTCATTGAGTTCTCTTAATTTTTAAGAAAGTTATGGGCTTTTAACTGATCCAGATCACAGCTTTTGAGTTAAGTCAATTAAAGGGCAATGGGGAACAAGATGCTAATTTCCGAGTATGAAAATGGCCATAACTTTCTTAATACTGAAGATATGAAAGTGAATTAGGTGTCAAATTAAACTTGTTTTTTTGCTTTATCTGATGGGATAAATTGCAGACTTGATTTTTAAAATCTCAAAATTTTGTAACATTGCTACTCTAACTTCAAGCTTTCCCTCTCTCTCCATCCCTCCCCTTTCCAGTTCTCCAACCTGTCTCCGGCTACATTTTATCTCTGTTTGCATTCCCTTTACACTTACATAAGGAACATACAAGTCCTTATTTATGCATCTCCCTCTCCCCTGACATCAGTCTGAAGAAGCGCCTCAAGCCAAAACTTCACACATTCCTTCTCTCCAGAGATGCTGCCTGTCCTGCTGAGTTACTCCAGCATTTTGTGTTTATCTATGAGAAAAACAATGGTCACTTAAAATAAATTGTGTGATATTTGTGCCCTTTCTCCACCTTTATTTCTGCTTTTTCATTCATCACTTATAAAAGTAAAGGCACAAAGTCATAAATGATACAGCACAGAACCAAGCCCTTTGGCCCACCATGTCCATGCCAACCAGGAAGTACCCTTCCATGGTCAAGCTATTTTGCAGCATCCAGTCTATAGCCTTCGGTGTCTTGGTGGTTCGTGCTCACCGAGATAATAGAAAGATTAAACGAGAACTTACCGTTTGATGTTTGATCTTTATTTTATGAGAAGTTGAAGTGAGGGACTACGTGAAGAACCCGCCAGCCCGCATGCGCGTCAATCTTCAGAGCAACTGTATGAAACCACAGACCACTTGCATGAACTTAAATTATAGAAAGGTTAATAACACTTGACTTACCGAATGATTTTTATGAGATTCAGGGTTGGGAGTGGAGCGCACGTAGTCCCTCACTTCAACTTCTCATAAAATAAAGATCAAACTTCAAACGGTAAGTTCTTGTTTAATCTTTCTATTTTATATCGAAGTCTCGTGATGAGACTATGTGAAGCCTTCAAAGCTCTGTGGTTTCATGCAGTAAACCAACCGGCGTGTGAAACACTTAAACAGATAAACCATAAATGGTTGAATGGACATGGACCATTAACAACATGATGCTAACTTTACATACATAAACATTGCCCTTAATCGGACCACAGTCCCAATTGCCTTTGAGTTAGGCAATAGCTCATGCAACACAGTTCAGAATTCTATCTGCAACCATCCAGACATGTTTAACGACATTTTTATAACTTCTGAAAGTGCACCATGTGAGCCTCCTGCTGTTGCAAGAAGATGATCAAAGGGGGATATCCATTCTATTGGCTGCTAATGAACCAGCCCCTCTGAAATTGAAATTCTTTGAATTCACTCCTGCTATTAGCTGCTTACACTCTATTCATGTTGAGATAGTCTGCACCAGCAATTTATTGTGAAACTATTAAATAACAATGAAGAAAACTATCCTTCACCTCATAGGTTCTAGTAAGCTCAGTGTACCTGTATACACAATAAACACCCCCAATCTCCGATCTGGTGGGTATGTTGTCAACTCCAAATTATACCCAACCGTGCCCGTTTTGCTTTATGAGATCATTCCAATAACAAGCTACCCTCATGTCAGATATTACCCAGAGATCCAGCCCGAGATGGATTAAAGACCGTGCTTTTTGTGCTGAAATCAATTGCCAAAAGCATAATTAACTTAAAAGATACTGCTCCAAAATTAGGAATACAGTTGATGAATATCTGCATAATAATGTTTACTGATACACATTCCACACTACTTTGAGTCTAGGCTTTAAAGTGTTCATATAAAAGACAGCTTCCATAACCTTAGTCAACAGTTGGTGCATAACCCAATCATTTGTTGTCCCACTTATAGTACTATATACAATGAGCAAGCAGCATGAGCAGTGTCAAATGTGCTATAACATAATCGCTTCTCTAAGCCCAAACTGAAAGAACCACAAACCTCTGCTACTTCAGTTTAAAAGTAGCTCACATGTGTCCTTCACAAACTTCACATACAACTAACCGCACAAGAAATAGGCTGAACTAGCCACCATTCGAGTCTTCGAGTAAGTAGGAGTCTCCTTCAGCCGCTTTTTTTACAATGGAAGCCCTGGATGAGTAGGCCAAATTGGCACTATTAAAATTCATGTCGCCTCAACTTTAATTATCTTAAGAGGCATTTACTGATATAAAACCCCCTGAGTCTTATATGCTACAAAAGCATGTCATATATAAACTCCATGACACAATGCCCCTTTAGATCTGAGTAGGGCAGCATTAACTTTAGAATCTTTGAAAATAGCCTAGGCCTAAAGTCAACCCGCTAGGTAGAGCATAACATTTCCACCACTGGCTTTGTCATGAAAAACACCAGATATATCGGTGCCTCTCGTGTATAGATATGGAAAAATAGGCATCTTCAAGATCGATTGAGGCCCTAAATCCTCTGAATCAGCTAAATTGCTGAATGACAATTATCCACCTTAAACTGGTTAACCAAACACATGATCAGACTAGCCAAATCCTAGCCTGATTTGGCATGCTCCACTTTCCTTCAACCTTGAGAAAATATTAGAAATATACCCCCCTTGTTCTTAGGCAGACGACTCATCCTTTGTGAGATGTCTCTGTTTCCACTTGGATAGCCATAGTTTCTTCTATTGACCATAAGGACGGAAATTTTGGCTTCTCTTGCCACGGAGGAATAATCAACCAGGAACTGAATCTTCTAATCGGTTATGATTTGTAAACCGGAAACATTCGGAGGTTATCTGTCCCCACCTGTTTGTCGGACCGTCTCAGCTATCCCCGACTTGAATATCGACAGCAGATCTCATGTGACTAATGTAATAACATTCACATACTCAAACCACCTCCACCTCATTGTGCTTTGCTATCCATGACGAGACAGACGATGACTGAAGATGAGATCAAGGCGGTTTCTGAGAAAGCACTTGCTATAAAAACCCACCAAGAAGATCCTTGGCCTCAGACAGAAGACAAACACTCAGCTGATCCTAGACTATGCTCTGTCCCCTTGCACAGACACCATGACCCGCTGGGGACAGTACTGAGTATGAGGAGAGTACAGCAACCATGGTGAGCGCTGAACCTGCAAAGAAAAGCCCTCTGGCTTTGATAGTAGTGTAAGCCTGTTGCTCCAACCAGCCTCCGTGGAGCGGTATCTGCTACTCACTAGGTAGAGGTGATAAGAGTGGGCGGCGCGACTCTCATCGCAGCGGCCTCTGCAGTCCGTCTGTCTTTTTTTATTTTTTTGTCTCATTTTGAGTGTAGTTATAGTGTTTTTTTTTTGCTGTGTATGTGTGGAGGGGTGGGGGGCGAGGTGGGGGAAACATTTAAAATCTTTTCCCTGTACGGAGGACCCGACCTTTTCTCTGTCGGGTCTCCGTTGCCGTTGGGGCCTAGCACCGTGGAGCGGCCTCCAACCGGACCTGGGGCTCCAGTCACGGAGCCTGCGCACTCACCATCGTGGAGCTGGCCGAGTTCGGAATGGGACGAGCTGTGGTGGTGCGCCGCTGCTGCCCGACCCCGGAGATTCGGAGGCTCCAGCTGCAGGCCGGTGGATGGTAACACCGGGAGCTCGCGGGTCCCTGGCGGGAGACCGCTTTTCGGAGCTCCCGCGGTGGCAACTTCTCCGCCCGAGTTGCGGGGTTGAAAATGACCTGGAGCGGGGCCTTACATCGACCGGCGCGGCTTTAATGGCCGCGGAACTTGCTAGCGCCCGCCAGGGGCTCTAACATCAAGACCCGGAGCGCAGCCTTGCATCGCCCGGATGGCTGAATGGCTGCAGGACTTATTTACCATCGCCCGCCGGGGGCTTTGACTCTGACATCGGGAGGAGAATGGGGGGTGCAGGGGAGAGATAAGACTTTGCCTTCCATCACAGTGAGGAGGAGATTCACTGTGATGGATGTTTGTGTAAATTGTGTTGTGTCTTGGTTCTTTTTCTTGTTTGTATGACTGCAGAAAATAAATTTTGTTTGAACCTCGTCAAATGACAATAAACGGTATTATATTGTATTGTATTGTAAATGTATGCAGGTAAACGGAAGTCTACCCCCAAAGGGTGTATTACCACACCCACCACAGCCTCTTTCTCTTGAGAAAAATTAGCATAAATTGGATAGGCCACAAGCCTATACCATCCTAACACAATTGAGTTTAGACTGCGTATAACACAGAAATACCCTCTACTGACATTGTACAAGCCGAATCCTTCCCTGAGAAATCTCAAAACATTCTGGGGTTAAAGCCTTTCGACTTTGCTTTTTCCTCAACTGATGGCATTAACCTACAAACCTCCAGTGTCTGACAGAATCAGAACATCAGATCCTTATGCGGCTAGAATTGAAGCGTGGCATCCACTTGGTGTGGGAATACAAGTTCCCTGTCAACTCCTCACAGTCAGCGTGACCCTCAGAGTGGAAAATATCATAATGCAACCCTGAACCAGGAGTTGCTGCCGCATCCTCTGCCTGGAAGGACCAATCTCAGTCGCCAGTGTGCGCTACACATTCTCTTCACCAAGGTGAGCGCGATGGCCCTGGCCTAAAGGCCTCTGGATAAGTCTGAATTGAGTAGGCCTGGTGTTCCAACCAGCCTCAGAGTAACGATTCCTGGCGTTAGTTAAATGTAGAGGTGGTATGCCCGCCGGAATACTGAAGCCCTACCCACATAGGATGGTTCCGCCACCCCCGCAGCCGTCTAAAATTCTTGCTGCAAGTCTTAAACTTGCTAACATAAGTCCTCTCCAAAGAGATACTTTGCAGGCTGCATGTTACTGGCCCTGCATAAATGAGCAATTTTTTAGGAATTACCTCAAGCCTTATATCATTTTGTGAAGGCAATTTTGCTCCAACTGCGTATTACATAGAAGTGTTAATGCATCTTCTGCACTAACGAAAGCTGAACCCAGCTACTTCCCTTGCAAAGGCCGTAATGACATCAGTGAACAGTCTTTGGTTATGCTGAAATTTTAATTCTTTGCCCACGTATCACCACTGAGATGTCCCGAATAGTGAGATTGCCTTTTGGAGCATCCAAAGTCAGGCAGTTCATCTGGACTGGCATATTTCCCAGCCGGATCCAGCATATACCCATCCTTAGCTGATGAGGTTAAATCACTGATGCTCTTAGCCAGATCTCCTCCAGTGGATCTCCTATCCCCGAAAGGATGGCCAATTATGTGACAAGAGCCAGAACTCCTTCATATGATTAAACTGCAGCATATCCCCCATAGGTGCAGGGGATTCTAATTCCTTGTCAATATCCCCTTAGTCGGAGTTACTTATGTAATAATCTCCAGTAGTCCCCTCTACTGAGCGGGAGATAAAATAACGCAACCATGAACCAGGTGTTGCTTCCCCTCTTCTGAGCGGGAGATATTGTAACGCAAACCTGAGCCAGGTATTGCTTCCCCTCTTCAGAGTGGAAGATATACAATGCAGCCCTGAGCCAGCTGTTGCTTCCACAGGCATCTGACTGGAACATCCTGTAAGTGTCTCCTGAGCCAGGAGCACAATACTATTATATGCTCACTGGACAGGTCGCGCCTGCTAATGACTCCGAGTCCGGGCTTGCTCCCTTCTGGAGCCCCAATGGAGTCTAGAGGGGAGGAATATAATGAAACCCTGAGCCAGGTGTTGTTTCCTACAAGCATCTGACTGGCTCCCTTTTTGAGCCTCAACGGAGGTGTCTGTATAGGTCAGCTCTCCGCGACCAGTCACCTGCTCTCTTGGAGCCCCAAAACCGAGTTGTCTGTGCGGGTCGCCCCCGTCAATTTCTCCGTGACCAGCCGCCTGCTCCCTCTCGGAGCCTTAATGGCGGTAGCTGCACCGGTCGTGCCGTCAGCCTATTAATTCCAGCCGCCTGCTCCTCTTCGGAACCTCCACGGCGGTAGCTGCACAGGCTGCGCCAGCTTCTCCGGGCCTGTTGCACCTATTTTCGGAGCAGTGGCCCATTCCTGAAACAAAAACCCCTTACCTGCCGGAGCAGTTTCGTATTGACAAGCTTGCGGGCTGGCGGGTTCTTCACGTAGTCTCATCACGAGATTTCGATATAAAATTCAATGTAGTGAGTCTTTGCCTTCGCAAGCTCAAGGTCAGTACACTCTAGATTCTATCCATCCACTGTGTGAAGAGAAAATTCAGCTTCAGATCCACTCTAAATCATTTACCTATCTGGCGAACCGTATGAGGGGGAGAGGTGGTCGGGTGCCTAGAACAAAGAGGGACAAACGGAACTCTATGAGTGTGTAGGAAGGAACTGCAGATGCTGGTTTCAACCGAAGAGAGACACGAAATGTTGGAGTAACTCAGCGGGACAGGCAGCATCTCTGGAGAGAAGGAATGGGTGATGTTTCGGGTCATAGAAACATAGAAAATAGATGCAGGAGTAGGCCATTTGGCCCTTTGAGCCAGCACCACCATTCATTATGATCATGGCTGATCATCCAAAATCAGTACCCCGTTCTGGCTTTTTCCCCATATCCCTTGATTCCCTTAGCCCTCAGAGCAAAATCTAACTCTCTCTTGAAAACATCCAGTGAATTGGCCTCCTCTGCCTTCTGTGCTCCCTGGGTGAAAATGTTTTTCCTCATCGCTTTCCTAGATGGCCCACCCCTTATTCTTAAACTGTGACCCCAAGTTCTGGACTCCTCCAACATCAGGAACGTTTTTCCCGCATCTAGCCTGTCCAATTTTATATGTTTTGAGACTCTTCGTCAGATTGAGTCTGGGGAGAGGGAGATACAGAGATAAAGAAGTGTAAGGTGTGAAAATGAGGCAAAGGGGATGAGGATAAAGAAAAAAGATCATTGTTACCTCGGAGAAGTTAACAACAAAGCAAACAGAGATAAAATGTAAACGAGGATGGTCAGACTGGTCGGAGAACAGGGAAGGGGGGAGGGATGGAGAGAGGGAAAGCAAAAGTTACTTGAAGTTATAGTAGCCAATATTCATACCGTTGGGGTGTAAGCTACCCAAGCGAAATATGAGGTGTTGTTCCTCCAATTTGTATTGGGCCTCACTCTTACAATGGAGGAGGCCCAGGCCAGAAAGGTCAGTGTGGGAATGGGAGGGGTTGTTAAAGTGTTGAGCAATTGGGAGATCAGGTAGGTTTACCTACACCCAGCTAACAATGATCTCTTCTACATTTTCCTTGATGTCCTTCCCCATTATCTCCTTATCTCTGTATCTCCCTCTTCCTGGACAGCCTGGAAAAGGGTCTCGACCTGAAACGTCACCCATTCCTTTTATCCAGAGATGCTGCTTGTGCCCGTTGAGTCAATTTCTGTGCATTTTGCACAGCTTTTGTGTCTATCGCCGGACTCGAATGAGTATTTTGTGACTCTGTTGACGCCAGATCCATGGCAACCCTTTGCGTACTTTGTGTATTTTATGCAAAAACAAAGAATGTTACTGTACCTATGAAGAAATGACAATAAAGTATCATTGGATTGAATCATTGACCTGTGACCTGAATCATTACCCCTATGCTCTCTGGTTTTATACACCACTGCAATGAGAAAAATGTTCCTACTATCTAGAGAAAACAAACTGCAGGAAGAATAATGTATCAATATCTATCTGCCTATGTCCCACATAATTGTTAATACCTCAATCAGGTCTCCTCAACCTCCTCTGCTTCAGGGAAAACACATATATAACAAAACTACATTATTGTAAAGTTCATCCGAGCCGCCCTCTGCACCCCGTCCCGTGCGATTTTGGGATAGGGGACTAAAAATGGTTGTCGATGAAGGAGTTAAAAGCCATGAGATGAAACCTCAAATTCTGCCAGAGTTAAAAAACCCTTCCCTAAGTTTAATTTTAATTCAGTTTAGAAACACAGCTTGGAACAGGCCTTTGGCCCTCTGAACCCACGCTGACCATCAATCACCTGTTCACACTGATCACACAGTTCCCTGATCCCTAACCAGTCTGAAGAAGGGTCTCGACCCGAAACGTCGCCTATCTCCTTCGCTCCTTAGATGCTGCTGCACCCGCTGAGTTTCTCCAGCCTTTTGTGTACCCACACTAGTTCTATGTTATCCAACTTTTGCATCATCTCCCTGAATATTTGAGGTCAATTTGATACAATGATACAATTTATTTGTTGTCATTTGAACCTCATTGAAGTTCAAACGAACTTTGGTTCCTGCAGTACCTACAAACACGCACATCTTTGGGATATGGGAGGAAACCGGACCGTCCAGAGGAAAACCAAGCAGTCATAGGGAGGACGTGCAAACAGCAGCCAAGGACAGGATCGATCCCGGGTCTCTGGTGCAGTGAGGCAGCAATGTAGTTTCGGAAGGAAAGGAAGAAACTGGCTCAGCCTCGGCTGAAGGAAAGGTGCCTAGCAGACAAACCCATCAAATCAAGCCAAGAGATCAAGGAACGAGGAGGAAGGGTCTCGACCCGAAACATCACCTATCCCTGTACTCCAGAGCTGCTGTCTGACCCGCTGAGTTACTCCAGCTTTTAGTGTCTATCTTCAGACAAAGGAATGAACCTGTCTGGTCCGATGAAACAAATAGAGTGAGTCGTTAAGACAAGCTTTCATTATGAAGGACTATTTGACATGATTTGTAAGGCGCGCCTGCAGTACATTGTGTTCTGGTTTGAATTGCTGAACCTCCTCAACAGGAAAGGCCTGCGTGTGTCCCGGTCGAGACAGACAAGAAGGCAAACAAGGAGAGTGTGGATTGTAAAAGACAGACACCCATAAGGGAGTCTTGAAGGGTGGCTGTGGATTAAGGTGAATTACTTTAAGTGACCATGGGAGTGGTTTTCCCCCTGGAACATTCACCCTCTGACTTCTACAAATAACTGCATTTTATTTATGGAGTGTCAGGAGTTTTCATGACAAAAGCTGCAATAAAATAAAATCCCACATTTAACAAAGTTTTATTCTTTTCTTGCACGAGGATGTTCCAAATGCATCACATCTGATGTGTAATCGCTGTTAGTTCTGTTTAGAAAATCTTTATATTCAAACAAAGTCCTTCTCTCCATGCTGCCTCACCCGCTGAGTTTCTCCAGCATTTACGTCTGCCTTCAATATTGGGGTAGGTTTTCCAATCAGCTCTGTTCCAGAGCCATTAATACTTAGAGCACATAAAGTTATCAATAAAGGACAGTTTTTGCTCTGCAAGTATTGTTGTGCAAATGATATATGGTGTTAATTGGGTATAAATGCTGTAACAACTTTAGAGTGAGGGTAAGGTTAAAAATATAACATTTAACTCCAGATAATAATCTTGGGAAATAAAATGTTACGCATGAATGCAATCTTCACACTCAGTGGAGAAAATTATACTTTATCATTTCATGTCTGTTTTCTTTTAAATACGCACTAACGTTATTTGCTGCCTGTCAACCTCTCCTACACTGAAAATCCACTCTTATCACCTTGAATCTCTTTTCTTCGGGTTTTATTTGTTGTTTGAAATACTAAAAATGGCAGAATTGAAATTCAGTTATAAAAAAAATCCTCCTCCTAGTCCATTTTATTCTCCCCTCATAGTCTAGTTTTTTTTTCTCTCTGCATTCCCATTCTGTACCAGATATGACATTGAATTTGGTAGGAAGGAACTGCAAATACTAGTTGAAAACGAAGATAGACACAGAGAGCTGGAGTGACTCAGCGGGACAGGCAACATCTCTGGAGAGAAGGAAAAGGCTTGACCCGAAACGTCACCCATTCCTTCTCTCCAGTGATGCTGCCTGTCCTGCTGAGTTACTCCAGCTCTTTGTGTCTATCAATGACATTGAATTTGCCTGACCCGCTGAAGATTCTATCACCTGGTGTTTTTTTTGTAAATCAGCGTCTGCATTTCCTTGCGTCTCTACTTCACTGCTTCACTGTCAAGTCCCCTCTCTCCAGCGGGGTTTCTCTGATACCCCCTCTCACTTTCCCCCCTCTGTGACCTATCACTTGCCAGGCTTTGTCCCACTCCTAAATTTTCCAGTTTTCTCGCCCACCCCCACAATCAGTCTGAAGAAGGGTCCTGACACGAATCATCACTTATCCATGTACTCCGGAGATGCTACCCGACCCTTTGAGTTACTCCAGCACTTTGTGTTTTTTTTTTGCTTAATTGGTTTATTTGGTTTACAGAGATTCCCAGTTAGTTTCCATCCCCATTCAGATTCCAGATGCCCTTTAAACTCATATGTTCAGCAACTTGCTCTAAAAATAATCCAGAACCTCAAGCTGCAAATTGAACAAATGGGAGAAGTTTTTAGGTTGCTGGCGGAAGCAAATTTGGACAGCAATGTTAGGTAGATGTTTAAAAAACGTCTGCTCAACTCTTCACTGTTCCTTTAACCAATTATCTAAAATATCCCGGGTTACACAAAAAGCTGGAGAAACTCAGCGGGTGCAGCAGCATCTAAGGAGCGAAGGAGATAGGCGACATTTCGGGTCGAGACCCTTCTTCCTTCCTCTTATCATTGACCCACATAAGGTTGTATAAGACCATAAGACATAGGAGCAGAATTTGGCCATTCGTTCCACCATTCGACCACGGCTGATCCATTTTCCCCTCTCAATCCTAACTCTCAATCCTAACCCTCAATCCTCTAACCCTAACCCATTCTCCTGCCTTCTCCCCGTATCCTTAGCCACCCTTACTAAACAAGAACCGATTAATTTCCGCATTTAAAATACTCAATGACTAGGATTCCTCCGCCATCTGTGGCAATAAATTCCACAGTTTCACCACCTCCTGGATAAAGAAATTCCTCCTCATCTCCCTAGATCTTCCGCAGCATTGAGCCAGAGACATACGGTTGAAGCTGCTTATTGTGACCGTAGAGGAATTTTGTCAAAAGTTAAAATGACATTCTTGCCCTTCACATGGCATGGGATCTATTTGCAGTTTGTTTCCAGGCTTCCTGAGGTTATTGGTCTGTGTTAATACTTTCCTCGACTGTTGGTGTGCTGTCAGCTGAGGGTCTGTTGCTTGTATTCTTGCCTTTTTTGCCAGACGGTTCTGGGGTCAAATCCCACTGCAGATGTCCTGAACAAGCTGCCAGAGGAACCGCTAGAAGCTATCATTACAAATTAAAAGGCACTTGGACAGATGTAAGGATAAGAAGAGGCTTATGGGATAAATGCAGGCAAATGGGACTAGCCCATTATGCTGACTTGGTCAGCATGGACAAGGTGGGCAGAAGGGTCTGTTTCCACTCTGTATAGCTCTCTGACTGGTGGATAGACACTAAATACTAACTGGCCCTGATCCTGGCAAAGGCAGGAACATCTGAAATCAATCTCTTCCAGCAGAGGAACTGATATAATGATATGGTAGCTTCAAAATACATGCAGGGTTTCGAGTCTCTGTTAGTAAGTTGGTCATCTGTCCCCTTTGTAGCCACAATGGCAGAGTTTTTTGCGTATAGACTAAGAGCGCTGTTGTGTACATTCTGCACTAACCGGGAGATTGTGCTTCTGTATGGAGACAATCTTGATGAGCTGTATGCAAAAACTGTTTCACTGCTTTGAAGAAGGGTCTCGACCCGAAATGTCGCCTATCTCCTTCGCTCCTTAGATGAGTTCCTCCAGCTCTTTGTGTAACCCTGTATTTCACTGCACCTGGTACGTGACAATAAAAAAAACCATTGAAGGTCAGTGCCAAAATGTACTTTGGCAGCCCAGTGCAATGCCACACTGTTGAAGGGAATGTTCCTAGGATTAGATGTTAAACAGGGGCCCTGTTTATTCTACCAGGTGGACTATTTTGAGCGGTGTTTGTTCTTCATGCACCATTACTACGGCAGATCATATGGTTGTTATTGCAATGTGGAAATTGGTTGTTGTACTTCCTATATTAAATCTGTGACTAGTCTTAAAAGAAATTGCTTTGGGATATTTGGAAAGATTATTCTCTTAAATGCAGATTTTATTTTGTTGAGTTAGAATCATAACAAAAAATATTGTAAACAGTTTGGAACTCCCTGAGCAAGTGGGAGAAGTGCAATATGAATACAGGACCTTTAATTTAGGTTGATTGATTAATCGTTCAAAATGGCCAGTTGGCATCACTCTGGGTCAATTATGATTTTGTGTAGGAGGGAACTGCAGACACTGGTTTACACTGAAGTCAGACACAAAGTGCTGGAGTAGCTCAGCGGGACAGGCAGCATTTCTGGATGGAAGGAATGGGCAACATTTCGTATCGAGACCAGACTGCGAGTCAGGGGAGAGGGAGACACAGAGATATGGAAGGGTGAGGTGTGAAAACTAGGCATCAAAGGGAAGAGAAGAAAATTTAGGCAAATGTAGAATAAATCATTGTTAGCTAGGGGAAGGTGACAACGAAGCATACAAAGATAAAAATGTAATTAGAAGGACAGTCAAACTGGTAGGAGAACTAGGATGAGGGAGAGATCTAGAGAGAGGGAAAGCAAGGGTTTCTTGAAGTTAGAGAAGTCAATATTCATATCGCTAGGTTGTAAGCCGCCCAAGCGAAATAGGAGGTGCTGTTCCTCCAATTTGCCCTGGGCCTCACTCTGACAGTGGAGGAGGCCCAGGATGGAAAAGTCACTATAGGAATGGGAGGGGGTGTTAAAGTGTTTAACAACCGGGAGATTATGTAGGTTTAGGCAGACTGAACAGGGATGTTCAGTGAAACGATCGCCGAGCCTGCGCTTGGTCAAATTTTGTTTTTCTGTATTTAAGGAAATTAGTGCAGGAGGAGAGATGGAAGCCATATCAGTTCATATATGTTTACCGAGTTTGTAAATTTGTACACTTAGTTTTCCATTATATAACGAGACATATTATAAGAGACATTCAATGTTGTTCTGTGTGTCAACATCTAAGTGAGTGTGAGTTTGGAAGAATTTGCCACTAAACGATCACAAAATTAAATAATGTAATTAAAATGTTGTTTTGCAAGTGTAGTTGCAGATTTCTTTCAGATGTGGAAGGGCTGAGGAGAATGAGGGCTGGTTCCCAGACCCGATGGAGCCCAGGCAGTGTGTGGTACAGTGGCAGAGCAAATAATCTCCTATAGGGTACGTATCTGCAGGAAGGAACGGCAAATGCTGGTTTAAACCGAAGATCGGCACAAAAAGCTGGAGTAACTCAGCGGGTCAGACAGCTCAGGAGAAAAGGAATAGATGATGTTTTGGGTCAATGCCATTCTTTAAACTCCAGGGTATCTGTCACAGCAGAGGATCCAGAGGCAAAGTGCATGATCAACAATCTGTTTTGGAGGGAGGGAGCTTCTTTCCCTTAAGGAACAAACAATATTATTTAGATTAGTTTAATTTAGTTTAGTTTAGCGTGGAAACAGGCCCTTCGGCCCACTGAGTCTGCATTGACCAGCGATCCCCGCACATTAACACTATACTACACACACTAGGGACAATTTTTACATTTATATCAAGCCAATTAACCTACACACCTGTACGTCTTTGGAGTGTGGGAGGAAACCGAAGAATTTGGAGAAACCCACACAGGTCATGGGGAGAACATACAAACTCCGTACAGACAGCACCCATGGTTGGGATTGAACCGGGTCTTTGGCGCTATAAGCACTGTAAAGCAGCAATTCTACCACTGCGCCACCGTACCTCCCCTCTCTTTCACAATCTCATTATATTCCATACCCTCTACAGCCAAATCTATATGCTTGTAGTCTCTCCACTGTTGTCATGCAGCCAATTTATACAAAGTAAGTTTCAACAAACAGCAGTGATACACATAACCCTGCATTTTTTAAAATTATTTGGGACACAAGGAACAACTTTGGTTTTTCTTCATAATAATACACCTAACAGTCCTGATACATTGCATGTGCGTACATGAGAAAGAGGAAATATTAAATCAGTAACTGCACGTTTATAGCATTTAGAACAAATAAACTGATTTTGTTAGACAGTTTTGGTGTTTGGCCTCACCAAAGTATTGTCATAATCTCATCTGCTGGGGCTCTTCCATATTCTATTGTTTCTCTTCACATGAGATTTAAAATTTAGGCGTTGTGACAGAAAGATCGGTGGAGTTCATGACTTTTACGTCTGCTGGTGAAGGAATAAAGATGTGAGTTTTATCTGCGTGCCCTTGTTAATGGTGTATTAGTCAATTTTCTGATGGGATGGCTGGGAAGTGAATTGGAACTGGCTGCTGCTCTGTGCAGTGAGCTTGCAGGCACTATGGGTTGTATGGGGTCAGAGACTTCCATGGGGATCTTGAGGTAGGGAAAGGTGTGAGGGGGAATGGGATTAGGGCAGGATTAACTCTTCTTGGAGGGAATACCAGGTTCCTCTGAACCCAAAAGGAAAATTTGCCTTGAATGGCGTCTTCTGATTTTTCTAAATACCACAACCTCCAAATAAGCTACATAGACTTGGGAGCATTGTTTTATCCTTTTGCACTATTATTGTATGTTTGTATGTATGTGTGTGCATACACACACACACACACACACACACACACACACACACACACACACACACACACACACACACACACACACACACACACACACACACACACACACACACACACACACACACACACACACACACTTCCGTAAATACAGCATTTGGTAGTGAAAATGGGGATGGAGTCAGTGTTCAGCATGTTGGGCACCACGAGTTTTGATGAGCTGGTGGAGGACATTTCCTCTGAGAGGGCCGTGAGGGTGAGTTACCGCAGTGACAACGGCGGGGAAGATGGATGGTCTCAGCCATTCGCCCGGGGGGACCGCCATTGCCGCAGAGGGTGGGCGGGGAGAGGGGTGAGCGAGGGAGAGAGAGACAGGACCTGGGCCTCCACTGATCCCCCATTCCCCCCCCCCCCCCCCGCAGCTGCCGCCGGTGGTGGGGAAGACAGTAGATAAGTTACTGTGAGGAGGGGAGACATGAGTTTGTGAGTGAGGCGGGAGAGGCTGTGGGACAGGAAGGGGAGTCCCCATCCCAGCTGTGACGTTGACCGACAGGAGAGGAGACCAATCTGTGTGGCGCTGACGGACAGGAGAGCAGACCAATCTGCGCATGCGTGGTTTTTTAAGATTTTTAAACCTTAATAATTTTTAAAATGTACCATCGATCAGAACAACACTTGTCGCACTTGCAGCACAAGAGAATCATGAGTAAGGTGGTGTAAAATCATAGCACTATTTTGTACCGTTTTTGCGCAAATAGGAAAACCACGCAAACTGGAGGAGCACAAGATCAGAGGTTTAGTTATATCTGTTTTTACAAAGAAAAATATCAGATATGGTCTGGTGTATTCTTGCCTTTTTTGTGACATTTATGAAGCAGGATTTCTTCAATTCCTTAGGCTAATTTATACAGAAAGATCACATCAATTTTGCAATTAAATAACTCTATATAAACCAAATTCTGATTATGTTTATGATTTTTATCATTTACCACATGATTTGATGGTTTTCTGATGCCTAAAGTTTTTGCACTAAAATGTGAGTAGCAGTGTCCCTTTGGTCATATGTGAAATGTACAAATTAAAAGCGGTGTAATCGTTTTTATATTTATTGTTTCTTTTTAATTCTCTAATAGACTAAATGGAGTTGGGTCCCAGGTTTACATGGGAGGGCTGGTCCCCCAACGTAATATTCCACCTCTTCACCAATTCCAATATTGGTGGCCAGTGGGGGGGGGGGGGTTCTGAAGCACGAGCATATGTGTTGTGGGTCATGTCAAGTCAAGCACAGTGAGTGCAGGGCCAACAATCCATTTCAATCCATTTCATGTCAAGTCAATCCATTTCAAGTCAAGTCACATCAAGCACAGGGCAGGCGGGGCCAGCCAACAATACAATCCATTTGCTTTCATTTCATGTGAGTTCAAGCAAAGCAAAGGCAAAACATAAGCAAAATCACAGGGCAGGCTGGCCAGCCAACAACACAATCCATTTGCTTTCATATCAGGTGAGCTCAAGCAAAGCAAAGACAAAGCAAAAGCAAAGGCACAGGGTAGGCGGGGCCAGCCAACAATACAATCAATTTGCTTTCATTTCAGGTGAGGCCAAGCAAAGCAAAGGCAAAGCAAAAGCAAAAGCACAGGGCAGACCAAACAACTCATTTCATTTCATTTCAAGTTCAAGTACAGGGCAGGTCAAACAACTAAATTCATTTCATTAAGGGCTAATAAATCATTTATTGCAAGCTAATTAAGGGTTATCAAATCATCATTCATTGCAAGCACATTGCTGGCTAACAAATCATTTATTGCAAGAACATTAAGGGTTAAAAAAAATCATCATTCATTGCAAGCACGTGAAGGGTTAACCACATAAAGCACATAACCACATAAAGCACATAACCACATAAAGCACATAAAGCATATAAAGCGTAGATTCACTGTTCGGTAGACTCACAATTCAGTAGATTCACAGCAGGATCAGAGTTGTGGCCTCTCCCTCGCGATCGTCCAGAGTGACTGACTCACGTCCAGGCATCCGGGGTTTTATAGTCCTGCCTCCACACCCCCCCCCCCACCCTGAAGGGATGTTACCTTCATCATAATGATTGACAGGCGAGAGGACCAATCAGCTGAACTCAAGATTTTATAAACATTCGTAACTTTTTTATTTTTCATCGATCGGAAAAATACTCGGGGCTGCCTTAGTGGAGGAGGACTGTGAGTAAGATGGCCAAAAATCATAGCAATATAAGGTAGCGTTTTTTTTCTAAAATCAGTATACAGCGCAAACAGGAAGTGGTCAAGAGGAGACTTTTAGTTATATAGATATTTTAAGCTTTCCATTAAAATACTTAAAATCATGAAATAAAAATCTAGTTTGCTCACCTATTTTATTGATTTGTCTAATTCTGTTGGCTCTCCCGTTTTCTGACCTCATCAATGCTATAATGTTTTTTTTTGCACTTGTCGTGATTTAAAAAATATTTCAAAATCTTTTTGTACTTTTTTGTTCTTTTCTCGTAAATGTTGCTTCTGGTTTATTATAGAAATGTTTAAATTCTGTTAAACTTTCATTGCTTGTTGCTATGTTGTTGTAAAGTGTGTGCACTGTAGCAAAGGAAATCGGGTTCTAGATAACGCTAAAGGTATGCAGATGCTTTTGGTTCTGGGCAAATTTTGAGTAAATTAACATCGAATTCGATTGAAAAGTTCAATGAATTTGAATGATCAAATTCAATGAATATTCTTTATCATTTATGTATATTAAAAAAAAGTATAATTTTTTTCCCACTTTTTTTTCAAATTTTAAAAGTATTAAATTTTGGTCACATTTTGGTCAATTGTAAATTAGCGAAAAAAGTCATAGGTAGTCCAATTTTTAATGCTGCGGTATTTCGTTATAATTTCATGATGTGTGTGTTTGTGTATATATATAATGTTTATATATATATATATATATATATATATATATATATATATATATATATATATATATATATATATATATATCTAATACTCTCATCTTCTTATCTACAGGTTTGCGTTGTACCTCTATTTGTGCAAAAGCGGTACATGATAGCGCTACAATATTCAGCCCACCTTACTCATCATTGTCCTGTGTTGTAAATGAAACAAGTTTTGTTCAGATTGATGGTATATTTTAAAAGTTATTAACGCTTAAAAAAACTGAACTTAAAACAGAGCCGCCACCCACGCATGCGCAGTTCGGGGAGAGTTCCCACGCGCATCTTTACTGGCATCGCAAAGGGCACCCAATGGGTCCCAGGCCATACCTTCGCAGTTGTGGCCATTCCAGAATTCAGAACGTCATCTTTTTTCGCAACGGTGACACGGGTAACGTTACTTAAATTTTACTGTTTCTCTGGGCCCATGTGGATCTGCCATCTTGGAGCTGAGGCTGGGGCTGCGTCTGCATGCGGCACGGCTGGCTCCAGCTGGCTCCGGGAGTGGGGAGAGGCCATGCCGACAATCTGGGACCTGGGCACTGTGGCTGGCTCTGAGTCCGGTACCACGCAGCGGCCTGAGGCCATGCTGAGGGTCCGAGGCCTGGGTGCTGACCCTGGCTCCGAGGCCGATGGCTGCTGCTCCTCCAGGCACACAAGGACGGAAAGGAGCGGCACCCTCGAGATCCTGGAGAGGTGAGGAGGGAGAGTGGGAGGATTGAGGGAGAGGAGGGGGTAGGGCGGAAGAGGTGGGTAAGTGGGGGAGGTGAGGAGGGAGGATAGGGGAGGAGGGGGAATAGAGGGCGAGGAGGGGGGAGTGGGAGATGTAGGGAGTGGGGAATAGAGGGAAAGAAGTGCAGTGGGGGAGGTGAGGAGGGATAGTGGCGGGATAGGGGGAGGTGAGGAATGGAGAGGTGGGGGAAGGAGGGACTGACTGAGGATAGGGGAAAGGAGGGGTTTACAGAGCACTACGTTTACACTAGACTAAGACCCCATTGGGTCCCTGTCATACAAGAGGCTTGGTCCCCCAACGCAATGCCCCGGAGGAGCATCAGCCATCGTTGCCCTCAGAGCCAGGCCTTGGTTCAGCCCAGAAGCACCAGCAGCTATGGCCGTGCCGGCGGGTGGGCAGGAGGGGGGGGGGGGGAGCTTGGACAAAAGATGGGGGAAGAGTCATGGGGGAGAGGAGGGAATCACAGGGGAGGGGGCAGGAGCCAGCAAGGGATGGAGCTGAGGGGCGTTGTGATGGCAGTGCGTTTGGAACTCCCAGCGGGCGCTGTATGCTCTCCTCTGCCAGGATCAGACTCTCCACTTTCCGTTTGGCGACATTGCCGCACTGCTAGGCTGGGCTGCTTGGGGCGGGGCTGCTTCAGGTCCCTCCGAAAATCCGGTCGGAAACCTCCGCAGGCTTTCCCCAGCTCCACTCAAGACGCAATAGCGCAGGAAGGGGTGGACCGTCCCGGGGAGTGACAGGGGACGAGACTAATCCGCTCGGCGCTGGAAGGCAGGAGAAGAGATCGATCTGCGCACGTGCGCAGTTTTAAAGATTTTTTAACCTCGCTAACTTTGACAACGTTCTACTGGTCGGAACAAAACTTGGTGGACTCGCAACACAGGAGAACGGTGAGTGAACTGGTGAAAAATCGTTGTGCTATCAAGAACCGTTTTTGCGCAAATAAAACGATCGTCTGAGCTGATAACAAGATCAGAGTTTTATGTATAGATATTATGTTGTGCAGCTGCAAGTAAAATTTTAATTGTTCTATCTGAGACATATGCCAATAAAACCATCTGAACGCTTGAACTTGTTTACATAACTGCTGCTTGTACACCTTGACTCAGGAATAGTTATTTTACCTGTTTAATGCTCAGTACTCTTGTCTCAGCTTGTAGTAGTTTGCAACCTGATATTCTTTGTTGACTGAGGCCAAACTGATCCTTGTATGCTGGAGTACAATGTACCAGTTCTGAGGGTGTACGGCACAGTCACGAGTGCTGTCTTTTGGACTGAAACTAACCCCAACTCTAAAGTCTAGTGGACTCTATCAAAAATCCCTTATATGAAAAAGAGCAGGAGAGATTTCCTTAATATTCCGACCAATATTTGCCCCATGATTTTACTTCGGAGTCACGTGAGTGATTCCGTGAAGAACCCCGTCTAGGCCATATGCGCGTCAGTATGTCAGCCACACTGGCGCAAGCACCAGACTGGCAGGACAGAGCTCCTGCCAGTGGTAAGTTAAACCTAGAGGTAAGTTCGTTTTTACTTACCAGGGTTTTTTTCAGGCAAGAGCCTCTCTTCACAGAGATTTTCCTGCCAGTTTCAGAGCCTGATGAGTGTACCGGTTATGGACTGTGGGGAAACCCAGTCTGACCGCGGAAGCGGATTACCATAAAAAAGATTGGGTTGTGAGATAAGGAGCCGCTAACAAGGCAGTCAGTGGCTCCCAGCCTTGCGGGAATGCCATGGTACGGTAAGGAATTAACGGCAGAGTCGCTGACAGTGCAGGCAGCGGCTCCCAGCCTGCAGGGATGCCGTGGAACGGCAAGGAAATAACGCCAGAGTCACTGACAGTGCGGTCAGTGGCTCACAGACGTTGGTCCCCAGGCAAGGAATAAAATTGGACTCATTCAGCCCTATTTCGACTCAGGTGAGTCCGGCTACAAAGGGTTTCTCTTAATAATAATATGTATGTTATAGTGTTTTTCTTAAAGTTAAAAGCTAAAGGCAAAGTTAAAGTCATAACAAGTTATAATAACCCACAATAACCCACAAGTTATTATCATATGTCTCTGACAATGTAATCCTTGTTGTTTAGCACAAATTGCTGTGAATTGTTTTAACCCTTCACAGGTAAAGCTGTACACTGAAAAGATTGATTTAGTGAGCTTACACTGTAATAGCGCGGGCCTGTGGGACAGGCCGTGCCAGCAGTGCCTGGGATAGGGCTGCTTCATGTGTAATAGTGCTGGCCTATGGGACAGGCCACGCCAGCAGCGCCTGACAGGGCTGCTTAATGTATGAAAGTGCCGGCCTACGGGAGAGTTGTGCCAGCAGCGCCTGATACAGGGCTGTTTCATTTGTGACATTACCGGCCTACGAGAGAGCCCTGCTAGCAGCGCCTGGTACAGGGCTGTTCATGTCAAAAAGTGCCGGCTTTTACGAAAGGCGGCGCCAGAAACGCCTGGGACATAGTTACTCAAGTTCACACATAAATCTGCTACGCCCACGGAGTCGGGAGATGATTCTCCACTGGGGCTGGATAGCAAGACCCACGGAGTCGGGGGATGATTCCTCACCAGGGCTGGATAGTGTGTTTGAAATGACTATCCCAAATACAGCAACTGTTGCATACAGTGCTACAGCAGGGCACACGGCAACAGGAGGATTGTCAGCGCCATCCTGAACAAAAAAGGTGCCAGCAGTATCTAGTAGAGAACTATTTGATAGTACCTTCATAGATGAGGATTAGTTCAGACACCAACTCTGATGGTAGGGTGAGACAGAAGTTCTACCTCCGCAGGCCGCACCAGCAGCTCCAGTTACAGAGCTGCTACAGGTCTCCCTCTTGGAGGCAGAGACCAAGACGGGTCAGTATCCTGCTGACACTGAGTCGCAGGGTATGGCCATGGGGCATAGAAACATAGAAACATAGAAATTAGGTGCAGGAGTAGGCCATTCGGCCCTTCGAGCCTGCACCGCCATTCAATATGATCATGGCTGATCATCCAACTCAGTATCCCGTACCTGCCTTCTCTCCATACTCTCTGATCCCCTTAGCCACAAGGGCCACATCTAACTCCCTCTTAAATATAGCCAATGAACTGGCCTCAACTACCCTCTGTGGCAGAGAGTTCCAGAGACCCACCACTCTCTGTGTGAAAAAATTCCTTCTCATCTCGGTCCTAAAGGATTTCCCCCTTATCCTTAAGCTGTGACCCCTTGTCCTGGACCTCCCCAACATCGGGAACAATCTTCCTACATCTAGCCTGTCCAATCCCTTAAGAATCTTGTAAGTTTCTATAAGATCCCCTCTCAATCTCCTAAATTCTAGAGAGTATAAACCGAGTCTATGCAGTCTTTGTTCATAAGACAGTCCTGACATCCCAGGAATCAGTCTGGTGAACCTTCGCTGCACTCCCTCTATGGCAATAATGTCCTTCCTCAGATTTGGAGACCAGAACTGTACGCAATACTCCAGGTGTGGCCTCACCAAGACCCTATACAACTGAAGTAGAACCTCCCTGCTCCTATACTCAAATCCTTTTGCTATGAAAGATAACATACCATTCACTTTCTTCACTGCCTGCTGTACCTGCATGCCTACTTTCAATGACTGGTGTACCATGACACCCAGGTCGCGCTGCATCTCCCCTTTTCCTAATCGGCCTCCATTTAGATAATAGTCTGTTTTCCTATTTTTGCCACCAAAGTGTATAACCTCACATTTATCCACATTATACTGCATCTGCCAAACATTTGCCCACTCACCCAGCCTATCCAAGTCACCTTGCAGTCTCCTAGCATCCTCCTCACAGCTAACACTGCCCCCAGCTTAGTGTCATCCGCAAACTTGGATATATTGCCTTCAATTCCCTCATCCAGATCATTTATGTATATTGTAAATAGCTGGGGTCCCAGCACTGAGCCTTGTGGTACCCCACTAGTCACTGCCTGCCATTGTGAAAACGACCCGTTTACTCCTACTCTTTGCTTCCTGTTTGCCAGCCAGTTCTCTATCCACATCAATACTGAACCCCCAATGCCGTATGCTTTAAGTTTATATACTAATCTCTTATGTGGGACCTTGTTGAAAGCCTTCTGGAAGTCCAGATACACCACATCCACTGGTTCTCCCCCATCCACGCTACTAGTTACATCCTCGAAAAATTCTACAAGATTCGCCAGACATGATTTACCTTTCGTAAATCCATGCTGACTTTGTCCAATGATTTCACCACTTTCCAAATGTGCTGCTCTCCCATCTTTAATAACTGACTCTAGCAGTTTCCCCACTACCGATGTTAGACTAACTGGTCTGTAATTCCCCATTTTCTCTCTCCCCCCCCTTCTTAAAAAGAGGGGTTACGTTTGCTACCCGCCAATCCTCAGGAACTACTCCAGAATCTAAAGAGTTTTGAAAGATTATCACTAATGCATCCACTATTTCCGGAGCTACTTCCTTAAGTACTCTGGGATGCAGCCTATCTGGCCCTGGGGATTTATGGGCCTTTAATCCATTCAATTTACCCAACATCACTTCCCGACTAACCTGGATTTCACTCAAGTACTCCTTTGACCCGCGGATCCCTGCTATTTCCGGCAGATTATTTATGTCTTCCTTAGTGAAGACGGAACCAAAGTAGTTATTCAATTGGTCCGCCATATCCTTGTTCCCCATGATCAACTCACCTGTTTCTAACTGCAAGGGACCTACATTTGTTTTAACTAATCTATTTCTCTTCACATATCTATAAAAACTTTTGCAGTCAGTTTTTATGTTCCCTGCCAATTTTCTTTCATAATCTATTTTTCCCTTCCTAATCAAGCCCTTTGTTCTTCTCTGCTGGTCTCTGAATTTCTCCCAGTCCTCTGGTATGCTGCATACCCCAAGGGATGAAGGGCACGCGCCAGAGGTACCTTTTTCCTGACAACAAAGTTGCCATCCCAGCAGAATATTCTATTTGCGTATAGGTCCAATGGGTTTCATCAGTATAAGTATCCTACGGCCTGCGCAGCGCCTGTTTAGGGCTGCCTACTAATCGCCCTCTCTGAGGAGGGAAGAGCAAATGGTAAAGATGTAACTGACTCCAGGCTCTAAAGAAGTCAATAGTACATACTAAAGCACGTATGTGCCGGAAGTGAATAGCGCCAACATGGGGATGTGAGAACCAGCCGCTAAATCTGTTATTCAGGTAGGCCTATTCAACAGGGGAAGAAAACCTGGAAGACGAATCAATTAGGCCAATGGCGGGCAAAAGTCATAGTTTCAGAACGCACCCCAGGCGCTCATCAGCAGTAAGTGGTTCACTGGTGCTGGGGGCAGCATGATAGCTCAGAACCTCCATGCACCTTATCAACCCTACTCAACAAAATGGATCTTGCACTTCCAAAATATGGGTAGTGCACTGTTCACAAGATGTGATATTTACATTTGTTTTGTACAACACACAAAGGTTAAAAACATGTGGTTGAGGTACAGTCGGAGCATTCCAAGCAAGTTTGGATTACGGTCAGGGTTATTTTTTAATGTTAAGGTTTGGAAATTGGGCAAAAGTTCTCATGCAAACCACCCATGGGATAAGGCAGGAGTGGCATGTTATTATGAAGAATAGAGAGTGTCGAGCATACGAACTTTTCGAATATGAAAACTTATTTTTCCTGACTCACAACTGATTCATAAGGGTCAAAGATCCATGGTATGCAAATCCCATTACAGAGGTTATGAAAGACAATATAGCTGAACTAATAACAGTAAAGCATTTTGGAATGGGATAAACTCTTCGTTGATCATTGGGATTTACCTTTAATTATCAATTCACCTTTACTCCACCCTGTGGCAAGAGATTGGAGTTAATAGCAACCTGTATTAAAACTGACTTTTATTTTCATCAAGAGTAATTGGCAATATAGTAGCTGTGTTTCAGCTGAGCAAATCAAGGAACTGATATTGTGTAAGTAGCAACCTCTCTAAGGACAATTAGACCATTGTTAACAACCTTATGCTATTGTCAGCTGAAGCTACCTCAGTCACAATGATGAAAAAACAGTATTCAGCATTGCTGAACATGACAATAAACTCATTTGAACTTGAACTTGAAACTCGCTACAGTAGTATGGTCGATCGAATTCAGTTATTACAAACTGATGCTAAGGACTCTAAGATGAGAAGTTCCAAATACCATCTCTAGTTGGAGGTATTGGAGATTTGCATGTGTTACCAATTCTTCAATTGTTGGTATCAACTAATATATACACTAGATGCACCCCATGGGTAAGGGGCTGTTGAGCGAATATACATATTCTACATGCTCAATTTCAAGTTGCTGCTCTACGATGGTGACATATGTTAGTCACATGGCAATCAAGTAAGTATCCTGGAATGATTACCTAATGTCCTTTGCCACTAGTGTATCATCCAGTTGAGATTGATGACAACACAGAATAGGTGTTGGATTTCAAAATATTATGAAAGTATGGTTCAATACTACATCGAATATCGACATGTTGGCGCATGTTTATTCACTGATTTCAAAAATATGTGGCACAACAGTGCGGAGAAATACATTCTCGCTACAATAGGAGGAATGTTCTTTTATGTCTTCCTCCATTTTTTGCCTCATTAGCCGGGTCTTAAAACAGTCAGCAAGACCTTGCTTGGGTTCGTACTGTTGGACTGGCTAAGCAGCCATGTTGCCTGCTCCATCCGGCATAATGGCACAACGGTATACGGTTATTCCAAAAAACAAAAACTTGCTGGTTCAAACTGTGGTTCAGGAGACCGGCCTTTGCACAATAAAACAATTATTGACTTACACATTTTGAATGGATTGACTTATGCCTCAGGTTGTCACATCAAGCCATGAATGTGCTCACTGTAGAGTGCAGAGGTAGCACCCAAAAAAGCAGTACATTCCTATTGAGGGGATCAGAAATGATTTTGTTTAAATGTTAATGTCACATTTAATACGGTACAGATTACTGACATTTTCCAGTTCATTCTTAAATGGTATTTGCAATAATTCAGTTATAGAGATACTACAGCTGCAACAAAAGGGAACTACACGGTCGGGTTGTTAAAAATATCTTGACAGAAGTTCTCCCACTACTAGATTACGCAGTTTGTTATTGAAAATGTGTGAACATTACTTCACCAGGGGGCTCCAGCTACATCCTTAGTTATGACACCAATATCAGCACAACGACGGTAAACATTGCAAACGCTGTGGCTAGATAGGATGGAATTGGCTGCGGGTGCCATTACATTTTACATTCTGGTCTACACAAGCAGAGCAGACCAGGGGTGGCATGATTTAAGATAATTTTTCGGATACCCCACGGTCTCACGTCTATGTTATCAAGGCCACCAGAATCCTAAGAAGTGTGGAATCAGCATCGTTTATTAATCAACAAACAACTATACAAAGGAAGGTTGGTTCAGACTATTTCAAGGTGGCTGCAGCAGGTTCTGGGTTATGTAGGTATTAACACTGACGATTGTATATCTCATTGTCAGGGCAATGGACATGCCCATCGACCATATCCTCGCGACCGCAGGATGGTCAACTAAATTGTTTAAAAAAAAATTTCCATAGGCCGGTTACTGACCCGGGGTTTTGCCCATTCTGTTTGCGTCCACTTTAGCCTCCCCTGAGTTACAGGGGTTGCTATTGAATTCTTTATTAACGTAAACCATTAATACATGTGAATCAATATCATGCTAATGCATTTTGATTATTCACTCACCCTGAGTCAATCGATGCAGTGAGACGCCGAGATTTTTGATCTGCGGCATGAAATCACAAAGCTTTGAAGTCTTCACAGATTCACTCGCGTGACTCCGAAGTAAAATAGTAAAATTAAATGAGAACTTACCAGTTTGAAGTTTGATATTGATTTTATGAGGAGTTACGTTGGTGATTACGTGCCCGCCGCGCGCAACACTATCTCATAAAGATCATCTGGTGGTTCGCCAGTCACGCATCTTACTATGTCACTTCGGTGATTGTTATTTGTGATTTCATACTGCTGCTTTGAAGATTGATGCGCTTGCGGCCTAGATGGGTTTCTTCACGTAATCACCAATGTGACTCCTCATAAAATCAAGATCAAACTTCAAACTGGTAAGTTCTCATTTAATCTTACTCTTAATACCATTAAAACAGTTTTCTGGTTTATTATCTTTTTTTTTGCTGTATGTACATGATCTGCCCCGCATTGCCTGTGTTCCGCTGGTGAGTGTTCCACATTAACTGTAAGGAGTGAGGGAGAGAACTGCAGATGCTGCTTTACACTGAAGATAGGCACAAAATGCTGCAGTAACTCAGCGGGGCAGGCAGCATCTCTGGATAGAAGGAATGGGTGAGCTTTTGGGTCGAGACCCTTCTTCAGATGGAAGATGACCCTTCTCCAGCAGAGATGCTGCCTGTCCAGCATGTTGTGTCCATTAACTGTGAGGAGCTTCGGGACACATTGAAAGATGTGGTTTAGATGCAATTTCCACAAAAATCTAGTCAAAATTAAACTTGTCATGAGACAGATTGCCACTGTGAGCCAGGGAGCGCAGCATGGAAAGCAGAAGTTCCTCCACAGTGTGGACAAATGCTCGGATTTCTTTCTTATCACATCAGTGGTTGATAAGAGTTACATTTGGGTCTGATAACAATGTGTTGTCATGTGTTTCCTATCTGAATAAGAGTAAAACTATTCTGAACACAGTGCATAAAAATGAACAACAACTCTCACAGGAAGCTGCAAAGTGGTGTACACCGCCCACATTCCAGAAATTCAACAAAACCAAGAAGAAGCAAACTCCTGCTGGACATGTATAAAATCATGACAGGAATAGATCGGGTAGATGCACAGAGTAGGGGAATCTCTTGCCCAGAGTAGGGGAATCGAGGACCAGAGGACATGGGGTCAAGGTGAAGGGGAAAAGTTTTAATAGGAATCTGAAGAGTAACTTTTTCATACAAAGGGCGGCGGGTGTATGGAACAAGCATGCCAAGGAGGCTGGGACTATCCCCACGTTTAACAAACAGTTGGAGGGGTGCACGAATAATACAGGTTTGGAGGGATATGGACCAAGCGCAGCCAGGTGGGACTAGTGCACCTGGGAACTGTTGGCCGGTGTGGGCAAGTTGGGTTGAAGGGGCTCTGTATCACACTGTATCACTTTATGACTCTGACTCCTGGAGATTCTCCTTACAACAATGCACAGAATTGAAAGTTCTCCTTATAACCTTGCAGAGGCTCTGCACTCCACTCTGCTCTTGCCTCTTAAAGAGACAGGAATGAGTAGTTGGTTCAGCAAAGGTTGGATATTTTCTTGTTAAATGCTCTTCAAGAGTCAAGAGTCTAGAGTTATGAATATTTTATTGTCATGTTCCAGACGGAACATTGAAATTCTTACTTGCAGCAGCACAGCAGAATATGTAAACATAGTGCACTGTAAACAATATGTATAAGAAGGAACTGCAAATGTTGGTTTAAACCAAAGATAGACACAAAAAGCTGCAATGATTGTGCAGGACAGGCAGCTCTGGAAAGATTCTGTGTGAAGAAGGGGCTCGACCCAAAACGTCACCCATTCCTTTTCTCCAGAGATGCTGCCTGTCCCGCTGAGTTACTTCAGCTTTTTGTGTCTATCTACTGTAAACAATATATTAAACGAGAAAAGAAGTTCAGTGTGTGTGTGTGTATATATATATATATATATATATACACACACATACGCACACACACATTTATACGCACACATACTCACACATAAAAAACCTCAAACAATAATAGTCTATGTCGTTCAGAGCTTATTGGAGGTTAGAGTGTTTAATAGCCCCGGCAAGATCTGAGGTGCAGCATCCACATGATGTGTATGGTTACCTCTGTCTGCTGTACATGTTCTAATTGGAGCTGTTCATGGCAAGATTAGCGAGTTTGCACATGATACAAAAGTAGCTGGGACATGTTGGCTGGTATGGGTAAGTTGGACTGAAGGGCCTGTTTCCACACTGTATCACTCTATGACTGTATGTTTTGAAACTGACAGCCCATTGGAAAGTGTTGGGGATGGCAGGAAATAGTGGACTCTAATCATCAGGTGACTCACAGTTGTGCAAGAGGATGAAAAGGCTATTGCAGGGCCTCTCTGGTTTAAAATTAAGATTCGATAGTAAAGAAAGATTCAGCTGATACATAGTGTATAATTTGGAGATTAGTTTGGGGCCCAGAAGTCCGTGCAATTTACTCAGGATAGGCCCATCATTAATAATTCTTTGTTAATGGGCTGAAAATATGATCACAAGAGGCTGTCTATTTCAGCATAATGTGATCTTCTTCTTACGTATGGAATGCATAGCCTAAAGTTGTAGGTCAACTTGTTCTATTTGATCTTTTGTTTGTGCACGTCGGGTTGATTACATTAGTCGAAACAGGGTGGACCACGTGAAGGTTGCAATCTCCCACCCCAGCATAATGTGATTAAAAATTGCATTTTGGGGAGAGTGGAATGTGTCATTAACCATTTTTGAGACATTTTGCTTCTTCTGGATATCTGACAGGGCATGTTTAATATGAAATCTATTGTATGCATGACGACTTTAGCATTGGGCTTGCAATGCGATGTCATTCTCTGTGTAATGTTTCTTTTGGAATGTTGCCCAGAAAACTAGGGCATGTTATCCCATGACTTACATAAGTAAACTTGGAATGGCACTGAATTGGATCCCATTTATTCCTATAATCACATTCTATTCTTATCTCCCATTCCTACCCATCCTTTCATAATGTTGACACTAACAGCTCCCAATCATTCCCCATGATTAGCCCACATACTGGTGGCTCAATTATCTGAGCTATTAATGCCCCATACCCCATGTTCAAAACAAAATCTATTAGCTATCCAGTGCCTACTCCCACTCCGACTGGGCTTGTATTCACTGCAATTTAGAAGGATGAGAGGCCTTCTTATAGAAACATCATAATCATAATCATACTTTATTAGCCAAGTATGTTTTGCAACATACAATCAGGAATTTGATTTGCCATACAGTTATACCAATAAAAAGCAACAGAACACACAAAATACATTTTAAGATAAACATCCACCACAGTGACTCCTCCACATTCCTCAGTGTGTTGGAAGGCAAAATAAAAGTTCAATCTCTTCCCTACTTTGTCCTCCAGCGGTCGGGGGCCTCTAACCTTCCGTTGCCGGGACGATCTTACTCCCGTAGCCGGCGGCGGGCCTACTCGTCAGGGCGATCAAACTCCTGCATCGGGGGGAATCTCAACACCCCCGCGCTGGGCGATCTTCCGAGACTCAACCCGAGACGGCGAGCTCCTAGATGTTAAAGTCCGCATATAAAATTATTAAGGGATTGGACAGGCTAGATGCAGGAAAAATGTTCCTGATGTTGGGGGAGTTCCTTCTCACCTCCTTTCTAAAAGAGCGCCCTTTAAGTATGAGGCTATGACCTCTGGTCCTGGACTCTCCCACCAGTGGATACATCCTTTCCACATCTACTCTGTCTAGGCCTTTCATTATTCATTAGTTTAATGAGGTCCCCTTTCAACCTCCAGCGAGTAGAGGCCCAGTGCTGTCAAACGCTCATCATATGCTATCCCACTCATTTCTGGAATTATTCTTGTAAACCTCCTCTCCAGTGCCAACACATCCTCCCTCAGATATGGGGCCTAAAGTTGCTCACAGTACTCCAAATGCAGAAAGAACCTGCGCCTTGTAGAGGAAACTCAGCATAACATCTCCGTTCCTGTATTCCAGTTCTCTTGATATAAATGCTAGCATTGAATTTGCCTTCCTTGTTACCGATTACCAAATTAACTTTTTGGGAGTCCTGCACCAACACTCCCTTTGTACCTCTGATATCTGGATTCTCTCTCCATTTAGAAAATAATCTTCGCCTTTATTCTTATTACCAAAATGCATGACTCCGCACTTTGCTGCACTGAATTTCATCTGCCACTTCTCAGCCCACAGAGCAGCGCTCATGCAGTAGCAGGGAAGTTGTGGAGGTTGAATCTTCTCCCTGTGACTGTGTGGGCTTCTTTGAGGTTGCTCCAACATCTGTAGAGCATGCAGATTGATTGGATAGTTGGCTACTGCAAACTGCTCATAATGTGAGGGTGAGCAGTAGAATTTGGAGCGGGTGGGAATTGAGGATAAGGTGCGGAGAATAAGAAATGGGATTAATGTTGGATTAGTGTAAATGGGTGGTCGATGATCGGTGTGGACTTGGTTCAGACGCCGGACCTGTTTGCGTGCTGCATCTCTTCTCAATGTTTCTGTGATCAGAGATGAGTGTTGATCATTGAGGCAGATGTGGACAGGAGGAGATCATTCACAAAGGGGATGGAGGAAAGGATGCTGGGTTATGTTAATGTAAAGAAGAACACTCCTTGCAGGGAATGGAAGTATTGGAATCCATGCATGTGACCAGTGTAGGGTTGGGCTGACTCATTAGTGAGGACGGAGGCCTCAAGCTCTGGTTTAAACCCACATCATGATCGGACGGCAGCACAGCTCATGACTTTGTGCGTGCCATCACATTGTCATTTAAATGTGAGCGTAGCGTGTGGTTTGACTTTGCGTGTATGTGGCTATCATCTGCACGGACCTGTGAGGAATCTCTGCTGGAGCACTGGCAGTGTGCAAACCACCCAGGCTTGCTAACGTTCACACATGATCTTGCAAAGTGAATCTTTCTATGCAAAGCATTTGCTTCCGTGAATCTGCTGAGTGGGCGCTTATCTGCGTGAGGCAGGAAGTTTACAGTTTATCAGCAGTGTGCTCGTCGAAAACCAAACCAAGGTAGAGAAACTAATTGGCAAGTTTCAAATGCGTTTTCAGCTCTGTTGTGCTGCATATGAAATATATTATCAAAAGTAAAATTTAAATAAAATGTAAAAAAAACAGGGTAAATTAGGGAGCACTGAATCCCATCTCAGGCTTCATCCTTGACCATTTTATGTGTGTCAAATATGGAGAGGAACTTTAAGGATAACTCGCAATCCAAAGTGGAGAGATCTCCAACAACAGGGGGCCATTTGGCTCTCCATGCTTGTCCTTATGTTGATGATCACAGCTCAGGCCAGCAGCAGGGTAGTGCAGCCGACTTCAGTAACCCTGTTCCGAATAAGATTCAAGGTCAGCTGTCGCTCCTCATTTTAACTGGTTTCCTGTGACTCGTGGTGGAAATTAGAGACAGGCTGAATCTGTCCTGTAGATAAACAGCTGATGTTCCCTGTCTAACCACTGGGTGAAACAATAGGGGCTGAGACGCACACAACCGTAACCACCTCGTCAGAACATTTCTAAAAGTAATTGAGATATATATTGACCTTCCACTTCTTTTCAGATCCTGGATAAATGTGTCTTTCAGTCTGAAACGTAAAAGTTCCTGTGTCCAACCAGCTTGGGTGGTTGATCAGTTGAAGAACTATGGGATGGCTATTGCGGTACATTGTATACATTACCTTGGCTCAATAAGGGATCATCTTTAATATTAGAGTCACTGTGAAATGGATGGCTCGTTCATCTTGTGCAATGAAGTACCACTACTGTGCAGGACCCTGACTGTTTATTTTCCTACCATTAAAGGGCATTTGGCAAAATTGTAAAGGTTCTGGCCTTACTCTAAGTGTCTAGCTGTTTTTCTTCCAGCTCCTCTATGTGTCAGGCACGCTCATGTGTGGAGGAGTTTGGATTTGGGGAGTGGAACCCAACCTTGACAAATTTAGACCACAGTTTGGCTGTCTGTGCACAGAAGCTGTCACTTACTGAGCTTGCTGTCTGGTTTTGTCATGACCTTACCATCCAACCCATTCCACCATTGTCCAGTTGTGATGCCACATCCTCCCCCTGCTGTGGCCTTTGTCTAACTAACCCCTGCCCCACTGATCTGCCATTCAACTGAATGTTCTCCTCACCCATTGCCTCCCTTCCCACTACACCGTGAGTTGCTTGTAGCACACCAAGGATGTCACCCCACTTGCCCATAAAGATCTGCCATTCAAGGTCCCTCACCCAGATCCCCCCTCTTCTCAGTCCGTTGCTCAACTTTCACCTATTTCAATCTCGACCCTCTGATGACCTTACTCAATATCATCCTCCTTGAATCAAGCCCCAATCTCATCACCACCAGTCCCCTGGTCCCTCAGCCTCACCAGTCTCCAAACATCCTCTCCTCACACACTCTTACTCTGTGACCTACACCAGACCCCTGAGACAGCCAAGCACATCAATGAGGAACCATTGAGAGAGTTCTATAGTGCACCTTGAGCTGGTGCTACAGACATTCACATAGAACCTAGGAGAATACAGCACGGGGCCCACAGTGTGGTTCTGAACATGATGCCGTTAAACTAATCTCCTCGGCCTGTATGTGAACCATAAACCTCCATTCTTTGCATATCCATTTGCCTTTCTAAAAGCCCCTTAAATGCCACTATCATATCTGCCTCCATCACCACACCTGGCAACATAATCAGGGATTGCAATGGAGGAGCTGGTGAGTTTTGTTTTAAATTTCAAGATCATTTAATTAAGTCCCACAACTGCTCAGGTGGGATTTGAGCTGCTGTACCTGGATTGTTAGTTCAGACTAATTAACTACTAGCCTCAGTAGGAACACAACGTGCTCTGTCACAGAGGACTCTGTGATTTACGGACTGTTCCCAGGGACACATTCAGAGACTGACATCGAGTGCTGCTGGAAGGCCATCAACTCGGTGAAAGACGCTCTTTGGTCTGCCCGAGCGTTGTTCACCACCCAGCAGAGTGAGATGTCCGTCGGGGAATGTTGCCGACTGGCCCACTGCAGACTGTAGGAGTACGTGCTGAGGGACGCACTGAAGCTCGGTGCAGCCAACGCCAAGGCTCGGTGGGGGAGGGCCACAGTCTAAGGTCCTTCCGCTGCTGGACATGGGGGGCACGGTATGGTGGAGACGCCCCTCAAAATAAGGGAAGGTATCCCATGCCGGGGGGCCACATGAGTGGCACGGGTGGGGGATCGATTCGCGAAATTTGGGAAATGTATATAGACTGTATGGAACAATTTGTATAGCCTCCGAAAATGTCGGATGGATTTTTCGCACGGTTGATGTATTGTACATATTTATTACTTGAATAAAGTCTATTTTGAAATTTAAAAAAACAAAAAAAAACGTGCTGGAGCACTTCAGCAGGTCAGGCAGCATCTCTGGAGAACAATGGATAGATGTAGGAAGGAACTGCAGGTGCTGGTTTAAACTGAAGATAGACACACAAAAGCTGGAGTAACTCAGCTGGACAGGCCGAATCTCTGAAGCGAAGGAATGGGTGACATTATGGATCAAGACCCCTCTTCAGGCTGAAAGTCATGAGAAAAGGAAACGAGAGATATGTGATAGGTAGGGTTGCCAACTTTCTCACTCCCAAATAAGGGACAAAAGGTCAAAATAAGGGACAAATTCCCAACGGCATAAAGTTCAGAAGGGCTTCGTCGAGTCACTGATGACGGGCTTAACCCACGTCTATTTTGCTTCCCATTGCTTATTATAGCAGCACAGTCTTTTCTTTTCTGCAGGTTTATCCATATTTGCACACGCCAAACCGACCGAACAACACCAGACGTTACTGAAACTTGTTGTTTTGGCAGGATTTAGCAAAATATAGCGTACAACTGATGCGCATAATACGGCCTGTAATTGGATGACTGGTGAATCACTCGTGCGTGATGTCAACAGCACCAGCAACACGCACGCACGCTGTTGTAACAGATCTAGGATCTGTCTGTAAGCGTGGCCCTCTGGTGATTACAGTGTACAGATGCTCCTCGACCTAGGATGCATCGACTTACGATATTTCAACTTAACGATGGTGCAAACGATACACATTCAGTAGAAGCCGTACTTCACTAGCTTGGCCTTGTGGCAGCGTTGGGCTGCGTTGATAATTTAAGCGGTAATGCTTTACTGTTTAATTAAAATTGGCTTCCTGTAGTCTATTTAGATTTACGCCTGCTCTGTTGAGGCGAGCTTCAGGACCGAAGAAGAGGCTGGTGGACGGCAAGATTTTGCAGGGAGATAAGAGAACCGTGTTTGCCTTTCCATAGGAGGAAGCGATGAGGGAGGGATTTGTGAGGAACCTTGCAGGAGGCGAGATGGACATCAAACAGCAACAGATCTGATGAGTCGGTTGATATAATGTCAGAGCAGCTACCTGCTGTGACAATTCGCCATGTGTTCGCACCTGCGGGGGTTGGCACTCGGGAGATTTAAGGGGCGTCGGTACTCGGGGAATTAGCGAGCGGCCCAACGGAACAGGGGCGGTGGTGAGAGTGGGGATGAGGTGGGGTGGGCGGTTGAGAGACGCCAAAGAGATTTCATAATTAAAACATTGTGAAAATGGGAAGTACAACAAAATCTGGGGATCCTTGTTCATCAGTCACTGAAAGTAAGCATGCAAGTACAGCAGGCAGCGAAGAAAGCGAATGGCATGTTGGCCTTCATAACAAGAGGAGTTGGGTATAGGTGCAAAGAGGCCCTTCTGCAGTTGTACAGGGCCCTAGTGAGACCACACGTGGAGTATTGTGTGCAGTTCTGGTCTCCAAATTTGAGGAAGGACATTCTTGCTATTGAGGGAGATTCTGTGTGAAGAAGGGTCTCGACCCGAAACGTCACCCATTCCTTCTCTCCAGAGAAGCTGCCTGTCCCGCTGAGTTACTCCAGCATTTTGCGTCCAGCCTCGGTGTAAGTTCCTTCATACACTTTCTGTTGTGGGGCTGTTTGCTTAGCAATAAGATGATCTGAGTGCCAAATTATACATTTAACGGCAGTCTGCCTTCTGACCCAGCTACATCCTGGGTCACCTAAAAAAAGAACCACAGATTTAATGAGAATGATGGCTGTTCAGAGTTGGCACATGCTGCCGACTGCCAAATTGTAATGTTTGTGTACCATTTTATGCTGGAGAAAGGGACTCCACACTTGACATTCTTTCCACTATCAAAGTGATCTCCGGCTAGTACCTGCTTTGAGTGTTACACATTAAATTGGAACAGATTAGTCTGACAAACTATTACTGCAAATAGCTGCTGTAGGTTGTCAGCCCTGCTAGGGCTGATAAACCAGGATAATAACGGATAACTTAATTCAATTCCTCTTGACTGGCAGAATGCCTAATTGATATCAGTAAGTCAGGCCTGCTGTCAAAGGATCACAGAGGCTTAACGATTAATTACAGATTAGACAATGCTGTTTTTGCAGAGTGTGCCTTTTGCACTCTTAATGTAATTTTGATTTACTGATCTTATCTTCACAGTTGGTGTTATTGAACAAAATGAGGGTCAATGTTACTGTAAAGTTGTTTCAGAGGGCAAAAAAATTAAATTAATTTACAGGTTACATCAGTCCTGATATGATGCTGTGCAAATTCATAGTTTGAATGGCTAATTCCTCCTACCATTGATTCTGGCTTTCACAGGGGGAAATGTACAAATCAGCATCCGGTTCCTGTAACTTTAAACTAATCTCATGTCCGGATTTGCATTCCTTGATTACTGGGGAAGTTATGGCACTGTAAGTGGCTGAAGTAAAGTGAAGTGAGATGGGAAAAAAGGAAGAGAGAATTACGATTCAGTGATTAAATGGTTGAAGATGTTATGATAAAAATAGCTGCTCTGGGTGGTGATGTCTTGAATTTTGAGACTGGAATTTCTGTCTCAAACTGTAGTAAGTTCTAAAGAGCATAGGATGTGCAGGAAGGAACTGCAGATGCAGATTTACACTGAAGATAGGCACAAGATGCTGGGTGATGTTTCGGGTCGAGACTCTTCTTCAGACACGTGGATCAGAAAGAACATGGATCTTCATAAGGTAGACACAAATTGCTGGAGTAATGGAGAGTGTGTATTGATCTTCATAACACAGGGACTGAAATTAGTTGTTAGTTGGTGTTCTCAGCAGAAAGCAGCAGTATACAGGGCCAAGTTTAGAGCACAGTGCCTGCGTTGACTGCTGTTTTTATGGTGGGTTTTCTGCAGGTGTTCCGGTTTCCTCCCACAATCCAGATGTCTACAAGTTTGTAGGTTAATTGGCTTCAGTAAATTGGTAAATATTCCTTGGTGTGTGTAGGATAGAGTTAATGTGTCGGGATAGCTGGTTGGCATGGTGGGCTGAAGGGCCTGTTTCCACGCTGTGTCTCTGAAGAATAATAACTAAATTAAAACTCAAATAAACAACATTATTGGCATCCTTGCTGTCTGCTTGGTTGTGGCACTAGGCCGTGGTGCATCCAAATACATTTCCAAAACCCTGCCCAGCAATTGATCTGCTTGAGGTGTTGCAAGGGTGAGAGCAAAACTTTCACAGCCTTGGTTTACAAGTAGGCCAGTTCAGGATTGTCAAAGTGATCTCTGGAGGCCCAAATAACGGTGCAGGGTTCAACAGGGCCAGCCACCCTCATGGTGTGGCTGGACTTTAGACTTTAGAGATACAGATGGAAAAAGGCCCTACGGCCCATGGAGTCCGCACCGACCCAGTACACTAACACTATCCTGCACACTAGGGATAATTTGCCAATTTTACCAAAGCCAATTAATCTTTAAACCTGTTAATTTGTGAAGTGTGGGAGGAAACCGGAGCACGCAGGGAAAACCCACGTGGTCACAGTTTGAATATACAAACACCGTACAGACAGCACCCATTGTCAGGATCGAACCTGGGTCCCTGCCGCTGTAAGGCAGCAACTCTACTGCTATGCCATCGTGCCACCCTAACAGGAGCAGTCAAATCCTATGTAAGCTTCAGCAAGTGATTCACCTCCTGATACAAGACCTTTCCCATTCTACGGCTCACAAATCAGGAGTGTGATGGAATATTTTCTGATGAATGCAACTCCAACATTTCTCAAGTGGCTCGACAAAATCCAGGGCCAAACAGCCCACTTGACTCCACCACTATAAACATCAACATCTTCCATTGCCAGTGCAATGTGGCTGCAGCTAATATCATCTACAAAATGCAACGCGGTCACCCATACACATCCTCATACAGTAACATCTCCAAAGCCCATGGCCTCCACTACGAAAGACAAAAGCAGCAAGCACAAGGAAACATCAACTCCTTCAGGTTCCCCTCCATGTCATCACCATCCTGATCTGCAAATGAATCATCAGCCCTTCATTGGCACAGCAGGGTTTAACCCTGGAACTTTCCAGCTGACAACACTGCACGAGTACAATCTCTAGAGGTTCCACAGCAGTTCACCAGCATCTTCTTGAGGACAGTTGGGGATGGGTGATAAACGCTGGTCTTGCCAGCGGTACCAACATTATAAAATGGTCTAACCAAATGTGGTGATTATTAGAATTACTCACAGATTTTATAACACCCCTTCTGCTGACTTCAGATCATTTATTTTTAGTTTACAGATACAGAGATGCAGCGTGGAAACAGGCCCTTGGCCCCACCGAGTCCGTGGCGACCAGCCATCCCCACACATTATCGCTATCCTACACACACTGGGGACAATTTCCACTTTAACCAAGCCAATTAACCTACAAACCTGTATGTCTTTGGAGTGTGGGAGGAAACCGAAGATCCCGGAGAAAACCCACGCGGGTCACGGGGAGAACGTGCAAACTCCGTACAGACAGCACCTGTAGTCGGGATCGAACCCGGGTCTCTGGCGCTGCAAGCATTGTAAGGCAGCAACTCTATTGCTGCACCACCGTGTTTGTACCCCTCAAACATGCAGCTACCAGCACTGGCTCTCTGGTCCGTGTTAAGGTCTGAGCTGAAATAGCTTCATGGCTAAACACGCAGAGACCGGTTGGTGCCTCTGCGGTATGTTATGACTGGTAGCCTCTGGAGAACATTCCTATGAGAAACATGGAGGAATCAATGGTGATATTAAAGGAGGAAGGGGGGAGGGTAAAGCATACTTCAGGCAAACAAAATAATCAACCAGTGAAATGTTTGCAAAGGCCATAAACGCATCTGGGAGAAAAAGTACGGGTCAGAGTTGGCCTGGATTCTGTAGGGAAATGTTGGCAGAACCTTTGATATTTCCTCATGTAACAGTCAGTAACTTTGAGCTTTCCTCATTTTTGTTGACATGTTCCTTGGCCGGAAGGTTGCTGTTAGATCCCACTGCTGTTTCACCAACTGCACTCTGACTCTGGGTTTGTGCAGGGACATGGGGCATCCTGAAGCTCCCTCACCCCTTATGGTGAGGGAACCAGTTGAGTTTCCTGAGCCAGGTTGGAAGTGGGGGACAATGCTTCCACATTCATTTCAAGAGAAGCCAATGGCTGTGAAGGAGTGACCATTTGTTGATTCATTCTTTCTTCTTAATTGAATATTTAAATGTTTTTTAACTTTTGACATTTTAGTTGTTAATTTGTAATCTTTTTTAATACTAGTTCTAATAAAATTCAATGCTTCCTGAATGTTCTTCAAATGTCAAAAATGATCATAAGTATTCAGTCTTTAACAGCTCAGAGTAAGTCACGGGGTCTCGAAATATCACCCATTCCTTATCTCCAGAGAAGCTGCCTGTCCCGCTGAGTTACTCCAGCAGTGTCTACCTTTGATTTAAACCAGCATCTGCAATACTTTCCTAAATGGTATAACTTGGCCCTTGGTTGGCTGCAGCAGTTTGTTCCCTGTTTTTGTGGGTGAGGCTTGTCCTCGTACCAGCACTCCCACCCATTCTGGTGCAGAAGGCCCTCTCACTGCCCTGGGCCCTGCAGCAAGGGTCAAGGCAATGCCTTTCCTATCATGTTTCTGCCACATGGATTGTCTGAGGTAAGTTTGTGCTTTGTTCCTCTATATGGTTAAAATGGGTAAATTGCACTATTATTGTTTGTTGTTGTTGTTTGTGTGTGTGTGTGTGTGTACACAAAATGATGGAGTAACTCAGCAGAACAGGCAGCATCCCTGGAGAGAAGGAATGGGTGATGTTTTGGGTCAAGACCCTTCTTCAGACGGGAGGAGGGTCTTGATTCGAAACATCACCCATTCCTTCTCTCAGAGTTGCTGTCTGACCTGCTGAGTTACTCCATCATTTTGTGTCTATCTTTGGTTTAAACCAGCATCTGCAGTCCCTTCGTATCTATATTACTAAAAGTAAGATCTTGACCACTTCCTGTTTTTCTGTTTCATGATTTTAGAAAAAACCTGCCACTTACAGCTGTGATTGATGGTCCCCTCCACTGCGCAGGACAAAAGGATTTTTTCCATCAATGAAACATAAAAGAGTTATTAATGTTTAACAAATGTTGACATTCCCTCTGCTGCGCCTGCTGGTGGGAGGGGGGAGTGACAATAAAACCCGGAAGCGTTGTGCCTCAGTCAGTCTCTGCAAGATGGGGGAAGTGAGAGGGTCACATCTCTCAGTCTGAGCTGTGAATAACACTGAACACATGTCTACTAAACTGTGAGTGTGGTTTTACTGACCTTGAGTGCTCTTAATGTGGTATGAAAATGTGGTTGGGTTTAAGAAAAAGGACTACAAATGGTTGGTAGGGGTTTGGGTTGAAGGAAAAGCACTGCTAATGGTTAGTGGGGGTTTGGGTTGAAGTAAACGCACTGCAAATGGTTGGTGGGGTTTTGGGTTGAAGAAAAAACACTGCAAATGGTTGGGTGGCGTTTTGGGTTGAAGTAAAAAGCACTGCAAATGGTTGGCTTGGGGTTTTGGGTTGGAGTAAAAAGCACTGCAACTGGTTGGTGGTCTAAACTTGACAACGTCCTGTTTGCACTGTATATTGATTTTAGATAAAACTCTACCACTTACGGCTGTGATTTTTGGCCACCTTACTCAGTCCCCCTCTGCTCATCAGGTGCAGAGGATTCTTCCCATCAACGAAAAATAAAAGTGTTATTAGTAACAGTTTCAAAAATGTTGAGACTCTCTCTCCTGTCAATCACGAATGAAGGCCACACCTTTTCCGGTGGGAAGGGGGAGGGATTATAAAACTCGGAAGTGTGGGTGTGAGTCAGTCTCTGCATGATGGGGGAGGGAGAGGTCACAAATATGTCTGAGTTGTGAATCAACTGAACACACTGAATGTCCACTGAACTGTGAGTGGTGTTTTGTGTGGTTTTATGGTGGTTTCACCCTGCTTGAAATGGTATGAAACTGCATTTGAATGGGGTGGCCTTGCACCCTGCATGAAATGGTATGAAACTGCATTTGAATGTGGTGGCCTTGCACCCTGCTTGAAGTGGTAGGAAACTGCACCTGAATTTGGTGGCCTTGCACCCTGCTTGAAGTGGAAAGAAACTGCACCTGAATTTGGTGGCCTTGCACCCTGCTTGAAGTGGTAGGAAACTGCACCTGAATTTGGTGGCCTTGCACCCAGCTTGAAGTGGTATGAAACTGCACTTGAATTTGGTGGCCTTGCACCCTGCTTGAAGTGGAAAGAAACTGCACCTGAATTTGGTGGCCTTGCACCCTGCTTGAAATGGTAGGAAAATGGATTTGAATATGGTGGCCTTGCACCCTGCTTGAAATGGAATTTCAAGGAATAGCCACGAGTCAACTGCCAGCTGTGAGTGAGTTGGCAGCACATCAGGCTTGAAGGGACTGAGCTGCCACCCCAAGAATCCATTTGGCCCACAATGTCCATACTAGCCCTCTGGACACCAGTCCCTTCAGCCCACAACACCCAGACCAGCGCTACAGAAAGCCCCCCCCCCCCCCCCCCCCCCCCCCAAACACTGGCCACCAATATTGGAATTGGTGGAGAGGTGGAATATTGCGTTTGGGGACCTGCCCTTCCGTGTGAACATGGGACCCAACGGGTCCCACTTAGTCTAGTATACACTATATGTAGATGTATGTACTGTATATGTGTGTATACACACATAATGAATTTTTGTTCTCATTTATTATATTGTTTACAGGGAACCATGTTTACATATTCTGTTGTGCTTCTGCATGTAAGAATTTCATTGTTCTGTCTGGGACATATGACAATAAAACTCTTGACAGAGAAGGTTCACCAGACTGATTCCTGGGATGTCAGGACGTTCATATGAGGAAAGACTGGATAGACTCTGCATGTACTCGCTAGAATTTAGAAGACTGAGGGGGGATCTTATAGAAACTTACAAAATTCTTAAGAGGTTGGACAGGCTAGATGCAGGAAGAGTGTTCCCGATGTTGGGGAAGTCCAGAACAAGGGGTCACAGTCTAAGGATAAGGGGGAATTCCTTTAGGACCGAGATGAGGAAAACATTTTTCACACAGAGAGTGGTGAGTCTCTGGAATTCTCTGCCACAGAAGGTAGTTGAGGCCAGTTCATTGGTTATATTTAAGAGGAAGTTAGATGTGGCCCTGGTGGCTAAAGGGATCAGCGGGTATGGAGAGAAGGCAGGTACAGGATACTGAGTTGGATGATCAGCCATGATCACATTGAATGGCGGTGCAGACTCGAAGGGCCAAATGGCCTACTCCTGCACCTATTTTCTATGTTTCTATGACTCTTGAATGGAGCAAAGGGGATTCTGTGCAAAAGAGTAATACATTGTCTGCATCCCCTATCAAACGGCCATGCAATCCTTAGGCAAAGGATTTACTGAGCAGTTCAAATTCTCCTCAGAGAAGAACACTTGCCTGTTAAAAACGGAGCAGAATGTTCAGCTTCATAAGTGATAAAACAGATTTTAAAAGAAAGCGCTTTTTCTCCATTTGATCGTCCGAGCCAACACACATGAAGCAAGAAAGTGCAAGAAATGTGTTTCCAGCATGACTTTGTGTTTCGCATTATCACACATCTGCATCTGTGGTTTAAAGTGAGAGCAGCAAGGAGTGGGGGTGGGTTTTATAAATGCGTTCACCTATTTCAAACAAGTTTTGTTGATAGAAAAACATGCACAAAGTTGCACATGCACACAGTGAGAGCATTTTGGTGGAAAATGTAACAAAAAAGAGGATGCAATTTAAAGTGAAATAAGAACTTTCAGTCACTTAAAAGGCAGGTGGCTTTTGATGGATAGGTGCTTTGATTTGATTTGATTTTATTATTTGTCATTCGAACCTCAGAGGCTCGAACGAAACTCCGTTTCTACATGCCATACACAATTCATAAAAAAAAAACACAGACAATTCAATTCACACAAACATCCATCACAGTGAATCTCCTCCTCACTGTGATGGAAGGTAAAGTCTTCTCTCTCCCCCGCACCATCTCTCTCCCGAGGTCCAAGCTGCAGGCGGGCGGTGTTAAATCCCACAGCCTTTGAGGTAGCGCCGGGCGATGTACGGCCCCGCTCTATGCCCAAAGGTCACAGTTGGAGCCCCCGGCGGGCGCTGGAATGTCCCGCGGCCATGAAAGCCGCGCCGGGCGATGTACGGCCCCGCTCCAGGTCGCTCCAACCCCGCGACATGGGCTGGATACGCTGTGTTGCGGGAGCTCCGGAGAGCGGTCTCTCACCCGGACCCGCGAGCTCCCGATAGTCCACTGGTCTGCAGCTGCAGCTGGAGCTGGAGCTCAGGGGTCGAGCCGCAGCGGCGAGCCACCACCGCTCCCCACGCTCGAGGCCAGCCAGCCCCATGACGGTGAGTCCGCAGCTCCGTGACTGGAGCCCCCAGGTTGTCCCGGTCGGAGGCCGCCCCACGGTGCTAGGCCCCAACGACAACGGAGACCCGACAGGGAAAAGTCGGGTCTCCCGTGCAGGGAAGAGATTTAAAAGTTTCCCCCTTCCCCCCCCCCCACCCCCCACATATACACAGTTACAAACAATACAAAAAAAACACGAACAACTACATTTAACTAGACAAAAAATTAAAAAAAAGACAGACAGGCTGTAGGGGCCGCTGCAACGTGAGTCGCGCCCGCCCACTTTTACCAGTGTTGTAATGAAAGATCGAGTTCTTTGCAATTTCACGCAACAGTTCCTTCTGACATCAATTAAGTACAAAATGGATCAATGACTTAATGCTGTTAAAGTCTAAAGACTGAATTTGTTTGTGTCACTTGTTTAAAATTAGCCTTGCTCCTAAAAATAGTGTAGATTATTTTGGGTTTAATGCATTTCAACCAGGCCACTGAGTGCCGCGGGCAACAGAGTATCCACAGGCCCTGTATTGGCTGATCGAGAGAGATGGAATGCCGGGGTTATGTGAAGTTAGAGAGATCAATATTTATACCACTGGGCTGTAAGCAGCCCGAGAAAATATGAGATGCGGTTCCTCCAATTTTTGTTTAGCTTGAGTTGGAATCTGGAGTCCCCTTGGGCAGGCTAAAGGCATCTGTGAATGGGAGTCCAGGAACCCAAAGTAGATTGATATTATCTTTGGTTAACTGGAGGATGTGGATAGTACTGCTGGTTAATTGTCCTTGTGTCAATGCAAGGAATTGCAGATGCAGGATCCTTGAGCGAAGCACCAAGTGCTGGAGGAACTCAGTGGGTCAGGCAGCCTCTGTGGAGAGAATGGACAGATGATGTTTTGGGTTGTCATGTCAGCATTTGCAGGAAGTCCTCTGAACTAACCTGCAGTAGATCCTGGCGCTAATGTGACACGTGGGTGAGCCTGTGCACACAACACTGTGAAAACCACTGCCTCTGAAGAAGGGTCTCGACCTGAAATATTACCTGTTCCTTTTCTCCAAGGATGCTGCCTGTCCCGCTGAGTTACTCCACAAACTGCATCTGCAGTTCCTTCCAACGCATGTTTTGGGTTGGTATTCTCCTTCAAGACACACAGTATCAGTCTCATTGTGTGACCACAGGATGTCAAGATCTAAAGCCCCAGTGCTGTTAGAGATAGTATTTCTATTTATCAACAACTACATCCACCTGAGGCAGTGGTTTTCAGAATGTTATGTGACTAGGCTCCCCCTCGAATCACTTTAGTGCCAGAATCTGCTGCAGGTTAGTTCATAGGACTTCCTAAAAATGCTGACATGATCCTTGGTACCTCCTGCCTAATATCTGAAGTGGATTCTTTGCACATGCTCTGCCTTGGGTATATGATTGGTGCCGGTCAGAGGATAGGTTAGATACAGAGAACGTAATGATGCAGAAGCACTGTCTTGGGGGGGGGGGGGGGGGGGGATCATCCAGAATCAGTACCTCGGTCCTGCCTTCTCCCCTTATCCCCTGACTCTGCTATCTTTAAGAGCTCCGTCTAACACGCTCTTGAAAGCATCCAGAGAATTGGCCTCCACTGCCTTCTGAGGCAGAGAATTTTACAGATTCACAACTCTCTGAGTGAAGGAGTTTTTCGTCATCTCAGTCCTAAATGGCCGACCCCTTATTCTTAAACTGTGACCCCCCCTAGTTCTGGACACGCCCAACATTCAGAACATTTTTCCTGCATCTAGCCATCTAGCCTGAACAATCCCTTAAGAAGTTTACATGTTACTATAAGATTCCCTCTCATCCTCCGTTCTCCTATTGGCCCGAGGGAGTTCGAACAGGAGTAAATGTTTTCAAATAAATAATTAAAATAAGTTTTAGTTTAGTTTATTGTCATGGGTACCGAGGTACCGTGACAAGTTTTTTGTTGCATGCTAACCAGTCAGCGGAAAGACTATTCATGATTATAATTGAGCCGTCCACAGTTTAGATACATGATAAGCAGAATAACATTTTGTTGAAGATAAAGTCCAGTAAAGTCCAATTATAGATGGTTCGTGGGCCTCCAATGAGGTAGATGTTAGCCCAGGACTGCTCTCGAGTTGTTGATAGGATGGTTCAGTTGCTTGATAATAGTTGGAAAGATACTGGCTCTGAATCTGGAGGTATGTACTTTCACATTTCTGTACCTCTTGCCTGTTGGGAGAGGGGAAAAGAGGGAGTCTTCCCTGAGACTGATCCTTGAATATGCTGGTGGCCTTGCCGAGGCAGCATGAAGTATAGATGGAGTCAATGGAAGGGAGGTTGGTTTGTGTGATGGGCTGGGTTGCTTCCATAATTCTCTGTAATTTCTTGCGGTTCTGGGTGGAGCTGTTCCCAAATGATGCCGTGATGCATCCCGATAAAATGCTTTCTATGGTGCATGTGTAGAAGTTGGTGACAGTTGTGGGGGACGTGCCGAACATCCTAAGCCTTGTAAGGAAGTAGAGGTATTGGTGTGCTTTCTTGGCCATTGCTGAGATGTTGCGGGACCAGGATAAGTTGCTCATATTTACTCCTAGGAACATAAAGGCTCTGTTCCATTTGGCGATTTTTTGGGGTGACTGCCGGCATCATTGACTGACGTATCAGGTCACCGAAAAATTTGGGCCATGATGCGGTGTGATGACGTATTGACGCGCGGTGTTTTTTCAAGTGTTGCAACATTTTTTTTGTCGCCGCTGGATTTTGAAATGTTCAAAATCTTTTGACGACCTTGATATGACGCCGGCAGTCGCCAACAAAATCGGTAAGTGGGACAGGCCCTTAAAGCTCTCATCCACCTCTACTCTGCCGTCGTCAACTTATTTTACTTCGGAGTCACGTGAGTGACTTCGTGAAGACCCCGCCAGCATGCATGCACGACATATTGTCGCTCGCATTGTAATCGACAAGCTGGGAGGATGCTCGTCTGCCGGCAGCTTTAAAAAAGGACCATCGGGTAAGTTTTACTAACCTTGAGTTGGTTGGTGTTCTGTATTTTCTAAACTCTTTTACAAAGACTTCGAGATGGACAAAACTTGAAACAAAAAGAGGGCTGCTTCCAAGCATGCCGTGGAAGACCGCGGGACTTTGGAGCGAGTTCAGCGGCCAAATTCCCTGGAGCTAGCCGTTGAGTTTTCGGCAGCACCCGTACCTTGGACCGGGAAGGCAGCGCGGAGGTCGGGTAGCCCCGTTCTGTGGCAGGCCTCAACTCTCCACCGCAACAGTCCAGAAGACTGCGGACTGGCGTAAGGACCGCGCGGAAGTCGGGTAGCCCCGTTCATACGGCAGGCACCGACTTTCCACCGCCACAGTCCGGAAGGCCGCGGACTGGCTGTAGATCTACTACAAAGTCGTGTAGCCCCGCAGGAGCGGCAGGCACCGATTCTCCACCGCTTCAGTCCGGAAGACCGCGGACAGGCGGCAGATCCGCGCGGGAGTCGCGTAGCCCCGCTGAAGCGGCAGGCACCGACTTTTTACCGCAACAGTGCCATAGACATCACTCCGACAGGGTGCGGACTGGCGGTCATAGCCCCATTGACTTGGCCGAGTCTGGAGAAGACGACCTGCCGTTCGCAGACAGCGATGGCGATCGCATTACCTGCATGGAGCGGATGATGGAGCAGCTGCTCCAGAGGGACCTACTCCAGCAGGAGCATGTGTCCCGTGGATCACACAGGTCCACGACAGCTCCTTTTCCAGGACTGTCCAACATCTCTCCTTCCTCGGAGGGGAGCGCCAGAAGTCAGGGGTTGGCTGACTTTGAGAAAGGGTTGACCGAAGACCCAAAGTTGCATGGCATGCAGGAAGAGGAACATCTGGGGATGCTGTCCAAATTTGCACAGCCATCCCAGAAAGGGCAACCTCTTCAGCCACGGCTAGCGGCAAGCATCAATTACCTGACTACTCACCAGAAACAGGTAATATCCGAGACCACAGGCAAGTACCTGGCCCTGGAGAATTGCGTGTCGCTGAATGTACCCACCGTCAACACACCCATATGGGGCAATATAAGGCCTGGGATAAGGGCACAGGAAGTGAAAATTCTGAAAAATCTGAAACTGCTGACCTCAGGGATTACTGCATTTGCCAGGTCCATTGATGGTGCGGACATGACGGAAGAGCAGCAGGATGCGTTAGCTCTATTCTGCAATGCTCAATATGGATTAACTGTTTCAGGAAGAGCTCAATCCATCCTACGCTCAACCCCATATTTGTGGGGTTGTGTAAAGCCAGCGCTATGCCGTCACCGAGCTTGCTGTTTGGGGATGACCTGCCTAAACAGGTCAAGGACCTAGATGAGGAAGCCAAAGCAGTTGGCATGATAAAGCCACCTTCCTCTAGCAGGCCACCAGCGTATCGATGGCAGCATCCCTGCGCAACACCCAACAGGCCCCGCTTTCACCCCGATAGGGTGACGGGTGCAAACCCAAAGGCCGCGCCTCATCCACAGAGACCTTTTTTAGGCCAAGGCCCAGAGTGACCCGCATGGAGAATGCGTCAACCCCACACCACAGCGCCTCCACATCCCAAGAACCAAGGACGGAAGACCAAGCCCCAACGGTAACCATGGAGGTAAGTGGGTCTGGTTCCCTTGGGAATTCTGCATGCATAACCTCCAAGTGGGTTGCATCTGTTTGGGGGTGCATGGAGTTCCATAACTTCTGACCTCTTCATATTGCACAGTATTCAGGGTTATGAAATTGAATTCATTAACAAGCTCTTCCCTCCAGTTCAACATGTACCTAGCCGAAAATGTGTGCTTTCTCAAAAAGAGAATTGGTTGGACATGCAGAACTATTTAGATTATATACCAAGGGGGTAATGGAGAAAACCAAACATGAACTTCCTGAGTTTGTATCTAATATCTTTACCAAAAGCACAAAAGATGGTGGATGTCGTATTATTATTGATTTAACTCAACTGAATACCTTTGTGCAATATACCCACTTCAAGATGGAAACATTTGAAACTGCCAAACAACTGATTTCCAGAGGGTACTTCAAGGCCTGCATCGATCTAAAAGATGCATACTATTCAGTACCTATACGTAAAGATCACTGCAGATATTTGAAATTTGTCTGGATGGGGCAGTTGTGGCAGTATAGAGCACTGCCGAATGGACTAACAACAGCCCCCAGGTTATTTACCAAAATATTAAAACCAGCATTGGCGTCTCTACGAAGACATAGTCATGGCCTATCTTGATGACATCCTGATTGTGGTGAAAACCTTGGAATTAGCTAAATTAGCTGTGACAGCCACCAAGTCACCATTCCAAGCTGCGGTTCGTCATCCATCCAGACAAATCAAAGTTAATACCTTCTGTCATAAGGGACTATCTGGGGTTCATTAACACAATCACAAGACTATCACTTTACCAAATAACAAAGCGGCAGATATAATAGAGGCATGTAATAGCCTTGCTTGCGCCAAAAAAACGACTATTCAACATGCTGCTAAGGTAATTGGGAAACTTGTAGCTACATTTCCAGATGCACGATATGGACCGTTGCATTATCAAAATTTGCAAAGAGCAAAAATCTCAGCACTAAAAATTCATGCTGGGCATATTGACAGACCTATGCAGCTACCGACCAAAGCAAAAAATGACCTACGATGATGGATTAGCAGCATTCGACATTGTTTTAATCCCATCGTAGTTACAAACCCTACAGTCGTGTTGCAAACTGACGCTAGTGCCCATGGCTGGGGAGCTACCGACACCACCTCCAGTGGTGGCGGTAGATGGGATTTGCATGAATCTACATTGCTTCAATCACGAGGTATAAACTATTTGGAAATGCTGGGAGCGTTTCAAGGACTACAGGCCTACTGTACAAATATGCATCATACGCATGTCCGTCTACAAATAGACAATACCACAGTGGCGGCATATTTAAACCATATGGGAGGTATTAATCGATATCTTGTGATGAATTGACAAACACAATTTGGGACTGGTGCATTGAAAGAAACATTTGGATTTTAGCTACATACCTTCCGGGTAAGCTAAATACAGTGGTGGACACCAGGTCACGGATATTCAATGACAACACCGAATGTATGTTGAACCACCAAATATATTCTGACATTATAGGATGGAATACCAGATATCGACCTTTTTGCATCCAGACTGAACCATCAGATACCAACATATGTCTCTTGGGAACCAGACCACGGGGCAGTAGCGATGGACACTTTCTCGCTACATTGCGGGAACTTGTTCTTCTATGCATTTCCCCTTTCTGCCTCACCAGTTAGATTCCGCATCAGGGATACTGATAATACCCGACTGCCCTACACAGCCAGGGTTCCCGGTGGTCCTCGATATGGTGAAGGAACCATGGGTGCAGGTTCCTAAATGCCTGAACCTCCTGACACATCATATATCTGGGGAGAGTCATCCGTGCCGTGGTCATCTGAACCTGTTGGCTTGCAGGTTCTGAAGAGACCATTACTGGAGTTCGGGCTGTCGAACAGGACCATGAACATCATCACGGCGTCATGCAGAGAGTCCACAAAGAAGCAATACCTTACCCATGTAAGGAAATGAGAGGTGTTCTGTTCCAGGACTGATACCACGTACAGATGTGCTGGAATTCCTCGCGAGCCTTCAATACGATGAGGGCCTCAGCTACAGTGCCATCAACAGTGCAAGGAGTGCATTATCATCCTACCTCAGACTTGGAGTGGGATCCCATCCATTGGTATCGAATCTAATGACGGGTATATTTAATTCCAACCCTCCCAGGCTGCGATACACTCTGACCTGGGATATTAGGGTGTTGTTGTCCCTACTCAGGAGTTGGGCACCACTTTCAAATCTCCCACTGGCAAAGCTCACCTACAAAGTGGTGATGCTGATGGCACTTATCACTGCTCAACGGGTCCAGACCCTCCACAAATTAAAATTGGACAGAATGGTCTCGACCCCCACAAAGGTAACCTTCTCTATTGACGAGTTACTAAAACACCATAGACCTGGAACAACCGGTCTTAAATTGGAATTCCTGGCATATCCTATTGATGTACGCCTCTGTATAGTCACCCATCTCTGACATTATATAGATGTCAACAAGAATATTAGGGGTATGGAAGTAGGTCTTTTTTTTATCAGTTTTAAACACCCTCACTACAGGGTAACTGTGCAGACTATTTCCAGGTGGCTCAGGGTGGTGTTGGGTGCAGCACTGACATTTTTAAATCTCATTCTACCAGGGCTGCATCCACATCAGCGGCGAGGACCATGGAGTTTCCCATGGACCATGTCCTCGCAACAGTGGGTTGGGCCAATGAGGGCACATTTCAACGGTTTTACAATAAACCTGTGGCCACGCCCGCAACGTTTGCAGACACTGTTTTATGTTCTGTTCCCTGAACATTCCCTGAAGTCAGGGGTTTTTGTTTTGTTTGTTAATAAATACATTATTATTTTTCAGCTCTGTTTCAAGTCTGAAATACGTTAACATACTTCCTCCATCAGTTATTATGGCAGTGTGTGAGCACGGATGAGGTTCCAGGTCATGAAATCACAGAGCTTTGAAATCTTCATAAGAAGTAAAATAGTAGGATTAAACGAGAACTTACCAGTTTGAAGTTTGATCCTTATTTTATGAGGAGTTACGATGAGGGATTTCATGCCCTCCGCTCCCTACCCTGTATCATAAGGTCAACTGTATATTAGTTTCTCTTAATCTTACTATCTCCAGTCAGTTCTGCTATCTGTGATTTCACACAGCTGCTTTGAAGAATGTCGCACATGTGTGTTGGCGGGGTCTTCACGAATATTCCCCATATTTTAACACCTCATAAAATAAGGATCAAACTTCTAACTGGTAAGTTCTCGTTTAATCTTACTATTTATGTGTACTGCTTCACTTCCTGAAGTCGATCACTATCTCTCTTTGAGAGAAAGGTTGCTGTCTTGACACCAGGTAACGAGGCTCTCAATCTCCTTCCTTTACTCCGTCTCATCATTAGTTGCTATCCGGCCCACTATGGTGGTATTGTTCGTGAATTGGTCAATTGCATTGGATTTGTACATGGCTGCACACTGGTGGGTGTACAATGAGTAAAGGGCCTGTCCTACAAGTATGCAACTCTATGCGATGAACGCGATCAAACTAGAAGCGGGGGCCGTGCGGAGGTCGGGTGATCCCCTGTACAGGACGGTTCCCACCAGCATGCGCCTGCATGCGGCAAGCGCAACCAAACCGGCAGTAGGGGCTGCGCGGAGGTCGGGTGAGTGGCGCAACGCGGCGCAAAGTGAGGCGAACTTGGAGCGAAGTCTAAGGTAAGTTCGCCAGGACAGAGAGGGGCACACAGAGAGGGGCACAGAGGCACACACACACAGAGGGCCACGGAGCCACACACATAGAGGGTCACGGAGGCACCTGCAGATAGGTTCACGGAGGCACGATGTCGGGGCGGTGTGTAATGCGTCGAGGCGACTGCGAGCCGACAAGCCGTTGACGCGCGGAATTTTTGGACATAGTCAGTTTTTTGGAGCCCCGCGCAGTGTCGGGACGGACTCCGCACAATTCCGCACGGCTCCGGCGATCGAAGTGGGACCGGCCCCGCGACACCGGACGGCTCAAGCGACCACGTTAGGTTGCGCTAATTGCATAGAGTTGCATGCTTGTAGGACAGGCCCTTAAAGAAGGGGGCTGAGAACACATCCTTGCGGAGCACCAGTGTTGAGGATTATCAGAGGGCGAGCACATGAAGACAGTGTAAATAAAAACAGTCTGAATAGCTTCCTCAAGTCATACTAGTCATGGAAGGATTGATGCTCTATACAGCTTCTAAGATGCTTATTGTTCAACACTCCAGTCAGGACCGACTATTGTGTAATTACTTTTGAAGATGGCACAATGTATTAGGAAGTTTGATAAGTTCAGTTCAGTTCAGTTTATTGTCATGTGTACAGTGAAAAGCTTTTCTTGCTTGCTAACCAGCCAGGAAAGACAATACATGATTACAATCGAGCCATTCACAGTGTACAGATACATGATACATAGTTAAAATTAGAAATGTTGCTGTAGGAGTAGAGATTTAAAATAGAGGAGCGATTGTAATGTGTGATCACAGATCCGCCTCTGTGACGGGCATCTTGGAATCAGCTGAATAGTGAATAACAAGGACAAAAACTCAATAACATTAATTTGCTCACTCACACCCACACACCCATCCCCAGACTAGTCTCAGCCCACTCTTATTGATCCAGAATCCCAGGTAGAGGCCTTCAAGCTGCTTGAATGCATATGTTCCATTTCTACTGTAAATCTACTTCTGTAACCGGCTCAATCACTCTCTCAGCACCTCGAGTGCTACTGTTTGGTCTCGGAATCAATGAGGAAATCACCATGAATGCAAACAAGTCTTGGATATAGGCCTTGAATTATATCATTGACCACAGACTCAATGATCGTTGGGGCTAACCTATCCTCAGTGGGTGGCTGGGCTTGTCTACTCTGGAGTTTAGAAGGATCAGAGGGGATCTTATTGAAACATATTAGATTATTAAGGGTTTGGACACATTAGAGGCAGGAAACATGTTCCTGATATTGGGGGAGTCCAAAACCGGGGCCACAGTTAAAGAATAAGGGGTAAGGCATTTAGAACAGAGATGAGGAAACACTTTTTCACACAGAGAGTTGTGAGTCTGTGGAATTTCATTTCGGAGTCACGTGAGTGACTTCGTGAAGAGCCCGCCGGCGCACATGCTCGACATATCGTCGTACCGCGTTGCTGCGACGGCTGGCGGTGGAGCGCGCTCCTCGCCAGCCCTTCATAAGGGGCCACGGAGGTAAGTATCCTACCTTTAGTTGGTGGTCCTTGTTGTTGGTTATGTCTTGCAGCAAGGACATGGATGGGAGTTCCAAGGGCCGGAGGACGTCAGGACGAGTTCGCCGGTCAACAGTTCCGGGGCCTTTACCATCGGCAGTACCTGCAACGCAGGCCGGGACTCAGGCGGAGATGTGGGTAAGCCCTGTGATTACAGGTCCAGATCCGCCAGCACACCACAGCTCGGAGGAGTTCGACGAGGAGGAGTGTGGTGTGCCGCCAGAGCAGGGGGACCCTGCCATGGCAGTCAGGTCGTCAGCGGGCTCGCTGGCGACCTCGAGCTGGGTGCGTGCGGCTGCACGGCCCGTTCCACTCAGCCCTCCGAGTAGGGGAAGGGCAGCAGCCCAGAAGCCTAACCCTGCCAGGGCTAAGGCATTGCCTGACACGGAGGAGCGGTCAGGTTCCAGGGCGAGACCCGGGGCGGCTGTGAGGTCCAGCCGGCACACCCCGACTCTCGACGCCGGGACGGGTCGGTTGAGTCGGGTCTCGTCACGGTCGCCGAGCCCCCCATGGATGGGTGGGCGAGACCATGCGTCGGCAAAGTCCACGATGTGGGCAGCCGGCAAGCCTGCGCGGGCTTCAGGCAGCCATGCTTCGGCTGGTGCCGACACCACGCCGCAAGTGCCCTTAGTGGCAGCGGCTTCAGCTCCCGCTAAACGGAGGCGGTTGAACACGCCCGCGTGGGAATCGCGCAGTTTCGCCTCGGCGGCTGTTAGCGACAACTACCGGCACCGGCTGGGCCTCGATGAGGTGCGGGCCGATGATAGGAGCCCGGTTTTCTTTTCAGAGCCGGAGGACTCCGACCACCTGAGTGTTCAGGGTGAAGGGCGTATTGACCGTATGGAGCGGCTGCTGGAGCTCCTGCTTCAACGTCAACTACAGCAGGGCAGCAACAGGCAGAGGGCGTCGTCACCAGCCTCTACCATCAGCCTGGAGCAGCAGGAGGAGGAGGTTTTGGTGGATTCCATACCACCTCCGTTGGAGGTGCCAGCGGAGGATCTTCTGGATGTGGCGACCAAATTTGCGGCCCCACATTCATCTGGACTTCCTTTAAACGCAAAGCTGGCAGCCACTGTGGACTTTCTTAACAACCAGCAACTACAGGTAGAAGTCCTCATTCAGGCAATGAGCCGTCACAAGGCTCCATCCAATTGCAACTCCCTCAACGTGCCTGTGGTCAATACGCCGATATGGGACAACATCAGTGCGGCTATCCGTCAACAAGAGGTAAAATTGCAGCGGATCCTGAAGCTCCTCACGGCCGGTATTACCGCCTTTGCGCGGTCGGTGGACGGGGACGAACTGAATTTGGACCAGGAAGATGCTCTGGCCCTCCTGTGCGCGACCCAGCACGAAATCAACGGGTTTCGCAAAAACAGCATCCGCCCAGCGCTCATCCCGAAGTTTGCAGGATTGTGCAAACCACCGCTGCCGCCGCCGCCCCGTCAACTCTTTGGGGAGGACCTCTCGAAGAGAGTCAAAGAGCTTGATGAACAAGCCAAAACGGTGGGGATCATGCGCTCTCAGAGTGCCCCCACACCGTCAGGCTCAAAAGCTCCATACATTCGCTCACGAGGGTCTGCTAGTACCTCGACGAGGACCCACCCTCAAGCTCCACAACGACAGCAACATCAGACCCAGCACCAGGGGTCTTTTTTAGGACAGGGTCGGCAGAGACCCTGGTGGAAAACGAAGACGCCGCGCCCTCAAGCCAACCGAGCACCTCCACGTCCACCCACACGTGTCAAGGACCGCCGGTAACCACGGGGGTGAGGGGGTCTGGTTCTCTCTTTTCTCTTTGTTTAACTTCACATGTTGGTGGTCGCCTTTGGCTGTTTTTGGGGGCATGGGGTAATTTTACTGGTGACGAGTATGTGTTGCAGAATATTCAGGGGCATAAAATTGAGTTTATTAATGGCGACATTCCTCCATCCCAGCACATGCCCGGTCGAACGTTTAAATTATCTGCTGCAGAACAGGCAGCAGGCTACAAGGAAATTTTAAGGCTTGAACAGAAGGGAGTGATTGAGAAAGCGGTGCATGAGCCAGTTGAATTTGTTTCGAATATATTCACCAGACCTAAGAAGGATGGAGGTTGTCGTGTCATTATTGATCTAACCCGTTTGAATACTTTTGTAACATATACTCATTTTAAAATGGATACGTTTGAAACAGCCAAATCATTGATTTCTCATGGTTGCTTTATGGCATGCATCGATTTGAAAGACTCATACTATTCAGTATCCATCCAGAAATACGACAGGAGGTTTTTGAAATTCATCTGGAAGGGGCAACTCTGGCAGTACAAGGCTTTGCCTAATGGGCTCACCACAGCCCCTAGATTGTTCACTAAATTAGTGAAACCAATTATGGCTTATTTGAGACAGCGACATCATATAGTTATGGCCTATTTAGATGATATCTTAATTGTGGGCCACACCCTGGAATTGGCGGAACAGGGAGTTGCAGCTGCTGTCAATATATTTCAACAATTAGGGTTTATTGTCCATCCAGAGAAATCAAAGTTCTGCCCTGCCCAGGTGATTAATTACCTAGGGTTCACGGTGAACTCTATGAGCATGAGGGTTACCATACCAATTAACAAGATTGAGGAGGTTACCCAGGTGTGTCAAGGTTTAATCCGCACCAATATACCATCGATTCGGCATACAGCTACAGTAATTGGTAAGCTTGTAGCTTTGTTTCCGGCAGCGCGATATGGACCTTTGCATTATCAGAGTTTGCAAAGAGCTAAAATTGCTGCGTTAAAACAGGACGCTGGTCATTATGATCGATCAATGCAGCTGCCGTCCGAAGCGATAAATGAGTTGCAATGGTGGGTGTGCCACATTAGCCGCTCATTCAAGCCTATCAGGGAGGCTAATTCGGTGGTATATTTGCAGACTGATGCAAGCTCCAATGGCTGGGGAGCTACGGATAATTGCTCTAGTTGTGGGGGCAGATAGGACACCCTTGAGTCAACGATGTTGTTGACTCAAGGGATTAACTATTTGGAGTTGCTGGCAGCATTCCACGGACTTCGTGCGTATTGTTCCAAGCTTGTTGGAGCACATGTCCGTCTCCAAATAGACAACACCACAGCAGTGGCATACTTAAACCATATGGGTGGTACCAGGTCAGTTTCGTGTGACAAATTGGCTAACTCAATTTGGCTCTGGTGTGTTCAAAGAGACATTTGGATTTCAGCTACCTATTTGCCAGGTGAGCTTAATACTGTGGCGGACACCAGGTCACGCAAATTTAATGACAATATTGAATGGATGTTGCACCCTGAGATTTTTGCTAAAGTCACAGCCAAATTTGGTAAACCGGACATTGACCTTTTTGCGTCACGGTTGAACCATCAGGTACCAACCTACGTTTCATGGGAACCAGATCCTGGGGCTATAGCGCTAGATGCATTCTCGCTGGACTGGGGGAATTGGTTTTTCTATGCCTTCCCCCCGTTTTGCCTCATCAGTCGGGTATTGCGTAAGATTCAGGCAGATGCTGCCAAGGGCATCCTTATTATACCCGACTGGCCCACACAGCCTTGGTATCCGGTGGTCTTTGACATGCTCAACGAACCTTGGGTCCTTTTGAAGGGTTGCCCACAATTGGTTACTCACCCTGTCTCAGGGGAGCCACATCCCTGCCATGGCTATTTAAATTTGTTGGCTTGCAGGTTCTGAACAGGCCGTTAGTCCAATACGGCCTCTCAGCTCGGACCATGGATACCATCGGGGCGTCGTGTCGAGAGTCAACAAGGCGAGGATACCGCTCGCATATTAAGAAGTGGGAAGCCTACTGCAGCCGCTCTCGCATCACGTACGATGACGTGACAATAACCGACGTCCTGGAATTCCTCGCGGGGTTGCACCATGATGAACACTTAAGTTACAGTGCCATCAACAGCGCCAGAAGTGCGCTCTCATTCTACCTCAATATTGAGGTAGGATCCAACAGGCTAGCGTCCAGACTCATGCGGGGTATATTCAATATGAATCCGCCTACACCACGCTATAATATCACCTGGGATGTCAGGGACGTATTAAACCTGCTCAGGACGTGGTCTCCCATGGAAGGGCTCCAACTGGACAAACTCACCATGAAGCTGGTGATGTTACTAGCGCTGACTTCAGCTCAGAGGGTACAGACACTACACAAACTTTGTGTCGACAGAATGACATCTACCCCTACAGAAGTAGTCTTTTTCATTGACGAGCTACTAAAGCAGCATAGACCTGGGTGCACAGGGCTGCAGCTGAAGTTTCCGGCATACCCCGCAGATGCTAGGCTATGTTTAGCCTCACATATCCGCCACTATGTCAAGGTGACGACACGCATCAGAGGAATGGAGAGATACCTGCTGGTCACTCATAAGAGACCTCATCATCGAGTGACAGTCCAGACGATATCCAGGTGGCTTGGGTAAGTCAGGTATCGACACTAATGTGTTCAAGTCTCATTCCACCAGGGCTGCATCGACGTCAGCGGCGAGGATTATGGAGGTGCCTATGGACCAAATTCTCACCACAGCAGGATGGGCTAATGAAGCTGTGTTCCAGCGTTTTTATAACAAGCCTGTTGCTGCTCCTCTACAGTTCGCAGAAGCCGTGCTGAATGCAGGTCAAGAACGTGGAGATGTCCCCGCATGAGGGGTTTTTGATTTGTTATTCATAAATATGCTCTTGTTTTGCAGTATGAACTATTGAGCAAGTTTGTTCCTCCCATCCATCCCTGGTAGTGGTGTGTCAGCATGGACGTGGTCCAGGGCGTGTAATCACAGAAGCTTTGAAGTCTTCATTAAGTCACTCACGTGACTCCGAAATGAAATAGTAAGATTGAATGAGAACTTACCAGTTCGAAGGTTGATCTTTATTTTATGAAGAGTCGAAGTGAGGGATTTCGTGCCCTCCTCGCCCAACCCTCAATCACCTTCATCTGGTAATCTTATTCACTTCAATCTTACTATGCAAAGTCATTTCTATTGTTGGTTTCTGTGATTCCACGCCGCTACTTTGAAGTATGTCGAGCATGCGCGCCGGCGGGCTCTTCACGAAATCCCTCATTTCGACTCCTCATAAAATAAAGATCAACCTTCGAACTGGTAAGTTCTCGTTCAATCTTACTATTCTCTGCCTCAGAGGTCAGTGGTGGTCGGTTCTCTGGATACTTTCAAGAGAGAGCTTGATGGGGCTCCTAAAGATAGCAGAGTCAGGGGATATGGGGAGAAGGCAGGAACGGGGTATTGATTGTGGATGATCAGCCATGATCACATTGAATGGCGGTGCTGGCACGAAGGGCCGAATGGCCTACTCCTGCACCTATTGTCTATTGTCTATTGATTGAAGTAAATCCCATCAATTCTCTGCCCCCTGATTGCCTGCCTTATGCTTTGGGCATAGTATTTCCCCAAGACAGTGCAAAACTGAGCACTCAGATGCTCAGTGTTCTGAGTACACTTGCAGAAAGTTACTGCTGCTTGCTGATGTAACTGCACTGAAAAATCCATATGATTCACCAATGCATAATCTGGACGCCTATTAATTCCCAGCAACAGTAGCTAGTAAGGTATTGTAACTGCATTATTGCCAATTCCTACACTGCTAGAGGTCCATGTCCTCACTATACCATTAATTTACGGGGCTGCCCAACGTGCTCATAGAAGACCTCCTGTGGAATATTCGTCTGATTAATTTCTACAAAGGCTTTAAAGCTCTAGGGACCATGGTTTCTCCACTGAATTAGGTTTCTGTGACCTCTCTATATGACACTATGGGTAAAGAGAGATATTTTTGTATAGAGTGTGTGCGTGTGAGTGTGCGTGTGCGCGTGCGCGTGTGCGTGTGCGTGTGTGTGTGGCCATTTTCGAGTTGTCTTGCTGCCATTATTGAGTAAAGCATTAAAGACTTCTGTTGTAGACCCGGATAAGAGCCTATTTTTTAATTGTTAAAAACTAACTAACATGTCTCAGCAATTCGATCGTTTCGATCCTGAGTGAGAAAGGTGGTCGTCGTATTTCATGCGTGCTGAGTTTTATTTTGAATGTATGGCAATTACGACTGAGTCAATGTTGTCAGAAACATTTGCACTCCTTCAAAATTTACCTACAGAAGAAGTAACTGAAGCCTCATATGCTGAAATCACAACGGCTTTGCAGCTGCATTTCGAAGAAAGTCGAAATTTCCTCGCAGCTCACCTCGATTCCTACAGGTGCAACAGGGAGGGCAATTGATTACCGAATTATTTGCCAAACTTCACACCAAGGCAAAGGCATGTGATTTTAAAACTCAATGCTGCAAAAAGTGCCAACACAATGCGTTGCGGGATAGACTGGTCATGGGCTGCAAGCATGCATTCATCCAGCAGGCGATTCTCAAGGAATCGGACACCTCATTGAAGAATGTGCTACAGTGTGCTAAGATGGCCGAGCTGCTGAATAAAGAACTGCACAAAATGACCGGCGAAACAGCGTCAAAACTCCCTCAGGAGGTGCATACAGTTCGTCAGACTCGTCCGCAACACCAGAAACCAGTTGATCGACCCAGAGCAAATCCGGAGAAGGTGGGATAGTTTCAGAAGAGCCGTTCCCCTGTGGGTGGAGGATCGAAACCCTGCTACCGGTGCGGCTCGACTGCCCATCTTCACCGTGAGTGCGCGTATATCAAGTCTGTTTGTTATGCCTGTTACCAAAAAGGTCATCTCCAGGCAGTGTGTCAATCCGTAGGAAAGCTGAGAAAGGGCAAGAAAGCGCAAAACACAGTCGACCAAATCGCGGAGACCGTTCCTATTGAAGTGCTCGGTGTGTCTACGATCACCGACAAGACGAGGATTTTGCTGCGGGTCTTGAACGTTGATCTACAGTTCCAGGTGGACACTGGTGCGGCTGTGTCTCTAGTAGATCAGGACATCTGGGAGAGGATCGGATCGCCAAAACTGAACCCGCCAACATCTGCCTTTTTGGATATGGACGACAGCCCATTCCCATGAAAGGCAAATGCAATGTCGCTGTTTCCTGTAATGGTATGACACAGACGCTGCCGCTGATCGTCGTTGATTAAGAAGGTACATCCCTGTGCACCATCGACTGGATCCATGCTCTCAAGCTTGACATGAACGGCTTGATCTACGATGGATCAACTATGGCATTGTCATCTACCATGGATTGCAACATGGTCAGCAAGTGTGAGAATAACCTGCAAAAACAGGACTTTGAAAGGCACTGGTCCAAAGAGTGTGACCACACATTCACCAGGTTGAAGGAGATGCTCGCCCAGAAGAAGCGTTTGGTCCACTATGACCCATCGAAGCTGATCTCGCTGGCCGCCGATGCATCACCGTCTGGTCTTCGAGCAGTTATCTTACAAACGGCGTTGAACGGCAAAGGAAGAACCAATCGCGTTCACATCCAAAATGCTGACGACCGCTGAGAAAAACTACAGCCAAGTGGAGAAAGAACAGCATACAGATAAAGCAAATACTGATATCTCTTCAAAAGAGAAGACTGAGGAAAACTCTGTTGATTCTGAGCCTTTAGCAAGAGTTGTGAAACACAAAAAAGGCTGGAAAAAAGTGAAGCGAGGTCCAGCTAAATGGAGACGTTCAAACTGGAAAGGGGGAATGTGATGCTTGGTGGGCTGTGTGGGGCGGGATGACCCTTTGCTCCTCCCGTGCAGCAGGTGGCGCTGCACAGGACAAAGTGAGATGTTTTGTATATAGTTCTCTCCTGTCTGTGTGTGTGTGTGTGCAGCCATTTTCGAGTTGTCTTGCTGCCAGCATTGAGTAAAGCATTAAAGACTTCTGTTGTAAATTAAAGACTCTCAGGTTTTGTGCAGACCTAGAAAACAAACACGGAAGAGATGTTGCCATTAATAACTCCTTTTGCTTGCCCAATGCCCACACTGCAGAATAAAATGCAAATGACCCTCACTGTCTTAAACTTACCTTCCACATCTGTGGCCATTCTACATTGTCCCCATGGCATTAAACCCTCTGCATTAAATAACTTTGTCTGTTCTTTCCCATCAGCCAGACTGCACACAAAGCGATCCCAGAACACTAACTGGAAGTTACCTTTGTATCAGTGTCTACTGCCTGACCACATGTTGACTATACATTTCTTCTGTATCCACACCCCAAACCAGTAGTTCTGGAAAATGCAGAATTAAAACCTTTTTACTGTGTAGGAAGGACCTGCAGATGCTGGTTTAAACCGATGATGGACACAAAATGTTGGAGTAACTCAAAACTGTCTCAATGTTTTAAATTTCCCTTCCACATCAGTGGCTATTTTATCTTGCCCACTGAGTTACTCCAGCATTTTGTGTCTATAAAAAGAGCCTGTGATGGCAACAATGTCACCTTCCTCAACTTGCATGAACACTTGTTTTCTTAATTCTGTGTTAGCCTGGGACTTTGACGATATTCTTTGCCTTCAATAACAGTTGCTCTTGGTCCATACACAGGGTAAATAGTTGAGTCTGCACCCTGATGTATTGACTGAAGCCCGTTGCCAGTCCTGCTTATCTTACAGAATCACTTCCCTATTTCAAAAGTCAAGTCAAGTCAAACAAACTTTATTGTCATTTAGAAATACATTGATATATGCAGTTCCAAACGAAATTCCGTTGCATTTGGCTCCCTGTGCAACACGATAATTAACAGAAGGATAAACATGGATAAAATGGATAAAAAGGATAAAAGGATAAATAGACAATGGTGGCAGCCCATTACATGGCATTCAGGAGTCTGATGGCTCGTGGGAAGAAGCTGTTGCAGAACCTTGATGTTCTGCTCCTTATGCTATGATATCTTTTTCCCCAGGGCAGCAGAGTGAACAGTCCGTGATGGAGATTTGTGGGGTCTTTTATAATACTGCTGGCCTTCCATGAGTTGGTGTATCGCTGTTTCTTCAAGCAGTAACATACCAAGCTCAATGCCAGTGTCCAGAGTACGACCTACAAAGGCAATGCAGGAAATAGATCTACTTGCAGGACAAAAAAATGTTCAATCTTTTTCCCTTCTATGTTCTCCCACGGTCGCGGCACTCGAACCTTCCATTGTCGGGGCGATCTTGGCTCCCGCCACTGGCAGACAAGCCCTCCGCTTCTGGGAAGCTTGGAGCTTCCCGACATCAGTCTCTACCCGAGACTGCGAGCTCCTTGATGTTGAAATCCGCAGGCCGCGGTTGGTGCGTCGATCCCAGGCAAGGGATCGCAGGCTCCGATGGCAAGTCCACGGCCCCACTGTGGGGCTCAAAGTCAGTCTCAAGCAAGGCCGCCCGCTCCATGATGTTAAGCTGCAGAGTGACCGGAGATATGATCTGGAAAACAAGCGCACCTCCGACAAGGTAAGCGATTGAACAAAGTTTCCCCCGACCCCCTCCCCCACCCCCACCCTCCACTTAAAACAAACCAGAGAACATTAACACATACGTTTAAAACACACTAAAAATAACAAAACATTTATTAAAGACAGACAGACTGTTGGCGAGGCTGCCATCACTGATGGCGCCATCTGGTGGGTGACGTTCCGGGTCGAGACCCATCTTCAGACCCAAAACGTCACCTATTCCTTCTCTCCTGAGATGCTGCCTGTCCCGCTGAGTAACTCCAGCATTTTGTGCCTATCTTCGAATTAAACAAGCATCTGCAGTGCCTTCCTTTACATTTACGTACACTGTCAGGGGCTAGCCAGTGATTTCCTAGAATGACACCTGATGGAATTAACACAAACTCCAGTTATGTTTCCTCGAAATTAGAACAATTATGGGTGATTTGTTTGGTTATCAAGAGGTTGAAATGGTGGGTTGAGCAAACCTGATTTGTTGTTTGGGAAGTCCAGGACTAGAAACGCTTTCTAAAAATAGTACGTCCCCTCGGGTTCAAAATTCAATGGTAAATCATTTGATAAACACGTCTGCAAAAAGCAATCGAGGTTGGCTTTGCAGTTAATTTAAAGTCTTGACATTTATCAGCTTTTGTTAACCACAGGTGTTAAGAAATATAGTGAATAGACAGTTACATGGAATTATGGATCTCACAGTTTGATGGATAAGACTTAAGGGGATAAATAACCTATTGCAGGTCCTCTGTTCCTATGTAATGAAAAAATAGTCCTCATCTTTGGAGTGTTTTACTGATGTACCATGCCAATAAAGTTTTCCTAACAAGAACATTTCAAAAGTGTTGATGGCTGATACAACTCTGGGGTATCCTGAAATCCAGCTGGGTTAGAAGTTTGAAAACCTGTGTCAACAGAACAAGTTGCAAGATTTCATTTATCTTTCATTGAATCTTCTTATTACCGGAGGCGGCACTCAGGACTAAGGAGGACTTGCTTCACGCTGCTTTTGAGGACTGAATAATGAAGTTGATGTGGTCTACTTGGGGGACGGGGCAGGCAAGTGGGGAGCTTGTACACTCCTTCTGCCCCTTACACGGGGCTTCTGTGTGTTACTGGGGCATGAATTCAAGGCTCTCCAGTACCATCCCGAACACCCCTTCTCCATTTTGAACGGCCACCGATTCCCTGGAGTTAGTTGGAGGGTTTGAATTGTTCTCAATAAATTCTTAAGCATATCTTTGAATCATTTAAATGTCTACCTGGTAACGTCTTCCCTCAACAGAAAACAGAATAAAGGTTTTTACTTTCGAAATCTACCATCAAGCCGGCAAATGATAGTTCAACAGAGCCACTGAGTGTATCCAAGTTTGCAATGCTGGGAATACACACAAATAGCTGGAGTAACTCAACCGGTCAGGCAGCATCTCTGGAGAAAAGGAATAGGTGACATTTCCAGTTGGGACCCTTCTTGTAATATTGGGGATGTTGATCGGGGAGGAGAAACTGACATTGGTTTACTTATCCTTCCAGTAAATGAGGGGGATTTTGTAGAGACTGTGTTGGTGTTATTTGTCTTGAGATGCTTGCTCCAAGTAGTCCAGAGGGGCGGTCAGGGATCACCGCTGTCTGGCCGAAAGTGAGTTTTGTTCCAGGAATGAGAAATTGATCTTCAAACCCCCTTCTCCTCAATCGATCAAAGGTTATGCTAGTGTACTGAAGATGCTGGTGAATGCTATCATCCATGTCTGCAAAACGGGTGGCATATCAGAAATAGTCCCCATTTCCCAGGAGTTGCTGTGAACCCATTGCTGAATATAAGGTGCCCTCTAGTGGCAATGCTTCTTATTACAAGGATTGAACAATGGGTGCAACAGTGAGCAGCATATAAATGGTGTTTGGTGGTTAATGGGCCTGTCCCACTTAGGAGACTTCTTAGGCGGCTGCAAGGGACTATGCGGTTGCCACACGGTCGCCACATGTTCGCGGGTGGTTGCCGTGGTCGTGAGGAGTTCCCGCATTCTGGGAGCTAGTCGCGGCCTCATTATGGTTGCTGTGAATTGTTCAACATGTTGAAAAATTAGCGGCGACCAGAATGAAGCTGCCATGGAGAGTAGGTGGGTCGCCAGGAGGTCCTAGTGGGTTGCCAGGAGGACGAAGGTTCTCGTAGGTTGTAGCCGGTGCTGACCGGTGAATTTCATTGGCTCATTGGGAATGAAAAACATAAGCAGTAGTTTTCAGAACCAAGGATAACCGACCGGTAATGTTAAATGGCCGCCGAGCTTCACAGCCGTGTATCTCTGGCTTCTTAAAAGTTGTCTCCACTCCTTCTCCCCCCCCCCCCCCCCCCCTTCTCCCTCCTCAGTCACGTGCAAAATCGCCTAAGTGGGACAGGCCCATTAGTGTTACATCGTGCCACTGAGAATAACTGCTCGGAGAATAACAATCACTGCCTCAGATGCCACAGAATAATGAAGGACCCAAATCAAACCTGTACTCTGAAGATGGACACAAAAAGCTGGAGTAACTCAGCAGGTCAGACAGCATCTCTGGAGAAAAGGAATAGGTGACGTTTCGGGTCGAGACTCTTCTTACTGTGAAGAATTTTACACTTCCCTGTGCTGACCCAGCTTCTGTGATTCTCACTATTCTCAACACTATGTACAATCTGATTCAAGCCAAATCATGCCTCTCACTCTTCATATTGCATGAACAAAATCCGAGATGCCTTCCATGCACGAGCACAATCACAGCAGATAGTACATACAGCAGGTTGTGAAGAAGAGAAATCCGAGTGTAGGGTATACAGTGTATTACAGTGTAGTGAGCTCCTTGCACATGTGCTGATCCTTCTACTGTATTATTAAAGAAGTATATTGCTTTTTAATCATCTTCAAAAGAATTATATGTTGCTTCATCACAGCAGCAATGTGCTAGCGAAGTTGTCTGCCAGTGAAACTTCCAAAATGGTTCCTGGGAAGAGTTGGCTTGGGTTTTCAGTATTTGTTTTAGAGGACATTGGGACCATTCCAGCTCAAACCCTCAAACCAATCCAGGACCTCAGTTGGGCAATTTAGGAGCGGGAAGTAAATTCAAGCTCACAATGTTATGTTTTTTGAACACTCTAGAATTGGAACTGTGATCACTCACTGGTAAGGAAGAGTTATTGCATGGCAACATTTAGCTTTGTTATGATTGCCACATCTGTATTTCAATGTAATTATTTTCCAGTAAGAACTGTTCAGCCTAATGAGAAATGCGTCGACTATCGGGAGAGTTAATGATCTTAGTTTTTCTGAGCACAATTTGACACATTAGGGTTTGCTAACTTATTTCAGTGCAATCTGTAGGATGGATAGGTAATCAATTTTGCTGTATGGTCTTTAATGATAAATGATTTTGCTTTGTGTGTGCATTATAATGGGACTGCACATTATCTAGACGCAAGGGTTGATTCTCATTCTTCATCTGCCACTGTTCTCTCAGCCTAATGATTGTAAAATTACCCATTCGGGACTTAATTCATGTGCATTAATTTGGAATTAAATATTGGAAAAAGACTGTGTACATATAGCAGTACCTCATAACTCACGAAATACAAATGCACCCATAATAAAAAATGAGCAAGCATAATGCCTAAGTGAACTTGATTATGCTCAGTTGCTCAGCACAATTAAACTGAACATCAAGCAAAAAATTCCAGTCGGGCACCATAATGCTGTGCACACACATTACGATAGAGCGGCCAGGGATAATGAGGATAGATTTTTGTAACTTTGCAAAGTGATAACGTAAAGGGCATTGCCTGCAGTTATTGCCCCATCTTAATTGTCTTTTGGAAGGTGAAAATGAGCTGCTCGCTTGAATTCACTAGTTCACAAGTTATAGGAGTAGAATTAGGCCATAGGGCCCATTGAGTCTACCCCGCCATTCAATCATGGCAGAGCTCTGGCTCCTAATCCCATTTTCCTGCCTTCTCCCCATAACCCTTGACATCCATTTTAATCAAGAATTTCTCTATCTGATTGTTGCGGTGGCTCCGGTGAAACTAGTCCACCGGGTTGATATATGAGCAGCTGCTGGATGTAAACTCACTATCGATGGAGGAACTGTGAAATCAGGGTGGCGTTTAACTTCATGAAGGTATCAGGCTTGTGTTTCTTAGTGGTTGTGGTCATTGCCATAGGTGCAGGTCGAGGTGGTGGGGGGTGGGAGGGGGGAACAAAGGGGGACTGGGTGTGGGTACTTAGTAACTTTGTAAGCACCCTTTATGTGGTAACTATTTGCATACCTTGGGTATGCAAGAAAATCATTTCACCGTGACTTGTCACATGTGAAAATAAAGTATTAATTCATTCACTCACCAAGTATCTTTTTATGAAGTTACTGAAGTGCATTTTACACGCACACGATGCGGCAACTGTGGGGGAGGGAATATATGTTTAGGATGGTTGATACCAACCATATTGTAGCAATGTTACAAAACCTACCTTCAGCGACGCTGCAGTTCTGCCACTGGCCATGTGCGCGACTTTGCCGCCTTTGGGGGGGGGGGGGGGGATTAAAATGCAGGTTTGCATCGCTACGAGTCGATCAATAAAATTCGATTAGACTTCCATTCACGGTTTAAAAAAAAAAATTCTGGACAATTTAATAGTTGGGTTAATTCAGAGTCCAGCAGAGGAGGACAAATGGATTAATTTGGAATGGGAAAATAGATTATGAAAGAAAACTGGCATTAAAACTGACTGCAAAAGTTTTTATAGATATGTGAAGAGAAAAAGATTAGTTAAAACAAATGTAGGTCCCTTGCAGTCAGAAACAGGAGAATTGATCATGGGGAACAAGGACATGGCAGACCAATTGAATAACTACTTTGGTTCTGTCTTCACTAAAGAAGACATAAATAATCTGCCGGAAATAGCAGGGGACCGGGGGCCAAATGAGATGGAACTGAGGGAAATCCAGGTTCGCCGGGAAGTGGTGTTAGGTAAATTGAATGGATTAAAGGCCGATAAATCCCCAGGGCCAGAAAGGCTGCATCCCAGAGTACTTAAGGGTGTAGCCTCAGAAATAGTGGATGCATTAGTGATAATTTTTCAAAACGCTTTAGATTCTGGAGTAGTTCCTGAGGATTGGAGGGTAGCTAATGTAACCCCACTTTTTAAAAAAGGGAGGGAGAGAGAAAACGGTGAATTACAGACCAGTTGGTCTAACATCGGTAGTGGGGAAACTGCTAGAGTCAGTTATTAAAGATGGGATAGCAGCACATTTGAAAAGTGGTGATATCATTGGACAAAGTCAGCATGGATTTATGAAAGGTAAATCATGTCTGACAAATCTTATAGATTTTTCGAGTATGTAACTAGTAGAGTGGATAAGGGAGAACCAGTGGATGTGTTATATCTAGACTTTCAGAAGGCTTTCGACAAGGTCCCGCATAAGAGATTAGTATACAAACCTAAAGCACACAGTATTGGGGGTTCAGTATTGATGTGGATAGAGAACTGGCTGGCAGACAGGAAGCAAAGAGTAGGAGTAAACGGGTCCTTTTCAGAATGGCAGGCAGTGACTAGTGGGGTACCGCAAGGCTCGGTGCTGGGACCCCAGCTATTTACAATATATATTAATGATTTGGACGAGGGAATTGAATGCAACATCTCCAAGTTTGCAGATGACACAAAGCTGGGGGGCAGTGTTAGCTGTGAGGAGGATGCTAGGAGGCTGCAAGGTGACTTGGATAGGTTGAGTGAGTGGGCAAATGCATGTCAGATGCAGTATAATGTGGATAAATGGGAGGTTATCCACTTTGGTGGCAAAAACAGGAAAGTAGACTATTATTTGAATGGTGGCAGGTTAGGAAAAGGGGAGATGCAACGAGGCCTGGGTGTCATGGTACACCAGTCATTGAATGTAGGCATGCAGGTGCAGCAGGCAATGAAGTAAGCGAATGGTATGTTAGCATTCATAGCAAAAGGATTTGAGTATAGGAGCAGGGAGGTTCTACTGCAGTTGTATAGGGTCTTGGTGAGACCACATCTGGAGTATTGCGTACAGTTTTGGTCTCCTAATCTGAGGGAATACATTCTTGCCATAGAGGGAGTACAGAGAAGGTTTGTCAGACTGATTCCTGGATGTCAGGACTTTCATATGAAGAAAGACTGGATAGACATAGAAACATAAAAACATAGAAACATAGAAAATAGGTGCAGGAGGAGGCCATTCGGCCCTTCAAGCTAGCACCGCCATTCATCGTGATCATGGCTGATTGTCCTTTATCAATAACCCGTGTCTGCCTTCTCCCCATATTCCTTGACTCCAGTAGCCCCTAGAGCTCTATCCAACTATCTCTTAAATCCATCCAGTGATTTTGCCTCCACTGCCCTCTGTGGCAGGGAATTCCATAAATTCACAACTCTCTGGGTAAAAAAGTTATTTCTCACCTCAGTCTTAAATGACCTCCCCTTTATTCTAAGACTGCGGCCCCTGTTTCTGGACTCACCAACATTGTGAACATTTTTCCTGCATCTAGCTTGTCCAGTCCTTTTATAATTTTACATGTTTCTATAAGATCGCCCCTCATCCTTCTAAACTCCAGTGAATACAAGCCTAGTCTTTTCAATCTTTCCTCATATGACAGTTCTGCCATCCCAGGGAATGCTGGTCCCCCACCAGTTAAGATGCAATCCGTCCCTTTTGTACAGCTCCCCCTAACTCCAAAACAGATCCCAGTGATCTAAGAATCTCAATCCCTGCCCCCTGCACCAGTTACTCAGCCACACATTCAGGTCCCGTATCTCCCTGTTCCTGCTCTTGCCAGCACGAGGAACTGGAAGCAAACGGGAGATAACAACTATGGAGGTCCTGCTTTTCAGCATTTTTCCGAGCTCTCTAAAGTCATGCTGCAGAATATTCATCCCCTTCTTTCCGACATTGTTTGTGCCGACATGCACTACCACTTTGCCCTTGAGGATTTTCTGCATTCTGTCCGTGACATCCTGGACACTATCCTCGAATCCCGTCTGTTGCTGCAGAAACCCCTGTCCGTATCTTTCACAATGGAGTCTCCAACTACAATGGTGTTGCCCGATGTTGACCTCTTTGGTTTTGGCTCAACAGCCCTTTTTGCTTCGCAAGCCAGTCCGCTGCTCAGTGTTTTAACATCTTCCGTCCCTACAGCATCTGAGTGGGTGAACCTGTTCACAAGAGGTACAACACCCGGGGACCTTTGCATTCCAAGTTTCCCTCCCTTTCTCACTGTCACCCACTTTCTCTCTTCCAATACCTTAGGTGTAACAATCTCACTGTAGGACTTGTCGAGGAACGACTCAGTGTCTCGGATGAACCTGAGGTCATCCACTTGCTTCTCCAGTTCCCCAGCACGGTCCTTCAGGAGCTGTACCTGGATGCACTTCTCACATTTGTGGTAGCCAGAGGCACCAGCAGTGTCCTTGACCTCCCACATACTGCAAGCATCACCTAGCAAGACTAGCGAGTACATGCCGAGCATTTAGAAGATTGAGGGGGATCTTATAGAAACTTACAAAATTCTTAAGGGGTTGGACAGGCTAGATGCAGGAAGATTGTTCCCGATGTTGGGGAAGTCCACAACAAGGGGTCACAGTTTAAGGATAAGGAGGAAGTCTTTTAGGACCGAGATGAGAAAAACATTTTTCCCACAGAGAGTGGTGAATCTCTGGAATTCTCTGCCACAGAAGGTAGTTGAGGCCAGTTCACTGGCTATATTTAAGAGGGAGTTAGATGTGGCCCTTGTGGCTAAGGGGATCTGGGGGTAAGGAGAGAAGGCAGGTACGGGATACTGAGTTGGATGATCAGCCATGATCATATTGAATGGCGGTGCAGGCTCGAAGGGCCAAATGGCCGACTCCTGCACCTATTTTCTATGTTTCCATGTTTCTTCAGTGAACATTTAAATCCTGAGTTGGATGATCAGCCATGATCATATTGAATGGCGGTGCAAGCTCGAAGGGCCGAATGGCCGACTCCTGCACCTATTTTCTATGTTTCTACGTTTCTTTGACAGTGAGAAATCGTTATATTGTGAATTCTTGTGTGAATGGGATTAGTTTATTATTTGGATACAGGCTATTTTTTAAAAAATGTGATATTAAAAAATAGCCTTTTCTTAAGAAATGGATAGATGTTTAGATCTACTAATTGAATTTAGATGAATTTAATTGATTAGATGAAACTGATGAATATGAATTTTTTGTTTGGTATTTACTATTTGTTTTAGCGTTTAACTGCAAATAATAACTTGTTTCTGTTAATGCTGTTCAGTGTTTTTTCCTTTACATTTTAAACAGATGTCTCCGAAGAAGAAATGCAAAATAGTCAATCCAAATGCCCAGCAAAAGTGACGGATTTAGACAGCATTCGCAGAGATTATCCGAATTCGGACTACTCCAAATGTGATGATCTACAGGACATTCTTAATGGGAAAGTAGTGGGCAGAGAGGCATGACATGCGTGGTTTGAAGAGCAAGAACTTGTAGTTTACAATGCCAACATTGAAAAGTTGAGGAAAAACAAGGTGTACAGAGTTGCTTATTGGTTACAATCTGAGGAGTATGATGATGCTACTGATTATGATATGCCAATGCACCAGCTAGCAACTGATCTTCTCCATAAAGACTTGGTCTGTTGCTAGAAATTGTAATTTATTTACCTATCTGTTACGGACATACAGCATATAATACAATAATATTAAATTTCTGATCTTGAGGATATCACATTTTTTAATTTTCGAGGCAGTCTGGGTGTTTATTACTATTTCCATCACAATGGTCATGTTTGTAATTAACTACAATTAGGTAACTAACTAATTATATGCTTTAATTTCAGGTCATCCAAATAAGATGTTTTAAATTTGTTTCAGAATGCTTCAATCTATAATAACTGAACATTTCATTCAGTTCTCTTAATTTTTAAGAAAGGTATGGGCTTTTGATTGTCCTCGATCACAGCTTTTGTGTTAAGTAAATAAGTAGGTTTATTGGCCAAGTATTCACATAGAAGGAATTTGCCTTAGTGCTCCGCCCACAAGTAACAACATGACATACAGAGACAGTTACGAATGACTCAGTAAACACTAAACATTAATAATAATTTTACTTCAGAGTCACGTGAGTGACTACGTGAAGACCCCGCCAGCACGCATGCGCGACATATCGTCGTACGCATGCGGAAGCGACGGTCGGGAGGAGCGGGGCTCCTCCAGCGTAAGTTTAAAACACTTACGCCAGGTAAGTCTCACCAGCGGTGAGCAGCGAGAGAGTTAGTTGAACATGGAATCGCGTAAATCCAAAAGAGCAGCGGCAAGAGCAGCCGCTATGGAGAGCAGCCAGCGGACTGCTTCTCCAGAGCTACAGGTTTTACCTGCAGCCCCCGACTTCTCGCCCAGGAGGGCCGTTGGGACTCCACGGTCAGGCAACAAATCTACCCGGAAGTCGGACGGGGCGAGCGACCCAGCTGGGTCCGGTCCCGAGGACACCCCGTTCGCAGATAGCGACGGAGGTCGTCTTTCCCGCATTGAGCGGTTGATGGAGCAAATGCTCCAACGTGACCTGCTTATGCAGGGGCAGGGTCACAGTGGGCCTCCTCGCAGGCCCACGGCAGGTTCCTATCAAGGACTGCCTAATGTCTCTCCCTCCTTGGAGGGGAGCATTGAGGGTCAGAACTGGGCTGACCCAGAAGAAGGGGAGCTGGCTGAACATCCATCTGTGTCAGGGGTGTGTGAAGAATATTTGGACATGGTAAACAAACATGCAATGCCAACGCAGAAAGGCCTACCTGTCCACCCTAAATTGGCAACCAGTATTAATTACATGGTGACCAACCAGTTACAGGAACAAGCCATAAATGCTACAGTTGACAAATATATGGCCCCTGAAAACTGCAATTCACTCAATGTCCCGGCGGTGAACAACCCTATTTGGGGGAACATGAGCCCCTCGAGCAGAGGGCAGGAACTCAAACTGCAAAGAATCCTGAAGCTCTTGACCGCCGGGATCACAGCAGTGGCCAGAACTGCAGTGGGGACAGAGATGCCGGAAGAACTGCAAGATGCCCTGGCTCTACTGTGTAATTCACAGTATGAAATAAACAACTTCAGAAAGAGCATCATAAAGCCGGCGCTTAACCCCAAGTTTGCAGGGTTGTGTAAGCCTGGGAAGACTCAGCCTCCAAACCTTCTGTTCGGGGATGACCTTCCCAAGCAAGTGAAAGATCTTGATGAGGAGGCCAAGGCCTTGGGCCTGATCAAGGTTCCTGGGCCCACCAAAACTCATTACCCACAAAGACAGCACCCCTACACATCCACCGGACAGAGATACCATCAGAGACCTGCCGGTGGCGAAAGCTCGAAGGCCGGCCAACCTGCACAGCGGTCTTTTTTAGGCCATGGCCCAGCCCGGCCTTCTTGGAAGATGCGCCACTCCTACAACACGATGACTCAACAAAGGAAACAAGGACAGAAACCGCAATTCCGGCAATAACCATGGAGGTAGGTGGGTCTGGTTTCCCCAGAAACACATCCTGCCCAAATTCACTTTATGTAGGGGGCCGGTTGCATATGTTTTATGAGAATTGGTGCACTTTTACCTCAGATCCTTTCATACTCAGGAGTATTCAGGGCTACAAAATTGAATTTATTCACGAACTCCCTATCCCGGTCCAGCATTCACCTAGCCGTAAATTTACACTTTCTCAAAAAGAGAAGGTAGCAGGGCATGCTGAACTATACAGGTTGATTAATAAAGGGGTAATTGAGAAAGCCATCAAAGAACCCCAGGAGTTCGTGTCTAATATATTCACCAAAAACAAAAAAGACGGCGGTTGCCGCATTATCATAGATTTGGCCGAACTGAATACTTCTGTTCAGTATGTTCACTTCAAAATGGACACCTTTGACACTGCTATACAGTTAATAGATCATGGGTACTACATGGCATGCATTGACCTTAAAGATGCATATTATTCAGTACCTATACACAAGGATCATAGGAAATATTTAAAATTTATCTGGATGGAACAATTATGGCAATACAAAGCCTTGCCTAATGGGTTATCTTCAGCACCCAGGTTGTTTACCAAGATATTAAAACCAGCTTTGGCCTACTTAAGGAAACAGAATCATACTGTTATGGCCTATCTTGATGATATCCTCATTGTTGGGGAAAGTTTGGAAATGGCTACATTGGCAGTTTCAGCCACGAAACATCTTTTTTAGAAGCTGGGTTTCATTATACGTCCAGATAAATCAATATTAAAACCCTCTACCACCATGAAATACTTGGGGTTCAATATCGACTCAGTGCAAATGTCTATCACGTTGCCACTAGGCAAGGTGGAGGACTTGATAGAGGCTTGCAGGAGCCTTATTGGCAGCAAGGACCCATCCATTCGGCAGGTGGCCAGGGTGATTGGGAAGATGGTGGCTGCTTTTCCCGCAGCGCAATATGGGCCTTTACATTATCAAAACCTACAAAGAGCCAAAATTACAGCCCTCAGAAGTCATGCAGGCCATTTTGATAGGCCTATGAAAATACCAGGAAAGGCAAAAGCCGAATTAAATTGGTGGATGGCTAATGCCCAATATTGTTCCAAACCCATCACTATCATCAATCCCTCGATCACCTTACAAATGGATGCCAGTGGAAAAGGTTGGGGAGCTACTAATACTACCTCTAGTTGTGGAGGTAGATGGACTGCACTAGAGTTGACCCTATTCAAAAATTTTGGGATTAACTATTCAGAAATGCTGGCAGTATTTCACGGCCTTAGGGCATACTGCACAAACTTGCACAAAGTTCATGTTAGGATACAAATTGACAACACCACGGTGGTGGCCTATATTAACCACATGGGCGGAATAAAGTCGATATCGTGTGATGATTTGGCCAACAATATCTGGCTCTGGTGTCTGCAAAGGGAAATTTGGATCTCAGCCACCTACCTCCCAGGCAAGCTAAACATAGTGGCAGACACCAGGTCACGTAAATTTAACGACAACATAGAATGGATGTTGGATCGAAAAGTGTTCACAGATATTGTAGAATGTTATGGGACACCGGATATCGACCTCTTCGTGTCCAGACTAAATCACCAACTACCAACATATGTTGCTTGGGAACCAGACCCTGGGGCAGTGGCAATGGACGCTTTCACGCTACATTGGGGGGATTTGTTCTGCTATGCATTCCCCCCTTTCTGCCTCATCAGTCGGGTCTTGCAGAAAATTAAACAAGACTCTGCATCGGGTATTTTGGTGGTGCCCGACTGGCCTACCCAACCATGGTTCCCAGCGGTACAGAAGATGGCCACAGAACCTTGCATTCGGGTCAATAAACGATCTAGCCTGCTCATTCATCCTGTCACAGGAGAACATCACCCATGTCATGACCGCATGGACTTGTTAATTTGCAGATTTTAAAACGGCCTCTTCGCGGACTCGGACTCACCAGCAGAACGATAGACACCATTTCGGCGGCATGCAGGGAGTCCACCAGGAAGCAGTACCTCACCTACATCAAGAAATGGGAAGGATACTGCGCTACTACCAACACTACATATGAATCTGCTACCATTACGGAAGTGCTGGAATTCTTGGCTACCCTACACTTTGATCAGGGTCTGAGCTACAGTGCCATAAACAGTGCCAGGAGTGCACTATCATCCTACTTGGGCCAGGGGAGTGACCAATTGGGAATTGGATCACATCCATTAGTGTCCAAACTAATGAGAGGAATATTCAATTCCAATCCCCCTAGGCCCAGATATCACCATACGTGGGATATCAGCGCAGTCCTAACCATGCTGCGAGGATGGACACCCAACACGGGACTCACTTTGGCACAGCTAACATATAAAATGGTAATGATTATGGCTTTAATCACGGCACAACGGGTCCAGTCTCTGCACAAACTTAACCTGGATGCCATGACTATCACCAATGATAAAATCATTTTTCATGTGCAGGGACTGTTGAAACAAGACCGACCCGGAGCGTCTGGTCATACCTTGGAATTTCTGGCATATCCAGCAGATAATCGACTCTGCATCGTCACGTTAATTTCACAGTATATCACGGTCAGCCAAAACCTCAGGGGCACGGAGACAGCTTTGCTTATAAGCCACAAGAAGCCCCATCATAAAGTCACGGTGCAAACCATTTCTAGATGGTTAAGGGTGGTACTGGATGCGGCGGGAGTGGACACTAATATATACAAATCTCACTCCACCAGGGCGGCATCCACTTCGGCGGCTAGGAGAATGGAAGTACCATTGGACCACATCCTAGCCACAGCGGGTTGGAGTAATGAAAAGACTTTTCATCGTTACTACAACAAACCCGTGGCCTCCCCTGACACTTATGCAGGGAGGATTTTGAGTACTGCCATATAATTTACCCCTATGGGGTTTATTTTTTGTTTTGGTATGAATAAATACCTATTTTGTTTTTCAGCCAGTGTCATGCCTGAATTACGTTCATCCTCTCATCCCAGCATAGCGGTGTGTGAGCATGGAGCTTCCAGGGCATGAAATCACAGAGCTTTGAAATCTTCACGTAGTCACTCACGTGACTCCGAAGTAAAATAGTAAGATTAAACGAGAACTTACCAGTTTGAAGTTTGATCTTTATTTTATGAGGAGTTACGATGAGGGATTACGTGCCCTCCGCTCCCAACCCTCTACTATAAAGATCACCTGGTATGAAAGTTCTCTCTTATCTTACTATATTAGTCATTGTGACTGTTCTGTGATTTCACACCACTGCTTTGAAGAATGTCGCGCATGCGTGCTGGCGGGGTCTTCACGTAATCCCTCATCGTAACTCCTCATAAAATAAAGATCAAACTTCAAACTGGTAAGTTCTCGTTTAATCTTACTATTAAACATTAATGATAAAACACCATTGATCAAGCATGTGAACCATGAAAATACCAGATCAAAGGGAGGCTACAGAATTTTGGCTGTTGAGTAGAGCAACTACTCGTGGATAAAAACTGTTTTTATGTCTGGGTGTGGCAGCTTTGACAGTCCGGAGTCGCCTTCCAGAGGCAAATGATTCAAAGAGTTTGTGGCCAGGGTGAGAGAGGTCAGAGATGATCTTGCCCGCTCGCTTCCTGGCCCTTGCAGTGCACAGTTCATCAATGGAGGGAAGGTTGCAGCCAATAACCTTCTCTGCTGATTGGACAATTTGCTGCAGCCTCCAGGTGTCGTGCTTGGTGGCTGAGCCAAACCAGACCATGATGGAGAAGGTGAGAACAGACTCTACGATGGCCGTGTAGAATTGGACCATCATTGCATGTGGCAGATTGTGCTTCCTCGGCTGCCGTAGGAAGTGCATCCTCTGTTGTGCCTTTTTGACTGTGGAGTCAATGGTAGCCCCGCACTTAAGGTCTTAAGTCAACGGGAAAGCAATAGGGAACAAGATGCTAATTTCCGAGTATGAAAATGGCCATAACTTTTTAAATGCTGAAGATATGAAAGTGAATTGTGTCAAATTAAACTTCTTTTTATGCTTTATCTGATGGGATAAATTGCAGACTTGATTTTTTAAATCTCAAAATGTTGTAACATTGCTACATATTGGCACTACACAATCAAGCTGCACGCTTTATTCTGGATGATGTTAATCCTCTTGCAGTTTTGGAGCTGATGCCATCCAGATTAGTGAAAGGAATTCCTTTGCACTTCTGCCTTGCATTTTGGAGATGGCGGAAAGAAATGCATTGCAGTATTCCCAGGCTCCGACTTGCTCTTGCAGCCACAGTGTGCACGTGGCTAGTGTAATATGGATTCCTCATCAATTATGGGTATATGGTATCGATGATGGGCAGCTTGCCCATGGTAATGCCATTGAATGTTATGAACAGGTGATTGGCTTCTCCTTGTTGGAGATGATCATTGTCTGGCCTTTGGTTGGCATGAAATGTACTTATTGTTTATCAACCCCTATTAGCAGGCACCAGAGTCTTCTTGTATGCACATGCACTGCTTCATTGTTGAGAACCTGCAAACGAACTTGAACATTGTCCACTCTCATCTGATAAATGGCCAATTATGTCCTTGTGGATTGCAATGTGGCCGTGAAAGTGAAGGCCAGGATTTGTTGGTGCAGGGCATGAATTAGTATCTGCTGTTAGTTCCACGTGTTTTAGGACACTCAAATTTAATGATAGTCAGACTTATTCAAGAATACTTAGAGTATGATCTTCAGGTACAGCATGCAGTGCGGTTATGATTGTGCCTTGAGTTGAAATATCAACATATCCCATCTTTAGTGTAAGACACATGTTGATAATGAAGTTAAAGCACGTGCGTGCAATAGCTGTTCAGGGGCTTATTAAGTACCAGTTTTGCATTTAAACTGCCCATCAGTGGTCAATAAAAAGGTTGCAGGAATGTTAAAGATGAACACATTCTTTTCTTGTGTTGGGGATGAACAATTTGAGAATAAAAAGGCACTGATATAGGTATCAACCTTGACCTAACATGATGCTCACCTTTTCAATGCTGATGGTGTGACAACTAACTCGATTTTACTAATGAGGAGATTCGAAGTAGGCATATCCTTCGCTCCTTAGATACTGCTGCACCCGCTGAGTTCCTCCAGCACTTTTGTCTACCTTTGATTTTACTAATCTTGTGTTCCATGGCAACATAATTACAATGAGAACCATGCTGCCAGGAGGAATGAGAAAGACCTGACCAATGACATACCTTAGCATCCTACCATGGAGTGCACATATTCTGCCCTTGTTTGACTTTACAAGTGCATCAACTGGCACTTGTCAGATTTAATTTGCCAATGCTCCCTTTAACTTTCCACCTGAACTACTTCCTATTGTGGCCTTCAGTCAATCATCACTCTTCGCAATTTAAAAAGTTGAGGGGGAACCTCATTGAAACTTATACAATAATGAAAGGCATGGATAGAGTGGGTGTGGAAAGGATGTTTCCACTGGTGGAGAGTCCAGGACCAGAGGTCATAGCCTCAGAATTAAAGGGTGCTCTTTTAAAAAGGTGAGGAGGAACTTCTTTAGTCAGAGGGCAGTTAACCTGTGGAACTCATTGCCACTGAGGGCTCTGGAGGCCATGTCAGTGGATATTATTAAGGCAGAGATAGACACGTTCTTGATTAGAACGGGTGTCAAGGGTTATGGGGAGAAGGGAGGGAAATGGGATTAGGTGGCAGAGATCAGCCATGATTGAATGGCAGAGTAAACTCGGTGGGCCAAATGGCCTAATTCTACTCCTATAATTTGTGAACTTGTGACATCTATAAGGAAGGAAGAAAAGCCATCTGTGGCAGAACTAGATGTGACAAAGTATAAAGTGGAACTGCAGACCAGGCCGGCTTTGTGACAGAGTGATTCAGTGTTTTCGCAGGCAGTGGTCAGGAGCATCTATGTTTATACCCAGGACTCATGAGTGGGAACTGGGTCTCAAGTAACATTTCGATATTTTGAATATACTTGTGATCCTGGGTGGGTCTGAACTATAAAAGTTCTGCTGGAATTCACGTAGGTGGAGTTGGTGGAGTTGGAGGGGGGCACATTTGCTAACGAAAGGGATGAGCTTGTGAACAAGTTTTGGTCAACATCAAAAACAAGAACGGAGATGGGAACAGGCAGAGAAAAGGAGCATCTTCAAAATGTGCCTTCTTGGAAGAGATGTGGCAATGAATTTGACAGTACATGAACATAAGAAAAACCTCAGATGTTGGATTTTACAGGTTTTTCTACATTTAATTCCAACATTTGTAATTTTATGTTTTCTTTTCCTTAACCAGTCAGGTTGGGTGACTCAGAAAAGAATAAGACAAGGACTGAAAAGGTGCTGAGGAATTATCCAAACATATTCAATCTCAAAAATATTCAGCAAGTAAATCTGAGTGAAATATTGGCCTAAGAAATAAATAAAATAGAGAATAAAAGGGAAGGTAAAACAAATATAAAATCTACATCTTTACATAAGTGTTTTAAATCAAATTTATAATAAATGGATTTAAGAGAGAGTTGGATAGAGCTATAGGGGCTAGTGAAGTCAAGGAATATGGGGAGAAGGCAGGCACGGGTTATTGATTGGGAACGATCAGCCATGATCCCAATGAATGGCGGTGCTGGCTTGAAGGGCCGAATGGCCTCCTCCTGCACCTATTTTCTATCTTTATATGTTTCTAAATCTGAATGAATGAGTCTTCATATCTCTAATGGTTAATTTTCAATTCCACTTACTGCTCTGATAAGAGATTACTTCCAATGGTACCTAAACTGTATGTTTTGTGCTGGGTTTGAACCTGTCATGGAAATAGAATAACTTCAGAGAGATGCCACAGTAAAAGTAGACTTTGCTGGATGCACTCAGCAGGTCAAGTAACATTTGAGGAAACTGTGTTAATGGTTCAGGTCCAGGATCCTTCATCTGTACCTTTCAAGACTGGCCGTTTCCGTGAAAATAACAGCAGAGCATTTCACCCTCAGGATACTTGTGTTAAAATGACATTCACATTACATTGACATCACACTTTAAATTATCTTGGTAAAGTAATGCCTGTACATCGGGCCGCCCGTAGCGGCGACTACGGAGGTTTTATGGCCTCGACCACGGGTGAACAAAGGGAGGAGAACTGGCTGAACCTTGTTGTCTTCCACCACAGTGAAGAATGCTGTGGTGGATGTTTGTGGTAAGTTTGATTGTGCATTGTGTGTTCTTTTCAAGTGTATCGCTGCTGGCAAATTCATTTCACTGAACCTTCGGGTGCATGTGACGAATAAAATTGACTTTGGCTTTAATGGGGAATGCTTTCAGTTCCTGAGAAATCTGACCACACACAATTCTCCAAAGACTTTTCCCATCCTCCACATTATTAAGTGGCTTTCCCTCGTGTCATGGCTACATGAGGGATTCGATCTTGTACGCTACGATTCCTTGTGCGCAGCATGAACTTCTTCTTTATCTGCATTTTATTGACAATGTCTAATTGGATTTCTAGAGTCAAGAGTGTTTTATTGTCGTATGTTCCGAAATGGAACAATTAAATTCTTCCTTGTAGCAGCAGCACAATAGGTTTGTAAAAAAAAAAACCCAATAGATTATAATAATAAACAAACAAAAATAAATTCAATAAATAAAAAATCCAGAGCAGTGTAAAAACAAAACAATGGCCAAAGTTCCCTGTGCGATCCAGGCAGTTCATATTTCAGAGTTTAGTTGGAGTGTTCAATAGCTAGGTTGTTGGGAAGATGTTGTTCCTGAACCTGGACGTTACCGTTTTCAGACTCCGATACCTTTTTCCCGATGGCAGGGGGGGAAATGAGAGCATGGGCAGGGTGGTGTGTGTCCTTGTTAATATTGACCGCCTTTTTGAGACAGCACATTGTACAGATCCCCTGGACGGTGGGGAGGTCAGTACCACTAAGTTGCTGAGCCAAGCCATGATGAAACCAATCAATATGCTCTCTACAGTACACCTGATGTCCTGCTCCTTCAAAGTTTCACGATGGATCCCTAATCTTTTCTCCTCCTTCTATCCTCCCTTTATTGACATACAACGCATTCCAAAGGTCCATTCTTTCCAAGGATCTCCAAACTGGATGTTTTTTGTAATATTCTTTGACTCCTAAAGACTTTGAGCTACTATTGCACAGCTCAGTTACGTCTGAAGAAGGGTCTCGACCCGAAACATCACACATTCTTTCTCTCCAGAAATGCTGCCTGTCCCACTGAGTTACTCCAGCTTTTTGTGTCTATCTTCAGTAAAGTCTAATCTCTGCTTCCTGTTTTATCTTATCGTTTCCTATTTTATTAATATCATTTTGTGTTAGTAATTCAAAAACCAAATGAATGCTAAAGATAGAGTCAGTGCTTCACGACTAACATAGATATTTCAATTACTACACCGATTTCATCCGTCCCGACATCAGAGCTTCGATCATCCTGACAAGAGGACTTGTACATCGGGCCGTCCGTAGCGGCGACTACGGAGGGTTCAAGGCCCCAACCACGGGTGAACAAGAGTTAAACGGGTTAAAAAACTAACTGAACTTTGTTGCTTTGCATCACAGTGATCACTGTAGTGGATGTTTATGTTAAGTTCTATCGTTCTTTTAATTGTGTTGTGTTCTTTTAATTGTATGGCTGCATGGTAACTCAAATATCACTGTACCTTAATTGGTGCATGTGACAATAAATGTGAATGCGAATCTGAATCTATTAACAAGTCGTAAACTGTCTGGATGAGCTTCCGAGGCTGAAAGTTTGTGCCTTTTTCTCATTTCAACCGTTCTGTTTCTGTTTGCGTGAGAGAATCGAGTGAGAGTGCCTTCTGTATTTGCAATATGAATGTTGTTCTGGTGTGCCAAGCATATTTCATATCTCAATAACCATCAAGAATATCTGAAACAGCCCAGCAAGGCTTTTAGTTCAGCAACAAAAGATGGGTAAATTGTAAATTGTCATTCACTCAGCCTCATCCACATGTTGTGAATAAATAAGGGCACATGAATGTTGTGAAAAATTAATTACTATCGCATTATGATTGGGTACAAATTCACTCTTTACTTTTTAATGTTACAGGAGAAACCGAATTTCAGAAAGTATGTTAGCCGACAAATGCTATCGCACACCTGATGACAACAAAGTTTCAGCGTAAATGCAAGTATTTTCTTGCCTCTTACTAATCCAGGTCCTGTGGAGAGCTTGCAGAAAGGAAATTTAAAAATGAATCAGGTGCTTTTGGTATGCATGTTATGAATTAGTGATTTTATCTTAATTGCAAGTTCATCATTTCCATTCTTTAAAAAAAAAAATTTTTATTAGTTTTTTTCAAAAGCAAAAACAAAAGAACAAAAAAGTAATGATAAGCATAGCAGTGATATTGATACATAGGGATCTGGGTTACATTAATTAGGTATGTTGCAAAACTTACCTTGACCAGTGCTGCAGTTCTGCCGCTCCCCGTGTGCACAACTTTGGCGCCTTTCAGAGGGGGGCGGGCTTAAAGTGCCGTTTTTTGACAGACTGGGATAATCAATGAATGTCGGGCGATTTCGTTGCGGAAGAAAAATCGCTCCAACATTTCATCAATGAAGGTATTTTTTAATTACTCTAAATTATTTGTTAACTAGAGTAATTTAAAAATCACCTTCAAAAGCCGTGAGCGCAGACAACCGGAAGGATTTTCCGTAGGGGAGAAAAAAAGGTAAATAGTTTATTTTTATATTAAAAGTTGGTTTTTCGGGAGGCTTTAATAATATTTTTATGTTGCGAAATGGGGTCCCAAAAAATCTATGAACAAACAGTATTTTTCCTCCCGACTTCACTGCTAACTGCAACGTTCCAATCCACCGCATTCCAGTAAAACCCACTCGCTAGTTGATTTAAATGGCCATTAATTTACAGGAATCAAACACTAAATTCCTTCCATTTGGCCCAGAAATTCATGAAAATGAGATTTAAAAATTATGTTATATTGTGGATTATTGTGTGAATGTTATTTGGACACTTAGGCAATTTAAAAAAAGTTTATCTTTTCTTAAGAAATGGATAGATGTTTAGATCTACTCATTGAATTTTGTAATTAGCTACAATTAGATAACTAACTAATTATATGCTTTAATTTCAGGTAATCCAAGTAAGATTGTTTAATATTTGTTTCAGAATGCTTCAATCTATAATAACTGAAAATTTCATTGAGTTCTCTTAATTTTTAAGAAAGCTATGGGCTTTTAACTTTTCCAGATCACAGCTTTTGAGTTAAGTCAATTGAAAGTCAATGGGGAGCAAGATGCTAATTTCCTAGTGTGAAAATGGCCATAACTTTCTTAATACTGAAGATATGAAAGTAAATTAGGTGTCACATTAAACTTCTTTTTATGCTTTATCTGATGGGATAAATTGCAGACTTGATTTTTTAAATCTCAAAATTTTGTAACATTGCTACATTAATGGCAGGTATAACCTAAATATGAGTCCAACGAGTGTCAACATACACATTGAATATAGACTTCCCGGTCTCTATGTAAATATAGTTAAGTGTTTAAAAGAGAACTTTTAAAACTTATAAAAACAAAAAGATAAAACAAGAAAAAAAGAGAATATAAGAGAATAAAACAAAACCCCCCTAAAGAAGAAAAAGGAAAAAAAAAGAAAAACAGAATCTGAGCTGCAAAGATGTCCAACAATTTAAGTCCTTGTTTGTCGTCAAGTCCGTTCCACCGTATACCAGAAAAAAAAATCATTTCCATATTTTAGTTTAGTTTAGTTTAGAGATATAACACAGAAATAGGCTCATTGAGTCCACTCCAACCAATGATCCCCGCACGCTAACAGTATCCTACACACACTAGTGACAATTTACAATTATACCAAGCCAATTATCCTACAAACCTGTACATCTTTGGAGTGTGGGAAGAAACCGGAGCTACCAGAGAAAATTCACGAGGTCACAGGGACAATGTACAAACTTGGTATAGACAGCACCCGTAGTCGGGGTCGACCCAGGTCTCTGGTGCTGTAAGGCAACTCTACCTCTGCGCCAACGTGCCATTAATTTTTAATTTACAAAAAAACACGTGTTAATTGCTGAATCATGGCCGCATCAATGATTGGCAAACTCATTAAAAAAAGGCTTGAGGTTTACGCCAATGTTCCCTTGCATACTCTGCTCTAGGCAGCAGAACAATTAAAGCTCCACGCTTCCCTGTCTATGAGTGATGCTCCTGTTGAGAAGTTCTTTGCCCTCCCTGGAGAAAATTGTCTGCCAAACTTGTGGAGGAGATAATATATTTAATAGACATGACTATATGCTGCTTAAGAAGGTTACAGGGAATTTTGATGACGGCAATTTATTTCGAATACTTTATAGCAATATTGCTTAAGTTTGTGTTTGGCATTTTTGAAGCTTTGAGAAGGATTGGAGCTTCCACATTGCTACATGGGCAAGTTTGCACAGCTTTGAAGCAAAATGTACCTCATGCCAATTCTTAAAGGGATTACTGAGTGTGGAACTAATGCCCACTGCATATTTGAGGAGCAAATATTTTTCGATGATCAGTCAGTTTGCAATCATGTTTTTGTCATCAAGGTTCTCACATGGTGAACATGAAAACTGTAAAAAAAATGTGAAGAAGGATGAAAAATGATCAGCATGATGGAATACACATGGTTAGGAAAAATTCATGAGAAGTTACAGGTACACAATGAGATAATTTGAGCCAATAAAGAGATAAACTAAAATTAAGATAAACAGTTGGTTCAGAAGAGTAAAAGGATGGTAGCAAACAGGAGATAGAGGTTATGGGGAGAAGGCAGGAGAATGGGGCTAGGAGGGAGAGATAGATCAGCCATGATTGAATGGCGGAGCAGACTTGATGGGCTGAATGGCCTAATTCTGCTCCTATCACATGATCTTATGATCTTACGAGGAATCAAATGAGGAAGTGGAAAAATAAAATAAAGCAATGTTGAGTGCAATTAAGAAAGAAAATATATAGAAAAAGTGAGAAATAGCATTGCAAATTAAAGGAGGAGCAAAGAAAAGTGAAGAATAAATAAAATGGCCAAAATGAGAAAAAATAAATGAGATGAAAAGGTAGGAATTTTAGTGTATGTAAAATAGAAAGAATTTTGTCAAAGAACATGAAGGAAAAGAATGGTAATGCTAAGAAATGACAATCAAATGGAATGAAGAGCTGAGTTGTAACTTGCATTTTGAAGAGGTGTTTGAAGGTTTTGATGATATTCTTGGCTTTGCTTTTAGACCGGGAATAGTGAGATAATGATATATAGTGTTTTGTGTAGGAAGGAACTGCAGATGCTGGTTTAAATAGAAGATAATACACACAAAAAGCTGGAGTAACTCAGCGGGACTGGCAACATCTGTGGAATGGGTGACGTTTCAGGTCGAGATATCTGAAGCAGGGCCTCGACCCAAAATGTCACCCATTCCTTCTCTCCAGAGACGCTGCCTGTCCCACTGAGTTGCTCCAGCATTTTGTGTCTATCTTTGGTTTACAAATTTTGGGAAAACCAAACTGATTTCCAATTCTTAACTTACCAAGTTGTGGGATAAAAAACTTATTTGGCAACTTACTCCAGCTTTTGGTGTCTACATATAGTGTTTTAATATGCGTGCCCTGACACATGGTACAAATTCTACTGATGCAAATTATGTACCATACGCATTACCATAATGCTGGCCTCATAGCAGAAGCGTCCACGTCGCAGGGCTGGAAACTGGAAGTATCCCGAGCTAATTCTGCTACCACCATCGTCTATTGCTACTCCACTGATTGTCGCCGGAAGCTTGCGTCCTTTTCAGGACGGACGATGACGGAGATATCAACATTTCAAACATGGAAGATGGACACGAAAGAAGAAGAAGACCATAATGCTTGAAAACCAGCATTCTTCAGAATGCTCTATGTAAGACATTATTTTAACTGGATTGTTGAATTTGCCTGTGTTTGAACATTGAATTCTGACTGAAGAAATAAGTTTCAAGTTTACAGTAGGTCATCGCAATTACTGGAAATTCTGCTGTGATCTTCATGTATCCTCCACTCCTTTCACAATGCCCTTGTTGCAATGTTGTAGTGTTTTGGAGCATTGCTGCAGAAGACATATCATATTATAGAAAGATTATTTTCTCAAGATTGCAATGAAGAAGAAGAATTGGCCTGGTAAGCATTATTTTGAATTATTGTTAGTCCAGTTCTTGTTATTCAACCTGGCATCCCTCTTAGTACACTCTTTGAGTAGTTTTGTTATATTAATCTGTAATGGCACCTTCAAACTTGTTCTAACTTTAATTGGAGCACTCCACCCACAGTTGAGTTGAGGAAAATATAGTTGTTATCTTTGAAGATTCAATCTGTCCATATTCAACACAATTCTATAATCTTAAATGGATATTTTTAAGGCAGGGATAGATAGATTCTTGATTAGTACGGGTGTCAGTGGTTATGGGGAAACGGCAGTAGAATAGGGTCAGGAGGGAGAGGTAGGTCAGATAATATTTAGGCAGATATAAGCAGACGTACACCTGTTTTTGTTTTGGCTATGACCATCATAAAGTTGCTGTCATTACCCGAGCAGAGATGGTTTATCAATCTGGACCATCTAGAATTGCTTCAGTTCAATTGTCAAAGTTACTGGTATTCAGTGTGGAAAATATTAGATTAGATCGGCAGCTGAGTCAAACTAGTTATACCTGTAATTTATCAGCTTGCCTAGCACCATAGCTGAGTGAAAGATACACAATGAAAACAAGCCCTTCGGCCCACCGAGTACATGCTGATTATCCATCACCCACTCACACTAGTTCTATGTTATCCCACTTTCTCATCCGCCCCCTACACACTAGTGGCAATTTACAAGGGCCAATTCACCTACTCGTCCGACTCTCTTTAGCAATATGGGAGGAAACCAGAGCACCCGGAGGAAACCCAAGCTGTCACAGGGAGAATGTACAATCTCCACACAGACTGCACCTCAGGTCAGGATTGAACCTGGGACTCTAGCGCTAAGAGGCAGCGGGTCTGCCAGCTGCGCCACTGTACTACCTGCCTCTGATGGACCCTTGTTGGTGGTGGCTTGTTGTTGTACACATGCACCACTAGAGGGGGTTCTATTAGGTTATCAGTACATGCAAGACCTGACTAACCTGCAGAGGGCAGATTGTGGTGGTGCTAATGAGCTCAGAATTCATAGTGCACCAACATTACCATAATGGACTCATATTTATACATACCTTTAAATAAGGAGGGTGAACTACTTTTAATACTTATTTTAATACTTGAAAACAGATCATGTTACATTACTGCAACACTTTTCTGTTTGGAATTTGAAATATTTGCCTGCTTCAAGATAAATGAATTCATTCATACAATTACAAAAAAAGTGAGTATAGTTGAAAATTGGTTACATCTGCAGGAGTAATTTTGGACACATTTCTGGGAGCCTTGGGGCCCTTCAGGAAAGTTATCTCTTCATTTTCCAACTGGATTTCTGTTCACCCGGAGCACCTGCTGAAGAAGGGTCTCGACCCGAAACGTCACCCATTCCTTCTCTCCAGAGATGCTGCCAGTCACACTGGGTTACTCCAGCATCTTGTGTCTGTCTTCGGTTTAAAGCAGCATCTGCAGTTTCTTCCGACACACTCTGTTCAACCTTTACTTTCTTTCCTGGCATAAAGCATCTTTAAATTATATAAACAGCGGTGCAACATGCAAAATTAATCTGCAGAGATATTTTCAACTTCACTGATCTGGAAAGTGACAATTCTTCTTTGCTCAGAAGATTTATTAACCCCGTTTCCCCTGACTGTGACATTTAAAGGAAAACACTCAACTGCATTCTTTATCCTCTGTGAGACCTGCAACCATGATCTCTCTCAGAACGTCTTCAGTCAGAGGGTGGTGAATCTGTGAAATGCATTGCCACAGGAGTCAGGGTTATAGGGAGAAGGCAGAGGAATGGGGTTGAGCAGGAAAAATAGATCAACCATGATTGAATGGAGGAATAGACTTAATAGGTTGAATGGCCTAATTCTGCTGATAGAACCTATGAACGTCTGCCTTGACTGCTCTGCCAGGGTCATTATTATTCTAAGCTTGCTAGTTTCTGGATCATTCCAGCTGCTGTCTGTTACATTTGCATGAGTGAGATCCCTCAAACCCCTTATTCAAGGAGAGGAGTCTTCATCATATTGTCATTAAGGCCACAAGAGCAGGCATGTTGAGGTTCCTCTGATGCCCCAACTCAGCAGAGCATTCTTCCACCCGCGTATCAGTGCATCTGTTGCTGGCAGAATACAAGAGATACAACTAGTTTTTGCCTCACATCTCCAGCGACGTTTGTTCAATCCTGACCTCGGGTGCTATCCGTGTAGTTTGCATGATTTTCCTGGGACCACATTGGAATTAGCTTCTATTCCAGTTCCCTCCCACATCCTAATGTGCAGATGGGTTGGTTGATTAGCAACTGCAACTTGTCCCTAATGGGTCTATAAATAACTCATAGAATCTGGTGGAAGTTGATGGGAATATGGAGAGAATAAAATTGGTTAAAATAGGATTAGTATAAAAATAGGAAGTTGATGATTGATGCAGCTTGGTGAGCAGTAAGGCAGGTTTCAAAGCTGTAGCTCTCTATGACTCTCCTTTATCTGGAAGAGTTTGGCTTTTATAGTGATATATCCCTCTAGAGATTGGACCTGATGTGTGACATTGTGACAATTGCAAGAACTTGCAATACATTAGCAGAATACCAAGTTGAGAATAACGTCACACAGAGAAAGCCAAAATTGCTGTTCTGGGAACTGTGCATTTGAAGCCACAAAGTTTATGTGACTTTTACAAACTGCGTAAGAATAACCCACAACATTAGTTTAATGCCAAAGTAATATTGTACAATAATTTCTAGGCCTAAGTGCAATGCACTGGGTCAATAAATCTGACAATTGCTTCTGTCTTGACCAGCACTTATTGCTGAACTGAATTTCTATGTGCAGGTGATTCTGCTTATTTGGATTTTACTGCAAAGTAGTTTGTTTGTCACACGTCCTAAAGGTTTTCCTGAGCCAAGGCACACATGGATCCCTTCTTGCAGTTCTTGTTGAGTTTTAGGGGAAGATTTGAGCGTTGCCTCAAAGTCACCCCAAAACACAAGATTGCTGTTTCCTACTGCAGTGGTGCGGCTTGGCGGTGCAGCAATAGAGTCGCAACTTTACTGCGCCAAAGACCCGGCTTCCATCCTGACTGCAGGTGCTGTCTGTACGAAGTTTGTATATTCTCCCTGTGATCGCGTGGGTTTTCTCCAGATGCCCTGATTTCCTCCCATACAGCAAAGACATGCAGGTTTGTAGATTAATTGGCTTCTGCAAATTGATCCTAGAGTGTAGGATAGAACTTGTGTGAACGGATGGGTGATTGTTGGTCAGCACGGACACGGTGGGCCGAAGATCCTATTTCCACACTGTATCTGTAAACTAAACTAAACTACTGAAATGGAGTGTGTTCTACAGCAGACCTGTGAAAACTTCAGCAGCAGACGTGACCCAGGCATCCCTCAAAACAGTGGCTGGGAGAGCACCCATTGGTTGTTTTAGCCAGTTGTCTCAGCTCTGAGCTCTTGACCCAGACAAGAGCACAGTCAGAATCAACTCTGCTTATGTATAGGCAAGGATATAGAATTATTCTGTGCTCACTCTGTCTAGATGCGAGAATGGGCGTCACGGTGGCACCGCCTTGCAGCGCCAGAGACCCCCCGGGTTCTATCTGACTAAAGGGCCTGTCCCACCAGCATGCAACTCTATGCGATTAGCGCGACCTAACGTGGTCGCTTGAGCCGTCCGGCGTCACGGGGCCAGTCCCACTTCGATCGCTGGAGCCGTGTGGAATTGTGCGGAGTTCGTCCCGAGTTCGTCCCGACACCGCGCGGGGCTCCGAAAAACTGACTATGTCCAAAAATCCCGCGGGGCAACGGTTTGTCAGCTCGCAGTCGCCGCGACATTTACACACCGACCGGACATCGTGCCTCCGTGACCCTCTATGTGTGTGGCTCCGTGGCCCTGTATGTGTGTGTGTCTCGGTGCCCCTCTCTGTGTGCCCCTCTAAGTCCTGGCGAACTTACCTTGGACTTGCTTCAAGTTCGCCTCGCTTTGCGCCGCGTTGAGCCACTCACCCAACCTCCGCGCGGCCCTTACTGCTGGTTTAGTTGCGCTTGCCGCATGCAGGCGCATGCTGGTGGGAACGGCCCTGTACAGGGGATCACCCGACCTCCGCGCGGCCCCCGCTGCCGGTTTGATCGCGTTCATCGCATATAGTTGCGTGCTGGTGGGACAGGCCCTTAAGGGTGCTGTCTGTACGGAGTTTGTACATTCTCCCACTGACCTGCGTGGGTTTTCGCCAAAATCTTCGGTTTCCTCCTACACGGAGAAGACATACAGGTTTGTAGGTTAATTGGCTTGGTATAAATGTAAAACTGTCCCTAGTGTGTGTAGGTTAGCATTAATGTGTGACGATCGCTGGTCGGTGCAGACTCGGTGGACTGAAGGACCTGTTTCCGCGCTGCGTCTCTAAACTAAACTAAACTAAACTCTGCTGGAATATCAATGCATTAAATATTACATTCTAGTCTGCACTCCCTGGCGCTCAAACACAGAAGGAGGAATGATGGTACCAAGCCAAATATTCCCCAACACGGTGATGGATTAAACAGATTTAACCGACAGAAATTCTGCATAGTTATCAGACCTTATCAGTTCAGAAAGATCTCCCTGTGATCAGCATCCAAAAGCAAATAAATAACAGGTCTCCCACCCAGGGACCCTGTAAAATGCACCTGATGAAATGATTGATGAATTTTCAGCTGTGAAATGTCACCACCTTTCAGCTTTTAAAATTCATTAAAAAATAAGTCCCAAACCTTCAAAATGATTGATGCCCTGGTTTCCCAGTTACAGATAGTAATTAAGGTAAATAATAATTTTAAATCCTTCAATGATAAATAAAAGGAGATACAGAAATCCTTACTCCTAAAATCCGTTTTCAATCATGTTGGCAGTGTCAGTAAGTCCTTTCCATCTTCACGAAGCTAGGGGAGGGAATAGGGGATAATTTGTTCAGTTTAGATAAGTTTAGTTTAGAGATACAGTGCAGAAATGGGCCCTTCAGCCCACCGAGTCCACGCCGACCAGCGATCTCAGTGCACTAGCACTATCCTACACTCTATGGACAATTGACAATCTTTACCGAAGCCAATGAAGCTACAAAACCTGTACGTCTTTGGCGTGTGGGAGGAAACCTGAGCACCAGGAGAAAACCCACACGGCCATGGGGAGAACGTACAAACTCTGTGCAGACAGCACCCATTGTCAGAATCAAACCCGGGTTTCTGGCGCTGTTGGGCAGCAACCCCACAGCTGCAACGCTGTGTCTCCCACTAGGATAAGTAAGTATTTTTTATTTATATAGCACTTTTTTAATCAAATCACGTTGAAGCCAAAGTGCTTTACAGAGAAGAAATTAGATTTCCATACATCCATATAAAATAAAAAAATAAAAAAAGACACAATCCACCATAGGATTCAACATGCAACGTCCCCCCACAGCAGGAACCACTGTGAGGGAAGGCACCAAAAAGTCCAATCCTCCTTCTCCTCATAGTCCACCCGAGGTTGGGCCCTATTTGTGGCCTCCTCAGCCAGACTGATGTTTTCAGGCCCTCTTTGCCGGGAAGCTGCAACTCCAGCGTCGGGTGAACACTCCTCTGCGGCTTTGAAGTGTCTGGAGCGGCCGCTTCCTCCCCGGAGACAGCGGCTCCCGAAGGACAGAAACCAGTGCTTCAGAAGGATTATAAACAGGAGGAGGAAAGTCAAATGCAGCAAGCAATTGTATCAGGTATCACTCCTTCTCTATGATAGATTATAGGCACAGGTTATAGATTATAGGTTAGAACAGAATCATCTTTCCATGGGAAAATGGGCTATAGGGAGCAGTTGGAGCTGGGATCAGTCTTACTCTAGGACAGAACTTGGAGAATGAATACAGATGGTGGGGATGAGTTGAAGCAGGAAACAAAATCAGGACACTGAGGTCCTGTCCTTAGTAAGTCTCACCACAGTGCTGGAGGAACTCAAGTGAGAAGTGGATATCGGGGAGGAGGGGTGTTAGCTGTGTTCACCTGTTGCAGGCTTGAGAAAGACTAAGCCCCTGGGACAAAACTGAGAATACCAATGTTGTTGAAGATGCACTCATCCAGGAGACCATTTCTGACTTGTGTTTCAATTGATTGTGGAAACTTTTGGGAATGTCAACATGAGCCACGCATCACAAGATACACAGTAACCTACTGCTAAATCAATCCATGCCTGAATATTGTTCGGGTCTTGCTGCATGCAAGCATGGACCACTTCATTTGCGGAGAAATTGTCAGTAGGATCAAACATCAGCAATAATCCCCACTTCTGACCTCATGATGGAAGAACGTTCATTGATGAAGCTGCTGAGGATTGTTTGGCCAAAGACAATGCCCTGAGTAACTTATGCAGGGTTATTCTGAGGCTGAGATGATTGGCCTCCAACATACACAACTGAAATCGAAGATCTCGGAAAAAACCCATGTGGCCATGGGGAGACCATACAAACTCTGTACAGACAGCACCCATAGTCAGGATCGAACCCGGGTCTACTGGCGCTGTAGGTCAGCAACTCTACTGCTGTGCCACTGTGTTGCCCTATTATTGGGCTGCCTTCTCCTCGATGACCATTGACTTCAGTTATAATAGTACTCTTTGTTACATTTGGTCAAATGCTGCCTCGCATTAGAGATTGGTCACTCTCCTTCTCGTCCAGTGTGCAGGAGCATCCTGAGAGTGATGCCGGCTGGACCTATACTCCTGGTAGGGTCACCCATGGTGGTAAGGTCGAGGGGGAGGTCTCTGACAAAGAGCAATCCAACCAAGACCTCAATGGTGGAACAGGTGGAGGATGATGGCTGACCTTAGTGGAGCGTCACAACGGCTGGGAAGGCGGATGAAGGCTGCAGCAGAAAAGGGCCCCCGGTTGTCTTAGATTCCATGCCATTGGATTTTGACCCAGATCTTTCAAGGACCATGTGGTGACTGTCTGTGCACAAGTCTCCCCACATTAAACAAAGTCACGCACCGGCGTCCTCTGCCAAATCGGATTATTTTAAGTCAATCTAGTTCAAGAAAACTTGACTCAAACACTTGTTTCAACTTAACACTTCTTTATTGCAGCGCTGCGATAATTCTCTGAACCCTCCAACACAGAGCCAACAGTTTCGGGGCAGGTCAGAAGAACTCGTAACTCTGGTACAAAATCAAGGCATTATATGGGTATTAGACAGTTGCGGTACAGAGGGTACAGCAACCTATTAACCAATCATCTGAGTCCTTCCGGTGATTTACAACATGTTGTGGTCACTTGACTCCCCCTCTCTGGCATCTTTTTACAACCCTCGTTTGCCTCGTGGTTTTTACCTTCTTTGTTTAGAATCATTTCATTTCAACAAAGTGAAACCACAGAAAAGTGGGCTCAATTCTCAGAGACCACCCCTCAAAATATAAGACACATATAATACAACAATCACACAATTCATACAAACAAGACACATGGTCCCTATTCTCAGAAAGAAAGTTATTTCTAAAACTACAGATCTAAACAAGGTCTGATGTTTACAATCATAATTAAAACACAATACACCGCACAAATAGTTTCACTACAAATTACACAATTAAAATACAATTACCTATGTATTACAAACATTAAATATATAGGTTTGCCCCATTCTTACAAACGACACAGATCTGCAATTTGTTTCCAATCACACACCTCCCAACTCCAAGCACACAGGTACAGCTTCATGTTTACATTCCCTTTCCTCTCCTGTTATCTCTAGGGGATGGAATTCCAATCTCATCTGTAGGGGCTCTTTACGACTCTCTGTTCCTCACTAATAGCATTACAGAGCAAATGGAAAGTTACAGCTGCAGACCAGAATCACTAACGCAGAGCACAGTCACGTCCTCAGTTTTCTATAAACATAAGAAGTTTATGTTTATAGAAAATATATAAAGGTCACATAACCATCACCCTAACACCTTTCCCCTTCAAACGACCTTGCTCCCTTGCACACATGCTTTATCCCTTATCTCAACATAAGTATAATTCAACGAAGCCAAAGACTGAATCACAGAATCTATTATCTTTCCAGCCTTGTTGTCGTGGACTTAGTATGAACAGTCATAAACCCTGAACCCCTTATGCTGTACTAGAGTTCAGGAATGTGTCATAAAGAAAGAGCAAATGACTTGTGACCAAATGGCCAATGACCCGAGAAAGGGGCCCCACTGTAAACTACTTTTGAATACAAGATTATACAAGATACAACTTCTTGCAACTTTGTAATTGCTTCAAAGCAATAAACAAGGCCTCTATTACAACAGTAAATTATGTGTCCGGGCTATGCATGTTTAGATTAGCGTTTTCATGTTTTGATAAACCATCTGTGCCCTGTGTGTGAAGGTCTTTGTTCTCTGCTTTTGCAGGACCATGTGTTTTTGAAAGCTTTAAGCTTTTTCTCTTGCAACACGACATAGCTTACTTTTATTATCTGAGCAGTTCTATTATATAATATTTCCTCACCTCCATGAGAGGACAGTCATACTCGTTTCGAGTGACTACAGATGATGATGCAGGAGCTCAAGTTTGGACCAAGATGTTGAAGAGGTCTGGAGCCAAGTGATCCTGACAAATCTCCAATGACTGATGAGCATTATGTGATGAGCATATTATTGTTTGGAAGGTACAATTTGAAGGCACAGTCACTGATACCTTCCTGGTCGGAAAACTTTCAATTACATACTTACCATTCTGCTGGAGCCATAGTGTTTCACTGATAGAAAAATCAAGGCTATTCTTTCTTTCCTGGCTCAGGGCTTGAAATCTGACTGTAAGTCAAGTTAAGTGTGAATGCACGTTCACTTTGCAGTGTGCAAAGAATAATGCTATGTCTTTTACAAGATTGCAAGGAATATGCATTGTAGAAAACTTAAGAGGATGAGCAAAAAAGGTTGTAAAAAGTTTGAGTAACATCACTGTCCGAATGCTGAAACAAGAAATTGCAGGTGCTGGTTTACAAAAAAAGGCACAAAGATTTGGAGTAACTCGGGGAATCAGGCAGTATCTCTGTGGAAAATGGATAGGCGATGTTTTGGATTGGGACCCTTCCGTAGACTAATTGTATGGGGGGGGGGGGAGACAGCTGGAAAAGTGGAGAAACATGACAAAGGCTGGCAAGTGATAGATGGATACAGGTGAGGGGGGTTTTGATATGTAGATGGTCGGTCAAAGACTAGAGATGAAAAAACAAAAGGTATGAGATAAAAGGATTGGAGAGTTGTGAATTGTGGACCTAGAGAAAATAATGTCAATGTAAGCAGAGGGGGAGGAGAGAAAGAGGTAAGAGTCCAGGTGGGGCACATGGGGAGGGGGTTGGAAGAAAGGGAGGGTGGGGGAGGAAGAGGGAGTTGGGGGGGTGTAGTTCCTATAATTGGGAGAATTCAATGTTCTTGTTAAGATTTGCTTTGATTCACCCACTAGGATACTGTTATTGCTGTTGTATAGCATGTTAGGTTGACGGTGGAGATGTCAATGCACTTCTGGCAAATATTCGCGGCTTTAAATGTAGATTGTACATGACGGTATCGTCACTGAAAGGTTAACATAACTGATACACTGTACAAGCACAAAAACTAAATCTGTGGTGGGATTATTGGAACAACCAGGACAGAGGATGGGTTATATCAGCTCAAGATTAAATCCAAATTACATGTAAGCCATCAATGTGTAGGAAGGAACTGAGATGCTGGTTAAACCAAAGATAGACACAAAAAGCTGGAATAACTCAGCGGATCAGGCAGCATCTCTGGAGAGAAGGAATGGGTGACGTTTCAGGTTGAGACCCTTCTTCAAACCATCAATAGTATATTTCAGATCAGTCTTAAAAATATAGTTGCTCTCATATTCTATGAGCACAAGATGGGAACAAAAATAATGCACCATCTTGTGGAATTTCGTACGTATGATGTTTTGCATTTCTCTGCTCCTTGTGAAATACGGCACTTGTTGCAGAAAGGAATGAGATGTTCGCAGCTACTGGGCACATCAACACCACAACCAACCATAACCGGTAAGACTAAGGAGTTAGTGGTGGAGGTGGAGTCGCTGCAGATGGTCTTGGAGGGGAGGATGCTCCTCAAATTGCGGAGCATCTTGGGCAATACAGCTCACCCCCTCCATGATACACTGGACAACCTGAGGAGTACCTTCAGGTTGACCAGTGTGTCATGGAGGTCCATGTATCTTGTTGTGTTTTATCACTGTTGGCAGACCAAATTCCCTCCTGGGATAAATAAAGTTATATCATGTTGAAAAATTAGTGGCGATGAGAATGAAGCCGCCATAGAGAGTAGTGAGAATTTACGAGTCGTAGGTGGGTCGCCAGGAGGTCCTAATGGGTTGCCAGGAGGTCGGAGGTTCTCGGAGGTTCTCGTAGGTTCTAGCCGGTGCTGGCCAGTGAATTTCATTGGCTCATTGGGGAAAAAAAAGGTAAGCAGTAGTTTTCAGAACCAAGGATACGTTAAATGTCCGTCGAGCTTCACAGCCGTGTTTCTCTGGCTTCTTAAAGGTTGTCTCCATTCCTTCTCCCCCCGCCCCTGTTTTTAAGGACTTACCGTACATTGTGCTTTAGCCGTCTTAATTACAGCGCCAACCTTCCTGTTGATCGCGGTGTGTGTCTGTATCACCTTGGCTTTGCACCACGTGAATATTTTAGACAGGGCAAACGGGGGGAGCGCTGTCTGAAAGATTTACACGGGCTGGTGAAGGAAACGATGTGTGTGTGTGTGTGTCCCGCTCTGACAGTCGCCGTTCCAGTTGCCGGTTTTTCAGGCGACTGCCGGCAACTTGACAATCGCCCGCAGTCCGCTGAAAAATCGCCTAAGTGGGACAGGCCCATAAGGCTACTATTTCATGGTCTGAGCACATGTTGATGATGTGATTTATAATTCTAACTTGACCTCAGATCCAGAAACATTATCATCACATTCCCAAAGATAGCAAGTTGTTCCCATCCATTAAATGGGATTCATCCATTTAAAAAAATCACAGACAGAACAAATGTTCAGTCTAAGCTGTTCTGAAGAAGGTCCCGACCCGAAATGTCACCCATCCATTTTCTCCGGAGATGCTGCCTGACCCACTGAGTTACTCCAGCACTTTGTGTGCATCTTCGGTGTATACCTGCATCTGCAGTTCCTTTCTACACATTCAGTCTCTGTGTGCTTTACTTTAACAAAAGTTTCCTCAAGTATTTAAGTCAACACTCCTGGTTTCAGAGCTGTTTCCAAGTCTGTTCTCCCAGTATGGTTGCCCGCTTACATGTGACCTGGGCTCTGATGTTTGCTACGTGACCACTGGCATTGGTCTGATGTGGGCTTCATCTTCACAGTGTGTTCCAGCTTTTAGTGGTGGCAGGTTTTGTAGCAATAATGTGCCCATCTTCTTTTAGTCGCCTCCATTTGCCTTAAACATTTTTGGATGTCTAGTTTCCCCTTTGTGTGAACATCTGCATACTCAACTGTGAGATGCATAGCTCTTGTGATTGCTTGCATTGAAGCAACCTTTGTGATCCTTGTACTCTTAGCAGTCCAATCTGGGCTGCTTCTTATTGTGGTGTTGGTTTTAAATGCACTGCCTTAAGGCTTGCTTCTTAAGCACTTAGCACATAGCTTTTGAATTAAGTCGAGTTGGTAGGTAGACACAAAATGCTGGAGTAACTCAGCAGAACAGGCGACATCTCTGGATAGAAGGACTGGGTGACATTTCGGGTCGAGCACAAACATCACCCATTCCTTCTATCCAGTGATACTGCATTTCCCGCTGAGTTACTCCAGCACTTTGTGTCTTTCTTCTGTGTTAACCAACATCTACAGTTCCTTCCTACACTTGTAGGCGATGCAGTGCCACGCACCTACTATTTTTGTCTTTAATGGTAGAAGTCATGAGTTTGGAGCAAGTAATTGCAATGCATTCTGTAGATCAGGGTTCAGCAACCTGCAGCCCCCGGGCTGAATGCGGCCTGTAACCCAAAATCATCCGGCCCACAGGCGGATCTTTTTCCCTGTAATCATCCGACCCACAGGCGAGCGTGGTCGCGCGCTGATCGGCGAGCTCTGGCTGTACCGCATCCTGCACAAAGCCGCCGGCACGGCCACGCACCTTCTGTGAACACGTTTAAGAAAGAACTGCAGATGCTGGAAAAATCGAAGGTAGACAGAAATGCTGGAGAAACTCAGTGGGTGAGACATGCAAGGATTGCACGAGATTGTCGACCCCTGCTGTAGACAGTGCACACTGCAACCAGTGTGCCTTGTGGTGCAGGAGATGTGAGCATTGGATGGATAATGGGATACAGATGAAGTGGGTTGGTTTGTTCTGGTTAATATCAAACTACTGACCAGTTGTTGAAACTGCACTCATCCAGGTAAGATGGGAGAATGCAAAAGTCTCAAAGAATTCAGATTCTGGAAGGCTAAAAGAAAATGCTCCAAAAGACTCAGCTGATCATGCAGCATCTGTGGAAAGGGAAACAGTTTGAGGCCTGGGAACCTTAATTAGAACTAAAAAAAAGAATCAAGTTAGTCTAGGTAAGCAGAAGGTGGGGAAGGGTGATGGGTGAAAGAGGGAATTGCTTGATGGGGCGAAATAAAGTGGCAGTTAAGAGTTTTTCAGCTCCTTTGCTGTGTAAGGGGGAGAGTGAACAGTCAGAGGATGTTGTATATGTCGGCAGCAGCAATATAGATGAGCAAAGGCATGAAGTCCTGCAGAGTGAATGTGAGGAATAGGCAGGAGATTAAAAAGCACAACCTCAAGGTTAGTAATCTCTGGACAATAGTAATCTCCAATGCCATGTGCTAGTGAGAGTAGGAGTAGCAGCATAGGACTGACGAATGTGTGACGGAGTTGCGGGACTTTGGACTATTTGGAGTCTCTTCTGTGGAAGACGTGCCCTGTGCAGGAGGGACAGGTTGCACCTGACGTGGAGGGGCACTAATATCCCGGTGGGCAGATTTGACAGCGCTACTTGAGAGGGTATCATTTAAAGGCCTGTCCCACTGTACGAGGTAATTCAAGAGTTCTCCTGAGTTTTCTCCTGATTCGAACTCAGAGAACATTCGTAGCGGGTCCGTAGGAGTCCGTGGATGTCTCGTAGCGGCTCGTATGAGTAAAAAGTAACAATTTTTTTATCATGAGTAGTTTTTTTACTCGTGGACATTTTTCGCAGTGTTGATAACACGTCACGAGTTACCGGATTTCCCGAGTACCCACCGTTAGCATTACGAGCCGCTACGAGAATTCCGCGAACTCCTACGGACCCACTACGGGCATTCTCCGAGTTCGATTCAGGGGAAAACCCGGGAGAACTCATGAATTACCTCGTACAGTGGGACAGGCCCTTTAGTTTTGCAAGGGGAGTGGTGAGGCTGAAGGAAGATGGGTGCAAATGCAGAAGTTAAAGAGAGTAAGTTCAGTAGACAGGGCAGGCAGGAGCAAGGCAGGGTGGTGAAGAAGGCCTTGGCACATGTGCCTTCATCGGTCAGCGTATGGAGTACAGGAGTTGGGACGACATGTTAGAGTTCCACAAGATATTGGTAAAGCCACATTTGAAGTAATGTGTACAGTTCTGATTACTCTGCTATGGGAAGGATGTCATTAAACTGGAACGTGTACAAACAAGATTTACAAGGATGTTACCCAGTCTGGAGAGTGTGAGGTTACATGAGAAGCTGGATAGAGTAGGTGTGTTTTACCTGAGTGGTGACCTTATAGAGGTTTATAAAATCCTGAGGTGCATAGATAAGGAGAACAGCCTCAGTCCTTTCTCCAGGGAAGTAGAGTTAAAAACTAGAGGGTATAGGTTTAAGATGAGAAAGGAAAGATTTAAAAGGAAGCAACTCTTTCACACAGAAGGTGGTGAATACATGAAACAAGCTGCCAGAGGCAGTGGTGGAAGCTCGTACAATTACAACATTCAAAAGGCACTTATGCAGGTGCATGAATAGGAATGGTTTGGAGGGATATGAACCAGGCACAAGTAAATGGGACTAACTCAGTTAAGCAACTTGGTCATTGTGGACAAATTGGGCTGAAGGGCTTGTTTCCATGATGTACAGCTCTATGACCTGAAATGATGACTTACGCACATGCGACCAGATCCATCAAGTGGTCCTGGCATTTTCTGTTGTACGTTTTATGGATTGTCTCCAAGGAAGAAACTGAGATAGGGAAGCATTGAGGTTCTTACAGTCCTAGAGTGGTACAACATGGAAACAGGCCCTTCAGCCCAACTTGCCCACGCCGGCCAACATGTCCCAGCTGCACTCATCCCACCTTCCCTCGTTTGGTCCATATCCCTCCAAACCTGTCCTATCAATGTACCTTTAAAAAAAAAAAAAAATTAGTACATTACATTTTAATGGTACCTTTTTACAGGTTGCCAGAATTATTAAAACATTCTTTGTACAACTTCCTTTTTTTTTAGAAAGAAATGAGAAAGAAAGAAGTATCGAAGAGTGAAGAATAGTCTAGTGAGTGTAGTGTTAAGAAAGAAATAAGTGAGAAAGTGAAGCAGAAAGGTGATTCTCACACGCCACAAGTCGATATGTATATATATTTTTTGTTCTTAATAATTTTTCACTCAAACCCAGAATTTTTAATTTTACGATGTTATTACACCCCATGAATCCACAAGATCAATAAATGGCGACCAACTCGTTAAGAAATGGTCTTTTTTTTTATTAGGAGGAATCTCATTTCTTCCAAGTGGGCCGTTTCCAACATATTACCAATCCACATTTTGAGTGTTGGTATAGTAGCCTTTTTCCAGAATTTGAGTATGAGTTTTTTCGCTATTATTAAACCGTAATTAATAAATAAGATTTGGGATACATTTAATTTGTTTCCATCTCCTAATACTCCAAAGATAATCATTTCCATGCTAGGTTCCATTTTTATCTTAAACTAGTGAATATATCAAATATATCACACCAAAATCTTTGATTTTTTGTGCAAGAAACGAAAGAATGTGTGAAGTTGGCATTTTGAGAAAGGCATTTATCACAGATGGGAGAAATATTTGAATAAAATGTATTCAACCTAACTTTTGAATAATATAATCTGTGTAATATTTTAAATTGAATTAAATTATGTCTAGTGTTAATCGAACATTTATGTATATATATCAAATACCTCTCCCATGTTTCTTTAGAAATTTTTATCATTAAATCATTTTCCCAGTCTTCTCTAATTGCCTCTGTTGATGGCGATTCTCTATTAAGAATACTGTTATATAGATATGATATTAATTTTTGTGAGTCCACCTTAATATTCATTGTCCTATCAATGTACCTGTCTAACTGTTTGTTAAATGTTGGGATAGTCCCTGCCTCAATTACCTCCTCGGGCAGCTTGTTCCATACACCCACCATCCTTTGTGCGAAGAAGTTTAAACAAGGATATTGCAAAGTTTAGTCAATAAAAGTTGAAAAACTGCCTTCACGGGTCAGGAAGCATTCGGAGTTGTGCTGGCTGCAGCTGGAGAAGATCTTCCTTCCTCCTAAGGAACATGAGACAACTGGCCTTGTTGCTGCCCGGCTGAGCAATGTCAGGAGTTGAGAGATGTTCATGATGCAAGGCAATTGAAGGAGTTCTTTTCCCATGAAATCTCCTGTATAGCCTTTCACATGAATGCATATATGACCAGATCTGGAGGTGCAAATTAATATATGCTTTTATGTGGTGAAATCTGTCGTGAATATGGAGAGAATACAATAGGATCAGGGTAGGATTTGTATAATAGTATTGAATGGTTAGTGTGGACTCGATGGGCCAAAGGGCCTGTTTCCCTACTGTACTTCTCTGTGACTGGCAGCCAACCGTTCTCCTCTGCCCTTCATTGGCTGAAGTAGTCTCAGAACTCCATGAAAAAACATTCTGTCTTTAACTTAGTGTAATGATGAGGATGAAATATTTCCCTGCGATAGTGTTCTGCAAGAGCAGGAATTAGTATTTATTTATCTTTTGCTCCGTTTTCTGTCTCAGTCTACTGGGGGCCTGAGGACTGATAGCCTGCTTCAAAGTTAGTGTGTTTGGAGTTGAGTGGTTAATAAGTTTAAAAAATGGAACAATTAAAAGCAGGACATCAGGCAGCAATGAACCAGTTTAAGAGCTGTGCAAAGCTGGTCTTGAACTTTCTGCGAATTGGATTCATAAAACGGAGATTGGTTTTATTCCAAGCATTAACAATTATTAATAGCATATAATTAAAGCCTTAATTAGCTGAGAGCAAGTGGCAATTTCCCCAATTATTTCTTAAACTCAATGATACAGGCAGACACTGTATAAAGTTACGTCTTTGGACATGTTTCCTTCTAGAGATGAGAAACCGTTGGCTCAGGGATGTGAAACAAATCCTCAGTATGTTCCAAACCTCCGAAGAAGGGCCTCGACCTGAAAGGTCACTCATTCCTTGTATCCAGAGATGCTGCCTGTCCCGCTGAGTTACTCCAGCATTTTGTGTCTGTCTTCGGTGTAAACCAGCATCTGCAGTTCCTTCCTGCACACTCTTCATTCTACCTGTACAACATTACCTCAATGTTAAGAATTTGTGTGAAATATTCCAACAATTTTTTTTAACTCTGTGAGTCCAGATCATAAATTTGTTTTTAGTGACGATCCCAGCGAATAGTTGGCACAGCGCTGGAGGGAAGTTCCATTTGAGAAAATGCAAACAAAGTGCTGCTACAAGAGGTCCTTAGAATGTTTCCAGACCACGTGCTTGAATATCTAAGTTAATAGAATTGAGAGAGGGCAAAGTTTCAGTGCGACTTCAGGAAGAATCAAAAGGCTTTTGTGCTGAAAACATTCTTCATGATGTGCGTGATATTTATCCTTCTATTCAGCCCCAGGATCTCCAAATTAGTGGTGCTGACATTCGATGAATATTAAATACATTCCAGCCACATATATCTGCCTGGTATTTTGGTACAAACAATAATATGCCTATTTTTTTGCTCTACTAAGATACAATATTCGCTTGACCTTAGATGGGGCGGCACGGTGGTGAAGTGGAAGAGTTGCTGCCTTACAGCAGCAGAGATCCGGGTTCAATCCTGACTACGGGTGCTGCCTGTATGGAGTTTGTACGTTCTCCCCGTGGCCAGTGTGGGTTGTCTCCGGGATCTTCGGTTTCTTCCCACACTCCAAAGATGTACAGGTTTGTAGGTTAATTGGCTTAGTATAAATGTAAATTGTCCCTAGTGTGTGTAGGATAGTGTTAGTGTGCGGGGATTGCTGGTCGGTGCGGACTAGGTGGACCGAAGGGCCTATTTCCACTCTGCGTTCCATTGGCGTCAAAGAGGCTGAATTTCTTAACGTTCTGCAACCTGCAGTCGCAACTATCTAGCCCAGTGGATCAAAGACTGTTTTGTGACAACCACTGGGTGACATTTTCTGGTGGACAGAATCAATCGATTTCTGTGGATGGATAGAAATATCACGGAAACTCTGATCCAGTCTGCAGCAGACAGAAATGATTGTCTAGAGAGAGTCAGATATTAAAATGGTAGGTTAGAAAATGGTCCTACACCTGGCAATTTTGGATCTTTAGGAGGCAAGAAAAGGTCTATGCCTGGGTCGGGGAGGGGACGGTGGTAATAAAAATCTTCTAATAAGGCCTTCGGCCTTCTTAGGAGACCTAAACAGCAACCTCTAGTGACCTTGCCCGCCACCCAAAAAGAAATCAAGGTCGAGGTGACCTGCAACCTCGTACCACCTCCCACGCATATGTTGAAAACCTTCCTCGACAATTAAGAAAATCGGCTTCGACTAGACCTGCAACTAAAAACTTATCAATTTTTAAAACGGCAACCTATTTTTAGTCGAGGCCGGTATTAATCATGATGAAAAAATAGCAGCAACCTAGATGAAGCCTCGACCACGTGGAAACCACTTTCGACCATTAGGGAGAATGACCAAAACCTCCGGTGACCTCATGGAAACCTTGGGTGGGCAGAGGTTGCTGTTTAGGTCTTCTAAGTGGGACAGGGGTTTAAGTGCCCTACAGCGAAACAGGCCAGGATTCAAACTATGCTCTGTTAGCCTATTAGTGAGCTTAAGCCATCGATGTGATAAGATCATCAAGTGATCTAGTCAGAAACTCATTCAGTCTTTGACCTTTTGCATTTTGGTAGCAGCAATATGATGCTCTTAAATCACCACAGTTTTGTGATGGAGAGTTAGATGAACACAATTCACTCAACAGTATGCTAAATATGTCAACTAAATAATACCAAATTAACTGCACATACTTCATGTCAAGTTCCAGTTAGCAATGGACCACATGGACAGCCTCATTTAAGCCTCAAAATTACAGCTTAGTTTAGTTTAGTTTAGTTTGGAGATTTCTCAGCTGCTCTACATCGGTGAGACCAAGTTTAGGCTTAGCGATTGCTTTGCCGAACACCTCCGCTCCGCAATAACCAACCTGATCTCCCGGTGGCTCAGCACTTCAACTCCCCCTCCCATTCTGAATCTGACCTTTTTGTCCTGGGCCTCCTCCATGGCCAGAGTGAGGACCACCGGAAATTGGAGGAGCAGCACCTCATATTTCGCTCGGGCAGTTTACACCCCAGCGGCATGAACATTGACCTCCAATTTCAGGTAGCCCTCACTGTCTGATCCCCATCTCAGCTCCCCCTCAGCCCTCTGGCTCCTCCTCTTCCTTTTTTCTTCCCGCTTCCCCCCCCCCCCACATGAGTCTGAAGAAGGGTTTCAGCCCGAAACGTTGCCTATTTCCTTCACTCCATAGATGCTGCCGCACCCGCTGAGTTTCTCCAGCACTTTTGTCTACCTTCAATATTAGCAGGGAGATGGAATTCGGTAAGTTGCTTGCATTGAAGGCTGAAGTATCCAAAGTTCTTTACATGCTGGATTAGTTCCTCTGGATTAGAAAGCAGCTATTAAATTATAAAACAAAGAGGCTGAGCCTGGTAGTAGGAAAATATTGGAATCCATTATTATAGATATAACAGCGGTGTATTTATAAAACAATGACCTGACTGTTCAACAGCTCAATAGATACTTTATTGTCACATCTTGGTGCATTCAGATATCAAGTTCTTAAAGATATTGAGTCTTATCTTCTTGGTCTTGAAGGTCTGTTATTGTGCCGGTGGCACTGAATCGGTGATGTAGTGGTCGTCCTGGCGATGTTGCTGGTGTCCACCACTGCCCTCTGCTGCACCAGGCAGCTACTGCAGGCAGCACCCAATCTGCACGCTCGCCCGACTTCTGTGGGACACCCAGCTGCGTTTGAGAAACACATTCCCCTGGCTGCTGTTGGACCTCTAGCAGCTTACTCCACTGACACCTGGACACCAGTGTGCTCACTGCACACGACAGCCTGTCACCTCCCGCAGTCACTCCTCCGCTTCCATGCGCCTGGGACGCCATTCCCCGTTTCCCAACAACATGTTCACGGCCAGCATGGATTTGGCATCAAAGGGAGACACAAAGTGCTACCTGAGTAACTCAGGGGGTCAGGCAGCATCTCGCAGACACTCGGACAATTCAGACGAGTCTGCAGAAGGGTCCTGACCTGAAAGGTCACCCATCTTTTTTCTCCAGAGACATTGCTGAGTTACTCCAGCACTTTGTATCTATCTTTGGTATAAACCAGCAGTTTATATCTGCAGTTCCTTGTTTGTATATGGAATGGGCATTGACTGGAAGGTTTTGAGGATGTCATTATTACAGTGGACCAGTGGCTGTGGCATATTTAGACTCCAGGGGGCTATTAATTGTAGTCTACTTTTTACAATGGCTGTTTTGAATCATGGAGTAATGTAGCCAAACAGGTCCTTCAGCCAACTCGTCTATGTCGACCATGATGCTCCATCTAATCTAGTCCCCATTCGCCTGAGTGTAGCCCATATCACTTGTGACAGGCATATGCACATTCAGTAGCTAATGTTAAACATGGTTTATTTTCACTTAAGTAGAAACAGTAGATCCTTACTGAGTAGATACGTATGTTGTGCAGCACAGTGGTGCAGCAGTAGAGTTGCTGCCTTGCAGCGCCAGAGACCGGGGTTCAATCTGTACCTGCTACCTTCAGGTAGACGGTACAGGAGCCTGAAGACTGCAATGACCAGGTTCAGGAATAGCTACTTCCCCACAGCCATCAGGCTATTAAACCTGGCTCGGACAAAACTCTGATCATTAATAACCCATTATATGTTATTTGCACGTTATCAGTTTATTAATTCATGTGTGTATGTATTTATATAATGATATATGGACACACTGATCTGTTTTGTAGTAAATGCCTACTATGTTCTGAGTGCTGAAGCAAAGCAAGAATTTCATTGTCCTATCAGGGACGCATGACAATAAACTAACTTGAACTTGAACAATCCTGACTAGTGGTGCTTGTTTGTATGGCGTTTGTACCATTTCTTCGTGACCTGCGTTGGTTTTCTCCTGGAAGCTCCAGTTTCCTCCAACACTCCAAAGACGTACAGGTTTCTAGGTTAATTGGCTTGATATCAATGTAAAATTGTCCCTTGCGTGTAAGATAGTGTTAGTGTGCGGGGATCGCAGGTCAGCGCGGACTCGGTGGGCTGAAGGGCCTGTTTCCACGCTGTATCTCTAAACTAAATTAAACTACTGAAGTGTGTGCACTCTCCATTATGAGGTGTGTTGATTAGCATATTTCCTCCTCTGGTGTATGTTATGGCCTTCCTTTATTTAGTACAAGAGTGAGAAGATCTTCCATTCAAGACAGCTGGTAGTTGTCATTCTTCCATTCAAGACAGCTGGTAGTTGTCGTTCTTCCATTCAGGACAGCTGGAAGTTGGAAGTTCCTTGACGTTTTCAGCACAATTGACTCTTTCAGGGTCTTGATACATTTTTTTCAGCCAATGCAGGAATATTTCTGTCCATTTTATCCCAGACATGAAGGAAACTGTAAATCCGAGGACTCTCCAGATGGCCATATTACTATGCCTTTTCTCTGGCTGCTGTGGCTGTTTATATTACAATGTCAGTATTTCCATTGCGTTGGCTGTGTATAATAGAATGCACCAGTTTTATTTACCTTTAGCTGAAACATTAACGTTGCCCATACAGGATTGAGATAGCTGCAAGGAAATATTAATTCCAACAGTTTAACAATGTTCTATTTTATTCTGTAGACATGCTTCTGATCATGATTCCCTGTCGAAAGTTGCTTCCATTCTCTGTGTGGGAATTGTAACTCCACGAGGCAACTAATAGACTTGTGAGTCACCCTAATTCAGTGACTGGTGTGGAAGAGTACTACCTCATCCTGCAGCCATGACAACACAACGCCCTCACACAGTGGGCAGCTCCTCTCTTCTGCTTCCTGCGTTGGTTTAATATAAAAATAGACCACAACTTAAAAATATGAACTTCATGTTACAGAAGTTAGAAGTCGAAACAGTGCAGACTTTCCTGCATCATTCAAATCCAGCTAGTCGAGTAAATCTGCAGTTAACATATAATGAGCGTTTGGCGGCACTGGGCCTGTATTCGCTGGAGTTTAGAAGGATGAATGGGGACCTCATTGAAACTTACTGAATAGTGAACGGCTTGGCTAGAGTGGATGTGGAGAGGATGTATCCACTGGTGAGAGAGTCTAGGACCAGAGGTCATAGACTCAGAATTAAAGGACGTTCCTTTAGGAAGGAGATGAGGAGGAATTTCTTCAGTTAGAGGGTGGTGAATCAGTGGAATTATTTGCCACAGAAGGTTGTGGCAGGCAGGTTGATGGATATTTTTAAGGCCGAGATATATAGGTTCTTGTTTAGTGCAGGTGTCAAGGGTAATGGGGCGAAGGCAGGAGAATGGGGTTTGGAGGGAGAGACAGATCAGCTTTGAATGAATGACGGAGTAGACTTGATGGGCTGAATGGCCTAATTCTGCTCCTAGTCCCAATTAAATTTCTGCAAGAAAGTACTGACCATTCTTGTGAGAAGAACGTGAATAAAGAGTGGCAGGGCAAACCTGTCTGTGGTAATAGACACAAAGTGCTGGAGTATCTCAGCAGGTCAGGCAGCATGGAGGAAAAGGATGGGTGATGTTTTGGGTTGGGACCCTTCTTCGGTAAACTGACTGCCAGAATTGGTTTGCACTTATGGAGAGAGAAACAGGGGTAACAGATCTAGGAAAAGTTGAAAAACAAGCCTGTTTTTTTAAGGTGTGAGGTTAGTAATCAAGAAGTGGGTAGGGGTGGTGATGGTGGGGCGGAGAGTATCAAGGAATGCAGGTGACAGGATGGATAGATACCAAGAGGGACCGCGTGAGAACATAGTGATGGTGCCAGTTCAGGGAGGGTGCTGAAAGTTTGTTGATCTGCCTGGAGGAGATGTACATAGAGGAAGATAAATGAGATGAATAAGGACATTGAGGCCATGGCCATCAGCAAATACCATTTACCAGTTAACAGTTCTGAAGTATTTTCTCAGCACTGCCTATTGGTGATTATGTCAGCATTTTAAAGACCATTTTAGTGCACCTCGTGTGAACTTACATTTGTACTAGAGTCCATCAGGGTGAGATAGAGATTCAGATCATTCTTACACCAGCATGGACAACACAACAAATTGTTCTTGTAATTTCATTAGTCAGAGAGTGGAGAATCTGTGGAAATCTTTGCCATTCTTGTGGAGGCAAGTCAATTGATATTTTTGTCGGAGATAGATACATTCTTGATTGGTATAGGTGTCAAGGGTTATGGGGAGAAGGCACGAGAAAGGGGTTAGGACGGAGAGATAGATCAGCTATGATTGAATGGCGGAGTAGACTTAATGGGCTGAATGGCCTAATTCAGCTCTCACTTATTCATCTTAATGTCTACAGTTGCTTGGAATGGTCCCATGATGAGGGTTTAGGCCACATGTTCATTATTGATGGGCTATTCATTGAAACTGATTTGCCACATGCACCATTCCCCTGAGGTACATGTAGTTGTATCAGTTAATGAAGTCATTGCGGAAAAACAGACCCTTCAGCCCATCCATGCCAGCCACCAGTCGCCCATTTACACCCATCCTTCATTAATGCCAATTTGTATTCTGCACACACTCTATCAACTCCCCTCAGGTTCTGTCATTCACCTACACAATACATGCCATTTACAGTGAGCAATTAACCTACAAACCCACACATGTTTGGGATGAGGGGAGGGGGGAACTGGAACATCTTGAGGAAACACAAGTGGTCCCAGGCAAAATGTGCAAACTCCACACAGACAGCATCAAGGGTCAGAATTTAACCCTTGTATTTTGCACTGTGAGGCAGTGGCTCTACTAGCTGCGCTAATCATTAACCCTTGTAAAGTCACTAGCCAATTTGGACCTTTGCTTGCATTGTGTCTATTGATAATGATGTGTCCTATGCTCCAGTTTTCTTACCATGGACTGAGATTGGAAGCCAATAATTATTACTTTTGCCATTTTTCTTGCCTATTTCCTTTAAAAGCTTGTGCTGATATTGTCTGGGTCCACAGACATCTTCAGCTACAAACTTTTATTGCTATTTTGACACCACTGGTTGTTTGGCCATATTTATTCTATGTATATTTTATACAACTCCTGGCCACTATCTCATTGAGTTGCTATTGCAATATGATTGTGGGTTGAGTTGCCGTGGAGATGAATCTCCATTGAGCTATTTATTTCTGTCAATGCGGTGCTGGATATGCTAAATCCTTCTTTGTAAAACAACCCTACTGGTTTGAACATTGAGCACTAGACTCAGCTGTTGCTCTTAACCCTATCCTGTTGAGTTCTGTTCCGGTTTTACATAATTTATGCTGTGATTCTGACACAAAAAATAAAAAAAAAATCACAGCGTTTTTCAGCAGGTCAGACTGCATCTACAGAGAATGAAATAGAGTTAACGTTAGGTGTGAGTGACCTTCTGTTGGAAATGGAAATGTGAGAAGACAAGCATGTTTTAAGTTGCAGAGAAGAGGGAGAGGTGGAGAGACTACAGATAATATCAATGATAGGTTAGTGGTTAAGTCCAGCCACACTAATGCCATTGAAGAGAGGGCGGTGAATATTCGATAACCCAGGGTGATCTATTTGGAGGAGGTGTGAAATGAAGTAAATATTTAGCAATGTTTACCTCTGAGATGCACTTAAATGGAAGTATACCTAATGCACAGGGGAGGAAGGAATGAAAGTCTGTGGTGGGATGGTTGGATGTAGGCGAGGGTGATTTGAGTTTGAGCTTAGAATAGTGTCACGTGTACCGAGGTAGAGTGAAAAGCTTTTGTTGCGTGCTAACCAGTCAAGGAAAGACAATACATGATTACTCATTCTTCAGGGAACGGGTATTCCCCTCCCCTACCATAGATGAGGGTCTCACCAGGGTCTCTTCAATGCCCCGTAACACTGCTCTCTCTCCCCATCCCCCCCACTCATAGCAAGGGCAGAGTCCCCTAGTCCTTACCTTTCACCCCACTAGCCGTCACATACAACAATAGTCCTCTGTCATTTTCGCCATCTCCAACGTGACCCCACCACTCACCACATCTTCCCATCTCCCCCCCCGTCTGCTTTCCACAAAGACCGCTCCCTCCGTAACTCCCTGGTCAATTCTTCCCTTCCCACCCATACCACCCCCTCCCCGGGCACTTTCCCTTGCAACCGCAAGAGATGCTACACTTGTCGCTTTACCTCCCCCCTCGACTCCATTCAAGGACTCAAGCAGTCGTTCCAGGTGCGACAGAGGTTCACCTGCATCTCCTCCAACCTCATCTATTGCATCCGCCGCTCTAGATGTAAGCTGATCTACATCGGTGTCACCAAGCGTAGGCTTGCCGATCGTTTCGCCGAACACCTCTGCTCGGTTTGCATTAACCAAACTGATCTCCTGGTGGCTCAGCACTTTAACTCCCCCTCCCATTCCAAATCCCACCGTTCTGTCCTGGGCCTCCTCCATTGCCAGAGTGAGCACCACCGGAAATTGGAGGAGCAGCACCTCATATTCCGCTTGGGCAGTATGCACCCTAGTGGCATACACATTGACGTCTCCAATTTCCAGTAGCCCTTGCATTCTTCTCCCTTTCTCAGCTCTCCCTCAGCCCTCGGGCTCCTCCTCTTCCTTTCTCCTTTCTTCTCCCCGCCTCCCCCCCCCCCCACCCTACATCAGTCTGAAGAAGGGTTTTGGCCCGAAACGTTGCCTATTTGCTTCACTCCATAGATGCTGCTGCACCCGCTGAGTTCCTCCTGCACTTTTGTCTACCTTCGATTTTCCAGCATCTGCAGTTCCTTCTTAAACACATGATTACAATCAATCCATGTACAGTTACATGATAAATGGAATGACCTGAATAACGGTTACTGCAAGATAAAGCCAGTGAAGTCCGATCAAAGATAGTCCGAGTGTCACCAATGAGTCAGATAGTAATGCAGGACTGTTCTCTCGTTGTTGGTAGGATGGTTCAGTTGCCTGATAACAGCTGGGAACAAACTGTCCCTGAATCTGGAGGTGTGCATTTTCACACGTCTATATCTTTTACCTGATTGGAGAGGGGAGAAGAGGAAGTAGTCAGACTGCGACTCATCCTTGATTATGCTGGCGGCCTCGCCGAGGCAGCGTGGGGTGTAAATTGAGTCAATGGAAGGTAGGTGGGTTTGTCTGATGGTCTGGTCTGCGTCCACAGTTCTCCGCAAAGGTTCCCAAACCGTGCTGTGATGCATCCCGATAAAATACTTTCTACGGCGTATCTGTAGACGTTGGTGAGTTTTGGGGACATGCTGAACTTCCGAAGCTGCCTAAGGAAGTAGAGGCGTTGGTGTGCTTCCTTGGTCATTGCTTCAATATGAGTGTTCCAAGGGAAGTTGTTGGTGATATTGACTACTTGGAATTTGAAGCTTTCAACCATCTCTACTTTGGCACCGTCAATGCAAAGCGCGGTATGTGTACCACGTCGCTTCCTGAAGTCGATCACTATCTCCTTTGTCTTGCTGACATTGAGAGAAAGGTTGTTGTCTCGACATTAGGTCACGAGGTTCTTCATCTCCTTCCTGTACTCCATGTCATCGTTCAGAGCAAGCTTGACGTCTGTGTGTGTGGTGGGGGGGGGGTTGATGGTGATAGGTGTAGGTGGATCATTAACAGTACAGCTTGGCCCAGTGGCATGTTTCTGCTTTCTTGTTTCTGTGTTGTACTGTACATTCAATAAAATGCCCTATCATTACAACAACATACAATGGATTGTGTTCTCAAAATGGATCCCCGGTCACGGCAGATTTAATACTTGTATTGGGATGGTACAGTTCTTTATGATCTGGAAGCAAAGGCATCTGCTTAATCATAGTGCGATGGGTTTGCTGGTGTAATGACATACTGAGTATAGGCTGCTCCACTCTGGGCTATTTTGGGGCAGTGTTTGATTATCATATTTTTTGACCGAGAGCCAGTTGGCATGAAGTATTTTTTGACAGAAAGGATTGGTATCTATCAGGGTAGGTCACAGTAATGTCAGCATTCGCTCCAGGGCAGACCAACAGAGTTCCAGCTCCTGATGAACTTGCTTTTTAGTTGCAAACTTGTCCGTGCCAGTGAAACATATTCATTTCACATCTTGGATCACTTTATTCAAAAACAGGATGGATGCACAGCAGGCTACCTCCTCATTAGGTAACAAGTTGCACTTCACATCCATCAGTGGAGACGGAGCCATGCTGTGAGAGGCACTGTATAAACAGGCATTCTTTATCTCTGATAGCCCCTTGCCAGCAGCAAATCAGCCCAAGATTCTCATCCATTATGAACGAGGTCCAATGTTGTATAGTCCAGACCTATCCTTCACTCCATTGTCCTGTAGAGGGACTGTCACATGAGACTGTCGCATGTAGCGGTACTAAATGCCTGCAGCCCATTTTTGAAATAATTGAATTTATTAAATTTTAATTAAAAATGTTTTAAAATGTTACTGGTCTTAGTTGGCTGACAGGCAGCTATGTCCAGGAACCCTCTTGTGGTGCAGCTGGATCTGGCTTTGTTGCAGCTAACAGGTGAGCAGTGAGCTTGGCTGGCTCCGTTCTGCCATCAAGTTCTGCCCATTGTATGTCGGTCATTGCAAGACACCCTGACTGTTGCAGGCAATAGCACAGGGTGGCACGGTGGCACAGCAGTAGAGTTGCTGCCTATCTGTACGGACTTCGTACATTCTCCCCGGGATCACGTGCGTTTCCTCCAGGTGCTCCGGTTTCCTCCCACATTCCAAAGATGTACAGGATTGTAGGTTAGAGAAGGAACTGCAGATGCTGGAGAATCGAGGGTTACACAAAAAGCTGGAGAAACTCAGCGGGTGCAGCAGCATCTAAGGAGCGAAGGAGATAGGCGACGTTTCGGGTCGAGACTCCGAAACGTCGCCTATCTCCTTCGCTCCTTAGATGCTGCTGCACCCGCTGAGTTTCTCCAGCTTTTTGTGTAAGCCAGGATTGTAGGTTAATTGGCTTCATGTGAAATTGTAAAATTGTCCACAGTGTGTAGGATAATGCTGGTGTGCGGGGATCACTGGTCGGTGCAGACTCGGTGGGCTGAAGAGCCAGTTTCCGCGCTGTATCTCCAAACTAAATGGAGATGTGCTCATGCTCCTTAAAATGTCCATGGCTGTGTTTTCCAGCTTAAAAGGTTGTTATAAATTCTCAAATACCTAATTTTATGCTTGCACTAGCTGGTACTGCAAAGTTTGCTGGGGGTTAATTAATGATGACTGCAAAGACAAATTCCCATTCTGACCAAAAGCACAGCACAGTATTTTTCAGAAGAACATGAATCTTCAGGGGGCAGAAAGACTAATGCTTGTTAATCACCCCGTGCTGCAGCACCTGCTGCCTGAGACATGCTTACACAGCAGAGTTAGCTTTTATCATCGGGTTTGATTACCACGCAGTTGTGGAACTTGTTTCATCAGCCATCTGGTTGAATGGCCTCAAAAGAGGGGCGAGATTACGAAGTGAGCCATGCCAGCTCATTGTAACTAAGCAATCACCCACCGTGGCCTCCAATCAGCTATACAAGTGATTCCATGAGAGGCACCATCTGCTCTCATTGCTGCCCTGGGGTTTGCAGCTGTAATGAGAGCAAAACTGCCAGATATTGCTGAAGTCTTCTTCTTATGTATGGTGTGCACAGCCTAAAGTTGTAGGACAGCTTGTCCTATTTGATCTTATTTGATTGTGCACACCAGGTTGATTGCTTTCGTCGAAACAGGGAGGACCACGTGAAGGTTGCAATCTCCCACCCCATTGCTGAAGTTACACCGTGAAACTAACAGCGACAAAGGGAGTGCAGACATGCATGGGTGGGTGCAGCAATGCAGACGTTTACTGGTGGTAATTCTCCGTTGCTTTGTGGAATGCACTGATCTAGAGTCTTGTCGAATGTGGAATGCAGCCTTCTCTGGAGTCACTCCCATTAATTTGGGATCTGGTGCGTTCACATCTGTACACGGGGTAGAAGATTGCAACCTTCACGTGGTCCACCCTGTTTCGACTAATGCAATCAACTCGACGTGCACAAACGGAAGATCAAATAGAACAAGTTGTCCAACAACTTTAGGCTGTGCACGCCACACAAGAAGAAGAAGACATCTGTACACACTATTTACATAGTAAAAAGTCCCGATTGTGTCACACTTTATCACATGCGGATATTTTAATGGTGCACTGAACCACCATTTCTGCTTGGCGATCTTACTCTCCGCTCCTACAAAAATGATTTTATGTACACGTGTTGATTTGCCCTGTAATACAAATATTGCAAACTAAAGTGGACTTTAAAATAATATGAGAATTCATCCTCCTCACTTGTATCCACCTATCACTTGCTAGGTAGACACAAAATGCTGGAGTAACTCAGCGGGACAGGCAGCATCTCTGGAGAGAAGGAATGGGTGACGTTTCGGGTTGGGACCCTTCTTCAGACTGATACGAATACGTCGATACGAGACGTCAGGCATTCCCTTTCTCAAGAGATGCTGCCTGTCCCGCTGAGTTACTCCAGCATTTTGCGTCTACCTTTGATTTAAATCAGCACCTGCAGTTCTTTCCATTCACTTGCCAGGCTTTGTCCTGGTCCCAACTTTTTCCAGCTTTCTCCTCCCCATCATAATCGGCCTGAAGAAGGGTTCTCCCACGAAACGCCACCTGTCCATGTTCTCCATATATTCTGCGTAACCCACTGAGTACAGACTGAAGAAGAGTCTCGACCTGAAACATCACCCATTCCTTCTCTCCAGAGATGCTGCCTGTCCTGCCGACTTACTCCAGTATTTTGTGCCTATCTTCGAGTTACTCCAGCATTTTGTGTCTTTTTTGTTTAAACCAGCATCTGCAGTTCCTTCTATCTCCCTTCTGATAGAGAAGCAACTTGACCTCAAAATGCATTCTGCAAAATCAGTCAAAAATCTATTGTCCTCCCTGTTGTACCTTAGTTCATACATCCTTAATCAACTCTCCACCAAAATCCACTCAGCTATTTGCAAGTAGTTTTAAATTCTTCATGCATAGCTTCAAGCTGTGGATTAATGGGCTGTAATAAACATCTTAACCTCCTAAACCTGAGGCTCTTGCAAAGATTAAAATGCAAAATATCTGAGATAGCAACTAAACTCAAACCTGCAACTGCTACAATTATCCAGAACTACTGTATCTCAGTAGACCCATCTTTCCTAATTCATCATCATTCCGGTACCTAATCTCTTCATTTTCTTTTGGGAATGAGAGTGGATGGTTTGCTGAAATCATCAGTGCACTGAGCAGAAACAGTAATGTAGGGGACTTGAGTTTCTAACATTAGGATAATAATTTCCAAACAGAGGTGATTGCAGTACTGTGCAATAATCAAAATGATACTCCATACTCCAGGAGTTTGGTTGGGCCTCATTTGGAGTATTGAATGTAGTTCTGGTCGCCCCAATAACAGGAAGGATGTGGAAGCTTTGGAAAAGGTGCAGAGGAGGTTTGCCAGAATGATAGACAAAAATGCTGGAATAACTCAGTGGGTAATGCATCATCTCTGGAGAAAATGGATAGGTGATATTTTGGGATGGGACTTATCTTCAACTGTTACCTGTTCATTTTTTCCTGAGACGCTGCCTGACCCACTGAGGTACTCCAACATTTTGTGTGCATCGTTGGTATACACCAGTATCTTTAGTTCCTTTTTATTAAGGATGATGCCTGGATTAGAGACTATTACCTACAAGGAGAAGTTGGACAGACTTGGATAAATTCCTATCAGGAAGGATAGACAGAAAGGAACAGGAGGTGGGGTGACATTGCTGTTTAAAAAGAGATTCATGCAATAGCAAGGAGAGACATTAGCTTGGATGCTGTAGAATCGGTATGGGTAGAACTGCAAAATAGCCAAGGGCAGAAAACGCTTGTTGGAGTTGTATACAGACCACCAAACTGCGGTAGGGAGGTTGGGGATAGGATCAAGCAGGAAATTAGGGATGCGTGTGACAACGATACAGCAGTTATCATTTGGTAACTTTAATCTACATATAGATTGGGACAGCCAAATCGGTAACAGTGCTGAGGAGGAGGATTTCCTGAAATGTATACGAGATGGGTTTATAAACCAATACTAGACTAAGTGGGGCCTGTTGGGTCCCAGCATCACATGGGAGGGCTGGTCAGCAATGCAATATTCCACCTCTCCACCAATTCCAATATGGCTCGCCAGTGGGTGGGGGGGGGGGGGGGGGGTGGGGGGGGCTTTCTGTTGCACCAGTATGGGTGTTGCGGACCAAAGGTACTGGTTTCCAGAGGGCTAGTATAGACATTGTGGGCTGAATGGATTCTTGGGCTGGAAGCCAACTGTTGCAACGATTTTAAAAGCCAAGCCAAGGCAAACAATTTTGCCGCAGCCACCTGACAACCTAAATCCATTTTGTGAACACAAACATTTTAAAAAGGCGAGGCAAACAATTGGGCCGCAGCCACCTGACAACCAATATCCATTTTGTGAACACAAACTCTTTAAAAAAGCGAGGCAAACAATTTGGCCACAGCCACCTGACAACCAAAATTCATTTTGTGAACACAAACGCTAAAAAAAAGGCGAGGCAAACAATTGGGCCGCAGCCACCTGACAACCAAAATTCATTTTGTGAACACAAAATCTTAAAAAAGGCAAGGAAATCAATTGGGCCGGAGCCACCTGACAACCAAAATCCATTTTGTGAACAGAAACTTTTTTAAAAGGCGAGGCAAACAATTGGGCAGCAAGCAGCCACCTGACAACCAAAATTTATTTCGTAAACACAACATTTTTTAAAAAAGGCGAGGCAAACAATTGGGCAGCAAGCAGCCAAATGACAACCAAACTCATTTTTTTGTGAACACAAACTTTTTAAAAAGGCGAGGCAAACAATTGGGCCGCAGCCACCTGACAACCAAAATCCATTTTGTGAACACAAACTCTTGAAAAAGGCGAGGCAAGCAATTGGGCCGCAGCTACCTGACAACCAAAATCCATTTTGTGAACACAAACTTTTAAAAAAAGGTGAGGCAAACAATTTGGCTGCGGTCACCTGCCAACCAAAATCCATTTTGTGAACACAAACTTTAAAAAAAAAGGCAAGGCAAACAATTGGGCAGCAAGCAGCCATCTGACAACCAAAATCCATTTTGTGAACACAAACTTTTAAAAAAGGCGAGGCAAACAATTGGGCAGCAAACAGCCACCTGACAACCAAAATCCATTTTGTGAACACAAACTTTTTTTTTTAAAGGCGAGGCAAGCAATTGGGCTGCAAGCAGCCACCTGACAACCAAAATTGATTTTGTGAACACAATTATTTTTTTTTTAAAGGCGAAGCAAACAATTGGGCAGCAAGCAGCCATCTGACAACCAAAATTCATTTTCTGAACACAAACTTTAAAAAAAAGGTAAACAATTTGGCAGCAGCCACATCAAGTGGTAGACATCCGTTCAGTGTTATTCACAGCTCAGAGAGCCGTGACTCTCTTGCTTCCTGGGTCTGGCAGAGACTGAGTGAGGCACGACACTTCCGGGTTTTATAATCCCTCCCCCCTCCCCCCTGCTGCCAGTGGGGGAAGCAGAGAGAACAGAGAGAATGGGGAATTTAAAAAAAAATTAATACCCCTCTCATTTGTCATCGATGGGAAAAATCCTCTGGTCCAGTAAGGCGGAGGAGGGCTCTGAGCGAGGTGGCCAAAAATGACGGCCATAGGTGGCGGCGTTCTCTCGGAAATCACAGCACAGTGGGCCAAAAGCGGTCAAGATCAGACTTTTAGTAATATAGATGTAGAGGAACCGACCTGAGGTCAGGCCATCCTAGATTGGGTATTCTGTGATGAGGAAGGATTAGTTGGCAATCTTGTTGTGCAAAGCTCCTTGGGCAACAGCGACCATAATATGGAGGAATTCTGCGTTAGGATGGAGAGTGACACGGTTAATTCAGTGACTAGGGTACTGAACTTGAAAAAAGGAGACTTTGAAGGTATGAGATGGGAATTGGCTAGGATAGAATGGCAAATTATACTTAAAGGGTTGACAGTAGAGATGCAATGGCAATGATGCAATGGTATCCATAAATTGTTCATCCCTGTCTGGCAAAAAAAACAAACTGGGAAGGCGGCTCATCCGTGGCTGACGAGGGAAGTCAAGAATAGTGCTAAATCCATGGAAGAGTCATATAAATTGGCCAGAGGAAGCAGCAAACCGGAGGACTGGGAGAAATTTAGAAATCAACAGAGTAGGACAAAGGGATTCATTAAGAGGGGGGGAAAAAGCATGAAGGAAAGGAGTCCAGAACCAGGGGTCACAGTTTAAGATTAAGGGGTAGGCCATTTCAGTCTGAGATGAGGAAATATTTTTTCACCCAGAGAGGTGTGAATCTGTGGAATTTCATTTCGGAGTCACGTGAGTGACTTCCTGAAGAGCCCCCCGGCGCGCATGCTCGACATATCGTCGTACCGCGTTGCTGCGACGGCTGGCGGTGGAGCGCGCTCCTCGCCAGCCCTTCATAAGGGGCCACGGAGGTAAGTATCCTACCTTAAGTTGGTGGTCCTTGTTGTTGGTTATGTCTTGCAGCAAGGACATGGATGGGAGTTCCAAGGGCCGGAGGATGTCAGGACGAGTTCGCCGGTCAACAGTTCCGGGGCCTTTACCATCGGCAGTACCTGCAACGCAGGCCGGGACTCAGGCGGAGATGTGGGTAAGCCCTGTGATTACAGGTCCAGATCCGCCAGCACACCACAGCTCGGAGGAGTTCGACGAGGAGGAGTGTGGTGTGCCGCCAGAGCAGGGGGACCCTGCCATGGCAGTCAGGTCGTCAGCGGGCTCGCTGGCGACCTCGAGCTGGGTGCGTGCGGCTGCACGGCCCGTTCCACTCAGCCCTCCGAGTAGGGGAAGGGCAGCAGCCCAGAAGCCTAACCCTGCCAGGGCTAAGGCATTGCCTGACGCGGAGGAGCGGTCAGGTTCCAGGGCGAGACCCGGGGCGGCTGTGAGGTCCAGCCGGCACACCCCGACTCTCGACGCCGGGACGGGTCGGTTGAGTCGGGTCTCGTCACGGTTGCCGAGCCCCCCATGGATGGGTGGGCGAGACCATGCGTCGGCAAAGTCCACGATGTGGGCAGCCGGCAAGCCTGCGCGGGCTTCAGGCAGCCATGCTTCGGCTGGTGCCGACACCACGCCGCAAATGCCCTTAGTGGCAGCGGCTTCAGCTCCCGCTAAACGGAGGCGGTTGAACACGCCCGCGCGGGAATCGCGCAGTTTCGCCTCGGCGGCTGTTAGCGACAACTACCGGCACCGGCTGGGCCTCGATGAGGTGCGGGCCGATGATAGGAGCCCGGTTTTCTTTTCAGAGCCGGAGGACTCCGACCACCTGAGTGTTCAGGGTGAAGGGCGTATTGACCTTATGGAGCGGCTGCTGGAGCTCCTGCTTCAACGTCAACTACAGCAGGGCAGCAACAGGCACAGGGCGTCGTCACCAACCTCTACCATCAGCCTGGAGCAGCAGGAGGAGGAGGTTTTGGTGGATTCCATACCACCTCCGTTGGAGGTGCCAGCGGAGGATCTTCTGGATGTGGCGACCAAATTTGCGGCCCCACATTCATCTGGACTTCCTTTAAACGCAAAGCTGGCAGCCACTGTGGACTTTCTTAACAACCAGCAACTACAGGAAGAAGTCCTCATTCAGGCAATGAGCCGTCACAAGGCTCCATCCAATTGCAACTCCCTCAACGTGCCTGTGGTCAATACGCCGATATGGGGCAACATCAGTGCGGCTATCCGTCAACAAGAGGTAAAATTGCAGCGGATCCTGAAGCTCCTCACGGCCGGTATTACCGCCTTTGCGCGGTCGGTGGACGGGGACAAACTGAATTTGGACCAGGAAGATGCTCTGGCCCTCCTGTGCGCGACCCAGCACGAAATCAACGGGTTTCGCAAAAACAGCATCCGCCCAGCGCTCAACCCGAAGTTTGCAGGATTGTGCAAACCACCGCCGCCGCCGCCGCCCCGTCAACTCTTTGGGGAGGACCTCTCGAAGAGAGTCAAAGAGCTTGACGAACAAGCCAAAACGGTGGGGATCATGAGCTCTCAGAGTGCCCCACACCGTCAGGCTCAAAAGCTCCATACATTCGCTCACGAGGGTCTGCTAGTACCTCGACGAGGACCCACCCTCAAGCTCCACAACGACAGCAACATCAGACCCAGCACCAGGGGTCTTTTTTAGGACAGGGTCGGCAGAGACCCTGGTGGAAAACGAAGACGCCGCGCCCTCAAGCCAACCCAGCACCTCCACGTCCACCCACACGTGTCAAGGACCGCCGGTAACCACGGGGGTGAGGGGGTCTGGTTCTCTCTTTTCTCTTTGTTTAACTTCACATGTTGGTGGTCGCCTTTGGCTGTTTTTGGGGGCATGGGGTAATTTTACTGGTGACGAGTATGTGTTGCAGAATATTCAGGGGCTTAAAATTGAGTTTATTAATGGCGACATTCCTCCATCCCAGCACATGCCCGGTCGAACGTTTAAATTATCTGCTGCAGAACAGGCAGCAGGCTACAAGGAAATTTTAAGGCTTGAACAGAAGGGAGTGATTGAGAAAGCGGTGCATGAGCCAGTTGAATTTGTTTCGAATATATTCACCAGACCTAAGAAGGATGGAGGTTGTCGTGTCATTATTGATCTAACCCGTTTGAATACTTTTGTAACATATACTCATTTTAAAGTGGATTGTTCACTAAATTAGTGAAACCAATTATGGCTTATTTGAGACAGCGACATCATATAGTTATGGCCTATTTAGATTATATCTTAATTGTGGGCCACACCCTGGAATTGGCTGAACAGGGAGTTGCAGCTGCTGTCAATATATTTCAACAATTAGGGTTTATTGTCCATCCAGAGAAATCAAAGTTCTGCCCTGCCCAGGTGATTAATTACCTAGGGTTCACGGTGAACTCTATGAGCATGAGGGTTACCATACCAATTAACAAGATTGAGGAGGTTACCCAGGTGTGTCAAGGTTTAATCCGCACCAATATACCATCGATTCGGCATACAGCTACAGTAATTGGTAAGCTTGTAGCTTTGTTTCCGGCAGCGCGATATGGACCTTTGCATTATCAGAGTTTGCAAAGAGCTAAAATTGCTGCGTTAAAACAGGACGCTGGTCATTATGATCGATCAATGCAGCTGCCGTCCGAAGCGATAAATGAGTTGCAATGGTGGGTGTGCCACATTAGCAGCTCATTCAAGCCTATCAGGGAGGCTAATCCGGTGGTATATTTGCAGACTGATGCAAGCTCCAATGGCTGGGGAGCTACGGATAATTGCTCTAGTTGTGGGGGCAGATGGGACACCCTTGAGTCAACGATGTTGTTGACTCAAGGGATTAACTATTTGGAGTTGCTGGCAGCATTCCACGGACTTCGTGCGTATTGTTCCAAGCTTGTTGGAGCACATGTCCATCTCCAAATAGACAACACCACAGCTGTGGCATACTTAAACCATATGGGTGGTACCAGGTCAGTTTCGTGTGACAAATTGGCTAACTCAATTTGGCTCTGGTGTGTTCAAAGAGACATTTGAATTTCAGCTACCTATTTGCCAGGTGAGCTTAATACTGTGGCGGACACCAGGTCACGCAAATTTAATGACAATATTGAATGGATGTTGCATCCTGAGATTTTTGCTAAAGTCACAGCCAAATTTGGTAAACCGGACATTGACCTTTTTGCGTCACGGTTGAACCATCAGGTACCAACCTACGTTTCATGGGAACCAGATCCTGGGGCAATAGCGCTAGATGCATTCTCGCTGGACTGGGGGAATTGGTTTCTATGCCTTCCCCCCGTTTTGCCTCATCAGTCGGGTATTGCGTAAGATTCAGGCAGATGCTGCCAAGGGCATCCTTATTATACCCGACTGGCCCACACAGCCTTGGTATCCGGTGGTCTTTGACATGCTCAACGAACCTTGGGTCCTTTTGAAGGGTTGCCCACAATTGGTTACTCACCCTGTCTCAGGGGAGCCACATCCCTGCCATGGCTATTTAAATTTGTTGGTTTGCAGGTTCTGAACAGGCCGTTAGTCCAATACGGCCTCTCAGCTCGGACCATGGATACCATCGGGGCGTCGTGTCGAGAGTCAACAAGGCGAAGATACCGCTCGCATATTAAGAAGTGGGAAGCCTACTGCAGCCGCTCTCGCATCACGTACGATGACGTGCCAATAACTGACGTCCTGGAATTCCTCGCGGGGTTGCACCATGATGAACACTTAAGTTACAGTGCCATCAACAGCGCCAGAAGTGCGCTCTCATTCTACCTCAATATTGAGGTAGGATCCAACAGGCTAGTGTCCAGACTCATGCGGGGTATATTCAATATGAATCCGCCTACACCACGCTATAATATCACCTGGGATGTCAGGGACATATTAAACCTGCTCAGGACGTGGTCTCCCATGGAAGGGCTCCAACTGGACAAACTCACCATGAAGCTGGTGATGTTACTAGCGCTGACTTCAGCTCAGAGGGTACAGACACTACACAAACTTTGTGTCGACAGAATGACATCTACCCCTACAGAAGTAGTCTTTTTCATTGACGAGCTACTAAAGCAGCATGGACCTAGGTGCACAGGGCTGCAGCTGAAGTTCCCGGCATACCCCGCAGATGCTAGGCTATGTTTAGCCTCACATATCCGCCACGATGTCAAGGTGACGGCACGCATCGGAGGAATGGAGAGATACCTGCTGGTCACTCATAAGAGACCTCATCATCGAGTGACAGTCCAGACGATATCCAGGTGGCTTCGAGTCGTCTTGGGTAAGTCAGGTATCGACACTAATGTGTTCAATTCTCATTCCACCAGGGCTGCATCGACGTCAGCGGCGAGGATTATGGAGGTGCCTATGGACCAAAATTCTCGCCACAGCAGGATGGGCTAATGAAGCTGTGTTCCAGCGTTTTCATAACAAGCCTGTTGCTGCTCCTCTACAGTTCGCAGAAGCCGTGCTGAATGCAGGTCAAGAACGTGGAGATGTCCCCGCATGAGGGGTTTTGATTTGTTATTCATAAATATGCTCTTGTTTTGCAGTATGAACTATTGAGCAAGTTTGTTCCTCCCATCCATCCCTGGTAGTGGTGTGTCAGCATGGACGTGGTCCAGGGCGTGTAATCACAGAAGCTTTGAAGTCTTCACGAAGTCACTCACGTGACTCCGAAATGAAATAGTAAGATTGAACGAGAACTTACCAGTTCGAAGGTTGATCTTTATTTTATGAGGAGTCGAAGTGAGGGATTTCGTGCCCTCCTCGCCCAACCCTCAATCACCTTCATCTGGTAATCTTAGTCACTTCAATCTTACTATGCGAAGTCATTTCTATTGTTGGTTTCTGTGATTCCACGCCGCTACTTTGAAGTATGTCGAGCATGCGCGCCGGCGGGCTCTTCACGAAATCCCTCACTTCGACTCCTCATAAAATAAAGATCAACCTTCGAACTGGTAAGTTCTCGTTCAATCTTACTATTCTCTGCCACAGAAGGCAGTGGAGGCCAATTCACTGGGTGTTTTCAAGAGAGAGTTAGATTTAGCTCTTCGGGCTAAGGGAATCAAGGATATAGGGAAAAAGCCTGAACGGGAACTAATGTTAGATGATCAGCCATGATCATATTGAATGGTGGTGCTGGATCGAAGGGTCGAATGGCCTACTCCTGCACTATTTGTGATGTTTGTATGTTTCTATGTTCAACAGTCATTGTGGGCTGAAGGGCCTGTTCCTGCGCTGTAGTGTTCTCCAACTGAGACTCTCGCAGTTACCATGACAATTATAAATCCTCAGTACTTGTTTCAACGCAGAATTGCAAGGTATCATGCTGGGTCAAATTTCGACAATTAAATGTAGATTTATCATGTTTTTTTACAAAAGATTGTGAGTTACTGCATAATAATGAAGCGTTTGCATTTTTTATCAACTGTTAAACACGCCTCCACCTTTACTCACAGATATTATAACAACGTGATCCTAGGTATGCAGCAGAATTAACATATTTTGTTTTCACTTCCTGATGCTATTATCCCAAATGTAGTCCATGCCGATGATGTCCCTCCACTGCCTGTGGCTCTAACATAAGATAGACTGAAGAAGAGTCTTGACCCGAAACGTCACCCATTCCTTCTCTTCAAAGATGCCGCCTGGCCCGCTGACTTACTCCAGCATTTTATGTCTATCTCCGGTGTAAACCACCATCAGCCATTCCTACCTACTTTCTTTAGCTCTAACATGTTTGGTCTGTTTGAGAGAGTTCCTCTTGGTTGCCCTCCTCTGCTCACTTTTGCTTCTTCCCGTAGATGTTGGCTCAACCTCTAAGTTTACCTTACCAGTGAGACTCTGCTCCTGATCTCTTCTATTTAAATGTGACACATTCAAGACGGTTTACAGTGTTAATAGGGTGTACAGATGTCATAAGGTCATAAGGTCATAAGTGATAGGAGTAGAATTAGGGCATTCGGCCCATCAAGTCTACTCCGCCATTCAATTATGGCTGATCTATCTCTCCCTCCTAACCCCGTTCTCCTGCCTTCTCCCCATAACCTCTGACATCTATACTGATCAAGAATCTATCTATCTCTGCCTTAAAAATATCCAAAGATGACCTCCACAGCCTTCTGTGGCAAAGAATTCCACAGGTTCACCTCCTTCTGACTAAAGAAATGTCCTCATCTTCCTAAAGGAACATCCTTTAATTCTGGGGCTATGACCTCTAGCCCTAGACTCTCCTACCAATGGAAACAACCTTTCCACATCCACTCTATCCAAGCCTTTTACTGTTCTGTATGTTTCACGAGGTCCCCCTTCATTCTTCTAAACTCCAGCAAGTACAGGCCCAGTGCTGACAAACGCTCATCATAAGTTAACTTACTCATTCCTGGAATCATTCTTGTAAACCTCCTCTGGACCCTCTCCAGAGCCAACACATCCTTCCTCAGAAATTAGCAATGTTACAAAATTTTGACATTTTAAAAATCAAGTCTGCAATTTATCCCATCAGATAAAGCATAAAAAGAAGTATAATTTGACACCTAATTTACTTTCATATCTTCAGTATTAAAAAAATTATGCCCATTTTCATACTCAGAAATTAGCATCTTGTTCCCCATTGCCTTTCCATTGACTTAACACAAAAGCTGTGATCTAAGACAATCAAAAGCCCATAACTTTCTTAAAAATTAAGATAACTCAATGAAATTTTCAGTTATTATAGATTGAAGCATTCTGAAACAAATATGAAACAATCTTACTTGGATGACCTGAAATTAAAGCATATAATTAGTTAGTTACCTAATTGTAGCTAATTACAAAATTCAATTACTAGATCTAAACATCAATCCATTTCTTAAGGAAATATAAACATTTTTTAATTGCCTAAGTGTCCAAATAACATTCACACAATAATTCACAATAGAACATGATTTTTAAATCTCATTTTCATGAATTTATAGGCCAAATGGAAGGAATTTAGTGTTTAATTCCTGTAAATTAATGGCCATTTAAATCAACTTGCGAGTGGGTTTTAGTAGAATGCGGTGGATTAGAACGTTGCGGTTTGCGGTGAAGTCGGCAGGGAAAATACTGCCGGTTCGTATATATTTTTTGTCCCCATTTCTCAACATGAAAATGTGATTAAATGCTTCCTAAGAAGCACGTTTTTATGTAAAAATAAACGGTATACTTTATTTTCTCCCCTATCTAAAATCCTTCCCGTTGTCGGCGCTCACGGCTTTAGAAGATAATTTTTAAATTACTCTAGCTAATAAATAATCTAGCGTAATTTTAAAATACCTTCATAAATCAAATGTCGGAGCGATTTTTCTTCAGCAACAAAATCCCATGACATGGATCGATTTGCCCTGTCTGTAGAAAAATGGCACTTTAAACACGCCCCCCTCTGAAAGGCGCCAAAGTCACGCACACGGGTAGCGGCAGAACTGCAGCGCTGCTTAAGGTAAGTTTTGTAACATACCTACAGAAATGGTGCCCAAAATTGTTAACAATATTCCAAATGTGGCCTTGCTAGTGCCTTATCATTACCATCCGCAGAAAACATGACAATCCGTGGCTTGAATGGAATTCTTGGTAATTGTGACTATTATACATCAACTGGTCCCATTCTTCTGGCCCTGTCCCACTTAGGCGATTTTTTGGGCGACTACAGGCGACTGCTGCAAAATTTTCAACATGTTAAAAAGATTTCAGCGACAGTGGGCGACAATTTTTGCTGTTGTAGGTAATCGTAGGTTGTCATAGGTTGACGTAGGTGCTGTCGTAGGTTGTCGCCAGGTGTCGTAGGTGAATTCCATTAAAACTAGTCCCTGATAAGAGTCGCTCGCTAATGTGGGACATGCCCATTATTCCTCAACCAATTTAATCTATATTGAGCTCTCCAACAGATGGCAATTCAGTTATATTATATTTACATTATATTGCACATTGTTTATATTCTTAGCACGGTTTCCTCATCTTCATGCTGCCCCTTTTTTTACTACAGCTGAAGCCATGCAATGCCAGCCAATGGCACTCCACTTCTCCTAATGTCTATAGAACCCTCTCTCACCTCTTTGTTGTTTAACATGTAATTAACATTCATCAATTGTCGGGAGTAATAAGGCTATGGAAATCAAACAGTACAAAGAGATTCATTACAAGATGGATGGAATAAAAAAAGGTAGGAAGGTTGTGCTAAATTTGGATGTAACCCTGATAAAAGCTAAAAAAAAAAGCCAAAATGTTGGAGTAACTCAGTGGGCCAGAGAGCATGGCTAGGTGACAATTTGGTTGGGGATCCTTCTACAGACTGATTGTGGAAGCGGTGGGGGAAGAAAGCTGGAAGAGGGGAGAGGAAGGAGAAATAGATGATGTGGCTTGATAAAAGCAAACTTGTCAGATTGCTCCTCATATTATAAATATATCACAGAGGTGCGAAGGGAAGATGCCTAAAAGATTTACTGGAATTATATCAGAATGACTAAGAAGTTATATTTCTCTGGAAAGATAGAACAGCCTCGGATTTCTTTCTCTTGAAAAAAATTGAAAGTTAATCTTACATAAAAGATTGAAAGTTCACTTTTATGTAAGATTAGAATTGAAGACATTTATGTGTCATTAATATATCCAAAAGATATTTCAGGAAAACTACCTCTAAACTAAGAGTGGATCTCAATGGACACTTTCCCAATATACTCATTGATCCAAGTTGACTGATGGTCTCTTGGTATCTCAAATGTACATCAAGGAGAAAACTTATCTTTAAAAAAATAATCCGTAGATGTTAGCCTTGATGTATAACAGCATTAGTACATTCTGCTCTGCCTCCAGAATTCATTCCTTTTGAAAGCAACACACAAATATTTCAATGTAAAATATTCAGCAGTGCAGACTAGGAATTATGTTTTAGGCAAATATAGAGTCTGCCTAATGCATACACCAAATAAACTGGCCTGGCAGTCCTTTGATTCTTTGCTGACCATTTGACAAAATAGACCAGCATTTGGAAAGTCAAGGACTGGTTAGGGATAGTCAGTGTGGCTTAGTATATAGGAAATATGATTTCACAAATTTGATTGAGTTTTTCAAGAGGTGATGAAGATTGACAAGGGAAGGGAGGTAGACGTTGCCTACATAGACATTAGCAAAGCGTTTGGCAAGGTGCTGCATGTAGCTTAGTCTGGGAGATTTGAACACATGGGATCCAAGGTAAGATAGTCTTAGTGGAAGGATCAGAGGGGCGTGATGGAGGCCTGACACCAAGGACGTGCTGCAGGGACCAGTGCTGGGTCCTCTGTTGTTTGTTATCTGTATTGACAATTAGATTAGTACGGGTGTCATTGATTAAATGGCTGTCAGTTGTTATGGGGAGAAGGCAGGTGAATGGGGTTAGGAGGGAGAGATAGATCAGCCATGATTGAATGGCGGAGTAGCCTTGATGGGCCAAATGGCCTATTTCTGCTCCTATCACTTGTGACCATTTCAGATGGCAATGTTGTTAATATGGTCAGTAGGTTTGTGGATGACACCACAATTGATGGTACAATGGATAATGTGGAAGGTTATCTAACGTTGGGCTAACATTGGGCCAAGGAAAGACAGATGGAATTTGACTCGGACAAGTGAGAAACGCTGCATTTTATTAAGTTAACAGCAGGGCAGGACTAACACAGTAAATGGAAGAGCCTGAGAGAATTCCGTGGAACAGAGAGACCCAGGGGTACAGGTACATCGGTACGTAGTTCTCTGAAAGTGGCAACACAAGTAAACAGAGTGGCGAGGAAGGTAAAGAAGAGTTTTGAAGAAGGCATGCTTGCCTTCATCAGTCAGGGCACTGAGTGCAGGGATCGGGCCGACATGTTGCACTGGTACTAGTCATTGGTGGGACTATGCTTGGAGTATTTTGTGCAGTTCACATTACCCAGCTATAGGAAGGATGTCATTAAGTTGAAAATAGTGCAGAAAAGATTCACAGGAATGTTACCAGGACTGGTGGGCTTGAGTTATATGTAGAGGCTACATATGATGGAATAGATGCGGTTGAAGGGTGATCTTATTAAGGTACATAAAATCATGAGAGGCACAGGAAGGTGGATTGTCACAGTCCTTTTCCCGGGATAGGAGAATCTAAAACTATAGGGCATAGATTTAAGGTGAGGGGAAACATTTTAAAGGGAAGAGCAATTTTTTTTACACGGTGAGTGATGAGTATATAGAACCAGCTGCTGGAGGCAGCTGCAGAATGGGTTTAATTATAATGAATAAAAGTTATTTGGACATGGTTTAAAGGGATACAGGGCAAATGCTGGCAAATGGCACAAGTTCATATTGACACCGTAGTCAGGATTGGCGAGATGGGCCAAAGGCTCTGTGTCTGTGCTGGATAACTCTATGACTCAAACAAAGAAAAAAATACTCCTTTACACTAAAGGTGTGTAAACACTAAACCCATTTTAGTTCGCTCAACAACTCCAGGCCCACTGCACCCTGCACTCCCCCCTCCCCTCCCCACATTTCACCACTGACCTACACAGAAAGGGCCAATTTACATCTGTTGGATCTAAAAGGAAACCAGAGCACTCAGAAGAAATCCACATTGTCACAGGGAGAACATAAAAACTCCTTGCAGGCAGGAGCTGAGGCCAGGATTGAACCCGGGTTACTGGAGCTGTGAGGTAGCAGCTCTACTAGCTGTGCCACTGTGTTTCCCCCATTATGTGGATGTTTGCCCTCTCCCTCAGGTATTAACTCCCATTGAGTCTGAAGGAGCTGCAGATGCTGGGTTAAACCAAAGATAGACACAAAATGTTGGAGTAACTTAGCGGGACAGGCAGCATCTCTGGAGAGAAGGAATGGGTGACTTTTTGGGTCAAGACCCCTCTTCAGACTCCCATTGTGCAGTTTACAGTTCACCAAGCTGCGAGAAAGATAGTCCTGCTAAAATCTATTGCCTTTTTTCTTATTTCCATATGCCCCTCTTTCTAAATCCTTTAAACACTGAAAGCAATATTTTTTCTCGATTCCTCCCTAATTATTTATTAATTACCTCAAATAGATGGCCCCAAGTTGCTGACTCTCTGCTGATTGAAATTGATCCTTTCTGTTTACCTAGCCTAAGCATCGCGTAATTCTGCACACTAAAGGGCCTGTCCCACTTGGGTGTCATTTGCGAGTCACGCAGATGGCGCGCAAAGATTTTGTACATCCCAAAATCCTGAGGCGCCGCACGCAACCGCACGTCACTGTCTACGTCACCACGCACACTGCGCGCGTAATGCGCACCATGCATGCGTAATGCGCATCATTCGCGCATTAGTGCACGTCATGACGCGTGTGTCGTGCGTCGTGACGCGTAAATTATGTCGCGTAGATTATGTGGCGTAAATTACGTGCAAATGACACCCAAGTGGGACAAGCCCTTAATTTACCTCTTTTGTTCTGACACATCAACTCTCCCCACCACCCAGCATATTTAATTCTATTGAATAAATGTGACGTCTCTTTCAGTTGAATTCCAATGCAGTTTTGTAGCAAGAATAATTTGCGACACCTCCTGTGTTAGTGTTGCCTGCAGATTTGGACGTTGATCACTCTAACTCTACAGGGGTTCACTCTGATTTAGCCGGCAGTATGCCTGTGGGAGCCAATCCCACCATTGATATGTTACACGTTCAGTGTCACCCTCCTCCCACCCACACCCCACCTCCCAACACTCCCAAACTCACAGCCTTCAGCTTGAACCTTCAAACAAGGTGGGCTCCAATCCAGTTGGTGACACTAAATGAATGCTAACTAAATTTGACGGCACGTTGGCGTAGCGGTAGAGTTGCTACCTTACAGCGTTTACAGCGCCAGAGGCCCGGGCTCAATCCTAACTACGGGTACTGTATGTGCGGAGTTTGTACATTCTCCCTGTGACCTGCGTGGGCTTTTTCCGAGATTTCTGGTTCCTCCCACACTCCAAACATATATAGGTTTGTAGGATAATTGGCTTGGTATAAATGTAAATTGTCCCTAGAGTGTGTAGGATCGCTGGTGGGCCGTAGGGCCTGTTTCCACTCTGTACTTCTAAACTAAACAAAATTTAAATTCTAAACACTAAATTCAAATTGGGTGAATTATTGTGGGCAGGTATCATAATTTTGTTCAAAGGTTCAAAGGTTCTTTATTAGTGACATACACCAATTGGTGTAGTGAAATGCCTGTTGCCATTGCAGCACATTAAAAAAAACCCATAAAGTTAAACATAACAGTAAAAAAGAAATTTAAACATAAAAACATCCCCCACAATGGTTCCCATTATGAGGGAAGGCACAAAGTCCAGTCCCCATCCCCATGTCCACCCATAGTTGGGCCTATTGAGGCCTCCGCAGTCGCCTTTATGGAGGCCCGATGTTCCAGGCCGTTCTCGCCGGATGATGGCGGCGGCATCGGGAGAATCCTCTCAGCGGCAATGGGAAACCTGGAAGGGCCGCTTCTTTACTGGAGACAGCGGCTTCCGAAGCCGACAGGCCGCGTAGGATGGAGCTCCACCACTGGCGATTTCGGCAAGAGATCCCAGGCTCCCGATGTTAAAGTTCAGCGCCGCCGCCCGCAGCTGGCCGCTCCACAGTCCCGCAGCTTTGCGATGTTCACCTGCGGTCTCAGCACGACGTCCCGGGCAAGGCATCACCCGCACCGCGATAGCGCTCCAGCGCTGTGCCGCCGCCAAAGCCGAGGTTCTGGCCGGTGCCCTCAGGAAACGCCGCTCCAGGCCTGCTGGTAGTCCGTGAGGACGGGCCGAAGATGCTGCCCGGAGCAAAGCTGCCTCTCCGACCAGGTAGGGACCTTTAAAAGCAGCTTCCCCCTCCTCTCCCCCCCCCCCCCCCACACCCCCCACATAAAAAAGGCTAGAGCTCCAAAAAACAAAAACTCAACTAACTGAATTTTTTTTTTAAGTAAAAAAACGGACAGTTGCAGGCTGGGCAGCCATACCCATACAGGATGGCACCCCCCATATGTGACTGGATCGTTAACCATTTCACATGTCACAAGCTATTTTTATTAAATAAAATGTGAGTACAGCTTGCATGTAGTACTTAATTGATCGCCAAGTATGAGTAATGGGGAGCAGAGGACCCAGCATGTAATTTGGAAGCCCTTGTGAACTATAGACCTAGGTTCACTAGTCTAATCTTTTTCTTCTCCGTAGCACCGAGCAGGAGCATGAAGTGACAGGTTTGCAGCTGATGCTTTATTCTGTGATATTGATTTTTGCCTGACATTGACCTGTTTAGTAGCAGTTTCCATTTGAACATTCAGCGGTTTGCTTTGGAGCTCGCATGTGCCTCCACAAATAACCTACATTATGACCTACTGGGTATTCCTAAGACTGCAGTGGTTACTGAGTGAATCCTTTTGCCAGCCAGAATTCAATGAGTATTCATGCGGAAGCTGTAACTCAGGCTCCTGTATAAGCAGATGCTGATTGAAACCGAAGATCGACACAAAAGCTGGAGTAACTCAGCGGGTCAGACAGCATCACTGGAGATGAGGAATAGGTGACGTTTCAGGTTGAGACCCTGGTCTCGACCTGAAACATCACCTATAGCTTTTCTTCAGAGCTTTTTGTGTCTGTCTTCAGTACAAGCTAATCATTTAGAAATTCCATCAAATATGATCAATACCAAAAGCAATGATTTTTCCAGTGAAATACAGCAACTTTAAAAAAACACAAATTTCTCTGATACTGTATATACTTGATGTTTATATAGATTTACCTTGCATTCTTCATTTACCGAGAGGGTTCTATCATTTTATATTTATTATCCAGTCCTTACATAGTTCTATCCCATTGAAATAGTCAGTGTCACCTTAAAGCCATCAATCTTCCACACACTTCAGGGGGGATTTTTGTTTTGTTTTTTATGAAAGATAGATAATTGTGAACATAGGAAAAGCAACAAATACAAATGAACGAAGAAGCGCTAAGATATATTTTAAATGATGACACAGAATACAGAAATGGCAAATATATCCTGGGAGCCAGTGTTTATTAATAAAATCATTAATAAATTAATTCAAAACTAACGAAAAATGGCACACACAGAATTCAATGAAGGATTGAATGAAATATACAAAAAAGTTAGGAAATGGAAACTTTAAAAGACAAAGGAAAACTATAATGTGTTAAAGAAGGAATTGCAGATGCTGGAAAATCGAGGGTACACAAAATGCTGGAGAAACTCAGCGGGTGCAGTAGCATCTAAGGAGCGAAGGAGATAGGCAACGTTTCGGGCCGAAACCCTTCTTCAGACTGGGAGGAACTGCAGATGCTGGTTCAGACTGGAGTAACTCAGCGGGTCAGGCAGCATCTTTGGTAAAATGGAATAGACTGAAGACTCCAGTCTGAAGAAGAGTCTCGACTTGAAACATTACCTATTCCATTTCTCCAGAGATGCTGACTGACCTGCTGAGTTACTCCAGCATTTTGTGTCTCTCTTAGGTAAACTATAAAATTGAATTGTCAAGGCATATATAGGGATATTTTAAAGTACTCTAAATATGAAAACTCAGGCTAGTCTGAAGCAGGGTCTCGACCCAAAACATCACCCATTCCGTTTCTCCAGAGATACTGCCTGTCCCGCTGAGTTACTCCAGCATTTTGGGTCTATATAGGTTGAGACATTCAGGATAACGCCACAGACAGTGACATGAAATTGGTGACTGAGTAACCAATTATTTAACGTGAGGGGATAACATCAAAAGAGATCAGAAGTAGAATTTACTAAGTTACGAGAAGGTGAAATAGCTGGCAAGGGTAGATTGTATCTGATGATTACCTTGGTCCTCACATACGTTCCAAAGTCAAGTAACGTGAGCAACAACCATCTCATGTGGTGGCAACAGCTCCAAACTGCAGATTACATTAGTAAATGTCCCAAACTTAAGGGCCTGTCCCACCAGCATGCAAATCTATGCGATGAGCGCGACCTAACGTGGTCGCTTGAGCCGTCCGACGTTGCGGGGCCGGTCCCACTTCGATCGCCGGAGCCGTGCGGAATTGTGCGGAATTCGTCCCGACATCGCGTGGGGCTCCGAAAAACTAACTATGTTCAAAAATTCCGCGCGGCAACGGCTTGTCGGCTCGCAGTCGCCTCGACGCATTACACACCGCCTCGACGTCATGCCTCCGTGACCCTCTCTGTAGGTGCCTCCGTGACCCTCTGTGTGTGTGGCTCCGTGGCCCTCTCTATGTGTCCCTCTGTGCCCCTTTCTGTGTGTCCCTCTCTGTCTTGGTGAACTTACCTTTAGACTTCGCTCCAAGTTCGCCTCACTTTGCGCCGCGTTGCGCCACTCACCCGACATCCGCGCGGCCCCTACTGCCGGTTTGGTCGCGCTCATCGCATGGAGTCGGATGCTGGTAGGACAGGCCCTTTACTATCTCACCACAGGTTGTGTCAAGCTTCTGTACAGTTGGGCTTATAGGACTTGATGTTCAGGAGGCCAGCATCCTGTGCAAACTGATCAACTCCTCCCCCTTCTGTCATCAGGTAGACTGAGACTGATTACCCTCCCCCCCCCCCCCCCCAAATCTTTGCACATCCCCAATCCTTTCCACTCGTCACTTTAATTTCATGTTTCATGCATTTTGTGTTTTTATGATTGTTGGCAGATCAATTTCCTTCCTGGGATAAATAAAGTTCTATCGTATCGTATGGTATCGTATATTGTTGGATTTCCCTTTCATTCCTCAGACTCTCTGGCCTTGGTTTCTGTGGCCCTTTTCAGGAAGTCCAGTCAACATCACGGCCAAGTTAATATTGCTTTAGGTGTAATTGATCAGATTGTTAAGTGATGGGAAGCGCTAGTCTGTGGGTCACAGTACTGAGGCTGCTGTTATTCACCCTTTGAATGACAACGTGTACTTGGGAATTAGGCATGCAATTTCAAAACCTGTGGAAACAACAAAGTTCTAAGGTTGCATACGGTTACTATGGGATGGCGTGGAAATTTGGCAAAGGAGCCGCAATGTAAATGAGTGCATTTCAGATTTTGAACAAAGAACTTGTGTAGCTCATATAAATTAAGACCGGAGTTCATGAAAATTAAGAACCGGATGCCATTTTGGGCCAGTTTTGTAAGTGAGGAAGGAGTTATCGCCAAGTTTCCCTGTATGTTGCAAAGCTTTGACTTCCTGGGAGCGTGCTGCTTGTTTGCTCTGATCCTAGCTAAAGGTCCCACTCTACACTTTCATCCTCATTCCCTCCTATCTGCTCTGGGAGTAACTGGAACAAACAGTGGGGTCAGGATGGGACAACAGTTGAGGTAAACATTGGCCCAGATTTACCCGAGACATACAGGAGAATGTGGTTGAGAGGGAAAGATATTCCCTGACTGGGAAGTAGGCTTGAGGGAGTGAAGGAGTGGTGACAATTTCCCCAGTAAATGTCAGGAAATCTCACAGCACTGAGTTATTCAGCAATTCCTTTAACACTATTCCTCCATCTCCATACTTCTGGTAGTCCTGGTTAATCAATCTTGGCTTCCTGTGTGATTAGCGAAGACAAAACCAACATTTAAAGATTTAAAGATTATTTGCTCTATCTGGGTAATCTGCAATAAACTCATGAATGTATTAAATTAATGCTAAATCAATTAACAGAAAGTTGAGGATTCAGAAATGTTTGCAGCCCAGAATGCTCAAATTATGGGGGAGGGCCATTGCTAATTTGAATAGAAAATTGAATAAATGGACTGGAGAAATACTCTAAGTTATTAACAAGAAGCCAGAATACCAGGTTTAATTTTGAGTTTCAAATAACAAATAAATTAATGCCAATGACAGTTTAGAGCACCAAAAACGGGTAAAACTGAATTCCTCGATGTGTACGTGAAATCATCCCATCTTCCTCAAAGTGTCTGTGAACTGATCAAAGTAGGTATGTTACAAAACTTACCTTTAGCGGTGCTGCAGTTCTGTCACTGGCCGTGTGCGCGACTTTGGCGCCTTTAAGGGGGGGGGGGGGGCGGGGTTAAAATGCGGTTTTCCCCATGCAATCCGGAGCTTTCTGTTGTCGGAGAGCGATCTATTTTTGGAGATGCGTTCCGACTGCCGGTAAGTCCATTTTTTAAAATAAATAGCCCGACTACATCACTGCAAAAATAAAAATTAGCTCCTAATGCCGTGAACGCCTACAACGGGGACCAATTTTACGTAGGGGACAGGTAAGTGAAAGCTGGTTATTTTTACATATAAACTTGCTTTTTTTGGGGACTTTAATCAATCTTTCATGTTGCGAAACAGTGATTTAGTCCCCATACGAACCGGCAGCAAATTTCCTGCCGATATTGGGTTTAAATTCACCGCAACCGCAACGCTCCAATCCATCGCGTTCCAGAAAATCCCACTCCCAAGCTGTTTAAAATGCCCATTAATTTACAGGCATAAAACACTGAATTCCTTCAATTTGGCCTATAAATTAATGACAATTAGATTTAAAAATCATGTTATATTGTGAATTATTGTGTGACTGTTAATTGGACACTTAGGCTTTAAATTTTTTTAAACTTTTTTCTTAAGAAATGGATAGATGTTTAGATCTAGTAATTGAATTTTGTAATTGGCTACAATTGGGTAACTAACTAATATATGCTTTAATTTCAGGTCATCCAAGTAAGATTGTTTCATATTTGTTTCAGAATACTTCAATCTATAATAACTGAAAATGTCTTTAAGTTCTCTTAATTTTTAAGGACGTTATGGGCTTTTGACTGTCCTCGATCACAACTTTCGTGTTAAGTCAATAGAAAAGCAATAGGAAGCAAGTTGCTAACTTCCAAGTATGAAAATGGCCCTAACCTTTTTAACACTTAAGATATGAAAGTGAATTAGGTGTCAAATTAAACTTATTTTTATGCTTTATCTGATGGGATAAATTGCAGACTTGATTTTTTAAATCTCAAAATTTTGTAACATTGCTAATCAAAGTAGCCCAAGAAAGACACAAAAAGCTGGAGTAACTCAGCGAGTCAGACAGCATCTCGGGAGAAAAGGAATAGGTTATGTTTTGGGTCAAGACCCTTCTTATGAACCTTCTCGACCCAAAATGCCACCTATTCCTTTTCTCCAGAGGTTATAATTTACAAAGAATTTCCAAAATACAAGGACTATACTTACAATACTAGAAAACACGCTGATGAATTGCACCCGGACAGTCGTGGACAGAGGTGGCAGATGAAGGGTCTTGATCCGAAATTTCACACATTCCTTCTCTCCAGAGATACTACCGCAGAATTACTCAAGCTTTTTGTGTTTATCTTCGATTTAAAACAACGTCTGCAGTTTCTTTCTACACACAAAGCAGCCCCATGCTGGGAATGGCCTGTGACCTAGTTTGTGTCATGGATCAGTGCCCACAAGAAATAGGATTGAGATTTTTATTATGACTTCTGGTGGTTAAAGTACTTGTAACAATTCCATTTGTTGACTGTTCCAATTCTTGATGTATTACATGTTTCTAAGCTAGCTGCCAGTATTAAACAATCTCTACTGACAATCCAGCACGCCATACACTGACCCATCATCCCTATCCTTGCAGACTTTATCCATCAACATACCAATTGTAAGATTCTCATAAGTTCATAAGTCATGGGAGCGGAAGTAGGCCCCTGAGCTACTCTGCCACTAATCAATTACTAATCAAGAATCTGTCATAGAAATACAGAATTACTTGGCCTCCACAGCCATCTGTGGCAACGAATTCCACAGATTCACCACCCTCTGACTAAAGACATTCCTTCTCATCTCCTTTGTAAAGGCACATCCTTTTATGTTGTGGCTCTACCCTCTGGTCCTAGTGGAAAGGTCATCTCTACATCCACTCTATCCACTCATCCTTGAGTTTTTTTTTCATTATTGTGATATAAGTATCATTATTATTGAAGAGCAGCAATCTAGATAGTCCAGAAAGCCATTCATGCTCTGATATGCCGACCACATCACAATTACGCTGCTTTAAATATCCCTCTTCTGCATCAGCCTTGACCTGGAATGCAATCATTTTCTTTCCCATAACTAATCTATTTTAGAATCATGCAAATGGTTATAATTTAATATAGTCCACATTTCTGACCAAGATACAGCCTAGATTTTTTTCTGAAATGCCCTATTTTTGCTTTATAGTTTAACAACTCCAGATTAAGTAGACTGCATGAATGATACTGATAATCCTTTTTAGGTCAGTGTTTCACTTCAATATAATTCTAATTGAATAAGGACATCAGGCTTGGCTTATAATTTCATCTGGGCCTCATCTATCACCTTGTGCTGCTGCTTGCTGCCGTTGCCTCAGGCATTATCTTACACCGTCAGACCCAGAATTACATACTGAAAGCACATTACATGAGCTATTCTGCTTATAAATATATATCACTCTCAGTGTTCAAAGCAATTACGGCTGAAGCAAGTTACAGCTGCTTATGCTTCATCTAATAGAAAAAAAACTCATTGGAAGAGGCTCAGCTGTCCACTGGGGAAACATGAAGATTATTCAACCTAATATGTGGTTGTAAAAAGATAGAAACTACTGGAAATACTCAATCAGTCAGCCAGCACCTGTGGAGGAAGAATCTGGGGCTGACCCTTCCTCAGAACCAGGACAAGTTGGAAATGAAATAAGTCATAAGATGTAAAGAGGGATAACAAAAGGAAGGTCTGTGATATGATGGCAGGTGGGAGACTTTAAATGTTTAGTTTAGTTTAGAGATATAGCACGGAAACAGGCCCTTCGGCCCACCTAGTCCGCGCCGACCAGCGAACCCCGCACATTAACACGATCCGACACACACTAGGGACAATTTACATTTACACCATAGCCAATTAACCTCAAAGATGTACGTCTGGAGTGTGGGAGGAAACCAGAGATCCTGGTGAAAACCCAAGCAGGTCACAGGGAGAATGTACAAACTCCGTACAGACAGCACCTGTAGTCAGGAGTCAGGTTCTTGCACTTAGACAGAAATCAGTCATGTCTGGCTTCCCTTTCCACAAATGCTTGACTGGCTGTGTTTTCTGAGCGCTTCCGTTCCAGTGTCAAAAAATATCTTACTTTTCCTGCCAGTTTCCACCCTGCTCTCACCTCCACCTGGTCCATCTCTGACTCTTTCCTTCTCTCTGTGGATCGCAAGTCCCCATTTCAAGAAGGTAGCCCTGCCTAACCAGTATCATCCATTACAAGCCTCCAAACTCCCCAAACTATCTTGACTACAATTCGCCCACCCTGCCTTCTATAAAGATTCTCCTAGTTCCTCTATCTCCTTGATATTTTTGCTTGACTGAACATAGAACAGCACACCACATGAAAAGGCCCTTTGGCCCACATTGTCTGATGTTGAGATTTTCAACATAGGTGTCTTTAAAATGTTTCATTTCTTCCTAAACGGTGCCTTCCCCAGTATTGTGACCAATTTCAGTTATTTATTGAACCTCAGCTTTCACCCCTTCTCCTGGACAAAGGAAGGATTTATTTATTTCAATGCAAGGAGTAATGTGGAGAAAGCAGATGAACTTGAAATGTTAACTATGCTTCTCTTTCCACAGATGCTGTCGGACCTGCTGAGTGTTTCTGGGCATTTTTTGTTTTTATTTCAGATTTCCTGCATCCGAAGTTCCTTTAACATTTTTAAGTATAAAATTAAAATGCTTATGAAAATGAAAGTTTCAATTTGAATGTTGTTCTTCACATCTCTTTTAAACTATGTTAGTGTAATTTATAATGTGGGGCGTATCCATTTCAGTAAGAGTTATTTTTAAGTTTGGGTACAAAGTAACCTGGGGACTTTGCTTAATTGAAAGTGCAACTAGAACCATCACTGAAGATTAACCTGCTTGTAATAAGTGATCACTGGATCATCAACAGTCGAAGGAACTCCCCATTCTCAATAAATACATTCTGCACCTACTTGAAGCCACGAGATCCCTTGGTAAAGAGAAAAAATGCAGACTAAAATTGTGAACTAGTTCATAACCAGAGATTCACTCCTGGACCTCCTTATCTGAGGGATGCATGCTCAGAAGACCACCCTGGCCCTGCAAATGTCATGCATTCTCTAGTTTTTGTTAGCACTCATCTTAAGTTGCAGTTGGAAACAGGGAGCGGAAATCTCACCTGGAGAAATTCATTGAATCGATGCCTTCAATGCATTGATGCATGATTTCACGCTTTAACCTGGTGCCTCTTCTGAACCTACCTTGCAGACAGTGAAGTACATTTGTCCTGGGAGCAGTTAGCAAATCAACAGATGTGTTAATGAATTCAACACAATCCACAGGGATTACATCGAACTACGCTACCCAGAGAAAGATAACAGCTCCGGGACTTCTGAAAATCTATAGCACATTTCTCCAACAAGACTACCCAGGAAAAGTGACCAATTTACATACAGACCTGATCCATGATCGGTTATCCTAGTTAACAAAGGATTTTGTTGGTCTGCATACTTCACCATCACAACATATAGGTCAATTGTTCCCTTTCCCTGACATAGCCCAGGATTTCAATTGTGTGACATCAATCACATATTATTTTCAACCACTTTCAAAGCTGGACTGAATTGCCCAGAAACTGGGTATATCATATTAATTTGCGTAGGAAAGAACTGCAGAAGCTGGTTTAAATCGAAGGTAGACACAAAATGCTGGAGGGTCTGAAGAAGGGTCTTGACCTGAAACCTTACCCATTCCTTCTCTCCAGAGATGCTGCCTGTCCCGCTGAGTTACTCCAGCAGTTTGTGTCTACCATATTAATTTGTTCTGTGCGCTGTGGTCTTAGGTTTCCATACTGTGAGAGAAACAAATATATGACTGGAAATGTTTATATTTTTAGGGAAAGCCATCTATTGGTGCAATAACCATAGGCAGACATGAACTATTTTGTTGTATGCACAAGAATTGCAGCGTGCGTCAGGCTTCATTTTGGGCCTGTAACAACATGCTGAATTTGACAGAAAATTGTTACATTCGCAAAGAAGATGCAGAGGAACATCCTCGATTCCAAGCCAGATTTATTGGCAGCTCAGCACACTGCAGTTGCTGCCTCCGAGCTCTCCATGGGGCTGCTTTGAACTAATTAATCTTGATTCTGTGGTTTAATAATGTCGTGGTGAATGATTGCAGCAATAAAACCTGAATTGTGTTCTACTACAAAAGTTTTCATCTTACCCACATGAAAAAGATTGAGGCCCTCCTTAAAGCTGTAATGTGGTCAAACAGATAGATTTCACCTCCAACTTGTGCTTCATCAGCTGTTCATTTAAAAACAAATACATTGTAATGATCAGGAATCAAAAGGGAAATTTGTTCCATGATCCGATAGTTTTGAGTTTGAGCCCTGCGGCTACTGTTAAGATGAGTTGCCAACCTTCTTTTGTGTAGGAAGGAAGTGCAGATGCTGGTTTAAACTGAAGATAGACACAAAATGCTGTAGTAACACAGCAGGACAGGCAGCATCTCTGGAGAGAAGGAATAGGTGACGTTTTGGGTCGAGACCCTTCTTGCTATTGAGGGACTATTATTGCTATTGAGGGACTGCAGCGTAGGTTCACCACGTTAATTCCCGGGATGGCGGGACTGACGTATGATAAAAGAATGGGTCGACTGGGCCCTGTAATTGCTGGAATTTAGTAGGATGAGAAGGGATTTTATGGAAACATATATATTTCTTAGAGGACTGGACAGGATAGATGCAGGAAAAATGTTCCCGATGTTGGGGGAGTCCTGAACCAGGGGTCACAGTTTAAGAATAAGGGGTAAGCCATTTAGGACTGAGATGAGGAAAAACTTTTTTCACCCAGAGAGTTGTGAATCCATGGAATTCTCTGCCACAGAAGGCAGTGGAGGTCAATTCACTAGATGTTTTCAAGAGAGAGTTAGATTTAGTTCTTAGGGCTAAGGGAATCAAGGAATATGGGGGAAAAGCCAGAACGGGGGGCACTGATTAGGATGGTCAGCCATGATCATATTGAATGGCAGTGCTGGCTCGAAGGGCCGAATGGCCTACTCCTGCACCTAGTTTCTATGTTTTGATGAGACGCTGCCTGTCCCGCTGAGTTACTCCAGCATTTTGTGTCAACCTTCTTTTGACCATTTTCTATCAATTTGGGTCAGAAGGATATCATGGAATGGAATCATGGAATGGAATGGAAAACTTTATTGTCATTCAGACCTTGCGGTCTGAACGAAATTTCGTTGCCTGCAGTCATACATATAGTAAATAACTAAACGCATATTTAACATCCACCACAGTGAGTTCACCAGACACCTCCTCACTGTGATGGAAGGCAAAAATCTTGTCTTTGTCTCTTCCCTTCTTGTTCTTCCTCTTCCTCTGCGCTGAGGCGACCCAGGCCTCCGATGTTGTGACTGCACCGGGTGATGTAAATAAGTCCCGCGACTGAAACGCGCTCCGCGAACGGGCCGGTTCAACTTCGCGGCCCGGGGCGGTTGAAGCTGCCGAAGCTGCCGCCCTCCAGTCCAGCGGACGCAGCTGTTGCCGCGGGAGCTCCGGAAAAACAGGTCACCAACCTGTGACCTGCGAGCTCCCGACGATGTCGTCCACTGGGCCCGCGGCCGAACCTCCGAAGTTGCTGCCGCCGCCACCACCACCGGAAAGCCGCCACAGCTCCAAGTCGGGACGCCGGAACGCCGGAATGCCTGAACCCGCCGCAGCCCCGAAGTCGGCCAGCCCCGCGCTGGTAAGTCCTGGCTGGCTCTGCCTCCAGAGCCTTGAGGTCGGTCACAGTTGGAGGCCGCCAGCTCTGCCGGATATTTATTGTCATAAATAAATGACCACAAAGTGACTCTGCCTGAATCATCTTTGAGCCTTTTGTTCAAAGAGGCTTCATCTGCCAGCATCTTGACACTTTAACTAGCAGTCACAATAACTAGTTTGCTGAGAGAATGGGGACATCAGTAACAGCAGTCTGAAATATGCACAGTACTGTCATGTGGACACTGCTGTCGTGCAACCTCCTTGGCATTTCAATAAGAGGAATTAATACCTTCAATCCAAAGTATTTAGTTCAAGTACTCAGATGGCAGCTAATCTGCCTGCTCCACAGGAAAGGATGTTAATGTCTGGAAGGTCAATTTATCTTGTTCTAAGCTTACTATGAACACATTGTCATGCATTATATTTACAAAAACTATTAGAAGCATCTAAGGGCAGCACGGTGGCTCAGCGGTAGAGTTGCTGCCTTACAGCGAATGCAGCGCCAGAGACCCGGGTTCGATCCCAACTATGGGTGCTGTCTGTACGGAGTTTGTATGTTCGCCCCGTGACCTGTGTGGGTATTTTCCGAGATCTTCGCTTTCCCCCCACGCTCCAAAGACGTACAAGTTTGTAGGTTAATTGGCTTGGTAAATGTAAAAATTGTCCCTAATGGGTGTAGGATAGTGTTAATGTGCGGGGATCGCTGGTTGGCACGGACCCCGTGGGCCGAAGGGCCTGTTTCCGCTCTGTATCTATAAACTAGACTATAAAAAAGGGCTTAAAATTGTAAATTGAACAATATTTTCCCCTTGCGGGCTTTCCCATCCACTCTGCACTCCCTGCCCACTCTCCCCACAAGGGGGCACCTAGAGTTGTAGAGTGATAATTAAACAGTGTGGAACCAGGCCCTTTGGCTTAACTTGCCCATGCCGGCCATCATGTCCCAGCTACACTAGTCCCGTGCACGTATGTCCCATCTCCCTCCAAACCTGTCCTATCCATGTACCTGTCTAACTGTTTCATAAATGTTGTGATAGTCCCTGCCTCAACTACTTCCTCTGGCAGCTTGTTCCATACACCCACCACCCTTTGTGTGAAAAGGTTACCCCTCAGATTCCTATTAAATCTTTTCCCCTTCACCTTGAACCTATGTCCTCTGGTCTTCAATTCGCCTACTCTGGGCATGAAACTCTCAGCATCTACCTGATCTATTCCTCTCATGATTTTATACACCTGTAAAAGATCACCCCTCATCCTCCTGCTCTCCAAGGAATAGAGACCCAGCCTACTCAACCTCTCTCTGTAGCTCAGACTCTTAAATCCTTGCAACATCCTTGTAAATCTTCTCTGTACCCTTTCCACAGGTACCTCACCAGATTTGGTACCCAGTTAGGAGGATAGATGGATCTACATTGCAACATCTGGGAAGACCCCATTGACTCTGCATCCAAAGTCTACATTGGCAGCAGCCAGTTCATGAGGATACTTGCAGCTTCTACCACCCTCTATCACTGCAGTCCTGCTGCTGACTACAGCCCCTGCACTAGCCAACCAGCGATGGGTAAGTGCCATCGAAACCAAGCAACTACAGTCCCGTCCCTGTGCGCGTTCCCCACCAATTACCTGCTATGGCCTCCTGTTGTCACCTTTTGAAGGAAGACACTCAGTCTGAAGCTGGTTAATATAATAGTCTTTATTCATCCAGAGAAACAGACATTTGTCTCGGAGTTGCTCTCTATAGAATCTCCCAAACTCAAAGGAAGATCAAGGCTTTATGCTCACGATCAAAGATAACAGCATGTGATTTTACACAATCTCAATAGTTACAATGGTATTGGTTTTTTGAAATTTTGATTTTTACAAAAGGTTCAATTGAATTACACATTTAGAAAGCAGCTGCAACAGACCTCTGAATGTTCCTACACCATTGATTCAAAGTAATTCATAGGGATGGTCTAAAACCTTCTAAGGACAGAGAACCAGACATCCCAGGTTAGTGTGAGGGCTGATTCTCATGAGCACACAAATACCCCGTTATTGACAGACAGACAAATATGTCTCTGACCATGTCTGATGTGCCAATGACAAAATAAATCTGGTCTGGAGGCTTCCTTCACCTCTATCGCAATGGTGTGAAATGTGAGTCATTGAAAAGTGACGCAAAGTGCTGAAGTAACTCAGATGGTTAGGAAGCATCTATGGTGTTTTTAGTTTAGTTTAGTTTAGAGATACAGCGAGGAAACAGGCCCTTCGGCCCACCAAGTTTGTGTCAACCTGCGATCCCCGCACATTAACACTATTCTACACACTAGGGACAATTTACACTTATACCAAACCAATTTACCTACATACCTGTACGTCTTTGGAGTGTGGGAGGAAACTGAAGATCTCGGGGAAAACCCATAAGGTCAGGGAGAGAACGTGCAAACTCTGTCCAGACAGCACTCATAGTTGTGATCTGACCAGGGTCTCCGGTGCTGCAAGCACTGTGAAGCAGCAACTCTACCGCTTTGCCACCGTGCCATCCAATTCATGCACACAAATAGCAAATCAAATGAAAATATTCTCCCAGGGTTTACTTGGGAGTACCTGTGCAAACATCCAACCCCCTGGTTAAATCCTAACCCCCCTGGTTAAATCCCTCCCTACCTATGTCCAAGACACCTCACACACTTCATATCCTCCAGGACTTCTGTTTTCAAGGCCCCCATTCCCTCATCTTCATCATGGATGTCCCGTCACTCTACACCTCCATCCTCCACCAGGAGGGTCTTAAAGCCCTCCGTTTCTTCCTCGACCACAGAACCAACCAATCCCCGTCTACTGATACTCTCCTCCGCCGAGCGGAGCTGATCCTTACCCTCAACAACTTTTCGTTTGACTCCTCCCATTTCCTCCAAATCCAAGGTGTAGCTATGGGCATGTGCATCGGCCCTAGCTATGCCTGCCTCTTTGTAGGGTACTTCGAACAATCCTTGTTGGAGGTGTACCATGGCCCTATCCCCGAACTCTACCTCCGCTACATTGATGACTGCATTGGCGCTACCTCCTGCACACATGCAGATCTCACTGACTTCATCCATCTCACGCCCCCATCCCCCCACTTGTAACAAGGGCAGAGTCCCCCTTGTCCTCACCTTCCACCCTACCCGCCGACGCATACAACAGATTATCCTCCAACATTTTTGCCACCTCCAGCGGGATCCCACCACTGGCCACATCTTCCCATCTCCTCCCCTTTTGGCTTTCCGAGAGACTGCTCCCTCCACCACTCCCTGGTCAATTTGTCCCTTCCCACCCAAACCACCCCCTCCCCTGGTACTTTCCCTTGCACCCGCAGGAAATGCTACACTTGTCACTTTACCTTCTCCCTTGACTCCATCCAAGGACCTAATCAGTCTTTCCAGGTGCGGCAGAGGTTCACCTGCACCTCCTCCAACCTCATCTATTGGATCCGCTGCTCTAGGTGTCAACTGCTCTACATCAGTGAGACCAAGCATGGGCTTGGCGGTCGCTTCGCCCAACACCTTCGCAATAACCAACCTAATCTACCGGTGGCTCAGCACTTCAACTTCCCCTCCCATTCCGAATCCGACCTTTCTGTCCTGGGCCTCCATGGCCAGAGTGAGTCCCATCGTAAATTGGAGGAGCAGCACCTCATATTTCGCTTGGGTAGTTTACACCCCAGTGGTATGAACATTGACTTCTCCAATTTCAGGTAGTCCTTGCTTTCTCCCTCTTTCCCTTCCCCTTGCCAGCTCTCCCACAGCCCACTCTCTCCACCTCTTCCTTTCTTCTTCTCGCCCCAACACCCCCACATCAGTCTGAAGAAGGGTCTCGACCCGAAACGTCACCTATTCCTTCGCTCCATAGATTCGCTCGCCTCACCCACTGAGTTTCTCCAGCATTTTTATCTACCTGTACAAACTGAGGGCTTTCATTCCAGAACCAAGAGGGTGCCAACATGGAAGAGGAAGGAAGTCAGGCAGTCAGACTTGATATTTGGCCGATCCAGGGAGCCACCCATCGAGAAGGCCTCTCCTACTGTTGGCCACCCCCTGCCTCTCACCCTAGGTCATGAGCAATATGGGACTAGGGTTGCCAACTGTCCCGTATTAGCTGGGACATCCCGCGTTTTGGGCTAAATTTGTTTGTCCCGTATGGGACTGCCCTTGTCTGGCCAAAATTCCTCAACTGGCCCGCGAGCTGGGCTTTGTGTGCAGTCCAGCGCCCGGGCCAACTCATTATTCACCCAGCCACGGCCAAGTTGCACAACGAATTGCCGTCGTGAATTTGGCCCGTATTTTGACCTTTTGTCTCATATTTGGGAGTGAGAAAGTTGGCAACCCTATGTGGGACTGAGGCGCAGCCAGGAATTGAGGAACATGGCCATGGATTAATGCCGCCTCCTGCATAATGACCCCTCCATCCACAGATAATGCAGCTGTGGCCTGGGAAGTGTAAATCTGCATAGATGTTTATTGCATTGGACTGCTCCTTAAAAACTCTGCACATCCTGTCGTTGAAGGAACGGGAGCGGATTCCCATGTTCGGGATCCTCTGCACGGGATCCCACCTCTTGCCTCTAAAGTGTTGCACAAGTGCACGTCAGGGTGGCTGGTGAGGGGGAGCAAGAATGCTCAGGATCAACCTTTAGTTGCTCCCCAGTCCCTTTCCCATCCTCTTTCACTTTACACTCACAAACCTGACGTCATTAGTGCCACCGTGGAGAAAATGGATGGTGGATGTTTCGGGTCGGGTCCCTCCTTCAGACTGAAAATAGGGGGTGGAGCAATCAGGGCCGGCCACAAATGACCTCAGGCGTGATCTCAGGATGGAAACAATGTGGAGAAGTGTGGAACCAGTTAACCGACTATGGTGGGGGAAGGGGGTAAGGGGGAAGGATGGAGGAGAGAGGAGAGGGGAGTATAAATGGAAGAAGTCAACAGAAACAATTGTCCCTGGAGTGCCGGGAGTGGACAAGAGAGTGGGATAACATAGAACTAGTGTGAGTGGGGGATTGATGGTCGGCGTGGATTCAATGGGCTGAAGGGCCTGTTTCCATGCAGTATCTTTCAATCAATCAACCAATATGGCCCTTTGATCCTGCTCCATCACTCAACGTGATCATGGCTGAGTTGAGTAACCTATTCCTGCCTTTGCTCCATGTTCCTCCATTTCCGCTTCTCAACAGAGATTGATATTTTGGGTAAGGATGCAACAGGGCGGCACGGTGCCTTACAGCGCTTGCAGCGCCAGAGTCGCAGGTTCAATCCTGACTACGGGTGCTATCTGTATGGGCTTCATATGTTCCCCTCACGTCCGCGTGGGTTTTCTCCGAGATATGTGTAGGGTAGTGTTAATGTGCGGGCATCACTGGTCGGTGCAGACTCGGTGGGGCGAAGGGCCTGTTTCTGCGCTGTATCTCTAAACTAAACTAATTATTTACTGATAACAAATTGAATGTACCAGTCTGCTGTGCACCTTGTTGAATCATCTTGAGATCTCAGTTCAGATTGCTTTTTAATGGGGCTGTCCCACTTGGCGATTTTTTAGGCAACTGCCGGCGATTGTCATGGTCATAGCAGGTCGCCGAAAAACCGGCGACAACCTGCGTCACCCTGGCGACAACCTACGACAGCACCCACTTCAGGGGAAGCCAAGCTACGCTCATTGGCGTCAAACCCACTGTCGCCAAAAATGTTTCAGCATGTTGAAAATTTAGCGGCGACCAGAAAGATGCTACGACTCTTTGCGCAACTGAGGAGACCACTCCCGGCGACCACCGGCGAACATGTGGTCTAAAACATTCCCTATGTGGGACAGGCCCATTATTCTCCATGCCCTGTGCCAAGCTGACCCGCATAGCTCATTGATGGTATAAAAATGGTAAGAGTCTGGTTACTAGGCAGTACATTGCATTTAAGTGCAATGTAGTGACACCACCTGTCAGGTTAATAATGTATTTTTTGAGCACTGAAAAAGTGGAATGACAGGACGTTCTGCACAAACCTGACAGAAGCAATTAAACCCCTGACAAGCAGAGCTGCAAACATACTGCAAATTGTGTTGTTATGGCTGGATATAAATTAAAAAAATCATTGTTGAATTGGACCATTGAAGCATCATAACATCTGAGCGAGGAGCAGGAATTCTATGTCTGAAAGCGATGAAGGACTTAAAGCCCAGTCCCGTGGTACGAGTTCATTCCAAGAGCTCACCCGAGTTTGCCCTGATTCGAACTCAGAGATTTACAGTAATGGCCACTCGATGGTACTCGGGGCTCTCGTGGACTTTTTTCAACATGCTGAAAAATCTTCACGAGTCTTCCCGTGCTTACCTGCCGTTAGTGAGTTTTCCCAAGTACCTGCCGTTAGCGTTACGAGCCGTCCCCGAGCTCCGACGTACCCGCTACGTTCATTCTCCATGCTTACCACGAGTTTGATTTTTTTTAAACTCGGGAGAGCTCTTGGAATGAACTCGTACCATGGGACAGGGCTTTTATTTAGAATATGAATCTGTCTCAAACCGATTGGAGATAGACACAAAAAGCTGGACTAACTCAGTGGGACAAGCAGCATCTCTGGAGAGGATTGGATGACATTTCTGGGTCGAGACCATTCTTCAGACTGGAGAAGGGTCTCGATCCGAAACGTCACCCATTCCTTCTCTCCACAGATGTTGCCTGTCCCGCTGAGTTACTCCAGCTTTTTGTGTCTATTTCGGTTTCAATCAGCTTCCGCAGTTCCTTCCTTCACATTCTAACTGATTGGGGGTACAATTGGACAAAGGATTCTGCTGTCGGGTTGGCAACGTGAGTTGTGACTTGGTCAGGCGATTGGTTTGACAAATTTCATGCAGATGAATGATGAGAAGAAGCAGAGAGACTTTGCTGGATTTTTCCCTTGGGGGTATTATATTCAGGTCACCAACCATCAGTGAAAGTCATGAACCTGCTCAAATAGTGTCCATGTCTCTTCGTTCCTTTGCTTCCATACTTGATCCAGCATTGTAACCCAGAATCAGCATTTTACAACATTTACTTCCACTTTGAAATGAAGGGTTCAAGTTATTTTGCAAATGTCTTTGACACAGATACTTAAAGAATCCCAAGTCACATCCGTCACGAGGTAGACAAAAGGGGGAATTCACATTTACATGGCATCAAACATGTCATAGCCATTGAATGGCTTGCTTTACCAGCACCTGAACAATATTGGACTGAGTGGCAAGCAATCCCTTTTCATTGAAATACTAATACATTTTTCCATCCACACCAGGATAATATGCACCATTGGTTTTCCTTTAAGGTTGCCAGCAATGGGAAACTAGCAGAGTTGCTGTCTCGAGTTCGATCCTGGCCTTAGGTCCCATTTGTGTGGAGGTTGCTTGTTCTCTTGGTGCCCGCATGGGTTTCTTCCACGTGTTCCTGCGTCCTTCCACATCTCAAAGACGTGCAAATTGGTAGGTGAACCTCCCATTATAACTTGCTCCTGGGTATGTAAGAATCAGGGTCTTGAGGGTCTAAAGGAACTACTTACTGACTGAGGGCACTTGATAGTAGGTGGGGAGCGGCCTTTATTCTGTTTTGTTACTTTATTATTGTTAAAATGTGCATTTGTATTTGTGATATGTTTATATTGTGGACACATTAGCTGCCAAGGGGTGTTTAGGGAGGGTGGGTAAATGTTATTTTGTTTTATATATAAAAAACAAAATGGAGGGAAATGTAATGCACTATGTCAGATGTACTGTATTTTTTTATCCTCCAATAAAAATAAATAAAATAAAATTTAAAAAAAAGAATCTGGGAGAGGTTGATTGAAAAGTGGTGAGAATAAAGTGGGGTTAGTGGAGGTTTAGTGCAACTGGGCATTTGATGGTTGTGACAGACTCAGTGGGCTCAAGGGACCACTTCCATGTTCTATGACTTCATTACAATGCTATTCTTGTATCCTTTGCCTCGGAGAAACCCTTACACCTACATTTTATCACTTTTACCAGACCCTTCATGTTGAAAGAGACAATCGACCTCTGAGGAATGGGAAATTTGGAAAGAGCAATGAGTTAAAGTACACACGGAATCCAGCTCACTGCAGGAATTCACATTTAAACTGTGAAATCATTACCAATTTAGGAAGCAGATAAATCATAATCTTGCCAGCGTATTCCCACATATCACACAATAGCAGCAGAAAAAAAATGATTAATTTTTTACAATACCTGAACACAGGCATCAATTCTGTTCCATCAAGTGCAACTAATAAGATTTTCATGCTGTATTACATCTATTTCTTATTAGTGCTATGGTATCATGTTCAAAATATAAGTGGAGTGAGATGCTGACAGACTTTGGCCAGCTTCTTTGATTTTTCTTGCAGGCAAGTATTTAGGAAATTAAGCAGATAGGCGTTCATGAAGGAATATGCTGTATCCACACAATGTCTTATAAACAACATTTTGATAAGTGATTGCTTAAGATTTGCCATAGTAAAAGCTGTGCTTCAATATCAACTTAAAACTAAATAGACATAACATAACATTCAGAGCAGCCAATCTGCTTTAATAATTTCCTGTGTAGGAAGGCAATAGACAATAGTTGCAGGAGGAGGCCATTCGGCCCTTCGAGCCAGCACCGCCATTCAATGTGATCATGGCTGATCATCCTCAATCAGTACCCCGTTCCGGTCTTCTCCCCATATCCCCTGACTCCGCTATCTTTAAGAGCCCTATCTAGCTCTCTCTTGAAAGTATCCAGAGAACCTGCCTCCACCGCCCTCTGAGGCAGAGAATTCCAGACTGCAGATAGTGGTTTACACACCAAAGATAGACACAAAATGCTGGAGTAACCCAGCAAGACAGGCAGCATCTCTGGAGAGAAGGAATGGATGACATTTCGGGTTGAGACCCTTCTTGAGATCTCGACCCGAAACGTCACCCATAATTCTGTCCAGAGATGCTGCCTGTCCCACTGAGTGATTCCAGCTTTTTGTGTGTCGATCTTCAGTTTAAACCAGCATCTGCCGTTCCTTCCTACACATTTAGAGTATCTTGAATGGTTTCCTCAGCCTGAGCCACATTTTGCAGCGGCTTGTTTATTTTCTTATCAGTGTAAGGATCACACATGTGATCACTAAAAGCTGACAGCCAGCTGCAGAGACAGACATGGTTCATAAAAACTAACATTACTAAAACTGTCCAGGTACCAGCAAATGATTAACACCGACCAACTGTAACTACCTTGTAAAAGAAGAGTTTGTTTACAAAAGCTGGCCTATTGCTCCATTGAGTTTGACACTTCTTACAGAAGTACCAACATCATAAACTCATTCATGTGTGGGAGCATTACGAGTTCCTATTGCATCATTCTATATTTGTTCATCAAAGTTCTAGTCCAATATTAGATATAAATTTATATCATAGCTTATTGTTCTTGGAAATGCTGAGAATTGCTCCTGTGATTTCTCTAACGATGAATGATACCTCGCCATTATATCAATAATTCAAAGTTGCCTATTATTCACTGCTGCAATTTGACATCAACATGTATAGCAGTTCATTATTTTGCCTTCCATTGGATTAAAGCAAATACCCTGCCCTAATTATAGGATGAACTTCATTTGGACAAGCACCAATTGATTTAAAAAAAAATCAATTCTGTTCTGCTAAAGTTATGTAGAAACATATACGGGTATAGGAATTCATGACAGAATGGGACCTTTCATGTGACGGCATTTTCTGTGGCTCTGTGCACTCTGTAAGTAATGTAGCCCACTTCCCGCAATCAGACATAGAGGAAGCTCTGTATTGGCAGTGGTGACATTTAGCAAACAACATATGATTAATATCTCCGATGCCAAGGTTCGCGAGCACATGTGAGACAAAGCCCAGTGCAGGCCTTTATTAAGGCTAGAAGTATTAAAGGGGCCACCCATTCCTGGAATGTGCCCAGAACCCCAGGTAGATCCTTCCTGCCACCAAGCCCCCCCCCCCCACCAGCTATCGCTTCATTGACACTTGTTTACCCTGCCCAACGGGCGGCTCGGTGGCGTAGCGGTAGAGTTGCTGCCTTACAGCGCTTGCAGCGCCAGAGACCCGGGTTCGACCCCAATTATGGGTGCTGTCTGTACGGAGTTTGTACGTTCTACCCGTGCCCTGTGTGGGTTTTCTCCGAGATCTTCGTTTTCCTCTCACAGTCCAAAGACGTGCAGGTTTGTAGGTTAATTGGCTTGGGTATAAGTGTAAATTGGCCCTCGTGTATAGGATAATGTGCGGGGATCACTGATCGGTGCGGACCCGATGGGCAGAAGGGCCTGTTTCCGCGCTGTATCTCTAAACTAAACTAAACTAAACTAAACTAAACTAAACTAACCTAAACTAACCACCCCATCCCAAACCTCCCCCTCAATGTTATTGCTGCTTTTTTTCCAACCTCCCTCAGTTCCAACCATTTCGTCCTGAATTCCTGAGCAAATGCTAGCTCCCACCCCTCTGCTCATCACCCACCGTATTGTTCTCCCCAGCTCTGGCCCCAGTCTATTACTTAGCCTCTTCTACCCTCTAACCTAATCTATTCGTTAGACACCCTAAACCTGATCATGCCATCTACAACCCTCCCTGCAAGACAACCCTTGTCTGTTCACCAGCCTCCACTCTAAACCTTCCATGGCCTTCCCTCCTTACCAATCCTCTCACTACCCTCTACAATCCTCTCCATCAATCTCCTCCCTCATCCCTTATCCTCCCCCTCTCACAGCATTCAACTCCAAATCATCACCTTGATTTCTATTCTAACCAGTGGAGATTATGAAAGAAAAGTATTTCCTTGTGCGTGTGCATGGAAGGTCTGTTCTACCCCATTCAATTCCTCTGGACTTCTGTGTGGTGCAATATTTTACTCAAAGAAACTCATTCTAATCAACACATGCCTTCCTCATAGAGATATATAGCATAGAAACAGCTCCCCTCGGCTTACTGAGTCCATGATGGCTATCACCCACCAACACACTACACTAATCCTATCCTGGTTATTTTCCACACATTCTCATCAATGTGTCATTTACCAACCTGCACGTCTTAGGGATGTAGGAAGAAACTGGAGCACCTGGGCAAAATCCATGCCGTCACAGAGAGAATGTTCAAATTCGTTTCCATTGAATTCCACTGAATGTGCAAAGAATGTTTAATGTTTACTCTTAAAAAAAAATGCCTTACAGTGCCAGAGACGCGGGTTCGACCCTGACTACGGGTGCTGTCTGTACGGAGTTTGTACGTTCTCCCCGTGACCGCATGGGTTATCACTGGGTGCGCCAGTTTTCTCCCCCACTCCAAAGACGTACAAGTTTATAGGTTAATTGGCTTCGGTTAAAAAAATTGAAAATTGTCCTTAGTGTGTAGGATACTGCTGGTGTAGTTTATTAGTTTTTTTACATTTCGAGAAACAGGCCCTTTGGCCAACCGAGTGAGTCCTCACCGACCAGCGATCCCCGCACATTAACACTATCCTACACACACTAGGGACAATTTACACATACACCAAGCCAATTAACAAACCTGTACGCCTTTGGAGTGTGGGAGGAAACCGAAGATCACGGAGAAAACCTACGCGGTCGCGGGGAGAACGTACAAACTCCGTACAGACAGCACCCGTAGTCAGGATCGAACCTGGGTCTCTGGTACTGCAAGTGTCGTAAGGCAGCAACCTTACCGCTGCGCCACCATGCTGCCCGTGCCAGCCTATGGGGTGACTGCTGGTCAGCGCAGACTCTGTGGGCCGAAAGGCCTGTTTCCGCTCTAAAGTCTCTAAAGTTTAAAGTCATCAGAGAGATTAACTGGGATCAATGGCACTCCGAGGCAGCGATTTTAGTAACTGTATTATTGTGCCATATGAGAGTATTTCTCATTCAAAATGGTTTAAGCCTCTTTGTAAGATTCCAGCGCAAATCATCCATCAGCCATATGGTATTACAAAGATAATAAAATTAACAGCAGGTCGCAAATCATTCCTATAATGATTCAAATGATAGCTATATTTATGCCCAGTGATAAAATGTTAACTTCATGACAATTTAACATTCAACTTCAATAGATAGTTTAACTTCAGCATTGCCATTTAATGCCAAAATATGTTTATGTGGGGTGCGAAACAATTTAATTTAAAACAAATGGTTTAATTTAGAACCTGTGTGCTACTGAACCTTTGCAATATATTAGCAGAGGCTGTTCTTCATGTAAACCCTAGCTCTGCTGACAGTCTCAGCAGGCATGGTGGTCACGGGGGCATCTGAGAACAGAAGCAGCTCTCTACAGATCCTCAATCAAACGGTAGGATCCAAAGGGGATTTAACGACCTCGGTGGGAGAGATGTTTTTTTAGGCTTAAACTGCAGTATATAATTTGTATGATGAGGGACAGAGCTATATTCCGTCTGCATTATTGAGACTATAATGTTTGATTGCACTAATAAACTATTGTAGATTTGATTCTGATTGCTGGGGTTCCCAGCCTGCACACCAGGGCTGTCCTTCAATTGGCGATGCAGGGGGAGGGGAAGTCAATTTGATAGCAATTGTTCCAATAGAAATAATAAGCTGATTTCAGGATATGGCTGTCAGAACAAACTGCAGAACATGAACATTAGGGAGAAAGAAACACACTGCTGTAATTTAAGCTGCATTGTCGAAATGACTCGAAGAACTGAAGGCTTTGAGAACCTCTAGGGCTGTGGACCTATAAGCAGCACCAGTACTGTGGGGAAATCCTTTCGGATGCCTGCCTGCCTGCCTGTAAGTCTCTGCAACAGATCCTGAATCTGAAAATGTCAGTAATGGGGTTGAAACAACTGACGCAAAAACAACAGGGAATATACCTAATCCAGAACTCAATTTGAGTGTGCATCAACACGATAAAAACACTTTGAATTTTACTGCAGCCTTACTAAAAGATTGTGTTCAAGGTGTGACTGATGGAGAAATAGAAGGCATTAGCACAAATCCTGGCTCAAATCGACTCAGTTGGGTTTAAGATACTGGGGGCTGAGTTATTCTACACCCAGCTGGTAGAGGAAGTCATTACATGCACAGCTCTTGGTTGGTTTAGGTTCTCAGCAAAGCCTCTTACTCATTACTAATGGATTGTAAAGAAAACCAACTGCTTAGTTCTGCAAACTAATGAGGCAATTAACGTCAGCAAATTCAACCAACCTTTTTTTTATTTTCTACTTAAACAGCTGCTGAGTTAACAATAACATTTAGTAAAGGAAAAGTTACTCTTGGATGCAGATTTTCTATTTGTTATTAGATTCTATCCCAAAGAGACCCATTGGGATACAGGTTTGTGTTTCTCATATTTTGCTTGAGCAGCTTACAACCCAGCGGTATGAATATGATTTCTCTAACTTCAGCCAACCCTTGATTTCCCCCCCCTCTCCATCCCTCCCCCATCCCAGTTCTCAGAAGTTTCATTGTCCTCCTGATTAATTTTGCTGATGGTTTGTCTCGTTGTCACCTTCCCCGCAGCCAACTGTGATCCATTCTACATTACCTTGATCATCGTCTGCTTTGATCTGTTGTTTTCACACCTTACCCTTCCATATCTCTCGTCTCCCTCTCCCCTGTCTCTCAGCCCGAAGAAGAGTCTCGACCCGAAATGCCCCCCCATTCCTTCTCTCCAGAGATGCTGCCTGTCCTTCTGAGTTACTCCGGCATTTTGTGTCTACCTTTGGGATAAGATGCAAGACATCGAGGATACCACTGCGCTGCCACGTCTCAGGCACTCATTCTCCATTGCTCCACAAGTCCTAACCCTAAAGCTGGGAGATCACATCTACCAGCCACAATAGTCTTTGTGTATGAGGAGTGATAAAGGTTTTCACTCCTTCTCAGCAGCTCAACCCACCTCCCCCAGCCAAAGCGTCACCCACCCCCAATAATGCCCCCCAGCAGGCTCCAGCAAAGTACGTCGGGGAGCCAGCATGCTTGAGAATATCAGGCACTATTTGCAATGACTTCTGTTTGTAAAGAACCTTGCAATTATTTGGTGCTGTACCAGAGAGGAGAAAATAAAGACAAATCTTTTCTGCAATTGAAGTCGGGTTAGAGGATGGGGGTTTGTTGGACAAGGGAATATAACTCGTGCTTTTGCGCAGATTTTAAACTCATACATTCAATTTTTATGTTAATGATAATAGCATTTAAGACGCTTTGGGATAAAATCGTAGTCATACAGCATGGAAAGGACTTCACCGTGCCAATTAAGATGCCCCATCTATGCTAATCACCCTGCCCGTGTTTGGCCCATGACCCTCTAAATATTTCCTACCCATGTACCTGTCCAAATGTCTTTCAAATGCTGTCATAGTACCTGCCTCAACTACCTCTTCCAGCAGCTCAATCCATATATCCTACTCTCTATGTGAAAACGTTGCCCCTCGGGTTTCTTTTAAATCTTTCCTCTCTCACCTTAAAACTGTGTTTTCTGGTTCTCCCATTCCCACACTGACTTTTCTATCCTGGGTCTCCTCTACCGTCAAATTGGAGGAACAGCACCTCGTATTTCGCTTGGGCAGCTTACAACCCAGCTGTATGAATATTGACTTCTCTAACTTCAAGCAATCCTTGCTTTCCCTCTCTCTCCATCCCTCCCCCATCCCTCCCCCTCTCAGACTAGTTTGACTGTCCTCCTGATTAAATGTTACTTTGTTTGCCTCATTGTCAGCTTCCCCTAGCCAACAACGATCTATTTTACATTTTCCTTGAACCGTCCCCTTTGATCTCTCGTTTTCACACCTTACCCTTCGATATAAGGTTCCTCCAATTTGAGGGGGGATCTTATAGAAACTTACAAAATTCTTAAGGGGTTGGGCAAGCTAGATGCTGGAAGATTGTTCCCGATGTTGGGGGAGTCCAGAACAAGGGGTCACAGTCTAAGGATAAGGGGGAATTCCTTTAGGACCGAGATGAGGAAAACATTCTTTACACAGAGAGTGGTGAGTCTCTGGAATTCTCTGCCACAGAAGGTAGTTGAGGCCAGTTCATTGGCTATATTTAAGAGGGCGTTAGATGTGGCACTTGTGGCTAAAGGGATCAGGGGGTATGGAGAGAAGGCAGGTACAGGATACTGAGTTGGATGATCAGCCATGATCATATTGAATGGCGGTGCAGGCTCGAAGGGCCGAATGGCCTACTCCTGCACCTATTTTTCTATGTTTCTATGTTTCTATGATATCTCTCGTTTCCCTCTCCCCTGACTCTCAGTCTGAAGAAGGGTCCCGACCCGAAATGTCACCCATTCCTTCTCTCCAGAGATGCTGCCTGTCCCGCTGAGTATCTCCAGCTTTTTGTGTCTATCTTCTAATTATTGAATCGCCTAAACACATGGTCCATGGATATGCAAGGAAAAAAGGGCTATGGATAATGTGTAGGTATAGACACTGTGGGATTATATTTTACCATTTTATGTTCTATATGTATTGATTTATTATAATTATTTGCAGAACCTCTTCCTATATGAGTCAGAATTCTGACAATATTTCTCTCAGTGACCATTAACCAAGACTCACTGAATTTAAGAATGATGTCTTGGAAGCTCATGGAGAAGGGAATTTGGTTGACAATTTTCACTTTTTAAGAGCCAATTTTTTTAATTTTCTGTTCTTCCCCTGCATGCAGTGTGTGTTTGCACCTCTCTTTCTGTTTAACCCCTCCAACATACAAATTAGATGAAACCAACAAGATGGTGTGAGGTGTTAGATGTTCGCACCATTGACTACCTACAAGCTGCCAGTGGGACTCGCCCTGAGTTACAGCTTGCAGGCAGTGGATGGATGTATGTTAGTCTTTCCTGCTACATCGACAACGAATGTTGAAAGGTTTGTACGGAGTTTTGCAGCGTGAAACAAACTGAAACCATTGTATTACAGCACCAATTCTCATGTGTTTCCTGGGTTTGGAGGCAGGTAGACTCTAGGCTCACCCACTTGACATGGAGGGCCCTGCCATTTGCATTAGTTTAATAGGACCTCCCATTATCCCTACGTACTCTGGCCAGGTCAATTACTGACATCCCCAATTGGCATGGTCACACTTTATGCATGTCTATGACTCTGTTACATTAAACATTTTTATTTAAAAAGATGTTGAGCTTTGTTGAGCTGTCCATTGGAAATTTGCAAACTGCATTGCTTGGCACTCATATGGGCGGGGAGAGGAATTTTTCACCCGCCAAATGTTAGAGTTGTATCCAGACATGTAATCCGCTAACATCCCGATGTGGAATTTGGAGTGTACTGTTTTTGGCAATCATCTGCGCTCAGACTCGTCTAATATCATCCATCAAGCACTGGATACTCTTCACTGTTCCCATGGTTAGATTCAGTTATTCAAGGAAGAGGGATTGGAAATCTGATAGATTTGTGCCAGAAAAACAAACTTGCTCTCAATGTCAGCAAGACCAAGGAACTGATGGCCGACTTCAGAAAGGAGAATGCGGAGGATCCACAAATCTGTCTTCATCAATGGATTTCCATGGAGAGATTGAACAACCAAGTTCCTGGGAGAAGATGACACTAATGTTGAAGTAAGTCAGCGGGTCAGGCAGCATCTCTGGAGAACATGTATAGATGACGTGTCTGCTTTCGACCCTTCGTCCATTCTGCGAAGAATAACATAAAGTTGAGGTCTATTGCAGATGAGGGTGAGGCCTGGATCTGTGGAAGAGTCACAGTGTGAGCCTGCTGGTGTTGGCGGATGGCAGCCCACATGGAATGCAGGACGGAACTGTTATGAAAGCTGGTGGATTGAATGTAGTTCAAGTTCAAGTTCACATTTATTGTCACATGCACCAATTGGTACAGTGAAATTTGAGTTACGTCCATACGAATAAAAAGAACACAATACACAATAGAGTATAGATTTGTCCTGGACCTAGCACATTAATACAACATAAACATCCACCACAGTGGAATCACTGTTTCTCACTGAGATGGAAGGCAATAAAGTTCAGTCATCTTCCTCTTTGTTCACCTGTGGTCGGGGCCTTTGAACCCTCTACAGTTGCCACTAGGGACGGCCCGATGTACAGGCCCTCTCATTGGGATGATTGAAACTCCGGCGTCAGAACGGACGCTGGAGATCCCCGGCAAAGGATCGCCCTGCTCCGTGACGGTAATTCCGCGCTACGCCTGCTGCTGAAGCTCTGGGCCGGTCTCCGGTAGGAAAGGCAGCACCAATCCAGTTGGTAGGCCGGAAGGGGGGAGGGGGGTGAATATGCGACACAGAGAAAAGGCGCATCTCAGTCCAGGTAAGAGACTGAAAAACGGTTTCCCCATATCCCCCCCACCAGTCCTCACATAAGACATACTAAGTAACATTGAAACATACATTTAGACACACTAAAAATAACAACAAGGGTGAAAGGACTAGCGAGCTGCTGGCGAGGCGGCCACTGTGGTGGCGCCACCCGATGGCACAAGATGGTGGTGCAGACAAGTGTTGAGGAAACATACTTGACTGGGGTAGTGAGACCAAATCAGAACATGCCCATAGAATAGGAGTGCAGCAGGAATAGCCGAGGGGGACCACTGAAGAAGGGTCCGAACCCAAAACGTCGCCTATCCATGTACTCCAGGGATGCTGCCCAACCCGCTGAATTACTCCAACACTTTGTGTCTTTTTTTCCTAATCCGGTATCTGCAGTTTGTTGTTCCTTCAAGTTCCTGGGAGGGCATATCTCGGAAGATTTGTCCTGGACCTAGCACATTAATACAATCATAAAGAAAGCTTATCAATGCATCTATTTCCTTTTAAGGAGGATTAAGGAGATTCAGTATATTGACAAATTTTTGAACTTCTATAGGTGTATGGGGGAGCACATATTGTCTGGTTGCACCATGACCCCAGAATTGCAAGAGAGTGGTAGGCACTGCCCTGTCTCTTACAGATACTGATTTCGCCACCATCGAAGAGATCTATAGGTGACACTGCCTCATCAAAGACCCATATTACCCTGGCCACACTTTCATTTTACTCCTACCATCGGGAAAGATCATCGGTTTAAAAACTTGATCCCCACATTCAACAACAGTTTCATCCCACTTTGCTCTTGAATACAATACGACTAACCTCAACCATGGACTTCTACGGACTGTTTTTGTTGCA